>CM029607.1:59962938-62450672 GCA_017311375.1 Mytilus coruscus | reverse complement strand
GTGATGTTACACTATTGTTTCAGAAAAAGGGTGAAGGTTTGGTACCATTAAAACGTTTAAACCAGCTGCATTTGTTTGCACCTGTCCTAAGTCAGGAATCTGATGTTCAGTAGTTGTCGTTTGTTGATGTGGTTCATAAGTGTTTCTCGTTTCTCGTTTTATATAGATTAGACCGTTGGTTTTCCCGTTTGAATGGTTTTACACTAGTAATTTTGGGGCCCTTTATAGCTTACTGTTCGGTGTGAGCCTAGGCTCCGTGTTGAAGACCGTACTTTGACCTATAATGGTTTACTTTTATAAATTTTGACTCGGATGGAGAGTTGTCTCATTGGCACTCATACCACATCTTCTTATATCTATGTTCACACACTTATCTCATTCATTGCTTTTAATGTTAAAACTGACAAGTTTTGCTGTTTTATCATAATTTTGTGTTGGCAACTAGAAAGAAACTGCAAAAACGATTAATAATGCAATATCTAAATGAAGAGCCTGCACAATATCATATTCATAAAGATCTGACTTCACATGTAAAAACTATTTCTATTTTGTGATTTTAAGATTTCTTGTATTCATCTCAGAAAAAATCATGCGACACAAGATCCACTACATACGCTGACATTTTCAGAAAATTCATTAATTTCATTTTGATTTATTAGTGGTGACAAGTCACTTTTGCATTTTGTGGTATTATTCTGAAATTACGATAGATAATTGAAAAGGCTAGAATCCACTGGTTAATGGTAATGAAATCTTCTAAAAGTCTTTAACGATCACTAGTCAGGTCGGACATATCTCTGATCTTATACTTTTTCATTTCTAGGTACAGATGCAGTTGCCTAATACTTTAAAGACATGTGTCGTTTGTGCAGACCGAGAGGTGGATACAATTTTGTCACCATGCATTCACACACTCTGTTTTGTTTGTGCACAACACCTTTTCATAAATGAGGAAAGGTGTCCGATGTGCAGAGGACCTATTGATGAAGTTAAAGAAATACAATATGGATAACTTTTTTCATTTCATTTTGATCAAAGGTTTGAGAGCCTCTACTTTGACCTTTGGATATCCAGTATAGATGTCATTATGAAACTTTGAAATATCTGGTATGTTTTGTGTGCAGGAACATTATACCGGTATATGTAGTATTTAAAACAACATGGACACGTTTTCAGTATTTTTGCTATTATTTTTATGTAAAGTGCAAAAGAAGCACTCAGTTTGCATGAATTACTATCTGTTGGTGTACGTTTTTGGATGTATTACTATAAATTCTATTGTTTTGTCTTGCCTCGTGAAAGAGAGAAGGGCGAGACTTAGTGATAGTGTTATGAGCTTGAGAGCCTCTACTTTGACCTTTGGATATCCAGTACAGATGTCATTATGAAACTTTGAAATATCTGAGGTGTTTTGTGTGCAGGGAACATTATACCTGTAGATGTAGTATTTGAAACAACATGGACACGTTTTCAGTATTTTTGCTATTATTTTTATGTAAAGTGCAAAAGAAGCACTCAGTTTGCATGAATTACTATCTTTTGGTGTACTTTTTTGGATGTATTACTATAATATCTATTTTTTATCTCGCCTCGTGAGAGAGGGGCGAGACTTAGTGATATTGTTATGAGTTTCATCGTGGGCGGTTCAACTGTTTCGGTACTTATACATCCTCGGATTTCAAATGTTTGGCATTGAGCGTTCCTGATGAAGGTAAATCTAGAAAAGCGCTTCGGACGCATGAAATTATTAAACGTGTTGTTTTCAATTTTTTCAACACATCCCACACTATTTCTTGTTATTACGTTAATCAATACATTTTAAGTAGTTTCTATACTTCCATCCTTTATCAATAAGTGCTCTATGGTCGGGTTGTTGTCTCTTTGACACATTCCCCATTTCCATTCTCAATTTTATTACTGTATTTACAAAAGTTTTCATAGAATAAACTGTTATAGATATAGAAAAGGTAAACTAGTAAATCATATTCTATAGTATATTCTAATAGACAAATATTACTTTGATTTTGTATTGGTGTGTTGTTTAGTAATTTAAATGCAGAATTTTAAATGTCAAATAATTGATATTAACTATTGGAATAGTTTTGTTTGGATTTAAGCAGTAAATGATATCTTCTCAATATTTAAAGGTAGTCATTAAAAGAGAACAATTAAGACTGTGTTAGAGGTAAAAGTCGCACCATATTATGTTTGATAGGCTCATCGTGTTGTCATTTGTAGATTGTAGAGTTTTCTCCTATCTTTTTTGCAATTGTTGAGTCTTGTATAGGCATTATTCCTACACAAGGGTTTTACTTTGTTGCAGATTCGTAAAACAAACATGGCCTTCATAGGACTTATAGAATAAAGAAAGGAAACGCGGAATGTACCAAAACAACAACCCGACTAAAATGTACAAGTCAACCCAAGGCCATCAATGGGTCTTCAAATCAGCGAGAAATACCGCACCAAAAGGCGGGCTTGAGCAGGCTCCGAAACTAATTTAAACTAGATAGGGAAGCCACTCTACACTCCGAAACATATAGATGAACCAAAATTAAAAAAAAACATACAAGACTAACAAGGCTAGAGGTTCCTGACTTAGGACAGGCGCAAACATGCAAACAAAATAAACAAAGGACTACTAGCTCTTACTGACATGCCAGCTCCAGCGACTCTTTACACAAAAAATCTTACGATTAAAATTGATCGTAAGTTATACTTAACACAGGCGCTTGGGTATATGATACAGATATTTTTGGGAATTTTTTTTTTTTTCGTTGTTGATTAAAATATTCAATTTTCTATATTCAGTATACTACATATCTATCACTTAGTGTGGATAGTTAAAATGGGGATTGTCTCAAGAGAAAGTAAAATCACTCGAAACAAGGTGAGACATGCGCAGTAGTGATAGATATGTAGTATAAATATAGAAAATTTAATATTTTAATCAACAACAAAAAATAAAAATATCTGTATCATACTACATATCTATCACTTAGTGTTGATAGTAAAAATGGGGGTTGTCTCAAGAGTTGGTAAAATCACTCGAAACTAGGTGAGACATGCGCAGTAGTGATAGATATGTAGTATAAATATAGAAAATTGAATATTGAAAAAAAAAATCCAATCAAAATATCTGTATCATATACCCAAGCGCCTGTGATACTGAGACGTGTATGGCTTACGAGTATTTTTACTCTTAAGATTTTTTTGTAAAAAGAGCCGCAGACCTCTAATAAACTGATAGAAAAATTGTGTTTTATCCTATAGAAAAATCAAACGAAATTCCTCCCGTTAGAAAAATGGTTAGGGTTTTAGAATATCATAAAATGTATATCAATTACAAGGGAAACCATAACCAGTGTCATGCCTTAACTGAGGTCAATAGCCAAAAATCCTTACTAAATAATTTGAAAATTCTGATTTGTCGATGTTCAAAAATCTCCTTCTCAAGAACTGAGGAAGGGATTAAATGAAACTTGGTATATATTTTCCAATGAATGTTCTCAACAAGACTAGTGTTGTTACTTTTTTGGTCCATTTGATTTTGAGATTTCAAAACTGGCAGCGGAGGTCAAAGTTCCCATTAAAAACCTACAAGAAACATCATGAAAAGAGTTCTACGAAAATGTTGGTGCAAGCAGAGATGTATATCAAATATGTCTCATGTGCAAGTTAAGTATCGTCACGTTGTGACCATTTTTCCCCTGTCAGGTTTGCATAATGTAGTTTTCTAGTATGGTATTCAAGATATCAGACAATTACCTGCGTTTCGCTCTTATGTTCTGCAGAAGATCAATCACGTTTGGTTTAGTCGTCTCAAGGAAGATATTTGAAAACGTTTACGGCCGACAGACATTTTTATCAGATGAAAATTGATTAGTGTGCCAATTTAAACCGTAAGATTTTTTTTTATAAATACAATTCAGGGATCAAATAATGCCTACTTTAGACAATTTTGCTCAACATTTGATTTTATATAAACATATTTCATGTTGTTCAAATCTCAAAATTATCAATTATCAAATCTCTTAATATTTTGATCGAGCAACTATTCTTGATCAAAATATTTAGCAATGTTACCGATTTTGGACATCTCGATATCTCAAGAACTATATGTTTAGATATTATAAAACCAAAGAAATTCTGAGGTAAATAAAACTTGATATCCAGTTCAAGTAAATGCGCAGTTGCATTTTCATCATGTGATCTTGATTATCAATAGAGTGACTTTTGAGTAAGGTTAGCTTTTGCCATCACTTGATTCAGAGGAATTGATGTTTGGAAAATTTAACAGATGGACACCACATTTTTTGGCTCTTCGTAGAGCCGTCTTGGTGTAGCATTGTTTCTTTGTGTGTTTTCTTAGTTCCTTTGTGGACTTTGGT
This sequence comes from Mytilus coruscus, assembly GCA_017311375.1. Lineage (NCBI taxonomy): Eukaryota > Metazoa > Mollusca > Bivalvia > Mytilida > Mytilidae > Mytilus > Mytilus coruscus. Next base: position 62,446,281 of record CM029607.1, on the reverse strand, counting down.
TTTATGTCAGTTTCAATGCCTTGCCGCTTGACTGTTGTGTAATTTCGCAGACCTGTTTGAATTCCATTTTAATAACTTATCATTCTGGGCTCCTCATGAGCTACAATCCAGTTCATCTTTCGACAGTTTGGAGAAGAGGTGCTTGTTTTTTTGATACCCATGTTCCTTAGAGTATGATGTACATAAATGATATGGTGATTTTTGATTCTTCAAAAAAAAAAAAAAAACATGGACACCATGGCTAAAAATTGATTATAGGGGTAAATTACAGTTTTTTTGATACATAAGTCAAAGCCAAGATAGATATCAAAATTATACCTGGGAAAAAATGATCAGCACCCCAAGATATATCTTACCTTTATAATTTGAAGATCATAGATGTGGTGACCCATATAGAAGTTATAGCCCTATTTACGATTTTTTTCTGACGTTTGTACTTATTTTGCTATGCACACCAAAAGCTATTTGGGTTAGGGGAGTAATATGAATATTGTAAATTGCTAAGGACATCAAAATCTATAAGTTATAAAAAATATTTTGAAGTTAGAATTTGTAGGATGTCAGTCCTCTTTTCGATTTATAACCCCTTTTATTGCGTTTTTGTCTCGCCTGCGAAGCAAAAGCGAGACATAGGTATGGTTTTACCGACGGCGGCGTTAAAATTTGCGACCAAGTTTGGTCATTAGGTCCATATCTCTGAAATTATTAGGCCTAAACTTTCAAAATTTGGTATGAAGATGCCCCAAAACAAGTACTTTCCAGTCTGATGTGTGTCATTGATCCTTGTCCTACTTTTTATGCTTGAATGACCCTGAATAACTTAGTCATTTTTTGTAAATTTTGCGACCAAGTTTGGTGATTAAGTCCATATCTCATGATCAAGAACTAAATGTCCTAGATATTTGGTATGAAGGTCCGAACTATCAGGGGATATCAGTCTGACACCCATCATTTGACCTTGACCTTGTTTTCATGGTTGATAGACTTTGACAATTTTGCGACCAAGTTTGGTGATTACGTCCATATCTCAAGAACTAGGAGGCCTATGTTAATATTATTTGGTATGAAGGTCCCCTCCTACCAGGGGATGTCAATTTTTTACACCCGTAATTTTACTTTGACCTTGTTTTCATGGTTGATTGACTTTGACAATTTTGCAGATAAATTAGGTGATTAAGTCCCTATCTCTAGAACTAAAAGTCATAGCTTGATGATATATGGTATGATAATATTTGGGATAAAGATGAAGATATTAGTCAGACATTTGCCATTTTACCTTGATCTTGTTTTTATGATTGAATAATTCTGACAATTTAGCTCTTTTCTGATTGTTGCAACATGCGAGACATACTTTTTCTTTTTCTTTCGTTATTTCAGGTTACTTTATTCGAAGATTACCTCTAGAATATTTAAAATCAAAATTTAAGTATTTCTATGATTGCTCCCCTCTGTGTACTGCACAGAACTTATGTAATCCGTCAAAAACATGACAGCTGTGCTAAAAATAGTTTTTGCACACAACTCAAAAGCCGTTAGAAATATCAAAATATTTATGGCATGAAAAATGATCAGTACCTCAAGACCTATCTTTCCTTAACTTTTTAAGAAGATCTGATTAATCATTGTGGGAGAAATATTCCTTTTTACAAATTTATAGTTCACCTGGTTTGATTGACAATGAGCTATGTAATCATTTGGGGTCCGTCCAATAGTTTTTCTTTACAAATTTTCTCCAAAACCTCTGAAGGGATTGCTTTAAAATTTTAAAACACACTTTGGATGTCATCTACCAAGTTTGTGAATTTATGGTCACCGACCAACCAAAATGGCCACCATGGCTACAAATAGAACATATGAGTCATAATGCACTTTTTGGCCTAAAATTTTAAAAGTATAACAGACGAGGGAAAAAGAAGCACACGTTAATGCAGAATCACGGGCTCTACAAAAACACCATTGATCCAAAGTCATACAACAACACCTTATATGATTTTTTTCTCTTTAAAGTGTCAAATTTGACGATTTTTGCAGTTTTTAGCTCACCTGACAGAAAGCTATTTTGAATTCAAATTGATCGGATTTGAACGAAATTTGATTTCCAAGTAAATTATGATGTGGCGATTGCATTTCTATCATTGAACTGTCGTTTTTTTTAAATGGCGGCCATTTCAAAATGACTGCCATTCAAAAGTAAAATTAATTCAAATCAAATCAGAAAAAGATCCGATCTTAGATAATTGTAAAAGGGATATAGGACACTCAGAAATATTTGGTAGCCATTTTGAATTCAATATTGACGTCATATTATTAAATTGCTTCGAAATTTGGTTTCCAAGTAGATAATGACGTGGTGATTGCATTTCTGTCTTTCAAAATGGTGGTGATTTCACAGATGAGCGATTCAGACTCATTTGAGCTTCTATAGTTGCTCTATATCTTGAAAATGATAAGAGCTTGAGAAAACACTATGCAAAATGTATAGCTGATCAAGTTTTAGTTGTTCGAAACGTTTGGGAGTTACAACCCTTTAAATGATTTTCGATCATCTTTTTACTAATTTTCAAAATTTGTTCTCCAAAGCCATACTGCTTTGAAACTATGCACACTTCATCTGTGGATTGTCCTTTAGCATCTACCAAGTTTGTGAAATAGTGTAAATATGTAAAATTGTATTTTTATTTTACTACTGTATCCTTTATTTGTTGAGTTGATTCAAATGAACTGTAACCTATTTAAACAGATTTCGAGTCATGTTAAAGAGGCATTAGCTACGAGAAATCAAAACAAAAATAATTGTGATTTTTTTTTGTTCAATCATTATGAAAGTCAAATAGTGAAATAATAATTTGCTTTTAACAGCTAATTTGGTTCAATTTTGTCAAAATAAGATAAGGAACACTGCTGATGAATTATTCACTTGCAAGTGAAAATTCGATTTTATTTAGTCTGAATTCGTGAGACCTTCAGTTTAACCCCTTAGCTGGAGATGGGTTACACACCTATTCAGCTATTAATAGGAAGAGAATGGAAACGTTGAAGGTTAAACAAAATGAATCATTTGGTTGACTTATTCGATCCACTAACAAATCATTCTTATCCTGGTTACAGCGATGATTCGCATATTTTATGACCGTCGGCAGTCTTCGGGGTCACCTCGATGGTTAATGAGATAGCGTCTAGACTACACATGAAATGCTCATAAATATTATCGAGTCCATTCATCGTAAATTGTATATTTTAGACTTTTGTATAATTTGGATATACGTTTAAGTAAGTTATAAATCAAATCTCAGAATTTAAGTCAAATCATCGGTTTGACAGCTAATGCCCTTTTGAAATTCATTATTATTATTTAGAAATTTTTAGATGTGTTTTTATATGTTGTTAATTAGAACAATGTTATGGCTAAACGCTTGTTATGTTTGAAAATTGTTTTAATTTGAGGATGTTCACTTGTATCTAATTTGAAAATTTTACCATTCTTATTTTTGAAATATTTATACATTAACATAATAGACACATCCATAGTTTCTGTTTTTGTCGTTTGGTTGTAATATTTGCATAAACTTCCTTATATATATATATATGTATCAATTACAATCAAAAATCATCAAGCTGTTGAAGATCTTACTTTACCAAGGACGAAAAGAGAAATCATATCAAATTATAAAGTACAAAAAACCCTACACTTCACAACAACGAATAATATGATTGAAAGAAGAAATAAAATTTATGTCAATGATCTTACTTTACCAAGGACGAAAAGAGAAATAATATTGAATTATAAATCACAAAAAAGCACAACAATGAATCGGATTGAAAGAAGAAATAAAACTTATGACAATGAGCCAGAAACCCAAGGAGACAAATCTCCCTAGAGACATGTGTTAACATTGGTCCTGAAGTTTGGTGTACAGTTTGCATCAATATTAAATAATGTTAAAAAAGATGTAACAGTTATGAAATTTCATTCTCCCACTTGTTCATTCGCTGCCAACATTTTTGAATAGCGTCTTCATACATTATTAACTACAAATTTAATGAAGTATTTGGCGGAAAAGTTCGCAATGGAATTTATCGGATTAGGCAAATAAAACAGATGTATTGCAATTGAACATTTGAAGTTACAATCTTACGTAGATGTGCACAATTTCCTACATGTACTACTTCTTTCCGTTGAATAATTAAGAGCGTGCAAAATAAAGTCACATAGACACTGGCGGAGTAATTGCTAAAGTCCTCATAAATTGGAAAAGAAGTGATCTGAAGTACATGGTACAATGTTCTCATGCAACACTGCACAGTTAAATAACCATTATGGCCTTTTGTTGTATCTCAATGTTGCTTTTGTATTTGCATTTAAGTTATTCCATTTTCGATAATCTGTTTGATTAATTCACAATTCAAGAGGCTACTGGCGGGTAAGAGCTTTACACATTCTACAGACACCTGTCTTTGGTGAAGACCATATTTTGAACTCTAGATGTTTTTCGATATTTCGTGTTACTTGGTTTCTGGCTCATTGACATATTCCGAACTTCTCTTTTTATATTTAAAAACATATATCAGTAAAAACTTTGAAGACACATTTATACTTTTATCATCTTTGTAATTTTACTAAAATGTTGGTGGGTTCTTCATTGAGTGTATTATTATACAGTATCCATTATAACAACTATGTTTCTTTTGGTAATGGTGTAATATTCTCGATTGTTTGTATTATGCACAACTAATAAAAGTTTGTTTTCAACAAGAGTATTATTTCATTTCATTTTATTTGAACAAGATTGATTAACTGTTTAACATTCTTACACAAGTATTCCCAATTCCAAACTAAAAGATAAATTGAAAGAGTTGATCCTGCTTTGTTTCTTATAAAAGAATGACCAACGTAGATACAAGTATGTAGCCTTATGGATATAAAAGAGTGACGAAAGATAACAAAGGGACAACCAAACTCATAAGTCGAACATAAACCTTACAACACCATGGCAAAAGAAAAGTCCAAACGATAAACAACTGTACTCAAATCACAACATAGAAAACTAAAGACTGAGCAACACGAACAACATCAAAACCGGGGTGATCGCAGGTGTTTCGGAACGGTACACAGACCCTGCTGCTCCACATGTAGATACGAACCCGCCGATAGGTCTTATTTGGTAGTTCACATCTGGGGAAAATGAGAACAGGATTGTGGTAAGGACGATTGAAACATATCCGTCGTCATCTGTGAAACGGTCAAGCAGCTATAGTGGGCTTCCGTACAATTTTTGAAGGGATGATTTCAACTTCACCACTTGAAACTCTTGGTTTTATAGCTTCCGTGTGAACAGCAACCTCTATCAGAGAAATCATTATAGGAAACGCATTTCCTGGAAATGGGAGATATATTCACAATATGCAAGCGCTGCTGGAATGTTGCTACATAGAAATGTACGTCTCCTTTTATTGTATTTCGTAATAATCGGATGTGTCAAGTCCTTTCCGGTTGGTTTTACACTTAAGGGGCTCGCGGGTATAAATCAATTTTTTTATTTAATATAGGATTTCGCTATATTTTTCTATAAATGAACTTTATCTTATACTTAATAGAAAAATAAAATAAAAAAATGGGGTCACCGTTCATTTACGCTCACAATCTGTCTTCGAAAGAAGCATACATTTTTGTAAAGGTACCTTTTTTCCGTTGAACTAATAGGAGAAATAGAGGTAATATCGAAATTAAAAAAAGAACTTAATTACAGAAATCGCTCAAATTTTACAATAGTTTAGTTTAAGTACAGCTTATTTGAAAATTATAATAAAAATATAGGTCACCGATGAGTCAAAAGATATTTCAATTTTAATGCCAAAAATGGCATTTTGCATCAAAGGAGATAATTTGGCGCTTTTTCAATGATATCTACATTTTAAAAGTCATCTGGGGCCAACACGAATTGATTTTTTGAATGATTTTGTACCATATGATAAAGTAACAACTACTTAAGTTAATAAATAAAATTTGTAATGAAAATAAATGTTTAATTTTTTCTGAAATTTTATACCCTTGAGCCTCCTTAAGGAAGGGATGATCGCTCACAATCACGTTAAAACCTGCACCTTCTTTGTGTGTGTGTTAAATCAGAAGTGTTATATACCTCTATTTGGTATTTCTGGTTACCGGAAATGTAGGACATAATTTAGCCTGTTTATTCTATTTTACGGGACTGTATGCTTTTTTTATGCTTGTCGGCGGCGAACAGTTGGACTACAGTGTCGTCTGTCATACATGTGCTTGTTAAATGGCAGTAGAATAAAATTTAGATATCGATAAGCGTGACTTCAATCTAATAGTCCCCCCAAGACAACAAAAAAGGATTGAGGCCCACGACAGGAGGCTGTATGTCAGACGTTGTCGTAGGTTGTCTGCCATACATGTTTTTCCTGTATTGTTTTAGCTTTAACAAGGTTGTTGGATTTCTCGTTTTGTTTTCTTCATTTATTTTATGCCGGAGGATTGTAAAGCTCTTCTTTCGTTAATTGTTGAAGGCCATAAAGTTATCTATAGTTTATCAAGCTGACCACGTTATTACTGGTGACCATTACAATAACATTGTCCATAACACTTCTCTGCAAATGTGTTATCCAAAGACCCGAAATATCGTGAGCCTTAATGAGGGTCGTAATGGGGTACTTTCATGACGAATTACGGTAAAAATTCTTGCCAAATGATGTTAACGGTAATTTTGGTACATGACGATAAAATGTACACTTTCTTTTAGACGACAAAAAATCTACTGATTTTGACGAATTACGTTAAATTTTTTCCAAAAATAACGGTAACGATAATTATTTGAGACCTCTGACGAATCACGATAAGGATATTATGGCGAATCACGGTAAAATTTTAACCAATTTGACGCTAACGGTAGCCGAAAATGACCGTTTGACGCCTGACGGTAAAGGGCATTCCTACCCTCCTTAATCAATCAATTAGAAACACAACTTATAAAAAATGATGAATTCAGTCTAGGATTATGTCCGGCAATTAGTTCAACGCGAGAAAGAAGACGTAGATACTCTTTCAGAATGGATTAAGGCAGTGAGGTCGTTGATACAAATCAAAATAAAAACTGAATGGGTCTATGAATACAGCTTCGTCAATCTTAAAGACCGAAGTGTTGCAAAGCCCTTTCCTACCGCCATGAAAAATATGTTGTTGTACCGAGGATAAAGCCCCAAAACATCGTTTTTGTGTGCAAATCACACTATATAAACAGCTGTCAAATGAAGTAGGTATTGACAATTCAATAGCCCCACGACACTTTCAGTTCATTTTCGATCTATGAGTTTGACTGTCCCTCTGGTATCTTTCGCCCCTCTTTTACCAAGGAGGTAATCCAGGATAATCATATGTCTGTTCTATGTTCCTTTGGGATTTCTATCAAAGATGAAGAGCTGGATCTTTGATCATTATATTGGACACCTTAATTACATGAGTGTTCTTACAAACGTTATAGTGCTTGGTCTTCCAAGTGCTCCATGGAACCTCTTTCTAAATTGGTAACATCAATTTTATCAGCAATCAAAGCCGGGCTTCAAAGTTATAGTGAAACTACATATCCTAGAGGCGTTGTGAATAAATACTTGTGGATACCAAAAAGTTCGAAAGATCTGTTAGAGTCCATATAAGCTTAGACTTGCAATAGTATTAAAACTTTTGACTTTTCTATACTTTACCCAAGTATTCTCCATTCCAATCTATAGAAACAAATTTAAAGAGTTGGTCCTGCTTTAATTTACAAAAAGAATGGCCAACGTAGATACAATTATTTTGTCTTAAGGAGGGATTAATCGTACTTTGTAAAATCACTATGATTCAAATTCTCTGAAAGTAACATTATCAAAATGTTTGATTTCTTGATTGCATCATATTTGTTACGTTTAGAAGACGATGGTGTTTATCAAGATACCACATATACAGTTATGTCTACCTAATAGCTCGACTTACATTTAGAAATTGAAAATAAGGGTCGGTTGAGAACAAGACTTTAAGACAAAAGAGATGATTCAAGCTTTCCAATTGTGAACTTTTCATGCGCGTAAGGATATATACACACCATAAGAAGGAACGAAAGACGGAAACACAGAAAATGAAAGAACCTTAGTGAGCACGCTCACATACCCCACGTCCCCACATTGTCATTGGAGAAATAAAATAAGTGTAAGAAAAAAAAATTGTATCAGAAAAAAAAATTGAATCATAATTTCCTGTCAATATGCACATCTACATAGTATGTCCTTATTATCTACACAGTTTCATGAAATTCTGTTGTGTGGTTTCAGAGGAGTTGCGATGACAAACTGTTGCAGAAGTACATTGAAGCAAATAAGTTCAAAGGGGCGTAACTCCTGGAAAAAAAATTGAATCGTAATTTCCTGTCGATATGCACATCTACGTAGTATGTCCTTATTATCTGAAAAGGTTTCATGAAATTCTGTTGTGTGGTTTGAGAGGAGTTGCGATGACAAAAGGTTGCAGTAGTATATTGGGCAAATAAGTTCAAAGGGCGTAACTCCTGGAAAAAAAAATGAATCGTAATTTCCTGTCGATATGCACATCTACGTAGTATGTCCTTATTATCTGAAAAGGTTTCATGAAATTCTGTTGTGTGGTTTGAGAGGAGTTGCGATGACAAAAGGTTGCAGTAGTATATTGGGCAAATAAGTTCAAAGGGGCGTAACTCCTGGAAAAAATTGAATCATAATTTCATGTCGATATGCACATCTACGTAGTATGTCCTTATTATCTGAAAAGGTTTCATGAAATTCTGTTGTGTGGTTTGAGAGGAGTTGCGATGACAAACTGTTGCAATAGTACATTAAAGTAAATAAGTTCAAAGGGCATAACTCCTGGAAAAAATTGAATCGTAATTTCCTGTCGATATGCACAACTACATAGTATGTCCTTATTATCTAAAAGGTTTCGTGAAATTCTGTTGTGTGGTTTGAGAGGAGTTGCGATGACAAGAAACAGGACTGACGGACGGACGGACGGGTCAAAAACATTATACCCTCCGCAACTCGTTGTGTGGGGTATAATTAACAATAAGGAGCGAAAAATACGCCTGTTATGTTGCAAAAAGTTTCCCGTGTGGGACAGTAATATATAAATCCAAAAAGGGGAAAGTATTGCTGTTTATATTAAAAATACCTTGGGTAAATTACTGCAGCATAATTATATAAAATTCTTAATTTAAAGCAAAATGTAATCACTTAAGAAACAGTGAGTGTTATTATTTTTCTCTATAAAATTGAATTTAGACGGATATTTTACTGAGTATGGTTACAAAATTTGATTCTTGGCAATACAGATAAAGTTTTAAATTTATAGAGCATAATTGGTACCTAAACGAATATCTACAACTTGTCAGTTAACTTTATTGTCCAAACGTATATCCATGTGTTGTCTGCGAAAGCGGTTAACATTTTCTTGTGTTTTCATGTTTCTATTTTTAAACCTTATCTTCTGTTAACTTGTCATATATGTCGGAATATCATATTTAAGCTTAGTTGATAGCACAAGGTATACAAGTCTTTAGGTTAGAAGGAAAGAGAGTGAGTAATCTCTCCCATTTCTATTCGGCAAAATGGGTCGATGGGATTCAAAAACATGATATGTTATTTCTCGGGAAGGAAATATGGACTTCTAATGGTAATACACTGGCACAAAGTCATGCTTCATCTGCTGGTGGACTGTCAGTCCCCGTTGATATCACCAGCCCAGTAGCCAGTACCAAAGTCATGCAAATTCGGATATTGATTGATGAAAATTAGCTTTTTACAATTTTATTTTTAAATATTTTTAGACTAAGGAATATATCTCCGTCCTGCAAAGCTCGAATTCCTTATCCAGAATTGGCTTTACTTTATGTCCTTTCTCTTCAACGTTTGTATAAGATTTTGGATATTCAAATATTTTTGCCTCAAGCATCACTGAAGATACATTGATTGTCGAAATGCGCATCTAGTGCATTAAATTTGGTACCGTTTATGGTATAAGTCATTTATGATATTTGCCAAGAAGTATGGATAGATTATAATTGGACGAACTATATGAATAAAAGTGAACATGTTGGTGAACAGGAGAGCACGGTTGAATCACATTGGAATTCAGATTTTCTGTTAGAAACTTTTGCTTTAAAACGTTACAAATGTTTTATAATTAAAGCATAATGTAGTTTAATAGTTCTAATCTCTTGTTTGATACGTTGTTTTTATACAAAGTACAATATGCCCGATCCTAAATCAAGACATTAATTTGTATCAACTTCGGTCATATTTATGAAATATTGTTGAATACATTGTATCCTTCTCCTTTATTTCGTGATACATACTATTAATACACAGGCACTTGTCTCTGAAAATGTGTTGCATATTATATTATTTTGATATAACAGTATATAGGTATTTTTTCAGTGACGAGCGCCTGTGATGCTAAAGTGAGGCAGTTTTCTCCTCGAGGTTACCTCAATGTCCTAATAGAAGCTACACCACTGATGTCACACAATTAAACATTTCATAAAAATAACGGTCATAATACATTCTAAATTATTTAACGTAATTATGCGTAGACCTGACATGACCTGCTTGACCTTTATATTACATGTATAAGATACCGTATAAATGTGCCAGTGGACTGCACTCTTTTTATAACCATGAAAAGCTGTAATGTTTTTAATAGTCTGCCATACATATTTTAAAGGTAATTTTTCTTAGGTTGAAGTAAGACTTTCTTGAAAACGTATTATGCGTCTTGACCTGACTCTGGGAACAGTATCAATATATGTTCCTGCCTGACTGAACTTAATACTACATGGATAATATACCGTATACATGCGCCAGATGACTCCATGCTTAATTTTTTTATAACCACGAAAAGCTGTGTTGTTTTGGTAACCATGTTTTAATACCACTCCCATTCTAGCTATCTCTGCAAGTCCACCCAACGACAAATATTGCACACTGGGTAATTTTTTTCTGATGTTGATGACGTTTTGTGATTCCGTGATTAAAAACTTCCGTCTCTGTTCATGCACATATATACGATCATATACTTTGTAGTCTGTCTAGATAATTATATTACATTTATCATTTCTCTAAAATAAAACTAGTTTCACAGAAAACCGTGAAGCATCTTCTTTAGGCAACGACTTATCTTTTATATATGGGGTGCATGGTTTTGTATCTTGGGACACACATTTTTTCGATATTTTTCAATAACACAGGAACAAATTTATTTAAGATCGATGTTGAATTCATTATTTCCGTAATTTCCGATGGAAATGCATCCCTTCTGCATTTTTTTTCACTCCGTCAAGAAATAATTATTCAAAACAAACCCATGCCCTTAAAAGATAAATGGTCGGTTACCCCCACTTTACGCTCGCCTAGCTTGTCCTTCATGGCTGAAGGAACAATTTAACCAATGTCCATAGACCAAAGAAGTTTGTCCCCTGGATAAATTGCGATTTCTTAACAACAACAACATATAGGACAGGTGAGCTGTGTGCACAGTTCAAGGTCAAATCTAAATTATATTTTTTTACGATGAAAAACTGAAAAGAAGAAAGAAACGATTTAAAAAATATAAAAAAATTTGTGTAAGCAAAAATGATTGATTTTGTATTTTTTATTATTGGTTAAAATCAATGAATGATAATTAATAAAATTTTTGGTCAAATCTAGCCCCGGGCTGTCCTGTTTCGCGCGCTTCAAACGTCGTCCATATTGTATTTCATGACATACGAGAAAGATGTTGTACCTTTTGCTCCTAGATAAAAAGGCTTATGACGAAGATTCAGTGACAAATACATAGTTACAGTGAGTTAATTAAATGAAAGGGAACATTTTACCATCGCAACATCCAATGTTTTGACAACTTTGTTTATTTTTAATGTTCATCTTAAAAGTTTATAGATCAGCTAAAAGTTCTAAGGGAGCTGCCATTTGATTTTTATGGGGGAATTGGATGAAAAATTTTGTCCTGCATTTTTTTAGTTGTAATCTCTGTCCTGCCTTTTTTTACTCAAAACTCCTGTCCTGCCTATTTTTCAAATTTCATCCTAGCCACCCCCACCTCCCCCATAAAAATCAAATGGTAGCTCCCTAAAGGCTGAAATGGCTGAGATTTATTCCTTGATTACAGACAAACATTTGCATCTGGAAAAGTTTGATTGCATGGCCCAGATAAATTGGGGTGGGAAAGGGGGGTGCAGCAGGGGCAGAAGGATTTTGAAAATGAAAATCCGGTCCTGTTTAAAGCTGAAAGTAAATAATCTTGCACAAGACGAGATAAAAATTTCAGCTATTCTGCAACTCAAAATGCAGGAAACTTAATCATTTGTTAAGGTGTACAAATTTAAAAGTGAAAATAATATTAACAAATTCAACATTTAACGAGTTACATGTTGTACCATGCAAACAAACTACATCTGAGAATACTATAACACATGGGGTCGGTCTTTTCACCACCAAACACCGCTGAACACCACCGAACACACCCAAAAGACCACTAACCCTTAAGAAAATTAGTAATGTTACACAATAAAATCAATTAAATTGCGTAAAATTTAATCCTATGGTCAAACTTCTGGATCCAGCAATATTTTTTCCGGATTTACACTGTATTTCCTTGTAAACATGTATTATCTTAAGGTCTTTACTTTCAATAATTAGAAATAAATTGTTCAAATAAGTTAAAACATTTTATTTAATGTGAAATTATCCCAATAATTATATTTAGAAAACTGTCAAGACTTGAAAGTGTACTGTTCTGACAACAGCCCTGCACGACTGTTCTTTTGGTTCTCTTGTTATCATTTCTTATTAATTTGTGTATAATATGTATAAACATATTCATTCTCCTTCAGAATTCGTCAAATATATAAACATGATAAATAAAGATGAAAACAATATATTTATGTGTGTTAGATGGTATTTTAATGTGTTCGGCGGTGTGCGGTGGTGTTCCGTGGTGAAAAGACCTACCATAACACATGTGTTATAGTAGTCTCAGACTAAATGTATATATTTTGTACAATTTCTTGATTTTCCTTGTTTTACATCAACTTTTAAGTCAATATAAGATAGGGAAAGTATATGCTGCTGCATGATATGTGTGCATCTCATTTGAACTCGTACCACATATCTTATATCTATCCAAGAAACAACTTTATATTTGGTTAGAATATATGTCAATGGTTATGATAAAGCTTCTCTCAAATTATTTTGTTGTTTCTTGCCTGCGCATGATGTTTCTTTAAAGGAAATATTGACGGAAAACTGCACCAAGTTCACAGTTTCTTTGTTTTCATAAAATGTGACGTCATAACATCAAAAATCTTGTGTATATAATTCATTTATATTTCTTGATAATATGCATTCCCAAACATGTGCAAATTTGAATAGTTTTTGGGGCAAAACCGGTCTTAATGCCCTTCTCCTTTCATGTACATTTTGTTTTGTGTACTGTACTCATCATATTTTCATTCTTCAAGTACAATGTTGGTGCATCTCATAGCACTTTAAGGGTAATTTGCTAGCTTACTGTCCACAGTGTGCTATGATAATAGTGTGGTAACTCTTATATTATTTTAATGTGCCTGTCCCAAGACGGAGCCTCTTTGGTCCTATGTCCTATCTTAATGTTTCTCTGTCAATTTGGAAAATTGGATTTTATGGCAGAGCGATCATTTGTTTCTATTTTATACGCCCCGTCAAAATTTATGATTATTGCTTAAAACTTTAGGCCTAAAATAAAATATTGTTTGTTTCCCAATCCCGACCGACCCAGAAAAATCGCCGACGGAATAATTTTATTGCCGATTCTGTGTAGAAATTTTTTATCGAAAATCATGTGGTGGTGTGGTGCTCGTATGAAATGGAGGAGTCAAATACATAAGACATAAGAAGGAGACGCTGTTCTTCAAAGCGCCTTTGTAATCGGCATAGTTGAAAACGCCTTGATGATGCGACTTGGCTTTTTCTTCCACGTGGTCTCGGATTTTTACGATATTCTCTAGATTGTTCATACATTTAAATGTCAGAACAAGGACGCCGTTCTGTCGGTTTCTGTTGCCGTTTATTCGGCTGGAAACTTTAAGAAAGACTTGGTAACAAATGTGTTGCGCAGATTTTCGAAGAAGGAAATATTTGAAGACATATGTGAGGACGTGATAGCCGATTTAGAATTGACTGAAGAGGAGGAGGATGCTCTTGACAAAAAACACATCCGTGTATCCATTTCTGAAAAAAGTGGTTCTACAGAAATATTTAGTCCACACTACGGTGATGACATGAAACTGGCACTAGACTTTAATAAAGACTTTAATTTTTTTGAAATTTTACGTTGACATTGATGGAACATCTACAGAAAAAGAAGCCTCCTCCTCAAATATTGTCAATACCTTTGACAAAATGGTGGGATCCAGTCAAGTTGTCAACAAACTTTTCTAAGCGAAAAGAAGAAGCTATTAACAAGTTTACAGGTATGCATAATAAGTGACCGTCCCAACATCTATTTCTTGCAAGCAAAGGTAGACTTTTAGGATAAGGAGAGAGACTGTTTGCATTCTTTTCTTGTTTTCTTGCAAATTTTCAAACCCTTAACCTAAATTCCTAATGATTTCCTTATGCACTTACTAATTTGACCGGAGGCCTGAAAGCAATTGATTTAAATTAATCATTTGGTCCCTAATAAAAGCAGACCACTCCACACTAGTCTCGTAAAAGCAGACAGCCCATACTTCTCTAAAATGAAGGCTGCCACGTGCACAATGGTAGCGTGCTCGCCTCGAGTACAGTGGTTTCGATCCCGACGGAGTCACTGAACCAAAGGCTTTAAAATTGGTATTTGCTGCTTTTCCACAAAGCATGCAGTACTAGAGTTAGAGCAAAGACTGGTTTGCCCGAATCAGAATAATTTTTCGAGTAGGCGACACGTCTTCCTGCAGACTGTTATCTTCAATGTGTGCTTGCACGTTAAAGATCCGCTCAGCGTGTCTGACTAGTAAAAGCAGGCTTCTTTCCATGGTCATTTCACACACACTTCATGTCCATCGGCTGAATATATCCATTGAACTTATGCTGCCCGGCATAAAACAGCAACATTGAATGACTGAATCAATATGAAGGAGGGGTGTAATTGGTCAGCCTGATGTTTATAGTCTTGTATATTTGTATGTTCTGCTAAGGGGTAGCAATATGATTCACCGTTGTGTCGAGTCCATCCGTGCATACTCCATCTCAATTTTTCGTAGCACTTTTCTAAGTATCTTTAAAGCACATTAATTTGATATTTGGTATTTGTTTTAATTTTTAAACCAAGTACAACTACTGTTGTGGATCTGTTATCACACCTGAAGGTTTGCTTTTATAGTATTCCCAAAAGATTTTCTTATCACTTTTAATATATAATAACATGGTCTTGCATAGCATGATTTTGTGAAGCAACATTGAATGAAAGTTCCACATTTAACATACAATAAAATGTTCATACACTCTCAGTTGATTGTATTTTATATGCATGTTCCATTGAGTTATTCAGTGTTTGATATGGTTTCAATGTTTAAATCCTTCTTTCAGTGGAAAATTGCATACTTCAGTGAACGTTATAAACTTTCATTCTAGTAGTACACTCTCTGACATTGAACTTGGACAGATTTCTGACAGATTATACTGCTTAATATAATAAACAGAAGGCTCAGTATTTTAGACATTTTATTCATTGAAAATTCCCAATATATATATATACAAAGTACTCTAGGATATTATTTTTTATTTATTAAAGATCTCTATTGTTCTTTATTTCAGGTGATGCTCTTGAAGGCGTGGTGAATGTGCGCCTACAGATAGACTGTAATACACATGTGGAATTTCCGTGATATGCCTCTACCCTGGCACAGCCCGATATCTGTGCCTTCTGTGCAGCTGTGGGGCAACAAAGGACCAAGATACCATTAAAACACATCGTATTGTTCTACCAGTTTGCAGAGACTGTGTCATTATTGGAAATTACCACCCAAGAGAAACCCAATTAAATAAATTATTTCAAATTATACATAGAGTTTTATTCAATATATCTGACATGAGGAAACTGATAGCTTGATACACCCTAGAATTTAAAATACTGCCCTACAATGATGGTTTGTAATTTCCTATTTACAAGTACCAAAAAAAAATTATCCAAAAATAAAATAATTTACTTACCTACCTACCCACACCTGACTTGATAGGGTCGGGTTTGGGGAAACAATTATTTATTTTTGGCCTTACTAAATCTTTTGTGAGTAAAGAAGGTTACTCCAGGATTATTTGATTTTCACAATGAACAGCGTTATAATATATATAGTCATCAGTTCGTCTAGTATCTATCTTCCCTAAGGGACTAAGGGAAATAAACACGTAGCTTCTTTTTGTCTTGCACATGTTGGGACCAAACAACTTATATGGTGATAATACTTGCATAAGTGAATAAAATTATCCTTCTTTAGAGGGCTGGAGGTATAAAGGTTTAAAACCATCAAATCATGGTACATCATCTGGTTGCATATATGAAAAAGGGAAAAAAAAAATAATCCCTTGAATTTGACAGTTGAAGGAAATTAATCCTACATCTCATTGCAATAAAAATGTCTGAGTCATAAACATATATCTTGGCTGTTTCATTAATTAAGCACCATTATTTTTTTTATTTGGTGTTTCTATTGAATATTTTAGAAACTGGCTGTTACATGGTTACTAAAGCTTGTACACAGGAAAACAAGAGGCTCTCAAGAGCCTGAATCGCTCACCTGTATTTCAGAGGAGAAGATTTTAAATGTTAGCAAACTTAATGAACAAATTGTGTAAAATTGTCTTTAAAGGGCAATAACTCCTTAAGGGTCAATTGACAAATATGGTCATATTAACTTTTTGTAGATCTTACTTGAACATTATTGCTGCTTACAGTTTATATATATCTATAATAATATTCAAAATAATAACAAAAATCTGCAAAATTTTGTTAAAACTACCAATTAGTGGCAGCAACCCAACAATGGGTTGTTCGATTGGTCTGAAAATTTCAGAGCTGATAGATCTTGACCAATTGAAAAATTGTCAGATTTGCTGTAAAAGTTTTAGTTTTGAGATATAAGCCAAAACTGCATTTGACCCCTATGTTCTATTTTTAGCCATGGTGGCCATGTTTGTTGATGGATCAAAACTTTGGATACAAATTATAAACTAGATACCCTGAGGAACATTTAGTTTAAGTTTGAAGGTATTTGGCCCAGTAGTTTCAGAGGAGAAGATTTTTAAATAGTTTACAACGACGGACGACGACTGACACCAAGTGATGACATAAGCTCACATGGGCCCTTTGGGCCCCAGTGAGCTAAAAAGAGGTGAAAATTTGATTGTTTAACTTCCAGTGATGGTTATTTTCTTAAACGCATTGAAATGTTATTTGAAATTTTTCTATAGTACTGGACAGGATAAAACTTGACTCATGCCAAGTATTTTTTATTTGAAATAAAGATATTAAAATTCTGCACGATTTTTGAAAAGTGCAAATTTAACAAAGACTATAATAGGGAAATTCAATGATGGTATTGCACCTATATATTTGTTTAAAGTTGATTTAAAGCAGGAAAATGGCTAAAGTGCTTTTCTAGCTACAATCTCTGTCTGTATCAGTTAGTCTATGAAAAGGTATCAATTATTGACCGGTCAATTATTGCAGGTTACTACAAATTTGGACCACTAGTTTTCAGCTAAAGTGAAAACATTAACTTGCAATCTATTGTACCTGAACATCTGACCAACAACAATAATGAAATATAAAGTTGACCATTGAATTTTATGTTAAATCTAACAATAGAAATTTGTTCATTGAGGCATAACTGAGTAGAATTTACCTGATCTTAACAGATTTCAAATATGTGGTGAAAAATAAATTGTATTTTCAGTCACTTTAGCAGTAAAGTAGACATGTGCATGTTAAATAAAGTAGGTACATCAATTGGTGCATCGAATGTTGCAGTTTATTGCCATTGAATAAGTAGAAAATTTATGCTCTTTTGCCATTTTCTGCTTAAATACAGGCTCAACAAATACAGTGATCTGGAAAGATTTTTTATCTATGGGCCCAGGGCCCCCCAAAAATAAAATCAATGGGCCATTTTCAGAATTAATGGGCCATGTTGTCAAATGAGTGGGCCATTCAATTATAACAAAAAATAAAAAGTGTTTGTCATGTATGTTTCAGCAAAGAGGTACTAACCAGTATGATTTTAATTGATATTATGGATATTGTTCCTGTGCTTTTGTAGTTTCAGTGAATAAAAGTTAATTAAGTTCATGGAGATTTATGTGACCAAAGATAAAGTGTAACAGCACTCAGAAATTAAACTTTTATGACTTAGGATGACATCAAAAGATCAATGTAGGATAAAAACTTAAATCAAATAGTTTGGGGTGGGGGGTTAAAATTGCTGCAAGTTTTGTTTATCCAAAATCAATTTTACATATATCCATATTGATCAATCAATTTTCCCAAATTAAGTTAAGAGGGGGTGGGGGGTTAGTGAAAAACTATGTGAATTAAGTTTTTATCCTACATTGAACTTTTGATGTCATCCCTTATAATAAAAACTACAAAACTGAGCAACATATATATGACTAGGCCAACACCACTTCATTGAACAAAATCATTAATGAGGAAATGCTGAGATCAAGAATAGACATCTGATCTGGAATGATTTTTAAAATCTGTACTAGTAATTATTGAAAATCTATGATATTTGATTAAATTTCATTCTTTTGAGAAAACATGAAACTTGTACATACATGTATATTAATTATCAAACCATACAGTACAATCATAGTAGTAACATAGTAATAGATAAAATAATAACTGTTACTCAGTATTAATAGTGGGCAAAAACAATAAACTGATTTACTAGAACGATGATAATGGCAGACTAAAAGTATCTGATCTAGATTTTGTGGCACAAAATTGAAGAAAGAAGAAACGGATCACAATAAGAAAACCAGACCAATTAAATTCAAGTTAGTTAAAATGATTTTTGGCAAGATTTGCAGTACATTTTGCTGTCATCATACAGTAACCAGGGCCATAACTTCTCCCAAACCGGCTATATTTCTGAGAACCTTTATTTGCAATGTTAATACTGGTACCGTCGCCTTGTTCATGTTCATGTTCCTTTGACATTAAATTTGGGTCTTAAATCGATTGCCATACTTTATTCTCGACGTTCCGTATTAGAGGACGTTTCAGGCATTTATCTCTGTATTTCTTGTATTATTATTATTTTATCAAGAATAACAAAAGAGAGTAACGTTTTTTGATAAGACACGACAACAATTCGCTGTAGGCAGGTTTACAAAATGTACAAACGAACCAAAGACAAAAAAATGACAAGGACAGTTAAGCGCCTTTTATGGAGACAAATACTATATAAAAAGGCCTTTGGGTTTTAAATCGAAATTTTAGCAAGTTTACTTTAAAGATTATAATTTGAGAAAATATTGTCTGTACTAGCCAACTTTCACAGAATTAAAGTGTTTTACGTTGAAAATTTAGATCACGGATGATGGTTAATTACGTTTTTGGTAATCAGATATACCACACGTTACTATTTAACATGAAAACGCCCGAGACTTCCCAAAAATATATAGGTGGTGCTCCTGTCATTGGAGGTCAGTTTTGTACTCAATTATGGCGATATGAAACACGATCGAAATCCATTTTACGATATCTAAACCTTTAGATAGGAAGAGAAAATATCGTGCGCCACACTGGCGCTTACATTTGCCACTCTATGCGCCATTTCTGGTTGAAATGCGCAATTGGCGCATGGCGCACGACCTTCCGATCACTGCAAATATATCTCATTACAGAGGATAATTTTAATCAGCTGTAGGAGGTTAAGGAAATCACTATACAAATATAATGTCACCATATATGGGGTTTGGTCCCAACCTTTTACAGTGTTGGAAATTAAAGAATTGTCTCCAATTGTATAATAATAGAATAATTTCATTATTTGTGTCAATATTTACTGACTGTTTGATTCATTGTTTTCAGGCTTCCAGTTCAGTGTTTGTAATGAGCCACACTAGACAAAACACTGTGGCAGGCAACACTAGACAAGATGATGGAAATGGCAGGTTGTTTCATGGTAAGCATCTTTTGTAATTAATTCACTCATTGTCTCCTAACTTTAAATGCAAAGTCTTCCAGGTTGGTCAGTAATAGGGACAACCTGCCAAATAGGGTATATAATACTTTAAATGAGTAACAATCTCTCTATTTACTCAACAATGTATATTATCAAAGTGTTAAATATGAATTTATTTCCACGTCCAATAGAAAGAAGGAGGGTTTGTTGGTTAAATATGTCAGATCATCTGTCCTCGTTTTCATCAGTCTTTGGAATACCAAATTTAATTCTGAAATTTA
The DNA here is from genome assembly GCA_017311375.1 of Mytilus coruscus. Lineage (NCBI taxonomy): Eukaryota > Metazoa > Mollusca > Bivalvia > Mytilida > Mytilidae > Mytilus > Mytilus coruscus. The sequence continues at coordinate 62,425,772 of CM029607.1, read as the reverse complement.
GACAGAATCAAGCTTCAATTGAGCATGCAATACAGAGATTTGTAAACTATTATTAGGGCCTTCCAATAGGACGAGGGATCCTTTATTTTTCAATTTGTCCATCTGTTTTTTGTCCACAATTTTCTGTGAACGCACAAACCAAACCAAACAAAATTTTGCACAGTTGATTTGTCTTATCTGTAGATGTGCATTAAAGCCTCTCTTGTGACGAAAGTCATGGAAAGTGAAACATAGGGATTGTTTTTCTGGTGACAATGACAGTTTCGGCTCTGGCGTCAACAATTGTTAAGTTTTCTGCTGAATTTAGTTTGAAAGGAACTCACTGTGCTAGATTAATGATATTTTGTATGAAGTCGCTTTACTATCAGTACATATATCAGTTTGACGACTATTTTGAGGCCCTGCCCTAGGTCCTCAGGGCTTTGAATTAATTAGCAATTTTCAATGTTAAGTTGTTCTGCTTAAGTCAGTTAAATGATAGAATCAATTTGTGATAGATCAATGATATTTTGTATGAAGTCACATTTCTATCAGTTCCTATCAATATATATATATATATGTAACTTAAGCAGAAAATCGTAACATTGAAAATTGCTAAATAATTCAAAGTTACAGTAAACAACGTTGCACACATGAATATTAGTTGACCCATTTGATTGTGTTATCTAATTATTTCCAGATGATGATGATTTATAATTGTATATAAAGATCAAAACAAAATGGCTGCTTCAAAATAGGAATATTTTTCAAATTTAAATGAAAATCATAAATAATTTAATTGAAAATAAAATAACTGACACATCATGTTAAGTGCTATTCTTTAATAGTAACTGTCAGTTAATTATGATTTTCATATTATTTTGTCTTTTTGTTATTTAAACAATAATGACTAAAACATAACATAATCATGATAATACATTATAAAACTAATTGAGGGAATTGCAAGTTTAGTACACAATGAATGTCTGATTAAATACTGTATTTCAGAAAGCATTTCTTTAGTTTTATTTTAATTGGAAAACCAGCTTAAAATGACCTGAACAGTAAACTTTTTCTTGATAATGTTACTTATAACTTTGGTTTTAAATTTAGGACCTTTTTGATAATTTTTTCCAATAGACAATAAAAACTATGAGAATATAGAAACAAGGGCACTTTAGGATGTCACTTAATAATAATAAATTATTTTGGGCGCCGACTTGCATCTACTGATTTTGACTACCAATGTATTTTCTCTTGCTTTTGTTATAATTTTATACACTTTTAGAAACCCAATGCAGTGTGTTAGCTAGCTCTGTAAACACAATTGCATGGTTTACACTTTGTGCTTATGCGTCACTAACCAGAAAATTCAAGCACTGTAAAAACTGGGAGATCTAGCTAGTGCTACTTCTTATATAATGTACTTTTCTATGAAGGGCTGTTCCAGAAGTGAATGTATGGGGGTGTTGGGAGGCACTTTCTCAGCTCTCACTTTTGATTCAATTGGAAAGATGCAGGACATTTTAAATTTCTAAATTTTATTGAACACAAAACAAAAAGCATGATCCAACAAACATTATTAATGTTTTGAACATCCAATATGTGAGTGATGTCCATTTTATCCACAGTATATTAGTAGTAGCTTGTAACGTCCACCCTGTCCCTTGCTTTTTGTAAAATTTAAAATTGAGAATGGAAATGGGAATGTGTCAAAGAGACAACAACCCAACCATAGAGCAGACAACAGCTGAAGGCCACCAATAGGTCTTCAATGCAGCGAGAAACTCCCGCACCCGGAGGCGTCCTTCAGCTGGCCCCTAAACAAATATGTATACTAGTTTAGTTGCATGTTTTTATATAGATTAGATTGTTGGTTTTCCCGTTTGAATGGTTTTTCACTAGTATTTTTTGGGGCCCTTTATAGCTTGCTGTTCAGTGTGAGCTAAGGCTCTGTGTTGAAGACCGTACTTTGACCTATATTGGTTTACTTTTTTAAATTTTGACTTGGATGGAGAGTTGTCTCATTGGCACTCACACCACATCTTCTTATATCCAAAAGTTTGAATTGTTTTACATTAAAAAAAATTTTGTGATTTCGGGACCTTTTATAGCTGACTATGTGGTATGGGCTTTGCTCATTGTTGAAGGCCGTACAGTGACCTCTAGCTCAGCTGTAAATTTCTGTGTCATTTGGTCTCTTGTGGAGTGTTATCTAATTGGCAATCATACCACATCTTCTTTTTTATAAAGACAAGATTCCATATACAAAACATTATTTTGAAATTCAATGAAATCCTATATTAATTGTTTACACCCATTCATTACAACTGCTGGAAAATTACAATTAAGTACCATGGATTACAGAAATGTAACCAAAAACCATATACCAAAAAGCCTGGTTTATTTCACTAAATTTCTTTCCAAAATTTGTGACCACAGATATATAAATCTGATAAAAAAAAATTCTGGTAAGTTGTTATTGGGCTCGTTTCTCTAAAGGTCACAAGTTTGATCGTAACTTCTTATCATTCAATACAAATTATGACCGATCTTCAAAGTTACAAGTCCTTAGATTAAACAGAACCCTAGTTCCTTTCAGGAAGGGCAACTGTAAAAAGCTTATTTTACATGTCAACATTAAAGTGACATGTTATTTCATGCAATGTTTTATGGGAAATTTGATATAGGTGAACATATTTTCAAAGCAAAATGTTACTTTTATGTTGAAAAGAAAAGTGTGTTTTGATATATTGGCCATGCAGGCAGTGAACCTACTTACCTGAAGGGAAATAACACTTTTGAAAAGCTATGAAATTGTGACCGCGGTTTCCATGTATTGATTTACTACTGGCATACTTAGGGAGCTACCATTTGATTTTTATGGGGGGCTAGGATGAAATTTGAAAAAAATAGGCAGGACAGGAGTTTTGAGTAAAAAAAAAAGGCAGGATGAGACACTTGCAAAAAAAAAGTTAGGATGACAATTTAGGTTAAAAAAAAGTCAGGATAAACTTTTAAAAAAAAGGCAGGGCCGAATAGAGTGAAAAATAAAAAGGCAGGACAGAGATTACAACTAAAAAAAAATGCAGGACAAAATTTTTCATCCTAGCCCCCATAAAATCAAATGGCAGCTCCTTATACATTTAGATTTGCATCTCTTGTTAAAATCTGTCTTAAATGTAAAAGTATTACTATAAAACTCCTAAATATGTGTTTGTTTTGAAAAAATTAGTGCAATTTATTCAGAAATTTCCACGTTTTGTTAATTGATACAGGATACTATAATCATTGTATCTTGATGTTTTAGCCAAAAAATGTATTTATTGGTTTTGAAATTCGAGTTTTATACAATTAATTCCAATGTCAAATTCCTATTGAACCATTAATGTATGATATATACGAACTCTGACTTATGAATATCATAATTTTAGGCCAGTAATCAAAGTTTCCATTAGTCTCTATGTTACTCCTATTTTCTTTATATAAAATACTTGATGGAGTAAGTATGAATAGTGTAACAGCTTTCCATTCAAAACAAAAACATTAGACATGTGCTTTAAACCTGTTTCATTGTACCATGTGACTTAACTCATTTAAATATCAAAGGACATTATACATGTCATGAAAGGCTGTTACACTATTCATACTTACTCTATATTTTATATAGACAAAAATAGAAGTAACATAGAGACCTAATAGGTAACTTTTTTGATTATTGGCCCAAAATTATAATATTCAGAGTTCGTATTATATCATACATTAACATACATCAAGAAAAAAATTGTTTATTTGCAAAAATGAATTTTTAAGAATTATTTTCTGAAGATTTATTATAGGTAAACGGATTATAATAACCAATTACATTTTGTAGTTTACACATTGTAAGTTGGTTTACGGTTGACTTTTTTTACTCTTTTCGTTCCCTTTCATTCAAGCAGATTCCAGTTTATATTAAGCAATGCAGTGAAAAGAAACGAGAAATTCGTAATGAAGCATTTAATTTTTAAATTTATCAGTATTAATTTGATATTGAATAAAAATAACTTATTAATATAGATAAGGTAAAATTATTAGTTTTAAAAATGATAAGAGTGCCCTCTGCAATATCAAAAACAAACATGGCGGAACATAAGCCACCTCGCGAAATCATTTTTTTTTATTTCTTGCATAAAAAACATAGAAAAACTAAATAGAACATAGGGTAACATGCAATTTTTGGCTTATATCTCAAAAACCAAAGCATTTAGAGCTAATCTGACGGAGGTAAAAATGTTTATTAGGCCAAGCTCTGTCAGCCCTGAAATTTTCAGATGAATCTAACAACCCATTGTTGGATTGCTGCCATTTAATTGGTAATTTTAAGGAAATTTTGCAGATTTTGGTTATTTTCTTGAATATCTATAATACTAAAATAATGAGGTCCAATTTGTCAGCCGTCATGACGTAAAAACGATGAATCAAAGAATTCAACTTTATATATAACTAATATAGTACAATGGTGTTGATTAAAAATTACACCACTCCTGGCCCATATGTTTTCCACGTAATTAATATTGCCAATAATTAAGAAGTTCCGGGTCGAGTCCGACACCGATACCAATAGTATATGTAACATATAGCTTCCGGTCGCATCACAAAATAACATGTATAAAGTTGAACGTTCTGGAAAATCTTTTTAAGTCGAACTCAGTTGAACTGAAAAGTAATGCTTACAGTGTACAGGTGTAGGGTTGCCTTGATGACCAACACACGCCCCCGCTTTAGCTGAATCCTAAGGGATTACAAATAATAATGCCAGCAATAATAAAAATCCAGGCTAAAAATATAGCATAGGTACTTTAATTCAATCACGGACCCGCGATGTCGCGGGTGTGTTCTAGTTATTAATGATAAAGATAAACTGTAAACAGCAAAAATGTACATATGACCAAAAAAAAAGTTCATATGACCAAAATTGTCAATTGTCCCCTTAAGGAGTTATTGCCCTTTAAAATCAATTTTTCACAATTTATTTATTTAGTTTAAAATTGAGAATGGAAATGGGGAATGTGTCAAAGAGACAACAACCCGACCATACAGCAGACAACAGCTGAAGGCCACCAATAGGTCTTCAATGCAGCGAGAAACTCCCGCACCTGGAGGCGTGCTTCAGCTGGCCCCTAAACAAATATGTATACTAGTTCAGTGATAATGTTTGCTTACTTTAAAAAATCTCCTTTGAAACCAAACTTGGGATGAATGAGTTTCAGAGTATCTAGTATAAATTTTGTATTTTATTTTCTTGTACATCAAGAAACATTGCCACTGTGGCTAAAATGAAACATCTGTGTAAAATAAATTTCTTTGATTTTGAAGAAAATATGACAGATACTTAGAACATTTCAATGGAAGTTTTAAAGCCATTCATTAATATATATTGAAAAGCAAAAATAATCATTGATGAAAGATTTAAACAAAAAATTACAGATGAGCGATTCAGGCTCTTGAGAGCCTCTTGTTTTGATTTTTTTCATATTTGCCTATTATATTGAAAACTATATAGACAGAGAGAAACTTTAAACTGCAAAAATGATCAGAAGGGTAGTATGAAATAGTCATTTGACTTCTGATTAGAGTTAACGCCCTTTCATGACGATTTGTAGAAAATGAAAGGATATGGAGTAAATGTACATGGGACAAAATTGCACACAATACATAGAAAACATAGAAAATTATCAATGAACAGGGCTTTTATTCCTGTTCTTCATCTTGACAGTTGATGTAAGGTCTTCAACAATGAACGAACGATTCATACCCTACAACAAGGTCAAGACGGCCCTATTGTCGACTTAAGCGGTACTATTGATAAAATAAACCACAGTTCACCTTCTTGCTCCCCACCCGCCTCGGAGTGCCAACTTGTGCGATGCTTGTGTATGATGGTTCTCCAGTACCAGGGATACAAAAAAGTGCAGTAATTTTGAAAGACATCGATCGCCGCTAAAATATGCCTTGAAGTTTCACATGTCGGGAGCGGTCAATGAATTGCATAATTTATAATTACGGGCGAGGTTTTGAACATATATTTGTCATAAATTGCCCAACAAAAGACCAATAATTTCGAAACAACAAATGATAGACAATACATATATAACTAAACAACAAATGATGGACAGCACAGGGCACATCGGAATATATGTAAGAAAACCTAGCAGTTTAAAATAGTATGAAAGGGCAATATACAAAACAGATGACCAGACCAGTATTTTGAAGAAATTTCACCAAACATGAAATTTTGACGGTGTATTAATATGAGAAATTCTCACATGAACAAGCACACCATAACTGTAAATATTATAAGAGCAAACACCTCAAGCATGGGGAAACGTTCTACTGCCTCCACACAGCACTAGAGACAAACTCTAGAATCAATAGAAAATGAATTGTACAATTTTTTTTGCGTTTTTGTTTTATATCTTATAACTTATAATAGATAAAAAGAAACTTATATAAACAAAAAATGATCAGCAAGACAAGATCTACAATTAAGACGAATGGCGGAAGTTGTCAAAATACTCCTTATTGGAGTGATTGCCCTTTAATGACGAATTTTACCATTTTGCATTATATGATAAAAATTATAATAGATAGATAGAAACTTAAATAATCAAAAATGATTAGCAAGACAAGACCTACTAACAAGTCAAATTTTGCTGATATAATTAGTAGTTTATAAATCTTTACAGGAGTTGTTGCCCTTAAATTTGGAAATTATTTTTTACCCTCTTATTTGTTTGGAGCAAAAGCTAAATTAGATAGAGAGAAATTAAACAGACTTCAATGATCAGAAATATAAGATAAAAAAACCCAAGATTTTTGTCATTAATTCTATTCTCATCTACAATGTTGGAGAGTATCCTTTGTTGAATATGCATATAGACCCAAGGTGAGCGACAAAGAGCCTCTAGTTATAGTTTGTTCTTGTTATGCTGTTAAACCACTTATAGCTTGTTCTTAATATAATAATGTTATGATGTTAAACCACTGTCCCAATTAAGTAAGTGGGAGGATTGGATGCCAGCAAACATGTTTAACCCCACTACATTTTAATGTGCTTGTCCCAATTCAGGAGCCTGTAATATAGGGGTGGTTGTTTTTTGCTGTATATCACATTTGTTTTATCATCTATTGTTAAATTTGTACATATAAATCAGGCTGTAAGTTTTCTCATCTGAATTTTTTTGTTTTACATTTGTCATAATGTTGAAGGCTATTTGGTGACCAATAGCTATTATTGTTAACTTCTACGTCTTTTGGTCTCTAGTGGAGAATGGTCTCATTGGCAATATACCACTTCTTCTGATTTTCATATTTATTCTTATTACGCTTGTCTAAAACTGACTTATTCTTGTCTTTGGCTAATGAAGAGTATTTATCAATCAAAACTTTCACATATTTCGTGTTTATGATTAAGCAAATGTACTTTTTGAGAGAGAGCATTTGATGTCACTATTAGTGTGCAATTTTCCAGGTTATAAAGGGACATAATTCTAGAACAATAAGTGACTCACAGCTCAAATTCAAAACACTTTTTACGAGTTTTGGTTCTGAGCATTGCACATGAGTTTCTCAAATTTTTTAGCAAAACTTGGCCCAACTGCAGAAACCAGCATAACGTACCTTAGAAATAAAAAAAATACCTTTGTTATTTCCCTTATTGACTTTGGTATATCAAAGGCTCTTCATATCATAGCACAGTTTAAATATCTGTAAGTGTTGAGATCATTTCAAACTTGACATATACTTTTAACTCTGTTTAAATTGATCAATTAAGTTTTTATAAAATGTGTAGTCATTATTAACATGGATAGGCTTAAACATATTGTTTACTTTATATCTATACTTTTAAACGAGAAGACCTCATTTTGTGTGTCGCTTCTCTTCCTTCCCCAATAAATTAATCATCATGCCTCTGTGTCCTATAGGTACCATACATAGTCGCATTTGTCATCCATTCTTATGATTATTCAGTTTGAGTTATTTTGGGAGAAAAACGAAGAAAAAGGCGTCCGGATATTGTTGCCGTCATCAGACCGACTTTTAAGTCATACCCAAGACTTCCGATTTTAAACTTTAAAAGAGGGGGTAAAGGGTTATTTTCGTGCAACGTGTTTTGCCACTTTTTATTTCACGTGCAGCCGTGAAAAAGGTTCGTTATTCACCGTGTTTCTTGAAATCTATAAAAAGATCAACGTGCAAGAAATTTTTAATTGTTCGCTCATCATGAAATGGCAATTTTATTTCGCGTTCTTCCGTGCAGATCCCCCCTTACTCCCCTCTTTAAACATAATTTTCATTTTCGCCGTGGAGAAGAACTTGACTTGGAATTGATAGTTCATGAATAGCAAATACACTTTATTTATATTATATGTATGTTTGTAGTATACAGAAACGCGAAAATCATGGAATTTAACAGAGAGCAAAAAAATAACGGACTTTGAAAAAAAGGAAGAGGACTTAAAATAATTGTCCTGTCTCCAAGTGCCTATGACTCAGTTTGATACCTTTTCTGAAATTCTCCAGACATAAAATCTTTTACAAAAATTCATCCTATAACAGTTTACATACTTTCAACCAAGCTCTAAATACCCGCGATTTCGCGGGTGTGTTCTAGTGATATTTATAATCGGATGCTTATTCTAAGTTGGATATGGCACCTATTACAATTATATCAGTAGTTTACAAATCTAAAGTTTTCAATAATTGAATTATTTTATATTGTAGATGATGTTTTTGGTATAGAGCGGAACTATAATGGAGGGGACAGCCGTAGATGAAACTTTTGAGATAGAAGATCTAATGTTGTACTGAGAAGACAGTTCTGCTGGGAGTTTTGTGATGTAGAGGTTTGAGATTCTCTAAATTTGACTTAAAGATATTGGTAATGAGATTGGTTAAATTAGACATTTTAAAAAAAAGGATGTTTTTAAGGGCCGATGATCCATTTCCTTTATTTTCTAAATATACATGTTCCCAGAAATGAAGTCTGCAGATGACTTATTGCAGTTTAACTACATCCAGAATCCTGTGAAGAACCAACTTTCTACTTTACCGTTAAAAAGTCCCTAATTATTGAGTTATTTTTCTTTTTATGTAGCCACCAAAATTAAGGTGAAATTATGCTGAAATATTAAAATATTAGAATTTCCCCAAAAAACTCTAGCCTTTATATCACACATCTTTTGATGGCGCGGCAGTATATTTAAGAAAAATGAAAAAAGTAAAAAAAAAATGTGGAGAACTGAAGAAAAAAATGATACTGCTGAAAACCTGTGTGATATAGAGGTTTGAGTTTCTCTAAATTTGAGTTCAAAGAAATTGGTTATAAGATTTGTTATATTAGACCTTTATTTTTTAAAGCATGTTTTATAAGGGTGAAGATCTATTTCCTTTATTTTTTAATACACATGCTCCCAGAAATGAAGTCTGCAGATGACTTATTGCAGTTTAACTACATGCTGAATTTTAGTTTATGAATCATGGGAAAAATTGACTTTCAACTTTATCTTTTAAAACCCTAATTATTCAGTAGATTCTTTTTAAACAGCCATTGAATTTAAGGTAAACATTTTGATAAAATATGTAATTTTAAATTTCCATTGAATAAATAGCCTTTATATTACACATCTTTTGTTGGTGCGGCTGTATATTTAAGAAAAATGAAAAAGTAAAAAACAATTATGCTGAAATATCAAAATATTGAATTTCCCCAAAACTCTAGCCTTTATATCACACATCTTTTGTTGGCGCGCAGTATATTTAAGAAAAATGAAAAAGTAAAAAAAAATGTGGAGAACTGAAGAAAAAATATGATACTGCTGAAAACCTGTGTGATAAAGAGGTTTGAGTTAAAAGAAATTAGTTATAAGATTTGTTATATTAGACCTTTAATTAATTTTTAAAGTATGTTTTATAAGGGTGAAATCTATTTCTTTTATTTTTAATACATGCTCCCAGAAAAAAGTCTGCAGATGACTTATTGCAGTTTAATTAACTACATGCTGAATTTTAGTTTATGAATCATGGGAAAAATTGACTTTCAACTTTATCTTTAAAACCCTAATTATTCAGTAGATTCTTTTAAGTAGCCACCAAAATTTAGGTGAAATTATGGTGAAATATCAAAATATTAGAATTTCCCAAAAACTCGAGCCTTTATATTACACATCTTTTGTTGGCGTGGCAGTATATTTAAGAAAAATGAAAAAGTAAAAAAAATGTGGAGAACTGAAGAAAAAATATGATACTGCTGAAAACCTGTGTGATATAGAGGTTTGAGTTTCTCTAAATTTGAGTTAAAAGAAATTAGTTATAAGATTTGTTATATTAGACCTTCAATTAATTTTTAAAAGTATGTTTTATAAGGGTGAAATCTATTTCTTTTATTTTTAATACACATGCTCCCAGAAATAGTGTGCAGATGACTTATTGCAGTTTAACTACATGCTGAATTTTAGTTTATGAATCATGGGAAAATTGACTTTCAACTTTATCTTTAAAACCCTAATTATTCAGTAGATTCTTTTAAGAACCACCAAAATTTAGGTGAAATTATGCTGAAATATCAAAATATTAGAATTTCCCAAAAACTCTAGCCTTTATATTACACATCTTTTGTTGGCGGCAGTATATTTAAGAAAAATGAAAAAGTAAAAAAAATGAGGAGAACTGAAGAAAAAATATGATACTGCTGAAAACCTGTGTGATATAGAGGTTTGAGTTTCTCTAAATTTGAGTTCAAAGAAATTGGTTATGAGATTTGTTATTTTTTAAAGTATGTTTTATAAGGGTGAGGATCTATTTCCTTTATTTTTTTTAATACACATGCTCCCAGAAATGAAATCTGCAGATGACTTATTGCAGTTTAACTGCATGCTGAATTTTAGTTTATGAATCATGGGAAAAATTGACTTTCAACTTTATCTTTTAAAACCCTAATTATTCAGTAGATTCTTTTTAAACAGCCATTGAAATTAAGGTAAACATTTTGATAAAATATGAAATTTTAGAATTTCCAATGAATAAATAGCCTTTATATTACACATCTTTTGTTGGCGGCAGTATATTTAAGAAAAATGAAAAAGTAAAAAACAATTATGCTGAAATATCAAAATATTGGAATTTCCCAAAAACTCTAGCCTTTATATCACACATCTTTTGTTGGCGCGGCAGTATATTTATTATTTAAAAAAATAAAAAGTAAAAAAAAAATGTGGAGAACTGAAGAAAAAATATGATACTGCTGAAAACCTGTGTGATAAAGAGGTTTGAGTTTCTCTAAATTTGAGTTAAAAGAAATTAGTTATAAGATTTGTTAAATTAGACCTTTAATTAATTTTTAAAGTATGTTTTATAAGGGTGAAATCTATTTCTTTTATTTTTAATACATGCTCCCAGAAATAAAGTCTGCAGATGACTTATTGCAGTTTAACTACATGCTGAATTTTAGTTTATGAATCATGGGAAAAATTGACTTTCAACTTTATCTTTAAAAACCCTAATTATTCAGTAGATTCTTTTAAGTAGCCACCAAAATTTAGGTGAAATTATGGTGAAATATCAAAATATTAGAATTTCCCAAAAAACTCTAGCCTTTATATTACACATCTTTTGTTGGCGACAGTATATTTAAGAAAAATGAAAAAGTAAAAAAAATGTGGAGAACTGAAGAAAAAATATGATACTGCTGAAAACCTGTGTGATATAGAGGTTTGAGTTTCTCTAAATTTGAGTTCAAAGAAATTGGTTATGAGATTTGTTAAATAAGACCTTTATAATATGTTTTATAAGGCTGAAGATCTATTTCTTTTATTTTTTTAACATGCTCCCAGAAAGGAAGTCTGCAGATGACTCATTGCAGTTTAACCACATACAGAATTTTAGTTTAGGAATCATGGGAAGAAAAAATTTTGATAAAATATGAAATTTTAGAATTTCCCAATGAATCTAGCCTTTATATTACACATCTTTTGTTGGGACGGCAGTATATTTAAGAAAAATGAAAGAAAAAAAAAATGGAGAAAAAAATATAATACTGCTGAAAATTTGTGGGATTTGAGTTTTTATAAAATTTGAATATAAAGATATAAGTATTAAGGATCTTGTACAGTCAAACCTGTTTTAAGCATGTCACTCATGGGAAGTATCAAAGGGACGGCTCGAGAAAAGTGACCTTTAAAAAGAGTTTCTGTGGCTGGGAATGCAACTTGGTTTAGTGTTTTAGTTGGAAGATTTATGTTTGTTCGTTCTGTGAGCAGACAAATATTAAAAGGTGGACTCTTGCACTGTCAATTTGAAGAAGACATTTATTGATTTAAAGGTGTTGATATAATTGGATAAACAAGTCTGTGAAATGCTTTTCAATGGTATTAATTAAAGGGAGTGGAATACAAGGATTCACCAATTTACTTCCTATTGCAAGATCTGTTGCAAACCATGAAACAGGTTCCGATTCTCATTTCGATTTTGATACTGAACACATATATTTTTCATCATGATTATAATTGTAATTAAAAACAGTAAAATGATGATTTCGTGCATAAAATAAGGTGACCGCATCGGACAGGTGATCTCTGAAATGAGTTAAATATATAGAGAAAATGCTTGAGAGGGTCACCAAGAGACCGTTAGAGATAGTTGACCTCTTAAACAAGGTGGTGACCTTAAGGCAGGTTTGACTGTATATGATTATTTTTTTCACATCTAGAATTTTTGTAATCAATAAATCATGTAAAGAGTGACTTTCAATCAACTTGATCATTAACAACCATTGTTTTAGAAGTTTCTTTTTAAGCATAGGCAGCAACTGTTTTTTTTAAAGGAAATACCTACATGCATGAGATGCAAAGAGTGGAATAATCAGCAAGGAGACACGAAATTCATTTTCAGGTATAATTGGATTGCTGCTACATAAGAAAAGTTCACAATCAGGAAATTGAAGTCTCTTTTGTCAAATTATTAGCTCTCAGCTGGTCCTTACTGATGGTTTCTGGGCGACGGCAAGTTTTGAAGCACAGTATGCCGTATCTGTTGTATCCTTCTTCTGGTTCAGTGGGTTAGGTGTGATCAACTTTTGAGTTGTCTATATTAAAAGAGATCGCCTTCATAATGTGGAATGTGAAATTAAGGGATAATGCTTGATTCTTTTTATCCTTGATAAGTGCCTGTATGAAGTCTGTCTTAAAAGGGGCAGGGTTCCCATAGCAATGTCAACATTTTTAGCTCACCTGGCCCAAAGGGCCAAGTGAGCTTTTCTCATCACTTGGCATACGTCGTCTGTTGTCGTCGTCTGTCGTCGTCGTTAACTTTTTAATATACATTTTGAACTTCTTCTAGAGAACTAGTGAATGGAATGAAACCAAACATGGCGTGATTGTTCCTTATGAGATGCTGACCAAGTGTTGTTACTTTGTAGCCGATCCATCATCCAAGATGGCCACCAGCGTGGGACTTAGTTTAACATAGGACCCTATGGTCAATACATACAAATGTCTTCTTTTAGAGAACCACTGAATGGAATGAAACTAAACATGGCATGAATTTTCCTTATGAGGTGCTGACCAAGTGTTGTTACTTTGAAGCCGATCCATCTTCCAAGATGGCCGCCAGCGTGGGACTTAAGTTTAACAAAGGACCCTATGGACAATACATACAAATGTCTTCTTTTAGAGAACCACTGAATGGAATGAAATTAAACATGGCATGAATGTTCCTTATGAGGTGCTGACCAAGTGTTGTTACTTTGTAGGTGATCAATCATCCAAGATGGCCGCCAGCACGAGACTTAGTTTAACATAGGACCCTATGGACAATACATACAAATGTCTTCTTTTAGAGAACAACTGAATGAAATGAAACTAAACATGGCATGAATGTTCCTTATGAAGTACTGACCAAGTGTTGTTACTTTGAAGGAAGCCGATCCATCTTCCAAGATGGCCGCCAGCAGGGGACTTCTTTTAACATTGGACCATAATGGACAATACATACAAATGTCTTCTTTTTGAGAACCACTAAATGGAATGAAACAAACCATGGCATGAATGTTCCTTATGAGGTGTTGACCAAGTGTTGTTACTTTGAAGCCGATCAGTCATCCAAGATGGCCGCCAGAGAGGGACTTAGTTTAACATAGGACCCTATGGGAAATACATGCAATGTGTTCTTTTAGAGAACCACTGAATGGAATGAAACCAAACATGGGATAAATGTTCCTTATGATCTGCTGACCAAGTGTTGATACTTTGAAGCCGATCCATCATCCGAGATGGCCACCAGAGAGGGACTTAGTTTAACATAGGACCCTAAGGACAATACATACAAATGTCTTCTTTTAGAGAACCACGGAATGGAATGAAACCAAACATGGGATAAATGTTCCTTATGATCTGCTGACCAAGTGTTGATACTTTGAAGCCGATCCATCATCCGAGATGGCCACCAGAGAGGGACTTAGTTTAACATAGGACCCTAAGGACAATACATACAAATGTCTTCTTTTAGAGAACAACTGAACGGAATGAAACCAAACATGGCATGAATGTTCCTTATGAGGTGCTGACCAAGTGTTGTTACTTTGTAGCAAATCAATCAACCAAGATGGATGCCAGCAGGGGGACTTAGTTTAACATAGGACCCTACGGGAAATATATACAAATGTCTTCTTCTAGAAAACCGCTTAATGGTTTGAAACCAAACATGGTATGAATGTTTCTTTAGAGGTGCTGACCAAGTGTTGTTACTTTGTAGCCAAGCAATCATCCAAGATGGCTACCAGAGGGTAACTTAGTTTAACAAAGGACCCTAGCTATGTGAAATACATACAAAAGTCTTCTTTTGAAGAACCACTGCATGGAATGAAACCAAACATGGCATGAATGTTCCTTATGAGGTGCTGACCAAGTGTTGTTACTTTGTAGCAAATCCATCAACCAAGATGGCTGCCAGCAGGGGACTTAGTTTAACATAAGACCCTATGGGAAATAGTCATACCCCAAGATTTTTTAATTATTTAATTACGGGGCCTCAATCATCATTAGGGTATCCGTTATGATTTCCAAAACCAAAGTAGAATCAGGTGAGCGACACAGGCTCTTGAGAGCCTCTAGTTTGTTTTAGTTCTTTTTAAATTGTTTTAGTTCTTTTTAAATTTTTAATAGTTTTCTTATGCCATTTTTCCTTTTCAGATGAAAAAAAAATTCTCCCTCTTCAACATTATTTCATTATTTAATTAATTATAACCTTTTTCTCATTCTGAATCAGTATTAAGGTCTGCAGTAATGCTTTTAGAAATTTAAATTATTATTTTTATTCCTCTAAATTTCCAGTTTATCTCTTTTGGTTGGCTTTTTAATGATCATGAAAACTTTGTTTTGGCTCCACAAAGTTTTGGTCTCTGGCAATCTTAATGAAGGTTATTCCACTAACCAGTTGGCTACACTGAAAATTGTAACATCCATTCATTTAAGTTTATGAAATATTTTAATTTCTTTAAAAAATTATACTTGTCCCTCCATGTCTAGTACTTCATTTAAAAATCTTTTTATTTTTTGAAGTATCAACACTAACCTGGGGGGTTTACTAACATGATACTTCCTAAATAGGTTGTTAGGTATTAGTGGCGTGATAGATGGCGCAAGGGAGAGAGAGATTGATGTATGACATTCTAATAAGGGTTTGGGGTACTAACCAGATGGAGGGATATGGTTGCTTTATATTTATTAAGTATGTGTGCACAATAGAATTTATTGGGCTGAGACTTACTGTCGTTAGTAAATAACTTTAAAAAAAAGAAAAAGTGCCATAAATTTAGTCTAACATTATTATAACTTCAGATGAATATGTACCTAATACCTAAAATTCAGAATGGGACAGTTAAATAAGGAATCTCTTTGGGGTGATGAAATGTAAAATTCAGACCAAATTTCACGTTTAGAATTTTTTTTACATTTGTTCTTTGCATTTTGATTGACCATTATTATAATATTCAAATTTCAATTTAATGGGGAACAGATAAATGACCACCTTCCTTTTAAACTCAAGTTTATCACCAATTTATTGTCCTATTTTTGTAACACAGTTGACATTTCTATAGGAACCAACTACTGTATAAACCAACTTATTTTATGGACATTTTATTTGTGTTGCACCATTCCTATTATATTTCACAGCTGATATTTTTTTTTTGCGTAGCAACATTTCTTTCATATTTCGCAGCTGATATTTTTTTTCGCGTATCGCCATTTCTATCATATTTCACATACGAATTTTTCCACGTATATATAAAAAAGAAGATTTGGTATGATTGCCAATGAGACAACTCTCCACAAGAGACTAAATGACACAGAAATTAACAGCTATACATTGTAGGTAACTGTACGGCCCTCAACGATGACAAAGCCCCAACCACATAGTCAGTTTTAAAATGCTCAGAAATCACATATGTAAAACAATTCAAACGAAAAAACTAACGACCATATAGACATTTCTATCATAATTTGCAGCTGATATTTTTTTCGCGTATCGCCATTTCTCTCATATTTCACATAGGATTTTTTCTGCTTACATGTATATATAAAAAAAGAAGACGTGGTATGATTGCCAATGAGACAACTCTCCACAAGAGACTAAATGACACAGAAATTAACAGCTATAGATAACTGTACGGCCCTCAGCGATGAGCTAAGCCCAAACCACATAGTCAGCTATAAAAGGCCCAGAATTCACAAATGTAAAACAATTCAAACGAAAAGACTTAACGACCATATAGCCATTTTTAGCATATTTCACATTGATATGTTTCGTGATTATCTGATTTTTCGGGTTATTTCATACAACAGACAATTCTATTTTGAAATTCTTGTGATTTATATTCGGCTTACTTCTTTTCTTTGAAGTCTATTAAATAAATTGTCCGAAAAATGAGTTGGTTCACAGTATGCTCCTCTTCTAGTCTTGATCATCCCCCTGTAGCAGTCTCAATAATCCTTTATTCCCCGCCCCAGCTGAGTCAAAGGTAGAGACTTCAAAACTGGTATTGCTATATTCCTTACTACCCAAAAAAACCTAAAGAGAAAGAGCAAAGACAAGTTGGCTTTGAAGAAAAACTAGATCTTTTTCTTAAGGAGTCTTTATCTTATCTAGTAATTGTTCTAAAAATGACTCAGCATATGTATAAAAGGATATGTGGGATAATTAACGTCAATGAGACAGCATTTACTTACCAACAACAAAATATGGCCAAGACACATAATAACTAGGTTAACATACTGTCTTCAACAATAAAATGCTGTTCTAGAATACAAATATGGAGATGTGATATGATTGCCAATAGACAAGCTCTTCATCAAGACCAAATGACAGAGATTGATACAGGGTCTTTAACAATGGAGCAATGACCTAATATTTCATATTCAAATCACATTTACATATAAACATCAGATGTGGTATGATTGCCATTGGGACAAGTATGCTGCTGGTTTTAGATATCCACCCTATCGTTCATTTTTACATATGAAGTAGACTTGATTCAGGGGCTTCTTGGGGAAGACAGAGGAACTTGCATTGTACTTTTACTTCACAATTCCCAATTTAGGCATTTCTTTTTTCAAAGTTTGTTGACATTATTGATTCGATCCTTCTGTAATTCCTACATAGCTAGTTATAAGGAGCATCCGATACAGGAACTGGCTCATATCTTGACCTTAGCCTGGGGGTTGTTGGTGAGGTCAGTTGGGAACTATAAAAAATTACAACAAAGGGACTTCTTTTTTCTGATTGTGAACCTTCTATTACTATGTAGCATGAATCCAGGTATACTTGTATATATGGATTTTGTATCACCATGTTGATTATTCCACTCTTTGCATGTGCTGTAGGAAATTTTTCCTTAATAAAATGTTTGCTGTTTTTAAAGGATATCACTGAACCAAGGGTTCTTAATGATAAAAGTTGTAAACATAATTACAAGAACATGTGGTATGATTGCCAATGAGACAACTCTCCACAAGAGACCAAAATGAATAAAGATAACAACAGTATACTGCTGTTCAGAAGTCATAAATCGATTGAGAGAAAAATTAACAAATCTGGGTAACGATTAAACTAATACCGAGGGAAACATATCAAGTACAAGAGGAAAACAACAGAAACACTGAAGTGCAACAAAAATAAAAACTCTTAATGGAACATGCATAGAAACAACAAAAATGACATAGCAATTAACAACTATAAGTTACCGTTCGACCTTCAATAATGAGCAAAAGCACCAACCCTCCCTTTACTTTTGACATTTGATATTTTTATTATCTAGAGCTCTGTTAAAAAAAAAAATGAAAAAATTTAAAAAATAAAATACCAAAAAATAATATGAAAACAAAATTGTTAACAGATTTCTAGATAATAAACATGGAGGGTGGTGAAAAAAGTGGGATTATTTTAAATATTATTTATTCACCCGCTGTACATTCATTCCAAAATTGGTCTCCATTCTCCTAACTTTAGCTTGACTGGACCTTATGTTATAAAATGTGTACACAACGATGAATTTACTACAAAACGTAGATCAAGTTTAAATTTGGTTGTCATCACTTTTACCTTTGTAAATGTGAAATTTTTCAACAATGAGTAGTCGGCTATGAAAGGCCCTGAAAGTACAGCTATAAAACAATTAAAACGAGAAAGCAAAATAATGAACGAAAAACAAACATGATATATAGCATGAACAAATGACAATCGCTGAATTGTAGGCTCCTGACGTGGGACAGCCATATACAGAACAAGGGGTTTGGGGTTAAACTAGTTTGAAGGTTCCAGTACCCTCCCTCCCCTTACCTGAGACAGTTGTGTAACAGTACATGTTACGTAACAAACTAATAAAATCAGTTGAAGATGGCTAATAACTCATCAGATTGATACAAAGCAGAAATACATCTAACAAATACACAAAACTGACCGGAAGGAGAAGGGTACTTATACATTCTCGCAACAACAAAAAAAACAACACTACTGTGTACAGATCTGATAAGAGTACAAGCTTTAAGTAGTTGCTGACAGTTAGTTCAAAGACAATAACAACTAATAGAAAAATTATGCATCTAAGACTAAAATATCAATCAGTACACATCCATACCAATGGATTTAGTGTAAAGACATCATTAACAGTTGGAGAAAACCATGACCTTGTTGTGCATGTTCATTTCTTTGTATGATTTATTCATGATTAACCAAAATTCTAGAAATAAAAAAATATTCAAATATTAAATCCTTATAATGGTGTATGATAGATACAAATATAAGTTTGTAAATTATTTAGAAATTAAACAGCATCTAAGACAAAAGTTTGATCTTTTTTTAAGTTCTGTATTTTACTGATAAATAGACTCTCTCTATTTTTAAATTCTATATTACACTGACAGCAGCTATAGCAGGCAATACATTAGGTTCCACACAACCCTTATGAAATTTTTAATCTTTGACATGAAATGAAACCGACTAATTCAAATGGTACTATACCATTGCATGTTTTTGTCTGTATTTATGTGTACATCATGTAATATGATCATCTGCAGACTTTTTTTTTTAATATTTATGTGTACATCATTTGATATGAACATCTGCAGACTTCAGAGGCCATATTCTCAAGATTTAATTTGATGGTGTCTAGTCTAAAATTTATATACAAATGTTTTACTTTTTTGGGGAATCAAGGCATTGTTCATTGTTTCTTTTTGACTTTTTATACGCCCATTTACGGGACATATTATGGTATACCGTTGTCTGTCCGTCCGCCCATCTGTCTGTCTGTCTGTCCATCCGTCGTCGACATTAATTCAAAACACTAGCTTTCACCAATTTGCATGAAACTTTGGTGAATTGTTTATATCTATTGATGTGAGCACTCATTCAACAAAACTGTTATTTAAGGAAATATGAATATTTTTTAACCAAAAATGATCAGAAAATGTTTGAGAAATTCATTTTGAAATTATTTCAACAAAATCTCTCCAGACAGTGATATTTGTGGCTGAAGTATTGGAAAGTCAAGAACCCAATACAATCATTTAAGAACTTTAAACCAAAAATATAGTAAAACCTTGACCGAGATTCAGAACTATGCACTACGGTATAGTTCCTATGTGTAGGGACAGTGCCACTCTGCACGTTAAAGAACCCTTGCCACAAGTCTTTGAAGGGTCAGTAGGTGGCCTGTTGCAAGGCTTAATTTCTGTCCAACATATCCTCCTCTCAGTTGGCAGTCAAAATTTCCCCTACCTTCATCATCGGCCCACTTTATAGAACCTACAAATTGATTTGTTATGAAATGAAGAGATGTGAGACAACTATCCTATAGAAACCAAATGAAGTTGCACGTTACCGTATGGACTTCAACAATGAGAAAAATCAACTAACATTAAAATTTTGCAATATTCTGAATTAGAATGACTTTGTTAATACCTCTAACCTTTAACATCTGATATTTTTATTATCTAGAGCTCTGTAAAAAAAAATATAAAAAAAAAATATATAAAAAAGAAAATACCAAAAAATAATATATGAAAACAAAATCGTTTGTAAACAGAGTTCTAGATAATAAACATTGAGGGTGGTGTAAAAGGTGGGATTATTGTAATATTTTTTGTGACCCCTGCCTTAAAGTCTTCTAACCCCCAAGGGTGACTGGGGAATAGAAGTATGGTCACCATTGGTCTTCCTCCGACCGGCAGTAAAACCCTTGCTAAAGTGGGCGTCCGTTTGGCTGTGCGGAATATACAAATTTACAGCCACGTCCGGTCAGAATGGGGCGTTAAATCCGATGCCTCGTAAAGAGAGTGCCACGCTCTTTGCACGTTAAGAACCCTTGCAACAACTCTTTGAGGGGTCCGTAGGTGACCTGTTGCAAGGCTAAATTTCTGTCCCTATCCAATATAACTTCATTTCCGTGGCAGTCTAAATTTCTCCGACCTTAATCCAGGAAGCCCTGTCTTCTATGTTATCATGTTTAAAACAAACAAAATTGGAATGGCAATTTAAAAGTATAGTTCCTATGTGTAGGGACAGTGCCACTATGTCGTTAAAGAACCCTTGCCACAAGTCTTTGAGGGGTCAGTAGGTGGCCTGTTGCAAGGCTTAATTTCTGTCCAACATATCCTCTCAGTTGGCAGTCAAAATTTCCCTACCTTCATCAAAGGCCCACTTTATAGAACCTACAAATTGATTTGTTATGAAATGAAGAGATGCGAGACAACTATCCTACAGAGACCAAATGATGTTGATGTAAAATAGGTTACTGTATGGACTTCAACAAATTGAGAAAATCAACTAACATTAAAATTTGGCAATATTCTGAATTAGAATGACTTTGTTAATACCTGTAACCTTTAACATCTGATATTTTTATTATCTAGAGCTCTGTAAAAAATATACATAAAAAATATAAAAATGAAAATACCAAAAATAATATGAAAACAAAATTGTTTGTAAACAGAGTTCTAGATAATAAACATTGAGGGTGGTGTAAAAGGTGGGATTATTGTAATATTTTTATGACCCCCACCTTAAAGTCTTCTAAAGTTATCATGTTTAAAACAAACAAAAATTGGAATGGCAATTTAAAAGTATAGTTCCTATGTGTAGGGACAGTGCCACTCTGCTTGTTAAAGAACCCTTGCCACAAGTCTTTTGAGGGGTCAGTAGGTGGCCTGTTGCAAGGCTTAATTTCTGCCCAACATATCCTCCTCACAGTTGGCAGTCAAAATTTCCCTTACCTTCATCATCGGCCCACTTTATAGAACCTACAAATTGATTTGTTATGAAATGAAGAGATGCTAGACATTACTATCCTACAGAGACCAAATGATGTTGATGTAAAATAGGTTACTGTATGGACTTCAACAATGAGAAAATCAACCAACATTAAAATTTGGCAATATTCTGAATTAGAATGACTTTGTTAATACCTCTAACCTTTAACATCCGATATTTTTATTATCTAGAGCTCTGTAAAAAAATATACAAAAAAAATATAAAAAATATCAAAAATAATATGAAAACAAAATTGTTTGTAAACAGAGTTCTAGATAATAAACATTGAGGGTGGTGTAAAAGGTGGGATTATTGTAATATTTTTGATGACCCCACCTTAAAGTCTTCTAAAGTTATCATTTTTAAAACAAACAAAAATTGGAATGGCAATTTAAAAAGTATATAGTTCCTATGTGTATGGACAGTGCCACTCTGCACGTTAAAGAACCCTTGCCACAAGTCTTTGAGGGTCAGTAGGTGGCCTGTTGCCAGGCTTAATTTCTGTCCAACATATCCTCCTCTCAGTTGGCAGTCAAAATTTCCCCTACCTTCATCATCGTCCCACTTTATAGAACCTACAAATTGATTTGTTATGAAAAGAAGAGATGCGAGACAAATATCCTACAGAGACCAAATGAAGTTTCATGTTACTGTATGGACTTCAACAATGAGAAAATCAACTAACATTAAAATTTTGCAATATTCTGAATTAGAATGACTTTGTTAATACCTCTAACCTTTAACATCTGATATTTTTATTATCTAGAGCTCTGTAAAAAGATATAAAAAAATATAAAAAAAGAAAATACCAAAAATAATATGAAAACAAAATCATTTGTAAACAGAGTTCTAGATAATAAACATTGAGGGTGGTGTAAAAGGTGGGATTATTGTAATATTTTTTATGACCCCCACCTTAAAGTCTTCTTATGTTATCATGTTTAAAACAAACAAAAATTGGAATGGCAATTTAAAAGTATAGTTCCATATGTGTAGGGACAGTGCCACTATGCACGTTAAAGAACCCTTGCCACAAGTCTTTTAGGGGTCAGTAGGTGGCCTGTTGCAAGGCTTAATTTCTGCCCAACATATCCTCCTCTCAGTTGGCAGTCAAAATTTCCCTTACCTTCATCATAGGCCCACTTTATAGAACCTACAAATTGATTTGTTATGAAATGAAGAGATGCGAGACAACTATCCTACAGAGACCAAATGATGTTGATGTAAAAAAGGTTACTGTATTTACTTCAACAAATTGAGAAAATCAACTAACATTAGAATTTTGCAATATTCTGAATTAGAATGACTTTGTTAATATCTCTAACCTTTAACATCCGATATTTTTATTATCTAGAGCTCTGTAAAAAAAATTAAAAAAAATATAAAAATGAAAATACCAAAAATAATATGAAAACAAAATTGTTTGTAAACAGAGTTCTAGATAATAAACATTGAGGGTGGTGTAAAGGTGGGATTATTGTAATATTTTATATGACCCCACCTTAAAGTCTTCTTATGTTATCATGTTTAAAACTAACAAAAATTGGAATGGCAATTTAAAAGTATAGTTCCTATGTGTAGGGACAGTGCCACTATGTACGTTAAAGAACCCTTGCCACAAGTCTTTGAGGGGTCAGTAGGTGGCCTGTTGCAAGGCTTAATTTCTGCCCAACATATCCTCCTCTCAGTTGGCAGTCAAAATTTCCCCTACCTTCATCATCGGCCCACTTTATAGAACCTACAAATTGATTTGTTATGAAATGAAGAGATGTGAGACAACTATCCTACAGAGACCAAATGATGTTGATGTAAAATAGGTTACTGTATGGACTTCAACAAATTGAGAAAATCAACTAACATTAAAATTTTGCAATATTCTGAATTAGAATGACTTTGTTAATACCTGTAACCTTTAACATTCGATATTTTTATTATCTAGAGCTCTTTAAAAAAATATTAAAAAAAATATAAAAAATGAAAATACCAAAAAATAATATGAAAACAAAATTGTTTGTAAACAGAGTTCTAGATAATAAACATTGAGGGTGGTGTAAAAGGTGGGATTATTGTAATATTTTTTATGACCCCACCTTAAAGTCTTCTAAAGTTATCATGTTTAAAACAAACAAAAATTGGAATGGCAATTTAAAAAGTATAGTTCCTATGTGTAGAGACAGTGTCACTCTGCATGTTAAAGAACCCTTGCCACAAGTCTTTGAGGGGTCAGTAGGTGGCCTGTTGCAAGGCTTAATTTCTGTCCAACATATCCTCCTCTCAGTTGGCAGTCAAAATTTCCCCTACCTTCATCATTGGCCCACTTTATAGAACCTACAAATTGGTTTGTTATGAAAAGAAGAGATGCGAGACATTACTATCCTACAGAGACCAAATGATGTTGATGTAAAATAGGTTACTGTATGGACTTCAACAATGAGAAAAATCAACTAACATTAAAATTTTGCAATATTCTGAATTAGAATGACTTTGTTAATACCTCTAACCTTTAACATCTGATATTTTTATTATCTAGAGCTCTGTAAAAAAAATATTAAAAAAATATAAAAAAGAAAATACCAAAAATAATATATGAAAACAAAATCATTTTGTAAACAGAGTTCTAGATAATAAACATTGAGGGTGGTGTAAAAGGTGGGATTATTGTAATATTTTTATGACCCCACCTTAAAGTCTTCTTATGTTATCATGTTTAAAACAAACAAAAATTGGAATGGCAATTTAAAAAGTATAGTTCCTATGTGTAGGGACAGTGCCACTCTGCATGTTAAAGAACCCTTGCCACAAGTCTTTGAGGGGTCAGTAGGTGGCCTGTTGCAAGGCTTAATTTCTGCCCAACATATCCTCCTCTCAGTTGGCAGTCAAAATTTCCCCTACCTTCATCATCGGCCCACTTTATAGAACCTACAAATTGATTTGTTATGAAATGAAGAGATACGAGACAACTATCCTACAGAGACCAAATGATGTTGATGTAAAATAGGTTACTGTATTTACTTCAACAATGAGAAAATCAACTAACATTAAATTTTGCAATATTCTGAATTAGAATGACTTTGTTAATACCTCTAACCTTTAACATCCGATATTTTTATTATCTAGAGCTCTGTAAAAAATATACAAAAACATATAAAAATGAAAATACCAAAAATAATATGAAAACAAAATTGTTTGTAAACAGAGTTCTAGATAATAAACATTGAGGGTGGTGTAAAAGGTGGGATTAGTGTAATATTTTTTATGACCCCCACTTTAAAGTCTTCTAAAGTTATCATGTTTAAAACAAACAAAAATTGGAATGGCAATTTAAAAAGTATAGTTCCTATGTGTAGGGACAGTGCCACTCTGCACGTTAAAGAACCCTTGCCACAAGTCTTTTGAGGGGTCAGTAGGTGGCCTGTTGCAAGGCTTAATTTCTGCCCAACATATCCTCCTCACAGTTGGCAGTCAAAATTTCCCTTACCTTCATCATCGGCCCACTTTATAGAACCTACAAATTGATTTGTTATGAAATGAAGAGATGCTAGACATTACTATCCTACAGAGACCAAATGATGTTGATGTAAAATAGGTTACTGTATGGACTTCAACAATGAGAAAATCAACCAACATTAAAATTTTGCAATATTCTGAATTAGAATGACTTTGTTAATACCTCTAACCTTTAACATCTGATATTTTTATTATCTAGAGCTCTATAAAAAATATAAAAAAATATAAAAATGAAAATACCAAAAATAATATGAAAACAAAATTGTTTGTAAACAGAGTTCTAGATAATAAACATTGAGGGTGGTGTAAAGGTGGGATTATTGTAATATTTTTGATGACCCCACCTTAAAGTCTTCTAAAGTTATCATTTTAAAACAAACAAAAATTGGAATGGCAATTTAAAAGTATATAGTTCCTATGTGTAGGGACAGTGCCACTCTGCAAGTTAAAGAACCCTTGCCACAAGTCTGAGGGGTCAGTAGGTGGCCTGTTGCAAGGCTTAATTTCTGTCCAACATATCCTCCTCTCAGTTGGCAGTCAAAATTTCCCCTGCCTTCATCATCGTCCCACTTTATAGAACCTACAAATTGATTTGTTATGAAAAGAAGAGATGCGAGACAACTATCCTACAGAGACCAAATGAAGTTTCATGTTACTGTATGGACTTCAACAATGAGAAAATCATCTAACATTAAAATTTTGCAATATTCTGAATTAGAATGACTTTAATACCTGTAACCTTTAACATCTGATATTTTTATTATCTAGAGCTCTGTAAAAAAATATTAAAAAAAATATAAAAAAGAAAATACCAAAAATAATATATGAAAACAAAATCATTTGTAAACAGAGTTCTAGATAATAAACATTGAGGGTGGTGTAAAGGTGGGATTATTGTAATATTTTTATGACCCCACCTTAAAGTCTTCTTATGTTATCATGTTTAAAACAAACAAAAATTGGAATGGCAATTTAAAAGTATAGTTGCTATATGTGTAGGGACAGTGCCACTATGTACGTTAAAGAACCCTTGCCACAAGTCTTTGAGGGGTCAGTAGGTGGCCTGTTGCAAGGCTTAATTTCTGCCCAACATATCCTCCTCTCACTGAGTTGGCAGTCAAAATTTCCTTATCTTCATCATAGGCCCACTTTATAGAACCTACAAATTGATTTGTTATGAAATGAAGAGATGCGAGACAACTATCCTACAGAGACCAAATGATGTTGATGTAAAAAAGGTTACTGTATTTACTTCAACAAATTGAGAAAATCAACTAACATTAGAATTTTGCAATATTCTGAATTAGAATGACTTTGTTAATACCTCTAACCTTTAACATCCGATATTTTTATTATCTAGAGCTCTGTAAAAAAACACATATATAAAAAAAATATAAAAAATGAAAATACCAAAAAATAATATGAAAACAAAATTGTTTGTAAACAGAGTTCTAGATAATAAACATTGAGGGTGGTGTAAAGGTGGGATTATTGTAATATTTTGATGACCCCACCTTAAAGTCTTCTTATGTTATCATGTTTAAAACAAACAAAAATTGGAATGGCAATTTAAAAGTATAGTTCTTATGTGTAGGGACAGTGCCACTATGCACGTTAAAGAACCCTTGCCACAAGTCTTTGAGGGGTCAGTAGGTGGCCTGTTGCAAGGCTTAATTTCTGCCCAACATATCCTCCTCTCAGTTGGCAGTCAAAATTTCCTCTACCTTCATCATCGGCCCACTTTATAGAACCTACAAATTGATTTGTTATGAAATGAAGAGATGCGAGACAACTATCCTATAGAGACCAAATGATGTTGATGTAAAATGGGTTACTGTATTTACTTCAACAATGAGAAAATCAACTAACATTCAAATTTTGCAATATTCTGAATTAGAATGACTTTGTTAATACCTCTAACCTTTAACATCCGATATTTTTATTATCTAGAGCTCTGAAAAAAAAAAAAATTTATAAAAAATGAAAATACCAAAAATAATATTAAAACAAAATTGTTTGTAAACAGAGTTCTAGATAATAAACATTGAGGGTGGTGTAAAGGTGGGATTATTGTAATATTTTTTATGACCCCCCACCTTAAAGTCTTCTAAAGATATCACATATCCTGCTCTCAGTTGGCAGTCACAATTTCCCTTACCTTCATCATCGGCCTACTTTATAGAACCTACACATTGATTTGTTATGAAAAGAAGAGATGCGAGACACCTATCCTATAGAGACCAAATGGAGTTGCACATTACTGTATGGACTTCAACAATGAGAAAATCAACTAACATTAAAATTTTGCAATATTCTGATTTAGAATGACTTTGCCTCTAACCTTTAAAATCTGATATTTTTATTATTTAGAGCTCTGGAAAAAATATAAAAAAAAATATAAAAAATGAAAATACCAAAAATAATATAAAAACAAAAGTGTTTGTAAACAGAGTTCTAGATAATAAACATTGAGGGTGGTGTAAAAGGTGGGATTATTGTAATATTTCTTATGACCCCCACCTTAAAATCTTCTTATGTTATCATGTTTAAAACAAACAAAAATTGGAATGGCAATTTAAAAAGTATAGTTCCTATGTGTAGGGACAGTGCCACTCTGCACGTTAAAGAACCCTTGCCACAAGTCTTTGAGGGGTCAGTAGGTGGCCTGTTGCAAGGCTTAATTTCTGTCCAACATATCCTCCTCTCAGTTGGCAGTCAAAATTTCCCCTACCTTCATCATCGGCCCACTTTATAGAACCTACAAATTGATTTGTTATGAAATGAAGAGATGTGAGACAACTATCCTATAGAAACCAAATGAAGTTGCACGTTACCGTATGGACTTCAACAATGAGAAAAATCAACTAACATTAAAATTTTGCAATATTCTGAATTAGAATGACTTTGTTAATACCTCTAACCTTTAACATCTGATATTTTTATTATCTAGAGCTCTGTAAAAAAATTTTAAAAAACATATCAAAATGAAAATACCAAAAATAATATGAAAACAAAATAATGTTTGTAAACAGAGTTCTAGATAATAAACATTGAGGGTGGTGTAAAAGGTGGGATTATTGTAATATTTCTTATGACCCCCACCTTAAAGTCTTCTAAAGTTATCATGTTTAAAACAAACAAAAATTGGAATGGCAATTTAAAAAGTATAGTTCCTCTGTGTAGGGACAGTGCCACTCTGCATGTTAAAGAACCCTTGCCACAACTCTTTGAGGGGTCAGTAGGTGGCCTGTTGCAAGGCTTAATTTCTGCCAAACATATCCTCTCAGTTGGCAGTCAAAATTTCCCCTACCTTCATCATTGACCCACTTTATAGAACCTACAAATTGATTTGTTATGAAATGAAGAGATGTGAGACAACTATCCTACAGAGACCAAATGATGTTGATGTAAAATAGGTTACTGTATGGACTTCAACAATGAGAAAATCAACCAACATTAAAATTTTGCAATATTCTGAATTAGAATGACTTTGTTAATACCTCTAACCTTTAACATCCGATATTTTTATTATCTAGAGCTCTATAAAAAAATATACAAAAACATATAAAAATGAAAATACCAAAAATAATATGAAAACAAAATTGTTTGTAAACAGAGTTCTAGATAATAAACATTGAGGGTGGTGTAAAGGTGGGATTATTGTAATATTTATATGACCCCGCTTTAAAGTCTTCTAAAGTTATCATGTTTAAAACAAACAAAATTGGAATGGCAATTTAAAAGTATAGTTCCTATGTGTAGGGACAGTGCCACTCTGCATGTTAAAGAACCCTTGCTACAAGTCTTTGAGGGGTCAGTAGGTGGCCTGTTGCAAGGCTTAATTTCTGCCCAACATATCCTCCTCTCAGTTGGCAGTCAAAATTTCCTTACCTTCATCATCGGCCCTCTTTATAGAACCTACAAATTGATTTGTTATGAAGTGAAGAGATGCGAGACAATACTATCCTACAGAGACCAAATGTTGTTGATGTAAAATAGGTTAATGTTTGAACTTCAACAATGAGAAAATCAACCAACATTAAAATTTGGCAATATTCTGAATTAGAATGACTTTGTTAATACCTCTAACCTTTAACATCCGATATTTTTATTATCTAGAGCTCTGTAAAAAAATATACAAAAAAATATAAAAAATGAAAATACCAAAAAATAATATGAAAACAAAATTGTTTGTAAACAGAGTTCTAGATAATAAACATTGAGGGTGGTGTAAAAGGTGGGATTATTGTAATATTTTTGATGACCCCCACCTTAATGTCTTCTAAAGTTATCATTTTTAAAACAAACAAAAATTGGAATGGCAATTTAAAAAGTATATAGTTCCTATGTGTAGGGACAGTGCCACTCTGCACGTTAAAGAACCCTTGCCACAAGTCTTTGAGGGGTCAGTAGGTGGCCTGTTGCAAGGCTTAATTTCTGTCCAACATATCCTCCTCTCAGTTGGCAGTCAAAATTTCCCTTACCTTCTTCATCGGCCCACTTTATAGAACCTACAAATTGATTTGTTATGAAAAGAAGAGATGCGAGACAACTATCCTACAGAGACCAAATGAAGTTGCATGTTACTGTATGGACTTCAACAATGAGAAAATCAACTAACATTAAAATTTTGCAATATTCTGAATTAGAATGACTTTGTTAATACCTCTAACCTTTAACATCTGATATTTTTGTTATCTAGAGCTCTGTAAAAAAAATATATAAAAAAAAGAAATTACCAAAAAATAATATATGAAAACAAAATCGTTTGTAAACAGAGTTCTAGATAATAAACATTGAGGGTGGTGTAAAAGGTGGGATTATTGTAATATTTTTTATGACCCCCACCTTAAAGTCTTCTTATGTTATCATGTTTAAAACAAACAAAAAATTGGAATGGCAATTTAAAAAGTATAGTTCCTATATGTGTAGGGACAGTGCCACTATGTACGTTAAAGAACCCTTGCCACAAGTCTTTGAGGGGTCAGTAGGTGGCCTGTTGCAAGGCTTAATTTCTGCCCAACATATCCTCTCAGTTGGCAGTCAAAATTTCCCTACCTTCATCATCGGCCCACTTTATAGAACCTACAAATTGATTTGTTATGAAATGAAGAGATGCGAGACAACTATCCTACAGAGACCAAATGATGTTGATGTAAAATAGGTTACTGTATGGACTTCAACAAAATGAGAAAATCAACTAACATTAAAATTTTGCAATATTCTGAATTAGAATGACTTTGTTAATACCTGTAACCTTTAACATCTGATATTTTTATTATCTAGAGCGCTTTAAAAAAATATGAAAAATGAAAATACCAAAAAATAATATGAAAACAAAATTGTTTGTAAACAGAGTTCTAGATAATAAACATTGAGGGTGGTGTAAAAGGTGGGATTAGTGTAATATTTTTTATGACCCCTGCTTTAAAGTCTTCTAAAGTTATCATGTTTAAAACAAACAAAAATTGGAATGGCAATTTAAAAAGTATAGTTCCTATGTGTAGGGACAGTGCCACTCTGCACGTTAAAGAACCCTTGCCACAAGTCTTTTGAGGGGTCAGTAGGTGGCCTGTTGCAAGGCTTAATTTCTGCCCAACATATCCTCCTCTCAGTTGGCAGTCAAAATTTCCTTACCTTCATCTTCGGCCCTCTTTATAGAACCTACAAATTGATTTGTTATGAAATGAAGAGATGCGAGACATTACTATCCTACAGAGACCAAATGATGTTGATGTAAAATAGGTTACTGTATGGACTTCAACAATGAGAAAATCAACCAACATTAAAATTTTGCAATATTCTGAATTAGAATGACTTTGTTAATACCTGTAACCTTTAACATCCGATATTTTTATTATCTAGAGCTCTGTAAAAAATATACAAAAAAAATAAAAATTGAAAATATCAAAAATAATATGAAAACAAAATTGTTTGTAAACAGAGTTCTAGATAATAAACATTGAGGGTGGTGTAAAAGGTGGGATTATTGTAATATTTTGATGACCCCACCTTAAAGTCTTCTAAAGTTATCATTTTAAAACAAACAAAAATTGGAATGGCAATTTAAAAGTATATAGTTCCTATGTGTAGGGACAGTGCCACTCTGCATGTTAAAGAACCCTTGCCACAAGTCTTTGAGGGGTCAGTAGGTGGCCTGTTGCAAGGCTTAATTTCTGTCCAACATACTCCTCTCAGTTGGCAGTCAAAATTTCCCTACCTTCATCATCAGCCCACTTTATAGAACCTACAAATTGATTTGTTATGAAAAGAAGAGATGCGAGACAACTATCCTACAGAGACCAAATGAAGTTGCATGTTACTGTATGGACTTCAACAATGAGAAAATCATCTAACATTAAAATTTTGCAATATTCTGAATTAGAATGACTTTGTTAATACCTGTAACCTTAAACATCTGATATTTTTATTATCTAGAGCTCTGTAAAAAAATATAAAAAAATATAAAAAAGAAAATACCAAAAATAATATATGAAAACAAAATCGTTTGTAAACAGAGTTCTAGATAATAAACATTGAGGGTGGTGTAAAAGGTGGGATTATTGTAATATTTTGATGACCCCACCTTAAAGTCTTCTTATGTTATCATGTTTAAAACAAACAAAAATTGGAATGGCAATTTAAAAAGTATAGTTCCTATATGTGTAGGGACAGTGCCACTATGTACATTAAAGAACCCTTGCCACAAGTCTTTTAGGGGTCAGTAGGTGGCCTGTTGCAAGGCTTAATTTCTGCCCAACATATCCTCCTCTCAGTTGGCAGTCAAAATTTCCTTATCTTCATCATAGGCCCACTTTATAGAACCTACAAATTGATTTGTTATGAAATGAAGAGATGCGAGACAACTATCCTACAGAGACCAAATGATGTTGATGTAAAATAGGTTACTGTATTTACTTCAACAAAATGAGAAAATCAACTAACATTAAAATTTTGCAATATTCTGAATTAGAATGACTTTGTTAATACCTCTAACCTTTAACATCCGATATTTTTATTATCTAGAGCTCTGTAAAAAATATTAAAAAAAAATATAAAAATGAAAATACCAAAAATAATATGAAAACAAAATTGTTTGTAAACAGAGTTCTAGATAATAAACATTGAGGGTGGTGTAAAAGGTGGGATTATTGTAATATTTTGATGACCCCACCTTAAAGTCTTCTTATGTTATCATGTTTAAAACAAACAAAAATTGGAATGGCAATTTAAAAGTATAGTTCCTATGTGTAGGGACAGTGCCACTATGTCGTTAAAGAACCCTTGCAACAAGTCTTTGAGGGGTCAGTAGGTGGCCTGTTGCAAGGCTTAATTTCTGCCAAACATATCCTCTCAGTTGGCAGTCAAAATTTCCCCTACCTTCATCATTGACCCACTTTATAGAACCTACAAATTGATTTGTTATGAAATGAAGAGATGTGAGACAACTATCCTACAGAGACCAAATGATGTTGATGTAAAATAGGTTACTGTATGGACTTCAACAATGAGAAAATCAACTAACATTAAAATTTTGCAATATTCTGATTTAGAATGACTTTGCCTCTAACCTTTAAAATCTGATATTTTTATTATTTAGAGCTCTGTAAAAAAATATAAAAAAAGAAAATACCAAAAAATAATATGAAAACAAAATCGTTTGTAAACAGAGTTCTAGATAATAAACATTGAGGATGTTGTAAAAAGTAGGCATATTTAAAATTTTGTTTATTATTATGAATAGTGCACTGTATAATTTGTAAAAATGTTTATTGTGAAGTCTTGGAAAATTGTGAAACTTTAGAACTGTGTTTATTTGAGATGTCTATATTCAGTCTTCAATGATTGTCATGGCAATTGAGGACAATAGAATATAGCTCTGTGTAGAAACTGACTTTTTTATATCAAGAAAGATCCAACAAAAGTTTTCAATGATATCTAAAGAGACGAAAGACAGAAATACTAAAAGGTTTTCTATGAGATTGGTGGATTATGTACAGTCAGACAACTGGCACACACAAGCTAAAAGTTAAATAGCTATTAAAATAAAATTATGGACTTGTATAATAACATTAATGAAGACAGATGTTCTATAGTGAAGACATGTTCCTACATAATGTTCTATAGTGAAGACATGTTCCTACATAATGTTCTATAGTGAAGACATGTTCATACATAATGTTGTATAGTGAAGACATATTCCTACATATTGTTCTATAGTGAAGACATGTTCCTACATAATGTCTTATAGTGAAGACGTATTCCTACATAATGTTCTATAGTGAAGACATGTTCCTACTTAATGTCTTATAGTGCAGACATATTCCTACATAATGTTCTATAGTGAAGACACGTTCCTACATAATGTTCTATAGAGAAGACATGTTCCTACATAATGTTCTATAGTGAAGACAGATGTTCTATAGCACAAACAGATGTTCCTAAGTTGCAATGAAGTGTTCAGAAGACAGACAGAGTTTCCTTTTGCAATGAAATTATCCAGAACACATAGTTGATTAGATTTCCAGTTCATTACATATTCTGACGTTTTCTCAAGAAAAACACAAGGTATTGATATAGTTTAAGTCTGTAAAAAGTGTATTATTTGCACAGAATTTAAATTTTGAATTTTAATGGCCAAACCTGTTAGTGTGGATTTATTTTATGATTTTCTTGTTCCTGATTTATGATGCTTCTTGAATATTTAAATTTATGGAAGGTAAATTTTTCGTGGCTAATATAATTTTGATAATGTTTTGTAATTTTTCTGGTTTTCTTTTTATTATTGAACATGAAGAATTATGAAATTTGTATGACTTGATAAGATACTTAGTATCGAAAAGAAAAGTTATATCAAAACTGCCAATAAATACTTTCTGACAATTCATTTCCTTAGATGAAGACATTGATATTTCCTCAGTTGAAAACATTGAAAATGCCTATAAAAATAATAGCTTAATATTTCATTAGAATCTATTGTAAGGCAGCATGTTATTTTGATTTGTTGGTTATTTGTAAAATCAGCCAGAACTTTTTACAAAATAAAAAAATAATAATTGAATGCTAACAAGGGAAATTGTTTATCAAATTGTGAAAGAAAAATACAAGTGAGCACTTGAAAAAAGCTTAAAAGTAACAACTGTACCAAGCATACATCTTACTGCAAGTTAAAACTGAGGGAATTCTTTGTAAAATGAGAATCTTCTTAACAATCATTTATTGAATAACACTGATGGAGGGTAATAACAGCCATAGATAATATTGATAGAAAAGGAAAAAAAATGTATTTAACAATAATGTCATATCAGCTATGACATTAAGATGATGTGGTAGGATTGACAATGGAGAAATCGATCTATATAGCAGTGACCAAATGAAATCAATTAGTTTGATTATCTTCTTATTATAAAATAAAAAATAAAAAAACATACAAAAATCTTAATTAAATAGTTTTAATTTAAATGATTATTTCATGTGAATTATGTGACTGCCAATTCATAAAAATGAATTATTTTTATTCCAGATTTCAATGTTCAACCTGAAAGGAGAAATTCTTAAAATTTATGCTGGACATCTCATATCAAGGATCCATCACAATATTGATATTAGACTTATGAAGAATATTCTGATAAATTAATGGTAAGTGTTTACCTTAAGGAATCTGGTGGGTTGATTGTGATGCATACAATCACCTGAATTAATATGGAATTGGAACCATTGTACAGCACTCTAATAGAAGCCAGCATATGCTTTTAATATTCAAAACAAAAAAAAAAAATTTCAAAATACCTAGTAATTTCTTGAAATTGTGTCAATCTGTTTTACAAATTTGATCGGATTAATAATAATATTCAAAACAAAAAAAAGTCAATTTTCAAAATACCTAGTAGTTTCTTGTAATTCTGTCATTCTGTTTTGCAAATTTGATCGGATTGATAAAAAAGTACTACTGGGGTAAATGTGAGATGTATTGGACCAAATAATGAGCTCAAGTTGTTTCTAATATTGTAAGGGTATTCTCAATGTTTTCAGAATACTGTAAAATTCTTAAAGGTATAAAGTATAAATAAATATTGTTCATGCAGATGATCCAAAATACTAAGACATATTTTCTGTGTTTCAGATGTACAATAAATCGTGCTACAAGTATCATACCAACAGAATTATTTGATGGGAGTAAAACATAGGAGCAGGATCTCACCTCATACAAGGTTGGTATTCTTACTTCCTTAGCGAATTAATTATCTGTCCATCTGATGTCACAATGTTCTAATAAAAAGAAGATATGGTTTGATTGCCGATGAGACAACTCTCCACCAGAGACCAAATGATCTTAATTAAATAGTTTTAATTTAAATTATTATTTCATGTGAAGTATGTGACTGCCAATTCATAAAATGAATTATTTTTATTCCAGATTTCAATGTTCAACCTGAAAGGAGAAATTCTTAAAATTTATGCTGGACATCTCATATCAAGGATCCATCACAATATTGATATTAGACTTATAAAGAATATTCTGATAAATTAATGGTAAGTGTTTACCTTAAGGAATCTGGTGGGTTGATTGTGATGCATACAATCACCTGAATTAATATGGAATTGGAACCATTGTACAGCACTCTAATAGAAGCCAGCATATGCTTTTAATATTCAAAACAAAACAAAAAATATTTTCAAAATACCTAGTAATTTCTTGAAATTGTGTCAATCTGTTTTACAAATTTGATCGGATTAATAATAATATTCAAAAAAAAAAAAAGTCAATTTTCAAAATACCTAGTAGTTTCTTGTAATTCTGTCATTCTGTTTTGCAAATTTGATCGGATTGATAAAAAAGTACTACTGGGGTAAATGTGAGATGTATTGGACCAAATAATAAGCTCAAGTTGTTTCTAATATTGTAAGGGTATTCTCAATGTTTTCAGAATACTGTAAAATTCTTAAAGGTATAAAGTATAAATAAATATTGTTCATGCAGATGATCCAAAATACTAAGACATATTTTCTGTGTTTCAGATGTACGACAAATCGTGCTACAAGTATCATACCAACAGAATTATTTGATGGGAGTAAAACATAGGAGCAGGATCTCACCTCATACAAGGTTGGTATTCTTACTTCCTTAGCGAATTAATTATCTGTCCATCTGATGTCACAATGTTCTAATAAAAAGAAGATGTGGCTTGATTGCCGATGAGACAACTCTCCACCAGAGACCAAATGATGTGGAAGTTTACAAATATATCTTTCTCGGTTGGCAATGTGACAGAGCTGCTTAAAAACTGTTTCACTCAGTCAACTTATGAACATGATGTACTGGAAATAACCAGTTGATTGAAGTAACTACTTTTATTGTTGTTCTTCATCATAACAGTTGCTGTAGAGTATTCACCTATGAACTGAAATGTTTATACTTAATAACAATGTCAAGATGACCCCTATGGTCAACTTGAACATTATATGTGCAATAATGGTAACATGACTCCAACTGAGGTATCAGCTGTATTAAATAAAGAGACCAAATAGGAAAATTTTATGAAAAGATTATCAGACGTCAAAAGAATGAAATAATTGTCAATGTATTTTGGTTATTTTTAGTTTTTGTCCGTATACCTCACTTTTTTGTATTCATATCTGAAATTAGAACAAAACGACGCTGTTTTGAGAATTTTTAATCTAAGCCTGCTTGAGGGACCTAAATCGGGGAAAATATTTCTATGGTAGTGACATTAAGTCTTCAGAATGGTACTGAACTGCTCTCCATTATTGCTGTAAAACCTTTTTGTTCAAAATTCAAGTGCTGTTCCAATATTCTTTTGAAATTTTTGTTATCCAATTGAATTAACTAATTAAATTGTTGTTTGTAGTGAGGAGGAACAGTTGAACTGATGAACTTGGAAACATCTGAAAGGTATACATAAGAAAAACAGACCACCTAGAATAAGAAAAGGGAAAGATTAACTCATAGAGTAAAGGGTAAAAACAGACCACATAGAATAAGGAAAGAGAAAGATTAACTCATAGAGTAAAGGGTAGACGAAACTATCAACACTTTGAAATTAACAAGAGCAATAATCAACATAACAGCTGCTTCATCACCATCTCAGAGGTTAGGTCTCTAACTGACTCAACTGATGAACTTATAACAAGCTTAACAGATTATCAGCATAGTTGAACAATGAACACTTCAGAGACGAAATATTCTTGGCAATGAAAATATATGACTGAAATTAACATACCAGCTGCTTCATCACAAACTTAGAGGTTAGAGCTGACTCAACTGATCAACATGGAACAAACTTTAACATATTAACAGCATAGTAATCTTGATTTGCTTGGTCTTTAACCTCTGTTCCTGTATAAAGGATAAAATCTTTTTAAAACCCCTTTTTAAAACAAATTTAAAATTTAAAAAAAAAAAGGGAAATAAAATTTTAAGAACCCAAATTTTTTTTTAAAAAAAAAAGGGGGTTTAAAAGTTTATTTAAAATGGAAAACCCAAATTTTAAAATTTTCAAAAAATTTTGAAGGGATTTTTTTAACCTTTAAATTTGAATTTTTCCCCTTTGGGCCTAAAAAATTCCCAAAACCCTTTTTAAAAAAATTTTTAAAAAAAAAAAAAAAATTTTTGCTTTAATTAAAATTGAAAATTTTAAAAAATGGGTATTAAAAAAATTTTTTTAATACCCAAAAACCCTTTAAATTTCAAATTATAAAAAAAACAAAAAAAATGAAAATTTAAAAATTTAAAAAAAATTTTTAAAAATTAAAAATTTTGGGAAAAAATTGGGTTTTGGGTTTAAAAAAAAAAGGTTAATTTTTAAAAAAAATTTTAACAAATTTAAAATTTTTTTCCAAGGAAAATTTAAAACCTTTTAAAAATTTGGAAAGAAATGGCCCAACTTTTTTGGGTTCAAATTTTACTTTCCTTGGAGAAAATTTCCTACCTTTTAAATTTTGCCCAAAATTATTTTT
Source organism: Mytilus coruscus (assembly GCA_017311375.1). Classification (NCBI taxonomy): domain Eukaryota; kingdom Metazoa; phylum Mollusca; class Bivalvia; order Mytilida; family Mytilidae; genus Mytilus; species Mytilus coruscus. The sequence continues at coordinate 62,387,465 of CM029607.1, read as the reverse complement.
AGAAAAGAAAGGGGAAAAACCTAACCAAAAAAATTTTATTTCGAGTTAAAAAAAAATTTAAAAAATTAAATTTTGAAATTTAATTAAAAAATTTTTTTTTAAAAAAAATTTAAAAAAAAAAAATTGATTTTAAAAAAAAAAAATTAAAAAATAAAAAAGAACCAAATCTTTTTTAAAAAAAAATTAAACATTTTAAAAAAAAATTTGGGAATGAATTTTTAAAAATTAAAATCTTTATGTAAAGGGGTTTCAAAGGGGTTAAAACCCCTTTTTCCCAAGTTTAAAATTTCCATTTAGGGGCCCCTTTTGCAACAATTTTTAAAATTTAAAGTTGGAGAAAACCACCTTTCCTCCCAAAAGGAAAATGATTTGTGAAAAAAAGGACCAAAATTTAAAAAAACCCAAAATTTCTTTCTGAAAAATCCCAAAAATTTGAAAATTTTAAATTAAAATTTTTTAAAAACCCTTTAAAAAATTTTTAATAAATTTAAAAAATTTAAAAAAAATTTATAAAAATTTGATTTAAAAAATAATAAAAAAATTTTTTAAAAATTTAAAAAAAAAATTGAAAAAAAATTTTTAAAAAAGTTTGTTTAAAAAAAATTGAAAGGGGGTAAAGGGTGGGGTTTTGAAAAATTTTTTTTAAACCTTTTTTTCCCTTTTTTCCATGGAAAGCAAAATTTTTTTTTTTATACCCAGGGGAAAATGGGAAATGAAAATTTTTCCCCAAAAGGAAAAATTAGTTATTTTGGTTTCAAAAAATTTAAAATTTTGAAATTTAATTTAAATCTTTTTTTCCCCTTTTAAAAAATTTTAAAATTTTAAAAATTTTAAAAAAAAATTTTTAAAAAAAAAAAAAAATTAAAAAAAATGTTTGTAAATTTTTAAAAATTAGGGTTTGTTAAATGGAAAAAAATTTTAATAATTTAAATTATTTTTTAAAAATTAAAGAAAAAATTTTTTTCGTTTAAATTTTTCCAAAACTCTTTTAAAATTTTAAAAATTAAAAAAAATTTAAAATTTTTAAATTTAAACATTTTAAAACAAGCCCAAATATTTTAAAATTGGGGTTAAAATGGGAAAAAATTTTAAAATTTTTATATTTAAAAAAATTTTTTAAATTTTTAAATATTTTTTTAAAAAAAAAAAATTTTTTAAAAAAAAAAATAAACAAAATTTTAAAAGGGAATAAAAATTAAAAAAAATTTTTTTTAAAGGTTAAAAAAGGGGTTTTGGGTTTAAAAAATTGTTTTAAAAATTTTTAAAATTTCCCTTTAAACACTGGTTTTTAAATTTAAAGATGGTTTTGGGTTTAAAACTTTCAATTTTAGGGGCATTTTTTTTTCCCTTTTGCCAAAATTGTTTTTGGGAAAAAATTTTAAAATTTCATTAAAATTTTTTATTTAAATAAATTTTTTTATTTTAGAAATCAAAAAAAATTTTAAAAAAAATTTTTATTAAAAAAAAATTTAAACCAAAAAAAATAAAAATTAAAACAAAAATTTTTTTTGTAAACTTCTAATTAAACATTGATTTTTTTAAAGGATAAAAAAAAAATTTTTTAAAAAAAATACCCAAAAATTAAAAAATTTTTTCAAAGTTAAATAAATTTTAAACAATTTTGGGGTTTTTGAAATTTTTTTTAAATCCCCTTTTTGGGATTTAAAAACCCAAAATTAAAGTTTTAAAAAAATTTTGGGGTAAAGGGGCCTTTTTAAAGAATTTTGCCAAAAAATTTTTTTCTTTTGTTAAATTTAAAATTTCCAAACCCATTTTTCCCCACTTTAAAAATTTTTAAAAAATTTTTATGAAAAAAAATTTTAAAAAAAATCGAAAAAAATTTTGGGGGAAAAAAGGTTTAAATTTTTTATACTTAAAAGGAAAAACAAACAAATTAAAATTTTTATTCTAATTGAAGACAATCCCTTAACCTTTAAATCCAATTTTTAATTTCAGGCCTTTTAAAAAAATTTAAAAAAAATTTAAAAATAAATTTAAAAATTTTTAAAAAGGCTTTGTTTAAAAATTTTTTAAAAAAAATTTTAGGGGAAAATTTAAATTTTTTTTTATCCCTTTAAAAAACAAAAAATTTCAATTTTAAAAAATTTTAATATTTAAAAAATTTTTTAGGTTAAAAAAATTTTGCCAAAATCATTAAAAAGGGCCCTTCCTTTTTTGGGGGAAAATTTTTTTTGGAACAAAATTTTTTTCAAACAAAAATTTTGAAAAAATTTTTGGGTTAAAAAATTTCCCTATTTGGGAAAAAAGAAAATAATGTTTTAAAATTAAAAACCCTTAAAGGGCCAAATTTTTATTAAAATTTGTTTAAAATTTTTTAAAAAATTAAAAATTAAAAATTGAAAAAATTTAAAAAATTAAAATTTGAAAAAATCTAAAAAATTTTTAAATTTCTGATAAATTTTTTAAATTTAATTTTAAAAATTTTTTAAAAAAAAAAAAAAAAAAATAAAAAAATTAAAAAAAAATTGTTTGAAAACAGGCTAGTTTAAAAAAATTAAAATTTTTAAAGGGGTTTTAAAAAATTTTTTTGCCCCCCCCAGGGCCCTTTTTAAATTAATTTTTAAAAAAAAAAATTAAAAATAATTTTTTAAAAATAAAATTTAAGAAAAAAATTTTTAAATTTTTAAATTAAAAATTTTTAAAAATTTTTTTTTTTAAAAAAGGTTTGTTTTAAAATTAAAATTTTTAAAATATTTTTTGAAAAATTTAAAAAAAATTTAAAAATATTTAAAAATTTTTGCCCAAAAGTTTGTTAATAAAAAAAAAGGAAATGGGAAAAAATTTTTAAAAAACCCAAAGAACCCCCCTTTGAAACTTTTGGCTTTTAAGTAATTTTTAAAAAAATTTGGGAAAATTTCTAAAAATGGTTTATAGAACCTTTAAAATTGATTTTTTTTTTTAAAAACCTTTTAAAAAAAATTTTATTTTAAAAATAAAAAAAAAAAAATAAAAAAATAAAAAAAAAAAAAATTTTTTAAACAGAGTTCAAAAAAAAATAAAATTAAAAATTTAAATTTTTAAAAATTTTTAATTTTTTAAAAAAAAAAAATTTTTTTTATGCATTTTAAAACCCCAAAAAAAAATTGGAAAAAATTTTTGAGGGGTCAAGTGGGCTTTGCCCAACTATTTGCTTTTCCCCCTTTTTCCCAAAATTTCCCTTTTTTGGGGCCCTTTAAAACCTCAAATTTTTTTTAAAATGAAGGGAAAAATTTAAAACCTTCCAAAGCCAAAATTTTTTTCTTTAACCAAAATGAAAAAAAAAATTAAAATTTTAAAGAAAAATGATTTGTTTAAATTAATTTAAAGTATTTTTTTTACTTAAAAATTTAAAAAAATAAAAAAAAAAAAATTTCAAAATTTTTTAAAAATTTAGAAAAAATTGATGGGTTAAAATTTTTAATTTTTTCCCCCTTTTTTTCTAAAGTTTCTGTTTAAAAAAAAAATTAAAAAAAATATAAATTTTGGGTTAAAAAAATTTTTAAAAAAAAATTTTGGGAAAAGGGTTTAGTTTTTGGGTTTTTAAATTGGGTTTTTATTTAACCCCAAATTTTTATTTTAAATGGAAAACAAACCCAAAGGAAAAGGTTTATTAAAATAGGTTTTTTGGGAAACCAACAAATTTTTAAAACCCAAAAAAATTTTTTTATTTTTAAAATTATTTTTTTCCTCTATTTAAAAAATTTCCCATTAAATTTATTTATAGAAACCAAAAAAATTTTTTAAAAAAAAAATAAAAAAATTAGGGAAAAAATGTTTGGGTTTTTGGGTTAAATTTTAAATTAAATTTTAAAAAAATTTTAAAATTTAAATTTTAAATTTCTGTTAAAACCCAAATTTTAAACTTTAAACCTTTTTTTTTTAAAAACCCTTGAAAAAATTTTTTTAAAAAAATTTCCCAAAATTTTTGAAAAAAATTTTGGTTTAAACCAAAATTTGAAATTGGATTAAAAATTTACAAAATTTTTTTTAAATTTTTAATTTCCCTTAAAATAAAATTTCCCTTAAAAAAAAAAACCCAAATTTTGAAAAAATTTTTTTTAAAAAATTAAATTTTGGGTTTAAAAAAAAAAATAAAATACCCCAAAAAAAAAATTTTTTTAAAGTTTAAAAAAAAAATTGAGGGTTTAAAAATTTTTTTTCCCAAATTTGTTTTAAAACTTTTTTTTAAAATTGGTTTAAATTATTTTTTTAAAAATATTTTTTTTAAATGGGTTTAAAAAATTTTTAATATAAAAAAAATTTTTAAACCCGAGTTTTTAAAGAAAAACAAATGATTTTTAAAATGAAAAGGGAAAAATTTTATCCAAACCCAAAAATTTTTTTCTTTTTTAAAAATTTAAAAAAAAACAAAAAAATTCAAAATTTAAAATTTAAAATCTTGTTTTAACAAGTTCATTAACTACTATTAAAGAGCTTATCATAAACTATTGTAATAAAATATATGAACATAGTGGTATAAACTATTTTTGGAGTGTAAAAATTCTTTGGATGTTTTAGATAAATTACATGCTTTTGATGGTCCTTTTGATTCTGTTGACAGTTTTGATTTTCTACTATTTACACTACACTCCCACACTATCTTATCAAACAAAAGTTTTCCTATTTAATTAAATGGTCGTTTGGTAAAGCTTAATGCAAATATATTTGCTGCAACTCATTTAAAGCCTTCTTCTCTAATGAGAAAGGTAAATATGCTAGATATACTTACTGGAGGTGTGATGAGATGACTGAAGCTGTTAATTTTCTCCTTGATAATATTTATGTACGTTTTGGCAACAAAGTTTATCGACAGGTTGTAGGTATCCCTATGGGCACTAATTGTGCCCTTTAATAGCAGACTTGTTTTTGTACTGTTACGAATCACAGTTTATGACTAAACTCAGTAAAGACCCGTCGAAATTGCATTTAATTGATAAATTCAACAACACTTACCGTTATCTTGATGATATTTTTTCGTTAAATAATCAAGAATTTTCTCAATATACTGCTGAAATTTACCCCAAGGAACTTACTTTAAATAAATCAAATTTAAACGGTAATAACTGTCCTTTCCTAGATTTAGATATTTCGGTTTTAAACAGGAAACTCCACACTAAAATTTACGACAAAAGGGACGATTTTCGTTCCCTATTGTTAATTTTCCAGTTTTAGATGGTGATGTTCCTTTGGCACCATCTTACGGTGTTTATATTTCACAGCTCGTTCGCTATGCCCGTGTCTGTTGTGACGTTTTTGATTTTAACGAACGTAATCTATGTATTACTGGTAAATTATTAAACCAGGGATATCGTTACCATAAATTACTTAAAACCTTTACTAAATTTTTCCATAGATATAAAGATTTGGTTCTGAAGTTTGGTTGTACCTGTAGAAAACTTATTTCAAACGGGATAGCACATCCTCATTTTACGGAAATGTTGTTAACCGTGCCCGGAAATTAAGAAATGATCCTTGTAAACTTATCGCTTCTTTAAATAAACTTATTCTAAAGGTTACCAATTCAACACTGTAATAAGATCATTGAATATTGTTTTTATTGGTATAAATATTGATTTTGTTATCAGTAAATTAAAAGCAAACTAAATATTACTAGTATGTTATATACATATACACATTCATGGATCTACAATCTGTCGAAACCTGTATCTTGGCATTGCACAAGGTCATGTTTTCTCTGACTGTTTATGACGTCTTTACACTAAATCCATTGGATGTTGGATGTGTACGGATTGATAATTTAGTCTTAGATGCATGATTTTTTATTAGTTGTTAGTAGCTTTGAACTAGCTGTCAGATAACTGCGAGTACTCTCAGATCTGTTCCTAGTGTATTTTTGTTGTTGGGATGTACAAGTACCCTGCCACGTCCACTTTCAATCTGATTTTTTCATAGTTCGTTCTTATGTTGTACTGTTATATCACTGTCCCAGGTTAGGGGAGGTTGGGATCCCGCTAACATGTTTAACCCCGCCACATTCTATATGTGCCTGTCCCAAGTCAGGAGCCTGTAATTGAGTGGTTGTTGCTGTTGATTATTTACGTTATTTGTTTATTGTTTTGTACAGTTCTTGTAGTGTCCTGTTGCACCACTGACCCAGGATTAGGGAGGTTGGGATCCCGCTAACATGTTTAACCCCGCCACATTATGTATGTATGTGCCTGTCCCAAGTCAGGAGCCTGTAATTCAGTGGTTGTCGTTTGTGTATGTGTTACATATTTGTTTTTCGTTCATTTTTGTACATAAATAAGGCCGTTAGTTTTCTCGTTTGATTTGTTTTACATTGTCATTTCGGGGCCTTTTATAGCTGACTATGCGGTATGGGCTTTGCTCATTGTTGAAGGCCGTACGGTGACCTATAGTTGTTAATTTCTGTGTCATTTTGGTCTCTTGTGGACAGTTGTCTCATTGGCAATCATACCACATCTTCTTTTTTATATCTATCCTGTAAAGAGGGTCTGGTCGGCTTAACAGAATGGAGATAATGGGTCATTGCCTACAGAAAAAAGGCAAAAGAATAAATAAATAGAAACATGAATAGGCCAAAATGTTTAGGAATACGGAAAAATGCTTAAAAAGTAAAGAATACATGTAAATAAGAAAAATGAATAAAATAAATCAAATAAATCAAATAAATCAAATAAATCAAATGAATAAAGTGAATAAAACAAAAAATGAAATAAATAAATAAATAAATAAATAAATAAATAAATAAATAAATTCCAAAGAACTTTTGCACTCAAAGGATAAAAAAGAAATCCAAAATCTAATAAAACTAATGATATATAAAGTCTTATTGTTTGTTTTTTTTTTTACAATGACAGATTTAATTGTATTCTTAATTAAATTCAATTCTGGTATATACTATATAGCACAATAACAGGTTTGAAGGGCTTTATAGCCAGTCAAGGTCGTTAAAAACCCCTTAAGTAACTATTAATGCATTTAAATCTGTTGTGACAACAATTTATTTCAATAAATGATACATTAGTTTTCAATATTTTTTTTTCTAATTGTAATCAGCCAAAACCTTATTTTTTTTTATAATGGTTACTGTTTAGGTTTACTTTTTTAGCTTGCCTGACCATACTAGAAACATTGAGAACATATAATTTTCTTAAACATATTTATAACACTGATCAATAATTGCTACAGAAAATGCCACTATGTCAGCGTATTGCTTTTTCAAGATTTAGATGTGATGCAGCACCGTTAGAAATTGAAACTGGTCGATATGAAAAGGAAAATCTTGACGATAGAGTTTGTTTTAACTGCAATATTTCAGAGGATGAAAAACATGTACTTTTAAATTGTCCATTATATGAGGATCTAAGACATGAAATGATTATTGATATATTGTATCATATTGATATGGTTTTAAATTGGTCTGATGAAGAAAAATTATAAATCTTTTAAAATATCCATATTTGTTACATTGTTGCCGAAACCTGCAATAACATTTTAACAAGGAGTACCAGTATTTCATATCATTAATAGCTCTTTGTAGTATTTTATATATAAATTGGTATTGATTTTTTTAAATAGTCTCTCTCATTCTTTTAAGAATGGCACATACATAAATTTTACTTGTTTTTATATATGTTTATATTTTATATATATGTATCTGGTTTTAAATGTATGTTGTATGTGGTGAGACTTTAATAAATTATTGAATATGAATCTGAATCATGTGATCTATTGCTATAACTTGTTGTTTGTTGAAGCGGTCATAAACCTTTTTAAAAATTTATATCCACTTGTCAGGTCCTATTTCAACCAAACTTGGGATGAAAGATCCTTAGAATGATCAAGTATAAGGATATATGTTATTTTTTGTTCCTGTCTATGAAAATAACAATAACTGAACATTTTATTTTAATCATATCTTAAATAATATAATTCAATATAGTTGAGATACCAAGTTTACTATACTATCTACTATGTGGTGTGGGCTTTGGTCATTGTTGAAGGCTGTACGGTGACCTATAGTTGTTAATTTCTGTGTCATTTGGTCTCTTGTGGGGAGTTGTCTCATTTGCAATCATACCACATCTTCTTATTTTTATATCTAAAAGATTTTCAATTAAAAGAAGGCATATTGGCATTTTTAATTAATGCGGAAAAAAAGTTTAGATCTTGACATATTATACAGATATCTAAAATATAACACAAGAAATACAAATGATCCTCAGAAATCCGCTATTTCAAAGTTGATTGGTTTTTAAATACTAGTACACCATTTCAATAAAAAGAAAGAATATAGCCCTTTTTAATTAATCGAGTCAACAGTGTTAAAGCATCTGTTCAGCTATTAGCATATCTATGAGAAAAGAAAAATAACTGTTTTAATAAATAAGTTTTAAAATGTTCTGAACATAAGGTACATGTACCATTTAGTGATCATATATTCAATGTAACAATAGAAAAATAATCATTTGATGTATAAGATTTCTTAAAGTCAGTTAACCTATATATGAGTCTGTGTCTGAAAATAAGAGTAAATTATCAAATAATGTAAGGGCTTGTATAAAACTGTAAATATTTTGTACAAATAAAAATGTATGAAGTTTTTTGTTGAAAATAATCCTTCTGCATATATCAAATGTACTTTCAACAGAAAGAAAAGGAACAAATAGCATACTTGATTAGTATAAAATGGTCTTAAGCCTTATAACGCTGGAAATAACTGTGGGTCAATTTAAGTGATAGCACATACTTACTTATAATAATGCATACAGATGCCATAGAATTAGAAATTTGTTATTTTTACTCATTTCTATGCTTAGATGTCTTGATACAAGAACCCTGAATGGAAATAACTCTTGCTTTATACTTTTCTTCCAGACAGTATGGTCTGAGGCAATGTTTCACTTTGTGGATACTTGATTGAAAGCATATATTTGAACTGCTAGTTATCCTACAGAAGTTAGATGTGAAATAGATCAGGCAAAACAATTATTCTTAAATTTTTATAAAGATTTTGGGAAAATTTTATGAAGGACTTCATCTTTTTATGTAAATTAAGCACCTCACATTTGAATAACTTTAAACACACCAGGACCAGGACCATGAATACATTTTTCTCAATGTTAATCTACTTTTCTCTGGATTTCACAAATGATCAATAAAACTTGACACCAGCCTAGACACATAAATATGATATCAGAACATTAAAACATTTCAGATAGAAAGTCAGCATTGTAAATTTGGATGAAAACTTGAAATGGAAAATTTTCGAGGCTGTATTTTGGGCCACAGGCACTTGTCTCAGAATTTTTTTTTATATATACCTTAATATAACACAAGGTACTTAACTCGCATTTTTGAAAAATGTCAGACGGTCGCGAAATTCCGTTATATGCCGATTTCTCGGTTGTCAACCCCACTAAAACTAGTTATGTCGTAAATCTAAATTGATTTATCTACACAATGGTATATAACACGCCTACTTGTGTTGTCGGAATCATCCGTAGCAATCCTTCCCTACTATGTCAATCGTTATTATTTCGTCTACCGACGCCAAATTGGAAACACAAATCTCGCAGTAAAAGAGGTATCTTCCCACTCTCTTTATATATCTCAGTTTCCGATTGGTCAAATTTTATGGGAAGGTCTAAATGTTTCTCGGAGTAATCTGATCTTATTTCATTTCATACGTAAAGTCAAGAGAGAGTCTGAATGACATTGACGTAATGGGAAAATTTGTGTCTAAAAAAAGAAACTAGTAACTTATTAGACATATCACAAATAACTCTTGTTGGTTTTTTTTTTCACGGTATCTTATACAATTTTAATAACTGGTTGATAAGTTCAATTCAGACAAAAACTAACAGTTTTTTCTGAAATAATTTTTATAATTAATCATTTACTGCGAGTTTTGTGTTTCCAGTTTGGCGTCGGTAGACGAAATAATTACGATTGACATACTTGGGTAGGATTGCTACGGATGATTCCGACAACTCAAGTAGGCGTGTTATACACCATTGTGTAGATAAATCAATTTAGATTTACGACATAACTAGTTTTAGTGGGGTTGACAACCGAGAAATCGGCATATAACGGAATTTCGCGACCGTCTGACATTTTTCAAAAATGCGAGTTAAGTACCTTGTGTTATATTAAGGTATATAGAAAAAAAAATTCTGAGACAAGTGCCTGTGTTTTGGGCATATAATTCTAAATTTATATACATTTCTACAATTTTTTATAAAAAAGTGGAAATCCATTACATATTTTTTTGTTTAACAAATTGATACCAGTAGTTGGCAAAACCAGTTTCATGTTTAATTAACGCAATTCTTAAGCCTAAGAACCCAATAGATTAAGCACAAAATGCAGTGAATTTCTCAGTTATATTAATGCAAATCAATTTAGAATAAAAACTATTTTCTTCAATATCAAATATCGACAGGAACACGATTTATTTTAAAACTAAATGTTTTATTTATTTTATCATAATTTTCAAGGGAAACAAACTATTTTTTTTCACTTCCCTGTATAAATTAAGTTATTTTTTCCAGAAATTAAGGATCAAACAATTTACCCCCCTCCCCTCTTTCGGACCCCTTTTGTGTTTTCAATAATCTATAGACTAATAAAACCTAAACAGTGCGTGTGGTGAATCCTTTTAGGATATAAACTCAAAGAAACATCTACCTGCTCAAACTCAAGTCATGGATAATTGTATGTCATAACTGACTAGACAATTTAATTCAGTTTGACGTACAGCTCCAGTGGCGGATCCAGAGGGGGGAGGGGGGTTCCGGGGGTTGGAACCCCCTTTTTTATGACGATCAATGCATTTGAATGGGGACATATAGTTGGAACCCCCCCCCCCTTTATCCTGGGTTGGGACCCCCCCCTTTTGAAAATGGCTGGATCCGCCCCTGAGCTCCGTAAACTTATACCCTGGGAACAGTATATCAATATATATGTTCCTGTTATACTGAACCATATCCAAATGAATATGATTTCATCTTTAAGGCAGGCATAAACACATATAAATATTGGGAATGCGTAAGAAAAATAGGAAGACATCAGTGGAAGAAATACATTGTTCACACTATATGAAAATCAAAGGCTATATACACGCAAAGCTCCCGCTGCGAATCAGGAAGATCGGGGAAGAAAAGTCTGATAAGCCTACATCTGATAATAATAAAAGGAGTATATATCTTCTTACTTTGATATAGTTGCATTGCCATTCGATTTTATTATTTATAGTAGGCCGCAAGTTAAAATCGGCTCTACACGTTTGGATGTACGCAGGATTACTATATATAACAATCGATTTTGCATGCGCCTGCGCAATGCGAATATTGAAAGTACAATACAATAAAAGTTGCAGGAGTTTTGTCACTGCAAGTGTCCTTTAAGGGTATAAAATTGTATAGACAATTAACTCTATTTCTTGAATAACACACAGCATTACACTGGAACTATTTGAATATTAAATATTGGTATTGGTGTTCTAGATGGATGTGTCCGGTGCCTACGCCACGGTGTAGTATTGTTACGGACTTATCGGGTTTTTTTCGGCGTTTCTGCACTAATCGGGTTCGGCAACGGACTTATCACGTTTTCAGATGACAACATTTGGCGTAAGTGGTTATTTCTTTCAACTTGTATTAAAGCAGAATTGATATTTCCAAATAAGCTTGATGTCACGGAATGGGGAAATTATTTATTTTGCTGGCTAGCTAATCATATATTCATGGGAAGCTACGATTTATTTCAAATTGTTTCCACCAACGTGGTACCCGAACTTGAAAACAAACATTTTCATGGAAAGATGTCTAATTGAAGCGTGTTTTAAGCATGCTGTTTTCTTTTCCAAGTAAATTTTTGGTTATTATTCATTAAATGTAGACATTTTCCCTTTCGGAACTGTTTCATGCACTATTAAGGTCTTAAATGATGGTTAATTTGAAAAATTAGTGGCACAGGACTTTTTGTGTTATTAGCACCGGACTTTTTGTGCGCAAATGAATATGGAGACTCCTATCTTCTCAGTCAGTCTATGTGTTTACTCCGCCTGGGTTAATCACCTCTTACTTTATACATTAATCACACATCACGCAATGATATATTTTATTAATCCACAAACAAATGTGTGGGATTCTATCAGTATCTCGTCCTCATAGTAGGAATTGAAGGTTTCTAGTCCATATAATTATGACGTCTGGGAAGGCAATTCTAAATTTTTGCCTTGACGCCCTTCTGCGACGATGTAAGGCGTCAAAGAAAGAAAAAAATATAATAAATAGCCTTTCAAGACGTCATAATTATGGTACGGCCTTCAACAATGAGCATAGTCAGCTATAAAAGGCCCCGAAATGACAATGTAAAACAATTCAAACGAGAAAACTAACGGCCTTATTTATATAAAAAAATGAACGAAAATCAAATATGTAACACATAAACAAACGACAACCACTGAATTACAGGCTCCTGACTTGGGGCAGGCACATACATACATAATGTAGCGGGGTTAAACATCACGGTTAGCGGGATCCCAACCCTCCCCCTAACCTGGGACAGTGGTAGAACAGTCCAACATAAGAACGAACTATGAAATCAGTTGAAAAAGGCTTAACTCATCAGATGGACAAAAATACAAGTGGACGTGGCCGGGTACTTGTACATCCCAACAACAAAAAGACACTAGGAACAGATCTGTGAGTACTCGCAGTTAACTGACAACTAGTTCAAAGCCACTAACAACTAATAAAACAATCATGCATCTAAGACTAATTGGGTTCATAATTTAGGTTGTCACAGTTATTCACCGGCTCCATCAACAATTGTTTTTCATGACTGAAACATAAAGCTTCACTCATACATGCATCATTATGAATACGTCGAAAGAAGACTTGGTATGAATATATATATTTAGATATATATAAATCATGTAACGTAAAATAGGCTAAAATTGAATTGAATGTTGCTGATTGTTTTTTAACATCCTTGCCCTTGGCCTTGCATTTAAACGAGAGACATTAATATTAACCTGCCTTTTCTATTACGCCGGAATGAATGTGTCTTTTCGAAACATCCATCAATAGACCTGCACATGTTAATCTGGGAAAGAGCAGAAATAAAAGCCTTATTCTTTGACCATTTGTGTTTTGTTTGGCATTGCATATGATATTACCCCATACCGGTGTACTTTTACTCAATGTCCCTTTATTTTCTATCATAATGTAAAAATCAAGATTGAAAAAAACACTTGTCCGTGATAAGTTCCAGACTTGTATATTCTAGCACAAGATGGGGTTTTAAAATCTTTTATTTTTCATTTCCCAAACAAACAAAAAGTACGAAAACATTACTTTTTACCCTGTTAAAACAATAAAAACACAAAAAGTCCTTTGCTCAATAAACCCCAACAGTTCGGTGCCAAAAAACACGTCATTTTAGGGAAACCCGATTAGTCCGCTGCCAAGCAATTTTGAAAAAAGCTTTAATATATGATATTTTTTGTTTTTGAATGCATACAAGTGGTTCTAATATGTATTTTGCATGAAATAAAGGAGCACAAAAAGTCCACATTCTAATATACTGTGTATTTGAACGGAAACCACACCATTAGTAGCTGTGTTCGGCCGGTTGTCCTGTTTAGTGTGGAGCTCTTTGAAAAAGCCAAGAGTGGTACCGAATCAAAATGAAAAATTTTGCAAACTTAGATCGGTGCCTTAATTTCGTGATCGTATAAACATAAACACTAACGACTTCTTTTCGTCTATTTGGCTCATTTTGTGTCACACTGTCTGGAAACAAAACGCGATAAGTCCGTTGCCGAACCCGATTAGTGCGGAAACGCCGACAAAAACCCGATAAGTCCGTTACCATTCTACACCGTGTACGCATTCCAATACGAATTTACAGTATAATTTGTGTTCCAGAAAATTGTATTTAATTAAAATTTACATTTGTGCCGAACCCGATTAGTGCGGAAACGCCGACAAAAACCCGATAAGTCCGTTACCATTCTACACCGTGTACGCATTCCAATACGAATTTACAGTATAATTTGTGTTCCAGAAAATTGTATTTAATTAAAATTTACATTTGTGGCATTTTACATTAGAACACCGTCATTTGTATTAAATTAAGCCTTTAAACTGAATTAGTATATTCAATATTTATAATTTATCCGGTTGTGTCCGTGTGTCCGGCTACAAAATGCATGTCAACTATTTTTTGCACCGGAACCTTGCCACTAATGACACAGCTAGCTGAGTGTGCTCAAACGCTGGAGAGATTTACGTAAAGAAGCAAAAGATTTGGAAGGATTGCCAAATTATTCCAATAAAATAAGTTTCAAAATTTGATTTGGGATAGCAGCAAAAACTTAAAAATAGAGGAGGACCACATAAGTTGCATTTCTGCATGATGTGATTGTAGTATGCATGTAATATTTGAATGGTTCTATTTATGTTCCTTTAAGGTGGTCACTTTTTACTTTGGTTTGTCCACAAAAAAACTAAACATTTGTTCAGGATCTTCCCAGTATCATTAGTAAAAGTTTTTGTTTAAATGTGGAAATTAAAGATATATTATGGTTTGATAGTAACGATAATATACCAGATATGGCAGATTCCAATACAGATGCTCATAACTCCTACAAACTGATTAAAATTCTTTTAGATATGAACAGGATTGAGGGACAAAAGGATAAAAAATATAATTTATACTTAGGAACATTACCGGTATTTATAAGTGAAAGATCATTTGTACTATTAATTGTCTGTTTGTCTTTTTATTTTTGGCCATGGCGTTGTCAGTTTGTTTTCGATCTATGAGTTTGACTGTCCCTCTGGTATCTTTCGTCCCTCTTTTACTCTCAAGACTCATCAGCAGGCAGCACAAATGTTAAACAAAAGTGTTACAAAACCACCTACATGCATATGTAGCATCATATTTTTAGTAGCACGAGTATCATTGTTTGGTAGATTTGTGCTTTTTTATTTGGCTTCTGGACAAAAAATGTTTGGCTCAAGTGCAAATAAAATGCTTTAATCTCCCCATAAATGGGAACATTGAATGAATGGTACAACTCCTTTTGCTGACAGTTTTATTCATATTACCTTGCTGCAGATCATGTGCAGATGTGAGTTGTCTGTCAAATCTTTATATCACAAAGAATGCATTTGCATAACAATGAACTGAGCTTAAAGCAAAGCACTTTAATAATACACTTGGACAAAAAGCTCAATCCAGTGATATACTTTGTAATCATGGTAATAGAGGACTGTCATGAACATTCTCCTTCATAACCAACAACATGCCAAACATGGAGCAGAAGTCCTGAAAAAGACATGTTTTTTATTTATATTATATGTACATATACATATCCGAGTTTAAACATACAAAGCTGTGGTAAAAACATTCAGTTTCTAGCAAGTAGTTCATGCACTAATATAATAATATTTGCTGAGTGGCCCTTTTTTTGAAATAAGATCATACTTCCCAGGGCGGATCCAGCCATTTTAAAAGGGGGTTCCCAACCCAGGATAGGGGGGGGGGGGTTCCAACTATATGTCCCCATTCAAATGCATTGATCGTCAAGAAAAAAGGGGGGTTCCAACCCCCGGAACCCCCTCTGGATCCGCCACTGCTTCCACATAATCATTGTAATAAGGTGACCAAACATAAAACTAAAAAAAGTTATCACTTATCTATCAGTATCTATTTACCATCACAACTGAATCAATATATACATATATAAGACTCTGATTGACATCCAGTCTTTAACCAACCCCCATTCCTGAAGTCGACATTCAAATCTGACATCACAATAAAAATAACATTTCAAATCTACATGTTATTGTATGACCAATTATATATCCCTAAAATATACATCTATTTTGTTGTTCTCAAATTAATGTCACAATAATATTGGCTTTTGTAATTGATGTCTTTTTTACAGACTAGCCACAATGAAATCCAAGTTTTATAAAATGTTAGGTTGAACCCAATGCTAAAAAAGTTGTGGAAAATATAATATTTTAAGTCTTGCAAATACATGTAATCAGCTGTACTTTTAGTTATTTATTTTGTCTATTGTCTGAGGTTGTGTATTGACCTCTAGAATTGTTTTAAATGTAAATTAATAATAATCCTGGTGGCATTTATTTAAATGAAGGATGAACTTCTTACACCAGAACATTAATAGGTCTTATTGTTATTTTCTGAGGTTTGGCCTTTTAATTTTAAGCTGTAACATGCCAATAGACCATGAAAACCATGACCAAGGTGGTTGACCAACTAATCCCATTGATGAGATGTTGTTATTCTGATACATGAACAACACACCAAATATTATTGACTTGCCAGTACTGGTTCCCTACAAACTTAACTAATCAGATTTAGCATATAACAGAGTTCCACATAAAAATTCACAAATTGGGGTTTTTACCCATTATTTTTAATGTAATCAGTGAAAGTTATTTTTCAATTGCATTATTAACTCCAATTCACCATTCAAGCAAATATCAAATTGGGTTTTTCACACCGAACTCTTTAATGTATTGGATTTTTTCATCATCAATATATTGAATTTAGGAATGTTATAATGAAGTTATGTCAAACCAAGATGTCAATCCATGATTCAAATATGTTTCTTTCTATATATATATATATACATGTATATGTGATGGCTGTTTTATTTGGTTTATACCTTGATGAGCAATTGTTCTTTTAATTTGAGTCTCGTTTGTTTTAACTGTTCAGCCAGTTTTGTATTTTCTCTCAAAAGTTTTTAGATTTTTAAGTAGTACTTGAGAACATTTGATCCTGTAAGACAGTTTTACCAGTCCTTTCAACTTTTCGCCAGACCTACTTTAAATAAACTGCTTCGCTGAGCGCAGCTGGATATGCCCGCAGAGGTCCAATCCTGAACAGTTGGGGCAAAAATGGACACAATATTCAAGCTTGATACAGGTCTGCTTTTGGATTGTAATTAAATATTTCACATATTGTAGGTTTCTGAATAAATGTAGTCAAAGAAATTGAAATTGGTTATACATGTATATTCAATTAAAGATTTCTTGCTGTTGTGCAATAAATAATAAATTTTAATAATAAATTTATTTATTAAAGTGTCACATATTGATTGCAATACACTGTGCTGTTGCGCAATACTTAGTAAATCTGTTGTCCGACTACAAACAAATAAAGGTCAATTAATTCTCAATGTCATATTAGAAATTTATGAAAATCAAAAGGGAGCTTACATCAATAGATATAAACAATTCACCAAAGATTCATGAGAATTGCTGTCAGCATTTTTGAGTTATTGTCCGAAAACTGGAAAATCCCCCCTTTTTTAATGAATAAAACCCGAGAACTCAGAAATGTAAAATTTATAAAATTCTAAACATGCTAAAGGGAGCTTACATCCATAGATATAAACAATTCACCAAAGTTTCATAAGAACTGCTGAAAGCATTTTAGAGTTTTTGTCTAAAAACTGGAAAATCCCCCTTTTTTATGACTAAAACCCTGTTACTCAGAAACGTAAAATCTAAAATTTATAAAAATCGAAAGGGAGCTCATGTCAATAGATATAAACAATTCACCACAATTTCTTGCAAGTTGGTGAAAGCATTCTTGAGTTATTGTCCGAAAACTTGAAAATCCCCCTTTTTTTAATGAATAAAACCCCATAACTTGGAATCGTAAAATCTAAAATTTATAAAAAACGAAAGGGAGCTCACGTCAATAAATATAAACAATTCACCAAAGTTTTATCCAAATTGGTTAAAGCATTTTTGAGTTAATGTCCGACATGTTGATGAGGGACAGACGGACAACGGTATACCATAATACATTCCGTAAACGGGCGTATAAGAAATAAATGGAGAATGTGTCTCCATGGACACAGATGATGCCCCCGCTGCATACATTATAAAGGAACATAACTCCAGAATGATAAAAATGACGCTACCCAAATTTGTTCATGTCAGATCTAAGTTTTGTGGTCACGGAATACGTATTGTGTAAAGGTTTCGTAATGTTTGGTTGGGGCAATCTTAAGTTACAGAACTGAAATTAGCAATTTTGCATTTTCTTTCCATTTAAAAAGGGGCATAACTCAAGAATGGTTAAAGCGACCCCACCAAAATTCGAACATGATCTGTATTTTGTGGAAATATACATTGTGTATAAGTTTGATACCATTTGTTTGAGGCTAACTTAAGTTAGAGAACAGAAACTAAAAATTTAGCAATTTTTCCATTTATACAGGGGGAGAACACTAGATCAGTTAATGTGACACCATCAAAATTAAAAATTGATCTGTGTTTTGTGGAAATAAGCATTGTGTATAAGTTTGATAACATTTGGTTGAAGATAACTTTGGTTAGAGAACGGAACCTAAAAATTTTGTAAGTTTTCCATTTATAAAGGGGCACAACTCTAGAACGGATAGAGTGACGCTACCAAAATTCTAACTTGATCTGTATTTTGTGGTAATCAGCTGCATTGTGTAAAGTTTGATAACATTTGTATGAGGCAAACTCAAGTTAGAGAATGGAACCTAAAAATGTTGTAATTTTTCCATTTATAAAGGGGCAGAACTCTAGATCAGTTGTAAGTGACGCCATCAAAATTAAAACTTGATCTGTGTTTTGTGGTAATAAGCATTGTGTATAAGTTTGATAACATTAGGTTGAGGCAAACTAATGTTAGAGAACGGAAACAAAAAATTTACCAACTTTTCCATTTTGTAATTTTTCCATTTATAAAGGGGCAGAACTCTAGAACGGTAAAATTGACGCCACCAAAAATCAAACTTGATCTGCGTTTTGTGGTAATAAGCATTGTGTATAATTTTGATAATATTTGGTGGAGGCAAACTAAAGTTAGAGAACAGAAACCAATTTTTGGGATGTACGTACGTATAGACAGACGGACAAGGGTAAAACTTAATGCCCCCTCCGCTACGGCAGGGGCATAAAAAAAACTTTATTACACGAATCATTTTGGTGAATTAAATTCTTATAATTGATAATCAGCACTTCTGTCATTAGAGAAATGTTATCAAGAACCTTTAGAACAAACATTATTTCTAGTTTATCTTGACGATCACAAAGACACTTTGATCTTTAATAGTGCAGTGATACAGGCGGTCCCCTCTATCCAGTAAATGACGTCATAAAGGCGTGTAAATTTTCCAGCAAACATAATGTTAACTCTAAAGAGGTCTATCTATATATAAGGAAAGGGTTCCTCACCTACAATTGCAGCTGTCAGTGTTAATGTGTAATGGTGACTGCCAAAACATAAGTCAATTTGTTAGTGAATTTACAAATGACTATTTAAAACAGTAGACATGACTAAGTATTCATAAAACTAAAAAGCAAGTCATTTTGGCTTCATATGGAGCGTTTTAGATTCATAATTATAAAAAGGACAGGTTTGGGGCATCAACATCTCGTTTCTGAGTGTTACAAACATAATACTCCTTACTTTGGACCACAACATATGCATTTTAAAAATACATGTAGTTTATATAGTATACATACTGTCATACATGTACATTCGCTGTTTTGCCAGACAAGCTGGGAAGTAAGAGTAATCTCGCACTAGTACATTTTGTAAAACTAATATGAAGGGAAAGAGCATTACAAAAATTATATGCAACCATATATACATGTATGTATTTTAACCCAAAAATTTCACTGCATGTATTTTTTTTTCAAGTATTGAACATGTTTGTTGAAATTATGTTTTCAATGTGTTGCTTCGTGCAGACTATAGTATAGCTAATTTACATACATGTATATATATGGATGATGATAATGTATTGTCTATTGAATAAGTTTCATGGGCATATTAGTTCAAAACAAAAATTTGGTTAGACAAATAGGTGGCATGTAGTATATTTTGCGAAATCTGTAAAAGTAATCCAAAATTTAGAATGATATCGAAATTTCCGACACATGTTTGTTTCGACATTTGTTTACAAATAATAATGTCTCGTGATAGATTATTCCATGATGTCAAGATTCATCAATGGAATTTCTGAAAACAAAAAGATTATATTCTCTGTTTTCAAAGGCAAAGAAGTTTCATATAAAAAAAATTCACAACTACGTGTACATGTATTTAACTACTGAACAGGGTTGCGTTCAATATAGTAGCAGCTGCTACATAGATTTTTTACTACTAAACATGTAGCTAGCCTATAAGCTGCTATTTTGACTTTATCTATTTAGCATCTAGGCTAGCTGCATGTTCAGTAGTCAAAAATCTACGTAGCCCTATGAAGCTGCTAAGATATCAGTGGCGGATCCAGAAATTTTCATAAGTGGGGGCCTGCTCCAGTCATGCTTCAGTGATTCCCTATATAATCAACCCCCTGGACCCCCCCCCCCCCCCAAACCAACCAACCAACCAAATCCGCCTCTGGATATAGAACGCAACCCTGGAACACTAACACTAGTATGGTACTATGAATCTATGACTTCTGATCTGAAACACCTACTAACACACACAGAAATATCATCAAATAGTGAAATTATATAAGATTGATTGCACCTTGTAAGTTGTATGGATAATTCCGACACGTGTTACATCGGAAGCCTATGAATCTATGACTTCTGATCTAAAACACCTACTAAAACTCACAGAAATATCATCAAATAGTAAAATATAAGATTGTTTGCACCTTGTATGGATAATTCCGACACGTGTTACATCAGGAACCCGTTTGTTTACAAATAATAATATCACGTGATCACGCAATGCACTGACGACAAAATCTACACAATTACTGTAATTACACAATTATCGCATACATAACCCATTTACCTTGCAGACATGCAAAGGGTTTGTATACGGTTAACAAAAATATTGTATGTACAGTTAATGAAGAAATTATTTCATCAAATAGATCAGATTTCCACCCATGACACAAACCGACTGGGTTGACATTTCTGTCAAAAAAAAGTGTCATCGACATCGGGGATAATTGATAAATGGGATTAAATTGACCGTCAAGAAGATCAAGAGAACCAGATCTGGAGAACCTTAACAATGATAAGTAATACTTATCACAATTGCTGATACCAAAAGGCTATTTTCTATTGGAAATGTCAAAAACATGATGATAAAATAGTTTAATGTTGCAGGTTATTTTCTTTTTTTGGCTCGAAATATTCTTACTATGCAGAAGCATGACAATATATTAATGATAAAATGTGTATATATTACTGTAAAAGATTAGAATTTGACTTCACTTAGAATTACATTTGAGCGCTAGAACATCTCTGTTTGTAAATCGGTTGAATCCAGGGGTCGAAGTTCAACATATTAACGGAAATTTTTGTGTATCAACGGAAAATTTAGTTTGTGCTTTGCATCGAGGCTTGCGTTGCTTTACATCGAGGCCACAGCAGTTCAACCAATCGGGGAATATTAAGTTGGGACATACTTCTATTTTTACTGCAGGTTTTGGCAAAATTAAAACGGAATTATAGTAAAATGAAATGTTGTTAGTAGATACAAAACAGAAAATGATAAACACTTTTAGCAAAAGATGAATTGGATCGGGGTTCTGTGTATTCATATTATTTGTACAACCCTCCTTTACTCTTGGGAAGCGTGTTCTTTACAT
Source organism: Mytilus coruscus (assembly GCA_017311375.1). NCBI lineage: Eukaryota > Metazoa > Mollusca > Bivalvia > Mytilida > Mytilidae > Mytilus > Mytilus coruscus. Next base: position 62,365,825 of record CM029607.1, on the reverse strand, counting down.
CGAGGCTTGCGTTGCTCAGTTACATCGAGGCCACAGTAGTTCAACCAATCGGGGAATGTTTATTTGGGGCATGTGACCTATTCTAACTGCAGGTTTTAGAATATTTTAATCGAAATTATAGAAAAATGGAATGTTGTTAGTACATATAAAACAGAAAATGATGAATACTTTTAGCAAAAGATAAATTGGATCGGGGTTCTGTGTAATGACATTATTTGTACAACTCTCCTTACTGATGCCATATTTTGGAATTTCTGTGACCAAAATGGTTCGCGAAAATTAATATTTTTATATATAGTATAGTAACAAGAATAGTTATGCAATACCTTTTTCATTTCAAATACTACCGAATCATAGTTTATATTTATATTAATCTACACTATTTGTTATAATCTATTTCTAAAAATTATGAATCATAAACAAATAAATTGGATTTACCATGTTTACAAAATTATTTCATACTGGTAAAATTTTCTTTCATATAACTTCAACCAGGCCTTTAAGAATCTAAGAAGAAGCCATTTTCAAAGAAAGAATTAAATACATGTGTAATTGAACATAAGTGTACTTTTTAGCTCATCTAGCTCCATGTGCATGCCAGGTATTATCATTATTTGGAACTATTAGACATCTTCTAAGAAACAATTTCGAACATTTAAACAAAATCTTTTACAAATGATACTGAGATGATTCTTAACTAATTTACAATTCCAAGTAAGAAATGGCCACCACAATGGACATACATAGAACCATATGAGAAGACCATACATACAGGTTCTCAGAAACCATCTTGCATATTAAAATAACATCATGTAGAAATGCACCTAATGTGTTTTTCTACTTAGTTTGAGAATTTGCTGTTATGCAAAAGCAAAGTTGTGGAACATTATTTATTAGAATCATTTGGTAATCAATACAAATAGTGTCTCCTCCATAACAGTCTTGAACATAAAACCAAATATTGAATAAACTACACAGTTTAACAAAGAACACAATGGGGAAAAACACAGAACACTTTTTTTTTGTCAGAAAACACAGAAAATATTGTCAAACATCTAAACATATATGTACAGTCCACATTGATGTGTGTCCACATTTGCTAGGAGACAAAAATATTTTTTTGTTTCGTTTAAAGCTAGGGAGTCCGATAAAAGGTTAGATGAATAATCAATGACTCAATTATAATTATGAATTTAAAAAAAAAACATTAATTTCATTTTCTATAAATTAATTTTATCTCTGGACTGCGTTGTACATGCTCTTGGTTTTGAATTCCCGCGTGCTAGAGCAATAAAGGCATAAATTATACCCTTGCTTTTGTCAAAACGGCAATCATGTTATTTTCACTCTTTATAACGATCGCATGGATCAGACAGTGGCGGATCCGACAGGATGGGGCGAAGAAAGTGTAGACCCGGTGATGGCCAAAGCAAATGTTTCTCACGATCTATTTGAAATCAAAACTTTTTCATGACGCACTAAAAGTACTGTTTAAGTCTTATAGAGATAACGGATAACTTATCTTGTATTCGTGAATATATAAACTGAATATTCTGAAAGTGAGACAGTTCTTTCAAAGTCACCTGTTCATCACGACTCTCGGAAAATGAATAAACTTCTGGCCTTTGCTGTTGTTCTGTCTGTGGGTGAGTAAATGATATTAATGACAGAGAAAAATGTAGTTACTGATAAATTTAATATGCATACACCCTTTTTAGAAACAACAAATTAATTAAGGTAACTATTGATGCATGATGGACTTGGTGATGCTGGATTTATTTTATACCTCAAGTGACCCTGTTTCATATTAATCCCACACACTAAGATGGATTTTTAACTTGCTAGTTCATAAGGTCATGGTGCGCATACATAATTGTGTTTTGACTTTGGTTCTAACATATTTTACTTGACTGGCTTACTCATTAGCTTTCTGTAAATTATAATATGAAATTGATTAGAATTGACACTATTCTAACATAATGTGCTGTTATAAAATCCATTCCTTGTAATGTGATACAGTAACCTTGAGGTCCCTTATAGCTTCTTGGGCATTTACATGCTTGGAGTTTCGAAAATACGCTAGTAATATGTTTATTCCCACCACATTATGTGTGTGCCTGTCCAAAGTCACGGGCCTGTAATTCAGTGGTTGTCATTTGTTGCTGTATATCATTTTTTTCTCGTTTATTGTTTTGTGCATAGATCAGGCTGTTAGTTTTCTCGTATGTCATTTCGGGATCTTTTATAGCTTACTATGCGGTATGGGTTTTACTCATTGTTGAAGGCCGTACGGTGACCTGTGTAAACTGTAAAGTAAGTCACCGATTGTAGATAAGAAACCTAAATTATGGCAATTCTATTGTCTCCGATTAACTTCTCATTTAAATATATATATATTTATACTAGAAAAATGCGCGCAGGTGCGGCTTGAAGACTACTCTTTATAAAGCACTAAAATGTCAGTATTCACCTCAGAAGCTAACAAAACCTTTAAATAGACTTATTAAGAAGGGATATAGTTACGATACTGTTGTCAGGTTGCATATTTTGGCTTTAATATTGATTCACTTATAGGGTCTTTGCATCGGAACTAAACACATTTATTTTAAAACCAGTTGTTGGCATGACACGGGTTATGCTCTTCTCATATATTTTATGATGGTATGATACTAAACCCTAACGGAGGGATTGTGCCTGATATTCATATGATGAAGACATAATCTTTCAATCAGTTTAATTGAGGTCTGGAGCTGGCATGTCAGTTAACTGCTAGTAGTCTGTTGTTATTTATGTATTATTGTCATTTTGTTTATTTTCTTTGTTACATCTTCTGACATCGGACTCGGACTTCTCTTTAACTGACTTTTAATGTGCGTATTGTTATGCGTTTACTTTTCTACATTGGCTAGAGGTATAGGGGAGGTTGAGATCTCATAAACATGTTTAACCCGCCGCATTTTGCGCCTGTCCCAAGTCAGGAGCCTCTGGCCTTTGTTAGTCTTGTATTATTTTACTTTTAGTTTCTTGTGTATAATTTGGAGTTTAGTATGACGTCCATTATCACTGAACTAGTATATATATTTGTTTAGGGCCAGCTTAAGGACGCCTCCGGGTGCGGGAATTTCTCGCTGCATTGAAGACCTATTGGTGACCTTCTGTTGTTGTCTGTTCTGTGGTCGGGTTGTTGTCTCTTTGACACATTCCCATTTCCATTCTCAATTTTACTTGAAATGTTTATGGTGATACACACCTTGGGTTCGTGTTTCTCAAACTGTTTTTATGCACTGATGCATTATGTTTTTATTAGTTTGTCAGTTCTTCTTCCATAGGAGTTTGAATGTCCAATTTGTAGCTTCTGTCTCTGTGTTACACAGATGCTCCTAGAACGGAGGAAATAACTCAGAGAAGAAAGAAGAAAACCTAGAACACTGATGATTAAAACCGCATTTCTCAGTGTTGCTAGTTTGTAGTTAAGAAATAATTCTTTCATGCCATACTTTATGCTTATTTTAACATGGGTAGGCATTATATTTGTCAATATCTTTATACCGAGCGTTAGCGAGGTGTAAAATATTGACAAATATAATGCCTACACATGTTAAAATTAGCATAAAGCATGGTATGATAGAATTATTTCGATTCTGATAGGAAAAATTAGAACTTTTGTACTTCGAAGCGGACCTATAATACGAAAGGCAGCCATTTTGATTTGATGAACCAAAAACTTTATAGAAAATCAACAGTTCCACGATTAAAAATTAACATTTATATGTAAACTTACCTTTAGAATGATTTTATTTCGTTTCCTAGCGAGCAACACCAACAAAAAAGGCCAATTCGATCTCCGGCGTTGTTCAAAATACAACTGACTGCAATTTCAATTGTGACGTCAATCACGTGCAGCCCATATTTTATTGTAATTAGAGCATGGCTTTGTTTGCAAAGCGAAAGAAGAACGTCATATTAGAATATTTCTTTTTTTTCGAAAGGTGCGAGTCAAGTTCTGTCTCTGTGTGATACGGGTGCTCCAAGAACGGAGGATATAACTCAGAGAAGAAGAAGACAATCTAGAACTCTCTGATGCTTTAAAATATTTCTTCAGTGGTGCGAGTTTGTAGTATTTTTTTTTCGAGTGGTGCGAGTTCTGTCTCTGTGTGACACGGGTGCTCCCAGAAAGGAGGAATTTCTAAGAGAAGAAAAAAACAAACTAATGATTAAACACATTTCTTCGAGTTTTTTTTATTCTTCGAGTTTTTTTTTATATTTTTTCTTTTTTTTTTTTTGAGTGGTGCGAGTTGGCAATGGGCCGAGCTGTCGGGCAGTACGTCGACTGAGCATGCACGAAAGGGTATAAGACACGGATCGATAACGGTTTCCGAATTTGGCGTTTTCTATGGAATAAAGATTGTTTGAAAGACAAATTTAGGATGTACAAGACACTACATTTATATGTCATATCACAAATATTTTCCGACTTTGTATAGTTTCAGAGGAGTTAAGGCTCAATGAAATCGGTCTCTTCCTTTAGTAGTATAGAAGGTATAAAACCCATAATGTTCAGTAAGCTATAAAACCCAACAGCCCAATTTCTACTTCAGCAATGAACGGAGAGAATTATGGTAGACAACAACCAACGACAACCACTGGATAATAATGCGAGCTCCTTGCTTTGTGTTATGAATTTTTAATTAGGAAGCCTTCCTAACCAGGGACAACACTACATAAGAACAACTTAAAATACCAGTTAGAAATGGTGTGACTCACCAGATCGATGCTTAACACAAATAATATATAGACAATTGACAATTGACAACAATAGAACTTGCAACTACTGAAAGCTTGTCCAAAGCCCAATTTGAACTAATAAGATAATAAGTAAACCATTTCCTCTTAGACGAAAATGTCAACCAGTACACCTACAACTGATTTAGTGTAAAGAAGTCAGGAGAAGTTTTAGAAAATCCTTATCTTTTAAGGATGCAGTCATGTGAATTTAACAAAAAAGAGTAGAAATTGATATACTATAAATCAGAAGAGCATTAGTTAAGGAACAAAATAAGCTAAAAATATTGATAGGTTATGGGATTCCTTTTCGAGATATTTGATTTAAAAAAAAGTAATCTGGAAAAGGCTGGCTCGGACTCTTACTTTATATTTAGCATCGGCATTATTTGCATCTCAAATCGTAAGAAATGAAAAATAGACTCTGCTTAAATTTTGGTAATGACCTTTTTTGATCTATTGAAGTTTTATATAAAAGTGAGTGCTATGGGGCAAAATATTTTACCCTGTATCGTAGGAAAAAACGCAAGGAGTTCAAACATCTGACAAAAATTCCTTAACCGGAAATGACAACATCCTGAAAATTTTGGTGATAGCTAACAAAGTTTAAATTATTATTTTATTTTTTAGCAGGGTATTGATGTTTTCTGAGAGATACCTTTTTCATTTCAGGAGCCGTCTTGGTGTTTTCTGAGAGATGCCACCACTACAATGAGTGTATGAACACACAATGTACTGGAAATGACACACATATTATGTGTCAACATGACACATGTACATGTGTCCCTCATATTTGTGAGTATAACCTTATAGACTTGCAACATGCAGCAGTGGTTAAAATATTATATTCCACTACCATTGCTTATAATCTCCATATCAATAGACTTTTTAATAGAATACAATATTAACTTGGTATTTCAGACGTAATGCGGTTCATCTACATGAGACTCATTTGTGATGCTCTATTGTAAGGCCAAATCAATTACGAACGTGAAGCACAACATATGTGATTTTGGCTTACATCTGATCTTCAATCAATTACGAACGTGAAGCACAACATATGTGATTTTGGCTTACATCTGATCTTCAATCAATTACGAACGTGAAGCACAACATATGTGATTTTGGCTTACATCTGGTCTTGCGGTCATAAAACTTTCGAGTATGATTTTCGTACTCAGACTCAGAAATCAACCAATCAAAATCCTTGATTTGGTGTTTCGAGCACAAATTTTGTACTGAGTACTGAAGTTTTATGACCGAGAGCCCTGATCTTCAATCAATTACGAACGTGAAGCACAACATATGTGATTTTGGCTTACATCTGATCTTCAATCAATTAAAAATTAAAACACATGATTGGATATTCGAAATTGACAATCTTTACATCGATTGGCTTTTGTTGTGTCCAGGAAAACATATATGTGCTTCAAACCGAGGTTCTTTTTCCTTATTTTCTTCAATCCACTGTGTGATATTAAAATATGGTCTCAAATTGAGTTTGCAATACAGGCTACTAAAAGGCCATGCTCCATCATATAAACATTGTCTCGAAAATTAAATGGTTGTCCTCTAAACTGTTTATTTAAAAAAAAAAATCCGAAGTTGTATGATAACTATTGGTGAGCATCATGTCTGACAGGCAAAATGTTTACGTTTTTACATAGAAGTGTTGTCATTTATCAGCAAAAAGTTCGGGTTTTTGGCAATTCAACCAGAAAAAAAGACTATAATTATAGTGTACATCCATTCATATTGTCATACAAAAGCAGTGATAAGGTATCAATTTGATGACAGAAAAATAGACGCAACTTAGATTTCATTCCAAATCCATAACGAGAAAACATCTTCTGAAAGTGTTACTGCATCAGGAAAATTTGACATAATGACACTATTAATATTCCTGTTTTATCAAAACTAATTGCTGACGCCACTCAGATATGAGAAGACTACTTCTAATACTCATTATCTCGTATCATGACAGTCGTCATAATTGTTCATGATTTTTTTTATCTGGAAAAAATAAGGCTGCGGTTTATTTTATTTGAATTATAATTTAAAAAATGTACTTTCACAGATTTTATTCGGGCATAATTAATTTATTTGTGGGACGGTCGAGTTAGCAAACCAATTGTTTCCTTTAAACGTGTTCACATACATGTAAAGACTTACTAGTATTCTCTAATATAACTGACTTTCAAGTTCAGTATAATCAAAGATGTTATATAACCTCGTTGGTATTATCAAAACGTTTCGTTATCTGAGGTCATACAAGTTAACTGTGTTATCAATATCATGTCTTTCTCTGCACTTACGTCATGGATATTCATAACAGTAACTGAATATTTTACAGCTTGTGATGATGCAGCAGATTGTAACAACGTTGGAGCATGTCATAAACATGATACCCATTACCACTGCGTAGACCACATGTGTCTTTGCCTTAGAGACGACTTTATTGACCATCCCGAACATCCCTGATATCGTCTACTTATTAATGATTAAAGGTGACAAATGTTGGACTGTTTTTATTATATTTCAACTTGGGTACATGAAAGTTTAAAGATTCGGATTGACCATTTATTTTCATCGGTTGCTACGCATGCTTATTGTTTTTCTGCGACTTTGCCGAGCAAAAAAAAATTTGATTGTTGTACCATTTGTTTCAGGCCCGATCTTTCCTGCATTTTGTGTTGCAGAATATTCATTTTCATCCTGTCTTGTGCAAAGTTATTTATTTTCAGTTCTTACCACGCCACGTTATTCATTTTCAAAATCCTCCTGGTCCCCGGAAAATCAAATGGCTGTCCCCTTGCATGTACGTCATTTGCGTATAGTCTTTTTACTTGAAGTATACCCAAAATCTCCATTTATTCATATAAACAAGGGGTATGCAAATAAGAAAGCGCATGTCTTCTATAAAAATCGAACATAAAACAAATAAAGCAAAAAGTTTGTTAAATTCAGGAAAACTTTATACGACTGTCTGCAAGTATGTTAACAATAACATCCAGTGATCCACATATAAAGAAGATCGTTGATCAACGTTCAAAATAGAATAGGTCCTACAATAAAACCTTGCTGCTATACCTTAAATTTAATTAATCATATTATTATAAAGTAAATTTCTCTGGAATTGAAATATTATTTACGACCAAATAAAAACGGACCTCTTTCAATGTGATAATATATATTGATTCCAGAAACTAATCCGACTTATGAAAAACAAACATTGATGAGGTACAATTATCTAAGACCATTCTTGACTTTCTATTTCATACTATTTCACAAGTAAGGACTTTTTGTCGATCTTTTCTGGGGGGCAATATCTTTTAAGGCATTTTAAAACTATTGTTAACTGTTACACAGTAGGTATAGTGTCCGGCTGGGATCATGTTTTTCAAGTGATTTGATCGGGGTTTTTTTCGAGTGTGACCACGTTTTTTCGAGTGAATATGATTAAAAATGTAAATAAACTGACTTCTTTTTTTTGTTAGACGAAAAATAGATGCTTTAACTTAATATACAAGATCATACAAGTTTTTGTATTGCTATGAGTTACAATTTATGACTAAAATCAGCAAAGACCCATCGAAACAACATCTGATACAAAAATTTAATAATACTTTTAGATATTTGGATGATATATTGGCTCTCAATAATGACGACTTCAGTATGTATACTAAAGAAATTTATCCTGTTGAACTTACTTTAAATAAAGCTAATACTAACAATGACCACTGCCCTTTCCTCGATCTTGATATCCATATCATTAACGGAAAGCTTAATACAAAATTTATGATAAAGAGATGATTTTCATTTCCTATCGTTAATTATCCATTTTTAGATGGTGACGTTCCTTGTCACCATCTTACGGTGTTATATATCTCAACTTGTACGATTCGCTCGTGTATGTAACAACGTTTCAGATTTTAACGAAAGAAATTTATGTATTACTGAAAATTATTACACCAGGGTTTTCGATATCACAAACTAGTCAAAACATTTACTAAATTTTATCATCGGTATAAGGACATCATTCGTAAATATAGCTCAACATGCAGACTTCTTATACGTTCAGGTATTTCACATCCAATCTTTTATGGTAATATTCTTTATAAAGCACTAAAATGTCAGTATTCACCTCAGAAGCTAACAAAACCTTTAAATAGACTTATTAAGAAGGGATATAGTTACGATACTGTTGTCAGGTCATTAAAGATTGCATATTTTGGCTTTAATATTGATTCACTTATAGGGTCTTTGCATCGGAACTAAACACATTTATTTAAAACCAGTTGTTGGCATGACACGGGTTATGCTCTTCTCATATATTTTATGATGGTATGATACTAAACCCTAACGGGAGGATTGTGCCTGATATTCATATGATGAAGACATAATCTTTCAATCAGTTTAATTGAGGTCTGGAGCTGGCATGTCAGTTAACTGCTAGTAGTCTGTTGTTATTTATGTATTATTGTCATTTTGTTTATTTTCTTTTGTTACATCTTCTGACATCGGACTCGGACTTCTTTTAACTGACTTTTAATGTGCGTATTGTTATGCGTTTACTTTTCTACATTGGCTAGAGGTATAGGGGAGGTTGAGATCTCATAAACATGTTTAACCCGCCGCATTTTGCGCCTGTCCCAAGTCAGGAGCCTCTGGCCTTTGTTAGTCTTGTATTATTTTACTTTTAGTTTCTTGTGTATAATTTGGAGTTTAGTATGACGTCCATTATCACTGAACTAGTATATATATTTGTTTAGGGGCCAGCTTAAGGACGCCTCCGGGTGCAGGAATTTCTCGCTGTATTGAAGACCTATTGGTGACCTTCTGTTGTTGTCTGTTCTGTGGTCGGGTTGTTGTCTCTTTGACACATTCCCATTTCCATTCTCAATTTTATTTAAGTTAGTATTGGTGATAAAAGAAATCATCAACCCTTAATTATCTTGTGTTCTAAAAGTTTAGTTTAGCTTTACAATGCTTTTATTCTAAAATATAGAATAAAGCTATTTTTATACAAGTACCAATGCAAATGTCAAAGGAAATGTATATTTGGAATCTATATATCCTTAGATATACAAACACTTTACAAAAAAATCTTGTTATTGTATTGAGAAGAACATTTTTAGAATAAATTCATTTTTATATGTCCGTGTTTTTTGAAGAGCAGTCCGGGTTTGTTGTGTGTGGTCCAGGTTTTGATATAGAGTGATTAAACAAAATTACAATGGCTTAAAATGTTATATGTCAGTGCGATTACGTTAAAAAAACAATTAAAAGGTTAAAATAAAGTACTTTTCAAAGCACGAAACCAATGCATTTAACCAGTTTGATAATACTGTATTACGTAACACGTACATTCGTAAAAAGCATCGTATATTTGTATATATATTAATGTTCGCCACATCTTATTAATTGCATGGACATTGGCATTGGTACATGTGGATAGATCAAACATGTCCAAGCCAATGTAAATATGGTGGAACTATCCAACAAGTCAACGCCCAGGTACACATGTTGTATCGATCCAAACATACGTAAGATTTTACATCTTTTACTATTTCTGTTTTCATTTTAGAGAACAAAATAAAATAATTTAAATGATAAAGAAAAAAAAAATCATCTGAAAATATTAAAAAAAGATATTTATGAATGAGATATTACTCCTCCTAATACTGTTTTATTATTTCTTTGACAAGTTTTCCAGACCTGTCTAATTAAAATATAGAACTCTGATTTCGTTATAACGAAATCAGAGTCAGAGTTCTATATTTTAATTAGACTGTTTCCAGACGAATGTGTAGTCCATGGACTGACTTCGACAAACTTCTCAAAATGTTCTCCAAACTTTACACATCAGCTACCATTCATATAGCTTGTCAGTAGTCTCCAAACTTTCTACAACGGCTTGAAACATCTCCAGCCAATAGGTCAAACAAAATAGGAAGTTGAAGAGCATTAAGGGCTAAAAATTCCCGAAAGTTTTGCCAAATACAGCTTTGGTAATTTATAAATATGACAATATCAATGATAATTCAGGTCATCCTTCACAACCCTCAAAGTTTGAATACCAGATAAGGGACACAAGAGACAGAAGAAGAAAAAATTCCCATCTCATATTTAAATTTTCAGTATGACTGACAAAGAACTGTTCTTTGTCTTGTAATTAAAATCATTACTTTAATTATGTAACAAAAACATGAAAAAGTAAGCGTTACTGGATATGTATTTTAGCAAATATTGTGCCAAAGCATTATTAAGTGTCCCAAATTTTTACACTGCACAATGTGTTTTTTCCTTGTTATCCCCAATTAAATTATTATTTATACAATTTATTTTCAATTATAAGTATACCAAACTATCTTAATTTGCGAATGACTTTATTCTTCTCAAAAAGTTGATCTTTTTATTTTCAATTTTATCAATTTTTCTATTTATTATTTTAATCACACAAAAAAAACCTCCTCTTTATGGCATTTCAAACTATATAGCGCTATACTTATAAAATGGCAAAAGTAGTCAGCTCTCCAAAATGAAGATGTCCACATCTCTGTAGTCTCATATCTCTTTACAATACATGTACACATCAAGCAAGGTTCCTTATAAGTTTTGCCCATTTTCCTCCATTCTTTATATTTTAGCCGCACCCATTATTCTCTATTCTTTTTCTTGTCTTTTTTATCTGTTCATTAAAAATAATGTTTGACAATTTTTCTGTAGTATTTGCCCTCACATATCGTGACTCTGGGCATGCAATATATGTCTAATGAAAAAGTTTGTTTTGGCAGGACTGAATATGAGGATATCTGTATCTTTCTGACTTCTTCAAGTTCACAGTTTTAATTGTTACAACGGTGCACAAACTCGTATGAAATAGATTCGATTATAAGATATAACCGTATTTCATACATTTTAATTTCAACTAATATTGGAGAGCAAAAAGATAAGGAAGTTGGTTGTTTTTGTTTTGTTTAATTTTTTTTTCTTTTTTTTAGGTTATTGTTTTTTCTTTCTTTGTTTTTTTTAGGGGGGAGAGGGGTATATTGTGATTCAACTACAATATACCTTACATCTCTTTTTATTCATGAGATTAGTATGAGTATTGCTGATGGGCATTCATTAAGCGTTGACCTTGGGCCTATGTTATTTGATCGGTTAATGTGCCAGGCAACAGTGTCCTTATAATAAAGCCTTATCATCACGTTATATCAAAACTATCTGGTATAGAACATGGTAGGTCAAAGTATTTTATTGTTTTCAAATTGACTTTCTCTGGCGCGCTACCAACAACACTCTCATTTGGTTACTCTTGTTCGTCGTTAAAAATCACTAGTTTTATATGCAGTATCATACAAATAAAATTTAAAAATTAAAAAAAAAATTAACAATAATATATTGGATACTTCGAAACATCTTTACTCTTGGCTAAAACTGCTGGATTCCCCCTGGAATTAATTAAGCCTATGCATCTGGAAAGTTCAAAAAGTGTATCTACGAACTGATTCTTGGAAATTTACCGAAAATAAGCTTAACTTCAGAGAGAGAAAAAAGTAATTATTCCGATGCCATGCTTTAACATGTTAATCATGCATTTAGTTTCAATTTTATTGAATATATATGATTACCTGTTATCGCGAGCGTGTCTGCTAAAGGTTATTCAAGAACAGTACGTGTCGTGACCACGGAAACCAGTCCTACAACATATCATTTCGCATTCATGTTTCATTTTTAACGTTTTTATGCTGATAGTTTCATATTTCATTTATTTGGCTCGGACGGCACATTGAAATAAAAAATAGATTACAAAAAAAATAGCAACTAGAAACAGAAGTAAATAAAAAATATTAGAAATCAACCAGAAAAAGAAATAATTGCCCCCGAGGTCATATATGTTTAGGATTAAATACATTGAAATGCAGATCCAAAGGCCAAGCTTTGCTTTCAGTATCCGACGTATTTATCTACGATGAACTAGTTAGATAAAAAATGTTTTAATAACTTTTTAACGTCAAACAGTTTTTTATTCAAATTTCGGTGATTATGCCAATAGTATTCTCATAAAATGAATCACACCTATGCGTTGTGAAACTTGATTTATTCATAAGAAGCATAATCAAAATAAGCAGAGGGAGATGACACACTTTATGGATGTGGAATATAGGGGGTAAAAAAGAGATGTGAGATAAAGTGGTATCTGCGGAAAAGAAGGATGGGAAGTGGACAAAAATCCAAAAGCGGGATTTGGGAAATTTTGTTCCTTTAAGCATTTTGACCACTAATAAATGGCGATACTAGTATGAAAGATGTCGTCACCACAAAAAGATCTGTCAAGCGAGACCAGAAAAATATAATACGTATTATATGTCACTGGCGAGACTGAGGGACATAGATCAGTTGTAAAGAAAAGAGGATATGTATGCACAACTGTCAACTTGATGTTGGTTAGGATATAAAACTAGGGAACTATTGTTATGAAATGTACAGCTTGACTCATTGCATCAGTTGCAAAGGGACAAACAAACTTTTTTTACGTTTATAGCTTAAGGGAGTCAGATAAATGGTTAGATAAAGACTCATATATATGATTATGAATAAAAAACATAATTTCACTCTCTATATATTAATATTTCCGCGTTGTACATGGTCTTGACTTTGAATTATGCGCGTGCTAGAGCAGTTAACGCATAAATTATAACCCTGCTTTTGTCAAAAAAAGGTAATCATGCTACTTTCGCTATTTATATAGAACGACATTCACGATTCCATAGTTCAGACAGTGGCTGATCCAGGATAGGGCGTAGAGGGTGTCACCGTACCGTCCCCCTTTTGAAATTAAAACCCTCGTGTTTCGAACGATTTATTTGATTTTTTTAGCATAAAATAGTCAAACATTTTTTTCGTCTCCAACGCTTGGTGGTATATCTTCACTTTTCTCCAAATAAGCCGGTCCCTCTCAAAAACACAGGCACTTGTCTCTGAAAAAAATTGTGTTTTATTAAGGTATATAGGAATTGTTTTTTCAGAGACAAGAGCCTGTGCTAAAAAAATCCTGGATTCGTCCCTGACAGAAATCACAACTTTTCGTGACGCTCTAGAGATTTATAGAGATAATTAACAGATAACTTATCTGGTATTCGTGGATGGAATATATAAACTAAATATTCTGAACGTGACACAGTTCTTTCAAAGTAACCTGTAGATCACGACTTGCGGAAAATGAACAAACTTCTGGCCATCGCTGTTGTACTGTCTGTGGGTGAGTAATTGATATTCATAACAGAGAAAAGTGCAGTTCGGTGTTTAAGTTGGACTATTATGAATATACTGATAAATTAAATATGCTTACAACCTTTTAGAAACAACAAATAAATAAGGTAAACTTAGATGTTAGCGATGCTGGATTTGTTTTTAACGTCAACTGACCCTGCTTTGAAGTAAACCAACACACTGAGAGAGATTTTAACTTGCTAGTTCACAAGGTCACAGTGCGCATATATAATTGTTTTCTTCTGCTTATTCATAGCTTTCTCTCAATTTTGTTAAATATTATTGACGCTATTATAACAGAATGTGTTGTTATGAAATTTATTCTTTGAAATGTGATTCGGTAACTTAAAGCAATCTAATAAGGATATCGATCTATCGTAACTTGTGTCATATGATCATGAGTAAACGAAATCAGAGAAGATTGTAACCTAAAGGTCCTTAATTATAATTACTTGAGCATTTGCAATTCTTGGAGTTTCGAAAATGTCCAATTCTGGTGGTTTTGAGTATACACTTAGACACTGTGTATAATCACCACCGGTTAGAGCCTGGTCATGTTGACCGAGATTCAATATATTGCTCAATAACTATGCGTGGAAATCTCCTTGTGCAAACAAAAAATTCGTTCATTCTTGTTGTGTAATTATAAAATCCTAATATGTTCATTACAGTCCTGTGTAGCCTATTTTATTAAATTAAAATTTCATTTATCTGTTTGGATTTTTTTTTTAATACGAATACTTGCATGGCATACTTTTGACTAGGGTGACGGGTCAAGGCTATTGGTATAAGTTTGGGTGAAGGATGGCGCCTATTAAAACGTTTAAACCCGCTGCATTTGTTTGCACCTGTCCTAAGTCCTTGAATGGTTTTACACTAGTTATTTTTGGGGCCCTTTATAGCTTGCTCTTTGGTGTGAGCCAAGGCTCCGTGTTGAAGGCCGTACTTTGACCTATAAAGGTTTACTTTTACAAATTGTGGCTTGGATGGAGAGTTGTCTCATTGGCACTCATACCACATCTTCTTATATATCTAGCTACTCATTGGGGTCTAAGCGTGACGCGGGATTGGCCGATTTTTGATAAGTGTGAAACGTGAAAGTCAAATTATTTTGCGTGAAAACGGGAAACGAAGTCGAGCGGGACACGTGAAATTACCAAAAAATTAGCAGGGAATCCGGGAAAATCATAATGGTATTAAGCGTGAAATCAAAATGTGTTGTCAAAAGTAGTGAATAATATTTGTATGTACGGTTTACAATATTGACATTCCGTAATTGGTTTCTACATTTCGAAAACTGTATCCCGAAATACCTTCCGTACATGGATACCTAATTATAATAAGAATAACAAGATCCAGTTAAGGAGACCAAAGTTCAAGAGGTGCGTTGCAGGATTCTTCTGTTGCGAAATCTTATTTTCATTCTGAAAGAAATAAAGACCGGGTCGGTAGGATCCGTAAAACAATTCATTTTGAAAATGTAGCGTAATTTAATCTTGGTCTCATTAAAAAAAATATATACATGTACTTCTATTCAATTCAATACTTTATGCACAAAATACGCACAATAACGGACAAAAGGCAAATCTATGTGTAATAATAGATTATAACATGCCCTTTTCCATATTGGCCCTGGTATCATCCAGGGACTCCCATATCAGCCTGAGGCTTTAGCCGATGGCTGATATGGGTCGAGGGATGATACCAGGGCCTATATGGAAAAGACATGTTATAATCTCTTTATCACATATTTAAGTTCTGCAGAAAAGAGAAAAACGTTCAATTATAAAAAGATTTATCACATTTTCTATTAATTTTTATCATTTACTGCATACACATTTATTGTAACATTTCCTCTTATTTTTGAATATGGTAATACACAAAAGCGAGAATTTGGCATAACTGGGGCATTTTTCATTGACACATATTGGCAATAACTTCCAAGTTCCTGTCCGTGAAAAACTAATTGCTGTACACAAGAAATATTTAAGAAATTCGAAAACAAAATTTATATTTTGCAAACTTGTCATGGACAGTAAGTACATAATTCAGGGGTGGATTCAAGGAGTCATTTTTTCTAGAATTTATTTTAGTTCATTTAGGGGCATTTTTGTCAAGTTTTTGCCTCCCCCGCTTTGTCCAAAATGTAGCTGTTTTTTTCTATTGACAGCTTTTCTCCTATAAATAAAAAATGGTTGTTTTAATGTAAAAGTTTGAGGACAAGTGAAGCATACCGACAGGAGAGGTCAAAATCATAATCAATGATATGGCATAACAAGTGTATCTAAAGAAATAACTAATAAACAAACATAGAACTACAGCATGGACAACACGAAGTAAGATCAGCTGTTCCGGAAGAGTGAGCATCCTCTGCCAGACGTGTGGAACCTGTCGTGATGTCCAAATTCTCAAAGAAAGTTTTAAGTACATTAGCCAATGTAGGGGTACAATGACACATTTGGGAAACAAAAATCTTGGGGCCCTATTGCTACCTTAATTTAAAAAAACCTTGAGTTAATGTTGAAGTTTTTATGTCATCCCGAATTTCGTTTAGTTAATCATTTGCCGTCTTGATTTCAATGTTTAATGTTGCTGCGAATTCGCAACTCTTCGGGTCACCCTTTCATACTTGGATTTCACACAAAATTATAAAACGATTATAAATCAGCGACGTTAAGAGCTTCGTATTCGCAGCTACATTAAATGCTGACATTTCTCATCTTTAAAGCAGCCACAAAAGATGCAAATATATCAAATCTAAATAAGATATAGGACCAAGCATGTAACTTACTTAAGTATCATATTGTCAATATAATACTTACATGGTCCAAGGGCTCACAAATATCACCGCCCTCTAATCTGATTAATTCTTCAATATCTTCTTAGAGGACCTTGAAGACACAATTTGATTACATGTAAGTAACGAAGTACAGGATGCTTAACTACACTATATAGAAAAGAAGTGCTAAAGTTTGGTTGAAACACTTTTCATAGTTTGCTCACCTGGTTTTAGCCAGGCTGAACGTTTGCAATCACTTTGCGTCCGTCGTCTGTCGAAAAATTATAATTCAAAGTTTTTTCTCCAAAATAGCGATATTTTATTAAGCAAAGGAGTTCATTACTCTGAGAGAAAATGATGGAATACTATCGCCTTCACTAACATCGGTTATGTCTTTTCTGTTTGTTTGTCTCATCAAATTAACGTCATTTTCTTCAAATCCGTATTATTTCATGACGGTTAGTTTCAATCCCACAGGAAATCAGGATGCCCAGAGTAAACCACCGGCCTTCAACGAGTCACTGACAACCTTTATCACATACAGGTTTTTTGCATCATTCGTTTAAATCTGTGAACCAATTAAGCTATTCTATCTTGGCAATTGTTAAGTCAGTTGTAGCCTACCGATAGATCTGATCGATGTACACGATCTAGCCCGGTTTTCAACGCCAAATGTTTGATCTAAGCAATATGCCAAACAGCGTTACAGGGGGTTTATCGGTGAATGTTAACTACATTTCTGCATGTGAGGAGACTATTAAAATGTTAAAAGTAATAAGCGGGAAACGGGAAACTAAAAATGATAAGCGGGATTCGGGAATCTGACAAAACAATAAGCGGGATCCGGGATCAGACCCCCCCCAATGAGACCCCCGTATAATAGATAGTGAATTCTGTATTGGATCTCTCCTTATCTATCAATGTCAAGTCAGTAACCGATGGTAGATAAGAGACCTAAATTATGGCAATTCTATTAATACATGATTAATAAAGAATTGATTGATTGATTGATTGGTGTTTCACGCCACTTTCAGCACTATTGTGCTATTTCTAGGCTGTCGGTTTTTATTGGTGGAGGGAGCCGGAGTGCCCGGGTAGAACCACCGACTGACAATCCTAGTCAATTAAGATTAATAAAGAAGTAATACGTCATATTTTAATGTTGTCTCCAATCAATTTCTCATTTAAAAAATATATATCTTTTATCATTATAATTTCAACTTGTCGAATTTCATTTTCTTTTATCAAGTCGGTTTTCAATTGATTTACTAATAAAATTAAACAGATATGGTATGTTTGCCAATGAGACAAATATTCATAAAGACCAAAGGAAAAAGATGTGAATTTTTACATATCGCTGTATTACTTTCAACAAAGAGCAAACCCGATACTGTTCAATAAGCTATAAAATCCAACAGCCTGAGATCTGGTCTCCCAACTTGGAAAATTGAAATTGGACATTGATCTATTATGGTCCAATATCCAAAATATAAATACATGGTTAGATTCAGCATATCAAAGAATCCCAAGAATTCAATCTTTGATGAAAGTTTGTCTCATTGGCAAAAATACCATATCTGCTTAATTTTATTAGTAAATCAATTGAAACCGACTTGATAAAAAAAAATGAAATTCGACAAGTTGAAATTATAATTATCTAGATATATTTTTTGCAGTCGTTTAAAATTGGAGACAATTATGGTAGACATCAACCAACGATAACCACTGGGGTCTGGATGGGGTTTACAGATACAAATTAGTGATTAATGCTTACAATTTTATGTAAGTTTAAATGATTGGTTTTATTTTCAGCAGGGTGTTGATTTTTTCTGAGAGATGCATTTTTTTCATTTCAGGAGCGGTGTTGGTGTTTTCTGAGAGATGCAAACACTACTCTGATTGCACGAACACACAGTGTACAGGAAATGGCACCAGTCATATTGTGTGTGAACACGACTTATGCACATGTGTTTCTCATCTTTGTGAGTATAACAATATAGACTTGAAACATGCAGAAATGGTTAAAATATTATTCCTCTACCATTGCTAATAATCTCTATATAAACAGATTTTTAATAGAAACAAGAATCAATGGTACAGAATAATGATCTAGTACTTCAGACGTCGTTTGTTTCATCTACATGACACGAGACTCGTCTGTGACTGTTTTAAGGCCAAATGAATTACGAATTTGAAGCGCAAACTATGTGATTTTGTTTTATTTTATTCCATCGATTAAAGAATCATGATTGCATATTCGATATTGCAATCTATAAAACTTTTGGATTGTTTTGTGTTCAGGGAAACGTGTGGTTCAAACCGAAAGAAAAATAGTTTAGATTGTACTGGTAGTTCTCTCATTTTATATGTCTTCTTACAGGCATAAACTTTCTACGCACATATTTGCAAATGCGTTTTGTTAAAAAACAGCAGAATATATATTTTTTAATCAGACGTCACAAAAATGAAATGTTAATCTTCTTGTTGGTTTTCTTTAATCTAATGTTGGATAATCTTCAAATGGAGTATGTAGTACGGGATATTCAAGAATCCATGTTCTATGACATCTATATTAACATTGTCTTTAAATTAAAAACATAACAAAATCTTTAAAAAAATGTTATAAAACGACCAACAATGTCGACGTCAGTACAAATGCAACTATACCACCATGGGGGACATCGAGATATAATGGTTTCATTCAGTTAACGTTTACCTTTCAATAATTCGATGTTGTATGTTAAGTCTAATCATATTAGTTAGCGCCATGGGAACCAAAATGTTTATACATGTATAAGTCAGGAGCCTGCTGTTCAGTGGTTGTCGTTTGTTGGTGTGGTTCATTGGTGTTTTTCGTTTCTCTTTTTTATGTAGATTAGAGTCAAGACCGTTGGTTTTCTTGTTTGAATTGTTTTACACTAGACAGTCATTGTGGGGCTCTTTATAGCTTGTTGTTCAGTGTGAGCCAAGGTTTCGTGTTGAATTAAGGCCGCACTTTGACCTATGTCTGTTAGCTTTTTATACATTGTGACTTTAATGGAGAGTTGTCTCATTGGCACTCATACCACATCTTCTTATTTATATAAACCCGTCCCATGACTGGCGAAGTAAGTAAGTGTTAAAGTATTTTTTTTATCTGGAAATAAAGTTAAGGCTACAGTTTATGTATATCATATTTGTATTTCGTTCATTGTTTTTTTATATAATTTAGGCCGAAAGTTTTCTCGTTTGAATTGTTTTACATTTGTCATTTCGGGGATTTTTATAGCCGACTATGCAGTATGGGTTTTGCTCATTATTGAAGGCCGTACGGTGACATATAGTTGTTAACTTCTACATGTTCTATGTAATTTGTTCTCTGGTGGAGAGTTGTCTCATTGGCAATTATACCACATCTACTTATTTCTATATACAGTACAGTGCATTTTATTGGAGTGTATAATTAATGAAATTATTTTTTACGGACTTCATTCGGACATAATTATTTTTAGTTTGTGGGTCGGTCGAGATTGCACATCAATTATCATTTTCACATGTGGAGCAGGATCTGCTTACCCTTAACCTGAGTTTACGCCAGGCTGTTGGTGGGGTTTGTTTTGTTCAGTCTTTAGTTTTCTATGTTGTGTTTTGTCTTTTTGTCGTGTTTTTGCCAAGGTGTTTGTTATTAGTTTGTTTTCGACTTTTGAGTTTGAATGTTCCTTTGGTATCTTTCGCCTCTCTTTTATCTCTTTTAAACGTAGTGTTATAGTGGCTTCAAATTTTAAAACTTTTACCTGTTATACCTGACTTTCAAGTTCAGTATAAGCAATTAGGTTATATAACCTTGTTGGTACTATCAAAATGTTTCCTAATCTGAGGTCATACAGGTTCACAAGGTTATCAATATCATGACTAACTTGGTTCGTATTCATATAAACAGTAACTGAATATTTTTTACAGCTTGTGATGACGTAGCAGATTGTACAAACGCTGGAACATGCCACAAACATGATAACCATTACCACTGTGTAGACCACATATGCCTTTGCCTTAAAGACGACGTAATTGACAAACCAGGAAATTAATATCATCTTCAAACTTATTAATAATTAATAAAAGGTGAAAAAAATATAATATTTATTTATTATATTCCAGCTTGGCTACATATCAGTATATTAAAGGGCAAAATAAACTCGTTTCAGTTTTTAGCAAATGTTGTGTTTACGTTTACGACATTTGATTATAATCTGTTTACCTGAAGTATACCCAACATCTTCATTTATTCATATAACCACAGGGCTTCAAAATATGAAAGCGCATGTCTTCTATAAATAGCGAACACACTACAAATAAAGCAACACATTTGTTTAATTCCTGAAAACTTTTCAACTACTTGCAAGTATATTAACAATGACATCCACTGATCCCATATTAAGAAGATCGTTGAACAAAGTTAAAAATAGAAAAGGTCATACAGTTAAACATTGTTATACATTAAATTTGATTAATCAGATTATTATAAAGTTAATGTCCCTGGAATTGAAGCATTATCCAAGACCAACTAAAAGCGGACACCTTTCAATGTGTTATTGCATATATTGATTCCAGAAGCTGTTCTAACTTATACAATCAAACGTACGTTGCATGACGAGGTACAAATATCAAACACCTTTCATGACTTTCCATTTTTGTCGAGCCTTCGACTTTTGTCGAAAAAGCGAGACATAGCGATCCTACATTCCGTCGTCGTCGTCGTCGTCGTCGTCGGCGGCGGCGTCCACAAATATTCACTCTGTGGTTAAAGTTTTTGAAATTTTAATAACTTTCTTAAACTATTCTGGATTTCTACCAAACATGAACAGAAGCTTGTTTATGATCATAAGATTATATCCAAAAGTAAATTTTGTAAAAAAAAAAATCCATTTTTCCGTATTTTACTTATAAATGGACTTAGTTTTTCTGCCAGGAAACATTACATTCACCCTGTGGTTAAAGTTTTTGAAATTTTAATAACTTTCTTAAACTATCATGGATTTCTACCAAACTTGGAAAGAAGCTTGTTTATGATCATAAGATAGTATCCAGAAATAAATTTTGTAAAAAAAAAATCATTTTTTCAGTATTTTACTTATAAATGGACTTAGTTTTTCTGCCAGTTAACATTACATTCACTCTGTTGTTAAAGTTTTTAAAATTTTAACAACTTTCTTAAACTATCTTGGATTTGTACCAAACTTGCACAGAAGCTTGTTTATGATTAAAAGCTAGAATCTAGAAGGAAATTTTGTTAAAATTTTGTTCCATTTTTTCCGTATTTTACTTATAAATGGACTTAGTTTTTCTTCCAGTTAACATTACATACAGTCTGCAGTTTAAGTTTTAAAAACATTTATTAGATTCTTAAACTATCCTGGATTTTTACCAAACTTGGACAGAAGCTACTTACAATCAAAAGATAGTATAGAGAGGAATATTTTTATTATTTTTTTTTTCCTCATTTTTGTTGAGCCTGCAATTAACAGCAAAGGTAGGCGAGACACTGGGTTCCGCGGAATCCCTACGAATTTTTCAGACCATAATTCTCAAGTAAGGACTTATTGTTTTATCTTTTTTTAAATATCGCTTATCCATAAACTATGTCCTTTCCCGTACAATTTTTGCGTTTTAACAATGCTATCAACGGTATCAACGGCCGGTAACAAAATATATCTCGAACATTTTTACGAGAGCATCTAATTAAGGTTATCCAAGATTCACGTGTCTTGTGAACTGGACTTGGTAATGGTATTTTTATACATGTGTGGGGAGTAGAATGATAAAAGTATTACCATTAACGGTAACCATTATATTGCACCAGATGCGCATTTCGACACTTAATGTCTCTTATCCGATGTTCGGGGCCACAAAATTTGATCCATAGCCTAATACAAATGTGAAAGAGCTGATAAAACCAACTATGGGGTCCAAAGATTGAGCCTGCGTCGCTGACCTGTATTTTTAACAATGGTCACTCTTTGGTAAAAATCTTCAGTTTAGGGCAATAACTATATAGAGAGTTTACGGACAATTTCATTTTCACTTTGACGTTTTTATCTATCTATTATAATTTTCAAGATAAAATGCAAAAATGCAAAAAAACAATTTTCAAAAATCGTCGTGTAAGGGCAATAATTTTTAAGAGTAAACCAACATTTTCAGCAGTATCAACTTCTTTGTGAATATTGTCTTGTCTTGATCATAATTGCTATCTTAAGTTTCTATCTATCTATTGCAGTTTTCAACATAATAGGCGAAAACAAATAAACTTGGTAAAAATCGGTATTTAATTTTAAGGGTCATAACTCCTATTATGAGTCAACAGACGATTTCGGCAAAGTTTGACGTATTTGTAGCTCTTGTTTTGCTGGTCATATTTGCTATCAAAGATGCTATCTTAAAAATCGTCATTGGATTTAGAGTTAATCATAGAACTGCAGACAGTGTATTTATCCTTAAAACTTTAATTGATAAATATATTCATAAAAATAAAAGGAAACTTTATGTCTGTTTTGTAGATCTTAAAAAGGCTTTTGATTCGCTTTGAGAATTGGAATGTTTTATAAATTAGCTAAAATGGGTGTGGGAAAACATATGTTTGAAATAATAAAACAACAGTTTATTCATACTGAAGCATCTTTAAAATTGAATGATAAACATTCTAGATTCTTTTCCATTGACCGAGGAGTAAAACAAGGGGACAGTATTAGTCCTACACTCTTCAACTTATTTATAAATGACATAGTTGAAAATTTTGACCATAAAGATTCAAAACCCTTGAGAATATTAAATTCTGATATAGGAAAGTCTTTTGTTTGCTGATGACCTTATCATTTTATCTGAAAGTAAAGAAGGTCTTCAGAATAATAGCTTAAATAACTTATCAAATTACTGTGAAAATGGCAGTTATGTCAATATACTAAAAAACAAAAACAATGATCATTGAACAAAGAACTACAAAACTGGAACCATACATAGTAAGGTTCAACAATGAAAAAATTGATAACGTTACAGAATATAAATTTCTGGGCACTCTAATAAAAAATAATGGAAATCTAAATGCAAGTTTAACAGATTTAGCCAAAAAAGCTAGGAAAGCTCTGTTTTCAATAAAATCACATGCAGCCTTTTTGGGAAATTTCCTGTTAATGTATCCTGTAATCTTTTTGATTCTCTTTTTAAACCAATTTTGACATATAATGCAGAAATATCATACATGGATACATATCAATCTTATTATAGAGCAAAAGGCAGATTAAAATCCCAAAACAAAGATATAGATAATTTCCAATATTTGGATAAGGCAGATTAAAATCCCAAAACAAAGATATAGATAATTTCCAATATTTGGATAAGACTTCTTTTGAAAAGGTTCATGTTAATTTCTGTAAATATATTCTAGGTACCAAAAAACATCTGCTAATTTAGGAGTTAAAGCTGAACTTGGTAGACAACCAATAGAAAATATATAAAAACACAAGCAATCCTTTATTGGGCTAGATTAAATACTGAAAACATAAACCCATTACTAAAAGAAAGTTATACATTAAGTAAACACCTTGATTCACAAGGAGTTTATACTTGGTCCACTTTTATCAAAGATTCTACACAAGAAATGAATATTGATATACAAAAAATAGTTTCCTGTCAAAATATGAAACAAGTAAAAAAACTAAAGACTTGGATTAAGAATATTTCAAGCAACTTTTATTCAGAATTACTGGAAAATAAAATAAACAGTTTAAATGAAAATAACAAACTTTTTCTTTATAAAAATATTAAAGTCAAACAAGACCAAGAATTTTATCTAAGATATCCAAATTTTGAAACTAGACGTTTATTTACAAAAATTAGAATTAGTGACCATAATTTACTCATAGAAAAGGGTAAATGTCTGAAAATACCTCGAGACCAAAGAACATGTCTAACTTGTAAAACCTTAGAAGATAAAAACCACTTTCTCCTCTACTGTCAAATTAATAATATATTACGTATAAAACTTTTTAATGACATCGCAATAGACTAAGATAATCCTATATTTCCAAATCTGTCTGATACTGAAAAACTAATAGTCCTGCTAAATCTTTCAAATATAAACCAAGTGAAAAAACAGGTTCCTTTATAAAACAGTCTTTAGAGATGAGGACAGGGGACTCTTAGTTATTTTTGCTTGTATATATATATGTGTGTGTTCAAATCAGTTATTTTTGTTGTTGTTATTTTTTGTTTTATGTCACAAGTATCATTTTACTTATATGACAATAAAGAATTATTATTAAAAAGGAGGGGCAACAACTCTTATAAGAAGTCGTCTGACAGTTTTATGTAATAAACAGAAAGTAAATCTCAACATTTTGAACATTTCTTCAGATTTTCCTTATCTAAAGCGGTTTTCAAGATGATAGACAAAACTTGCATTTTACCTATTTTATCTATTCTTGTCATGTCTGCCATGTTGGTTGCAGGCGGTGTCTTCGAAAATCTTGTAAACTAGATGCTGAGAATTGCTCACTTGGCCCTTTGGGCCAGGTAAACCAAAAAGGACCGTAAGTATAGCCAATTATGGATAGTATATATGAATCGGTTAATAGTGTTTACTCAACGTCAAGTGGCAAATATGTCATGCATGTTTAGGACGAGAACAAATTAACAATAAATACAATATGAAATTCTTCAATGTAAGGGTCAGCCAGGATGAAGGGCGGAAATTTGGACTACACCTGGAAAATGAATATGTTGGATAGGAACAGGAATTGACGAAGCAAAAGAACACCGATGGACCCCTCAGAGAGTTGTTGCAAGGCCAAGTTCTTAAACGTGCAGAAAGCGAGGTGTCCTATCTACACGGGACATCAGATTTAACGTCTTTACAAAACTTGCACTTCCAATCGGATGCCCCACTTTAGCAAGCGGTTTACTGCCGGAATGGGAGATGTCCAATGGATAACCATACATATATACCCCAGTCAAACATTGGGGTTCTACTAAATTAAATGCTAGTTGAAGAGAATAGCATTTTGATCCTTACATTGACATCGTTAACACTATCTTGAATAACCCGAACAAATTTCCCAATATCAGTCGTAAAGAAAGGTTATATTAGAGCAACGTTTGTTTCGAATACAAGTTTGAGAACACATTTTAAAACGGTCAGATACATTATCAGAGAACATGTATTAAAGTTCTATTATGAGTATTTCTGTTGTGTAAAATTGCGATATGCTGCTCATCATACTACACATTCCCTTAGACAGCTTTAGGGTGGGCAGGTCGCTCTACATATATGATAAATGCATAGATTTTTTAAAAGTATCACTCTAAACGTTGACTTGCAAGCGCCCCTTTCAAAGTCCTAGATCCGCACCTGATTCCACTGAACGGCCACAATACGGATTTTATATTATATCTTAAACTGATGATCACTGATAATATAATAAGGTAATTACAGTCTGTCCAAAATAATGTTAATATTAAAATAAACGTTTACAATGTATGCTACCAGCTTAATTATTCGAGGGTACACCAATACTTAGGATTACCATATAAACGCATTATGCTGATTTAGTGCGCACGAGACGTCTACATGGTCTAGGATGCTTAGAATCCAAAAACAGAAAAAAATTAAGCATGCACCATCCATCGAACGGTTCTCAGATCCGGCAATTCTAAAGAGTCTAGAAAGGGTCTAGGTCAGGAACATGACACAATGTCTGTAATAAATTGGCCTTATTACAAATAGTAAAGGGTCTAGGTCAGGAACATGACACAATGTCTGTAATAAATTGGCCTTATTACAAATAGTGGTATGATTATAGTTCACAAATGGGGAGAATTTACTCCCATAAGACTATATTTCTTTTTACAAGCTTCATAATCATGTGGCTTAGTTTCGATGCTGGGGCAAACCCACAGCGGTATAAATATCTTTAATGTCAAAATAATTTTGGATTCGAGCACAAGTGAAACTTCTATATGCAATTCAGTCTCAGTGCTTTTTGTTCTTAAAATTACGCACTACTAATGAAACTTCCATTAGATTCCACCGTCCAATTCAATTTACAGTCATAAATCTAGCAGTAAAAGATGTTATTCAGATATATTGTGATGAGATAGTTAAGATGTAGATTCTTAAAAATTGTCAAGATCACAACCCTTACAATTTCGCAGAAATATCAACACTATTGTTGTTTCTATGCTTTACACTAGTATTCCATCTGCTCAGATCGAATACATTACAAATTTCTTGTTTTATGTCATTAAAATCATATTTTGCGAAGAATCGCATTGATTCCAAAATGCTGTTTTTTTTCTACAACGATTTTTTTTTTAGTTTGGTGGGTTGATATTTCAACAGACGGTCGGTATTCCGATGGCTACTTATTGTGCACACATACTGGCCGACTTGGTTTTGTACTCAAAATCTTCCCAAAGTCCAAAAAAAAAAGAAACTTCTCGCAAAGTTCTTTAATCTTACTTTCAGATAAATTGATGATATCCTATATCACTCAAGAACCCATATTTCAGTGAATGCTTGCATTTCATATATCCCTGTGAACTTTAGATAAAGGATAATACCGTAACAAGAAGGTCTGCTTCATATCTTGACCCCTTCCTCGTTATTGACACAGATGGACGATTTCAAACTACAATCTGTGACAAACGTGGTAGTTTTGTGGCGGTTGCATATCTCAATTGTCACTTACATAATTATGTTCACACTATATAGACTTCTTTAGTAGGAGTGTGTTTCTTACCCCAAAAATGTCCAGTGATGTTATGAAGTAGAACGACTGACACTACAAAAGTCTTGCGGTCACAATCACGAAATTAAAATATATATGCTTTTAAATGCATAAACATGTTTTAACTTTTTTGATGATAATTTTATGAATTTTATTGTGAAACTATATTGATATGTACATAAAACTCATAAGTCAAATTTATGACTGGGTATTGATTGTTCTATTGAATAATGTGATATGTAAATATTTTGTCAATCAATATGTGACACTATAATAAAATAAATATTTATTTTATTTTATGCTGGGACTAGAAATATGTATTATAAAAATCTTGGAATCTTTTATTTGAATTTTACAATATTGCATGCAATTTTATTTTTTTATTTGCGATGGCAGTTTATGTAATAGGTATCACTTCATCCATTGTTCAAAGTATAATGACGGTATTAAGGGTACACTTTTCTTCTTAACATAGGACCATCCCCGTGAACTATATTTTTCGCCTTTGACAGTCTGCTAAACTGTAAACAAGAGAGGCTTCCGGTCAAGTTTTTGACATTTTTACGTAATGCATTTATAATCTATTTCATATCATATTATTTGTTAATAGATTGTCTTTAAGAATCATGTTCACGATTTTGACCGGGGATTCTTCTTCTTCTTCTTCTTTCGTAATTCCCTCCTGTTTAGGAGCACTCGAATGAGACCGATAAATTTAACAGCATCTGTACATTAAAACACAATAAATCCTCTGTAAAATATGAATGAACAGTATCCTCCACCATAATAACCAGTGTATATACAACAAGTCGTGAGTATATATAAGCATTAATATACCAGGGACTTTAAAAGTAATGTAATGTTAAAATGGCAAGAGACAAAAATAAATTACATGTTCGTAATGCTTGGGAGTCATAATTTTAAGTAAGTGTTTTTTAATTCAGTATTAACATCAGAAGCATGACTAACTAGGATGTTTAGTAATATTATTTTAATAGGCTTAACGTTAGTTTAAAATGCCAAGAGATAATATAATTAGCATGTTCGTTTAGCGTGGGAATCATAATTATCAAGGTAAATGTTCTTATAAGATGAAATTTATAAAATCTGAAATCATGACTTTGATGTTTTAGTAGTATTATTTTGATTGGTTTAATATTGTTCATATGGAGTACTACTTTTAAGATTCAAGATATGAGACTGACTTGCCATACACAGAGATATACCCCCTAATTCCACGCACTAGCTAAACATTAGTAATGTTCATTCTTTTCATGTGGATTAGGTGGCAGTAGTCCCTTGATTTCATTTCTATTGTTCTTAGTATCATTTTGTCATTTGGGAGAATGTTCCTTTCAACAAAACTTTGAAGGTCTATCAATAGTTCCGTGATAGCCATTTTGTTATTGAAATTGATTGTCCATACACTATTTCCAATTTTGCTAACAACATATTCTTTTATCTGTTGAAAGTGAGATTTTCGAATGTGTCTATACGCTGGGCAGCTTGTTAGAAGGTGTTGAAAATCTTCAGCTTCAAGCTTACATATTGGGCAGGTAGGATCTATCTCAGCTTGATTGAATTTTACTTTTAAGGTTTGAAGCATGTATGTTCCAGTTAACATGCGTACTTTTGTTGCTGCTTTTCTGACATCTTTGACGGAGCTCGATATTGTATCCCATACGCTGTGAGTTTGCCCAATATTTAGGTTTCTTTTTGATAGTAATTTGAGTGTTGATTTTTCTTCACAATCTGCTTTGAGTTTAACTGTCCAGTGAGATGAAATAGCTGTTCGTACGATGTTTTTCCAGTCTAGTTTGTTGTAATGTTGATTTATTATTTCGTTGAATGATGGGAGTTGATACATGTCCAGTATGTCATTTATTCTTTTGAAGAAGCTATTTGGTCGACCTGCTGTATGTTGCCTCCATGCAATTTCACGTATTGAGTTATTATGACTCATTGCTATTGAGTGTAACAGACTCAGCTGTCTTTTGTGGAGCTCAGCAGTTATTAGCAGTGCTCCCAGAAGCAAGTAGACTGCTGATGTAGCTGTTCTATTTGGAAGTGATTGGATATGCTTCAGAGTGCTAAGATGAAAACTGCATAGTGCTAATGTGTCTTTGTTTTGGAGATTTAAGGTTTCTAGGCCATATAGAAGACGTGGAATGACGTATACTTGGTAAATCTTGCATGAAGTTCTTGGGTTGAGTCCATTTGTACCATGAACGCCAGTCTTGATCAGAGAGTATAGTGTTCTTCGTGCTAGTGATATCCTGTCATTGATATTAATTTTAGTTTCCTCAGATGTTGTTCTTTTAAGACCTAGATGTGTTGTTTCTGATTTAAATTCCATAATGTTATCGCCTAAAGTAAAATTTTTTGTTGTTTGCTGTATTCTTTCACTAGTTCGATTGTTGATACTTTTAACTATTGTATTGCTTTTTACTGGATGGATTAAGAATCTATGGTCGCTTGAGTAATCATACACTGTGTTGAGCATTTCCTGCATTTCGTTTTGGTCATTTGAAAGTAGTACAATATCATCTGCACAGCTAGGACACCCTGTATATGTATTCCCTATAGATATTCCCATGTTATGAGCTTCTAATTCAGAGAGTAACTCATTGATGTATTGTTTGTATAGATGTGAAGATAAGATTCCACCCTGTCTTACTCTCTGATCAATACTAAACGAGAGGCTTGTGTCTCCTTGCCATTTCACAGTTGATGGACACCGTTAATTGTACATATCCTCAATAACATCCCAATATACAATATATTCAATATCTACTCCTAAATAGTAGAGTTTGTCTAGCAAGATTTGATGATTGACTACATCAAATGCTTTTTGACTGTCTAGTGTTGTTATAAATAATAAATCTTTTCCATTGATTTCTGAGTATACTTCTGATAATATCAGCGCCGCCATAGTAGGTGAGAGTCCTTCAGTAAAACCGAATTGTAGGTTTGATTGATTGATATTCTTTAAACCTGCCTTTTCAATCAGCACGTACTCGTATACTTTCCCATGAGCAGATGTAACTGTTATACCTCTGTAATTTGTAGTTTGGGTTAGATCTTTCCCCTTTTTAGGAACTGGCGTTATTACGCCCGTTTTAAAGCTTGTTGCCACTTTTCCTTCCTCAAATATCTGGTTGAAAATGTTTTGGTATATATGGGTTATTTCATTCCTGCATATTTGATATGTTCAGCTGTGATACCATATTCATCTGGCGACTTTCCATTTTGTAGTTTTGAATAGCATTTAATATTTCTTGTTGGGTTACTAGTATTTTCTTTTGGTAATATTTTTGGAGACCTCTTTAATTAAATTGCACCTATTTGTGCTGCTAGTTAGTAATTCGTTCTTGAAATTTGGATTTTCTTGTGGAGTAGCTAGATTTTTGAAGTAGTCTACAAAGTTTCTCTTTGACTTGAAGGCGTTTTGCTGTTTTAACGCCATCTATCAGAATTTCAGGAGCATTGCTCTTTACACTGGATTGATTTCGCTTGATCAGTGGAAAAAGCCTTGTCATTTGGGTCCTTTTCTAATCGTTGCAGACATTTTCTCTTTCTATCGCTGCTTCTTTCCGTTGTTGACGACGCAGAGCCCTTTTTGCTGATTTTTTTTCCACAAAAAGTATATGGTTGTTTCTTGGTCGCCCGGCATTGTCCCATTCTCTGTGCTTCTGTTTGCTGGCTTGTATCAGCTGTCTAACTTTTGGCGAGGCTTTGTTTTTGAACCCAGTTAGCTTAATGAGTTTTTTAGGTACTACTTTGTCTGCTGTTTTGTGAAGGATGGAGGTAAGTTGGTTTACTTTTTCGTTCACATCAGAGTCGTTCCAGTTACAAGTTGCTATCATTTGGTTGAGTACGTTTCTGTATTCTTTCTTGTCAGTTTTTTCCCATAAAAGTTTGTAAGTTGTGTGGCTTTTCTTTCCTTTTTTCACTTCTGTCTTTAATCTTTTTGTTAAATTGGCTATGACCGGCATATGTGACGATGAGTTAATAGAATCTTGTTGCATTACCATGGCAGTATTAATAACATCGTTGTTTGAAAATATGTAGTCTATTTGTGAAGTTGATTTGCCGTCATTATGATAGAAGGTTGGCGTTGAATTTGTGATCATCTCCTGATGTACGTTCAATTTGTTGGCTTTGATAAATTTAGCAAGTTTCTTATCATGACTGTTGTTTCTTTCCTTTATTAAAGTGCCATTCATATCACCACAGAACACGATCGTATGTGTATCTTCATATTTATCCATACTAGCCTGTAAAATGTCTAAATGAGCTTGATAGTCTACGTCAGAGTTGGATTTTTTTGTTGGCATGTACACATTCACTAGACAGGTAGCTTTATTCATAGTTTGAATTTCTATAGCTATTATTCTTTCGTTTCCGTCTTCTAGTTTTTTCACATGAGAGTCTAAAGATGATGGCCAAAGAATTGCAACACCCTTCCTCTTGGTATTTGAAAGTTTGATATTGGATCGTTAACATCATGACATCGACTATGATTCATCATGCCTGGTATATGTTTATCAATATAGTCCTTTTCAAAGTCCAAAGCCAATGTTCCTGGAGACAGATAAATACATGTTTCTGAGATAACTGTTCTAGAAATTTCATATTTGCCTTTACACCCTCAATGTTACATATTATGACATCTATATCCTGGTAATGTTGTTTTCCATTTGTATTGGGTCTAGAATTGGTGGAATTTTCTTGAGGCTTGGAATTTCTAAAAAATGATGATTCGGTTGGCGATTTTGGTCTACTGATTGTTCTTCTATGTGCTTGATGGCCTCTCTTAAATCTAGTTCTTTTGGTTGCTTTCTTTCCTTTGTCTTTTTGCTGTGGAGTTTTTTATTTTCTTCGGTCTTGCTCCGTTGTTAGCTTCTGTCGATTCTTTCTTGTGAGTGTCCAGGTCATTTTCTTGTGGCATATTTATATTAGCTCTGGTCTGTTCTTCGTGGTTATCTTTTTCTGGCTGAGATGAGTCCATAGAATATTGGGGAGGTACAGTTGTTTCTTTGTTCTGAGCTTGGTCTGAATGTATATTTGGAGGATTTATATTAAAGCCGCTTTGCAAATATGTTGGTGGTGGTATTCCTGGACCACTCAGATGGTTATTATTCTGATATTGAGATCTTTGGTTTGGAGGTTGGATGAAGGATGGTACATGTATCTGATGATGAAATGGCGGGGGTTGTTGCAATACTGTTGGTGTGGGTTGCCCCATTTGTTGGTTCATAAACTGGTGTGGTCTGTAAGTAGGCATTGGCGGTGGTATATGAAATGAAGTGGGAATATATATCCCTGTTGATAGATTAACTGTATACACTCCATGATTGTATGGCTGGTATTGTGCAGGCAGTGGCATTGTAGGTGGGCATGTTGCCTGTTTTAGGAGTATACTTTGCTGTAGTTGCATTGCCATTTGTGTGGTCAGTGCTGTATTGATACACATATGCTGAGTAAGCTGGAACTGAAGCATTTTTACATTGTTCATAATTTGTTGAATTTGGCAGCTATTGTTGTTTGAGTTACATCCATTGTTTGCATGGCAGGTGTTTGTATAGTTCTGTTCTTGGTTGTTCATGGATGATGTTTGTTCTCTTCGTTCTAGCTGAGATAGCCTCTTTTCCATAATTTCTATTGTTCTATCTCGATCTTTTAATTTCCTTTCTAGATCTATTATATAACTTCTTTGAGGTGAATCCATGGCTTTTGATTGTTGCTTTGATTAAGACCAGTATTCTTGGTAGCTTTTGCTTGTTTGGCAGTAACTTTTTGTTGCTCATTTGGGATAAAGTTGGATGCGTTGGTTATCTGTACTAACTGCTCATTTTGCTGTTCCATAGAGGTTGTCATGTCAGTATAGCTCGGATAAACCCGTGCTGACTGATTGGAGACCTGTTTGTTGCATTCTTCTTCCGTTTGAGGACCAAGAGCGTGGAGAGTTGACGATTATGATGAAGCAACTAATTGGTTACGCGAACCTACAAACAATACAGTTGATATTCATGATTATGCCGCTGGTCGTTCCAGTAACTTCTCAAGCCAAGCTTTCAAGTCTGCTCCATGGTATTCAAACTGGTTACCAGATATAACTGGGGAAACGGATTATATTTTTTGGTGAATTTTAGTTAAAAGTTAAAATTTTGACTTCATAATTTATGTACAAGATACGCTTCCGGTCAAGTTTTTGACCTTTTAACGTATTGTATTTATATTTTTTTTTATCATGTTATTTGTTATTAAATTGCCTTTAAGAATCATGTTCACGATTTTGACCGGGCTTTATATTTTCTTGTGAATTTTAGTTCAAAGTTGAAATTTTGACTTCGTAATTTATATACAAGGGATGCTTCCGGTCAAGTTTTTGCCCTTTTAAAGTAATGTATTTATATTTTGTTTTATATCATATTATTTGTCATTAAATTGTCTTTAAGAATCGTCTTACAGATTTTGACTGGGTTATGTGATTTTCGTGAAATTAAGTTTTAAGGTTCAAAAATGGATAGTCAGAGTGTTGCTTTGCAAGGCTTCCGGTCAACTTTTAGGTAAACATGTATATCTTAAGAAGTTTCGTTTTTAATTCATCTTATAGACTATTATATAAGCTTTCAAAATCCGTTTTAACTATTAATTTATCTTCAGCGATTCTAGAGATATTAGTTATAATACACCAATTTTTCACTTCCGCGTTTTCCACTTCCGCGTTTTAGACCTTCCCACTCTTTTTCGTAGAGATACAAAACGTTACCGGTGGCTGAAGGAAAAAAAAAATGCTTTCTAGTATTGTAAAATTATTGTTTTTCCTCCTAAGTACTGCATTCTTACATGTTTCTGGTCTTTATGAAGATCAAGTTGGAAAATTTGATTGGTAATGTATTTTGTAAAATTGTTCAAAGCCAAAAAAAAAGTAATATGTGCAATCGTAGAGCAGCTCAAATATTTTGGGGGGAGGGTGCAATATTTGATTAAATCCATTTGTCAGTTTAATCAGTTTGTTGATTATGGCCATTATCTGTAGAATCAGTACAATATAATTTCCCATTTTTCCTTCCAACTCAGTACGACATGTACTTTGTACATGTGTAACCGGAGAGCATGATTTTCATTACTAAATCGCCTGTCTCCTCAGGGACCTCTATGTTTCAAGGCAGCGTGTTAACCGACTGAGCTAAAGAAATACTTTCCTAGCTCAACCGCTCATGGCTGACTAAGTATCTACTATTAGTACTAAGGAAAGCAATCCTGTCACACTTCCCCCACCTCAAGAGTCATTATACTATAGCGATGCTATCTTCAACATTTCCCTGGCTAGGTAATTCTTCTAACTGTGGGTTTTTATTGTTGAGCGCCTAATGTAACCAGAGAGCATGATTTTCATTACAAAATTGCCTGTCTCCTTCAGGACTCAAACCTGGGACCTCTGTATTTCAAGGCAGCACATTAACCAACTGAGCTAAAGAAGTACTTTCCTAGCTCAACTGCTTATGGCTGACTAAGTATCTACTATTAGTACTAAGGGAAGCAATCCTTTCACACATGAACAGTCATATATTGAACCCTGAAAAATTATACTCTTTTTGCAAGAGATTTGCCGAAATAAAAGAGCGAAGCTTTGAATTCTGGCTTTTTTTTTTAAGGCAACAATCAGGGTTCTTGTTAAGGCCCATACCTTAGTCTTGATGTGCCATATCAAAAACACTGCATCTTGGAGATGCATCCTGGTTACACTAGTTATGAGCTTCAAGTATCCTCCTGGTTCGACATAAACTTTTTTTAAGAATGTAAGAGCAAGTGACTATGATTCATTACTTTGTAAAAAAAATGATACTTGTGTTATATTAAGAGATCTCAAATTTAATATTAGTATCATGATTATGTCTCTTATCATTTTCAGATCTGATCTGACGACTTCAACAACAGAATTAAACTCTGATGGGCCAAATTTTATTGCAAATTAGACAAGTTCAAATGTACACTGTAGTTTTTACATGCCTGATGATGACTTTCACTTGTCCCGGACAATCAGACAGCCTATAATTTTAAACCTAGTCCTATATTCATCAATAGAACCTTTTGCTTTTGAAAGAATCCATAAGGTATCAGTAACAGACTTATGGACTCATCAAAATCAGCCAGGACTCACCATTATTATCAACTTATACAAAAGTGGCCAAGTATATCCTGATATTAATGATCTGATTATTTATTTACAGGACACAAAGATATATAGGAAAAATTGAGAAATTGTATTGGGACCAATCAAATCCAAGTAAAAAGCTACTGGTTACTACGGATAAAAATGTATTAGCATCAATACATGTCTACAATGGATCTATAGGTAAACTAGATAAGAAAATGTTTCTATATGTACATGTACATATCTCTTACATTGACATTCTACATGTTATATGAATGTAATATGGATGAATTATTGAATTTCGTACATGTATGTATATCAAATGAAAATACAAAAATAGATGTTGGTTTATTTCAATGAGACAGCAGCCCAACATTACAAATAACCAAAAATCAATCTATAGGATTGTTTCTTTTACGTGAAAAAAAAACCTGAAGACAGCTGTTATTTATCCAGGCTTGACCTTTGATGAAAACAGATATTATGTTGTATTTACTTTAGGCATCCATATTGTATTGAACATTACAGTAATATATGTGTAGAGAATTGAACATCATTATGATATGAAAATTTGTGTCAATTACATGGATAGATACTATCTATTTGAAGGAAATCTCCCTTCTGATATATACACGTTAAAAAAAAGAACAGTACAGAATGACCAACTTGTTAATTTTTCTGAAAATTATTTTTACCATCTTTTACTTTTTGCATTTTATCAAAATAGATTTATTTTGGAAAGCAGTTATAAGAATCACACAAAAACCATTAAAACGAGTGGGCACCAAGTAAAGTATAGTGTCTTTTGCAAGTGTTTGTTATGAGCTTCTGCCTTACCCATGCATCTTTTTCTGAATAAAGTTGAAAATTCTTGCATTCATCATGCACTTATGGCAATGATAATGATTTTTTCATTGTAGCATGGAGACAGATATTAGAAGACAATGACAGAGGAACTATTGACGCAGTATTCCATCAAGATAAATGTGAGCTTGCAAAGGAGAATTTGTTATTTTTCTTCGTTTCTTGATTGAGTGAAAAAAAGGACATTGATCTTCTTTTTTTACAACTCATGATTTGTTTTTTCTCAAAGTTTTCAAATGTTAAACATCTGTTATATGGACTAGAACATAATTATCGCAGACTTTTCTTGGGGAGTTTTGGGGTAAAGATTGCATGAAATGCAATCAAAACCCTATGGTACTGACTTGGTAATTAAATTTTCCAAGGTTTATCACCACTTTTGAGATACTTAAAATATAGTGCATTGTTAAAGAAATTCTATGCATCCTATCCATGAATATTTCCAGAAATTTATCAACGAAATATATACTCAGATATTCAAGTTACAAGATGATGTTATACTAGTCAAGAAAATTACATAACTTGTGCAAGGTACACGAATATAATATCTGTTCTAAAAATGTCAATGATGTCATTGTTAAAGTAATCTTGAAAATTAGAGTTGTCTTCATTTTTCCATAATTGTAGCTGAATTAGCTACAACCAAGTATGCTTTATACAATGCAATGTTTAATTTTACTTCCCACTGATAAATTAGAGCAATCTTTACCCTTCAGTGCTTACAAGCACTTTGATTATAGCATTTAAACATGTCATATCCTGCTATAATTTCACTGCTTAGGCCAATCAAAATTAATTGATAGATTTTCATCCCCTCCCGCCCCTCTGAAGTCGTCCGCCCCAAATTTTTTATTTTTCAAAAAGTTACTATTTCCGGATTTTGTTCATTTCCATACCGGTACCCGCTGATAACATTTCATTCATAACTTCCTGTTTAAAATTTCTTTTTCGTATTTCTTCGATTAATTTAACCAAAATGATAAAGTCGACATATTCTGCTGCTCTTAGATGACAAATTATCTTCCGAGAATAGAGACTGATTATGAGAAGGGCATGAAATATTCGGTTACGAGTAATAGGTGGTGTCTAAGAAAGCAAATCACGGCGCGATGTCATAAAATTCAGTGATTAGAAAACCGTGGATTTTTTTTATTAATACAATGACTTCGTGTCAGGAAATTTGGACTGTGAATGATATCTGAAGTACAAGAATTGTGGAACACATTGGTATAAAAACATGACTGGAATAAATAAATTGACACAAGCAGGAACTTGTCCGATTTATGACTGTTGGCTAACAACAAACTGTATTGTAGCAAGTCCTTAGATGTACCACAAGGCTGTCGTTTTTTGTTCACAAACAGCAAACATCTTTTGTCCCTAGTCCCTCAATAGAGTCATTAAATAGCACCTTTTTGGTTTAGTCCATGTTTTCAATTATAATCATATTTGCACCTTGCATAATAATCTTAAAAGCATCAACCCTAGTATTTTCAACACAGTTTGAGTTTTCATTTCACTCTGTACTCATAATACTTGTGTTGCATACCAATGCATAGGCTTCATTTTATGGGCACTACAAACCATAGCTTAGAAATCAAAATAAATTTGATGTAGGTAATTCAAAAAAGAGCATTTCTCCACGGTTTTGCTATTTACTAAAAATAGGTTTCTAAAGCGGCAATTACATGTAGAACAGTGGTTGCCAATAAAAAAAATGTATTTAAGAATCTAGATTATGTAGAACATTATATATACATGTCATATGAGCTTATTAATATCCTTGCATATGAAGAACATGTCAAAAGGAGCCAGTTTTGGAGGAAATGAAAATTTAAAAATAAAATCCTCCCACCTGCCCCATTTTATTTCAAAAATCTGGATGAAAATCTACTAATTAATTTTAGTTGGCCTTATGGGGACATTTGATCACTAAATCGGCATATTCTCTTGTTTACAAGGATTATAAAAAAAAACCATAGAGAAAAGCCTTTTATCAACTTGGTACAGCAGCCTTGTCAACGTATATTTGTTCCACCTAACAGAAATTCCACTGGAAACTTTGTTATAAACAATGTCATAATATCTGTTCCTGTTGGAACAAATATTCTATACCATTTATTCCGTTAGGAACATTTACTGTAATATTTATTCCAGTGGAAATAATATTCCAGAATATTGTTTCCATTTGGAACTTATATTATGAAGGAACTTCTTTTCCATGACAGCCTCACTCTATGATACTAACATTGTCATTTTAGCAATTTGAGTATGAATATGTAAATTCCTTTCTATGATTAAAACTTTAAAGGATCTCTTACAAAGGTAAAAAAATATACATATAAATCAAAACTGAATCTAAATCAAATTGGGAGATCTAATAGATAAAGCATGTATTACAGAATGCATTAAAGGGAGATCATTATAAAACCAAAAACTCAAATAAAGAGTACTTACACTGGTACCTTTATTTAAAAAAATCAACAATATTGTCTTATCTTATGTATTGCTTCTTGATGAAATTTGACCCTGAACATGTTCATACTCAAATTATTGTAAATTCAGAAATTATTGTGTGCATTAAATATTGCGAAAATGTGAGATTATTTGAATTTCAGGGACATCTGCATACAGATATATGTATCAAATATCAGAATGTGAGTTCTTATTTTGAGATACTCACCCAGTTGCATTATTGGCATTGATAAAAACCTCACAATAATTTCTGAGTTAACAGTAACAAAACATTCTTTTTACTTGTAGATTAAAACAATTAATAAATATTCTTTTAAATAGATTTTGTTGGTGTTTGTGGTGGTGGGAGATACGTTAGGAGTTGGAAAGTTGAAACTGGTGCCCTCAGCTGGGAAAATACTGTCCATCACATAGCCAGACCAGGGTAGGTAATGAGATGGGAAAGAGTTGATACTGGAATGTTGAGCTGGATAAATATTTACATGGCATAGTGGGATAAGGGTAGATAATGTGTAGTCAGTTAAGTCAGGATTTTATTTTAATATGATTTCATGCAGTTACCAGTCCTACATTTATTTCTGTAAGCTGGGAATTTTGTGCAAAATTATTTTGCATTTGTCAGAGAAATAGAAATTCATCTGCAATGAACTGTTTTTGCTGTGTAATTTGTCTGTTTTGTCAATTTTTTAGCTCACCTGGCCCAAAGGGCCAAGTGAGCTTTTCTCATCACTTGGCGTCCGTCGTCGTCCGTCGTTAACTTTTACAAAAATCTTCTCCTCTGAAACTACTGGGCTAAATATAACCAAACTTGGCTGCAATCATCATTGGGGTATCTAGTTCAAAAATGTGTTCGATGACCCCACCTGCCAACCAACATGGCCGACATGGCTAAAAATAGAACATAGGGGTAAAATGCAGTTTTTGGCTTATATCTCTGAAACTAAAGCAAAAGTATAATGGTTGCATTATTTCATGCATCAATTGTAAACAAAAAAATCAGGTGAGTGACACAGGCTCCTTGGAGCCTCTAGTTTTAGTTACTGTAACAATTAATTGAATTTATTTCTTATTTACTCTTATTTAAAAATACATTTTATTCAGCTAAATAAATGACTTATTAAAATGATTTATCAGCATAAATTTATTCTCTTTTTTTCAGTGCTGATATAAAGATCAAAGGCAATGGTAAGTTTAATTATGCACTAATTTTGTCTTCCATTAACATGAATAAAGAAAATAAAGCTTTTTTCCGTGTAATTTTTAAGAGTTGCAACAGAAAGTATTAGACTCCCAATACCAAGTGTGATGTCAAACATCACTAGTTCAACCATCTAAGAAATAAGGTCATTAAATTCCTAGAACTGAACATTGGTGTATTTCCTGTTGAACATTTACTTGTTGGAGAGTAAGAAAGTTACCATCATTGAAAAATAATACTGATTACTCCCATTACTATTTATAGTTACTCTGGTATTTAGAGCCAGCAGTAGCAAGTTGTTTGACTTCATGCATACAGTATAAGTTATCAGATAAGGAAGGTTAACCAGCAGATGACAAAGGATTAAAGCATTTAGAAAATTTAAAATCAGTTAAATGCTTGGATATGGTTAAATAAACTGCATACTTTGTATTTGACATTGTATTCCAACAATTTTCACATTTTCTCTTTGATCCTACTGCCTAAATTTTTTTTTATTGTGAAAAGTTTTGGGTAATGAAGTAGCATAACAATGCAGCAATGTCTCAGTTTTTATGTCCATTCACCTCAGTTTATCAATGAAATGCATGAGACATCATTCAAACAAACAACTTCTTAAAAAAAAGTTTATAACTACTTCACGTAATTGCATATATTCTACCGCAAGTAACATATTGCTATGAAAAATAGCCAAATAAGATTAACCACATTTTATTTTATGCTACTGACTTCATCAGCTGGAATATCAGTTTGCCCTAGCTTTCTCACTAGCTAAGCTCACTTGATGTTCTTGCTGATCAATTTAGTATAGAAAGCAAAAATACCATTGCTCATTATGTCAAAGTTCATTAAAAGTTAAATATGACAATAACTTTCAAAGGCATAAACACTGTTTCAGATCAAGTGATAGCACTGACACCTTATGGAGTTTATAGTTATGATTTACTGAATGGAAAACAGAAGTGGAAGTTTTCACTGCCAAACAGGTAAGTGTTGTTGAATCTCTTTCTGCTTAATGCTTCCATATTTCACCTTATACTTATAGAGGTATGTTTCATATAAAAACAAGATGTGTGGTTAGTCATGAAAATGTCAATGAGAGAGCAATTTAATGACACAATATGAATAGAAGGAAATGCCAGGTATCTGTCATTGAAACAGCAACAATAAAAAATATGTACATGTATTGGCAAAAAACAATCTGATTGATAAACTTATCCTTTGTCAACACTTGGCTTACAAGGATCTGAAAACACTCCTTTCAACTTTCTTTTCTGATATTATAACATCAGCCATTGAAATTTAGCCTTCAAATTTATGAGGGTGTGTATCATAATGACAAAACCAGAGGATCCTCCAAGGTCTTTTAAACAGAAAGTACAATGAAGCATTGCCAGATCCTTGTAAGGGTAGCCTGGACACAGGATCAGTATTTCTATAAGATTGAGTAAAAAATAGGTATCAAAAGACATTTTATTTCTTCAACAATAATTTAATTTTGGATTTCTGATTGGCTGAGAGTGTTTTCATGATTTACTCCAGCTTAAAATGGAATTTGGAATTAAATTATAAGGAATGACTGTAATATTTTTTCTGTCTATTCAAATTAATCTAAAAATGTGGTTCACACTTTAAAATAACCCACTATGCGGGTTATTCAGTGTGCACCACATTTTTGATGTATTCTTCATAGACAGAAAAATATTACAGTCATTCCTTAAATGGACAAGTGACCTCACAATATGGCAGGCTTTACAGTTGAAAGTTTTGAGTAGTGATTGAAAGCATTACAATATC
Source organism: Mytilus coruscus (assembly GCA_017311375.1). Taxonomy (NCBI): domain Eukaryota; kingdom Metazoa; phylum Mollusca; class Bivalvia; order Mytilida; family Mytilidae; genus Mytilus; species Mytilus coruscus. The sequence continues at coordinate 62,323,733 of CM029607.1, read as the reverse complement.
TCTGAGCTATAATCTTGTATATGTACATTATTTACAAATTTTGAATTCTGAATATCAAGAAACTAACTTTTATATCTCCCTTGTATGTTTTAGTGATGGAACTGTATTTGACCGTGTTATAGTCCGTGGAAATGAGGTAATAGCCATTGGTCACTTGCCTGGAGCACATGTAACCATAGTTAAAGCCAATAATGAAGGAGTGATCAGTTCACAAAAGTCTATTCCTGCTGCATGGATAAACAAGGAAACCAGGTGAGAAAAGTATTCTAATTAAATGTCACTTTTATATACTGTCAATGACTGTAGATGTTTTGTATTAACATGGTTATAGGAACTAGTACAGTCAGTGGACAAAAGTGAGTTCCTACTAAAAAATGCCCTATCATTTCAACTAAAATTGATTTCAAAATTAATTAAAAACTTGTATTATTGTTATTGGAATGATGCACAAAATTGAATAATAAAAAAATGAGAGTACTTAGCAGTTCATAAAATAAGTATTTTGACTTTGTATTAGATAACAAAATATAATGCATATCATGTGTATTGTTTTGTCTGGATCATTTCAGTTGTGAGGTTGTAGACAGCAGTTATTACTTGTGCTTCAAACAGGACACCTTAACATTACAACTGCTAGATCTGGTCAGTGGTCCTGTCTTCAAACCAACAGATATATCTGTAAGTTTATTATAAGGTCAGCACATTGCTTATGGAAGTCAAAGGTGTTGTCTTATGGAGGTCAGTGGTTTTGTTGAAATATATATTTACTAGAACACACCCGTGACATTGTGGGTCCGTGACTAAAATAAATGATCTAAGCCTTATTTTTAGCCTTGCTTTTTAGTATTGGTATTGTGATCTGATAAAGTCATGCTGATTATAAGATGCACAGTTTTCTCTGCTTTCAAAATCTTTCTGTTTGAACCTGTCGAACAGGAACTTGTTAATTATTGGTGATATTTATTATTTCGAAAACAAAAGGACCTGGAATGGTGTAATTTGTAATCAACACCATTGACCTATATTAGTTTTATATGAAGTTGAACTCTTTAATTTGTCGTTTTTATACGACCGCAAAAAAATTGCGTTCGTATATTGCTATCACATTGCTGTCGTCATCGTCCAAAGACGTTCTGTTTCCGGACAATAACTTTAGTTTAAGTGTATAGATCTCTATGAAATTTAATCAAAAGGTTCAATAGCACAAAAGGAAGGTTGGGATTGTTTTTTGGGTGATGGTCCCATTGGGGGTCAAAAAGGGGCCCAAAACAAGCATTTTTCTAGTTTCAGGACAATAACTTGTGTATAAGTATTTTGATTGCTCTGAAATTGTACCATAAGGTTCAATACCACAAGTAGAAGGTTGGGATTCATTTGGGGGGTAATTGCCCAAACCGTTCAGGAATTAGGGGCCAAAACAAGCATTTTATCGCCAGTCAATTTTGACGGACGTATTATGGTATACAAATGTCCGGTGTCCGTCCGTCCATCTGTCCATCTGTCCGTCTGTCTGTCTGGCGTAAACATGTCGCACCGTAACATCAGAACGACTTATCCAAATTTCATGAAACTTAATATAGTTGTTTCTTATGATGGTCAAACTATCTGTATACTTTTTGGTGAAAATAAGATTTAAACTTTTTGAGTTACGGGACTTAGTAACTAAAACAGGTGTGTGTTTTTTTTCACATGTCGCGCCGTATCTCAAAAAAAATTAATGATTATTGCTTAAAACTTTACTCACTTCTTAGTTATATTAATCTTAAGATCTGTATACTTTTTGGTGATGATTCAAAATTTTATTTTTGAGTTATTGAGTATTTTGTAAAAGGGGAGGGTTTTTCACACGTCGCACCGTATCTCAAAACGATGTATGATTATTGCTTAAAATTTTACACACTTCTTAGTTATATTAATCTAAAGATCTGTATACTTTTTGGTGATATTCAAAATTTTATTTTTGAGTTATTGAGTATTTGGTAAAACAGGGGAGGGTTTTTCACATGTCGCGCCGTATCTCAAAAACGATGTATGATTATTGCTTAAAATTTTACACACTTCTTAGTTATGTTAATATAAAGATCTGTATACTTTTGGTTTTGATTCAAAATTTCATTTTAGAGATATTGAGTTTTTGTAAAAAGGGGTTTTCGCATGTCACGCTGTATGTCAGAAACTATTTATGATTATTGCATAAAATTCACACAGGGTTCTCACTAGGAATTTTTCATGGTGAGTCCTGGGACTCATCACTTTTAGAAATGGTGAGTCCCACTAAATTTTGATGAGTCCAGGATGCATGTAATTTTTGTGTCTTAATGAAATATGACAATTAAAACTAAAACGATGCGTGTTGGATTGGTAGTTTTATTATATCAATAAAATTTATGATCTCTTAATAGTTATTGTTCATTACAACATAACAGACTTGGCTTTCTATGTCTATCAATTCTTGGTGTAGTGGATCATTAACTCTTGGTCTTTCACTTGGAACTGATGATTCAATGTCATCAGGTTTCTTTTGAAGAAGGACTTTAACTTTGACTGACTCATTGTGATACTGATGTCATTTTGTTAGACAAGCTAGTACCCAGTTCATCATTATTAATTCATTTTAATTATATTAAATAAGGGACTTGTTATCTTATAATTGCGTTAATAATCACTTTGATGTTTTATCATTATAATTATTATAGTCTTTAATAAAACAAGCAAATCTAAAGTGAACACTGTTCATGATAATGATTTTGGCTTTAATCATTTTTTAATCCGATCTGTTTCAATTTTAAAACATTTTTCACCTTCGTTTACAATCGCGATGTTCAACATGCACAATACGAGAAAATGTTAAGAGTAAAATTATTTTTAACCGTAAAGTTTTTATATCTACACTGTTCTACGATCTATTTTATGCATAGTAGTAACAGTTATAAAATATTATATCATTTCATTTCACATTCTCAAACAAAATTTACTTTTTTGTTTCAATCGATATGTACGTGATGTTCAACACGTGGAAATATTCATGCTTTTGAAATAATCGTAAAATTTTTAAAACATCGGTGACTTTTACATATATACATTTATTAATTAGTTTGAACAGAATTATTATACTTTTAGGATGAAATACGTTTGATTTAAAAAAATAATTATCGGTCAACAAAAATATTAATCTACGCATCACGTAAATTTTTCAACATCGACTTCCGGTTTAGTTTCTTGTCAACAATGTCGGAGATCATGAATCTCTAAGGCAAAACAATGTGTTTGGGACTCAGGCGATACAACGCGGACGCGTCCTAGGGACTCACGGGTTTCAAAAATGACGCGTCCAGGACACGTATACGCTTCTTAACGAGAACCCTGACACACAAGACGACGGGCATATCATGCGCTCATGGCGCAGCTGTTTATTCTAGTTTTCAGACAATAACTTGTTTAAATGTATGGATGTCTCTTAAATTGTACCACATTTTACAAAAAGAAAATTTCTTCAAATATTATTTTTTTTGGAAGTGGAGGGGGTAAATTTTTTCCCTCAAGATTTAAGAAATTATCAATTTTCCAAAAAAAAAAATTGGGGGTCACATTTTATATTGCTAATTCTTTGTATATAGTCTGAAAACAGATTTACTAAGTATTGCACAACAGCACAGTGTATTGCACAACAGCAAGAAATCCTCAATTGAATATAAATTCAAATCATATAACCAATTTCAAGTTCTTTGACTACATTTATTCTGTCTCAGAAACCTATAATGTGTCAAATATTTAATTACAATCCATATTCAGACCTGTATCAAGCTTAAATATTGTGTCCATTTTTGTCCCAACTGTTCAGGGTTGGACCTCTGTGGTCATATCCAGCTGCGCTTGCGAATAGATATAAGAAGATGTGAAGCACATTTTTACTTCATGCCAGCTAACAAATTGGAAAGTACCTATGCCTTAATTTTAGTCTGGATTTTCGTATTGTCATCTTATAAAGTCATGCTGATTTAAATACTATAACCAGAAACTACATTTGACAATGATTGAATTTAGTAGTGTCAATCCCTGTATAATGACCAAATTCAGGTGTCGAATCAACCGAGTTCGACTCATCAGAGGTAATTATGCATTGATCAAACGGGAATTTTACCGGGACCGAGAAATTACTTCGACTCATCCAAGTTTTCGACACAACCGAGTTCGACACGAGGTTTGACTGTACTTGTTAGAAAGTGGTGCATCACTGCATGTACTGTAAACTAATTAATGTTAAAAATAAACTAACCAGTTGCCATTGCAGCAGTGACATGTGTATGATATAATTATTCTAGAGACTAGAAAAACTCTTAAAGGCCATATGTTATCTTAGAACTTGTGGTCCTTATTTAACATTAAAGAAGATACAAAATATGAGTTGGAGGATACTTAATTTTGATTGGAAAAGAAGGATATGGTTTATTACTTCATTAACCCAAATCCCTAGGCAACAAGATTTTTTTTACTGTTCTTCATTTTAAAGTCAAACTCTGACTATGAACACATGACAAAAACTTACAATTCATTTTAAGTTCTAGACAGCCCTAGCTCTGTTCTAATTTTTTGCTAGCTGTCAATTAATAAGGATTGACTGTATTTTTCTGTCTATTCAACATAATCTAAAAATGGTTCACACTTTAAAATAACCCGCTATGCGGGTTATTCAGTGTGCACCACATTTTGATGTATTCTTCATAGACAGAAAAATATTACAGTCATTCATAAATGGACAAGGACCTCACAATATGGCAGGCTTTACAGTTGAAAGTTTTGAGTAGTGATTGAAAGCATTACAATATCTCTGAGCTATAATCTTGTATATGTACATTATTTACAAATTTTGAATTCTGAATATCAAGAAACTAAGTTTTATATCTCCCTTGTATGTTTTAGTGATGGAACTGTATTTGACCGTGTTATAGTCCGTGGAAATGAGGTAATAGCCATTGGTCACTTGCCTGGAGCACATGTAACCATAGTTAAAGCCAATAATGAAGGAGTAATCAGTTCACAAAAGTCTATTCCTGCTGCATGGATAAACAAGGAAACCAGGTGAGGAAAGTATTCTAATTAAATGTCACTTTTATATACTGTCAATGACTGTAGATGTTTTGTATTAACATGGTTATAGGAACTAGTACAGTCAGTGGACAAAAGTGAGTTCCTACTAAAAAAATGCCCTATCATTTCAACTAAAATTGATTTCAAAATTAATTAAAAAACTTGTATTATTGTTATTGGAATGATGCACAGAATAATAAAAAAACTTAGCGCTAAAATAAGTATTTTGACTTTGTATTAGATAACAAAAATATAATGCATATCATGTGTATTGTTTTGTCTGGATCATTTCAGTTGTGAGGTTGTAGACAGCAGTTATTACTTGTGCTTCAAACAGGACACCTTAACATTACAGCTGCTAGATCTGGTCAGTGGTCCTGTCTTCAAACCAACAGATATATCTGTAAGTTTATTATAAGGTCAGCACATTGCTTATGGAAGTCAAAGGTGTTGTCTTATGGAGGTCAATGGTTTTGTTGAAATATATATTTACTAGAACACACCCATGACATCGCGGGTCTGTGACTTAAATAAATTATCTAAGCCTTATTTTTAGCCTTGCTTTTGAGTATTGGTATTGTGATCTGATAAAGTCATGCTGATTATAAGATGCACAGTTTTCTCTGCTTTCAAAATCTTTCTGTTTGAACCTGTCGAACAGGAACTTGTTAATTAATGGTGATATTTATTATTTCGAAAACAAAAGGGCCTGGAATGGTGTAATTTGTAATCAACACCATTGACCTTTATTAGTTTTATATGAAGTTGAACTCTTTAATTTGTCGTTTTATACGACCTCAAAAATTGCGTTCAGATATTGCTATCACATTGCTGTCGTCATCGTCCAAAGACGTTCTGTTTCCGGACAATAACTTTAGTTTAAGTGTATAGATCTCTATGAAATTTAATCAAAAGGTTCAATAGCACAAAAGGAAGGTTGGGATTGTTTTTTGGGTGATGGTCCCATTGGGGGTCAAAGGGGCCCAAAACAAGCATTTTTCTAGTTTCAGGACAATAACTTGTGTAAGTATTTTGATTGCTCTGAAATTGTACCATAAGGTTCAATACCACAAGTAGAAGGTTGGGATTCATTTGGGGGGTAATTGCCCAAACCGTTCAGGAATTAGGGGCCAAAACAAGCATTTTTATACGCCCGTCAATTTTGGACGGGACGTATTAGGGTATACAAATGTCCGGTGTCCGTCCGTCCATCTGTCCATCTGTCCGTCTGTCTGTCTGGCGTAAACATGTCGCACCGTAACATCAGAACGACTTATCCAAATTTCATGAAACTTAATATAGTTGTTTCTTATGATGGTCAAACTATCTGTATACTTTTTGGTGAAAATAAGATTTAAACTTTTTGAGTTACGGGACTTAGTAACTAAAACAGGTGTGTGTTTTTTCACACATGTCGCGTCATATCTCAAAAAAATTAATGATTATTGCTTAAAACTTTACTCACTTCTTAGTTATATTAATCTTAAGATCTGTATACTTTTGGTGATGATTCAAAATTTTATTTTTGAGTTATTGAGTATTTTGTAAAAAAGGGGGAGGGGTTTTTCACACGTCGCACCGTATCTCAAAAACGATGTATGATTATTGCTTAAAATTTTACACACTTCTTAGTTATATTAATCTAAAGATCTGTATACTTTTTGGTGATATTCAAAATTTTATTTTTGAGTTATTGAGTATTTGGTAAAACAGGGGGAGGGGTTTTTCACATGTCGCGCCGTATCTCAAAAACGATGTATGATTATTGCTTAAAATTTTACACACTTCTTAGTTATGTTAATATAAAGATCTGTATACTTTTTGGTTTTGATTCAAAATTTCATTTTAGAGATATTGAGTTTTTTGTAAAAAAAATGGGGGTTTTCGCATGTCACGCTGTATGTCAGAAACTATTTATGATTATTGCATAAAAATTCACACACAGGGTTCTCACTAGGAATTTTTCATGGTGAGTCCTGGGACTCATCACTTTTAGAAATGGTGAGTCCCACTAAATTTTGATGAGTCCAGGATGCATGTAATTTTTTGTGTCTTAATGAAATATGACGAATTAAAACTAAAACGATGCGTGTTGGATTGGTAGTTTTTATTATATCAATAAAATTTATGATCTCTTAATAGTTATTGTTCATTACAACATAACAGACTTGGCTTTCTATGTCTATCAATTCTTGGTGTAGTGGATCATTAACTCTTGGTCTTTCACTTGGAACTGATGATTCAATGTCATCAGGTTTCTTTTTGAAGAAGGACTTTAACTTTGACTGACTCATTGTGATACTGATGTCATTTTGTTAGACAAGCTAGTACCCAGTTCATCATTATTAATTCATTTTAATTATATTAAATAAGGGACTTGTTATCTTATAATTGCGTTAATAATCACTTTGATGTTTTTATCATTATAATTATTATAGTCTTTAATAAAAACAAGCAAATCTAAAGTGAACACTGTTTATGATAATGATTTTGGCTTTAATCATTTTTTAATCCGATCTGTTTCAATTTTAAAACATTTTTCACCTAATTTAATTTTGCTAATTCTTTGTATATAGTCTGAAAACAGATTTACTAAGTATTGCACAACAGCACAGTGTATTGCACAACAGCAAGAAATCTTCAATTGAATATAAATTCAAATCATATAATCGATTTAAAGTTCTTTGACTACATTTATTCTGTCTCAGAAACCTATAATGTGTCAAATATTTAATTACAATCCATATTCAGACCTGTATCAAGCTTGAATATTGTGTCCATTTTTGTCCCAACTGTTCAGGGTTGGACCTCTGTGGTATAATGACCAAATTCAGGTGTGAGTATGACCTGTGTATATAGCAAATCCCAAATACACCGTTTGGTGGTGCGCCTGACAGAGGCAGAACGTACAAATTAGGTAATAGGTAATAGGTGACACATACTTTTGGTATCGGTATCTGATTCGACCCAGAACTTGTTAATTGGAATGGTGTATTTTGTAATCAACATAAGTTATATGTAAAGTTGAATTATTTGATATGTCGTTTTTACCCCATGCCGGCTAACAAATTGTACCTTGTGATTTTAGTAGTATAGATAATTCATCAACCAGCATGGACAGCTACAGTATAAGTGTGGTTTAATTTTTACACGCCCTGATTATTAAAGTCCATTTTAAATGATGAGAGGTTGTTACTTAAAGACGTTCCTGCCAGTATATCTAAATAATTATTGCTGTTCAGAACATTGCATTTTATAACGCGTGTCCATGTGGTACCTGTTAGAAAGTGGTGCATCACTGCATGTACTGTAAACTAATTAATGTTACAATTAAACTAACCATACCAGTTGCCATTGCAGCAGTGACATGTGTATGATATATTTATTCTAGAGACTAGAAAAACTCTTAAAGGCCATATGTTATCTTAGAACTTGTGGTCCTTATTTAACATGAAAGAAGATACAAAATATGAGTTGGAGGATACTTAATTTGATTGGAAAAGAAGGATAAGGTTTATTACTTCATTAACCCAAATCCCTAGGCAACAAGATTTTCTTTGCTGTTCTTCATTTCAAAGTCAAACTCTGACTATGAACACATGACAAAAACTTACAATTCATTTTAAGTTCTAGACAGCCCCTAGCTCTGTTCTGAATTTTTTGCTAGCTGTCAATAGGTTTGTCCGTATTATCCTTTTGAGCATATTAGAAAGTCGGATTAATGGCTTTATGAGGTTGAGATTGTTTGACTCACAGTTTAGGAAACAGCATGTGCACATAGATTGTAATTGTTTACTTTACTGTAAATAATATGAGAAATTTGTGTTTATTCATTGTAGGAGCTTGGTCTGGCTCCTTCTGGAACAGTTGTGTTGGAACCAGTTTCTAACAGGGGAGACTACTCTGAGCTGTTGATCAGACTTGGGAGAAATGATTTAGCTATTTTGAAGATAGTGAAGAATGAGTTGCAAGTTGTTAAGAAGCTACCAAATGTAAGTTCAAAAACAATGTCATAATCATGACATAAAATAAGCTACTGTTAATTAGTTTATAACTATTTACTGTAGATCCCTTTTTATACATGAAGAAATAGTTTTAGTGGGTACAGGCGTACCAAGAACTTAAGTATTATTGAAATACAGATTTCTTAAAGGTTGTTATGCATGTTTTAATCATGAAATCAAATATCAACATATGATTAAATTTTTCACCACTCCATAATAATTTGTACCCACAAAAATAACTGAATTCACAGTAAATTGTCTGTTTTTGGTCCTTTAAATCATGGTTTCAGACTTCAGGCATTAAATACTTTAGTTAATATGAGTGATCATAAATAAGAAACAAGAATTTCAAACATGGCGTAGAAAAGTTCTATAATATTTGGTAATACCAGATTTTCAGATTTCTTGGTTATTTTAAACTATAAACACTCATAATGGTTTTATTTTTATCAAGTTGATTATTTAGTGTGAATACAAATACTTGCATTTGGGGAACTACAATTTTTTAAAATGCACAAACCAATTATTTTTTTTCCTAATTTAAAAGTCATTATTCCAAAGGAATTTATTTTCCAAATTATTATAATTGGTTGCATTTATTTTCTATAAATCATAAAAAAACACACTTCTTTGACTGTCCTTTGTTGACCTTAATTTTATACCATTTTATCAAAAAACATAATGAAAATCAATCATCATGATCTGCTATATGTCAAATGTGTTCTTTTGTGATGATGAAAATTAGAAGAGAAAATGTTTTATTTCTGGCTTTGGTAGACAAACCTGATGTTCAACTATTGGAATCTATGTATAAAAGTAGTTTGATGTTACACAGAGTTTTCCCTATAAATTGTTTGAAGGGTGGGGGATGGACTGAAAGGATGGTGGTAATGAATTTTGAAGGATTGGGGCTTATCTAGAGTAAAAGGGCATTTCAAATTTTAAAGGATGAAGGTCTTAAGTTGATGCATGGGGCACCACAAATGCATAAACCCTCTAGGGAAAGCTCTGGAACTTATGATTATGTGCATATTTAATGAGACAGACTTTGTTTATTGATTATTGTATATTTGATGTAGGTATCATCAGCAGAAGTGACAAAGCTAGACAATGAAGAAGTTCTCTTGACCTTACAGAAAACTGGAGATCAGGTAAGTTATATCAAATATCATACATACAGGAAATAGAACTTTAGATTATTTATGCACCATTAATATAGCTTTGGTTTTGTGGGATTCTAGTTTCATTGAAGTATTCCCACATCTCTTTTTTATCAAAGGTAAAAAATACAAACAATCAACATTGAAAAAAGGAAACTATAATGTAGAATTGTTTTAAAGGAAAAAATAATGGAAACATTCAGCAAAAGTTAAAACAATACATGACTTACACATATCGCAAGAGGTAAAATACAAAGAAAGAATAAATAGGGACCCAGATGCTGAATAATGGTACTCAACAACTCAAAAAGTAAAGACGCCTAGAGGTCAACATACATTTGTCTACAAAAGTCAAGAGTCTGTACTATATTTCATGTATGTTCTAAATCTGTTGAAGCCCCTTTTTTATTAAATGTTAACAAATATTTGACATAATTGTGCTTCCAATCTTTAGGTTTTCTTCCTCATGCTACTCATATTAAACATTGTTCTGGTCTTAAATCTACTTAACAGAGTGTTGTCCAGATATCAAGTGTGTGCACACAAATCAGTATCATATGTAAAAAAAACTATTGAATGGTCTTAACCATGAACTGTTAATCTCAGGGTGTAGGTATATGTTATGCACTAACACCCAAATCATATGTCATATTTTAACACATGAGTACAACACACACAATAACATATCAGGGGTTCAAATTAGCGGTGGTCGAGGTCCAGGACCTATCAAATTTATGGTCAGACTTCCGATTTGGTTATTAGCTGCACTTGACGGACTTTCCATTTTCAAGTTTCAGAAAACATATATGATGAATTTCTGTATGAAACACTTTGTTATAACTTGTAATTTGATGTGGTAATGAGTCACAATAAATTAGCTTTGTGCTAAAATTTATTTTTAACTTAGTGATCTACTTCCTGGTTCATTAATAGTACAGCGTGTCAGATGACAATTTTTATGGGTGCTTTGTCGAGGTCCGCATTTGTCATATTAACGCATGTGGTTGTCAACGTTGCTAAACCATGAGTTTGTTTCGCTTTGGCGTCACGTCTTATAAGAGAAAACGGGCAAGGCAGATGAAATTCTGACTACTTCGGGTGTAGCTAAACAAAAGAAGTTCGACAAAGAAGCGATGAAAGTTTAAGCAAGGATAAAAGATATAATTGCGAGAAATGTGAGCGAAAATTCCAGTCTCATTGATAGAAAGATCGCCCTTGGCTCCAATTTGGAGAAGCTTCCGGAACCATGATCTGTAAATATTGTATAAAATACCCAACCCACTCTGAAAGGCATAGTGCTTTAGAGAGAGGGACACAAAATCTTAAAATTGATCCAATCAAAAGTCAATGTTTGGACCTTTCATCCTAAGGTGTGGACCTTCCACTTTACTGTTGTAAAGGTCCAGGACTTATCAGTGAAAAATATTAATTTGAACCCCTGCCATATTAAAAAAAAAACACTTACATGAAAATATGAAACAAGTACACTTTCTTTCATTCAGAAATGTTTATATTTTGTAGGAGTTGACCTTAACTGGATATGACCTTGAGTCTGGAGGTGAAATTACAGATTTAAAACAGAAAATAAGTGCAGGTCCAAACCATGGTTTGCCTTTAAAGGTAAAGTTGTTAAAAAGAATGTAATGCAATTTTTGAATGTCATATGACATGCAAATTATCAATACACAAAGATTGTGTGTAGATATATGTGTAGAGAACACACTTTTATAGGATTTGAATGCTAGATTACTATAAATAGGGATAAAGAATATGTAACATACATTTATATGCATAAGAATTTCTGTCAAATGAAAAGTTTAGTTGATTTTGTCATTGATTTACTAGGTCTGGCATAATGTAGTGATTGATTTTGGCCCAAAGACAATCATTATTTGAGGGATTTATGTAAATAAGTGTATATTGAATTATACCCGTACTCTAGGAGCAGGTGCTTTATTGTAATCACCTTTTTTGTTTCCTAGTCCAAGAAATATGTTCGTCAGTATAAAATAACTTCATATTAAGTCTGCAGCTTGACAGTGATGAGTTGTTACCTGTGAAGCTGAAAGTGCTTGCATCTGTCAATTACATAATTTCTTTTTGCTGACACTTTAACTTTTTGATATGTTTAATGAACTTAGAAATTTTTGTCATACATTTTTCCAATACAACTTGAATGGAATGACTTTATATTTGGTCAGGAGCTCAACAGTGATGCGTTAATAAAGTACGAGCACTTTTTGAATCTATTGGACACTTTATTCCTGTTTCCAGATACTCGGAATTACAAGTGTAACTTGTGTATTCTTGAATAATTTATATAAGCAGTGAAAGATGTCCAGTTTAAATTGTACAGCATTGTACTATATTTTACAGGCGTATGGATATTTAGTGAGAAAGAAGGATGGAAGAATTGGGTACAAACTGGCTTTACAGTCAGAAGACTACTCTCTTCAAATGGTACAGAAAATGGGTAAATACAAATACTAATCTAGATGTGTTTTGTGTCATTAAATTGCTGTCTTATTCATGGATACCCAACTTCTCCTTTTATTCATATTTCAGATAAAACAAGTTTCAGAAGTGTTTGAAACATGCTTATGCTTTTATGTATTTGGTTCAAGAGAAAAATTACAAAAGTAGATTACATATCAAATAAAGGATCATATAGGTGATGTAGGTTTGAAAATCTTATTTTATTTTATTCATGTAATATATTCAACACATTTAGAGAGTTGTAACTTCTTTAATTAAAAGTGGGAAACAATTTTATTCTATGTTGAAATGATCAAAAATATAAAGTATAGATAGAGTACCACTAAATGAAACCATAAATATTATATTTGCATCAGAGTTAAATTAAATTTATATTTTATTGACAGGTAAAATATCCTGGACTAATGAGGAAGCCTTGGCATACATTATGTCTGTGGAAATGATTGACCTTCCTGTGTCTGAAAACCAGGCCAAGTTTGAAGAGGAGTTTGGATCTCACGAAGGTAAAATTTATTTAACAGTTTAGAATAAAAATATTCCAGTTTCAAGTGAGGCAAACATTTACCTGAAGAATACTCTGTTCTTGGTTACAATTTTCATGGTTTCTGAAAAATTCATCTACATTTTGAAGAACTGTTCATACCTTATACCAGATTTTTATGCCCCATTAATGGGCATTATGTTTTTCGGTCTGTGCGTCCGTTCGTCCGTTTGTTCGTCCGTCTGTCTCGCTTCAGGTTAAAGTTTTTGGTCAAGGTAGTTTTTGATGAAGTTAATGTCCAATCAAATTGAAACTTTAATAGTACACATGTTCCCTATGATATGATCTTTCTAATTTTAATGCCAAATTAGAGTTTTGACCCCAATTTCACGGTCCACTGAACATAGAAAATGATAGTGCGAGTGGGGCATCCGTGTACTATGGACACATTCTTGTTTGAAAACATTATTTAACTAGATGGGATCAATGGAATACTTCAAGATAGGAAGGTCACGAAAATTGAACCAACAAAGAAAAGAAAACTTTGGATTGTATTCAAAATTTACTCATTTTCCATTGTAGATGATATTGGAACAATGTTCGTGAAGAGATTAAGTACACAGCTTTCTCAACTGAAGGTAAAAAAAGATAATTGATTGAACGAGAGAAATAAGTAAAAGTTGTTTAAAGGGAAACTTCGCAAAAAAATGCAAAATTGACTTTATGTTCATTATGTATAAAAAAGCACAAATTCATAAATATTAACGTTTTATTCTTCTAGATAAGAGATCACCATCGATTTTAAATTGAGAATATCAATTCTCTACATGTAGCCATCTTGACGGCTTCCGGTTTAAAAAACTATGTGATATCTATATACCACAAAGTACCAAAACAAGCAGGGACTAACGTAGTCTTAATTGAGTGACAAAATATCTTGTCAAGCATATGGTTGTTTTATCCGACAAGGTAATGACAAAAGCTTAAACATATTCCTGGACAAGGGTTCCGGAAACGGTCATATTTGTCAGACATGACCGAATCTGAAATCTATTTGTCCAAACAACAAATTGGGATTTAGGACAAATTTTATTTTTTTACAGAAATAATTTCGGTCATTTCGTTGAGATCGGGTGTCTTAATCGCCACTATGCACTTGTTTTTGTTTCGTTATCCCTTTCCTGTAATAAAACTGCCACTCCAGTATAGTGTGATAATCCTGAGGGCCCTCCTAATAACTATATTAATGCCTCGGGGAAATATTGGATAATGATCGCTAATCACTTTTTACCTGTGTTTTTAATTCACACCTGGCATTGATCACAAGCTCAGAACTAATATTATAAAGAAATTAAAATTCCATGACAACTGTCTTCATTACTTAATTACTTTTCAGCAAAGACAATCGTCAATTCTGATTTAAAAATTAAAAACTTAATTTAATTTACGTAGAAAGTAATTTTTCACGAGTAACACACATGCTTTATTTACTATGTAATACGCATGTGTGAAATTCTCTTCAACAGATAAGACACTTAATCATAAAATGCAAAATGATTTCATGCTAAATAAAACAAATGCAACTATTATCTGTAATATTCAAACACTTTTAAAGGTAAAAAATTTTTTAAAAAAGCCACTGATTACCTGTCTGATAAACTAAACGAATCCCGGAAATGAGTCCGGAATTACTAGTACTTTAGTATTGTTGCAAAACATCTGGTTTTAGTTTCCTCTTCAAAATCGAAAAAAACGTTAGCGATGTCTGAGAAATTTACCATTTTGAGTCAATAAAATCGTTTCAATTTTAAACTGTTGCCTTCCCTTAACTGTTCTTGTGGACGTTTTTAGAAAAATGGTAAGAAAATTCATGAAGTAAATGTGATTAAACAGTCAAAACAAGTTTGTTGATGCTATGAATCTAGTGTGATTTCGACAATTTTTTTTTTAAAAAGGGCACCAACTTTTAAGTTATCTCAAAATGACTGAAATTGTGTGAAAAAATTTTCGGATCCTTGTTCCCAGATCATAGAAAAAAATAATTATATCAAACATGTTTTTTTTAGTTTAGTGATTTAAATTGAGAAAAAAAAATCTAGTCAGAATTTAAATCGTTCCCCCACCCAAGACTCCTCTTAGATCATGAATGGTCATGCTTTACGATCATCAGTATTTCTTTGACATGGTACATTCTGTATAGGTAGTGATTTACCTTGACATTGACAGGTATTACAGAGCTACATGTATATTACCTGTATGTGGTTAGGTGACATCCCATGAGGTCTTACATATACAAATTCACATTTATAAAGGCATTCAATACATATTTCTGATATAACAAGGTTTATGACTTTCACACTTCTGAATGTTCTGTATACCAAATTCATATTTTATTTTCAGACAGAATGAGGATGTGAATATTTTCCAGGAAACATATTGAGTATCAAATTGATTTCTGTATTTTGTTTCTTTGTATTAACTCACAAAAATTAAAAAAATACTGCTTTTCTGCTATTAAGGAGTATTCTTGTCAGTTTAGAGTGGGTTTATGAATAAATGATAAATTATTCAATTGAAATTAATTCCGTTTTTCTTTGTTGCAAAAAACTTTCATCTGGGAAAATTTACTTAAAACTGAGCTAACGCAAAATATAAAAAAAATATACCTCATATTTTGCCACCATCTTCCTCCCCAATTAATTTTATTTTTTAATTTTTGTGTCTCAAACTCGCACTTCACTTTTATCATCCATATGAGATGTTGTTCAAACCTGGAACAGTGAACCCTGGAGGCTAAAATACACTCTAGTGAAGATCAAAAGAATGGAATTACAAAATGCTAATCTTTTAATTATCATGAATTTAACCACGCCTTCAAGAGGTAGTGTCAGAGTATAATACACACATTGTATTAACAGTCCTAGTGGGAATGTTTGCTAGACTTAATTAAAATGTCAGAAAACATACATTCATTGTCATTTCATTATGAGTTACATATGTTTGTTCAACATAGCCGTCGGAAATAGTATTTTACAAAAATATATTATTGTACGCTTCACTTTTATTACTTTAAGCATATTAGAAGTGCATAAATTATATCTTCTTGTACAAGAATTTATAAAGTTGTAGGGCTGTTCACTTAATTTTTTAATTATTAGTTGATTAATAGCTGTGCAAAATAGTCATCGACACGCTTTATATTGCATTACTAGATGATTAACGAACAAGATTTTAAATGAAATTAATTCCACTCCGTCATGCAATAGTTTAAAAGTATGTCACAATAGACAGGAAATTCTCATAAATAAAATTAATAATTTCCAATTTTCTTCTTTATTTGTGTCAATATCTAGATAAAACTTGGTGAATATGTTTTTTATGATATTATAAGCATAATAAGATGATAAGTCAAAAATCATGAATTTTCCCTTTAATAGGGGATCAGAAATGTATTATGAAAAACAAAATATGCAGAACTAAAGAAATGAAAATGATGTAAAAGGTTAAACAATTAAATCAAAAATACAATTATTTAGTGAAAAACAGAAAGAAATCACCCCGATATTATGGCCTATTTGGAAAAAAAAAACAAGTGTTTTAAAATGAGAGTTTTTGTCAGGAAAAAGATATCTCTTAATTATTTTAATGAAATGTATGAGAAGAAATAAATGATAAATTGGAGAAAAAATATATGGAAATAACCAGAGTTTCAAACTATTGTACCAGAATTGTGCTAAAGATGTATACTGATTTTGTGTCATGGATGGATATCCCATATCCTTTTTATGCCCATACATGCATATTACCTGTATGTGGTTAGGTGACATCCCATGAGGTCTTACATTTACAAGTTCACATTTATAAAGGCAATCAATACATATTTCTGATATAACAAGGTTTATGACTTTCACACTTCTGAATGTTCTGTATACCAAATTCATATTTTATTTTCAGACAGAATGAGGATGTGAATATTTTCCAGGAAACATATTGAGTATCAAATTGATTTCTGTATTTTGTTTCTTTGTATTAACTCACAAAAATTTAAAAAAATACTGCTTGTCCGCTATTAAGGAGTATTCTTGTCAGTTTAGAGTGGGTTTATGAATAAATGATAAGTCTTGCAAAGGTACAAGATATAAAGCACATTGAAAATCTGATTCCTCTGATCTGTCTCACTTCCAATAAGGCAAAATTGACCTTAGATTGATTCTGTTAACTTTTTAAACATCTTTGGTCAAATAGGTGCTAAAGTATTTATACGTTATGAGATATGAAAAACTTTGATAAAGGCATTCCCGATTAGGTAAATTAAAATCGCTTTGAACGGACCATATTATATAAATGCAATTGATAGTTTTCTATGCACATTGAAATATTCAAAGTTACCGTTGCTAATTTAAAATCGTGCATTTTTTAGTTTATACACTTGTGGTTTTTTTTGGGGAGGGTGGGTGGGGGGGGGGGCATTATTGCTTTTAAAATTATTCAATTGAAATTAATTCCGTTTTTCTTTGTTGCAAAAAACTTTCATCTGGGAAAATTTACTTAAAACTGAGCTAACGCAAAATATAAAAAAAATATACCTCATATTTTGCCACCATCTTCCTCCCCAATTAATTTTATTTTTTTATTTTTGTGTCTCAAACTCGCACTTCACTTTTATCATCCATATGAGATGTTGTTCAAACCTGGAACAGTGAACCCTGGAGGCTAAAATACACTCTAGTGAAGATCAAAAGAATGGAATTACAAAATGCTAATCTTTTAATTATCATGAATTTAACCACGCCTTCAAGAGGTAGTGTCAGAGTATAATACACACATAGTAGGAATGTTTGCTAGACTTAATTAAAATGTCAGAAAACATACATTCATTGTCATTTCATTATCAGTTACATATGTTTGTTCAACATAGCCGTCGGAAATAGTATTTTACAAAAATATATTATTGTACGCTTCACTTTTATTACTTTAAGCATATCAGAAGTGCATAAATTATATCTTCCTGTACAAGAATTTATAAAGTTGTAGGGCTGTTCACTTAATTTTTTTAATTATTAGTTGATTAATAGTCATCGACACGCTTTATATTTCATTACTAGATGATTAACGAACAAGACTTTAAATGAAATTAATTCCACTCCCGTCATGCAATAGTTTAAGAGTACCGGTATGTCACAATAGACAGGAAATTCTCATAAATAAAATTAATAATTTCCAATTTTCTTCTTTATTTGTGTCAATATCTAGATAAAACTTGGTGAATATGTTTTTATGATATTATAAACATAATAAGATGATAAGTCAAAATCACGAATTTTCCCTTTAATAGGGATCAGAAATGTATTATGAAAACAAAATATGCAGAACTAAAGAAATGAAAATGATGTAAAAGGTTAAACAATTAAATAAAAAATACAATTATTTAGTGAAAACAGAAAGAAAGAAATCACCCGATATTATGGCCTATTTGGAAAAAAAACAAGTGTTTTAAAATGAGAGTTTTGTCAGGAAAAGATTTCTCTTAATTATTTTAATGAAATGTATGAGAAGAAATAAATGATAAATTGGAGAAAAATATATGGAAATAACCAGAGTTTCAAACTATTGTACCAGAATTGTGCTAAAGATGTATACTGATTTTGTGTCATGGATGGATATCCCATATCCTTTTTTTATGCCCAACCTAGGGGCATTATATTTTTCGGTCTGTGCATCTGTTCGTCTGTTGTACGTTCATCTGTCTGTCCCGCTTCAGGTTAAAGTTTTTAATTAAAGTTTTTGGTCAAGGTAGTTTTTGATGAAGTTGAAGTCCAATCAACTTGACACTTAGTACACATGTTCCCTATAATATGATCTTTCTAATGTTAATGCCAAATTAGAGTTTTGACCCCAATTTCATGGTCCACTGAACATAGAAAATGATAGTGTGAGTGGGGCATCTGTGTACTATGGACACATTCTTGTTATACCCACGCAGCGAGTTGCGGAGGGTATAATGTTTTGACCCGTCCGTCCGTCCGTCAGTCCTGTTTCTTGTCATCGCAACTCATCTCAAACCACACAACAGAATTTCACGAAACCTTTGTAGATAATAAGGACATACTATGTAGTTGTGCATATCGACAGGAAATTACGATTCAATTCTTTTCTAGGAGTTATGCCCTTTGAACTTATTTACTTTAATGTACTACTGCAACAGTTTGTCATCGCAACTCCTCTCAAACCACACAACAGAATTTCATGAAACCTTTTCAGATAATAAGGACATACTACGTAGATGTGCATATCGACAGGAAATTACGATTCAATTTTTTCCAGGAGTTACGCCTTTGAACTTATTTGCCCAATATACTACTGCAACCTTTTGTCATCGCAACTCCTTTCAAACCACACAACAGAATTTCACGAAACCTTTTTATCGACCGCAAAAATTTTTGTGGTCGTATATTGGTATAACGTTAGGCGTCGTCGTCGTCGTCGTCGTCGTCGTCGTTGTCGTCGTCGTCGGCGTAATGCGTCCGGTGTCGTCGTCGTCGTCCGAAGACGCATTGGTTTCGCACTCTAACTTTAGTTTAAGTGAATGGATCTCTATGAAATTTTACAATAAGGTTCAATATCACAAAAGGAAGGTTGGGATTGATTTTGGGGTTATGGTACCAACAGATAAGGAATTAGGGGCCAAAAGGGGCCAAAAATAAGCATTTTGTAACTTCCAGACATAACTTGTGTGTTAGTGTATGGATCTCTCTGACATTGTACCACAAGGTTCCATATCACAAAGGGAATGCTTGGATTGATTTTGGGGGTAATTGCCTCCAAATTTTAGGAATTAGGGGCCAAAAAGGGCAAAAACAAGCATTTTTCTAGTTTCATGACAATAACTTGTTTGTAAGTGTATGGATCTTTCTGAAATTGTACTACAAGGTTCCATATCACAAAGGAAAGCTGGAATTGAGTTTGGGGTAATTGCCTGAAACGTTTAGGAATTAGGGGCCAAAAAGGGCAAAAACAAGCATTTTCTAGTTTCATGACAATAACTTGTGTGTAAGTGTATGGATCTTTCTGAAATTGTACTACAAGGTTCCATATCACAAAGGAAAGCTGGAATTGAGTTTGGGGTAATTGCCTGAAACGTTTAGGAATTAGGGGCCAAAAGGGGCCAAAAATAAGCATTTTCTAGTTTCAGACAATAACTTGTGTTCAAGTGTATGGATCTCTCTGAAATTGTACTGTAAGGTACCATACCTCAAAGGAAGGCTGGGATTAAGTTTGGGGTGATGAATCATAAGGGGTTCAAAAATTTGGGGGTGTTTTCTTTTTTTCCTTTTTTTCTTTAAAATTTTCCATTTTAAGTTGGTTATTTCTGATTTATATTTTAAAGCAAATAATAATGATATGGCAGGAGATACACACCTAACAGGATGTGTAAATTATTATATAATAAGTATTGTGCAATAGCAAGAAATTTTCAATTGCACAGTATTGCGCAATAGCAAGAAATCTTCAATTGCACAGTATTGCGCAATAGCAAGAAATATCCAATAGCACAATATTGTGCAATAGCAAGAAATTGTCAATTGTACAGTATTGCGCAATAGCAAGAAATCTTCAATTGTACAGTATTGCGCAATTGCAAGAAATATTCAATTGCACAGTATTGTGCAAAAGAAGATACTTTGTATAAATTGCTTATTTCTTGACCAATTTCAATGGGGTTTTATTCTTGAACTCTTGGGGTTCTTTAATATGCTGAATCTAATCGTGTATTAAGTTTTTGGATTTTGGGCCCGTTTTAAATTGGTCCACATTGAGGTCCAAAGGGTCCAAAATTAAACTTTGTTTGATTTCATCAAAATTGAATTATTGGGGTTCTTTGATATGCCGAATCTAACCGTGTATTTAGATTCTTAATTTTGGTCCGTTTTCAAATTGGTCTACATTAAGGTCCAAAGGGTCCAAAATTAAACTTAGTTTGATTTTAACAAAATTGAATTCTTAGGGTTCTTTGATATGCTGAATCTAAACATGTATTTAGATTTTGATTATGGGCCCAGTTTTCAAGTTGGTCCAAATCGGGGTCCAAAATTAAACTTTGTTTGATTTCAACAAAAATTGAATATATGGGGTTCTTTGATATGCTGAATCTAACCATGTATTTAGATTTTTGATTTTGGGCCCCATTATCAATTTTTTCCACATTGAGGTCAAAAGGGTCCAAAATTAAACTTTGTTTGATTTCATCAAAATTGAATTATTGGGGTTCTTTGATATGCCGAATCTAACCGTGTATTTAGATTCTTAATTTTGGTCCCATTTTCAAATTGGTCTACATTAAGGTCCAAAGGGTCCAAAATTAAACTTTGTTTGATTTTAACAAAATTGAATTCATAGGGTTCTTTGATATGCTGAATCTAA
This sequence comes from Mytilus coruscus, assembly GCA_017311375.1. Classification (NCBI taxonomy): domain Eukaryota; kingdom Metazoa; phylum Mollusca; class Bivalvia; order Mytilida; family Mytilidae; genus Mytilus; species Mytilus coruscus. Next base: position 62,302,083 of record CM029607.1, on the reverse strand, counting down.
ACATGTATTTAGATTTTTGATTATGGGCCCAGTTTTCAAGTTGGTCCAAATCGGGTCCAAAATTAAACTTTGTTTGATTTCAACAAAAATTGAATATATGGGGTTCTTTGATATGCTGAATCTAACCATGTATTTAGATTTTTGATTTTGGGCCCGTTATCAACTTTGTCCACATTGAGGTCAAAAGGGTCCAAAATTAAACTTTGTTTGATTTCATCAAAATTGAACTCTTGGGGTTCCTTGATATGCTGAATCTAACCATGTATTTAGATTTTGGATATTGGACCATAATAGGTGAATGTCCAATTTAAAATTTTTAAGTTCTTAGACCACATTCATTCTGTGTCAGAAACCTATGCTGTGTCAAATATTTAATCACAATCCAAATTCAGAGCTGTATCAAGCTTGAATGTTGTGTCCATACTTGCCCCAACTATTCAGGGTTCGACCTCTGCGGTCGTATCAAGCTGCGCCCTGCGGAGCATTTTATTAGATAATAAGGACATACTATGTAGTTGTGCATATCGACAGGAAATTACGATTCAATTCTTTTTCTAGGAGTTATGCCCCTTTGAACTTATTTACTTTAATGTACTACTGCAACAGTTTGTCATCGCAACTCCTCTCAAACCACACAACAGAATTTCATGAAACCTTTTCAGATAATAAGGACATACTACGTAGATGTGCATATCGACAGGAAATTATGATTCAATTTTTTCAGGAGTTAAGCCCTTTGAACTTATTTGCCCAATATACTACTGCAACCTTTTGTCATCGCAACTCCTCTCAAACCACACAACAGAATTTCATGAAACCTTTTCAGATAATAAGGACATACTACGTAGATGTGCATATCAACAGGAAATTACGATTCAATTTTTTTCCAGGAGTTATGCCCCTTTGAACTTATTTGCTTCAATGTACTTCTGCAACAGTTTGTCATCGCAACTCCTCTGAAACCACACAACAGAATTTCATGAAACTGTGTAGATAATAAGAACATACTATGTAGATGTGCATATTGACAGGAAATTATGATTCAATTTTTTTCTGATACAATTTTTTTCTTACACTTATTTTATTTCTCCAATGACAATGTGGGGACGTGGGGTATGTGAGCGCTCACTAAGGTTCTTTCATTTTATACTATTAAGAAAGCATAAAATAAGGGATTGCTTGGCCAAAAATTTGCATCTTTTGCATAACTAGACAAGAAAGTATACACAGAATTAAGGAAAAGGAAATCCATAACTTTGTTGAAATCATATTATTTTGTTTAAGCCCATTTCATTTCTTTAAATAGACATTTTTGCAAAAACAGCTACACAAACTTCAAGGTCACAGACATCATTTGATGGAAAACTCTGATGGATCAGATGAAAAGGAGGAAGAAGAAGATGAAGATGAAGAAATAACCAGAGATGAATTTAACCTGAACAAGATGATTGTAATTGTGACGTCTGCTGGGAAGGTAAGATTTATTAAATGGTGGACAGAAGTGACCTTGTCTAGTAAGTTAGAATCAGTAGAATAATGATCATTTTGACAAAGTAAGATCAATAAATGGTTGTCATGGTGGCATAAGTTAGAAAAGAAAGAGTCAAAACTGTTGGAATTGTAAGCTGAATAAGTGTTTATCACAGTAATATTTGTTAGAATAGAAATTGAATTTAATGTCGGCCAAGTGGCAGGGGCATTAAGGTTTAACGTCCCGAAATTGGTTTCCGATCTCTGACTTTAGTGTGCCTCAACTAAATGTTCTGAAACTTATAAATAATACTTATTACCAACAAACACAGATCAAGTTCAAATTTGGATGGTGTAACTTACACTGTTCTCGAGTTACCCCATTACTGTTTGTTATTAAACAATGAAAGCACTCAAACACACAAGAAATCGGTAATGGCAAAATACAGAAACAAATGTTATTAAGTTTCAAAGAAAACAAAACGTCAATAGGTAGGATTAAGTACATTTATCTTGCATATTTACAAGCGGGGCATCTATGTCCCATGGACACATTCTTCTTTTATTTACAAATTCCAAATGCTAGCTTTTATTTTTACTGATGTAGATTGGAGTTTACCATCATTAGCATACTTGTGTAAATGAAATTACTGTGTCTCATAGTGCTATCCCACCTGCAATCTCATTTTGCAAATGTTAAATCTATTATCATGCCAACATATATTATACATATATACAGTGCAAATATAGAGCTCTAATTACTATTTATACAGCAAATAGTAAAATTCATATATGTTATTTTTTTGGTAGATTTATGGTATGAAGAGTACCAATGGAAAAATAGCTTGGTCACATTTCATGCCTAAGTTATCTCCCTTTGATAGATATAAAAAATCATTACCATTGTTTGTACAACGTACCACAGCACATTTCCCTAATCCACCACAGTGTGCCATCTTGGGCAGAGATATGGTATGTTTTTAATGTAAATGCATTCATAAATGATATGTTAAATTTCACAGTGTGCCATCTTGGGCAGAGATATGGTATGTTTTTAATGTAAATGCATTCATAAATAATCGTTAAATTTCACAGTGTGCCATCTTGGGCAGAGATATGGTATGTTTTAATGTAAATGCATTCATAAATAATACGTTAAATTTCACAGTGTGCCATCTTGGGCAGAGATATGGTATGTTTTAATGTAAATGCATTCATAAATAATACGTTAAATTTCACAGTGTGCCATCTTGGGCAGAGATATGGTATGTTTTTAATGTAAATGCATTCATAAATGATATGTTAAATTTCACCAAAAATTTGATTTAGAAGAAATGGTATTGTATAAAGTAAATCTGAATTTGATTTGTTTCTTTATATTGAAATGGAAGAGTAAATATACATAATAAGTCAAGATATGGCAAATAACTTTCTTCAAACAAAATACTAATAGTAGGGGTTGTTTTATATAAACATGCATAGTACCAACTACCATGGGAAGGCACTTTATAAATGTAATAGCCATTCTAACAATTATATCTTATTTTGCACAGAAAAGTTATTTTAGCAACCTTATTTTAAATGTGATATAAATTAACCTGCCCTTAGTGTCATGTATGTTGTTAAAGAAAATACAAGATGAAATCATAAATATATTCTTTCCTGCAAGTAACAAAAAATTGATAGTGTTAAACTTTTCTATTTGTATTTATATATAAAACAACACAAACCATAGTTTACCATGGTCATTACGGAGAGTAACTTAAAAACAACTGAAGAGATATAAAACTAATTATAGCACGTCAAAACCATGGAAAAGAGATATATTTCAAAAAAAATCCTCTATAATTTTAAATATAGGAATACACAGTGGTTATTAAATTCCCTAGTAATTCAAGAACTCTTTTACCACTAATACATTGTCTACTTTGTTGAATGCTGTGTAGATCAAATTTAACTTGTTACAAAGCCATGTGAAGTAAAGTTGTTTTAAAATAATAAAAAACATGTTGTTCTTTTTACAGAAAACAGGACATGGTGTGTTGTATGCATTTAACCCCATCACAGGAGTGGCATTGTCAGATATGCCACCTGAAGGTCTAGACCTAGGTTATAATGTCCAGCAAACCTTCATGGTGGGGGAAATGGATGAGAACTTCCTTAAAGGCATTGTTCTAATGGACTCTGATAATCAGGTAATACTTACATAATAGTTTCTACTGAACAGGGCTCTATCATCACTATAGACTTTCAAAGGGAATGCCTCAAGACAAATTAAATAACCATGTGTACAGCTATGAAAAGTAAAATGCATACTGAAATAAAATAAATAGTTAAAAATGGAATATATTAGACCGTTGGTTTCCCCGTTTGAATGGTTTTACACTAGTAATTTTTGGGGCCCTTTATAGCTTACTGTTCGGTGTGAGCCTAGGCTCCGTGTTGAAGACCGTACTTTGACCTATAATGGTTTACATTTATAAATTTTGACTTGGATGGAGAGTTGTCTCATTGGCACTTATACCACATCTTCTTATATCTAAATACTGATGAAATAAGCAATAGCACACTCTGGAGCTTAGAAATTATAGCGTTTTAATATAGTAGATATGATAAATCGTTCATTTACATGCAATATAACATGACAACTTTGTTTTATTTTAGATCCATGTTTATCCTCCAAGTTACAAATCAGTAGCAAGTAGAATCCACTCTTCTTTATACATGATGGTTGTAGATTTAGATACAGGGATGTTGAATGGATACAGAGTCGGCAAGGTCAGAGAAATAAGATACTGTAAAGTGCTTTATCCTCGCAGAGTTAAAATTTCAGGATTTTAAGGGACATTCCAAGTAAGAAGGCTTAATTTCATGCTTTTTGTCTCTGATTGGGAATTTCTTAAGGTTCATTTTTTTTGGTTATTTTATATTAACCACAAAATTAGGGAAAAATCAATCCTTCAAAATAATTTGTATCTTTACTGTAGAGTTTTGGGTATAGTTTCTTGTTTGTTTAACAATTAGATTGAATTTTTATGATTTATCACCAAAAGCATGTGAATTGGTTACCTTTATTCTTCAATTATACATTTGTTTAACGCAACTAATCTTCATTGAGCAATTATTATTCCCTAAGGTATATATAATATGAACATAAAGAATTGTGGGGTTGGGGTGTGTGCCAATGAGACAACAACCCAATAACACAATAAACAATAACACATCTAGAAATGTGCTTATGTATATGGTCGTCAACAATGTATAAGAGTCTAGAGTGTTTATAATGTTTTTCTGTTTCTAAAAAATCCAAGAAAGTAGTTTTTATATGTAAGGGTGAAATTATATGATAACTATAAAATTTTACATCACATTCTTTTATCATTATTTCACTTGGTGAAAAGAAAATCTTTCATTTTACTTGACTGTCAGTGTTTGAATGATAACTCTTTATTGGCCTTGAACATGCTAATCATGGATAGCAAAGATTTCAATCAAATAAATTCGTAGAAGAAACTCGATACTTTTGCATAACAACCTTTCTTAGACACAAAGCTGAATATTTAAATTGCTTCCATGAGAAGTGTTTATGTATATGTTTTAATAATTTAAAAGTGAAAAAAAAAAAAATATCTTACAGGATTTAAAAGGAGAGAAAGTTTGGAATGTCAACCTACAGAAGAAACAGCAAATTATCAAAGATGTTGTGTTTAAAAGATACAATGGTAATTATATATTTATGCAGTTTTATGTAAGTGTGTTTCTCCATCCGTGATGCTAGTGTACAAAGTAAATGTACATGCAGGTTACATCAACACAATTATGGAAAATAAAAAGTGTTGTTGGTTTGCTTCCTTTGTATTTGCTGACTTCATTTACATACAATTATTGAAGGTTTACAAAGATTATGTTGAAAATTAGAGAAAATATATAGGAGGAGACTATGAAAATGGTCAAATAGAAAAATTACAGCTTTTCACTGTCAGATTATAATACATTAATCCTTTCATTTATTTGTTTTCAGAACATGTTCACTCTCAAGGTCGTGTCCTTGGTGACAGAAGTGTCTTGTATAAATACATTAATCCAAATTTGGCAGTTGTTGTAGCTGAAGGAGAAGATACATCTAGTTCTTCACAGAAAAGTAAGGTTATCAATGGTTACAATATTTTTTAGATAACAAAAAAGGTAGAATGTATCTGATATCAAAGTTTTTCATATAAAGATCATGTGTGTCTCTATGATAACAAAATCAGGTCACTTGCAAATTTTTTGACAGATGAACATTGACATTTGAAGTAAAAATAAAACACATCAAATTCTTCTTTTAGAACAATAACCCTGAAGCAATTGTAAACTACTGGCTTTTTTTTAATTCAAATACGCCATTAATCAAACAAGTAATGTACGATAGTATTTCCGTGCCAAGAACAAATGTTTAGGGAAAAGCTGTCATCAGGCATGCTTGACACCAGCATTTTGACAGGTTTGAAGTGCATTAAATAAAAGGGCTTAGCAAAACAGTCAAAACCATCCAGGATCATCTTTTCTTTAAGTAGTCGCAACTTTAAGCACACATCAAAAAATTTATGAACTGGAAATTTACAGACAAAATATATATTTCATACATACTCACCTTTAGATATGTTGACTGTCAGTCTAAATCAATATAATTACTATCCAAACAAGTGAAATATTAATAACTTTGTTTTTTGCAACCATTAATTCCAATGATATTAATTTAGAATTGCAAGTGTTAGTAAGTGTTAGTACAAACTTGTCAAAGATTGATTTTGATTTTTGGTGTTTTAACGCCACTTTTAAGCACTGCTTTTGGTCTATTTTGTGGCGGCCAGTTTTTATTGGTGGAGGAAGCTGGAGTGCCCGGAGAAAACCACCGATCTTCAATAGGAAAACTGACAATCCTAGTCAATTAAGATTGGAGTCGAGTGCACCCGCACTCACAACCTCAGTGTTGACTGGCTAGTGATTACAGTGGTAACTACTTAGACCACTCGGCCACCGAGGCCCCAACTTGTCAAAGATACAGGGAATATAATTTGATACGCACATTTTGTCTACATATGACTCATCCTTGGTGCTGAACAGTTGGAAGGCCTAATCAAATTTGAAGTTGAATCATTAAAAATCAAATATTCTATAAAGTTGTATGAAATATGGCTTAAGTTATCTATGACTGGGGTAGAAAACCCATAGTATGTCAAATAATTCAGTGTTGCATATCTTGTTCACAATTGTAAAACGGTTGTCACTTCTCTGAATACTTATTTATTTAAATTTTTTCGGTAGGTCCAGGGAATTTTGTGAACATCTACTTAATTGACAGTGTCAAAGGTCATATTGTTTTCCATGGCAACCACAGAAGAGCTAAGGGACCAGTTCATATTATACACAGTGAGAACTGGGTAGTGGTAGGTTGATATTTAACATTGTTTTATTCTATACAGGCTTTCAAAATGGTTCTCACTATCAAATTCGGTATGTCTGAATTCTTATAAATTATTTGCAGGACATAGTAGTTGGTCATATGGTAGACACAGTAATGTTAAAAAAAGTTAATAAAATAGTATATAAAACTCATTTCTTTCCATTGCATTCAGGCAAACATGGCTCAATTATTTGAAATTTTTTGTCACCAAATATTCATGAGAGTTAATATTTCTTTCCTTCTTATTGAAATTGAACAGTGGTTCAGACTTTTACCTTGAATGCAGGTATTTGACTGATTTTGATGAAGGAATTACAGCACTTAGACAAAGAAAATTAAAAGACATTTACCTCTCAAATATTGGAGCTATTTTTTAATATACTTGAACATTTTGTGAATACAGATTCCATATTGTTTTTTTTTCCCTGTAGACCAGTTTATGATGGTATTACAATACTTAGACATACAAAATTACATGAAAGATGATCATGGATGGCAAATATTGAATTTATTTTTACAATCTTTTGAATTTTAATTGTCTTTTTTTTTTTTTTTTGGTTATGATTCAATTTATTGTGCAGCTACTTTGGTATGTAGTTATATAATGATGACTATCAAACTTTTAACATTACCATTTAATCATAATTTACTAGGAGACAATATTTGTTAAGTTTGTTTGATTCATTGATCTTTATTGAAATAAATGAAATTCCCGAATTCCTATATATTGATATACTATGAATCTGCTTAATTATTTTCTAGTATGATTATTACAACCAGAAGAGTAGGAGGAAAGAAGTATCAGTATTAGAATTGTTTGAAGGAAAGGAACAGAGTAATTCCACGGCCTTCTCAAGTCATACTGCGCCACATGAACCACTGGTCCTCAGACAGTCCTTTATATTACCAATGCCTATATATACAATGGCTACCACTATCACAGAGAAAGGGATCACCAGTAAATCTATATTATGTAAGTAAATGACAAGGGTTCTTCTGTCACCTTGTGACAACAAATTAATTTTTTAATTTGGTCTGCAAATAAGGCCATGTAAGGGAAACTTTGGTATGCTGTTTCTGGCATTGGCATTGTCAATAATTGTAGAATAAGGAGACAGACCAGAAATACATTGTATCACTATGGTAACAGTTTCTTATAACATTACATTAATTTGGCATGTGGAAAGTTCAATTAAGGTTTTCACAATATTCATTGAAATTTCTTTAGGTACACCAACTTGAAATCCCCGGAGAGGGAAATATTTTTTGAAGACTTGTTTTTACTTTAAATCCTTCTTTTAATTATTTTCAATTTGATATGATGTTCTACCCATGACTCTTACTTTTTCAAATTTCAAATATATTGTTGTAAGTTCATTCTATGCTTTGTATTTAATTGTGACCTCTTGTTATCTTGAATTAAAAAAAAATGTGAAAATACTGACATACTAAGCTGTTAAGCATTTAACAATGAAAGTTTCATTGAAATAAAAAAATTAAAACTTGTTAAACATTGAAAAAATATTGGTCACCCACACACAATGTAATCTTTATTTTCAGTTGCATTGGTCCATGGAGGTCTACTGTCTTTACCAAAAGCATTTATAGATCCAAGACGACCAGTCATACCAACACAGGAAACAATGTAAGTCGATGTGCAATGTCTTTAGTGTTAATTACAAATGTACATTGAGATAAGATTGGTACAAACATTAAAATTTTGGTGAAACCCCCATTCTGGACTTTTTATGCCCCATTTATGGGCATTTTGTTTTCTGGTCTGTGCGTCCGTTCGTTCGTTCGTCTGTTCGTCCGTCCGTCCGTTCATCCCGCTTCAGGTTAAAGTTTTTGGACGAGGTAGTTTTTGATGAAGTTGAAGTCCAATCAACTTGAAACTTAGAATACATGTTCCCTATGATATGATCTTTCTTATTTTAATGCCAAATTAGAGATTTTCCCCCATTTTCACGGTCCACTGAACATAGAAAATGATAGTGCGGATGGGGCATCCGTGTACTGGGGACACATTCTTGTTTTGTAATGATCTTTGTCTGCAAATCTGGGGCTGATATTTGGCAGAACTTAAGCTAAAAGTTTGATTAAATATTATTATGTTCCTGTTCACACTTTTTTTTAGTAATGCAAGCAGATATTTCATAATTTTATTTAACATGTAATATATGAAAAATAATTAAATGGATTGAAATTAATTTCAGAAATGGTTTAACCCAAAACCTTTTTAAGTGCAATTTTTTTATTATTATTTTTGTTTGTTTGAACTCCCATACAACCTTAATGCAAGTTTTTAAAACTCATTGAAACGTGGTATATGTTATCTTTTAGGGAGGAAGGAATTATACCCTATATACCAGAACTGCCTGTATCAACAGAAGCTATAATTAACTATAACCAGAGTATATATAACATAGCAGGCATACATACATCACCAGCTGGCCTGGAATCTACTTCACTAGTATTAGCATATGGGTTAGGTAAGTCAAAATAACCAGAGTATATATAACATAATAGGCATACATACATCAATAGCTGGCTCGGAATCTACTTCACTAGTATTCAGGCATGGGGTGAATTACATTGAAATGTAATGCATTATATTACAATTACTTCGACAAAACCCTGCATTAAATTACAATTACAATTACATGCGTTTATCAAAGTAATGCATTAAATTACAATTACTTTTGCAAAGTAATGCATTGAATTACACATTACATTTGTTAATTTTTTTATCAAGTGAAAACAAAAATCGAACATTTTGAAAAACAACATGAAGTCACAAAAGATTCTAGCATATGCAGTAACTGTGTTCCATGTATTGAATTTAAGTATGTTAAAAGTCTTTTCAATACAACTATTAAATTTAACATCATAAGGGTTTTAAAAGTTTCATGATGAATGATATTTCTGAATATCCCACTCACTGTTTCACTAAACCTAGCATAGTTGATTGCTCACTATCTTTGGTTTTAATGTTACAAGGTAAACTATCTGTGTTTTCTCTAAAACAAATTACAGAGATGAATTTTAATACTTACTATAACTTTACTTTTATAGATATATACAATTGTGTTTTTTTAATTTCAATCAATACATTTACTCAAATTTCTTTCCTAAATTAGTCTAATTATATAATAAACATAGAGCTTAATTTATGAACAAGAGTCAAAATGGTGAAAAGATTAATTGTAAAATACACTAATTAGTGTTTTGTGACAATATTTAATTATCCATTGTTTAATTATAACAAGATATCCATTGATCTTTTGACAACAATGGAACACTTTTACAATAAAACTTTTCAAATATCAGGAAAATGATATAAACAAAATGAAATTAAAAAAAAGAAACTCAATCTGATATACAGTGTTGTGTTATTCATTTAGAATTATTATTTGGTCATTCTAATATTTATACAACTTTTTGTCAAATTCTATTTCAGGCAAGGCTTAATCTTCAAATTCCCATGTAAAAGTGATTTATATAAACTGAAAATTAATATTTAAATGTAAATGTAAATTGAAAATAAATATGCAAATGATAATGTTCTTAGTTAATCAAGAAATCTTAAAATCTTTTCAGTAAATCTCCAACAATCTGTTTAAATAGTATGTGAAAAAAAGTAATGCCATGCAATGCAATGTAATGCATGAAATTACACAACTTTTATGAAAGTAATGTATTAAATTACAATTACATGTAATGCAAAATTGCTGAGTTACACATTACATGCAATTACTTGGAAAAATGTAATGCATTACCATGCATTACAATTACAAATTTGCATTACCCCATGCCTGCTAGTATTAGCATATGGGTTAGGTAAGTTAAAATAACCAGGGTATATATAATATAGAAAGCCAACATTCATCACCAGCTGTATTTGGAATCTAACTCACGAGTATAAGCTATTGTTAAGGTGATTAAAATTCCCATATCCAACCTTATTGTTCCTAGAGGAATCTTTTTAACACACTTAAGCAACACTATGCAATATTCCAAGCTCTTTATCCTGCCGAGTCTTAAAATAGTTATGAATAAATTAAACAGAAAATATCAATGATCTGCCATCAACAGTTGTTTCTCCAAATGGTTTAACTAATCAAAATCAAACAGTGCATTTTCTATCAAATTCATAAAGTAATTGTATAGAGACGTGAAATATATTTACTAAAGAATTGCCTTTCTTTTTATAAAAAAAATTGTATCTGTAATCTAAAATTCACTTACAGTCAGTTCAAATTTATTTTAAGTAGTGAAAAATAAATAGCTGTCTTATTTTCCAAATAATTTTTATTTTGTTTTTCAGATTTATTTTTTACAAGAGTGCAACCCTCAAAAATGTTTGATGTACTGAAAGAAGACTTTGACTTTTATTTGATATCATTAGTGATGCTGGCAATGATTTTAGTAACACTTATTACTCAGAAACTAGCAGCAAGGAAAGCTTTGAACAAAGCCTGGAAATGAATATATTTGTATATGATATTTTACAGTGAACAGATCTCTATATTAATGTTTCATGATTATGTAAATGTTAGTGATATTTTTAGTTAAAGAATATTTAAATAGAAAATAATATTATTACATGTATTATGCCATCCAGTAATTCCATCTGCTGCATGAACTTATCAATCTATGTCCAAACTTGACTGTACTAGTTTAGTTTAAAAAGAACTAAGTACTTTTTTCTCTGGTAATTTGTATGGGCTGATTTATAGCTTAAAAATACACAGATGTATGATATTTTTAGAAAATTTGAGCTAGCAAAGAGAGATTAGCTGGTTTGGAATCCCTACACATAATTTATTATTTATATGCCTGAGTTATTTCCCTTTGATAAAATGGAAGAAGAATGAGCTATACACACATTATTTAACTAATGAACATGTGCTAAGTGATTCTGTACTTAATACCATGTTCACTGATCATCCAGTTTTTAGTTTAATACTTTGATAAGAGCAAATGATGAAACCACGAAATAAGATTCCATCTAGAAAAATAGCAAATATTGTCCAATTGTGAAAATGGATACCAACAAAAATAACTAAATCTGCAGTATATTACATTAATAAACCTTCATAAAATAAATAACCCATAATTTTGTTTACAATCCAAATGATTCACTCTAACCATGAAACTTGGTAACCCTGAAGAAAATTCAAACCAGTGATGAATTTTGAAGATTATGTGGCCATAATTGAACTGTTCCTGACATTTCTGATGCATATCTGTCTTTTATCATTCCATGAAAGGATTTTATTCCTACTTCTGTTAAGGAATGTATATATTATATTAAAGTATTATTAGAGATTATGGTAAATGTTTGACTAATTCATCTTTAATATCAGGCAATGCATATATTGACATTCTACCAAAATAAGCTACCTGTATTATAACCTTTTTTCCCTAAAATTACTGAAGTCTTTTTTTTGAATGTTGGACCTGGTCTTTTTAGTGATCACATGGTCAATTGAAACACTTCTTTTTAAAAATCAGTATTGAAATTTTTCATTGGCAACAATATGACAAATAACTTATTTTCTTAGACAAACTTTTCCCAATTGAATGGTTTTACTCTAGTAATTTTTGGGGCCCTTTATAGCTTGCTGTTCAGTGTGAGCCAATGCTCCGTGCTGAAGGCCGTACCTTGACCTATAATGGTTTACTTTTATAAATTGTTACTTGGATGGAGAGTTGTCTCATTGGCACTCATACCACATCTTCCTAAATCTATATTAGAATAGAGAGAGGAATTATGTGTTGGAAATCATTTACCCCAGTATTGCATTTTAACTTGTGAGACTGTGTTCTACCGAATCAGGGCATTTTTAACCAAGAAAATTAAATACATGAATTGTAATTACTGTAGTATGTATTGGTGCAATAATTATAGTTCTTTAGAATTACATGTGCTATGCTATTGTTAATCTGTAAGTTGTTTGTGTTACATGCATATGATTTTTGTACGTGTAGATTGAACTCTTTCTAAACCAATAAGCTTCATGTCCATTCCAGCTGCAAATATTTCATTATAAAGAAAAATTAAACAAATACATTTTGTACATTGTACTATGCTATTTTTCATTGATATATTTTGATGTGTATGAATTACATTTATGTTAGGTATGTATATTGTAATTTAATGTAACTGTTTGTAATTTTCATTTTGAATGTGACACCACGAATATTATTACACCAATGCCACAATGGATTGTAAGAAAAAGTGCATGAAGCCAAAAGTAGTGTAAATGGTTTTAAAATATAAATTATTCACTGTTCTGGTTCAGTTGCATTAAAATTGAGATAGCAGGTTTGTATTTTAAAATTTCTTGGCATCAGGTTTAGATTTGATGGCCACACATATCCAAACAGGCTCAGCTTATGCCTTGCCAGTTAACTCAATTGGAGACCATCAATTTTGCAATTGATGCCCATAAATCAATAATGTCATCTCCTAAGTTGTATGTTTGTATGTGTATGAACATTTTTAGAGATTATAAAAAGCATCCAATTTCTTACAAATCCAGTTGTATTATGGAGACAATTTTTTTGTATGTCATTTTGTATATTGAAGTATGAAATGTATGAGTCATTAAGTGATTTGTGAGTGTAATTTTGATAATGCTTTGATACTGTGACAGTATGGTATAAAATCTTTGAGTCATTAAATGATTTGTCATTGTAATTTTGATGTTGTTCTTCACACCATGCTTTCATGTTTCTTGCAATGTTGTTTTAGAAAATTATATTTCCTATCTCATGAGTCATACATTTTCATAGAGGCTAGAGTATGGACCACCTCAGTGGTCTCATTGTAGCATGTTCGCCTCAAGTGCGGTAGGATGTGTGCTTGATCCTGGGGAGAGTCAAACCAGTGGTTTTAAAATTGTTATTTGCTGCTTCTTCACCAATTGCAAACAAGTGGCATTTATAGGAATAAGAGGAAAGACTGGTCTTCATCTATAAAATCTGGCCCAGCCTTTAAGTATTGTACAAATAAGGGTTCATATTGATAGCACATTAACATGTTCTCATGCTGAATATACATTTAATTTGCCACTGAATGTTACACAACTGTCCATCGTCATCGTTGTCATCATCATTATCATCATCATCCATCAAGTGCAGGTTTAAATAACTTACTTTTTACAATACCAGTACATACATTCCTAAAATTAAGGAACTACAGGACTTCAATTTGGAATTGGATATTAAGTTTCAATGACTAACTGGATAACTGTAATCTACAATTATGCATAAAATCCTTTTAATCCTACCAAGTGAATCTTTGGTTATAGATGGCAAATTTCCAACCAACTTCTCTAAAACTACAGGTCAATTGGTTTTGAAACTTCAGTGAATTTCCAATTGGAAGACCCACTACTACGTACAATTCTTAGTTAAGGTTGATCAGGTATCTATTAACATGATGATGATAATTTGGCACATATTCAAGTCGAAATCATATGGAAAATCACTTTTTTATTGTTCCATGTACACCAAATTTAGTACGAATAATGTTTTGAAGGTCAAGATAATCCTCATTTTGCTATAAATATATATATATTCGATAAAAAATATGGCCACCATTGGCTCATAATCTTGATTCTGATAGACCTATTTAATAGAAACTACAGATCTAAATGTTTTGAAGATTGCAACATCCTCTACAAATGAACCTCACTAACTTTTGATGGGGGATGATGGGTGCATTGCTCAGGAGACACAAAGTTCTTCTTGTAGAAAACCAAATGGAAAATAATCTTTTCATCTTCTTAAATCTTTGAAAATAGAGGGTAATGATACATTGTAAAAGAGGCTGACTAGATATGGATTGACTACAAGCACAATTTCTGGACACAACTTAATTTGTTTTGTTCACACATTGTTGTCAATATAATGGATTTTACGCAACTGTCATTCAAGTGAGCGGTTTAGCTAGCTATCAAACCAGGTTTACCACCATTTTCTACATAAGGCAACGCCTGTACTAAGTCAGGAATATGACAGTTGTTATCCATTCCTTTGATGTATTTGACCTTTTGATTTTGCCATTTGATGAGGGAGTTCGGTATTTTTGTTATTTTACTTTTTTCAACCATAAATATCTGAAGAATTTGTAAGTAAAAAATTTTCAAGATTCAATTTAAATTTTATACACTTTAGATTACCTTAAAATCAAATAGTGTTTCACTTTGATTGAATTCACAGGTGTGCTTTTCTGTCTCATTGACTCTGACCAATCTCATAATTCATTACATAGTCAAAGCTGCTGAGCAATCTGGGTTTTGAAGTGCCTTTAAAATACCTTACATGAAGACTACATGGTCAACTTTATGGGAATTTAAATTGAAATACAAAGTATCAAAAACATTTAATTTCAATTATCTTGATTATCAACAATTGTATACATGTCTATCAATTATAAAATAAAATTGCACCTTTATTTGAATTACTAAATTATCAACAATAATATATCATCTTCACATAATAAACCATCTGGAATGTAAATTAACTTGCATGTGACTTGGAAATATCTAATATGCCTTGCATACAAGTAGGTTACTTGAACCAAATTAATACTGTTCTATTTCCATCCTGACTTGGTATTGGTTTTGCTCATTGTTGAAGGCTGTATATTGACCTATAAATGTTAAACTTCTATGTCATTTGGTCTATGGTTGAGAGTTCTCTAATTGGCAATTATTCATCTTCTTATTTTTATACGTATTGACTTATTTTGTCATAGTTTCTATGACTCTTGAAGTAGAGATAAAGGAGGCATCTAAGAATCTAAAACTTGCTTGAAACTGTGAAATATTCTTTTCATTGAATATCACCCAAGAGCTGTGTTATATATGAGCTGCGTCGGATAGCAATCAACCTTATGCAAGTGCATGTTTACATGTAAATGTATAAGACTTTGATTGATTTTGGAACTTTCAAGTACGAAATAAAAGATGAATTTTGGTCTGCTTTGTAGGGTTCTTGTATCAAATCAATTTTCAAACAGTTACAGACTTTGCATAGAGATTTTTTTCAACCCAAAAGAGGTTAGGGCTATTCCAGAAAAAAATGTATGGGGGGGTTGGAAGGCAGTTTGTTTCAGCATCTGCCACCCAGACAATTGTAATTGAGAATCATAGTGCACTATACATGTGAAAAGTTGTTCTGATACCCATCACCCATGTATTATTAATATAAAGTGCCTTTCAACCCCCCCCATACATGTTTTTTCTGGAATAGCCCTTAACAGATGTATTGATATTAATTTGCATAAGGTTGATTTCTATCCTACGCAGCTCATATGTTAAAAGAACCACAACTTGTACACTAATGTGTAAATAAACTGTTTAATGAATGGTATGGTCTAAAACTAGTATTCTGGTTGGCTTTTGCAGTGTTTAGAAATGATAGAAACCAAAGCAATGGAAATGTTGAGGTCTTTAAACTAATTTTACCTAATTAAAAAAAACTTTAACAGTTTAATACCTGTATATATAGCCAAAATTCATGATGTATGGAAATTTCAAAGAAAAGCAAGTTCTGACAGAATAAGCAATACTGGTAACTTTTGTTTCATGTTAATAACATAATGAGTATACATTTAAATTCTTGAATACATAAATCTAATCCATGACTACTCCAATTTCTCTAAACAATATCATATATATTCATATGTTTTCCTAGCAATCAATTGTTTCTCTATTTTGTCTAAATTCTACTATTACGGACCTAAATTATACTGATATATTTCCCCAGCTTTTACAAAATGTTTTATTCATCAAATTGTTTCTCTACTTTGTCCAAATTCTAATATTCAGGAACTACTTCTAATCTCGTCTTTTTCGCAATTTCATTGAGTTGTTATTAATTGTTTTTCTTTCTGTAGACTTTTGTAATGTTCTTTAAGATGCATCACTTTTGATTTTAAATTTGAAACTTTTATAACACTGTCTGTGGCTTGTTTGAAATAAGCCTGACTCTGTCGTAAACTTTGTGGAACTAAAACACCAAACCATTTAATTGGGTCATTGTTCTTTTTGGTATTGTTTGAATTCTTCTGGGTTAATTGTTC
This sequence comes from Mytilus coruscus, assembly GCA_017311375.1. Taxonomy (NCBI): domain Eukaryota; kingdom Metazoa; phylum Mollusca; class Bivalvia; order Mytilida; family Mytilidae; genus Mytilus; species Mytilus coruscus. The sequence continues at coordinate 62,285,068 of CM029607.1, read as the reverse complement.
TTCATTTTCTGATCCAATAGTTTCTACTTTTTCTTTTCCTCCACTTTTCCTCTGTCTCAAACCTTCAGAAACTGGATCTTTTAAACTCTCATCCAGACAACTGTTTGCGTTTACTAATTCAAACATCTTGTTGACACAGTTATCATCATCATTATCTGTAATCAAGACCACTTTAGAAGCTTTCATATTATTTTCATCGTACTGTGAAACACCAACAGACTTGGCCCCCATATTGTATCTAGCCCTTGACATCATCAAGAATCCATTTTTCATAATGTTTTCTAGATTGGCTTGTTCTTTGTAAAGTTCTCCAACACATTCAAAAAACTCAACCAAAACTTCATCTAATCTTTTGTTGACAGCATCCATAGTTGAAGGTGTCTTTTCACTCATGTTCTTTTAATTCTATCAAAATAAATAAAACTAATTTAAAATATGGTATACACCTTAAAATTCAGACATATATGATAATAAGAAAGCAAATAGATATAAGAAGATGTGGTATGAGTGCCAATGAGACAACTCTCCATCCAAGTCAAAATTTATAAATGTAAACCATTATAGGTCAAAGTACGGTCTTCAACACGGAGCCTAGGCTCACACCGAACAGTAAGCTATAAAGGGCCCCAAAACCATACATTGTGTACTCTTCTTACACTTTGGATTTCTCTCAGCATTGTTTAGAACAATCATTACAATGGTAGATCTACTTTTCTTATTCCAAAATGCCCAAGGTTTTATTGTCACCATTCCAGAATGCTCAAATGCCAGGTTGTTGGGATACATGTACGTAATTAGCCATTCACGATTTTTTAACATTTGTGGGATTAGAAGAAAATGGAAATTATTTCGACAAGTAGACTAAGAGTATCTTGGTAACTACATGTCCTAAAGTCAAGATAAATGCTCTTATCTGGCGTCTTTTGTCCAGATAATTAAGTCTATTAGCCAAAAATAATTATCTCAACAAGTCGACTTACGTTTTGCATTCAGTCGACTTAATGATAATCATATCCTATTTTGACTTGGCAAGATAATTACCATGACAAGTCCACATATGTTTTGCATTATTTAAGTCGACTTAAGCACATATAATGTCGACTTGCAGAGATAATTATCAAGACAAGTCAACATAATTATCTCAACAACATGACGGCAGATGTGAGCATTCATCTCGACTTTAGGACATTTTTACCAGGATATTGCGAGTTGACTTGTCAAGATAATGATGTAGACTTGTTGTGATAATTACCTCGACATAAGATATGATAACCCTGGTAAGACGACTTGTTGATATAATTACATTATAAAAAAATGTATCTCTGCAAGTCACTAAATTATTTCTGCAACACGACTTCACATTGGCAGAAATAAGCCTCCATAGTCATGATAGTGAACACACAAAACGAAGAATCCATGACAACTCGTCCCACTTATGAATAATGGTAAAATCTTGTTGAAATTTAATCCTGCCAACTAGCCCCACTTGTGAAAAAGGATAAAATCCCGTTGAATTTAGTCCAGCCAACTCACCCCACTTATGAAAAAGAGTAAAATCCTGATGAATAAAGGTCTGCCAACTCGCCCCACTAATGAAATGTAGTAAAATCCCGATGAATTTAGTCCTACGAACTTGCACCACTCAGTATGAAAAAGAATAAAATCTTGGTGAAACCAAGCCATCAAATTTCTCAAATTGTTTTCAACCATAAACAATACTTACCAATCAATTTTTTAACAACAACAAAACCTGTGCTTTGACTACTTTTACTAACAAAATCACCTCAGACGCTGAATGTAATCGAATGAATGGACATTCTCTTTGATACTATTTGAAAGTAACATTTGTCTTTCACTGATTGCTTGTTAGCATTTAATTATTCTTAATTCAACGACAAAAGTAACAAATCCGTTAATTGCTATAAAACAAATTGCTGTTAAATTGGAATCCTTAAATTGTTATGATAATTTAGTGGCAGATCCAGGGGGAGGGGTTTCCGCCGGGGGTTGGAGCCCACCTTTTTTTTTGACGATCAATGCATTTAAATGGGGACCTATTGTTGAAACGCCAGCAGTGTTTAAAATTTTTAAAAATGGAATGCGTTAAAATGAAATAGAAATTAAATCCTATTCTATTTGAAAGATTGATTTTTAAGGGGGCAGGACTGAATAGAGTGAAAAATAAAAAGGCAGGACGTGTACATGATGTACAGATATCATGGATATTACTACTAGAAAAAATACAGGACAATTTTTTATCCAAGCCCAACCTCCATAAAAATCAAATGGTACCTTAATATATTCATCATGTCAATGTTGATAACAAGAATGTCTGTTTACATACATTTTGTACATGCGCATGCACGTGCATGTATAATGTATAATGTGGTTGAATGTGATATGTCGCATGTATTAGATGTATTCTTCTTATATCTGAGGGGCGTTCGCCCCAAAGATATGAAACGACTACATCGAACTGAATAACATAGAAGCAATAAATATTTTTTTTTTATCTTTTCTCTTATTCTTAAACATGTTAAAGGAGCAATAAGTTTTGATAAAATAGGAATAGTGTCATTATCTCAAATTTTCAAGATGCAATAACACTTTCAGAAGATGTTTCATATTTCATGATTTAAAATGAAATCTTAGTAAATTGCGTTAATTTTTCTGTCATCAAAATAATACCTTATATAGATATAAGAAGATGTGGTATGAGTGTCAATGAGACAACTCTCCATCCAAGTCAAAATTTATAAATGTAAACCATTATAGGTCAAAGTACGGTCTTCAACACGGAGCCTAGGCTCACACGAACAGTAAGCTATAAAGGGCCCCAAAATTACTAGTGTAAAACCATTCAAGCGGGAAAACCAACGGTCTAATCTATATAAAAGCGAAACGAGAAACACTTATGAACCACATCAACAAACGACAACTACTGAACATCAGATTCCTGACTTAGGACAGGTGCAAACAAATGCAGCGGGTTTAAACGTTTTAATGGTACCAAACCTTCACCCTTTTTCTGAAACAATAGTGTAACATCACAACATATCACTACTTTTGCATGGCAATATAAATCGCTGTACTTCCAATGGAAAAAATATATAATAATAGCAATTCTCTAACCAAAACATGATTTAAGATTTACTCAACACAAAAAACGTTTTCAGAATGTCAATTTATTATGAAACAATGAAAAAAATCGAGTTTTGGTAGTCATGTTAGTGTATTGCTATAAATATTTATTTTTTTCATTTTTTCATAAAGAAACAAAACCAAACATGTAGGGTGCGAACAGACTTTTTGGTGCGAACGTGTAGGGTTTGAAAGTTCATCCAGTTCGTATGGGATCAGTGCGGCCCTGTACAAGACGTCATACTGACTGATTTGATCATTTTCTGTGTGAAAAATATATCAATTTACAAACGTTCCATGTCTATATAGGCATATATTTCTGAGACAAGTGACTGCACGTTGGACTATCGAGCTGTTGGATTATAGGACTGTAAGACTATCGGGCTGTCAGTTATAGGACTGTAGCCCGTGTAGGATAATAGGACTGTTGGACTACAGGACTGTCGGATTACGGGACTGTCGGATTATAGGTCTGACCCCGGTAGAAATTGGGGCGATTTGACAGTGGGGCGATTTGGCAGTGGGGCGAGGTGTCTTGCTTCCTAAAACGAAGTATTCCAACTTGCAAAGGTGTTAAGCATCTACGCTATATAACTTATTATCTCATTAGCAATAAACATAAAAAGACGGTTCTGGCCTTTATCTGGTATTTTTTCTCATGACATCTACTCTGTCACTTTTATTTACAAATTACGATTGGACCTTTAATAAAGTTAATTCACCTACATCAAAATTATGCCGAAATCAATGAAATTGGATTCAGATGATTCTGAGTAAAGTCGCGGTAAGTATCGAAGGAAAATCACGCGGGACATTTAAGAACAAATTAAATATAACATTTCCGGTGTTAAATTGTTTTGTGCATGTATTTCCAAACAATGTTTTGCAGTTTGACTAAAATTAATTTTGGTTATGGAATAAATTGATTAATGTCTTTCGAGTTTTTTGCTTCATTTAAAAGTTGACCTTTAACATTCAAATAACAAAATGCTTTACTTTACGTTTTTAGAGTCGGTTACTCTTTTATCTGGTTTTTATTGAAACCGAAATTTCTATTTTTCCGTCCGAGCTTTTCGTTACTTTTCATGCATATATTGTTACAAGGTTTGGCATTTTTACAGCTAGCCAAATTCCTTACATATGTTTGGAAATGGAAATGGAGTTAGAGACTTGTACATCCAATGTGCATATTGATGATCTGCCCGAGGAAATATTAGAGTTTATTTTGTCCAAGGTTTCACCATACCGTGATGTCAAGTCTTGCATGCTTGTTTGTCGTCGTTGGTACCGTTTAGCTGCAGGTAAAAGATTATTTCCATAATTTGTAAGCCGGAATTCCTCATTCTTATTGTAAAAGCCAATTCATTGGTCTACTGTTTATTATTCAGTGAGACTGTTCATGTCATTTCTAACCCCTGTTTTAGCCAAAATGTTAAAGGTAAACCCTGGTTTCAATATTGGTATGACATCACAGTTTTTGGATAACACCTCGGTGGTCTCATGGAAGGCTGTTTGCCTCCAGTGCGGGAGTACATGGGTTTGAACCTTGCTTGGTCAATCCAAAGACTTTAAAATGGTATGTGCTACTTCTTCGCTAAGCACAGAGCATTAAAATGGATAAGAGTAAAGACTTGTCAGCTCGGGAATCCAGGTCCGTTCGCCCCCATGCACGTTCACCCCCTTTCACTTTCGCACCCTACACGTTCACACCCAAAGTCCGTTCGCACCCTACACGTTCGCGCCCAATTTTTATTGGTTTTGTGTTTGATAATTTGTAAACGAGTTTTGGCAAGTGTATTGCTATAAATATATATTTTTTCATTGTTTCTAAATAAAGTGAGATTCTGACAAGGTTTTTTTATTGTTTCATGGTAAATGTATTGTTATAAACATTTTTTTTTTTCATTGTTTTAAAGTGAGATTCTGACGACCAGTATTTTATTCTTGTGTTGAATAATTTTTAATCATGTTTTGTTTAGTGTATTGTTATAAATATTTTTTTTCATTGTTTCTAGTAAATAAAGTGCGAATCTAAAAATGTTATTTTGGTGTTGAATAAATGGTAAGCATGGTAAGTGTATCGCTATAAATATATTTTTTTTTCATTGTTTCTGAATATAGTGAGATTCTGACAACGTTTTTTTTTATGTGTTGAATAAATCTTAATCATGTTTACGTAAGTGTATTGCTCTATATATATCTATATCTATATCGATATATATATAATTTTGTATTCAACGACCAGCACTACTTGCAGATTGACGGTACCAGTATGGGAACCAAAATGGCACCTTCTTTTGCCAACATTTTCATGGGGAGTCTCGAAGAACGCATCCTTTCGAGTGTACCATACAAACCCTTGTCTTGGCTCCGTTATATTGATGACATCGACATCAAATGGAACGAAACTGCAGAACGTCTGCAAGAATTTCTTGATTTCTGTAATAACTGTCATCAATCTATAAAGTTCACATCTGAAGTTTCAAATGAGAAAATTGCGTTCTCGACACCACCATAACTTTAGAAAATGGAGTCATGACAACCGACCTTCACACCAAAAACTGATAAACACCAATTTCTCTCTCCGAAGAGTTGTCACCCAAAACACTGTTCCCGGAGCATCCCTTACAGCCAAGCCATCAGGTTAAAATGGATTTGTTCATCGGAATCAAAACTAAACCACCGTTTGGGACAACTCAGACAGCAACTTAAATCAAGAGGTTATAAGAACAAAAATATTTCAGAAGCTTTCGATAAAGCAAAAGAAAAGACCGAACAAACCTTCTTGAATACAAAGAGAAGACGGCCCAGACAAATAAAATTCCATTTGTTGTCAGCTTTCATCCTGACCTGACAAATCGTTCATCTATTGTCCACAAACACTGGCGTCTTATTGAAAATGATCCTTCCTTAAAAGAGATTTTCCATCACCTCCGTCATGGCTTACCGTGAGACCCAAAACCTCAAAGATATTCTAGTAACATCCAAATTATCTAAACAGGAGATATCGACAATAGGAGGTTATAAACCATGCGGAAGGGCAATTGTAAGTGCTGCAAAGTCGCTAACATCGAAACCCAATTCGTCAGCACAGTCACAAAGAAAAATACAACATATTTATAACATCAAATTGCAAAACATAAAATTGTATTTATGTTCTAACGTGTGGAACTTGCAAGTTGCAATATGTTGGTGAAACAGAAACATCATTTAACATCCGACTAAATAACCATCGGTCATTTTATACAAAAGAAAGAAACTGCCCAATCACAAGACATCTTTTAAGAGCAGGGCATGATTTTGAAAACGTCACATTTCAAATCATTGAGAAAACCAAAATTGGGATACACAAGGAAGACAAAAGAGAGGGATTTTGGATGCACCAGTTACGAACTCTTGAACTTGATGGACTCAATGAGAGAGACGAAAAAGATTTAAAACAGATCTAAATAACAATCTTGAAATCATACAAATTAATTTATAGAAATTCATACAATTTATCGAACATCAATAAATATGTTAAACTTTTACTCCAACTTTATGTAGTTGTAGCTACAAACATATTTTTTATAGAACATCAATTAATATGTTAAACTTTTACTAAAATTCTGTGTAGTTTGAGCTACAAAATATTTTTTGTCATGCATCCGATTTCACCTTGAGAGATGCACACGCCTGATGAAGCTAATTTGTTTAGCGAAATATTGCGTATTTCTATTTAAAATCTAATAGAACTTTTAATGTATTAATTAGCGTGTTTAAGTTATATTCTTAGACATTTATATAATTTTAATTCAGTAACTGTATCAGTTTATTTTCACAAACTGATCCACGCCTAAATAGATTGAATGTTGATTGTTGCTATTTTTAGACATTATATATATATATATATATATATATATATATATATATATATATATATATATAAATTATTTTTATCATTGTTTCTAAATAAAGTGAGATTCTGACAACGTTTTTATGTGTTGATAAAATTTGAATCATGTTTTGGTTAGTGTATTGCTATAAATATTTCTTTTTATTGTTTCAAAAGGAATTGGGATTCTGACAACATTTTTTTTCATGTGTTGAATTATTCGTAATCATGTTTTGGATAGTGTATTGCTATAAATATTTTTTTTTCATTGTTTATGAATAAAGTGAGATTCTGACAATGTTGTTTTTTTATACGACCGCAAAAAATTTTTTGTGGTCGTATATTGGTATGACGTTGGCGTCGTCGTCGTCGTCGTCTGAAGACACATTGGTTTTCGCACTCTAACTTTAGTTTAAGTAAATGGATCTCTAGGAAATTTTACCATAAGGTTCAATACCACAAAAGGAAGGTTGGGATTGATTTTGGGGTTATGGTACCAACAGTTAAGGAATTAGGGGCCAAAAGGGGCCAAAATAAGCATTTTGTAACTTCCAGACAATAACTTGTGTGTAAGTGTATGGATTTCTCTGACATTGTACCACAAGGTTCCATATCACAAAGGAATGCTGGGATTGATTTTGGGGTAATTGCCTCAAAATTTTAGGAATTAGGGGCCAAAAAGGGCAAAAATAAGCATTTTCTAGTTTCAGGACAATAACTTGTGTGTAAGTGTATGGATCTTTCTGAAATTGTACTACAAGGTTCCATATCACAAAGGAAAGCTGGAATTGAGTTTGGGAGGTAATTGCCCCAAACGTTTAGGAATTAGGGGCCAAAAGGGTCAAAATAAGCATTTTCTAGTTTCAGACAATAACTTGTGTTTAAGTGTATGGATCTCTCTGAAATTGTACTGCAAGGTACCATACCTCATTGAAGGCTGGGATTGAGTTTGGGGGTGATGAATCATAAGGGGGTTCAAAAAATTGGGGGGGGATTTTTTCCCCTTTTTCTTCCTTTTTTTCCTTTTTTTTTTTTCTTTAAAATTTTCCATTTTAAGTTGGTTATTTCTGATTTATATTTAAAAGCAAATAATAATGATATGGCAGGAGATACACACCAAACAGGATATGTAAATTATTATATAATAAGTATTGTGCAATAGCAAGAAATTTTCAATTGCACAGTATTGCGCAATAGCAAGAAATCTTCAATTGCACAGTATTGCGCAATAGCAAGAAATATCCAATAGCACAATATTGCACAATAGGAAGAAATTGTCAATTGTACAGTATTGCACAATAGCAAGAAATATTCAATTGCACAGTATTGCGCAATTGCAAGAAATATTTAATTGCACAGTATTGTGCAAAAGAAGATTCTTTGTCTAAATTGCTTATTTCTTGACCAATTTCAATGGGGTTTTATTCTTGAATTCTTGGGGTTCTTTAATATGCTGAATCTAACCGTGTATTAAGTTTTTGGATTTTGGGCCCAGTTTTAAATTGGTCCACATTGAGGTCCAAAGGGTCCAAAATTAAACTTTGTTTGATTTCATCAAAAATTGAATTATTGGGGTTCTTTGATATGCGAATCTAACCGTGTATTTAGATTCTTAATTTTTGGTCCCGTTTTCAAATTGGTCTACATTAAGGTCCAAAGGGTCCAAAATTAAACTTAGTTTGATTTTAACAAAAATTGAATTCTTAGGGTTCTTTGATATGCTGAATCTAATCATGTATTTAGATTTTGATTATGGGCCCAGTTTTCAAGTTGGTCCAAATTGGGGTCCAAAATTAAACTTTGTTTGATTTCAACAAAATTGAATATATGGGGTTCTTTGATATGCTGAATCTAACCATGTATTTAGATTCTTAATTTTTGGTCCTGTTTTCAAATTGGTCTACATTAAGGTCCAAAGGGTCCAAAATTAAACTTAATTTGATTTTAACAAAATTGAATTCTTAGGGTTCTTTGATATGCTGAATCTAAGCATGTCTTTCAATTTTGATTATGGGCCCAGTTTTCAAGTTGGTCCAAATCGGGTCCAAAATTAAACTTTGTTTGATTTCAACAAAATTGAATATATTGGGTTCTTTGATATGCTGAATCTAACCATGTATTTAGATTTTTGATTTTTGGGCCCCATTATCAACTTTGTCCACATTGAGGTCAAAGGGTCCAAAATTAAACTTTGTTTGATTTCAACAAAATTGAATATATGGGGTTCTTTGATATGCTGAATCTAACCGTGTATTTAGATTCTTAATTTTTGGTCCCGTTTTCAAATTGGTATACATTAAGGTCCAAAGGGTCCAAAATTAAACTTAGTTTGATTTTAACAAAATTGAATTCTTAGGGTTCTTTGATATGCTGAATCTAATCATGTATTTAGATTTTTGATTATGGGCCCAGTTTTCAAGTTGGTCCAAATTGGGGTCCAAAATTAAACTTTGTTTGATTTCAACAAAATTGAATATATGGGGTTCTTTGATATGCTGAATCTAACCATGTATTTAGATTCTTAATTTTGGTCCTGTTTTCAAATTGGTCTACATTAAGGTCCAAAGGGTTCAAAATTAAACTTAATTTGATTTTAACAAAATTGAATTCTTAGGGTTCTTTGATATGCTGAGTCTAAACATGTCTTTAAATTTTGATTATGGGCCCAGTTTTCAAGTTGGTCCAAATCGGGTCCAAAATTAAACTTTGTTTGATTTCAACAAAATTGAATATATGGGGTTCTTTGATATGCTGAATCTAACCATGTATTTAGATTTTTGATTTTTGGGCCACGTTATCAACTTTGTCCACATTGAGGTCAAAAGGGTCCAAAATTAAACTTTGTTTGATTTCAACAAAATTGAATATATGGGGTTCTTTGATATGCTGAATCTAACCATGTATTTAGATTTTTGATTTTTGGGCCCGTTATCAACTTTGTCCACATTGAGGTCAAAAGGGTCCAAAATTAAACTTTGTTTGATTTCATCAAAATTGAACTCTTAGGGTTCTTTGATATGCTGAATCTAACCATGTATTTAGATTTTGGATATTGGACCATAATAGGTGAATGTCCAATTTAAAAATTTTTAAGTTCTTAGACCACATTCATTCTGTGTCAGAAACCTATGCTGTGTCAAATAGTCAATCACAATCCAAATTCAGAGCTGTATCAAGCTTGAATGTTGTGTCCATACTTGCCCCAACTGTTCAGGGTTCGACCTCTGCGGTCGTATCAAGCTGCGCCCTGCGGAGCATTTTATTTTTGTGTGTGTTGAATACATCTTATAGCAGTTTCGATCCAGGGCATTTATTTCCATATTAAAAGAAGTTTGGAGGTACACTATCTATGAGGTTAAAAAAAAACATAAAGGAGCCAAGCTGTTAAAAAACAATTATCTGTCATGTTTTTTTATTTAAAATCTTCAAAGTTTTACTCATACCAAGCTAAATACATGCAGTATTTACATCAAAGCAAGTTAAAACAACAATCATGATTTTTAAACACTTAACAATAACACCAAATTAGGCTGTGTATAAATACCAATTAGCAGTAATCATACATAATTAACATTTAATAATTAATCATCAAATCAATTTAAAACTATTTTATTTAAATTTTTTTTATGAAAATAAAAATATTTTGATATAAACATCTACAAAACATCTAAAATTTATCAGGTTTTGAATAAAAAAAGGTGCGAACGTGTAGGGTGCGAACGGACCTAAGGGGCGACGTGTGGGGTGAGAACGTGTAGGGTGTGAACTTGTATTGGGCGCGAACGGACCCGATACCTCAGCTCGGAATCAGAATAATGAGTTATTTTCCATCTCTTTTCACATGGTTGTTTATAGACATGATAGAGTTACAAATGTTTATATACCTATATAGAGTTATTTTCATTCAGAACGATAGGTCATTCTTTCGAAGAATCAACCCGGACGATACCATGTTTCAATGAAATATGCTTCAAGGCATAAAATAATGACCTGTGTGAGGTCATTATTTTCCTTGATGAAAATGCAAACTATAATTTACTTCAAAATTTAATTCGTTTGGAAGTTTGTTGTTGCCAATCGGTCGGGGAAAATTAATTTTTTAAATTTCAATCTTTGATAGGTTTAAAAAAAATCGTCAATGACCCGCATTTTAACTTTAGAAACAAATAATGTGATTTTTGTTAATTTATCGCTACAATAAAGGGACATTATCATATATGTGAGATGAATTTAATGTAAAACTTTTCATAACACTTTTTAAAAAAGCCAGATTTAACACATTCGTGTGTAAAATTTAGAAAATCTTATTGATTCACACTGAATAGGAAATCATACTGTGACCTACATGTATTGATATTCGTTTTCGTTTTCGTGTAATATGTACATGTATCACGATTTCGTGCTCTCTTCATGTCAGTTCTTAACTTTTTTACATCTATGTTTACCTTTTACTCTATCAAATGATCAACTAATAAAACATTCTTATATTCTATTAAATAACATCCATGTACCTCACAATGGGGTCAGGTGGGGTATAGAATTAAATCCTGATTATCTGTTAAAAATTGTACTGTCATTCAAAAGAAAATTATTCTGAATATTTCATTCGTTTAAAATTGTTGAAAACATAATCACTTTTCATGATAAAAATATCATTACAAATAGAAAAGAAAAACAGCAGAGCACCCCTTCCATAAACTATGTTGGTACAATAAGTTACTTACAAAGTGACTTGTATTTTCATACACCGTTATCGGTGGTAACAATTCATTTGTGTCTTACTTGTGCAGTTACAGTAATATTGTTATTGTGCCTGAATAATGATTTCTAAGGTTTATATCTAGATTAATTCAGTGAGTTTTATTTCATATTCTAAATGAGCCGTAGGGCATATTAAAACCTGAACGCATTAGAAAAGAATATCCCACTTTAGTGTGATCGGTAAAATAGGATGCTAATTCTGCAAATCTTTGTAGAAAATAATATTTTTTTTGACGGTATATAAGTCAGATAATGCATATTTTAAGGTTTTTCTTGTCGTAGAACACACCTCGGGTGTTAGGATTGCCCAAAGAAAGACCTCCCTACGGTCGGTCTTTCATTTGATCAATCCTGACACCCCTCGGTGTGTTCTACCCCTCGGTGTGTTCTACGTCAAGAAAAACCTTAAAATATGCATTATCTATAACATAATAACCCAACCATCATCCCAGACAGCCTCTATTACAACCTACCTATTGTATTTATTGTTAATTTGTTCTTGTCCTGAACATGCATGATATATTTGCCACTTGACCTTAAGTGATCAATCAATCTAAAATTGAGAATTGGGAAATGACCATAAGATAAGATAAGATAAGCAGATAAGATAATTTTATTGGTTCAAAATCCAAAATTACATTGAATTATAGGATTGTTACCAAGACAATAGACATTGACTATTCATAAACATACAAACATAATCTGACCACATTTATAAACATTATATATACATGTATAACTGGATATCCCCTCCATTATTAAAAGAAAATATTGTTACAATAATAAATGAATGTATATAATCTCTGCTGAGGAGGTGGTACCACAAAGTTATTAAGTACTCAATAAAGCATTTCTAGAATTATACATCATGTGCATGGTGCTTATGAATTTTACAATAATTCTAATTATATCAGTCTCATCACAGGTATACAAAAATTAAATCTTGCTTCATTAGTCATATTAAAAAAGAGGCAACTATTTCACTAATTTTGGAAAATAATTGTTCTCTAATTGCATGAATTGTATTTAGTTTTGTACATATTATAGTGAAATGAAATTCATCTTCTACTTCTAAAAGACAGAAGGGACAAATTCTTTCTTCTACCGGTGTTTTAGTGTGTCGTCCTTGTTCAATTTTAAGAACACTATTACTTATGCAAATTTTTTGCAAAATGTCCTATTACTTTTCTGTCAATATTTAACAATAAAATAGGTTTCCAATTTGTAATTTTCTTTAAGCTGTCTATATGTTCTGAGCTTATTCCTGTGCAATGATTTATCATCATAAAAAATATTTTCTTTCCAGTAATTCAGATATCTGTCATTAAGTTTGGTATGTAGTGCATATAATAAACGCCTTTTTGAAATAGTATCATGATTTTCCCAAACATGTGAAAAATTTAATGTAGCAAGTAGCTGTTCAATCTTTTTCGCAAATCCATTGGTTAATTGCAGGTTTGAACTATATACATCTTTAAGTAAACAATTATTACCAGATTTTATCACATGCAACCAGAAGCCAATTGACAGTTTTAATGCTTCTATAAAAACTGGATACATACCAAGTTCAGCTAGTACTGCTAAATTGACAGCTGATTTATTTACTCCAATTAAAGTTTTTGCAAATTTAATCTGAATTTTATTGGTAGCCAAAGACCAATATTTTGACTCTAGATTTGTAATATCTTTAATCATATATGGGTAAAGTCAAAATAAATGGTCCAAATTTATTTTTTTTAGCCAAATTTCAACATTGTTTTAGTGCATTTTCTTTTGTTGTATCTTGATACATATACATTGAAGTTAACAAATCCAAAAGGATATAAAAAAGAATAAAGAAATAAAAAAGTTCTGAAACTTTATTGACATAAACCAATAAAACAAATTTAAATCAAGTATACCTTTTGGGAATATTATTTCAGACAAACACTATCAAATATTTATATTTCTTTTTACCCCAATTGATTGCAGAGATCCAAACATTACTTGTAACATGAATGGTAATTTTTCCATTGATCTTCGAGTGAGTTAACTTAGGTTATTTTTAGAGGAGTGCGTTAACTGAATGATTTTTTAGTTATTGCACTCTCCAGTCCCGCCGTGTGTCGCTTGTCATAGGAAAAGCAAAGAATGGGAGGAGCTTAGACCAGTGCTCTAACTTCCATCTCAAAAGTTGTTATTTCACTGTCTAGCTCCGCCTCCTTGGCCTACTAAACTATGAAATCAATGACCCTAAAATGTCCTAATAAATGTAAACAAAATGCATACACAACAATATATCAAAAACAAATCGAGAAAAGGGTGGGGTGATGGGACTTACCTAACACTAGCCAAACTTGTAAACCTAACCCCAATTTAAAATGATTCCCTATATATATTATACATTGTACTTGAAACAAATGAATGCTCGATGAGAGCTACAAAAAGGAATAACGTGGTCTATAAATGAAGAGGCGATATTGATAAATTGGTAGATACTTTTTTTTTATCGTGACTATATAAATATTCCAAAAAAATTGTCTCTGGAAATTTTGGTCGTTTAATTTCCTCCACTTAATGAAAGAATAAAACAAAATGTAATAGAAATGACTATGAATTTTCCTATTGTTATTTTGGTTGGATACCTGTTTTATCGTGTCGAAATTAATAATATTCTAAAAATATATGTCACTGGATGTTTAGTAATTTTTTTCATTCTATAAAGGCCTATCTCCGAGAATTGATCATGCTTCAAATATTTGTCCCTGGATCTTACACTCATTCAACATGCAACCATTGCAATCAATTAACCGATCTTTTTCCAGTTCTTGGGAATGGAAGAATAGTATTTATTACCTTCATAATTGGTATTAGAAAATGTTTCCTTCTTATCACAACGATAAAACTCCTTTTAAATTACATGCCATTTTCGAGTTGGAGGGCAGATAAACATCGAATAAAATTTTGCAATCCCCCCTCTTTTTCAAGAGTTTTTTGGGAGAAAAAATATTCAATAACACGTAAATGGCTATCGAGCCTGAATGCCACGGCAACAATTCGGTTAAATGTACCTGTATCTGACATACAAATCCAACTGACATCTGCTGCATGCGTTAATTTTCTGGAAATCAGATATAGTATCACACCACTATTTGATTGACATATTGAAAAGTACAGTAAAGTTTAATTGTCAGCATTTAACCTTTGACGTCTGTCATAGCCCATTTATGTTACAAATCATATATAGCCACGCCTTACTCATTAACATATTTAATCCACTCAAAGCTATGCTTTTCGTGAATTAAATACGTTAATTCGTAAAAGGCGTGCTATATATATAACTTTTGATGCAAAGATTAATAATCTCATCTTTCATAATCATTTTTTTTTTAGTTTTTGGCTATTTTTGTATCAATTCATTTAAAGTTGATTGAAAAGTTTTGATTAAAATTAATTCATCATTAGTTGATAAAAAACTTCTCCATATTAAAATTAACCCTTTTTCAAATTTACTGAGGACAAAAATTGATAGATAAATCTTTTAATAAAGAAGATATATCAAATAGAAAATACATCAAATTTCCCTGTTTTTGTTGCACTCCTGACATATTATACACCAAACTAAAATACAGAAACTAGAACAAAATACTCATGATTTTTTTAATTTGTAATCATTGCTGGTTTATAAAGACCTAAATCTGTCATTTGAATGTTATTTCAATTTTAACTTATGCATCTTATGCTCTTCAGGTCATATTTAAATTGATTTTTCTGACACGTTATTATAAAAAAGAGGTTAAGTTACCAAACTATGAACTAAATTCTATTAAACTTCAGCAGAATTGCTGTTTGACAACAAAAAGAGATCTGCAATCTTCAAAGTTTTTCTGAACTAATATTTTAAAAAAATTATTACCTATATAAGGTACTTTATTTCTCCTATCTTGTTGCACTCCTGACATTCAATATATATTATATCAAAACAGTTATACATCATCAAAAAAGCCCATGATTTCTATTTTAAGTGTATATACCTTTCAGATTTAACATTTTAATTTCATTTAAACAATATTTTTGAACTATATCATACATATCACTTATTGTATACATAAGTTCACGTCTCATCATATCTGGCTACATTTTTTTTTTAATGGCATCCATTGCAATGTTAAAATTGGCTGAATTTTGTGGCTTGATGTGTAGAATAATCCTGCAAAATATCTTTGGAAAATCGCAAGTATTAAAAATATTACGTTAAAAAAAGATGTCAAAATTGTCAGGAGTGCAATACTTTTTCTGGACATTTTGAAATTTTATTCTTTTTTAAAGACACAGCAACTTGCAATTTGATGATATGTGCCATAGATTCTTATGTATATTACAACTATTATGTCTTAGTGATGATTTCAGCTACAAATGAAGCTTGTCCATTGAACAGTTTTGATACAGATGTGTTTTGAAAAAAAGTTGTGCCATGTCAGGAGTGCAACACAAAAATTAGTATTACTAAGGAATAGAATGATTTTTGCTTAAATGACTCACACCTAAACATAAACAAAAGTTTATCCTGTGAAACAAATATGTCCTTTCTAGAATAAATAGTTCATTTACCTGATTATTGATATAAATAATGTGTGAGCATCTAGTAAATAAGTCCTCCTATAAATGTCAGGAGTGCAACTTTGGAAGTTTAAAGACTCACACTAAAAAATACAAAAGCCAATATATGGTTCTGTTTTATTTTCAAAAGATACTATACTAGATACAAGATTGCACTCAAAGAGTAGCCTGATAGACAAGGAAATTTTCTTTTAGAACCATTTCTTTGACGTCAGGAGTGCAACAGTTTAAAAATGACATTTTCTTGGACTTACGTTTTAAGATAATCTCAGCTCCTACATGTCCTAGTGACTTATTTGCATATAAACATGTTTTCTAACTATTTAGGTTACATGTATGAGTTATAATAAATTCTTAAATGTAAATTTTAAAGCAGGACTTTGATCCAAGAAACATTGTTTGTCACGACACAAGCAAAATTATTTGAATGATGAATTTTATATAAGTTTAGAATTTAGGAAGCTTATTGTTCATAAACTGTGTATTTCGATTAGAAATAACCATATTTCAATTTAAAAGTTTTATAATGGTTTCATGTTATACTTATTAAATCATTATAACTATAATAACAATTAATTTTGTTGAACTCCTGAAATGAATTTACCAAAAGAAGAAGTTGTGTACAGATTTAATAATTTTAAATGAATGAAAGATGGGAAAGATAGTTGATGAAACTAAACTAACTTGAGAATAAAATCAGACAGACTTAAAGATCAAAACACACCATCAAAGTCAACATCGACTATAACTTTGATGAGCAGAAAATTGAGAAAAACTCTGAAAGAAGATCCACCTCAAGAACACTAGACAAATAAAACCAAAGAAAGAACAAAAAAAAAAAAAAAAAAACAAAAAAAACAAAACAATGTAAAACTAAATTACAAAGACTTAGACCTGAAGACAAAAACACAGATGGATAAAAATGAAAAAAAAACAGAGATTGGCAACAGAAGAGAAGAAAATTTACACAAGCCAAAAAATTGCAAACCCACAGAAAAATGTCCAGTCAAGAAGCAAAAGTACAGGTGCAGATACACTATCTACAGAAATCAGAAAGAGAAGACAAAGTATAGGGAAAATTTTTCCTGACCAACCCAGCCTTGCCCTAAAACAATGGAATACATCATATCCACAGCTACACCAAGGTAGTTGTAAGAACTAATCAGTACTGATGGGTGCTGAAGTGAAAACAAAGTTGAGAGACCCTTAATAGATCTGGAAACTTGAAAAGAAACTGGCAATTTCAAATAGAATAGAGGATACCTGAAAAACTTAGACTTAAAACTAAGGGACTCTTTGAAAATGCCATTTTCTTTTATACATTTTTCAGATCTTTAAGGGGTTCCTCAACTTTGTTTATACTTCAACATGTTCAAGACTCATCAAATTCTTGCACACAGCTACCATCAGTTCACATTAACTCTTGACAACCACCTTGGCGTAGCTGTGAATATGATGTGCTCAATTGTTTTAGCCCAAGATTTGAGATGGTCTGGAAGATAATGTCTTATTCTTTGACTTCTCTTTCTCATTTCTCTAGGTATTGAAGTGCATCTGTACTTTTGCTACTTGACTGGACAATTTTCTGCTGTTTTGCAACTTTTTTTTTAGCTTGTGTCAATTTTCTTCTTCTCTTCTGTTGTCACTTTCTCTGTTTTGTTTTCATTTTCTCATGTGTTTTAATTCTGGTCGAAGTCATGAATTCTGTGTTACATTGTTTTGTTTTCTTTGTTCTTTCTTTGTTTATATTTGTTTAGTTTGTCCTTCGGATTTGGATTTTATTTCAGTGTTTTTCTCAATTTTCTACTCCTCAAAGTTGAAGTTGTTGACTTTGATGGTGTGTTTGTATGCACTTAGCCTGTAAGATTTTATTCTAAAGTTTAGTTTCACAACCATCTTTCCCATCTTTCATTCATTCAAAGGTTGGGTCTTAAAATTGAACTCAAATTGTGCAAAACAGCTTAGTATGAAAAATTCATGTCAGGAGTGCAACAAAATTAATTGTTTGTTATAACAATTTTAATAATTTAATAAGTATTACATGAAACCATTATAAAGCTTTTTAATTGAAACATGGTTATTTCCTAATCAAATGACAAAGTTTAAGACAATTAGCTTCCATAATTTGAAAATAATATGAAAATTTAGCATTCAAATATGTTTGCTTGTGACAAACAATAATTCTTGGATCAAAGTCCTGCTTTGAAATTAACCTTTCAGAATTTATTATAACTCATACATGTAACCTAAATAGTTAGAAAACATGTTTAGATGCAAATAAGTCACTAGAAGCTGAGATTATCTTAAAATGTAGGTCCAAGAAAATGTCATTTTAAAACTGTTGCACTCCTGACATCAAAGAAATGGTTCTAAAAGAAAAATTCCATGTCTTTCAGGCTACTCTTTGAGTGCTATTTTGTATCTAGTGTAGTATCTTTGAAAATAAAACAAAACCATATATTGGCTTTAGTATTTTTCAGTGTGAGTCTTTAAACTTCAAAGTTGCACTCCTGACACTTATATGGAGGCCTTATTTACTAGACTCTCACACATTATTTATATCAATAATCAGGTAAATGAACTATTTATTCTAGAAAGGATATATTTGTTTTACAGGATAACTTTTGTTTATGTTTAGGTGTGAGTCATTTAAGCAAAATCATTCTATTCCTCAGTAATACTTATTTTGTGTTGCACTCCTGACATGGCACAACTTTTTTCAAAACACATCTGTGCCAAACCGTTCAATGGAAAGCTTCATTCTGAGCTGAAATCATCACCAAGATATATAAGTTGTAGAACAAATATGAATTTAAGGTATATTCCTCCATACACCAATTTGCTGTGTCTTGAAAAAAAAGTATTTTTTCAAAATGTCACAAAAAAGTGTTGCACTCCTGACAATTTTGACATCTTTTTTTAACGTTATTTTTTTAATACTTGAGATTTTCCAAAGATGTTTTGCAGGAATGTTCTACACATCAAGTCACATTATTTGAAATCAATTTATTCAATCAATTGATCAGCATGATTGATAAATATTGCTTTATATGCAAGGAACCATTTATTTTGACTTTGCCCATATAGCATGTATAGAGACCAAACTTCACTACAATAAAGAAGTATAGGTTTAACACAAGCATCAAAAAGCTTGAGGTGAGGTAAAACATTAATATCTTCAGAAAATAACAGTTTTCTGATACAAAATATAGCTTTTGAGGCTTTTTTACAAAGAAGTCTCACTGCCTCAGTAAAACTACCAGAGGGTTTAAACAGTATACCCAAATATTTATATTCTGTACAGTGTTCCAAAACATTATCATTAAATACAAACTTGTCTTTTGTAAGTTTTTTACCAGATTTGTTAAAAATCATAATTTTGGTTTTGTCAAGATTTACTATTAAATCCCAACTAGTGCAATATAAACTTAGCTTATCAAGGCATTTTTGTAGGCCATTAGCAGTTTTAGAAATAAGAACTAAATCATCAACATATACATGATATAACAAACATGAAATATCATTATCATTTAACTTGGGCGGATCACATGTGGAGTCAAAAATAGGGGTTAAATCATTAATATATAAAGAAAATAATGTGGGACTTAAAATACACCCTTGTTTTACCCCAACTGTGGAATTAAAAAAATCAGTGACACTTCCAGAGATCTTCATGGAGTACAAAACCTCTTTATACATATCTCTCATTATACTGAAAAAAGACCATTGATAGCTTTTATAGCTAACAAAATATCTTATGGGTAATCAACGCTGCATTGAAGACCCATTGGTGGCCTTCGGCTGTTGTCTGCTCTTTGGTCAGGTTGTTGTCTCTTTGACATATTCCCCATTTCCATTCTCAATTTTAAATGAAGTCCATCCTCAAATGAAAAACTGTCAAACTCATTTGCTGAATTTTTCATCAATAAAGTTGTTACAATAAGAGATGGGCTATGACAATGCAAGATATCAAAATAAAGTGACGGGTGACAATATCACATTTCGACATGCTGATTTTGAATTCACTGGAACACCTTTGTTGTCATTTAAACACACAACCAATGATGAGATACAAACTATCATTCAAAAGGTACCAAGCAAGTCTTTAGAGCTAGATCCCATTACGTTGAACCCATTTAAACACTGTCATGACTGTGTTGATTTTGTCGTGCCCTTAACTATTGAATTGATTAAATTAACAAAAATGATAATTTATCAACCATGTTGTCAACAGTAATATTTTTATATCACAGGTGTAACAAGACAACTAAGACAGACCTTTCAAAATTGTGTATATGAAAGTAAAGTGAAATGGACAAGAATTGCACCAGAGATTGACATAATACGGGTAACAGAGAGATACTCCCATTGTGCTTGTTATTATGACAAGTCACTGTATGTATTTGGTGGATGTACATCAATGAACACGACCTTTAATGACCTCTGGAGATTTGACCTGGCAAGGAGAGAATGGATAAGGCCACTAGCTATGGGTAAATATTATGTAGTAGTACTATTTTTATAGGCAGTTTTGGCCTATGGGGTTGTGTAGCAGAGTCACTTGATTACCTTGATTATGCGGAAATCAGAATACTAATTAGTTCGATTTTCTCAATGCTATTTCATTCTTCAGTTGTTTTAACATAAAGTCCAAGTATGTTTTTTGTTTATGTTGTTTTATTTAATATTAAAATAAGTTTAATTGATTGAACAACATGAACAATCCATTGTCAGATAGTCTTTGTATTTAAACATGTTAAATGGGCAGTACCGGTACTCCTACGAATGACCACCTAACAGTAATGTTTAATATAGCCAGAACCATTAATAAAATGCTTAATGTTGGTAGCTGTGCTATTCTTTGACAAAGTAAATAGTTTTGAAAATCAAATTTGAATTTAAAGAACATGAAGAAGGACATGAAGGAGACGAAAAAAGGAAAACTGCTGGTTTGAAATTAAAGTCTTGTCTTTGTGCATTAAAATTTTTTTTTCAAGCATTCCAGGAAAATTGTTTTATAAGAACAGTGTTCTCCCCAAAAATTTCAAATAACATCCTGGTAAACTTGGCATTTTGAAATATCATCTTTTTGGTGGCAATTATAACATCAAATCCGTAACAAAATCTATAAGAAAATCAATTCACAGCATCTTATTCAAGCAATGAAGCATCACATTACCATAAAGCTAAAGGGACCTTTGGAGAGCACTACAGTATTGAGAACATTTCATGGCCTTTTATAGCTGACTATGCGGTATGGGTTTTTCTCATTGTTGAAGGCCGTTGTTAACTTATATGTCATTTGATCTAGAGTGGAGAGTTGTCTCATTGGCAATCATACCACATCTTATTTTAAAAATATATGTTATATTTTTTGTTTTTGTTGTTAGGAACCTATCCATCACCTAAGGCATGTTCCAGTATGGTTGTATATAAGGACAGTCTGGTATTATTTGGTGGATGGAGTCATCCAACTCCTTATCCCTTACACCAGGTTGGTTGTAAAGAATTTGGTGAAAATCAGAAAATACAAAACAGCATATTGGTAGCTATTTATAAAGCTACAGATTGCTGTGCAAACTTTAAACTGTTCATATGATAAATAATTAAACGATCAAAATGGAGACAGTTATGCAATGTCGACTTCTATGTCATTTGGTCTGGGGAGAGTTATCTCATTGGCAATCATACTACATCTTATTTTTATGCTAAAAAAACATAACTATGTAAAAATGAGCTATTTTAAGGTAGATTAAATTTTTATGCAAATGGTTGCAAATGATTAGTCTATTTTATCTTTGATTAAGCACAATTTGATGAGGATTAAGAATTTATTTGTGAGAATTTTTATTTAATAAAACATAACAATTGTATCTTATGGTAATATTGAATTTTACCCCAATAAAGAAAACGTTTCAACCTTTTAAATGTTAAAACCCTGTTTTATATTAGGGAAAATAAGTGAACAATGTGACAAAGAAAAGTAGGAAAATTTTACCAATTTTGTTAAAGCCAGTAAAGTATGGTGACCCAAAATATTCTAATCTTGGTTTTTGTCTCGCCTGTGATGAAATTCTGAAAGGAGAGACATAGGTGTTGCTTTACTGGCGACGTCAGCGTCAACAAATGTCAAGTTTTCTGCCTAAGTTAGTGTGATCTGCACTACTTGTGATAGTTCAATGATATTTTGTTTGAAGTTGCAACTATCAGTACATATCAGTTGACGACTATTTTTAGGTATATTTCAGATACTATAAGCAATAGGTCAACTTTATTTGGTGTATGGAATAATTGTAGCGTGTACTTGTCAGACTGGCAGCTTACATCTGACCTTGACCTCATTTTCATGGTTCATTGGTCATTGTTATCTGATTTGGTCTATTTGTCAGATACTATAGGCAATAGGTCAACTATATTTGGTGTATAGATTGATTGTATTAAATTATATGTATATCTCCATCTGGCAGGATTCATCTGACCTTGACCTCATTTTCAGGGTTCATTGGTCAATGTTAAGTTTTCATGGTTTTGGTTATTTATCAAATACATGAAATACTTTAAGCAATTAAGGTTAACTATATTTGGTTTATGGAATGATTGTAAGGTGTACATGTTTCCTGGCAGGGTTCATTTGACCTTGATCTCATTTTCATGGTTCAATATAAAACTTTCCTGGCTATGTTTGTTTTGTAGATACTGTAAGCATTGGGTCAACTATATTTGGTATATGGAATGATTTCATTGTGTACATGTTTGTCTTGCAGGGTTCATCTGACTTTAATCTCTTTAAATTGATTATTGATAATGTTAATTTTATTTGAAATTTATAGCAAAACCTTATTACACACTTTCAACATAAATTCAATCATGATAAGTGAAGCAGGCGAGACATTTGACAGTGTAGACTCTTGTCTTTCTAATCAAATACTAGTACATCCTCATTTTCCAGTGACATTCCAAATTTTCTGCCCTTCATTGTGGTTACCCCCTATTGAAGAACCTACCTAATGTATTTATTTTTATTATGGTCTCCTGAACATGCATGAAATATTTTCAACTGGACATAAAGCAAAAATCAATCAATCAGTTTTTCTATTCACACAAAAGTGCCTTTTCAATGTATAATCCTTTCAAAATCAGATAATTTTGAAAAAAACTCTTGTTTGAAAAAATGCTCCATATATTTCAGTATATCTTTGAGAAAGCAAGATAGAGACTTCATTCAGGCAAAGTATGAAGAAATTACCTTAATTCTTGATGGTATATATATCTTGTAGCATGAATATTTGTCTTTCAGCATGTTCAGTGGTAAAAAACATAAATCTGCAGGATTTTTTATATGTTGGTCCAAAAAAAAAATTTGCTTGTACATGATGTATTTGGACTTGAATGTACATTTTTTTGTATTTGGTTTCAAAGCTGATTTTTCAATACTTAGTATTTTATGACAGTAAATGTGAAAATGTCGGGCTATGGTGTTTTTCTAGTATGAAAGCAGATAGTATTTATTTGTCATCCAATGAAAAGTAAAAAGATTAAGTAAGATTTTTAATGAGCATGTTTCATCTTTTCCAGGCTGCAGGATTTTTCTATGAATTGCATATGTACAAACCTGAGGTTAACAGATGGTACCTTGTGACCAGTATTTCTAGAGAACATCCACCACCTACAGCAGGCCATTCGGCTTCTATTGTCAAGGACACCATGCTTCTGTTTGGAGGATCCAGTGTGCCTGGTACAGGGTAAGTAAGACCTAATTTCCATCTCCTACTGCAGGACACCATGCTACTATATGGAGGATCTATGGTACAGGGTAAGCGAGGCCTTAATTCCGTCTCCTACAGCAGGCCTTTCAGCTTCTATTGTCAAAGATACAATGATTTCTGTTTGAAGGATCCAGAATGCCCTGTACATTGTAAGTCAGGCCTCAATTCCATCTCGTACAGCAGGCCATTCAGCTTCTATTGTCAAGGACACCATGCTTCTGTGTGGAGGATCAGTGTGCCTGGTACAGGGTAAGTAAGGCCTGAATTCTGTCTCCTACAACAGGCCATTCTGCTGCTACAGTGAAAGACACCATGCTTCTGTTTGGAAGATCAAGACTCAGGGTTAGTAAACCTTAAGTCTATCTCTTACAGCAGGCTACTATGCTTCTTTTGTCATAAACATTGTATGTTTATGTTAGGAGGATCCAGGTACAGGATATGCCTTCTTTCCACCTCACTTATAGTTTTTGTGATTAGGTTGGTTTCTCAGATACATGAAGTAATAGGTCAACTATTCTCAGATATTGTAAGTTATAGGTCTTTTATGAGTGTATAGGATGTTTGTAACCCTAAGGTGTACATGTCTGTCTAACAGGGTTATCTGACCTTGACCTGATTTTAATGAATCATTGATAATTTTCAGTGAATAAGATTATATAATTCCTGTAGTAATCCCTTGAGCTGAAAGATTTTCAATATTGAATTTAATAATAATCAGTGAAGCAGGCTATACATTTGAGCATGTGTACTCTTGTTATGTTAGTTTTAATGCTTATTATTTGTATATTTCAGAACAAACGATTTGTGGAGATTTGATTTTATAGATTTAACATGGAAGAAAATAGTGACAGATAACAAGAGACCAAGCCCAAGATTTGGTCAGACACAGGTATATATATAGTTTTCTTTTCTCATCTCAAAGTAATCAGCACATAAAAAATCAAAATATTTGTAGTTAAACCAACCTCATGAATGCATGATTAATGTTAATTGGACATTAATGTAAAGCAGTCCAATTGTATATGGTTCTAAAAATTTGAATGTTTTTGATAAGATTTAATTTCTTGTTGAGATATATATATTATCTCATGGGATCAGTGGTTGATAGCCAGAAATATTATCTTTATGATGGTTAAATTAATTGGTTAATCCTGAGGTAATGTTTTGTCAGAAAATTAATTTAAGATTTAAAACACATATTAAATGCTTTTTGTTTCACCTGCTACAGAGACCTAGATGAGCTCTTTCTGGTGTAGGTAGCTGTAAATTTAAGTTAAAAAATAAGAAAACAAATGTATATGCCAAATTAGAGATTTGACCTAGATTTTACAGTTCACTGAACATGTAAATGTGAATGGGGGAAACATTAGTTTTGAATTAGTTCAGTTACCATGATTTTTATGATGGTGTAATACCACCAAATCATAGTATGTCACATCCGGTTGCATACGAAAAAGGGTTGAAAAAAAATATTCCCTTGAATTTGACAGTTGTAGGAAATTAATTCTACATGTCATTGCATTAAAAAAATTTTGAGTCATAAACATATGTCTTGGGTGTTTCAAAGCACCATTATTTTTTTATTTTGTGTTTCTATAGAATATTTTTGGAAACTTGAGGTTACATGGTTACTAAAGCTTGTTAACAGGGATAAAAAGGGGTGAAAATTTGATTGGTTAACTTCCAGTGATGGTTATTTTCTTATATGCAATGAAATGATATGTGAAATTTTGTCTATAGTACTGAACAGGATAAAACCATACTCATGCCAAGTATTTTTTAATTTAAAACAAAGATAATTTCTGCATAATTTTTTGAAAAGTGCAAATTTAACAAAGACTAATAGTATTACACCTGATGAAGTCATGGTCACACTTACTTGAAACTTAGAAGACATATATATGTGGTTTGATTTCAAATGAGACAATTATCCACCAGAGAATGAAGGATGAGATGTAATTAAACAACTGAAGGACACAGTACTGCCTGCAACAATGAGCAAAACCCATACTGTATACTATAAACACATAGCAAAATTGGAACAATTCTAAAATATATATGCAAAATAAAAGTTTTGACCCAGAGCAAGGCATGTTATTGTTATTGCCTTAGTACTGTTGATAGGTTCAATACAACTGTATGTTTACTTACAGCTTTTTTATCTTTATTTCTATTAGCAGTTTTGTGCAATTAGATCAGGAGTTTGTATAAATCATTGTTCAAAATAAATATTTATTTTAGAATAGGTAATCGAATTATGCCTCTTTAGGTTAGTTTTGTACCATTTTAGAAATCTATTGTGTAATTAAGAATTTCATTTTAGGTCACAGTAGATGACCAGCATATATTAGTTATAGGTGGTTGTGGAGGTCCTAATCAGGTAAATATTGTACTGAATGTAGAACACTGTACAAGTATTTATGTTCATGATGTAGTAATTTTTACTACAGTACTTTGAAATTCTAAAAGAGATTCTTTCCAAATTTTTTAAACTTTATTTTATCAGCAATCTAAAAACAGGCTTCGTGGTTACTGTGAAACTACCTGCTCATTGTGAATCAGAAAGGGATACTAAAAATTCCAGAGTACATTGAATCTAAGTCCCTTTCCTTATGCATTAATGTCAAAACATTTGTCTTCTAAACCCTTTTTTCCTCATTAGAAACTTAAAGTCAAATTGGAAGAATTAGTCTAACTTCCTTTCATAAGAAAGGCCAACACAGATACAAACATCTTGTTTAAAGAAAAGACAAAAACATACATTGTATATAAAAACTGATTAAAACAAAAAGTTTTCTAAAGTTGAACAACTGAAACAAGAATTTCTCTTAAATTGAACAACTGAAACGAAAAGTTCTCTAAAATTGACAAAATATTTAACAAGATGCTTGATTTTTCAACTAACAACATATTTGTTTTTCAACTGACAATTGACATGCCTATGGGAACTAACTGTACTCTTCTATTTGCTGACTTATTCCTTTATTTGTATGAAGTAGACTTTAAATAAGAAGTAAGCAAAGAGGCTGGTATTATCCTTTAACTTTATTGTTCTCTATATGGATGATGAATTTAATAAATATCAATAAAAGAAGAGTTGTTCAAATATTAGACATATATTCCTACTTCAGATATTTAATGACATGTGGTTGTTGAGCATGGACAAGGATCCTTGGGAATGGACAGAGGTCAAGGTCAATAACACAGACTGTGCTGCTCCTCAGCTATGGTGTCATCCAGCTTGCAAGGTAAAAATGCACATAGTAAACAAAAATATAATTTGTTTTTATACTATATTTAGGTTTTATTTATAGCTATTCCTATGCCACATGTTGTATGACCACTGTGTGTCTGCACCTTTATATAAAATAAGGAAATGTGGTATGGTTGCCAATGATACAACTATTCACCAGAGTTCAAATTACGTAGATGTTAGAAACTATAGGGCACTGTATTGTCTTCAACAGTGAACAAAACCCATACTGCATATCAAGCTATTAAAGGCCCTGACAGAGACTGTTTACAAACATATCTTGAATTCATATGCGTACTCTGACACAATGAGTCTGGCCTATTAGTGGTGTTGTTCCTGAATTTTTGGCCTTGCACCAGGAACCATTTGTATCTACTGTATGGTAAATTGTAAAACATCCTGAAGAGTCATCCACGTTTCCACACCTTTAAGAGAACTCAGTGGGCGATATTGTTTGAATGACTTCCACTGCTAGGAAAGGGTTTCCAGATTCAGTCACACAAATACCATTTGTGCAGTTTATCAAGATACATTTCTTCTTTAAGATAAAGAGGTTGATGTACATGATATATTAAAAAGATAAACTGACAAATAATTATACTGTCATGACTGTGGATTCATCTATTTTCGTGGGTACCAATTTTTCATGAATTGAGGAATACTTACATTTGGTTGGATATTTGATTTCATGATTTTGCCAAATTCTGCATAGAAGCCTATAGAAAATTCGTATTTTGCTGAACATTTAAATTTGTGGTTCTCCTGTACCCATTAATCCACGAATAATAATGAATCCACTGTATACAAAAAGAACTGTGCTAGTATATTGAATTCACACCTTACAGTAAGAACAAGATGAGTTTACTCAGTCAGTGACTGACAAATGGTCAATGAATTTGGTTTCCTCCATTAAAACTGTTCACTTGCAAATTTTTAACTGAATATGGAAATTTAAAATTCAAACTAGATCACCTGATTATAATCACCACATAGTTTGTTTAAACTAGATCTCCAGATAGTGATCACCACATAGTGAGTTGAATAAAGAAGGTTAAGAATCAGTACATTTTGCTTAAGTTTCTATGAAATAAGTCTTAAGATATATAGGTTCAACAACAGTAGAAAAAACTACCATCAAAATACAACCATCAATTATACACAACTATCATGTTATTTATATACCTTATAATAATATTATTACAAAACTTGTTATAAAAATTTGTGGGAAAAAAAAAGTACCGAATTCATGAAAGAAGTCATAACATACAAGCAGGTCTAAGTTCCTGATTGAACAGTGTTGACTACTATTATTATTTGCTGTGTCTAGATAAACAAATGCGAAACACAATTCCTATGAAAAATAATGTATGCTAAATTAGAAACAAACCTGTCTGTCCAGGAAAGCAAAGAAAATAGATAATACTCTGTAAGTTTGATAATTTTTTTAGGTATTCTAAACTTACTATGTAATACAAATGGGTCAAGCAGGGGTATCAATTTGTGAGCTCTACTGACAGGTTTTCTAGTTGCTGTAATATATAGTACTTTTTGTATACAAAAAGAATAACAAAAATGATGTTATTCATTATGTAAATTGACATTTTTAAAGCAACACATTCCTAGCAGTATAAATATCTACATGCATTTGGAGAACATTTCTTATATTTGACTTCATTTATTTTTAGATTGGTAACATGATCACAGTTTTAAGTAAACCAACAAAATCTGTATCAAAACCAACATCACAACCTAGTCCAAACTTACGTCCCGTGGAAAATATACAACAAAATAGAGTTTGGGTACCACCAGTGGAAAGAGAAATACCACCATCAGATAGAGGTGGTGACAATCCTGGTCCCTCACACAGGATGCCAACAGCAGGCCCTTCTCATTATGGGGATCAGAGGTATAACAGTTCCAGCACAGAAAGTGATGAAGAAAGTATGCCCCAATTTAAACGACCTTCAATTGTAGAAAATGACTCACCTAGGCAACCGTTGCAGTCTGGTCGTTCAAGGTTACAGCCATCTGATCCAGATTCTACAAGTAAATTAGGTGCAATCTTAAATTATGTCGAACAACAAAAAAAGTTACAGTTAAGTGCAATGGAATCAACCTCAAGTGTTCGGACAGGTTCTCCTTCAGTACGTCCAAATGCTATGAGCAATAGACAGAAACAGCTTGAAGCTCTGAGAAAAATGGAAGAAAAATTACGGGAAAATATGGCACAGCAAGCTAAGCAAAAACAAACTGGACAGAGTAGAAATACTGAGGCTCAGAACCTAACGTCATCACGGCGTAGAGATCCACATTCACAAATGCATTTACATGTTCTTGACATTGCAGAGGTTGTACAAGGTCATGTGACATGGCGACCTATAGATGAAAGTTTTTCATTGGATGCTCCAGATGAAACAATATTTTATTCTTTATCTGAGGGTCGTGGTGAACTTATTATGTTTGGTGGTATTCAACGTGATATACAGTCCATGCAAAGAGGCGTAGACTTGAAATCTCACCTAGTCAGTAATATTCTTTACATCTTGTCTCCGCTGAAAACATCCATTTGATTTTATTTTGGTTTGTTAGCTTTTTTGTCATAATAGATAATTATGAACTTAAGGAAATGTGCACATTTTATTTTTAATTTTAGGATGCTAAAATTTTAGTAAAATTTTTATGGCATATAAAATTTATCATGTTTATACAGGCATTCATATTTATCTGTTTTGCATTTAGCACAAAAACAAACTTAATTTGTATTTTGTTATTCAAATGATGAAAACAAATAAAATAAAACTTACATTTTTCACTTGTTTCTGGAATAACCTTAATCAGAAATGCTCTAGATGATCAATTTGAGAGGCAAAATATATTAAAACATCCAATAGTAACAAACCAAAAGTATTTTGAAACAACTGGGTATCCAGAAATATATGATACAATTCTCAATTTTCTTACAATGTAAATACTGAAAGTCAATCTCCACGAAAGGTTTTTCTATAGAGTTAAATGTATTAATTTATGAATTTATTTATTGTGTCGCCTGACAGTCCAGCACTACATAGTAATCACTTAAGTCGTCTTGAGTCGGTGTCCATGTCACAATTTATGTTAATCCACAACTCGTTGAAAAAAAATTAGCATGACAGAATTTAACCAAACATGCATAGATTCTCCAACAGGAAATATGCACCTGCTATTTAAATTTTTGATTCGACTGAAATTTGGGGTTTCTGTACCAAAACATGGATTTGTCTGTATATTTTTAAAATGGGATGTACTATTCGCACCTATCAGACAGTACAGTACTGGATTATAAATTCTTTAGTGTTTTCTAGCATGAATGATACCATTTGCCTGATATCCAAACTTTTTTTTTAATTTTAATTTTTTTATAACTTCCAATTTACAACATACTATACACAAATATAATAGCATTTTTTTTTCAAATATACAAATATAAGATAGAGAGTAAAGCATTCTAAACATCAGAGAGAGAAATAGAGAGAGTGAGAGAGAATAGTGTGGTGAGTTTTCAATACAATTCATATAGACATTGAATTCTACTTCAATATAGTAAATCCAGCATTTTCATTTATAACATTAAATTTAAAGTATATACTTAACTAAGTAATCTATCAAAAATATTCCATTCTCTAAGAAACTGATATTCACATTTGTTTTCATAGCAATATTTTTATCAATTGCATACAAATATTTCATCTTCTCTTTTATTGCGTTTATTGACAGGTTTTTTTTAAAACATCTGGTATTATAAACATATTGTTTTATGATAAGAAAAAGAGTATTTTCTGCATTGCCTTTTGATATTTTTGCAATGTTACCAAACAAAAAAACTTCTTTTGTAAAAAGTACATTAATTCCATTGGTCAGAAACCAATTTTCAATCTGTTCTAACAATATCTGATATCCAAACTTTGTGCAGATGTTTACAAGTGTGATTGAAAAGATATGTAGGATATAGGTCAATGAGACAACAACTAAACGATAAAAATCACCAAAAACAAGCAGCAGTTATTGATAGACAATAGACAGGTGTATATTCAATATGTTAAGCTTGACAATGCCCTGATTCTTAAAAAGTTGTGAATAATTTAACAGAGACTGTCATAATATCTATGAAAGTAAACTTATATGGGTGAATTGGGTTATTTTCGTGTTACATGTACAAATTTCTTAACCTGTAATGTAATACTGCTATTGGGAAATTTTCGAGTGGGGGATGAACTTCGCTTGTTTTGTCATCACTTAAAATGTGCTAAATATCCCATGCATGAATAGTGGTAAAAAACAACAATATATTGGTTTGATGTCCTAATTTATACCCCCTGCAAAAAGTTTATGAATTGGAATCATAAAAAATCACTACCCGAAATAATATCCACATAATTGTTTTAGTGTCAGTATGAATTCTCTATCCCAATGAATTAAAAGAACAGCACTTTTATTGCTGTCATTAATCTTGACAATAGCTGGATCATCTTCAATAACTGCATAGATCTCTTCACTTTCATAGTACTCTGACATTTATCAATAACCACTAGTATTCATGTTATTTGAAGAAGACAATGGGAATTAACTGTTCAATTGAACAATTTAAATGGAATGATTGCATAAATACTTTTTAAACCACAACTTTGCCTAAGATTAGACAATAAAGATAAGTAAAGTGTTACACAATCAGGAAAAATTCTCATCTCATGACAAAAAACTCAATATCTGGTAAATACTTTAGTAAGTAGAATTCACCTGAAACTTGGAAGGAACTATTACAGTTGACTTATCATATATGCCCCCTTCTTCTATGGAAGTCACTTTGGATCTTAAGACGGTTCCCCAATATACAAAATATCAAAAGAATAAAACAAAAGATCAAAATGTTATGGCTTTGACTAAAAAATGTCCCAAAAAGTTAACTTTTAGAAAAAGTTCAAAGTCATCTCTAATGATACATGGCAAATTACGTTTTCTGGAGATGGTGCACTTGCTCTCCTTATATCAAAAGCAACATTCAAGGGAAACGAGATGGCTTAAACAAAAGATGTCCAAAAATCAACTGACCTTGAAGTCCAAGGTTACAGGTCATATGCAATGGTAGATAATACGTCTTCTTTAGATGATGAACCCATTTTCAAATATCAATAACCTGTTTTAAAGGATAAAAAAATTATGTCCTGGACAATATGTTACAAAATATCAAAATTAATTATTTGAACTTGAGAACAAATGTCAGAAGGTCAGTAGTCATCTTCAATGGTATGTACCCATAATTCAAATATCTAAAGCATTTGTCAGAGGATAAAAAAGTATGGAGTGGACATAGAAAATGGTATGAGTTTTACAAAAACTGGGATGCCACTGCTGGTGGACGTTTCGTCCCTGAGGGTTTCACCAGCCCAATAGTCAGCACTTTTGTGTTGACAAGAAATATTGATATGTTCATTTTCTGTAAATTTACTGTTTATAAAATGTTGAAGTATTTGAAACACTGAGGTTTTTCTACCACCAAGAATATATTGCCTTAGCCTTATTTGGCACAACTTTTTGAAGTTTTTCGGTTTAAATTGCTTTTTAATTTAGTATTTGATTTTTGCCTTACAACTGTTCTGATTCGAGCGCCGCTGATCAGTCTTATATAGAAGAAACGATCATCCGGCGTATTAAAAAATATCAGCTTTGTACTAGTATTTTTTATGAGATTTTGGTATACTGATGAATCCTGTGGAGTATAGTCTCCCACAAAAAGCTGATCTATATTTTACGCTTGGATAGCATTAACGGTACCAAATTTATTGCACCAGATGAGCATTTCGGCTATATATGTATGAGGCGCCGTTTTACTATTTATTCCTCATTTTCTGATATCAAAAAATATTTCTTGATATCAAAAAATTGAATTCCTGATATCAGAAATTGATTTTTTGATATCAGAAAATATTTCTTGATATCAGGAATTCAATTTTTTGATATCAAGAAATCCCTTTTTTGATATCAGGAATTCGATTTCTTGATATCAGAAAATAATCTTTATTTCTTGATATCAATAATTCGATTTTTTGGTATCAGAAAATCATTTTTGTTATCAAGAAATCCATTTTATGATATCAAAAATAGATTTTCTGATATCAAATAATACTGACGATTATTTGATATCAAGAAATACATTTTCTGATGTCAAAAATGATTTTTGATATCAAAATTCAAATTCTTGATATCAAGAAATGATTTTTGATATCAGAAAATAAGAAAATATTAATGATTGCCCCCTGTGTGTCAATAAAAGCATCCGAGCTCACCCATGAGCCATAACATTAGGTCTAGTGTTTCCGTCTTGTTTAAGGAAAGAAAATCTCAAGAGTTCGGCTTTATCAGCCATAAGAAGTTTTGTATGTTTGTGTTTTTCACATATTAATTATTTTAAGGTTTATAGTCAACAATTATAAGTTCCCGCTTCTTTTATAAGCAATTATTGGTTTCCTCTGAAACAGATTTGTGCAGTTAGGTTTTTGTGAAATTAAGCCCCAGTATTTGGTAATATTGTTTTAATTTTTTTCCCCCGTTGTTTATGTTGCGAATTTAGTAAGTCAGTTCTGATTAGTATACAAATCAGGAGATGTGGTATTATTGCCAATGAGACAACTATCAACCAAAGTTCAAATGAAGTGGATGTAAGAAATTATAGGCAATTGTTTGGCCTTCAACAATGAGAAAACCCAATACCGTAAAGTCGGATATAAAATGCCCCGACATGAAAAATATGAAACAATTCAATTTAGAAAGCTAACGGCCTAATTTATAACAAGACATATTACGAAAAACAAATATGACAGACATGAACCAACGACAATTACTGAACTACAGGCTTCTGACGTGGGACAGACACATAAAGAATGTGGCGGCCTGGGACACTGGTCACGGTTACATCACAACATAATGTAAGAACAAACTATAAAAATCAGTTGACAAGGTCTTTACTCATCAGATTGATACAAAGAAGAAAAACAGCTAACAAAAACACAGACCAGACGTGGCAGGGTAACAACAACAAAAAGACACAAAGTATAGATGTGAGAGTACTCGCAGTTACTGACAGCTAGTTCAAAGCCAATTACAACAAATAAAAAAAATGCATTTCTTGTATTTTCAAATACTTCGTCTATTTCGTCTTTTAACGAGACGTTTTTTGAAAGACTGCTAGTACTTCTTATGTACCGCGCCTTCAGTGGCGGATCCAGAACTTTTTTAAAATAGGGGCCCACTGACTGCCATAAAAAAAGGGCCCACTACAGTCATGCTTCAGTGATTCCCTATATAATCAACCAAATTTTTCCCATGATAGGTGGGGCCGGGCCCCCCTGGATCCGCCTATGGCCTTGAAAAATATCCTTTAAATACAGTTATTCTATATGAGCCTTTTCTGTGAAGTATTGAAAAGTTTCAGTAGGCTTGAAGTACGTTTTCATTTCTAAAATACCTTCATTTTGGAAGCGTTTGTCTTTGTTTTAAACGACTGACCACGACTGTCAAGAAAGTTACAATTCATTTTGAGAAAATTGGTATGTACAATTTAGGTAGGTACATGCATTGTATTAGATATGTAAGGCGAAGAGATCGTGTATTACGTCAGTTGAACCTGAATATATCATCCAGCCATCGTATCTAAATCTTGAACACATCAATATTTTTTTTCGATAAGTCATGTTTTGTTAAACATTTTTCAATATTAAGTAAATTCTTAGATCGACTTATTCCTCCGATTGGGATTGTTCGACGCATTAAAAGTAAATATGTTATATTTTAGAATCATTTCAAAAATCTTCAATATATTATCTTGAAGTGCATGGGACTTGAATTTTGTACTTAGTTGGATCGAGGTAATTCAGACTGAGTACTCGTTCAGTTTCGTCAAACTGAAGATAAGTGTACATTTTTTTTTGTTGCTTCAAATATTGTTATTAAATTGCAGTTTTCTATACTAGAGACTTTGAAGCCTTATTCATGTTTATAAAACTTGAAGTGTATTTTGTTTTTGTAACAATGGACCCTTTGTCATCAATAAAATGACCAATATCGTGTAGCGGTACTCCACATGATAAAACAATTTTTATACCGGAAACATTATTTCACATATTCCCTGATGTTTGGGCTCATGGGTGAGCTTTGATGCTTTTATTGACATTCATTTATTTCTTATTTTCTGATATCAAA
Source organism: Mytilus coruscus (assembly GCA_017311375.1). Lineage (NCBI taxonomy): Eukaryota > Metazoa > Mollusca > Bivalvia > Mytilida > Mytilidae > Mytilus > Mytilus coruscus. Next base: position 62,249,442 of record CM029607.1, on the reverse strand, counting down.
AAATGATTTTTTGATATCAAGAATTCGAATTTTTGATATCACAAAATCATTTTTTGATATCAGGAAATCTATTTCTTGATATCAAAAAATAAGAAATATTTTCTGATATAAAAAATTCGAATTTCTGATATCAAAGAAATTCATTTTCTGATATCAAAAAATAGAATTCTTGATATCAGAAAATCATTTTTTGATATCAGAAAATAAGTAATAAATAGTAAAACGGCGCCTCATATATATGACCAGTGATGCTCGAGGCCAAAATATTTGAAAATCCAAAACCTAATACAATGTACAAATGTTGAAGAGCTGATGCATCAAAAAAGTTAAGTCAAACCTGCACAAGGAATCAGCTTTGCATGAGGGAGAAATATTTCTTAATTTAAAATGATTTCCAAAATTTTATAACAGCAAATTTCAATTGGTTAATTACCGTATTTTCATGCCAATATCAAAGTACTGGCTACTGGGCTGGTGATACCCTCGGATATTATCACCGGAAAAACTACCCGAAAAAAGGTTACAATTAAATCCATAACAAGTCACAACTTGGCTTCTGTGCCCATGGTGCAAATGTGCATCTTTTGTTTTTAAATAACATTTATTGAGATTAGTTGGTACAAATCAGAAGTAAAAAAAATTAATGGGTCTATGAATACACATGCTACATCAATCTTTAAAGACCCAAATGTTGCAAAGCACATGACAAATATGTTGTTGTCCCCGCAGATAAAACCCCTAACAACGTTGTTTTTTTTTTAAATCACAATAAATAAATTTGGTGTATTTACTGTCTTCTGATTGGTTAAAAGTATTACTTTTATTATCAATGTTGTCAATTTTTATGGCGCATGCCCACTCTGACGTTGTATATTCATACGCCAACATGTGTGTACGTTGTTGTTGTTAATATGAATAATATAAAAAGTTCTTTGAGCCTTATTTTTGATAGAAATTTATTTATAATGAATGGCAATAATTTATTTTGATTTATTGAACCATAAAATTAATTTTGACTCTTCACATTTACATAATCCGCTTCGCGGATTATTCAATGTGAAGAGTCAAAAATTAATTTTATGGTTCAATAAATTCAAAATAAATAATAGCCATTCATTAATTACATCAACAGTTACTGCTTAATAAATGAATTAGGTATTAACAATTCACTTAAACACTCGGCATTTACTGCAACGACACTTACCAAGGAGGAAATCCTTGATAATCATAGGTCTGTTCTATGTTCCTTTGGAATTTCAACTAAAGATGAAGAACTGGATCTTTCATCACTGTATTGGATACCTAAATTACATACCGGTAAGTATCCTTACATACAACGTTATATTGCTGGGTCTTCCAAGTGCTCCACGAAACCTCTTTCTAAATAATTATCAATTTTGCAAGAAATCAAAGACGCATCAAAATGATTGTGAAACTACCTATTATAGAGGCGGCATGAATCAAAATTGTGAACTTTCCATTTCTATGTAGCAACGTTCCAGCAGAGCATGTATGTGGAGTATATATCTCCCAGTTGATGCAATATTTCAGGGCTTGCGTTTCCTATCATGATTTCCTTGATAGAGAGTTCCAAGTGGTGAAGTTGAAATCATCCCTTGGAAAATTTTACGGACGCCATCACGAGTTGGTTGACCGTTATGAAATATCTCTCTCACAGATGACGACGGATATGTTTCAATCGACCTAACCACAATCCCGTCCTTTTCCAAACTTATCACCGGATTTGAGCTTATAAGAGCAACAACACGGTGCCGCATGTGGAGCATGATCTGCTTACCCTTTCGGCACCTGAGATCACCCAGGGTTTTTGGTGGGGTTCGTGCTGCTCAGTCTTTAGTTTTCTGTGTTGAGTTTTGTATACTGTTGTTTGTCTCTAGGTCCTTTTTCTTTTTTTGCCATTGCGTTTTCAGTTTATTTACGACTTATGAGTTTAAATGTCCCATTTGTGTCTTTCGCCTCTCTTTTGTATGTAGATAAAACATATAATTTAATTATGAAAGATAAACGTAAAGAATTTTAACAAACATTATTTAACCCTTACACAAATTGAAAATAACAAATAAATTAAACTTTAATTCCAATAGTTATCAAACGTACCAGGATTATAATTTAATACGCCAGACGCGCGTTTTGTCTAAATAAGACTCATCAGTGACGCTCAGATCAAAATAGTTATAAAGCCAAACAAGTACAAAGTTAAAGAGCATTGAGGACCCAAAATTCCAAAAAGTTGTGCCAAATACGGCTAAGGTAATCTATGCCTGAGATAAGAAAATCCTTAGTTTTTCGAAAAATTCAAAATTTTGTAAACAGGAAATTTATAAAAATGACCATATAATTGATATTCATGTCAACACTGAAGTGCTGACTACTGGGCTGGTGATACCCTCGGGGACGAAACGTCCACCAGCAGTGGCATCAAATGAATATATACTGGCTGTTATGGTGGAAATATATTTAAACGATCCTCATAGGAAAAATTTGACTATTGACTGACTTTACGTAATATAGGAACATTCAAATGCTATGTTGAACCAGGTAAAAGTGACAATACATTAAAGATTGTCACGAATTGTTTCTGTGATTTACCGTGCATCATATAAATTCCAATATTAATTGTTTGTTATTTTCCGAGCATCATATAATGTCCAGTATCAAGAATAATCGTGTAATAAATTATTTTGTTAAAGTTTTTGAATGTTGGAATAATTACATGTACTAAGTTAACATAAAATAGCAGTGCCACAATACTAGCTTTTCTTCTTTGGTGAGATTTTCTTACAACCAGTGGGTCGATGCCACTGCTGATGGACGTTTTCTCCCGAGGGTATCACCGACCAAGTAGTCAGGACTTCTGTGTTGACATTAAATATCGTTGATATGTTCATTTTCTGTAAACTTACTGTTTACAAAATGTTGAAGTATTCGAAACAATATAAGGTTTTTCTACTTCCAAGAATATATTGCCTTAGCCTTATTTGGCATAACAACTTTTCGAAACTTTTCGGTTTTTATTGCTTTTCAATTTCGTATTTGATTCGGCCTTAATACTTTTCTGATTCGAGTGCCACTGATGAGGCTTATGTAGACGAAACGATCATCTGGTGTACCAAACAATGTAAGCTTGATTGGTAACATTAATAAAATTAATTAACTGTAAACAAAACTTGTTCGAAATACTAATGATTTTCTATTCCAAGAATAGAATGCTTTAGTTGTATTTGGCAAAACCGTTCGGAATGATTGGTCCTCTATGCTCTTCGACTTCGTACTGTATCTGGCATTTTAACTTGTTTTATTCATGCATCACTGATGAGTCTTTTGTAGACGAAACGCACGTCTGGCGTACAAAACGATAAGCCTGGTATCATTGATGAGATTTTCTTCATCCTTCTTTAATTTCAAGTTCTTTCTTAGTTGACAACCTTTTGAATGTTCCACAGGTAGCCATGCTATATCAATGAACTAGTACATTATTTCTGTTGTAAATCGTGTCACCAATTGCATTAAAAGATGAATCGTTCGATTAAAAACTGCTATAAAAATTAACCCATAAATGATTTAACATTACTTCCTTTTTCATTTTTTTTTTTTAGCTTTTGCAATTTTTTTTTCTTCTTCATTGAAAGGTGCTTGACATCATTACACTATTTTCTATGAAATAATTTCGGCTTTGACTTTTTAAAACATATATGACAGTGAACGACAAATTCATTAAAGCACTATTTCGATAGAGCTAAATTATATAAAAAATACAGTCACCGTTAATTTTTACATATAAGTGACCGAGATCAATCTGTAAATTAAATTTTCTGGGAGACATTTAACTTGACAATATGATAAAAGCTGTCGTGTGCACTTACTGCCATTTAAACTTTTTTTAACATTATTATGTCAATATTTTTGTAACGGTTTTATTTTAAATGTTGTAACGTGCGAAGTACAATTGGAATTTTGTGAAGTACAATTTGAATTTTCTTAATTAGCTGTTGATTCAATAAGAAACAATACATGACTTCAGACGAAGCAAAGAAATAAAATAATAAACTGTTATAGTACACTTACTGAAATGGTACTGGAATCACTGTATCGATTTAAGATCATTACCGGCATAATTGTCATGAACAAACAGTCTGTTTTTTAAGATTTTTTATGTTTAAATCGTAATTTGATTTCCTTCAAGGAATTAAAGGTAATTATGGTAATTCATCAAAAAAAATATGTTATAAAAATAAAAGACAAAAGGGTTTCTCGTGAGATCTTGAATATGTTACCTCGTCAGTTTTGATTTTAACTGTACTTGAAATGCCCGCTGATACAAACGTTGCTTGGTATTAAGATTTACCCTCGTCCACCCTACAGGTATATTATGAATTTATATTATGTTTTGAATATTCCTGTTTTACAAGGGCCACTCTTTGTCTAAATTTTCGAGAAAGCAGACGATCTAAAAAATGTTGTTTTGTTCTTACAGTCCTTTAAAACTTAGTTACTTCTATCATGTATATTGTAACTCGTATAGTGTATATTGTTTATATAAACTTTGAAGATTCATACTAATCACATGGGCTTGGAATGAGAGATGAGATTGCTCTGCTTTATTGTGCATATCTTGTTGTCTTGTACGAAGTACGGTACATTACCGACCAATTGAGAAGTGACGAAAGGGCCTTAGATATAATTCTCTAAATAACGAATTTTTACTTGTTATAGTTGAAATCAATAAAATCATAACTTTATCACTACTTCTGTGGTTACTTGTCTATGTTGCTGTAAATTTCTTCCCTGTTTGAAATCTGTAACTGCTGCGAAGTTGTTCCAGACTTCAGTGTCGCATGTTTTAAAAGCAAAACTAACAATGTTAAATCATGAAATGTCCCTTAAGAGATTATTATGGAAGCGCATATGGTACACCCCTTGTAAAGTTATTTTGTTGCTAATAAGTCGGAATTATTAGTTATGTTGTGTGTTATAAGCTGGAATCAAATCATCATGAGGAGTCAACTTGTCGGAATGATAAAGAAAAAATTGCATTACAATGTCGACTTGCTAGAATAAATGTAATGACAAAGTAATAAGAAGTCGACATGTTGAATTCAACTTGTTAACTGATTAAGTCGACAACTTGCTTATTTGATGATGAGGTAAAAGCACGTGACCATTTTGGAAAAACATAGGTCTATTTTTAAATCGATGTCCATATCAGTCGTTTTTTTAATGTGCTTCGGATGTTTGAAGCTATCCATTGAGTTCAAGTTCAAATTAAAGATCGAGTTGATGTTCAGAGTTATTTGTTATTAAAAGTGGGAACGGCAGTCAAAAATCGGAAAAAAAGTACTAAAAAAAATAACAATTTTTCGGACATAAGGGTGATATACCCACACCACTTAGTCCGACCGTTTATTTTCCTTAGTTTTCAAACGGAGTGTTCAGAGCTATTTGGTATGAAAAGGGGGAACGGCAGTCAAATATCCGAAAAAAAGTTCTGAAAAAATAACAATATTTCGGTCATAAGGGGGATATACCCACACCATTTAGTCCGGCCATTTATTTTCCTTAGTTTTCAAACGGAAGCAGTATCATAATAAATTCGTGGATTCCACGGAACCCTCTGTCTCGCACGAGATTGCTGCTGTCAGTAAAAAATTGTAATGTTGACTTTAAAAAGTTCATTTTTCTGTAACATACAAAATTTAAATAATAGTTCTTCTCTAACTGCTTTATCTTGATCTAGAAGATTAACGCCTATACAAGTTTCATAACAATTCATGGAGGTTTGTTAACTTGTCAGGATAAAACAGTTTTATTTACTACAAAAAAAAAGTCCTGTTCCTAGCTAGTATCTATGTAGAATCGCAGTGAATTATGTCAAAGGAAGCGCACGGGAAGGGATTCGTTAGCTAAATAAAAATAAGAAAATGAACAAAACCTTTACCGCACTGATAGTAAACTATGACGAATCCGAAATGACATATAAAACAACTCAAACGAGAAACCTAACGATCTAAATAACGAAGACGCCGACGCCACTACCATAGATGTGGGTATTACATCTATGCCACTACTAAATAAAGTAAGGAGATGTGGTGATTGCCAATGAGACAACTAGCCGCCAGAGTTTAAATAAAGAGGATGTCAGCAATCATAGGCAGCCGTATGGCCTTCAACAAATCGTATAGTTGGCTGTAAAAGCAACCACGTGGAAATGTGAAACAGTTCAATCGAGAAATGTAACGGCCTTATTTATTACAAAACAATTTACGAAAAACAAATATGAAACACATGAACCAACGACAACCATTAAACTACAGGCTCTTGACTTGGGACAGGCATATGAAGAATGTGGCGGAGTTGAACATGTCTGTGAGCGCTCAACCCTAACCGTAACATGGGACCGCCGTGTAACAGCACAACAAATACTATAAAATCAGTTGCAGCTGGCTTACTCAATAAATCGGTATTACTGGCCAATATAAATTCATCAAAATCCGGCGTAGATCTCGATGCTCCGGCAGAGTAAGCTGATCCTGTACAACGTGAGTCACCTCTCGTGTTATTCGTGAAATTACAAACCCAGTAATTTGGTCTAATGTGATAGGTCATCCTCGAGGTAAAGAAGACGGAATTGTGGTTACGAAAATTGGAACATATATTATCCGTCGTTTCCCTGTAACTTGAGTGTGAGTTTATTAAAAGTGTTTCATTTGTTGACAATAAAGTTCAAGTCATTTGATTAATGTCGCGGAAATGAGAAACAACAAACCTTTATTCCGTCGTCGGTAATTGCGTCGGCGTCTTCGTCATTTAGATCGTTACGTTCCTCGGTTTTTTTTACTTTTGTCATTTCGGGATCTTTCATAGCTTACCATGCGGTAAGGGTTTTGCTCATTGTTGAAAACCATACAGTGATAAATAGTTGTTAACTTCTCCGTGATTTGCCACGTTATGTGGTGGAGAGATGTCATATTTGCTATAATACCACACCTCCTAATTTTTTTTTGCAGTTAATAAAACTTTTTTGTCCTGATAAAGGTGTAACTCTCAATGAATTGTTATAAAACTTGTATAGAAGTTAATCTTTTAGATCAAGATAAAGAATCTACAGAAAAAACTATTTTTTAAATATTGTATGTTACACAGATATAAACTTTTTACAGTCAACATTACAATTTTACACTGACATCAGCAATCTCAGGCGAGAAAGAGGGTTTCGTGGAATCCTCAACGAATTTATTATAATACTGATTCCATTGGAGAAATGTACTTTTCGGCGTTTCGGAGTATAGCTGGAAAATGTTTTCTAAAAGGAACGTTTTTTAAGAACGGTATGTTTTTGGCGGTTTTTTTATTATGTGTAGTTCTATACGTGGTTACGTGGACCAATCATTTGGATTGTGTAAATAAGTATTCTTATGTTAATGAGGTGAAAGCTTGAAAATCATTTTAGCTGCAGACGTTCAACACTAAACTTCAATATTTTATAATATTTGATATTGTTTTTGATGAAGTTCGGCACCAATGTCCTGAGGCGTGCCTTGCACTTGCTCCGTAACACAGGTTTCCATATCAATTTTCTTTAGTAAAGTTTTTGTGGTTTTTCCTTGGCGGCGAGGTTACGTTAAAGACGGATATAATATGTACATACATACAAAGAGATATGGGCTTTTATTGCTTCATAGTAGACATTTTTCAGACGTTTATTCTGTCTATATGCCTCATTTTGGAATGTATTAGTATTTCATATATGTATTTATAATATAAAATATACATTAAATGCCGGCTCTGTTAGTTAGTAATCTTCATTGCAAAATTACACCCATAAGGGTCAAGCAATACAATCAAACAATTATATACAATACAATGCAATACAATGTAATACAATACAATATATAGAATAATAGAACATATTTCAAGAGTTCAATTATAAATTTATGTAAAAAACACCATCATAAGCTTGTCTGACATGGGTCTGACCCCCTCAGTTCTAAAGACTGATTAATGAAGAATCCAATATGACAAACAAGTTCAGGAACGGGGTTTAGAATGTGTTTTAGTTTATTTAATACATCAAGATGTTGAAATAATGGTACATAGTCTTTTAAATAAGCAAAAAATATTTGAACGCAATGATATGTTTATGTCACAATACAAAACGAAATGAAATTTTTCCACATTTTTTACATAATCTTTGTGCTCTTGGAATGTTTCTGTACCTTCCCAATTCAATGACTAGGGAAGAGTAACTACCTATGTATAAAATTATTGCAATTAAAATATTCCTCAGACTGACAATATTTTTTAATTTCCCATAAAGACAAACGTTAGATGAGGAATCCATTTTGAGTGATTACTAAGTCTAAATTTTGAGAGTAACTACCTATGTATAAAATTATTGCAATTAAAATATTCCTCAGACTGACAATATTTTTTTAATTTCCCATAAAGACAAACTTTAGATGAGGAATCCATTTTTGAGAGTTAATTTAAAGTAGTTCTTTTCATATTCCTCTGAAACACACTTTTTAATATTACATTTTAACATGTTTTCGGATTGTTTAAAAGGTACATTAATATAAGAGTAATTTTCTGGGTTTATTTTCATATCTTTAAAAAATCTACCTGCAAATGAGTACCAAGAATAAACTCCTGCGGAATTTAAATTTATGTTTGTTTGTAGAGATTCTTTAACCAGGGGATTAATATCATTACAGTTTATTTTATAAAAATACATGAGTGTTTTAGTTTTTATATAAGAGTCCAAAGTAAATCTACCTAATTCTGATCTAGCATGTTAGTGGCTGTCTTTTTCAGTCATGATACTGCTCTGCAAAATTTAGAATGAACCTTCTCAAAGGGATATTTTTCTGCTAAAGCAAGAGTATCACAAAAAGTATTATTTACAGCAGCTCTATTAGATGCCCTAAAAGCTGACTGAAAATTATCCATAAACCAAATTCAGAGTTGTATGTCAAAATAGGTCTTATAAGAGTATCAAATAATTTACATGACTAATTAGTGGGAACAAAATTAAAATAGTCTGCACGGCTAAATGCATTGCTTTGTGTTTGTTATTATTATAATACTGGTTAAGACCTAAGGAAAATAAACAGCCGGACTAAGTGATGTGGGTATATCACCCTTATGTCCGAAAAATTGTTATTTTTTTTAGTACTTTTTCGGATTTTGACTGCCGTTCCACTTTTATAACAAATAACTCTGAACATCAACTCGATCTTTAATTTGAACTTGAACTCAATGGATGGTTTCAAACATCCGAAGCACATTAAAAACGACTGATATGAACATCGATTTAAAAATAGACCTATGTTTTCCAAAATGGTCACGTGGTTTTACCTTATCATCAAATGAGCAAGTTGTCGACTTAATCAGTTAACAAGTTGAATTTAACATGTCGACTTCTTATTACTTTGTCATTACATTTATTCTAGCAAGTCGGCATTGTAATGCAATTTTTCTTTATCATTCCGACAAGTTGACTCCACATGATGATTTGATTCCAGCTTATAACACACAACATAACTAATAATTCCGTCTTATTAGCAACAAAATAACTTTACAAGGGTGTACCATATGCGCTTCCATAGATTATAGATCGAACGAAGTTATTATGATATAAAACTCTCTGATAATAACGTGATATGCCAGCTTCAATAGGAATTTTCCACATTATAACAAATGTGTTCGTCCCACTACTTCATGATATAGTCAAGCATATGATTAACTGATGTAATGAAATTTCGCATAATCACGCGGGAGATACTGTGCAGTAAATTAACGTATTAAGGTGGGAAATATTCACAGACTATATTCTTATTGCGGACAAGTTAATTGCGAATTACATAAGACATGGATGGAAAATCACAGACTGCGATGTTTTTTCCCCGGCATTGATAATATGAATAAAGGAGATGTGATAGGATTGACAATGAGACAACTATCCATCAGAGATCAAATGATGTGGGTGTGAGCAACTATAGGTTTACCTACGGTATTCAATGATGAGCAAAACCTATACCGTATTATAAGCCTGTATAAAAAGACCCGAACATGACAAAATGTCAAACAATTCAAGCGAGAAAATAAACGGCCTTTTTTATGATAAAACAATATACGAAAAAACACATGACAAACAAATATCAACAACCACTGACTTACAGGCTCCTATGTATGTTCCTCAGAGAGAGAGAGAGAGAGAGAGAGAGAGAGAGAGAGAATTCAAAACAGTCAAGGAAGTTACATGACACGTAGTCGTTTACATGTGATTTCCTCGTCTTTGGTAACTAACTGTCATATCATACCACATCTCCTTATTTTAACATAGTAATAACATCATATTTGTCTTATATTACACTATCTGATGGTATCGATGTTAGAGAGCTTCATATAGAAAAGCTCTGTTATCTGATACTTGAGAGCTTCTGTTGTTGTCTTTGTTCTGGGTTGTGTTTGACAACTTTCTGATAGTCAAGATATGGCTACCATAAAAAAGGAAACGGTTATTCAATAAATAATAATAGATTTGCAAACAACACCTCAGATTGTTGTCTCATTGGCAATCATACCAAATCTGCTTACTGTTTTTGTTTTTTTATATATGAATATTGAGAGTAATCCTGGATCCGCCATTGCTGGTGAAAGCATGGGCGGATCCAGCCATTTATAAAAGGGGGGGGGGGTTCCTAACCCAGGATAAAGGGGGGGTTCCAACTATATGTCCCCATTCAAATGCATTGATCGTCAACAAAAAAAGGAGGGTTCCAACCCCGGAACCCCCCCTCCCCCCAACCCCCCTGGATCCGCCACTGGAAAGAAAGACACTAATTCTAGTTTAAAAACATCGCATTTGAATTTGATTTAGTAAACTTTAAATGCTTCAATTATCAATTCTCAACTAGCTATGAATGTCCGATCATGCGAACATGGACATCACTTTTTCTTAAGGAATTCTTTCTGTATTTCTATTTATTATAATTTATTTTTTTTTTATTAATTACATGGATAAAAAGTCATTCTTATATTCCAAAGGTTTTATCATTCTATAAATAATCTCATATAGAAAGATAAAACCTTTGGAATATGAGAATGACTTTTTATCCATGTAATGAATAAACAAACATGAAGAAATACAGAAAGAATACCATAAGAAAAATGCATTGATAACGTGATATGTCATACGATAGATGAAATTTTCAAAAGTGAATACAACAATGACTATGTAATTGCGAGACATACTATGTCACTTTATATAAATGGGGGTTACTTTAGTTTAGATCTGTAAATATATGAAATAATTTCATTGAAGTTCCATTAGCAATTTCTTTTTATGTGATGAAGCAATTCTGACATATCTTATTCTAAAAATTAAAAGTCACTAATTGGATTTAATTTTAATAATCAATCAATTATGTGATGAAGCAATTCTGACATATCTTATTCTAAAATTAAAAGTCACTAATTGGATTTAATTTTAAAATCAAAGATTAAAAAGTCTTAATGTAATAAATCAAAACTCCAAAATCTAATAAATGCAAACGAAATTATACATTACCAGAGACTTGTCTGTGACATTACATAGAAAATAATATACACAATCGTATCAAATTCAAAATAGATTATAAATAATCTTCTAAAGTTATTTAATTTTTAATTTCCTTGCAGAATACTGGTTCATACATTTGATACACCCCCCATTATCTATATCATCATCACAATTAACGATACCACCATAAAACGACTCCATTTTATTATGAATCTATGTCAAAAAGTAATTACGAAGGATAGGTTGCGTTGCCATTTCGGGCACTTGAGTATTTAAGGAATGACTGTAATATTTTTTTCTATCTATGAAGAAATAACATAAAAAATATCCTCAAATGATTTTCCCGAAAATCAGTGAGATAATTAATCGTATTGCTCAGCATATAGCTTTCTATGTTGTGTTTTGTGGAATTATTCGTGTTGCTCAGTATATGTTTCTATGAAGTGTTTTGTGGAATTATTCGTGTTACTCAGCATATGTTTCTATGTTGTGTTTTGTGGAATTATTCGTGTTGCTCAGCATATGTTTCTATGTAGTGTTTTGTGGAATTATTCGTGTTGCTCAGCATATGTTTCCATGTTGTGTTTTGTGGAATTATTCGTGTTGCTCAGCATATGTTTCCATGTTGTGTTTTGTGGAATTATTCGTGTTGCTCAGCATATGTTTCTATATTGTGTTCTGTGGATTTGTTTGTCTTTCCGTCGTCTTTCATACCGCCTCGGTGGTCTCGTGGTAGCATGTTCGTCTCGAGTGCGGGAGGTCGTGGGTTTCACAAAACACAACACAGAAAGCTATATGCTTAGCAATACGAATAATTATCTTTTAAATCTTACTGATTTTCGGGAAAATCATTTGAGGATATTCTTAAAGATAAACAATGACAACCGGGAATAGTAAATAGATAATTTGTAGAAATTATTATCGATCGTTTCCAGTCGTGCTAAGCATCCATTCCTTCGAAGGTATGAGTATTACTGGGCGGAAACGCACAAACTTCTTTCATAAGTCACATCCGACGTTGTGACCAATTCATCGTGCATGTAGAGTAATAGACAAATTAGGTAAAAACGATATTAATAAAACGTTTACCTATTTGGAACTAAATGCATCAAAAAAGAGGCGAAGGATAGCATCAGCTTTGTAATGATGTTTGGTAGTCCTAAAGATGAATATACTTGTGAGTACATGTTAAGGTATGGCGCAAACCATGTTGTTTCTTAGTTCCATTGATTCCAATCGCATTGGGATAGACGAGATTTAGATCTCCGGTAGAGAAATATAATCGCAAGGGCGGAGTACAATATAATTATGTCCATTGGAACGCCAATTGTCTTTTAAAGAGTCTATTCAACAAAGACTGCATCAGTTGAAAAGACAAAAAATTACAATACAATCGACCTCTGAATACTTAACTATGTTTGAATCAATATTGTTTCTGACAAATCAATTTTCGTATTCCTGAAACCAAACATACACTATATATACAGTCATAACTTTTTTATTTAATGTGTTCAAAATTGAAGAAACAGGGTTTCGTAAAGAATTATCACTCTAACATTATTACTCCGGCACCCCCCCCCCCCCCTTTTTGTTTTTGGTGTTTTATGCTCAATCTGACTTCTGTGTAGTGTTTTATTGTCTTGTTTGTCTTGTCGTCAGTTCTCTTTTTAGGATATGTTGTTGTAAGAAGTCCAAATCAAATACAAAGTTGAAGAGCACCAAAAACCTAAAACTCCGAAAAGTTGTACCAAATACGACTAAGGCAATTTATGTCCGGGTAGAAAACAATAGTGTTTTGAATTATTCAAGATGAGTAAACAGTAAATGTTCAGTAATTGAACACATCAATGATATTTCATGTCATCACAAAAGTGCTGTTTCTAGGCTGCCATCAAAGAGGAAACGTCCACCAGTTGTGGCATCAACCAGTGCTGAGACTACAATAACATAGAAGTCTCATACAAGTGATTATAAACACTCATCGAAGATACCCTGTTTATATTTAGTACGCTACGTCTCGTTAAGTGTACATAAGACTCAGTCCAATGATGACTTAACAGAGTAGCTCGGATCAAAACAGTTAGAAGAGCAAAGCAAGTACGAAGTGGAAAGTCATTAATAACAGAACAAATATAAACAGTTGTGCAAAAGCAAAATACGACAAAGGCAATATACGCCCGGTGGTAGAAAAACCTTTGTGTTTCGATTGATTCAACATTAATAAACAGTATATTTACAATAAATGAACATATCAGTGATATATTAAAAGAGAAAAAGTAAAATAACAAATATACCGAACTCCAAGGAAAATTCAAAACGGAAAGTCCTTTATCAAATGGTAAAATCAAAACCTCAAACACATCAAGCGAATGGAAAACAACTGTAATATTTCTGACTAGGTACAGGCATTTTTTCAGGAAATCATTCTTCGTTAATCTTTTTTGTTTCTGTTTGTTCGTTGATTTTATGTTTTGATATCTATGCCCATGGCGATCATGAAGATGTGTTTCCTATTCATATCGTTCTTCATTTACTTAAAGATCATTTGTACTCCGGATTAGACTCCATCTTGGCCGCTTTCATAATTTTTCCAACTCGCGGTACAACTTCAAGTTTACCTTGAATGGCATCAAATAATCAAATTCCCTATTTTCGTACAGCAAATCAGACAAGCGATTGAGGTAGTGCATTAGCAATACAAACGATTTGAAACTATTGAGATTCGTGTGGCAATTTAAGCTTCAAAATAGACCTTTATGCCATACCAATTCAATTTGTTGGTTTCTTTTGGACTCGCTTACTCTATTGAGATGACAAAAACATAAAAAGTGCAATCTCTCTCATACTTTTTCCTCTCCCTTTTGTAATCAAATCTTTAATTTTTAGAAAAAGGAATAACTCGCTCTCTTCTCCAATAAGTTTAAAGAATTATAACACCAGTATAAATACATTTTATATTTTTGTCAGTCAATTAAATGTCTGTAAATTCTGAAAAAAATGAATCAAGCCCACTCGTCTGTGTTTGTGTAGGCACATGAATTATGATCAACTGTGTAGGACGGCATGAATCATATGTAAGCACTTTGAGTACTTATAATTACTTTCAAGCATTCTTTTATAAATATATATTTTAGAGTATTAGAAACTAAGGTTTCAACTCTCTCAGGCAAAGTTGATTTTAGATGGATTTGGCTAATTTTTAGGATCTTTTGGTCTTCAACTGTTTCGGTTCTTATACATCCTTGACTTTCAAATATTCGGCTTTGAGCGTTCCTGACGATGGTAAATCCAGAAAAGCGCTTCGGACGCATGAAGTTTATAATGTGACGTTTTCATTTTTTAGAACTGTTTCATAATTGTGTTTTGTAAATGATATTTGTGTTATACAGTAAAGGACATTTTCTCAGCTAATTATGGTTCTTCACCATTCGACCTTTTGTTATTACAGTGATCCAAACTAAAACGATGAGACAAGGAATTGAATAACTAGCATGGATTCTAAATATAAATGTATTTATTCTTTGATGAGGGTAGAGTTATAACTAATTATTCATGAAACATGATCATGTCCTTGTCCCAAGTCAGTAAATCCATCATCGTTTTTATTTTCTGGATTACATATTACAAAATGCATTGTATCATGCATATTGATTCCGCAGTCTTTCTTTTAAATAATTATTGATACCATCGTTTGGCTCTTTATTCATGCTTTTTGTCATCTCTTGTAAAAAGAAAGCTAGGCCAAATTTACAGAAGTAGTTTATACAGTAACCTAACAACAAAATGAAGTAGTTTATACAGTAACCTAACAACAAAATCAAAATGATGCATTTATAGGAAGATGCTATTGTTTCCACTTAAGGAAGTTTGCTGCTCAGTTTCAAAGTAAATAACTTTCCATAAAACTAGTATATATTGATAGGGGATTAATTGAAGAATCAAAAAAGCAAAAAAAATATAGGGATCAATGTGCTTGTTTTCGAGATATTAGCCATTGGAATTTTGGCGGGAAAATGTTCTCTCTTGATTTTTCATAGCTTTATCATCGACCAGTTAAAGTTCTCAAAAACTATTAAAAAATAAATAAGATTTTATAAGACTTTTACAAGTGGCTTATAATTATACATGTAAAAGATTTATAAAAAGAAAAATTGGGGTCCATGGGCAAATTTGTTTAAGGCATTCAAATGGATAAAACCAGAGGATTTCGAAAATCTGACAAAAATTCCAAAACATGACAAGCAAACATCCTTAATCATTTTGTCTATGAAATAAAAGGATTATTACTGGAATTTTGAAGTCGAATATTATCCCCCGTTTGATATTAATTACATCCCGAAGGTTTCACAGTTGTTTCCATAGTAAGCTGATATCCAACAATACTAGCATCTTGATACTGTGATACACCACAGGCTTTGAAAAAGGAAGAGTTTAGAAAATTGATATGATTTAATACTTAATGACTCTACCTCGTTACATTAAAACATAATTTCAAAAAGATCCTGAAGGTTAAAAAGCGCATTTTAAATACGGTCTGTTTGTTTGTTTGTTTGTTTTTTAATTATTCATTTGGATGAGTTAAACATTTCATAGCTTTCACATTCTAAAGTATTGCAATTCCTTTATATTTTTCTGTTCGAGGTGATTTTTTCACTATTTGAACTTTAAAAAAACATAATAAACCAGAGATTGTTTTTGAGTTTTCTGTTTTCTTTTGTTTTTGTTTTTGTTTTATTTTTGTTTTTTATCATTAATTGTTTTTTACCACTTTGTTCTTTTGTCCTTTTTTGTGTATTTTTGTGTTTATTTGGTGTTTTCGTTGTCGATTAGTTCATATTTTTTTATCTTTTTGCTTGTGCTTGATTGTTCATATGTGTTAAACATATTATATATATATAATTATCACGGCAATTTATTTCTATGCTCACTGTGAACAATTGTAGGCTCATAAGTTAAAGGGTTGGATATTAAGAGAAGTTACGATATTGAATCTTATTTAACATAATCCCTTCGTATTTTTTTTTTTTTTTTTATTCTCTTAAAACGTCAGGTCTATTCACAAATTGTCCAAAAGTACATCCTTAAACTACAAATATCCGATATTTACAAATAGTACTTCAATACGTATTAGTTCATAATTTAGTGATTTTCATTGAATATAACAATTCTAAACAATGTAGAAAATTGAATTACATCGTAACTCTGACTTAAATAGTTGATTTTAATTCATTAAGGCAACATCACTAATCTTGTTTACCAAGTTTGTAGTGCAGATTTTTCCATCGACCGAAAAACCTTTTATCCATGTTGTTAATATCCCCTATTTCACTCATTAAATTCTCGTCAACTGGAAGTTTATCTTCACGTATGTTGTGATTTCCGTGAGTAAATAATTAAGGTTTTCCATCTACCGAAAAATCGCTTTTCAGCATTGTCATTATTTTGTCTCAGCTGGTTCAGATAGTTTATGTTTTTCCATCTACCGAAAAAACGTTTCTCAACTTGACCATTTGACAATCTGTTGTTTAAATCCCGCCAACGACCAAAAAATCTTTTGTCATTGTCGTCAGTTATTCCGAGCTTCCAGTTTAAATTTTTCCATCGACCAAAGTGGCGTTTTTCATCATCTTTCTGATCGTCGATCCCGCCAAGTCGAAATCTGAAGTTTCTCCATCGTCCCACGTGTCTTTTATCACGATCATTGTTATTGGAATCACTGTCTTGTACATCATTGCTTGGAATATTTTTAGTTTCTGCAAATGTCTGAAAATGAAACATAATGTAGTAATGCATAATCTAATAATAACAAAAACGATACTCTAGTATAAAAAGCTAATACATCCTCCATTTGATAGAATCTTGCAGATACGAGTATGCGTTATTGACAAATACACGTGCTCATAGTAAACAAATCTTGTGCATAGGACATACTATTTTGGAGACTATTCATGAGCTTGAAGACAATAGTTTAGCTTCCCAATTGTGAACTTTCCATTTCTATGTAGCAACATTCCAGCAGAGCCTGCATACAGAGTATATATCTCCCAATTGATACGATATTCCCGGGCTTGTATTTCCTATCATGATTTTCTTGATAGAGGATTGCTGCTCACAAGGAAGCTATTAAACCAAGAGTTCCAAATGGTGAAGTTGAAATCATCCTTCGTAAATTTTACGGACGCCATCACGAGTTGGTTGACCGTTATGGAATAACAGTTTCACAGATGCTATCGTATATGTTCCTTATTTTAAAGAATTATAACACCAGTATAAATACATTTTATATTTTTGTCAGTCAATTAAATGTCTGTAAATTCTGAAAAAAATGAATCAAGCCCACTCGTCTGTGTTTGTGTAGGCACATGAATTATGATCAACTGTGTAGGACGGCATGAATCATATGTAAGCACTTTGAGTACTTATAATTACTTTCAAGCATTCTTTTATAAATATATATTTTAGAGTATTAGAAACTAAGGTTTCAACTCTCTCAGGCAAAGTTGATTTTAGATGGATTTGGCTAATTTTTAGGATCTTTTTGGTCTTCAACTGTTTCGGTTCTTATACATCCTTGACTTTCAAATATTCGGCTTTGAGCGTTCCTGACGATGGTAAATCCAGAAAAGCGCTTCGGACGCATGAAGTTTATAATGTGACGTTTTCATTTTTTAGAACTGTTTCATAATTGTGTTTTGTAAATGATATTTGTGTTATACAGTAAAGGACATTTTCTCAGCTAATTATGGTTCTTCACCATTCGACCTTTTGTTATTACAGTGATCCAAACTAAAACGATGAGACAAGGAATTGAATAACTAGCATGGATTCTAAATATAAATGTATTTATTCTTTGATGAGGTAGAGTTATAACTAATTATTCATGAAACATGATCATGTCCTTGTCCCAAGTCAGTAAATCCATCATCGTTTTTATTTTCTGGATTACATATTACAAAATGCATTGTATCATGCATATTGATTCCGCAGTCTTTCTTTTAAATAATTATTGATACCATCGTTTGGCTCTTTATTCATGCTTTTTGTCATCTCTTGTAAAAAGAAAGCTAGGCCAAATTTACAGAAGTAGTTTATACAGTAACCTAACAACAAAATGAAGTAGTTTATACAGTAACCTAACAACAAAATCAAAATGATGCATTTATAGGAAGATGCTATTGTTTCCACTTAAGGAAGTTTGCTGCTCAGTTTCAAAGTAAATAACTTTCCATAAAACTAGTATATATTGATAGGGGATTAATTGAAGAATCAAAAAAGCAAAAAAAATATAGGGATCAATGTGCTTGTTTTCGAGATATTAGCCATTGGAATTTTGGCGGGAAAATGTTCTCTCTTGATTTTTCATAGCTTTATCATCGACCAGTTAAAGTTCTCAAAAACTATTAAAAAATAAATAAGATTTTATAAGACTTTTACAAGTGGCTTATAATTATACATGTAAAGATTTATAAAAAGAAAATTGGGGTCCATGGGCAAATTTGTTTAAGGCATTCAAATGGATAAAACCAGAGGATTTCGAAAATCTGACAAAAATTCCAAAACATGACAAGCAAACATCCTTAATCATTTTGTCTATGAAATAAAAGGATTATTACTGGAATTTTGAAGTCGAATATTATCCCCCGTTTGATATTAATTACATCCCGAAGGTTTCACAGTTGTTTCCATAGTAAGCTGATATCCAACAATACTAGCATCTTGATACTGTGATACACCACAGGCTTTGAAAAAGGAAGAGTTTAGAAAATTGATATGATTTAATACTAATGACTCTACCTCGTTACATTAAAACATAATTTCAAAAGATCCTGAAGGTTAAAAGCGCATTTTAAATACGGTCTGTTTGTTTGTTTGTTTGTTTTTAATTATTCATTTGGATGAGTTAAACATTTCATAGCTTTCACATTCTAAAGTATTGCAATTCCTTTATATTTTTCTGTTCGAGGTGATTTTTCACTATTTGAACTTTAAAAAAACATAATAAACCAGAGATTGTTTTTGAGTTTTCTGTTTTCTTTTGTTTTGTTTTGTTTTATTTTGTTTTTATCATTAATTGTTTTTACCACTTTGTTCTTTTGTCCTTTTTTGTGTATTTTTGTGTTTATTTGGTGTTTTCGTTGTCGATTAGTTCATATTTTTTTATCTTTTTGCTTGTGCTTGATTGTTCATATGTGTTAAACATATTATATATATATAATTATCACGGCAATTTATTTCTATGCTCACTGTGAACAATTGTAGGCTCATAAGTTAAAGGGGTTGGATATTAAGAGAAGTTACGATATTGAATCTTATTTAACATAATCCCTTCGTATTTTTTTTTTTTTTTTTTTTTTTATTTCTCTTAAAAACGTCAGGTCTATTCACAAATTGTCCAAAAAGTACATCCTTAAACTACAAATATCCGATATTTACAAATAGTACTTCAATACGTATTAGTTCATAATTTAGTGATTTTCATTGAATATAACAATTCTAAACAATGTAGAAAATTGAATTACATCGTAACTCTGACTTAAATAGTTGATTTTAATTCATTAAGGCAACATCACTAATCTTGTTTACCAAGTTTGTAGTGCAGATTTTTCCATCGACCGAAAAACCTTTTATCCATGTTGTTAATATCCCCTATTTCACTCATTAAATTCTCGTCAACTGGAAGTTTATCTTCACGTATGTTGTGATTTCCCGTGAGTAAATAATTAAGGTTTTTCCATCTACCGAAAAATCGCTTTTCAGCATTGTCATTATTTTGTCTCAGCTGGTTCAGATAGTTTATGTTTTTCCATCTACCGAAAAAACGTTTCTCAACTTGACCATTTGACAATCTGTTGTTTAAATCCCGCCAACGACCAAAAAATCTTTTGTCATTGTCGTCAGTTATTCCGAGCTTCCAGTTTAAATTTTTCCATCGACCAAAGTGGCGTTTTCATCATCTTTCTGATCGTCGATCCCGCCAAGTCGAAATCTGAAGTTTCTCCATCGTCCCACGTGTCTTTTATCACGATCATTGTTATTGGAATCACTGTCTTGTACATCATTGCTTGGAATATTTTTAGTTTCTGCAAATGTCTGAAAATGAAACATAATGTAGTAATGCATAATCTAATAATAACAAAACGATACTCTAGTATAAAAGCTAATACATCCTCCATTTGATAGAATCTTGCAGATACAGTATGCGTTATTTACAAATACACGTGCTCATAGTAAACAAATCTTGTGCATAGGACATACTATTTTGGAGACTATTCATGAGCTTGAAGACAATAGTTTAGCTTCCCAATTGTGAACTTTCCATTTCTATGTAGCAACATTCCAGCAGAGCCTGCATACAGAGTATATATCTCCCAATTGATACGATATTCCCGGGCTTGTATTTCCTATCATGATTTTCTTGATAGAGGATTGCTGCTCACAAGGAAGCTATTAAACCAAGAGTTCCAAATGGTGAAGTTGAAATCATCCCTTCGTAAATTTTACGGACGCCATCACGAGTTGGTTGACCGTTATGGAATAACAGTTTCACAGATGCTATCGTATATGTTCCTTATGTCGTACCTACAATACCCTTCCCTTTTCACGAATGTGACCTATCGAATTAGGCTATTTACCGGATTTGTAATAACATAAGCAACACGACGGGTGCCACATGTGGATCAGGATCTGGTTACCCTTTCGATGCACCTGAGATCACCCCCAGTTGTTGGTGGGGTTCGTGTTGCTAAGTCTTTAGTTTTCTATGTTGTGTCTTCTGTACTATTATTTGTCTGTTTGTCTTTTTATTTTTAGCCATGGCGTTGTCAGTTTATTTTCAATCTATGAGTTTGACTGTCCCTCTGGTATCTTTCGTCCCTCTTTTAGAAAAGTAAAACACTTACATCACTGAAATAATAAAAGAAAACAAAGGGAAAAAATCAATAAATTCAAAACCAAATTATTGATTTCCTAGGCTTTCAAATATTCGGCTTTGAGCGTTCCTGATGAAGGTAAATCCAGAAAAGCGCTGCGAAAGAACGAAATTTATAACGTGTTGTTTTCATTTTGTAATTATCAACAAAGTCGGTTCCAATGTGCAGAATCGACAATAATGTTAAATTGGAAACTTCGAGAGTTGTTATGGAACCCCCAAAAAAAAAAAAAAAAACACCACACACATAGTTAATTAACACGTGAACGAAATTTTAAGTAAATCTATACTTGAGGAAATAGAAGAGGATATAAACCAAAATATTGGTTAGCAATTGGTGAGTCCATTTATGATATTTATAACTGATCCCACCAAGTTCATTTGATTATATTGGTAGTTTAGTTATCAGTAATGATGTAAAAATATTAGTCAAACAGTATAACACCGATTTTTTCCAAAATGACATTTTCATTTATAAATCTTAATATATCACTTAATTCCACAATCACATTAATTGGACTTTAAGAATAAAACTCCATAAGCTTCGATATCATATTTCTAAAAGTATTATAACTGCGTAACTGTCATTATAACTCATGAATAAAATAATCGCAAATCACTGTTTATTGTCATCAGTATTATTTTGAAAGCAAATACTTCGTAGAAATTTTTGATTATTTCTGGTAAATGTCATATCGCACATAATTTCTCGACAACCACCTGCATACATAAATTTGAATGCTCTGTTATGCTCTGCAGAATTCCGCAGAGCCTCGTGTATTTAATTGCAGTTTGGCTCTGAATGATTTCAATGACGGGTTAATAAAGATTGAAACGGCATTGCATTAAACGCAGCGAAAGATATACTTTTAACTTTAAGAATGTTTGTCTGATTTATACAATTATACTACTTTTGTTATAATTCTATTTGTATAAATTGACATTACACTGCTGAAATGTTATTTTAGATAATCGATAGTTTTTCAAACCAAAGAGTGTTTCTCCGCTACAATATTATAGAAGGTCGCGATCGACAGCCGTTAGAAGAGCATCCTCCAGTTTGAAAGACCATTAACAATCTTTTTATCACGGTATCTTTTTTGGAGGCTTTAACTTGTACAGATACTAAAATGCAGGTTTTTTAATTGAAAAATTTCCATGTGCGAACTCAACTTAAAAGGTATCATATACTTCAAAGATATATGTAATACAACTTATAGAGGGTAAATATTAAGAAACTCTAAAAAGTATATTATGGATTTGAAATGCAAAACTCATCATCTTAATCTGAATTTCATATTAATTCAATTTTAACTTAAGGGTAATTTTGTGTCAAACCATTAAGGAAGATGATATATATATTTTGAAGTATTAATTCATAAGGAATCATTGACTTCAGATAACATTATATCATCCAGGATTTTCGTTTAAATATACATTTTGCTTATAAGTGTTATAACGTTATAAGCTGTCAAGCCTTTTGCGTCTCAAAAGTTAACCTTTAACTTAAAAGTTAACGCGTGCCTGTTATGAAATCAATAAATCTTGATTGTCTCCTGGGTATCTTCGCTCTCAATTCTTTTTGAATGAGCTTATTCTTAAAGGTTTTCAATTGAACATTTCAGACAGATTTTTTGAAATTGTCTTTATCGGTTAAAAACAATTATTGCAAACAAAAGCACAAGAAGATCACTGGATTACAGGTTTCTGGTTTGGGACAGGCCAATAAAGTCTGTGGCTGGTAAAACATGTTTGTGAGCGCTGAAGACTCCCCTTAGTCGAATTTCAACTAAAAAATAAGATGTGTTTTCACTCGGCTATGAACTGCAAGTTATTTGGGTCCTTTGTGTCTTTTTATTTTTGGTACTTAGTATCAATGTGATCAAGTCAATTCCAAATGATTTTACAGTTCTTGTGATGTGTTGATACACCACTACCCTGTTCGTTAATAGTAAGAATTATCAAATTAATAAAAACTACATTAAGTACTTTGCATTGTATTATGGACAGCAAATCACACAGAAGCACATCAACGCTTAAACTTAAACCCAGAAGGTCATTTAGAAAGAAATTCAGGTTAAGATATCATTATTTCTCCGTATACTTTTTTCGCTTTAATCATGTCATACGTTTGTCTTTATAACACAGATATGAAAGCACATGTCATTTGGTTGTTGTATCATTGACATTTACCGAACTTTCAATTTTGTTCACATTAGTGAATAGGAACAAAGAAACTTATCTATGTGTAGTCGGTATAATTTTTATAACACAAACCTAAGACATATATTGTTGCCAATAAAACTACATTAAGTTAGTTCAATAATGGTTCTAATGGAAGATTTAAGGTAATTATTATGGAATAATAACGGTAACGTAATGATCAATAACTGACTCTATATAATTTAACACAATTATAATATTTGTTTATTTATCAGTAATAATATTAAAACATGAGTAAAAAACTCACCAAAGATACCAGGTTTGTAATTTTGTATGCCAGACACGCGTTTCGTAAATGCTGTTACATTTGGTAATTATTTCAATAATGATTCAACTTGAAATTTTTTTGAACAATAGTGTATCGCAAACCTAATTTTCAATCACCAGTGGAGTAGGCTGAAACTGACATCTTTTGGTGAGGTTTTATATATATACATAGTTCTCAAGTATTTAGTCCACATTGGGTACTCCTACCTTTCCTCAGAGCGTTTGCAATGAAGGTTTAACCAGAAAAAAAAAAAACACATCTCATTGAAATAAAGTGTTTTATTTCGATTAATTCGGGTTGTCTAGTTAATTGTTTTTGAATATAAATGGAGTAAATATTTTTGTTCGAGCATATCGTTTTTCTTATATTGTTTAACATTCCATACCGATATAACTTGTTACTTTTATTATTCTTCCTTAGTTTATTTATTTTGAATTTACATTGTATTATAGGTCAAATTTATTTGTTCAGTGTATGTTCAATGGTGTTAATATGTCCTTTGATTGAGTTAAGCTATTTCAGTTGATATTTTATAGTGTGTTTTTCTATGTTGTGATGTTACACTATTGTTTCAGAAAAGGGTGAAGGTTTGGTACCATTAAAACGTTTAAACCCGCTGCATTTGTTTGCACCTGTCCTAAGTCAGGAATCTGATGTTCAGTAGTTGTCGTTTGTTGATGTGGTTCATAAGTGTTTCTCGTTTCTCGTTTTATATAGATTAGACCGTTGGTTTTCCCGTTTGAATGGTTTTACACTGGTAATTTTGGGGCCCTTTATAGCTTACTGTTCGGTGTGAGCCTAGGCTCCGTGTTGAAGACCGTACTTTGACCTATAATGGTTTACATTTATAAATTTTGACTTGGATGGAGAGTTGTCTCATTGGCACTCATACCACATCTTCTTATATCTAAAACTTGGAAGAACTTTTAAGGACTCTATTAAGATTTTCTTATTATTGCTTGTAAGACTGAAAATAGATCGAAGACATAAAACATAGCCAGATTATAGAACTTTTCATTTTAATATCAGACTAACCCAGACATAACCAAAGCAACAAGGTCAAATAAGAAAAAAATATCTCTGTTTTAATATGATTTGTTCGTCGAACAATGATATTAGTTTTAATGGCGTCGTCAAGTGTTCCAGATGATAAGAAAAGCTTGTTTTGTCTAAATCGATTACAACAGAACACTGACGATAATTCATTTACCTACAGGAGCAAAAATAAAGCCCTCCTTTTCCATTTAAAAAAAAAGAAGGATTGCTGATAACAAGGAGAGAAATAAAGCAAAGTGAAAATGATAAAAATTGAAATTAATAATTTGAAATATAATGTTGCTATTGTAGTGTTGTTTTTTGACTGGTTCAAAATATTTCTGCCGTAGCGGACATATCATCTTTTGTTCGCAGAAAATGCCACCCATTGTTCTTTTCTTTACTATGCCGTAAAACTGTTAGTACACTAAAAGGTTTATCCAAAGACCAATAAGTCTCTTTTAGAGGTAACAGTAGTGTACCGATGTCCAAATCTCAAAAATTTACTAGTATTAGGAAGATAAAAAGGCAAGGTAAACACTTCAAGTATGAAAATCCAAACATTTCAAACGTTGATACTTAAACATAAAAATAAACACCATTTAATTTCTACAGCTGATTAAAAGAACAGATTTGCTTTTAATAAAAGATCACAAATTAGTGATAAACTTTGAAATAAAAAATATATATATATCAGTTTTTTTTTCTTTAAGCAATGGCGGGTTCAAGCTGTAATGTATTTAAAATTTTCAGAAGGCTTTAAAGTACTTGATAAAAATGGGATTTTTTTTATCAATAATTTTAACTAATTATGTAGTACAATATGTACGAAATATGAAATAACATGTACGAAATCTGAAACTTATAAGATGAATTAAGGCAACATGTCCACATTCACGCTTGATTATTCAATTTAAGAAAATCAAAATAACCCATAATAACCAACTTTCCTGAAGAATTCGATTTAACGTTTAATTGTCACTTATTAGCACAAAATGGTTGGCAAATGTAGTATTTATCTTCGGTTATTATTCCAAATTGAAGCTAAGCTATGTATTGTCTATTCTATATATGTACTATAATGTTGTAAATATACATTTTGTTGTTAAAATGTTACTTATTCTGTTTTACTATGAGACAATAACAAAATAATGTTAGAAATTATATATACGATTTCTAATTGTTTTTGAACACATTATATTTTGCACTCGAAGTAAACAAGACTTTTAGTGACATCGGAACAAATGGGGTCTTAATGAAAACAAAAACATGGTATTATCACTGTTTAATCTTATAACGCTTAGATGTCTTTCCTGATAACATATTAATTTGATAATCCGTATTTTTTGTTTTAACAGCTTTTCAACGTTTGTATTAGGTTTGGATTTTCATATATTTTGGATTGATTTGAGCATCACTGCAAAGACATAGATGCGCATTTTGTTCAGTAAGGATAATATTGTTACCGTTAATGTTATTTTTACAAATGCTTTAAGGAATTCTACATTCCAACCTACCATTCCCAGACCTAACTTCTGTCATTATGTCATGCACTGACGAAGTTAAAATTGACGCAAGATCAAGCACAATACATCATGGTTGTTCTTCAAGCCTTGCATGAGTAAGGACCACAATTGTTTAATATATAACCTCACAATAGAAGTTTCCTAATTGGTAGGTGTTCTTTTTTTACTGACAATACAGCTTTATTACCTGCGTTGGGAGGGGGCTTAACAGTTTCAGAGAGGCTAAAGATACCAAAGGGACATTCAAACTCATAATTCTTTAGGTAACATTCAGGGAAAAGGGGAGGGGCTATTGCATTAAAACACACGTTTTATGTTTGACTTTGTCAATTGCGATTCTTAACAATTAATTGTTAACATATTTCTATCACCGAATTATGTGCGTTCTTTTATCGGCGTTTACCAAACATCCTCTTTTTAACAGTGCGAAAAGGAGTGATATCGTTTTTACCCCAAACTTTAGTTTTTAAATTGTTCGTTCCTTGAAAATGTCTGTCTTCGATCTAGTTTTTGTGCCTTCGTTTGTTCCCTCCAAATGAATATACCCAATTTAATGAAGTTGGCCAGGTATTTTTCATTTATTTGAGCTTTGATCAATCGACTTAAACTAACAGACATACACATTTGTCCAAACACTAACTATTGAAGAACTCAAAATGAAAGAAGTATTCAGGTTGTGTTAGTTATAGACAGTAACAATTATGTGACTATTTCTGTTTTCTTATTTCGAAATAACAAATCATGAAATAAACGAGCATGATAATAGAACATATCAAAAAGATTATAAAATTAACCCAAAAGTCAAAACCTTTATCCGTTTCCTACTTTTCCCTCTGGACAAAAAACCCTGAAATATAGTAAAATGATTAGTTCTTGTCAATTATAAAAGTTGATCATTTTACCGTTTTTCTTCTAAATCGGAAACGATTATACTCTATCTTCCTTGGATTTTGTCAATATTGGCATCTGCAAGCATTTTTATAACGATTTTATGGAGACATAGTAGTAGATGATTGTTTGGAGACATACTGATTCAAAAAGTACAAAAGTATGCTGGAAATATCAAATTGATATGGTAATATCATCGTTAAAATTTGCATGAACTCAAAAAGTAGCTAAACCGTGTGCATCGACAGGGTAAGCGTCTCCTGCTATGTACGTATCACCAACAATGCGAATCCACACTCAGTCAAAATGTCACAATCGGGAATACAATAGTTTGAATTTATTGTGTGTTTTCCTTTTACGACACACCAAATAGATGTGTGTAAGTGGGAAAGGGAGAAAGGGGGTTGGGGTAGTGGTGTGCACTCAAAACTGATACCACCCTACCAAATGTTGTAAAGACTGTGAAATAGATACTAGTATCAGACAGTATAGCAAATTACACAAGCTACTAACAACTGACTCCGAGGAAATGAACGTACAAACAAAGGTAAGCATAACGAACAACAGCATGAACTCAAAAAGTAGCTAAACCGTGTGCATCGACAGGGTAAGCGTCTCCTGCTATGTACGTATCACCAACAATGCGAATCCACACTCAGTCAAAATGTCACAATCGGGAATACGATACAATAGTTTGAATTTGTGTGTTTTACTTTAACGACACACCAAATAGATGTGGGGTGTTGGGGTAGTGGTGTGCACTCAAAACTGATACCACCCTACCAAATGTTGTAAAAGACTGTGAAATAGATACTAGTATCAGACAGTATAGCAAATTACACAAGCTACTAACAACTGACTCCGAGGAAATGAACGTACAAACAAAGGTAAGCATAACGAACAACACATAGTCCAGATAACCTAACCTGGTACAGGCACAAAACGTGGTGGGGTTCCTTCTTGTTATATATGTTCAAAACGGCAGCAGATATCATGTTATATAGTTTGGTTTAGACAATAACTGTCGAAGGATGTCATGCCGTCAGATATTATTTCTTGAAGTCAGAGAAACACCCACACATCTTGTTAAGCGAATGACTTTTCTGGCAGTGTCGATTTGTATTCATATTAATTAGATGTGGATTCTTGAAGTTTCAAAACATTTACTGGAATTTCTTCAACTACAAACCACTAATCTTTTGTAACAATTTTTACTATTCTACACTCTACAAAAATTTTCCATGTTTATTGAAAGCGTGACGACATTTGCATATTACACAATGTTTTACATAATAATGCTCAACGTAAATTCAAGTTTTTGTCCTTGGTGGGAAAATCAGCATATCAGGAAACACATGTATATCAATTACTAATGCTCCGAAGTCAGCAAGGCTTAAGAAAGCAAGATTGAAATTGCAATCAAGTCAGTTTCTGAATAAACTAGGGATTTTTTTTTATGTTGTTGATCGAACTCATATGCCAACTGTTGTTCATCTGAAATTACGGGTTTTGACATTGTCTTCGTTTTGACATAAATAGAAATGGCTTTTGTATCGGAATAAAATGCTTACCTTATACGAATCTTACCTTGAAGTTCATGCATTTATCATTACTCTTTTGCTGATCATTAAGAATAAAAAGAGACGCCGATAGACGTCGTTGAGTGAGCAACCAAAACGACACAAACAATGAATACAAGGATATATGGGTATTAAAAAAATATGTCAATAAGGCAGCAACTATACTACACTGTTTGGTACTAATATAAATTTCCACTTCGTACTATGAACATCAAAATTATTTATTTTGTTAAAATATTTCCTTTCTCTATTGTAACTGTATACGTATACCTAACAACAAAATTATTTTATTTACCTGTGTTTAAAGTTATTGCAAATGGCTGATATTTTGTTCGAGCATATTGTTTTTCTTAAATTGTTTAACATTTCATACCGATATAACATGTTACTTTTATTATTCTTCCCTTAGTTTATTTATTTTGAATTTACATTGTATCATAGGTCAAATTTATTTGTTCAGTGTATGTTCAATGGTGTTACTATGTCCTTTGATTGAGTTAAGCTATTTCAGTTGATATTTTATAGTGTGTCTTTCTATGTTGTGATGTTACACTATTGTTTCAGAAAAAGGGTGAAGGTTTGGTACCATTAAAACGTTTAAACCCGCTGCATTTGTTTGCACCTGTTCTAAGTCAGGAATCTGATGTTCAGTAGTTGTCGTTTGTTGATGTGGTTCATAAGTGTTTCTCGTTTCTCGTTTTTATATAGATTAGACCGTTGGTTTTCCCGTTTGAATGGTTTTACACTAGTAATTTTTGGGGCCCTTTATAGCTTACTGTTCGGTGTGAGCCTAGGATCCGTGTTGAAGACCGTACTTTGACCTATAATGGTTTACATTTATAAATTTTGACTTGGATGGAGAGTTGTCTCATTGGCACTCATACCACATCTTCTTATATCTATACACAAATAATTCCAATTATGAATACTAGGAGACACGAGATTGCGTCAATTAGATAGCAACTGTACTGCACTCAAATACCAATAATGAACATAAGGAGACATGAGTTTACGTCAATGAGGTAGCAACTGTACCACAAAAAAGAACAATAATGAATACAAGTGGAAATGAATTTACTTCAGTTAAATAGCAACTGTACTACACACAAAAAAACACAGTAATTATTACGTAAAGTAGATAGCAACTGTACTACATGAATCATTCCAATAATGAATACAAGGACACATAAGTTTACGTCAATTAGAAAGCAACCCGATAACATAAAAAGCCCAAATACATATTTAAAGTCGTATGTTTGCCACTTGATGTATGGTTCTGGTGAGATTGATTAAACACCCCTCCTATTTTATATAATATGAATATATACATATGTCAGCAAGATGTACAAGCAATATTTATATCTAATATTAGGTTACTTGCAAAGGGTGTTTAGGTGTCATATTTATGTAATAATTATATTCTTTATTATTTGATTTGATTTAGAAGGAAGACAAAGCAAATTTCCGTATTGTTATCATTGAACATTGTATGCATATCTTTAATTTTCAACTTATTTTCTTTAATATTCATATACTCATAAAACCAAAGTTGGAAAGGAAATTTCTCTAGAAACAAGTAATCGGAAATAGTCAATAGTTCTTTGATTTATCAGGAAAGAAAATGCTTTTTAACCAAATAATTTATCTCAGAAACCTAATGTTAAAAAATTTAAAAACTTGTGAAATCTTGATACTTATGATATCTGCTTTAAACTAAATTGTGTTATCTGCGGTCAATTTATCTTGTCTACATCCCTATAATTCGTTCGTGTATTTTAATTTGGTAGTTTGTTGTTTTACATCATTTTGTATGGATACAGAATTTTTCATTGCCTGTAACTACCCAAGAGGCGGTCTTGAAAATTAGAATACAAATACATCTGTTTTATATATCGATTGCTTAAATATTCAACAAACTTTTCGGTGTACAAAAACTCATTTTGTTTTAAATTACAAAACATTGAAAACAAAAGAGATCAAATGATGCTTAAAGTCAAATCATCAACAAGACAGCAATATCTTTAGGCAACATCTTTTCTCGTAAAATGAATAAAAATATCATCAAATAACAATGACAAAAAGCGTTTGAATTTAAAGGTTACCAGTAATGGTCATATTTCACTAAGATAGAAAGCAAAACAGCACTTTTGATGAATTGTAATTTCTTGTTTTCATTACGATCTGGTTGTAAAAATGCAAAAGTAATGACCCTAACCATGTAAAGAGTTTTTATCGCATATCAATATGTTTTGCGCGCAACACTCTTTCATTATTGTCGCCATTTTTTTGTAAGTTAATATTTTTGTTATTTAGGTAGGTAGAAAACAACAATGCTGTAACATCATTTTTGTTTAACAGTGCAGCTTTAATGTGACTATGTTTGATTACAATCTATTAAAAACCATGACAAATCTTATATTCTCTGAATGAAAGAGATAAACACATTCCCATAACATACAATTTTCGAAAGCGAATTACACGCGTTTCTAGAGTACAATTATGACGTACGAGTTAAGACTAAACGGTTATAAAACCGCCAAGGGTCATCATAGTCTGAGATATTTGCAATCGTAGTAAATGGCATGATATAATGCGAGCAATCGTCCTGTATATTGCTGTCATGAGGACATAGTTTTGAAAAAAATAAAATCAAATTACGAATAGAAAATAGAACAGAAATAATCATTATTCTAATATGATATGTCATTCAGCAACCCTAGTTCATATTTGTGTTTAGATTGATACTGTTCAGAACATGATTATACTTATTTTAGAGGGAACCATACGAGGACATAATTTTCAAATGGGCCAAATATGAATATGTGCACCGTTCAATGGTTGTGGCTAAGGGATTTAAATCATGCAAATGTAAACGCCGCAACACATTGTAGGAGACCTGCCTTAGACAAGGACCTGTCCAGAGTCTGTTGCTGTTTCGTGTTATATCTGCTTCCCGTTCTTATTACCGGTTGGCTGTCTTCTACTTTTTGTCAACTGACAAATTATGATAAACTAAATGCATGGGTCTTTGTGCATAGTTAATGACGATGACGTGGAAATGAGTAGTTTTCACATTATCTTGCTTAATGGACTTCTATGATTTGCCAATCAAACCACACAATACTTTTGTATACCCAATTCTACATATTTTTATAGATATCATTCATCCAATTAAGATCACAGCTGGTTAAAGAACAAATCTGTTAAGTTCAGTGCATAATTTATAAAAAGAAACAAAGTCCTACAACTAGAAATGGAATGATGAAAGTTTTATATACCTTAAAAAGTTTCTTTCATTGAGCAATTAAAAAATTCCGTTCTGAAAACTTAAAACATTTGAAATAAATTTGTATGAATATTTAATTCAAAGAGCTTTTGTTGTCATTCATCTCCATAAAATAGAATCATTAATCTTCGTCAATTTATTGATAGTTCAAAATAATCTTTCCAATTTCTGTCATATAAAAAAGACTGTTTAATGTGAATGTGCTCACCAACTTATATAGCGGTCTGAATATAATTTAGTAAAGATAAAAAATACTAGTATTATCTAGTGCAAAATTATAAATTCCTCCTTAATCATTATAATATTGTTTCCTAATCTTAGCAGTATTTCCAATAATTGACAATATTGATAAAATGAACAATACAATTACTAACCATTGCGACTGACCAACTGTGATGTCTGTGGTTTATATGGAATCAGAATGTCTGGTCACTGGTACTGATGATAAGGTCAAAGTATAAATAAATTGTGTCTTATTATTGTCCGATTAACTATATTTTCCAATATTTATACCAAGTCAGGAATATGGCAGTTATTATTCACTTGTTCCGTTGATTGAAAGCGTTTGATTTTGTCAGTTTTTATGGACTTCCCCTTTTTGAATTTGCCTTGGAGTTCGGTATTTTTGTTATACTTTTTCACCACCATTTGTTTTTATGAAAATCTTAAAAAATACAATTTTATAAAAAAAAAAAACAGATTGAATGTATACATACACTGACTCACAGTTGTTATTGGCATGCTTAAATACGTTGAATGTATCATTACTGTAATGAACAAACTCACAAGTACCATTGACTATCATTTCAAAAAATCTACATAAAAAAACTCTCGAAAGACATTACCATGTCAGAATAACTAACGATCAATTTGAATTCTAAGAAAATTGTGAAAAGAGCCACTTGTCACATCCGACATCTCATTGCAGGCGGATATGAGACGGGCGGATTTAGCACGTCCAACTAGGCTAAACTGAGACGTAAACATGAACCTTCATAAGTATCAAATTAAACATACGAACTTAATGCAGCTGGGCACATGTTAAATCTGGTAAATATCCAGACATTCTTTATATCATTTAAAAGAAACAATATGTTTTTCTTAACCTTTATGTTAAGTTAACATACAAGTTCTCTGGAAAGAAAGATCATTCGTCTGCAGTTGAGGATGGCATATACTTAAAACAAATTCTCGCTCCACTCGCCCTACGCTGGAAAAGACTGAATGTGTCATACAATTATGAAAGTTATCCCAATTTTCAATATCGGCTCTTGGAATGTCTCAATTTCTATGACCACCTTCTTCTAAAATACTGTAAATGGCAAGGTATTAATAAATGTAAAATTCTATTGAATAGTAAGACTCATAGTGTTGAATATACCTTATATAGAATATAAAAAATATTTAGACTGATTAAAAAGTAAATAACAAAAATGCCGAACTCCAAGGAAAATTCAAAACGGAAAGTCTCTTATCAAATGGCAAAATCAAAAGCTCAAACGAATTAAACGAATGGAAAACAACTGTCATATTCCTGACCTGGAACAGGCATGTCCTTATTTAGAAAATGGTGGATCAAACCTGATTTTGTAGCTAGCTAAACCTCTCACTTGTACGACAGTCGCATAGAATTCCATTATATTGACAACAATGTGTGAGCAAAACAAACAGACATAACAGGTAAAAATGTCAAAAATTGGGGTAAAGCAGTCAGCATTGTGTTATGATCTTAATCACTATAAAAACAAACAACTAAAAAATGACTCCCATTTCCATTTACAAAGTCATTATTGTTCGTTTATTAATACCAAATCTACATTTTATAACAAATTTTGCCATGATTGTGTTTGATGTAGAACGCAACTTATTTTATCTAAATCTACAAGCATATTTGTTCCAAATGACATTTCAGTATGTCTGCAATATAGTAAAGTTCATATTACTCAGGATGATAATAAAATAATGGACAAATGAAATTGTCACATTTGTATAGTTATTCCTTAAAAGCCTTCGTATCATGAGTGTCTAATTATTTTATTATTTAGGAATGAAAAGCTTCATATATATGATTTTTACCACTATTACATGTTATTAAAACGAACGCATTCTTTACGCAAAGCAAAATTTACTTGAATGTTTTGATTGAATTATTTAGTTTTTGATTATTTATAAATGGAGAATGTGTCTATGGGCCACAAATGCCCCGCTTGTAAATATGCATGAGTTAACTTCCACATACAGATGCAGGATTCAAGTAGTTAATACCATTTTGTGATTATAAGCATTGTGTATAAGTTTCATAACATTTGGTTGAGGCAAACTAAAGTTAGAGAACGAAAACGACAGATTTAGCAATTTTTCCATTTATAAAGGGCCATAACTCAAGAATGGTAAAAGTGACGCCACCCAATTTCGAACTTGATCTGTGTTATGTGGTAATAAGCATTGTGTACAAGTTCCATAACATTTGGTTGAGGCAAACTAAAGTTAGAGAACGAAAACGACAGATTTAGCAATTTTTCCATTTATAAAGGGCCATAACTCAAGAACGGTAAAAGTGACGCCACCCAATTTCGAACTTGAGTTGAGTTATGTGGTAATAAGCATTGTGTACAAGTTCCATAACATTTGGTTGAGGCAAACTAAAGTTAGAGAACGAAAACGACAGATTTAGCAATTTTTCCATTTATAAAGGGCCATAACTCAAGAACGGTAAAAGTGACGCCACCCAATTTCAAACTTGATCTGTTTTTTGTGGTAATAAGCATTGTGTATAAATTTCATAACATTTGGTTGAGGCAAACTAAATTTAGAGAACGAAAACGACAGATTTAGCAATTTTCCATTTATAAAGGGCCATAACTCAAGAACGGTAAAAGTGGTTGAGGCAAACTAAATTTAGAGAACGGAAACCAATTTTGGGGACGTCCGCGACGGACGGGACGAACGGACAAGGGTAACACTTAATGCCCCCTTCGCCTAGCGGCGGGGCATACTAAAACAGGGAAACAATCAAAATGAAAAAAAAAAAAAACATAAAAAGATGAGTGAAAATTGATTGCAAACTCTACTAATTCGGACTTTGTAATTCAAGCTACTGATATTAACGATCACTATTTGAAGAGAAAGAAAGATTTTTGTTCAAAATTTGAGATTTGACAAATTTCGAGATACAAGAAAGAATACATGTTAATGAAACACTACTTATGATGAACTGTCAGTCCCCGAGGGTATCACCAGACCCCTAACCAGTATTACGGTACCGATATGCCAATACGGATATTGTTTTATAAAATTGGTTTAACAAACCATTTTCTTCGAAATATGGCAGGTTTTTTTAAATTGTTTCGTTGATTGATAGCGTTTAATTTTATCAGTTTTTATGGACCTTCCCTTTTGCCTTTGGTTCAATATTTTTGTTATACTTTAAAAAATTTTTTAGAAAATTTTGAATTTTAAAATACAGGAAAGTGTCTCCATCATCATTTATGCTTTACTTTTGTCGTTTTTAGCTTTTTAGCGTCTGCATAATGATTTAGATTTTCCAGAATTTTGGCCTCGAGCACCACTGAAAAGACATTTATTGTAAAAATTGGCATCTGTGCAGTAAATTGGTACCGTTAATGTTACACATGATAACAACACTTAATAAATTTCGGTCGTCATAAACCTTTTTCCTGGATTAACCTTCATCAGGCTCGATCAAACGCAAACATTTGAAAGTCAAGAATGTATCAATACGTCGAAACGGTAGTAGCTATTCGACCAAAAGGGACCTCATCGAATAGCCAAATTCATGTTCTGAAGGTCAACTCTACTGGATGGAGCTGGAGTCTTAGTTTCTTAGTGATTTCTTAATTTATTAAGAAATGTTATCTTCTCTTTTCGTTAAATAAAACTTCGATTTCAGATTCTGGTTGTAATGTTTAAGGACTTTTAGTGCGGAAATTCAAAATAACAACATTATCACAAATGATGTTTTTGAATAGATATGCCAAAAACTCAGAATCAATTAAAAAAAATCAGCGAATCTTTCTCTTTGACAAATTCAAAGTATCTCAACTGACTGTTCACTGTTTAAGGTTCTAACAACATTCTATTGTACTTCTGAACATTTAATCAAAATTAAAATGCAAATTACATATATTTAATCTAATTCTGAATATTTGTCTCGATGAAGAATATGGAAGACATTCCGATTCAAAACAGATTTCTATAAAAAAAAAAAATATATATATGGTCTTTCTTATTCAAATAAAATCATTTTATACAAATTGTCAGATCATCTAAACATGTCTTTAACAGCTGTATGTTAGTGTCAATAATTTAAAATAAATAATTAATTGACATTAGTACAAAATATGTTGCAAAATACTCTAAGTGAATCATTATGCCAAGCCTCTTTCATATTCAAATTCCACTACTTTTATAAACCAAACAAAACCGATTCTATACTTTTATCGAATATACGTGAACAATAAAAAGAATCGGCGACTAAGATGAAAATTTAATTATTGTCAGTTCTCAATCTACAAGACTTTAAGTAAATCGTCTTGAAACACGAAACATAATAATAAACATTTATTTTTCGTATTTCTTTTTTCTGTAAATGTTAAAAATTATACTCACTTTTTCTGCTAGTAAAATGAATACCGTCACTGAAAATAATAGTTGACACTGCATGTTACGTTCTTCTAGTCACGTAAATAGATTAACTCTTCTATCAAAAAGAAAGCTTTCTCGACAGTAATTTTTGATACATGTGAAACTGTCACGTGTTTGAACGATAACCAATGAAATTTCATTTGGATTAGCAACAGTATGACTTTATTCGTGTTAGTTATAGATTCTTTAAAATTAAATAGCCAATAAAAAAACTGTAACACCACACTTAATTAGTCTGTTCGGTAAATAGGCATAATATGCTTCCATTCCACTGTTATACTTCTCCGTTTGACATTAACCATTGACATTATCAATTGTTTAAATGAAAAAATAAAAGTAACATTTTGAAAAGACTGAAAAGGTTTATAAAATAATATAGGATTTATAAAAATTAGAACTATGTATTAAGTATACTAGGATATGACTCAATATCTGTTCCTTATTTGTTATGTTTATATCATATTATATAAGATAATAGTATTGTAAGGAACATTTATTATCTTTCACATACATTGTGAGCGTTTTCATCAGTTTTGATATTTGCTGTGATTTTGTTATATTATTGGTGGGGTTCGTGTTGCTCGGTCTTTAGTTTTCTATGTTGTGTTTTGTATACTGTTGTTTATCTTTTGGTTATTTTCTTTGTTTGTCATGACGTTGACGGTTTATTTTTGACAATAAACGTGCAATAATCATAATTTTAAACACACTCAATAATACCAGAGTCATTGCGTTTGATGATTGCATTCACTTACTTGTCTTAATTATCATGACAGGTGACACTTGTGAAACAGGAAATTCTCACCAATCTGGGAACCTCCAGGTCACCTCTGTTTTAATGAGGTTCATGGTGCTCAATCTTTAGTTTTCTGTGTAGTGTTTTGTTCTTGTTGTTTGTCCTTTTGTAGTTTTTCTTTTGGGCCATTATGTTGTCTGTTTTGGTTTTTTAATTGTCCCTTGGTATCTTTTCACCCTTTATCAAAGAGGCGTTAAGTTTCGACTGAAAGTGCCTTTTTTATCTCCCCTACTATTTTGGTATTTGTAAAACATATTACAGAAAAGAAAACAAGTAGGAAAGATATATATGGTATTATTTGTAACAATATAGAGATTTAGTTATGCGTATTTAGCAGTATTCTTAAATTCCGAAAGTATAAAATGGTGTTCTGTAATTTAGCCCCTTGATTTCCTTTTATTAACTGTAAAGTGTTCAGTAGATTTCAACAATGTCTTCTTTTGTAGTCTAGTATAACAAAAATAAAAAAGTACAAATGTAATTGTAAAACTGCTTCAAAATTCAAAACGAAATAATCACCATCAAAGAGTCAAATTACTCTATCATTATTTTGAAGCTTTATAGCAAATAGACGTAGGCGATCCACATTTCCTGCAACGAAATTTAATGAGAATTACAGAAATTAGTATTACTGGTCTCAAATTATATTATAACATTCCAAAATAAACACAAACTGAATGTGAAATCATCATCTTCATTAAATACAGCTTCAAGCCAATCTATGTATGTCAATAAAATTTTACTGCAAAATATACAACGCATCAAAAGATTGATGAAATTCTATCAGAGGCAGATTAGTAGGTTAAAACATTAACCGGAAAGGAAGTTAGACTCGATTTTAACATTTCATGATATTGGCGATTCAAAATATAATTTATACGTAGTTAGAAGCATATGAAAATTATTAAAACTACTACTAGGTAAAGAATATCAAAACGCTTGGGAAAATATCAGTACGATTTGGAAAAAATCATAACGATTGGGAAAATATCAGTACGATTTGGAAAAAATCATAACGATTGGGAAAATATCAGTACGATTTGGAAAAAATCAAAACGATTGGGAAAATATCAGTACGATTTGGAAAAAATCATAACGATTGGGAAAATATCAGTACGATTTGGAAAAAATCATAACGATTGGGAAAATATCAGTACGATTTGGAAAAAATCATAACGATTGGGAAAATATCAGTACGATTTGGAAAAAATCATAACGATTGGGAAAATATCAACATGGTTGCGGACAGAATAACACCAAAACAATTTCAAAACCAACACAGGGAAATCGTTAACCCAAATGACAGGTTCAATATCTAATGCATACTGATAAATGATAAAACGGAAGCATAATCCAAACGTTTGAATGGTTATCAACGCTATTGATAAGGCACATTTGACCAATGATTTGGTGTCTTTCTTATTTTTGTTCGAACAATGAATTTACCGTTACAGTGGTGATTTAGATTATAAGACAACTTGCTAATACAGATTGAAAAATAATAATGCGGAACATTTGTATTGAACATTAACACAACCTATTTCTCGCTTCTCTATCTGCGCTGTAATAAGAATCGATTACACAATACCCACAAAGGTTTTTGGTATGAGAAGTAGATCTATTTTTACTTTTTACAATAACAGTACGTCTCGGATAATATTTTTTTCTTCATGTTTATCTTACATAATTGACAAATCATCTAACAAAACTGACTTTAAAACTTCGCCTATTAACAAAAGTATTAATAAATCAAACTGTACTTTCACTTTTAAAACAAATCATCAAATATATCATTAAAAACATCTTAAAAAACAAAATATTGGATCGTCTCATCTAAGGTTTCATAAAACTTATTTATGCCCTGTACGACGTTCTTACCAAGGAAGAACCATTTCTAATAATATTCAATTACTGTAACAGTTATTTAGATGATTTATGGACAGACAGGCTAATTTCGGTATACTTTCTAAACTTTATTTGTTGGGGTATAATAAGTTAAAGAAAGTCAAAAAAGTTTTCCTTTCGTTTATAAAATGGGGCGTCGGCGTAACAGTTATTTAAACTTTCTCAATAACGTCACGGTCTACGAAAAATAACAAAATTCATCAGTACGTTTTAGATAAATAAACACACACACTATGAGACAACAACCGCTGACAATACATGTACAGTGATGTATATCTGTGCTGACCGACCGAGTACATAAATATGTGACAGAGTTGATCAAGACATTTTTGAACTCTTTAACATACAACAAAATTGCAAAAGATGAATTGATTTCTTTATTAATTAAATCAGTAAGGATGGAGGGATAATCTCTTGATTTTGTTGACATATTCATCTGTAGGATTGTACTTGATATTTGTAGAGCCTACATTCAAATGAACCGTAATATGCAAAACCAAACTTAAAATTTATTGCAGATGCTGTCATCCTGAATTTCCAGAAACTCGTTTTACTAATAAGATTGAAAATATTGTTGTCAAGTATGTTTTTATTATCATTACATCATCAAATTATCGATAATAACTAATTTAAAATAGAATTAAATGGAAGTTAAGCATTCAACAAGATCACGTTTTCAATAGACAAATAGAAAACAGTACTTGTTTCAAATAGTATCGTAGTGCATTTCTGCATTTTGGCTTTTGACTAAACTCGAGCGTCAAACAACATTTTCACCGCAATAAGTTCGATTTCGTTTCATTCTTTATGGTAGTTACACACTACAAAATCATTAAATATCAATAGAAATGTATGTTGCCTCAAATACCAAGTACTTTTATTATTTGTTCTATTGAAGTTCATTCTACAAGCACATTATAAGTTGAGTATTTTTCTCGATTTGACGTAATGAATTTGGCTTGATTGACTTTTGTAATGCTACCAGGGATGAACTGTTCAGTAAAATTGGTTCTTTTGTTCAACTGTACACAAATAGTAAATGCTATTGCATCTCCATTGAAATTCATTATTTGTCAAGTATTATAGCAGCAAAAATAGATAAAATATTAGTTCCGAGTTAACAAATCTCCCAGCATTGAGTTTAGAAATGTAATAATTAAGTATCTCTGATGTGTCTGAAATTTGCAATTAACTGTTGCGGTGTCATATGTTTTAAGTGTAAGTGAGTACATTTTGTAATATAAGGAATGCCACTTCAGAAGAAACTGTTTCTACAGTGCATTCGATGTATTGTCTGCCATCTTGTTATTATTTTATATGGCCGTAATATGATATATCCTTTAATTGAGGGCTTTGAAATCCTTTTTATTTACTAGTATCTTTACATTTTCTCTATTGTCTTTGTGTTTTTCAACCTTAATTCTTCCTATATTTGCTCTCACAAACTGTCTCTCTGGCCGTCTTCAAAGTCGTCAATCCTGACATGTAGATCATACTTCTACTAAAAGACAAATGTTAATTCAAAACTTTCAGCATGTGATATGCAGGTAGATAGTTATATGATTGCCAACTATCCACCAGAGTACAAATGACGTGGATGTGTGTCTGTATACGAAGATTAAGAGGTTTAAAAGTTACTAGAAAAGATATAAATTATAAATACAATGTACTGCACATAAACAAATGTTTAGCCAAAGCAGAAGGAGATATTTCAAATATTCCAAATGCAGCAAATGGCGGCCTTAGATTTAGATTACTTTAAAAAGACGATATATTTTGACGATCTTACCATCTTTCATGAATCACTTATGATGGATGTAAATTATAAATATAGTACGCTGCTATACGTTCAGGGCGAAAAATCATCTGTTGACTAGGAGTCATTTGAAATTGGATCAGGAGATATTTAAAATCGATATTCTGGAGGGAAGATACCAATAGTAGTATTTACAGCTGGATCTGCAATAAAATAGACGTTAGAATAGTCTTGCAGCACATTATCTTTTTTCATGAAACGCAAAAGGGACACGAGGTCTTTTATAAAAGGCGAGAGGAAAAAATAGTATCATACATATTCCAGAATGATGTAATATTTTCCAATTCAGTGACAATCAAAATTTTGACTGTGAAAGTCTTTGTCGGTCGCTTCTATGAATGAAAATATTTAGAAATAAAAAGAGCAAAGCTATTGAAATGAAAAAGAGAAAAAACAATGTAGTGGCCCTCCGAAACACACACAAAACGTTCCATGTTTAATATCCGGTTACAAAACAAATGATTGCATATCTAATTTAACATTAGACTAGCGGCCATGATAGATATATCACGATTTGTAAATCAAGGACATGTTTTTCAATCCTTATCTGCATGTGTACAGTTCAAGTCATTCCTGATAAATTTATATAGAAACAAAAGACTTATAAGACAGTGAAGCGAAAGTCTGTATTTCGTTAGTCATTTTTTTTCAAAAGAAAAGGGCAAATAATACTGCCCATAGGAATTTGAAATCAATAAGGGGTATCACATATTAATGTCTTCAGAAGCTTACTGCATATCTAGACAGGACCAAAGTTAAAAAAAAGATCGGTCTGCAAAGTTAGCCTTTCATTATGTATCTGTAAAAGCGATAAATAACAGTACTATAAGCAACCAGTATTGGATTCAGGATTAGTGCACCAAAGGGGCAAGACAAAAAACGAAAATAATTACTTTTCTTGACTAGTTCGATTATGATCACGGCATATGGTATATATATTTTGTCTGTTGTTGAAGCAGTATGTTTGCACAAAATTTAATGTAACTAGATGACATTTGGTTTAAAATCGAGTACTTTGGTTGCTCCCTCATTAACGTTCAGCGGTATCGATTTTGATTCATAATGAGGTTTCATCTCTAATTCGTATACATTTTGAGTGGGGCATGTACCAGGAATAATACTTCATTGGGTAAGTTCGAAACAAAATGTTGGTGAAGCAATAAAACAAAATAGGTTTGGTAGTTTGAATATTATATAAATGTCCTTCTAATATATATCGTATTTTCTATTTACAGATGAAGGCATTTTTATTACTGTGCACTATGCTTGTTTTGTTCGATGTGACAATAAGTGGAAGTGTCTTATGTCGTGGGAGGTGTGCTGATGAATTTGGATTGTGCTGCAAATCGAATTGCAACGGCATTTTTGATTTACACGCCCTAAGATGCCACGGAGGAAAATCTGATCACCCATGCGTTATGGACTGTCAAAATATATTTGCGAATTGTTCTAGTGCTTGTGGATCTACAGTGCTTGGAAAATAAAAATACCAAACTGTTATAAAAAATACCTTTATATCTTTGTCGTTTTACTATCCGAACTCTGAAAATTTTTGGTGTTTGCTCACAATCCGTACGATAAGATATTACTTACAGGGTAAATGACAGGTGATGAAGACGATACAATTTCCGTGAAAGCAACTGGTCTATTTACACCTGTATTCAAATATTTTGATATCAAATTGTATTTTTTATTCTTAATTTTTTATACGAATTTCGGAATTTGAAAGCAGGAAAGAAAGACCATGTTGCAATATAAAAAACACATACGACTTACTTAAGAATTGAATGCTTCTTTTTGTAAATTTATTGGGGTGTAAAAGCGTTGACCGAAGTACAGTTTGTATGAAGCGCCATAGCGCTTCATTCTAAAAATGTGCGCACGGTCAACGCTTTTACAACCCTATAGAAATAACTAAAAGAAGCATTTAATACTTATAATTACATTTTTATTGCTAGGATCAGGAAAACACGATTTCTATCGAGTTTTTCTTTTATTTATCTGTGCACTTTATTGTGGAAGCTTGTGTCATCATGAATGTTACATTTCATTTTGAAATGAAGGTTAATTTCAGAATGACGCGAGTTGCTGTTAGCCAATCAAAATAACGTATTATAATGAAACATAAATGTAATGTAATTATTTTCTTTTGGAACGAAAAACATGCAATTCATATCGTATTTCTCAATTTTTGGAAATATTCCAAGATATTGGAATATGACAGTTGTTATCCATTCGTTTGATATGTTTGAACTTTTGATTTTGCCATTTGATTGGGGACTTTCCTTTTTGAATTTCCCTCGGAGTTCAGTATTTTTGTGATTTTACTTTTTGAACATAACTATCTATATGTGTGGTATCATAAGAATAGCTTTATTTGAAATGCAATGCGTAGATACGACCAACAATAACCACACCTTGAATACATATGAAATTGATCTGAATTGTTGAGCATTCAGTATTGTTCATTTGAAATGTTCAGGGGGATAAAAGCATTTACATTAGTGGAACGTGAAGTAAAATAAAAAGCTAGCATCTTCCCAATTTTCTTGAAAATACTCTGCATGAGATATACTTCATACGAATACAGTAAAGGCAGCTAGTGAGGAAGTACGTCTGGTTCCTTTGCAATGCCGACTGTTTGTTGAAGACACGTACACCAAACGTAGCAGTCAGTTGTCTACACAAAGATAAAGCTTCTTGCTGATCTTATTTTCAGAGAAATACTTTTTTATCAGAGTGTTTTGTTCAAAGAATGATTTGTCCCTTTGCGAAACAATATTTTTCTTTGGGCGTTTGCCTATTTTTTATGAAAAAAGTTTGACTAATTCTTTCAATCTCTTTTAAGCTAAGAATGATAAATATTCGTGTAAATGGTAGAAATGTCCTACATTTCATACGATTGCGCCAACAGAGGGACTTGCATGTAATGCATATATATAGGGTACGGGTTTTGATAAGTGATTATATACTAGTTGTTTTGAAGTTGGGAAAATGGTTTCCTGTAGTATTTGGAAGACCATGCAAAATGATAATATGGTGTCAGCTGATTTACACTACACCAGTTGGAAATCTAGTGAACGAAAACAAAAGAAAATTCACTTTTCTTATGATAGA
This sequence comes from Mytilus coruscus, assembly GCA_017311375.1. Lineage (NCBI taxonomy): Eukaryota > Metazoa > Mollusca > Bivalvia > Mytilida > Mytilidae > Mytilus > Mytilus coruscus. The sequence continues at coordinate 62,204,828 of CM029607.1, read as the reverse complement.
GTCGGGAAAGTCAATAATAAAACAATGCCGGTGACGATACTGACCAAAAGTTATATCTAAATAATAATTGTACATTTTAAAGAAATTATTTGTTAAACTGTGTTATTAGATATATACATGCATACAAAGTATACTTATTTTTCACACCTAAGTTATCGAGCACACCGGTCTGCTCTTGTCACATGTACATTCAATAGAGAAATATTGTCTTTTCCTGAATATAAAATGTAAAAGTCTGTCTGTGCATGTTAAGAAATTAAAGATAACTATTTTTATAAAGTAGGTATCTTTCTACTTTTTTTATACAATTTTAAGAAAAAGTCGTCTCGATTTTTGTACGTGTATTTGCGATCTATTCACATTCAATGTTTACATTGAGATAAGGTCCATTTGAATTTGCTTAGTAACTTAATTTCAAAAGTGCCCATCTTTGGAACTCGTTCCAGAGAGATATACAGTCAGTAGAAAAATAAATTGAAGTTGGTACTCCAGGAATTTATTCGCATAGCAACATTTTAAACCAATTTTACATCAAGCTTCTATAGCCTGCTGTACTCGTCGTTTGCTACTTAAGGAGGGAAATGATAACATTAAATGGAAGTTTTGTTTTTATTTCAACCTATTTCTATTTTACTATTTACCAGAACGTTTTCCCGTGAATCCATAATTGATAGCGTCCTTGCTAAAATGGGACAAACATTGAGAAGATCTAGTTTTCAGTGTTTACAGGGGAGGTAATATTTTGTCACTAGATTTCCCAATGACACAACTAAATGATTTTTTTGATGGCTTTGTCTGCACGGAAAACAATATATTTGTCTAGCCGATTTGGTTTTGAACTCTGGTTTTAATCTACGACTTTATAGCCGTATTCATCTCGTAAATATCTTTGTCTATTGTCTAGCATTATTCTCGGTTGAATGCATTATTATTCCTAAGTTTCTAGGCTACGGATTTAGCCTTACAGTAAATCAGTCAATTAACTAAGATGTGGTGTTGACAGTGTTGATATCACCAGTTATACGTGGCCAACCGGAGTATATACAAATAAGGATTTTGCGCAAGTGCAATCAGGAAGTCACTGTTGAGAATGAGATTTGTAGCTGTACTATAATAATCTAAAATAGATGTGGTATATGTATAAAAATCGTATGGATTGATTATCATAAGCACAATAAGTTTCTTTCTGGAAAGGTTTTCTGTATCATCAAATACACAAGAGACCACAATGAGAAATGCAATGAAAACTTTGACAGCATAAAAGCAAAGAGGGCCTACATGGAATGGCTATAATCGTGTAAGATCAACCTTATAGATATTTGAATCGAATCTTATGGAATATATGTTTAACAGATGACGACGGATATGTTCCAATCGTCTTAACCACAATCCCGTCCTCCTTGTCCCCGAATGTGACCTACCAAATAAGACTAATCAGGCTAGTACAGGTTCTGCTGACCCTTCCGGAGCACCTGAGATATCCCCGGGTTTTTTGGGGTTCGTGTTGCTTAGTCTGTAGTTTTCTTTGTTGTGTTTTGCATAGAGTTGATTTTTTGACATGGCGTTATTACTTTATTTCCGACATATGAGTTTGAATGTCTCTTTGGTATCTTTCGCCTCCCTTTCACCTGAAGGAGTTACTATGTATTATCTTCATGTTAGACAAGAGAAATTTACCATCCCGCTGTGGTATCAAGCCTAGTCATTGTCTGTTAGTTGACAGTTTTTGCCATCAGTAACGGGATGGTTGTTATTAGTAGGAATGAACTGCAAAACTGTTATGATATTGTAACTATTATATTTATTTGTGTGGCCTAATAATGTTTACATTGTTTTATATACATTGTGTACAAAATAAAATACATTGTGTTACAACTATGCAGTTTAGAATTCACTGGAACATTCATTGATACTCATGGAATGATTAGAACTTTCTATTTCACTTACATAACGTTTCCAGAATGATCATAACAAAAGATGCGTAATTTATATTTCTAGCGTTGTCTAGAAATTTCTGTTTGAGTATTTAAATGCAGACCCAAAAGTTAGTAAAATATATAGAGATTTGGACATAGACATAGATAGACTTAGACATCGATAGACATCAACATTCTCTGCAGTTGGATTGACACTTTTATTTACAAACTACATCATACTAGATTGTGACCAATTGGATATAATATTCTGTGGATTCCCGTGAAGATTTCCGGATAAAGAAAAGATAAAAGATTGGACTCATATTTTGACAGTTAAGTTGACATTTCTTTTGTGTAATACTTTTGTAAACTAGTGTATAATAAATCTTGTTAAATTTTATTATTGATTTGTGTCTTTTGTTGGCTACAATTAAAAGGCGATTTTCTGACATAACAGAAATTGGGGCTCAAGTCCGGGATAACGTTAATATCTTATTTCAAAAAATATTTGTTCAGTATTTTTATTAGAAATAGCCAACAAAATTCTACAAAATGGCATTTGAAGCCGGTAAATTTTTGAAAACGCCAGACCTGGAGAAGTTTGATAATTTAAAGAAAGAGGAATTAGTGTTGCTTGCTAAACATCTGAAATTAGACTTTAGAGTATCTATGAGAAAACAAATTATAAAAATTTGGTAATAGACAAATTAGTTGACGCAGAAATTTTGGGTGAAGAGGCTCTTGATCTTAAGGTCGAAAATGTTGACGCTATCAAATTAAAACAGCTTGAATTAGAACATGAACTTAAATTAAAACAATTGGAAAAGAAAAGAAGAAAGGCAGGCAGAACTTGAAATGAAGGAAAGGTTAGAGATGGAGAAGATGAAAGAAAAGAAAAGAAGATGAATTTAAATTAAAACAGGCAGAACTTGAAATGAGGAAAGGTTAGAGATGGAGAAAATAAAATTGAAATGGTCAAAGGAGAAAGTAACACTAATGTACAGTCGAAATCAGAACATTTTGATGCAGCAAAAATATACGTTTGGTTCCCAGATTTTGTGAAAAACAGTCGATAAATATTTTCCACAGTTTGAGAAAATTGCTCATAATTTGAAATGGCCGAAGCCTTTTGGACTACAATGCTGCAAAGTGTTTTTGAGGGCAAGGCCGCTGAAATTTACTCAGCACTTTCATCCGAACGAAGTTCTGATTATGACACGGTTAAAAGGAAGTTTTGAAAGCTTATGAGCTAGTGCCAGAAGCATATAGACAGAAGTTTAGATCTTATAAAAGTTTGATTCACAAACCTATGTTGAATTTGCTAGGAAAAGAAGACCTATTTGATAAATGGCTTAAGTCAAAGAAAATAGATAACAATTTTAAGAACCTAAGACAACTGATGTTATTAGAAGAGTTCAAGCAATGTGTTCATTTAGACTTAAAACACATTTAGATGACAAAACTGTTGAGACATTACAAGATGCAGCTGTTATTTCCGATAATTATACCCTTTCACATAAGAGAAGTTTCAAAGGTCAAAATTTTAATACTTCTAGTGGAAATTACAAGAATCAAAGCACTGAGCGTACTGATAGTAAGCCTGTTGCACAGAATAAGAGTCAGTCTAGTTATAATATGTCTAGTCCGAAATTTGATACTTTTGAGAAGAAGTCACTGACTTGTGCTTATTGTAAGAAGAATGGTCACCTGATGGCTGATTGTTTCAGACTCAGAAGAAGAATGAAAGAGATAATAGGCCCAAGACCAGTGCTTGTACGACACCCCGTGTTACCAATACGTTGGAATGTCCTGCGAGTCAGGCTTTTAAGTCCAGTTTTTGTGATTACATGGAGGATTATATACCCTTTATGTCTGATGGGTTTGTTTCTATTGTTGATAATACTACTCCTCAAACTATTAAGATTTTACGGGACACTGGAGCTTCTCAGTCTTTATTGTTAGAAGGTGTGTTGCCTTTGTCCAAGGAGACTTCTGTTGGTGCCTCCGTTTTGTTACAAGGTGTGGAGTTAGGCTGTATAGATGTTCCCCTCCATCGTATTTATCTGAAGTCAGATTTGATAACTGGACCAGTTGTTGTGGGTGTTCGTCCTAATCTCCCTGTTGAGGGTGTTTCATTATTGCTAGGAAATGATCTAGCTAGGAACAAAGTGGTTGCTGAACCAATTGTTACCAGTGAACCGGTGGTGGATGTTAAATCACCTGAAGATGATGCTGAACTGTATCCAGCTTGTGTCGTTACTAGGGCGATGGCTAGAAAACAGCAAAATGAGGATTTGCAAGAAGACCAGTTTGATTACATGGACCTTTCTGACACCTTTCTAGCCGACATTGAAGGTCCCAGTAGCTCAGAGAAGGCCGTAATAAGACCACCTAGTATAAGCAAGAATGTAATTATGCCATGGCCAGACGTAAACAGCCATTCATTAGACCGAAGGAAATTTGTCGAAGAACAAAATAAAGACCCTGAGGTTCTTCAGCTCCGCCAGAGGGCTCAACCACAGGAAGAAGCAGACAAAGTGGCCGAATGCTATTACCATCAAGACGGCATTTTAATGAGAAAGTGGAGGCCCCCTGATGCTACCCCAGAGGAGGAATGGAGAGTGGTATACCAAGTGGTGGTGCCTAAAGTTTATAGGCAAGAAATTATTGGTCTTGCCCATGACACCCCCTTGGCTGGACACTTAGGTATAAGGAAGACTTGCCTTAAGACCTTGCAGCATTTCTACTGGCTCAGGCTTAAAAATGATGTCGCAGAATACTGCAAATCATGCCATATATGCCAGGTTGAATTGTTGGTAAGCCTAACCAGAAAATACCACCAGCACCACTTCTGCCAATTCCAGCCTTTGAGGAACCTTTCAGCCGAGTGCTCATTGATTGCATTGGACCTTTACCGAAAACCAAGACTGGAAATGTATTAATGGACGATCATGTGTACATCCACTCGCTTTCCTGAGGCTTTTCCGCTAAGGAATATCAAGACACCTACTATTGTCAAAGCTCTGATCAAATTTTTCACGCTAGTAGGACTTCCAAAGTCTATACAGTCCGACCAGGGTTCAAATTTCATGTCAGGTATATTTCAGCAAGTCGTGTACCAGTTAGGGATTGCTCAGTATAGGTCAAGTGCTTATCATCCAGAATCTCAAGGTGCCTTAGAACGTTTTCATCAAACATTGAAGAACATGATCAGAACTTTTGTCTTCAATTTGACAGGGATTGGGATGATGGTGTTCACTTTTACTTTTGCGGTCCGAGAGGCTGTTCAAGAATCCCTTGGTTTTAGTCCCTTTGAGTTGGTATTTGGTCATACTGTAAGGGACCTTTAAAATTGATAAAGGAAAAGTGGCTTACTGAACACACTGACTTGAATCTTCTAGACTATGTATCTAGATTTAAAGAAAAATTGTATACTGCTTGTCAAATTGCTCAGAACAATTTAAAACTGTTCAGAATAAGATGAAAATATGGTATGATAAAGATGCCAGGGACAGATTTTTGAGCCTGGTGATAAGGTACTTGTATTTTGCCAGTCCCTGGACATCCATTACAAGCTAAATATTGTGGTCCTTATACCATAGAGAGTAAAATCAATGATTTGAATTATATTGTAAAACACCAGGTCGGCGTAAACAAAATAGAGTGTGTCACATTAATATGTTAAAACCATATTTTGAGCGTACTAATGAAGGTGAGAATAAACCAGTTACCACTTTAGCCATGGTTAAATTGGAGAACAATCATGACAAACCAGGTGTAATTGAACCACCTTTTAGTTCTAAAACTATGGAAGAGACAGTTAGATTGAAAAATTCAGAAATTTTGTCAAATTTAGATTCAAAACTTGCACATCTGTCTTTTGATCGTAGAGAAAATTAAGAGCCTTGGTATTTTCTTTTAAAAATCTTTTTCCAGATGTGCCAAACAAAACCACTGCTGTTTGTCATGATGTCGATGTTGGTGATGCTTCTCCAATTAAGCAACATCCTTACCGGCTCAATCCACTCAAACTTGAATTTATGAGACAAGAAATTAAATATATGCTTGACAATGATATTATTGAGCCGAGTAACAGTGAATGGAGCTCTCCTTGTCTGCTTGTGCCCAAACCAGATAAAACCTTTCGTTTCGTAACTGATTTCAGAAAAGTAAATTCTGTTTCAAAATCTGATTCCTATCCGATTCCAAGGATAGACGATTGCATTGATAATATTGGAAAAGCAAAATTTGTGAGCAAATTTGATTTATTGAAAGGTTACTGGCAAGTCCCATTGACACAGAGAGCTCGAGAAATATCAGCTTTTGTCACACCAGATGGCTTATTTCAATATACTGTAATGCCGTTTGGCATGAAAAGTGCTCCAGCTACATTTCAAAGAATGATCAATAATGTTATAAAAGATTTAGACTGTTGTTATGCTTATATTGATGATCTTATTGTATGTAGTGATAGCTGGGAAGAACATTTAACACATTTATATGATACTTTTGATAGATTGTCACAATCAAATTTGACTGTTAATCTTGGTAAAAGTGAATTTTGTCAGGCCACTGTTGATTATTTAGGGCATACAGTTGGCCAAGGTCAGGTGAAACCTATTACGGCTAAAGTGGATGCAATTACCAAATTTCCTCCTCCTACAAATAAAAACAACTTATGAGATATTTAGGCATGATTGGATTTTACAGGAAATTCTGTTCAAATTTTGCGACTGTTGTTCAACCATTGACTCATCTTTTACGGAAAGATTCTAAATTCATCTGGAGTGAAAATTGTCAAAACGCTTTTGAAAATAGCAAATCACTTTTAATTAATAGTCCAGTTCTGATCACTCCAGACTATGAAAACAATTCAAACTTGCCGTTGACGCAAGCGATGTAGGAGTTGGAGCTGTTTTATATCAAGAGACAGATGATAATGTTGAAAACCTATATCATATTTTTCTAAGAAATTAGATAAACATCAGAAAAATTATTCAACTATTGAAAAAGAGTGTTTTGCACTGTTGTCTGCACTTCAACATTTTGATGTATATTTAAATCCCACTGTGCATCCTATTCTTGTTTATACTGATCATAATCCTCTCACCTTCATACATAAAATGAGAAACAAGAACCAGAGATTGACTAGGTGGAGTTTATTGTTACAGGAATATGATGTTATTGTAAAACATATTAAAGGTAAAGATAATGTAATAGCAGATGCTTTATCTAGAACTTATTGAAACAATTTGTATATACTATGTATTTTTGTACATATTATTCATGAAAAGTTTTTGTTACACTCAAACTTTTTTTAAGGGGGGAGGTGTTATGATATTGTAACTATTATATTTATTTAGTTGGCCTAAGTTGTTTTGCCTAAGAATGTTTACATTGTTTTATATACATTGTGTACAAAATAAAATACATTGTGTTACAACTATGCAGTTTAGAATTCACTGGAACATTCATTGATACTCATGGAATGATTAGAACTTTCTATTTCACTTACATAACGTTTCCAGAATGATCATAACAAAAGATGCGTAATTTATATTTCTAGCGTTGTCTAGAAATTTCTGTTTGAGTATTTAAATGCAGACCCAAAAGTTAGTAAAATATATAGAGATTTGGACATAGACATAGATAGACTTAGACATCGATAGACATCAACATTCTCTGCAGTTGGATTGACACTTTTATTTACAAACTACATCATACTAGATTGTGACCAATTGGATATAATATTCTGTGGATTCCCGTGAAGATTTCCGGATAAAGAAAAGATAAAAGATTGGACTCATATTTTGACAGTTAAGTTGACATTTCTTTTGTGTAATACTTTTGTAAACTAGTGTATAATAAATCTTGTTAAATTTTATTATTGATTTGTGTCTTTTGTTGGCTACAATTAAAAGGCGATTTTCTGACATAACAACAATAATGTTCAACAATTACTGTATTCACCATGGCAAGTAATGGAGTGTTCTCTTTCATGCTCGAAATGGTGATGCATGTGGATCCTGCTACAAATCCGCTACAAATCGAATTGCTACGGTGTTTTGTCATACACATACACTAAATAGAAGTTTAATAAATAGAACACTGATTGAACGCTTTTTTGTAACACTTTTTGAACGTGTAATGGTGTTCGAAATGTTTACACTAGTGTTCATCATTTGAACGTGTGGTGTTCAATTTTTAATGCCTTTGTGTTTCATTTTTGAACACGTGTCCGAATGTTCAAAATGTTAACACGTCGACGCGTTCAACAGCCTTGTAACACTTTTTAAACACATAGAACGTGAATAAAACCAAAGTGTTAAGAATAAGAACACCAGAAGTTCACTTTCAGAACAGTTGACGAAAGTGTTCAAAGTGATGGTTTTAAAATGTGGAACATGTTCTGTTTTCAAGCGTACATAATTTTCCATAAGTACTCAACTTAAACTGTTATAACAGATAACAGAAACTATATTCAATTCAGGAAAATAACAAAAAATACATCTTTTAACGAGTAATTATTTATTTAATCAGATGCGCATATATGAAAGAAAAGTACATCAGACACCTTATGATATCACAAGTAACAGTATATACATCAGTGAAATCACATACATAATTTTTTTTTAAAACTGACTTAAATATATCACGAATAATGATTATTTTTTCCTACATGACTAGATAGTTACTACATCCTCTGTATCCTAGCCAAAAAAGCATGTCAATGTGATAAGCAGACAGTTTATTTGTCACAACGAAAGTTTAAAAATGCAAATCACAACAGTTCTTGAACGACAGCTACTTCCTTGACACTGGTGTCATCACATACAACGTAGGCTTCACTTTTCAATGCATCTTTATTTAAAGCTATCAACTGGGTAGAATTTGATGTGTTGTTATTAACTCCCAATGTCAAAATCCTCTACAACCTATAAACATCAAGGAATGTCTATGATAGATATAGGAAGATGTGGTGTGAGTGCCAATGAGACAAGTCTCCATCCAAATAACAATTTATAAAAGTAAACCATTATAGGTCAATGTACGGCCTTCAACACGGAGCCTTGGCTCACACCGAACAACAAGCTATAAAGGGCCCCAAAAGTACTAGTGTAAAACCATTCAAACGGTAAAACCAACGGTCTAGTATATATAAAAAACGAGAAACGAGAAACACGTATAAATCACATAAACAAACGACAACCACTGTACATCAGATTCCTGACTTAGGACAGGTGCAAACATTTGCAGCGGGATTAAACGTTTTAATGGTACCAAACCTTCTCCCTTTTTCTGAAACAATAGTATAACATCACAACATAGAAAAACACACGATAAAACATCAATTGGAAGGCTTAACTCAATCAAAAACGTAAATTAACACACTATGAACGAATAAATTCGATCTGTGATACCTGAAAGTAAATACATAGTTAATAAAATATTAGGGACAAACATTCAAGGCCAAAAAGCAAACAAACAAGTCCAAATAAAGCCATTTAACCCTTAGAATATATCCTGCAAAATAAAAGTTAAAAAGAATAGTAGAGAGTTTTTCATAAAACATCAAATTCAGCAATGTTTGTTATGCTTTAATGTTGATATATATTAGAGTCTGAGAAGACAATAGAGTACACATTCTACGGCAATGAAATGCAGGTTTTCTTGACCTAAGGTGAACAGATAGAAATGATACACCCAGCTAAGCTATTGATATACATATATTGTCATACCTTTTTTGACATCTTTCTATTTTTCACCACTTTGTGGCATGCAGAAATGATCTTCTTGGGATTATTGGGTACCGGTTCCTAATTCAGACATTTTAATCGAATGATTCCTGCAAAAAAGACGAATGCACTTTCTAAGTCTGTTGTATGTTGATGTCGAAAGTCATCTTTTATTCTGTATAGGCAGACAGGTTATTTTTAGGAAATCATCAGAGCAAAGCTGACAGTTATTTACGTTTATATCTAAAGCCACCTCTTTAATTCGTCTTTTTATGTTGCATAGTGAAATTTTCGATATAACAGTTATGTATATTTGTCACATATACATTACGCTGTAATCGTACTAGGTTGAATTACAAAAACACAATATCACCCGTTCGCGCAAACGGGCGATATTGTGTTTTTGTAATTCAACCTAGTATTTAGTTTTTTTATATATATATCTCGCATGAGAAAATAACAAGGAAGCCATCGATCTATATATGGATATTATTCTGAGTTACTCACTTCTTTTGTTTTCACGTAGGAGAGAAGTCCCTTCTCCAGTTCGCTTCTTTATGTGTATCCATTCTTTGTTTAACCGCCTAAACCGCCGGCCGATATCTGTTTCCGGTATTGGGTATCCTGGTATATTTTGTTAACACGAGATGTTCAAAATGTCGAGCGATTTTGAACACTGCTTGAACATTTAATGTTCAAATAATGAACGGATCATGAAATAAGATAAACATCGACATATTTTTATTGCGATATTATCATAACAAGTCTCATTGATACTATACATAATTATGTCACTTATAAGTAAAACTACATTCATATACTATACATAATATGAAAGTTTGGAAGTTTCATATTTCACAATTACTAAAATATTAACCAAAAATTCACGAGATCAACATCCTGCGTATAGATTCATATTTTTTTTAAAGAATTTGTTTTTGAATTGGCCAATTGGAAGAATAGAAAATCGGACAAACGATTATCTACATCTTTATAACAGAACTTGAACGCCTGTGTTCACTGCGTTTGAACACGGGTGTTAATATTTTGAACACAAACGTTAAAATTTTGAACACTTCTCTAAGCCTGGACATTTAATAGCTACAAGATATTGCACGATTTGGATTATCAACGCCGTCAACTATTTTTACAGGAGTTATTCCATGGAAATAAAAATTATATGAAAATTGCAATGTAAGAGATCTCACAAATAAATTTCTTGTAAGGTATCTTACAAAATGAAAAAAGACCTCAAAACATCTAAACATGTGTTTGAGTTATCGCCCATGGATGCATCGGCAGGAGAAATTGGACCGCTGTCCTTTTTATATGAATCTTACTCCACCAATAAATAAATGGGGATCGTAAAAGTTTGACTGAAAGTTTTCCGTTGGTTGATAAATGCTAACGTTTGATTTTGTAGGTTTTTGTGGACTTCCCTTTTTTTGGGTTTGCCTTGGAGTTCGGTATTTTTGTTACTTTTTTTTCCATACAGTATACAATCACCTATTATTAATTGATTTAGGTTTATATGGATTCCATAGGATTAACGTACGACATGATTTGTAAGATTACTCTTTTCATTTGTCCTGATATCAAGGATCACCAGGGTAACAGAATGTGTATACGTATCAATCGTTATGAATAAGGTACAGACTTTGGGCCTTACAGTGGGTCTCATTGGGGTCAAAGCGTGACCCGGGATTGCCGATTTTTTGTAAGCGTGACACGTGAAAGTCAAAGTATTGTGCCGTGAAAACGGGAAATGGAGTCTAGCGGTACACGGGAAATTACAAAAAAATGAGAATTGCTTACGTACGTAGTGTAAGCGGGATACGGGAATCTGACAAAACAGTAAGCGGGATTCGGGATCAGAACCCCGCAATGAGACCCCCCCTTACAGTCTAAAAAGCTTGAGTAGGATTCTCAACCAATCAAAACTCTGAATTTGTTGTTTCGTATCATATTTTGTACTCCTAGTACTGAGAAAAGTTTGTTTGTTTGTTTTTGTTTTTTCTGTTATGGTATTGTCTTGCATTCTTCGACGTTTATGGTTGTTGTTTATTATTGCTTCTTTTGTATCTCTTTCTTTGTTTCTCAGCAGCTTAGATTTAATTATCATGGCAAATGATTTCAGATAATGACAATTGACAGTTAATTGTTGTGCTAATCATTTCTCAAGCAGACATAACATTTACCAACCCACGGAGTACGTTAAATTGTTAACATTTAAAGATTAAGCATTTTCATTACAAAATCAAATATAAAGAAAATGCTGACAGACAGAACATTGGAATTATGTAAATGTTTCAACAAGTGTGTGTTATCCAGAATATGCAACTGCATTTAATAAAACCATGCTTCAACTCGGAGATTATTTTATGACTACTTCTAAAGTAATGTTTTTTTCTTTCTTTCAAAATTATATTTTTGAAGATGAAATAAGATGTGCTTGCCAATTACGTAAGAAGTACCAGTAACTCCTCAGATTTTGGCCAAATGAATGTGTTTTCATAAAAACATCCATCACAGATACCAAGCTTTAAATGTTTTTAAAATTTATAATGGTTTTGTCTTTCTTCTGAATAAAATGTTTCTATAATTCTATTATCTAATTAAACGAACCTTACAGTTTGTCGCCATGAAATACACCAGCAACATTTGCAATACACAATTAAACATCATACGTAGTAAAATAACCAAAATTTTACACAGATATACCTGCTTCCTTAAGTGTATGGTGTTTGTCTCTTGTGTAATTTTGTCTTCGTGTGGTAATCTATCACAACATCCCTCAACTAAACGGTGTATGGTCATATGTCAGCGGCATGTCCGCATTGGAAGTTTTGACGTGTATACAGAGGGGACACGCAACCGATGTACATGTTATGTAAAGCGTTTGGAATTAACTATTAAACAATAGATGACTTTTAATGAGATGGTGTAATATTTCATTGACATAATTAGCGAACTATATGATAATGACCTCGGCCATTTCTAAAAATGAGCTATTGGAGTAACATAATAAAGACAGGTTAATATTTAAAACAAGTTAAACATATTTAAAGTGATTTAAATGTATAATGATATTATAATAATATTAACAATATGTACCAAATCATGAACATGACGGTTGTTTTCCAGTCTTTCCTTGGTTGATACAGTCGAGCGTTTGGCTTTGTCTGGTTTGTTTTAAAGACATCTCCTTTTGAATATACCTTGGAGTTTGATATTTTTTAATTTATATTTTAAACGATAAAAACCTTGATACCGGATTCTACGAAGGAACGAGTGCAAACAGACGTGAAGAAATGCGATAATCTTCCTAGAAATTAATTATGTATTAAGCTTTTAATGCAAATAAACCAAGTAACAGGTAGCTCTAGAATATTTCATCCTAATTATTGCTGCAGGAATGACTATCAAAACAGTTATTTTAACATGTTTCTGGGGAAAAGCCTCTCGTAGTATGTCTTATCTATTTACTAAATACCTAGTTGCAAATACGTCTATTGGATGCTAGTATTTTTCAAACTATATTTCTATTAATTTCGTTCTTTCGAGTTTGGTGTGATTTTAAACTTGAAAATGAAAGAAAGTACTTTTAATTATTGTAGAATTCTAACCTGACATTTTCGATAAACACGATCTGATATCCTCTAATACTTTGTGGGAATTACAATCATTCATTTGAACATCAGTCATCCGCACAACCATTTATTGAGAAATTGTTTCTGCGAATAATTGTTATTTTAAACAAGCTTTATTGATCTCTGTAATATTGAAATTTGAATCACACATTTAACATTTTCAGAATATCCCGCTATTATCAAATTTTGGTGTTAGTTTATTGCATGGCGACAAATTATAAGCTTTGTATAAATAGATAATAAAATTATAGAAACATTTGACTCGGAAGATAGGCACTATTAAATCGTACACAATGTTGAGTGACTTAGATTTGAACATGTCAATTTGGTTACATATTTCAAGTATTTAGAATCAGTTTACACAGACCAATTTACAATAAATCATGACATTTAATCTATTGATGTCTGAATCAAGACAACACATCATCGAAAGGGACTAAATTCTGTTGTTTCCATACATTTAAAAAAAATATTGATATTTTCATACACACTTCTTAAAGTGATATCAGGTTTGAAAATAACAAAAACAAAAAAAAAAATGAAACAGAAAACTAAGCCATGAGAAAAAGACCATTAAAATACAGTCGAAGTCAGCAAGCTACAAATTAAAGAAACCACGGAGTCGAGTTTTATCAATAACAGTAAGACATTAAATCTAGTGAATAGAAATTGGCAATCCATTTCACCTTTTTGTGCCAAATGAACATTTTTCTATTACTATTGCGACTAGAAAATATAAAATTGGGATATCAACACATCAGGTCAAAATCTATGCTACACGGTTACTCCGACATTCGAGATGTCAGAACAGCAGAAACTAGCAAAGATAGCAACTTAAAATAAAATCTAAAGTAATGTATCAATGCAGACTGCATCTTCTGACAACTACGATTGTTGTATCACATTCATTTCATGTAGTATTTATCGCGAGTTCCAAGTTTGTATGAAGATTTTGGGCCTACTGCATTTCCTACACGATTCCTTGCTAGATTATTGCTAACAAGGACTCAATTGAACAAAGAGTTCTTAGACTAAGTGGTAAAGTTGTACAGTTCTCAAAAGTTTTACGGACGTCATCCTTATTTTGTTTACCGTTATTGAATACATGAATCACAGGTGACCATGGATATATTCCACTTGTCGTTGCCAGTCTCGTCCTGTTTTCCTCGATTTTTACATAACCAAATGCGACTTAACGACGATTTTTTCTTGCCAATGGCAACACTACGGGTGCCATTACTGGAACAGAACTTGTGACTACTTACCTATCTTGACCATCTGAGTTGTTTGTATTTTCGGCATTTCTATTTTAGCCAAAGTGTTATTTGCTTTTCTTCTACCGTTATTTTTTTCATTATGTCGAAGTTATATAAATTTCGAATTTCCATAGTGTTAACCAAGCTTGGCTAAAACGTAACTTTGATTTAAAAAATACTGGCAGATTGAACGATGAACAAATCAAAGTAAGTAACTAGTGAAATAAAAAGTTTAGCTACATTCCCCTGTATTTGTTGTTAGATGCAAAAAACGAAAGGTACGAAGTGAATGGTATATGTGTGACCTCAGCCTTTTAATGCCCCAATGTGTCAATAACCTGACACAATATTGGAAGTCAAATCTATTTCCAGATACATGCTTTTATGTATAATACATTGCAAGCTTTAAAATCAACATTTATGAAAAAAAAAATCATTTTCTTCATGACAATTCTATAAGGAACCATTCTAGAAATAACATGGGATTTTGTAAGGCTATGATAGCAGTAAGAGAAAATCTGATTGTTGCCAATAAGAAAAGCAAATTTCTTAATTCTTTTAGTTTTATATCTAGGTATATCTTCGTACCCACCATTGCTTATTAATGGTTTGTTTGCTTAATTTCCAGTGGCAAATATTTCATACATGTCCCGTACAAGACAAATCATACAATACATAAAATAAGTAGTTTCTGAAAGGTGGTCTACTGGGATGAAAGGGGTTGTGGGTGAATCATCCCAAAATACACAAAAAACATGTAATTATATTTTCTTTTAATATAAAAATAAGGAGATGAGGTACGATTGCCAAAGAGACAACTATCCACCAAAGTTCAAATAAAGTGGATGTAAGCAATTATAGGCAACCGTACGGCCTTCAAAAATGAGAAAACCCATACTGTATAGTCGCCTATAAAAGGCAAAGACATGAAAAATATGAAACAATTCAATTGAGAAAATTAAACTAACGGCCTAATCTATTACAAAAGAATTAACGAAAAACAAATATGACAGACATGAACCAACGACAACCACTGAACTACAGGCTCCTGACTTGGGACAGGCACATACAGAATGTGGCGGGGTTAAACATGTTTGTGAGCGCTCAACCCTCCCCTTAACCTGGGACAGTGATGTAACAGCACAACATAAGAAAAACTACAAAATTCAATTGAAAAAGGCTTAACTCATCAGATCGATACAAAGCAGAAAAACATCAAACATAAACACAGACCGGACGTGGCAGGGTATTAATCATCCCTCATCCCTAAAAACAAAAGGATACTAAGTACAGATCTGCGAGTACTCGCAGTTACTTACAGCTAGTTCAAAGGCAATAACAACTAATAAAAAAAATCATGTATCTAAGACTAAAATATCAATCAGTATACATCCAACATCCAATGGATTTAGTGTAAAGACGTCATTAACAGTCAGAGAAAAACATGACCTTGTGCAATGCCAAAATGCCAAACGATCGACAGATTGTAGTACCGTTAAAGTGCGTATGTATATAACAAAATTATTAATATGATTTGAATTTACTGATAACAAAATCAATATTAATACCAATAAAAACAATATTCAAAGATCTAATTACCGTGTTGAATTGGTAACCTTTTAGAATAAGTTTATTTAAAGGATTGATAAGTTTACCCGGATCGTATATAAATTTCCGGGCTCGGTAAACAACATCACCGTATAATTTAGGATGTGTTATTCCATCTGAAATAAGTTTCTATTAAACCTGCAAACATTTTAAAATGTCTCACTTAATACTCCGTTTTCTCTCTACATATACCAATATAGCAAAGCTAACACGTTTTTGAACTGTCCTTTAAAATACTTTTTGTTTTTGTTTAAGCTTAGTGGACTTTTAAAATGACAAAGGTTATAAGTATACTGTTATTGGTAATTATTTCCTCGGTATTTTAGGAATGAACACAAATTCACTAATTTAATTTTTAAAGCAAGACTTAAAAATTTCTTTTATTCTTAACTTCATTGAAATTCTAATATTTTGTTTCCGTGGTCATTACGAAGAATCTTGAAAAATGTAATTCGACAGTACAGCCACCGATATTAGAGTGAAAGGCTGCTTTATTTGAACTTTGGTGGATAGTTATCTCATTGGCAATCATACCTCATCTCCTTATTTTTATATTGATTTAATATCAGCAGGTTAAGTACTTTGATCTTACTTTCAGTAAAAATGGTAGCTCCCTTAGGGGCATCAACTCCTGTAAGGACTCGATTGACAATTTCATTCAAATTGATCTACCGGTATTTGTAGATCTTGTGTTGCTGATCATGTCTGCTATTCTAAATTTTATTCTATACATCATAGTTTTCAAAATATAAGGTAAAAACACTAAATTGGTAAACATCATCATTTGCTGTTTATAGTTTTTCTCTACAATAGTTTTCATGAAAAAAGCAACAATTGGTAAAAGTCATCATTGAAAGGAAAAAGTCCTATAAAGAATCGACTGATGATTGTGGCCATGTTGACTTATTTGTAGATCATTTTTTGCTTTTCTTCTATTTACAATTCTATGTATCTACTAGAATTAACTAAAAAAAATGTCCTTTCCAAATTGGTGATGTTGGCTCTTTCTTATTGAGTATGCAGTTCTCAGTATGTATATGCATGTATTAACAGTGATGTTTTGTATTTCAATAAACATGATATTTTCATTGCCTCAAAATTTTCAATCCAGGGATCATAAATGGTCAAAACTTTTACCGTAAAAAATTATACTGAAATATAGGATTTACAGTGGAAGTATGATTCCATATGTATGAATTTGAAGAAAAAATGATGTTCCTTATCCTTATATTACTATTGAGAAAACAAGTATATGAATGTTCTTTCAAATCTGACTTTTTGGCTCAAACGACTCATGTTTATACACTGTTTAATATTACTGTTGTTGGGAATATTTGTGTTTTGTAGATAATTAAAAAAAATAATACTGATTTGTTTATTTGCAGTTTGAGACATGAATACAATTGCTTTGTTTTTTTTCTTTATTATGTAGAAACTTTAAACAAAAATATATTTTTGGCATTGCATAAGATTGTATTGTTCTGCACTATTCATGAGGTGACTGGCAGTAAAGCAGTTGATATAAGAGCTTATGAGGGAATCAATTGCCAGTGTTATGACAAAACAATAATGAAAAGCATTTAATTAGAACTTGCCAATTTGTATAAACACCTGTCAAATATTGAAGACTATGTTGACCTCTAGATGTATTTTGGTTGAGTGTTGGGTTGCTGTCTCTTTGATCATCATGTATACTTCACATCTCATTTTATTCATATTTGATACAGTATTATTTAGGATTTTTTCTTGTTTATGTCATTGCCTGTGTTGTCCATATCACTGATACATGGATTATAGAGTTGCAAGCTTCTCTTGAAAGGATTTCCATTGTATGTTGTTTGGTGTACCTTTTGTTTGCTGATTGAAATAGAAGTATGGTCGGTTGAGTACTTAAAAATCGTTTAACTCCTACACTATAATGTACCTAGTCTTGAAACTGGTCAATAGATATAAGAAGATGTGGTATGAGTGCCAATGAGACAACTCTCCATCCAAGTCAAAATTTATAAAAGTAAACCATTATAGGTCAAAGTACGGTCTTCAACACGAAGCCTAGGCTCACACCGAACAGTAAGCTATAAAGGGCCCAAAAAATTACTAGTGTAAAACCATTCAAACAGGAAAACCAACGGTCTAATCTATATAAAAACGAGAAACGAGAAACACTTATGAACCACATCAACAAATGACAACTACTGAACATCAGATTCCTGACTTAGGACAGGTGCAAACAAATGCAGCGGGTTTAAACGTTTTAATGGTACCAAACCTTCACCCTTTTTCTGAAACAATAGTGTAACATCACAACATAGAAAGACACACTATAAAATATCAACTGAAATAGCTTAACTCAATCAAAGGACATATTAACACCATTGAACATACACTGAACAAATAAATTTGACCTATGATACAATGTAAATTCAAAATAAATAAACTAAGGGAAGAATAATAAAGGTAACATGTTATATCGGTATGAAATGTTAAACAATTTAAGAAAAACAATATGCTCGAACAAAAATATCAGCCATTTGCAATAACTTTAAACACAGGTAAATGAAAATAATTTTGTTGTTAGGTATACGTGTACAGTTACAATAGAGAAAGGAAATATTTTAACAAAATAGATAATTTTGATGTTCATAGTACGAAGTGGAAATTTATATTAGTACTAAACACTTATCAAAGCTGGTATATAGACCAGATATAACCCTGAATAACGTTAAATAACAAAAAAAAGCATTACAATTAGTATCAACAGGTCAAATAAACAAGAAAGTACGATTTGAGAGTACTCGCAGTTACTGACAGCTAGTTAAAAGCCAAAACAATTAATAATAAAAAATCATGCATCAGAGACTAAAATGCCTGTCTTTGTTTATATCTTAAATGTTTTGTCCTTTGAAGAATTTGGTATTGATGGCAGGGCTCTTGGTCATAAAACTTTAATCAGTACTTGGAGTACAAAATATGTGCTCGGAACACCAAATCCAGTAATTTGATTGATTGAATTCTGAGTCCAAGTACAATAATCATACTCAAAATGTTTATGACCACAAGACTAGATCTTCGGATTCATTTACAACATGTCTAGACAAGGGATAGTTTGATAAGTCTATTATACAATTAAGTCTGCCTCATATCTTGACTTTCATCTAGAAATTGACAATGAGGGTCTGTTGAAAAAACTTTATGACAAAAGAGATGATTTCAGCTTCCCAATTGTGAACTTTCCATTTTTATGTAGCAACATTCCAGCAGCTCCCAGTTGATACGATACTCCAGTGCTTGTATTTCCTATCATGATTTCCTTGGTAGAGGGTTGCTGCTCACAAGGAAGCTATAAAACCAAGAGTTCCAAGTGGTGAAGTTGAAATCATCCTTCGTGAATTTTACGGATGCCATCACGAGTTGGTTGACCGTTATTGAATATCCGTTTCACTGATGATAGCGGATATGTTCCTAATGTCGTAACCTCGATCCTGTCCCCTTTTCCGAATGTGACCTACCGAATTAGACTTATTACCAGGTTTGTACTAACATGAGCAACACGACGGGTGCCACATGTGGAGCAGGATCTGCTTACCCTTCCGGAGCACCTGAGATCACCCCCAGTTTTTGGTGGGGTTCGTGTTGCTCAGTCTTTAGTTTTCTATGTTGTGTTTTGTGTACTATTGTTTAAAACTGAGAATGGAAATGGGGAATATGTCAAAGAGACAACAACCCAACCAAAGAGCAGATAACAGCCAAAGGCCACCAATGGGTCTTCAACGCAGCGAGAAAATCCCGCACCTGGAGGTGGTCCTCAGCTGGCCCCTAAATAAAAATGTGTACTAGTTCAGTGAAAATGGACGTCATACTAAACTCCAAAACATATAAATGAACTAAAATTAAAAAATATACAAGACTAACAAAGGCCAGAGGCTCCTGACTTGGGACAGGCGCAAAAATGCGGCGGGGTTAAACATGTTTTGTGAGATCTCAACCCTCCCCCTATACCTCTAGCCAATGTCTGTTTGTCTTTTTCTTTTTTAGCCATGGCGTTGTCAGTTTATTTTCGACTCATGAGTTTGAATGTCGCTTTGGTATCTTTCGCCCCTCTTTTTTTTTAACATTTCCTTCTATTCACTTACATCTTAACAAAATATGGATAATCCAGCTCATCTACTTTCTGAAATGAAATAGCTCATATATACAAATAATTTATGCTTTATGCCAACCTGGCCACCACAAAGCATTCCTATGTTCTATGATATTTGTAGCAGGCTAGACAAAATCTAAATCATTTCGATTAAAAGTAGGAAATTTCAAAGAAATAATCGACAGTTTAAAGTGTCTGTTCCGGAACAATGAAGAAATAATTCATGGGTGCTTGAATTTACATTGATTTTACCATGGGTTGGCCCTTTCTGTGCCTGTGGTAAAATCAATATTAATTCAAGCCCCCATGAATTATTTCTATTTCAATAGGACATAGACGACAATTAGTTTGGATCAAAGCTCTCTAGGTGAAGGGAAATATTTGCTGTTCAAGTACTAGTAATTGAACTTAATATTGACGTAAAAGATGAAGAAAACTGAATAAGTGACACACTGAAATGATTAACAATAACATATTCAGACAGGTTTGGACTAATATAAATGATTATCTAACTTTTATTTAAGAAAATGGGCTTTCAACAAATTCTGATCATCGTTTGTTTTGTATTTTCATGTTTTGGTGACTTTCAGTTTCACATTCGTGCATTTTCCAGAAGAATGCTTATATTCTTACATCATCGTTAAATGACGTCATTTACACAATCTTACCTATGGTAACTCATTCATAAAAAGCATACGGCGCGGAAGAAGGATTGTATCAGCCCAAACAAACCATGACATTGCCAATCAGCTGACATATCAATATATTCGTATTTTACCATAGGTGTGTACTCAAAGCATTTGAAGAAAGTTATATTAGAATTCCCAAACATTTTTAATGAAAAGGGAGAAAAGATAACAAGGGTGCAATGAAGCAGTGCATTTGTTATGTACTCCAAAAGAGGTATAACTGTGGAATTTCCTTATCAAAAAACTTTCAATATATTTCAGAATTTACCACTTTATTATATAGGGATTTTGGATTTAAAAAAAGTAACTGCAGCTGGTTTGGTTGACAAATGTAGTCATCAAAAACAAAAACAAATTTTAACTAAAATGATATCATTCAATAAACTTTAAACATTGTTTAATAGCATATCATGAATTTTTAACTGGATTGTCATAAATTCTGATAATCTTATCGTCTTTCAATATAAATTCTGATAATCTTGTTTATTTGTTGTTTTTGCTATTTCCAAATAGATCTATCCTGAACCCTCCTTTTCTAGCAAGTGCAATCTCTTCCCTAATCCTAGCTAGAGGATCATAACTTTCTACAGCATCATACATTCCTTTAATCTCTGCTTGAAGTTTTGCTTCTTTTTTCGCCAATTTATCACGTTTCAGTTTAATAAACAAAAACTTCAACTTTTTACGATATCTTTTCAATCGATGTCTATTGTGCATTCTCTCTCGAATTCTCATTAGCCTGTACAGCTTTCTAACCTTTTTCCTGGCTAGCATTTCTGGTTTCTGTATACCTGGACATTCTCTATCAATGTTAAGGTCATTAAAGAACTGAATTGTGGGTAAAATGAAATCGATATCAGCTCTCGATGCATTTGGACACTCATACATTCCAACTGTATTTACAATGTCTAAAATTTCCTTGTGTGGTTTTGTTTTAGAAGGACACTGATAAACTAATGTGTCTGTTGTCAATGGTAGCGTTTGTAACACTGAGATCTCAGGAGATTTATCCTGTTGGATGTTTTGAATCATTGCCTTTTGGATATCAAAAATTCTGGTTGTGGCTGTAAGTGATGGTCTCATTGCTTCAAATGACTTATGACTGGCTACCACTGTGGAATAAAAAGTATAAGTTTGCATTCATGGAAATTCTGTGATTTAATTCATTAGTATGCATAAATACTAGAATAAATCATAGTGTATTAAGTATCAAAAACATAAAATGAACTTAAGTCTATATTTGGAAAGATGAACAGAAATTGCAGTGAAAAAGCACTTTTCATGATCTTCAATTTGAGATATACCAAAAATTGTCATGAAGATCTTGAAAGCTTTTTTGTTTAAATGTGTTGTTGGATTGTTGTTTCTTTGATATTTATCCAACATCTGTTCATATGTGTCAAGAAAACGAATTTGCATAGCTTTGATCTTAATACTGTCTAATGTTTCAGATTAGAAAGAAAGGGGGGGAGATGTTAGGCCATCGCTTCACAAATTGCCTTTCAATTCCAGTCTGAAATCTTAACATATAACATCAATAAGCTATATAATTATCTATAAATGTGGTATACAAACTAAAATACAGTGTTATAGAAACTTGACTGTTGTTGAAAACCCTATATTGCCATATAGATCCTGTATCGATGATTGTGATGATGAAGCTGTTTTTGTTAAATCATGAGATATCCTAGAAGCTTACAAATAATAATTATTGTTTAACATAAATAAGATGATTAAAATAGATGTTGTTTTTTGTGTATAAAATTCAAATATCATTAAGAGGAGGCCCCAGTGAATTTCACGTCTTCTATTTGGTTATATAACCTGTTCAAATTTGTTCCATAAAATAAGACAAATTTTTTGAAAATCATTGTATTGCACAGGTCTATTAAGATTAACATTTACCCTGTTGAACCAATACTTAATGATATTTCTAGTAATTGATTTTTGATGGGTTAGTGTTGCTCAGTCTTTAGTTTTACATGTAGTGTTATGTTGACTATTGTTTGTACAATGTATTTTCGTAGTTTTTTGCCATGATTTTATCAGTCTCTCTTCGACTAATCAGTTTTGATTTTACGTTTGGACTCTTCCACCTTTATTTTTAAAAGACAAAAAAAGACAAATTTACCTCCTGTATTCATGTATCTTAGTGGTAACACTGAAAGTCTCTGACAACTCCTGGTTAAATTAAACCATGTGGATAGTAAAGCCATTGTCTCTGTGTAATAGTCTAAAATATAATGTTTTTTGTTAAAAATGGAGACAGAAAATTCTCAATACTTTTAACCACAAATGATATTAGAAACTTCAAAATGGGATATTATAACAAATTTAACTATCATCATTCTAAAGCTTGTTATTTTTTAATTTATTTGAATTCATGCAAATCAATTCAGTCTAGAAATTTGTAGTACCTGTACATTTTTCTATAGGCATTAAATCTAAACTACTGTCACAATTTGTAGGGCTTATATTGCTGGATCTGTCCATTAGCTCAATCAGGTTATACAAAATTATCTCCCTTTCAACATTTTTCATGAAATTTCAGTTTATCACTAATTATTTGGAAGTGCAACCTAAAGCTTTAAAGGTATTAATTATGATTATAAATGAACATACCTGAATATTACTGTGTAAAAAAATCAACTTTTATCATGAGTTTTTAGACGTAGTTTTTCAAAGTGAAATATTTTTTATAGCCAAATATAAAAACTGAAAATTCATAATTTTTTGCATTGATTTATTTTTTAAATAATATAAATATCAAAATTTTGCAATTATTAATGCAAGATTAATATTGGACAAATTTTAAGTTCTTCTTTATGAATGAGTTAAGGGCATCATAGGCATATGATAGTTTTGATCCCACGGCGATTGTTTCACGAAAATTTGCATACAAGCTATTTTTTACCTAGTTAATTCAAATATGTAATAAAAAATATACCTTCATGTGCTGAATTTAGAGATGAATGGGGTTGAAATTTCGAACATTTACTTAAAATTTCGGTTTCTTGGACATTTTCTATGGACATGGTGGACAGACATACTTAACTTTTTTGTTTCAAAAGATAAATACATGCAGATTTTTGTAAAAAGATTTGGAATATCTTCGTTACAAAAGTAGGCTTTTGCCTTGTGAAACAATTCTTTTTAAATAATTCATTTTTATTAAATTTTAATTATTTCAGAAAAAAAAGTGGCATTTTTTGCTGTATATTTATCTAAATGTAATTTTAAAAAATTTCAACGGTGATTTCTTCATAAAAATTGAAACAAATAATCTTCATACAGTATGAAGTCAAATGTCATTTTAAAAAAGAGGGGTCCATGTACCCGTTTTCAAGTTTATGAATAAAATCCCTCGAAAATTGATCTTTTCACGATATATCGCAGTTTGACGTAGCGAAAAATAACATTTAACGTTAGCAACGTCATTATCTCCCCTGTAACTGTATCGTATGCCCTTAAGCCAGTTGACACAAGGTCAATCAGCATAAATGACGTCATTGACCAATCAATGTTTACTGTGACATAATAACATTATAAGCATTGTGACATAGGAAATGTGCTGGCAAATGTACAAATATGAAAGTTATCTATTATTGCATTTTCAAATAATGCTATTAAAATTTAAAATGTGATTTTTATTTTGAAATGTATTAACTAAAACTGCTTTACTTATCATGATTGAATTTATATTGAAAGTCTGTAATATGAATGTTTTACTACAAATGTCACATACACATACCTGTCAACCTATGAAAACGAAAATGCAGGTCATGACCTGCATTGAAGAATAAGATGTCAGGTCAGAACGCATACAAACTTTTTTCCAGCTGAATTTAAGTATTTAGGGGACATTTTTTGGTTTTTTATATTTTAAACAGTTTCCAAAAACATGTTCCAATGGTTAAGTATTAACTGAAAATAATTTAAACTATTACTGTTGCATTGCACTTATAATTTTGATAGATTAAAGTTTCAATAATTACTTTAACAATTCACGCCAAGCTTTATCTCCATTCTATTCACCAGTCAAAAGACTCTTAGTGTGCTTCAAGCTGTATAACTTTCTACAGCATCCCCAAATTGTGGTATGTTAGAGTATAGTATGTAAAAAGTTAAACATTTAAAGGAAGTAGAGATGAAAAAAATAATTTTCAACTATTTATTTTCTAATTGACTAAGGTAAAAAATTAATGAAAAGTAATATTTTAATATGTATTTGCATTCAATCTGTTCTAGATTAAATCTTTTTTTACAAAAATGAACATAAATTATATATTGAAAGGTGACAAAAAAGGGGAAGTAACTCATTTTTTTGTGAAACAACTTTGAAATACACAAACTATTTATGACCTAAAGCTAAGGTAATTGGTGTTAATTAACAGTGTGTTTGACACCAAAGCTGTCAAGTGAAGCCATGCACTGAAATGGGTCACTTAATCTGAGTTTACACAGCTAGTTGAACTTCTTGTCCAGGAAGAATTAAGAATTTGCCGTTATTTCAATGGAAAATCACTTATGAAATCAGTCTGAAGGCTTAAGAATCCGGGTGAAAACGGGTCATTTTCGGAATTCCAGGGTTATTTAATGACCGGCGGGTATCCAGGGTGACCCCTCAGAATTGTGAAAATCTCGGGTCACACCCGCAGGATACGGGTCAGTTGACAGGTATGCATACACTTTACATTATGAAAGAAGCATGAAAATGATGTCAAAGTCAGATGAAACCTGCCAGACAGACATGTACAGCTTTCAATCCTTCCATACACCAAATATAGTGACAGCCATTGCTTATAGTATCTGAAAAAACAGACCAAACTACAAAACTAAACACTGACTAATGGCAATGAACCATGAAAATGAGGTCATGGTCAGATCCAACCTGCCAGTCGGACATCTACACCTTACAATCATTTCATACACCTTTTAGTTCTAGTATGGCCTTGACCATGAAAACTTAACCTTGATCACTGATCCATGTAGCCCTTGCATAAATAGTTGTTTTCATGTCGATCTAGTCCCAAGTCTTTCCGTCCCAAGTTGTTCTGGCCCAAGTTGATTTGTCCTACATTTTAACTCGATCCGGCCCCAATTAAAAAAATATTTACAAGGGATAAAGATTATATTTTTTTGACAAATGATAATGAATTTAATGAACAACGCTGCAAAGGTGAAAGATAAAAAATGTGCTTTTGAAGCATATTCAAATATTTTCTTTTAAAGGAGATATTTGTTCAAATATTGTTTTTTTGAATATTCTAAATGTTTATATTAAACTTTCATATCAAAATTTATTATACCTAAGTTATCATTTTCTATATAAAACAGGGCCTAATCTAGGATTTTTGAGAGGGAGAAGTGACTTCTCCTTCCATTAGAGAGTTGGGAGAAGTGGTCAATTTCTTGGAGAAGTGAAATTCCAATACCGTTTCGTTTGCATAGCGTTTTCGTGAACATCATTAAGGGAAAATTGTTTTATTTGTGCAATAAAAAATATACTTGCAGTGTTTTATATGATTATTATATTGTATACAATGTATGAATTGAACATTCTTAATAATAAACCTTTTTATTAAGAATGTATGAACTGAACATTCTTAATAAAAAGGTTAAGACAACGTAGTTGTTATTTATTCGTTCAACCTTTTGTGCTGTCAACTTGAAATTAAGTTTGTTGCTTGCCTATTAATATCATCATGCATTAATCCCATTTGCATATGCTTCAATTTTTTTTAAAGTCCAGAAAAATATGACTCCCAGTTTATGTGATAACTTTTTAATGACTAGGCAATTTAATGTTTATCATCACATGTAATAATTTTGTAAAATATTGACTGTCCAGGACATCATGTCAGCTGTAAGTTGAGAATCATGTGAAAGATTGTAAGCCTATATATAAATGAAAATATTTATCAATCACATTTTAAGAAATCGAAAAGAGCTAATTTTATCATTTTGTTGAGATTCATGCATCTTCCTCATTAACACACTGGTTGTGAATAACCCACTGTTTATCACAAGCTGGCCATGTTTTACGTTTGCAATCAACTTATCCATTAGCTGTCTTTCTTCCTTTTATATTTCAATTTTTAATGAAAGAATATAAAAAATCTTCCATTCATTTCCCACCCTTAACCTACCGAAAATTAAAATTGATCGTCTCGTGATAAATAAAAAGAAAACAAATCAGCTGAGTGATTACGCAACATCCTCCAATGAAAATCATCGTAAATATAACTCAAACAGACGCTCTGTTTCTCGTTTCAATAGTTTTGAATGTTAAATACATGGATGTTCAAAGTCGCCGTTGTATTTATTTCATTTAAACGCCACAGTACTAGTCCTGGGTCGTTTCGAAAATTTCGATTTTCCTTGTCGGTCGCCATCTTTGTTTACCTGTGAGACTTGTAAAATACAAGTTGTCTCCCTTTTACCGATTTTGATAGCGATTTGACTTTGCCATGAAGTCAGTTGGCCGGCAAGTTTAAGCGATTTTTTAAATTCCTTGGCGACTTAAATCGTCATTTCGCTGGCAAGATTATGGCCTGAAATAAGTACACAATATTTTCACTATTTTTCAAATTGCAAGTGTTGAACTATTTGACCTATCAATATGGTTTCCAACTATTGGACCTCGGTGAAACTATTTGACCGCATTAGTCATTATATTTCGCGGCATTTCAAATGCAGCTACTGGATTGGATAATGTTGAGAATACTGCGGGAGTTACAATGTTGTGTTTTACCTATTGTATATATCTAGGGTTGACGTCAGTGCGGGACGTAGCCTTAGCATTCAGAATAAATACATGTATGAAGTAAACATGAAACAGCATGGTTGTGTTTCTGCTTTTTATTTTACCATAGTTGATTTAGCCCGACATTTATTGTCATTGTCTCTTAAGGTATAATAAAACACTTACTGACTGGATATTCGTAGAATAGTAAGTTTATTGTCCCCTCGGATACAACTATTGCCCTCAGCTAAGCCTCAGGGCAATAGTTGCACCTCGGGGACAATAAACTTACTATTCCACTCATACTCAGTCAATAAGTATAAAATGTTATTTAAGTGCTTCACCATGTTCACTGCCTTCAGAATTTTTATGAATTGAAGATTTATAGTAGTCTTTTTCTTTTCTTCTTATTTTGCTTTTGTTTGCTGTTGTTTTGATTTATTTCTTGTTATTGTAAACTATCTTAAAGTTTAATAATTACAAATCACCTCAATGCATAAAAGTTTTAACTTTTTCAATCGTAGTGACCAGTGTAGTGACCTTTAAAAATAAAAATGTTGTTCCTACACGGGCGCTGACATCTTGGATTTTTAGAATAGTTAAATTCATCATTCTGTACCGGTTATTCCCCAGTTTGCTTTTAAAATGCATACTTACTTTGAATTATGGACAATAAAAATTTACAAATATTTTATGAGTTATGAATAACTCATTTGGTGAAGCAATATATATATTTTTGTCAGTTTTTTTTACTGAAATAAAATGACGTTCATTATTTTAGCCTTACCTTTATTAACCGGAAGCATATGGTTTATTTACATCAAGAAATTCAACATGCGTCCACTTACTGAAGAAGAAACAAAAATATTCTTTGAAAAGCTGTCGAAATAGTAATAAATATACCAGCAGTTGAACGTTTAACCAATTAATACAAAATACCTCTGGCTCTGTATCTTTAACCCCCTTTGTAGAGGAACCATACATAATTTTGTATGAAGAACTTGTGATCTTCATTAATTTATGTACAGTCGGGTAAAAACCTGCCAAATTTCTCGCCGCGGATCTCTTAAAAATCATTGAAGTTGTAAAATAAAAATACCGGATCACCTGAACTTGGCGATCACAATACTGGAATAAATTTTTATTCCAGTATTGTGTTTTTATGGCCCCGCAACAAAGTTGTCGGAACCATACATATAGTTTTACCCTTGTCCGTCATTCCGTCATTCTGTCATTCCGTCATTCTGTCATTCCATCATTCCGCAACAAACCATTATACAGAGTTTTTTCTAAATGCATTCAGATATTGGGCTGATTTTTGGTATGTGAGTTAACCATGATGAGTTACAGATCAAGTTTAAGTTTCGTTCCGCTCCGCTAATTTTTGCGAAATTACGGGCTTTGGACTTTGAAAATTGTTGAAAATCACAGTTATATGGACTTTTTTCTAAACGCCTTCAGATATTGGGCTGATTTTTGTATGTGAGTTAACCATGATGAGTTACAGATCAAGTGTAAGTTTCGTTCTGCTCCGCTAATTTTTGTCTAAATTATGGGCTTTGGACTTTGATTAATTGTTGAAAATCACAGTTATACAGACTTTTTTCTAATCACCTTCAGATATTGGGCTAATTTTGGTATGTTAGTTAACCATGATGCGTTACAGATCAAGTGTAAGTTTAGTTCCGCTCCGCTAATTTTTGCCGAAATTACGGGCTTTGGACTTTGATTAATTGTTGAAAATCACAGTTATACGGACTTTTTTTCTAAATGCCTTCAGATATTGGGCTGATTTTTGGTATGTTAGTTAACCATGATGAGTTACAGATTGAGTTTAAGTTTAGTTCCGCTCTGCTGATTTTCATGTGGTTTCAACACATGTTGTTAGATCTGCAGTACATCCACTTCCTGTTTGCTGATAGTTTGAAATCTAACTACTCATTGATCAAGGAAATTTTTCATCAAACTAGTATTGGTCTTGAGAGCTGGATACTATCCATGCATGTTTGTGTCCACATGTGTTGTTGAAATTGCAGATTTTTCAACTTTTTGAGACGGGCCATTCGTGTCGTTCCGACACATCTAGTTTTTTCTCAAAAATACAACAATACTGGAATATGAGTGTATACCAGTATTGTTAGCCAGGGATCCTGGCTCACTGCTCGACAGTACCTATTAACGAAGTATAAGAATGGGTCAGGATCCCAGGCTACATTTATGACTTCACTTGTTCTAGACCAATTATAGTTATATCTAATACCAAATTAATGTCTCTTTCATTTTACCCATACCACTCTTTAAACACAGAAATGATAATTCTTGCTTTGAGTTGCTGTCTCATATGCATACACCCAAACCTCAATTTCTAAAAGACACATGTCTGCAGTTTGTAATAAACTAAGTGTTATGAATATAAGGAATTTAGACCATACATCAGTATGGTGTCAAAAGATGTGTTTAGACCATACGTCAGTATGGTGTCAAAGAAAGGTATTCAGGCCATACGTCAGTATGGTATCAAAAATAAGTTACTGGTATCAAGAGGTAAATTAAACCATACGTCAGTATGGTGTCAAAATGAGGTAACAAGACCATATGTCTGTATGGTGTCAAAACACAGGCTCTTGTCTCAGAACAAAATTTCCTATATACCTTAATATAACACAAGGTACTTAACTTGCATTTTAGAAAATGTCAGCCGGTGGCGAAATTCCGTTATATGCCGATTTCTCGGCTGTCAACCCCACTAAAACTTGTTATGTCGTAAATCTAAATTGATTTATCTTCACAATGGTGTATAACACGCCTACTTTTGTTGTCGGAATCATTCGTAGCAATCCTACCCAAGTATGTCAATCGTAATTATTTCGTCTACCGACGCCAAATTGGAAATAAACGTCTCGCAGTAAAAGGTATCTTCCCACTCTCTTTATATATCTCGGTTTCCGATTGGTCAAATTTTATGGGAAAGTCTAAATGATTCTCGGAGTTATCTGATCTTATTTCATTTCATACGTAAAGTCAAGAGAGAGTCTGAATGACATTGACGTAATGGGAAAATTTGTGTCTAAAAAGGAAACTCGTAACTTATTAGACATACCACAAATAACACTTGTTAGATTTTTTTTCACGGTATCTTATACAATTTTACTGGGTGATAAGTTCTATTCAGACAAAAACTAACAGTTTTTCTGAAACAATTTTATAATTAATCATTTACCGCGAGTTTTGTGTTTCCTATCCAACGTCGGTAGACGAAATAATTACGATTGACATACTTGGGTAGGATCGCTGCTGATCATTTCGACAACAAAAGTAGGCATGTTATACACCATTGTGAAGATCAATCAACTTAGATTTACGACATAACAAGTTTTAGTGGGGTTGACAGCCGAGAAATCGGCATAAAACGGAATTTCGCCACCGGCTGACATTTTTCTAAAATGCAAGTAAAGTACCTTGTGTTATATTAAGGTATATAGGAAATTTTTGTTCTGAGACAAGTGCCTGTGTGTCAAAAAGAGGTACTTAGGACCATATGTCAGTATGGTGTCAAAATGAAATACTTAGACCATACGTCAGTATGATGTTAAAATGAGGTACTTAGATCATACATGAGCACAATTAAATATCAAAGGATAATGTAGATAAAAGAGATAAAATGATTGTTAACAAGATTAATTTTAATTAAGATCAAAGGAAATTTCACAACTTTCATAATTGTGAAAGATAAAGAGCACAACTAAAGCTCAAGATATACCTTGTCAATTATGGCGAGATCATTCACCACAATATGATGTCAAAAGAGCTGTTCAGGTAACTTAAAATGCCACATCAGCTCATTCAATAAAAAGAAAAAGACTGTCTGATGAAACAGAATACTCTTATAGAAAGAGACTAGCAATGGAGAACAACAATGAAGAGCAGACAGACACAATATCAGATGATCCAACTGCAGCAACAGCAATTTCAATCCAGCAGTCACTGAAATACATCATGAAACCAGACAAGAAGACCCTTCAAAATAAGATTGGGGAACATACAGACACACTTAACCATCTGAAGGAACAAGGTGGACAGATTGGAACAAAAACTATTGAACTGAAATTGACATTAATGACAATTGCTTTGTATGAACATTTAAATGTATAATTTAGTTGAAAAATATTTGTATTAGTGCTACCTACTTTTTCAAAAGACAATCAATACAAAAGTGCTAACATAGCTTTTTAAAAATATAATCATGATAATATTATGAATGTTTTATAATTTGTAATAAACTATTTATATTTTTTTCAATTTTGTTTATTTATATCTGACATATGTCAAAAAGTCATGTCAACACATATCTCAATATCTTAATGATTACACAATTCAAAATAAAAAAACCAACACTACTGGTACAATACTGGAACAAAATTTTATTCCAGTATTGTTAACAATACCAGTATTGTGATCACCATGTTCAGGTGTATTCAAAATACCTAACTGCAAGGAAAATTCAAAACGGAAAGTACATTATCAAATGGCAAAATCAAAAGCTCAGACGAATGGAAAACAACTGTCATATTCCTGACTTGGTACAGGCATTTCCTTATGTAGAAAATGGTGAATTAAACCTGGTTTTATAGCTAGCTAAACCTCTCACTTGTATGACAGTCGCATAGAATTCCTAAGACTAAATAGAATAAAAGACTGGGAGATAACCACTGTCAATCATACACTTTCACTAACGAAGTTTCTAACTACGAACATAGAACTATGCTATTTTGCACTGAATTTTGTATATTCGAATTAAATTATGGACGAGTTTTCTTAAATTTCAAAATGGGATGGAAAAAGAAATAGACAGATCAAGTTTTTTTTATGAATAAGTTACATCTACATCATTGAAATGCAGAGTCTTAAGACCCAATACACAAGTACTAAGTCAGTCATTCAATATGGTGCTCATTATTACATATTTACACCAGTTAACTATGGTCAATTGTAATAATAATGTCATTGAGCAATCAAATTTTACTGTCATGTAATAACATAAGCATTATGACATTGGAAATGTAGGCGAAAATGCATGAATGTGAAAATTGTCTTTAGAGGAATTGGGTATCCGCAATCCTCTCAATCCTTAAGGGCTGTACACAGAAGATTGTGGTCAGGCAAACCAGGAAAAAACAAGTCTTGACACCAAATCCCTAAGTGATAAGTCAACCAAGCCAAAAACCAATCCCATGTCGATTCTGTCCAAATTGATTAAGTCTTGGTCCAGCCCATTTGTCTCAGTCACATTAGAAAACAAATCCATCACATGTAAATATGCTTAATTAGGAGACTTTTTAGTGAGTGTTTAATAGAATTGATCCATATCATCTCCCAAACCAGGGAAGACTTTAATTCAATACTGATATCAATTCTGTTTACTGTGGATTCATTTATTTTCCTGGGTACACTGTACCAATTTTTGTGGATTAAGCAAAACTTACATGTTCGTGGATATTTAATATCGTGGTTTTGCCGAAGTCTGCATACAAGGAAAATTTGTTATTCGTTGAACATTTAATTTCGTGGTTCACCTGTACCCACTAAAACCACAAAATTGGTATCCAACAAATAATAATGAATCTGCAGTAATATACATACATTGAATTAATCAAACAGACATTAGAGACCAAAACACATGATACAGATACAAAGTTGTATTGTCTACATACACATGTCGATAATCAGCTGTTATTATCTGAACAGGTTCATTTATATATATGGCTTCCATTTCCTTTGATTATTAAAAAAATAAATTTCCTAATTGTGTTAATTATCTACTGATTGACCAATCAAACCAAAAAGATGTACCTATTAATCCTGGGGTCCATTGTCATCATTAATGACCCTCTTGGGATAATTGAAAATAATTACCATAAACTTGAGGAAGTAGTAATTTCATTTTCTAAAATTTAAATGACAACACCTACTAGAAATATGTCTTTGTATCCATGTATATATAAGCCTATGAAGATGACAAACTGCACAATTTCTAACCTATTCTTTTGAACTTTATGCAGGTATGGATTTTTAAAATATATCTAAAACTTTGTTAATGTATGTTTTGTTTAATTTCAGTATTGGTGAGAATATCAAATTACTGTTAGACAGACCAGATGGAACTTACTGCTTCAGACTTCACAAAGACAGAGTTTTCTATGTCAGGTATACAAATTACCCATTACATAACTTCACAAAGATAAAAGTTTTCTATGTCAGGTATAACTTACGAAACTTATACACAATGCTTATTAATACCACAAAACACAGATCAAGTTTGAAATAGGGTGGCGTCACTTTTACTGTTCTAAAGTTATGACCCTTTACAAATGGAAAAATAGCTGAATTGTTATACAAGCAGGGGCATCATCTGTGTTCCATGGACACATTCTCCATTTATTTTTCTCTAAGATAACTACCAAATACCATAGCTCATTTTTACAACTATATGTGATGTATGTGTATACACCCATATAACAACTGTTTAAAGTTATTTAATGAATTATTTGTGTATACACCTGTATAACAACTGTTAAAGTTATTTAATGAAGGTGCATTATGAGTAGATGAAGGACAATTTTTAAAAAGTCAGAACTGCATGACATCACAAACAATTTATCACCATCTCCTACATGAAACTTAAAAAAACATGCTTTTAAGACTTACAGACATAACAATTAAATCTTCAAAAGTTGACCTCTATTAACAATATGGTACAATGTAATATGATGGAAATGGGTATCTGAATCCAATTGAATATATAAACACTGTGTAGCATCACCACCAGATATAGGTCCTCCTGAAGCAAAGACACATTGATAGCTCAAAGTATCTATTCCATGTACAGTAAAACTATTGACCCTACAATTTATCAGCTTTATTCACATGAATTTCTCTGAAAACAATAGTTTATATAGAAATACAGTGTTGTTCAAGCTTAAATATGATATACAAATGTATCTTTGTTATACGAAAATGTCAAATGAATAGTTGAAGGATAAATCTGTTTTAGCAAGTTTGAACTTGTCATATGCTTCTTTCAACAGGTACCACCTGGTCAGATTCCGTCGATTTGAATAGAGAGAAAGCCAATAAAGGATCATAATCATCCCTTAATAGTAACTACATTATTAGGAATCAGTATCACAAAACTTTACTTGTCAGCAAAACATAGAATATAATGAAAATAAGAAGAATTTGACCTTACCTGACTTCACATTATATTCCACCTCTTCGGGGATGCTATATAGTGATCATGTGTATAGTATGTATATAAATCTTTAAAAAAATAAAGTTTTTCAAAAACCCATTTCCTTAAATTACAGGGAAGAGATAATGAAGTTAGCAGGAAACATAGCCAGGAAGAATCTAATCAGTATGGGAACATGCTTTGGTAAATTTACAGGATCACAGAAATTCAAACTACACATCACAGCTCTAGATTTTATTGCACCATATGCTAAGGTAAGATTACTAATGTGATTTTATTTTTAATGGGGCCTTGTATATGTGTAAAATATCATTCTAGTTTGTCATATGTATTATCAAGACATATATATTAAGGGACATTCAACTCTTTTTCCTGTTAGATTTGGATAATTAATAAAAAATTATTTGACCTACAGTCTACATAGATTTTCAAGTTGTAAGGAATAATAAGGTCTGTTAGTTGTAAATTTGTTGAGTTACTGTTTTGTAGATTGACCTTTTAGCTCACCTGGCCCAAAGGGCCAAGTGAGCTTTTCTCATCACTTGGCGTCCGTCGTCCGTCGTCGTCCGTCGTCATTAACTTTTACAAAAATCTTCTCCTCTGAAACTACTGGGCCAAATTTAACCAAACTTGGCCACAATCATCATTAGGGTATCTAGTTTAAAATTGTGTCCGTGACCTGCCAAACCAACCAAGATGGCCACCATGGCTAAAAATAGAACATAGGGTAAAATATATATTTTGGCTTATAACTCTGAAACCAAAGCATTTAGAGCAAATCTGACATGGGGTAAAATTGTTGATCAAGTCAAGATCTATCTGCCCTGAAATTTTCAGATGAATCGGACAATGGGTTGTTGGCTTGCTGCCCTGAATTAGTAATTTTAAGGATTTTTCTGTTTTCGGTTATTATCTTGAAAATTATTATAGATAGAGATAAACTGTAAACAGCAATAATGTTCAGCAAAGTAAGATCTACAAATAAGTCAGCATGATCAAAATGGTCAGTTGACCCTTAAGGAGTTATTGCCCTTTAAAGTAATTTTTACCTATTTTTGTAAATTTTGTAATCTTTACAAAATCTTCTCCTCTGAAACTACTGGACCAAATTCAACCAAACTTAGCCACAATCATTATTAGGGTATTTAGTTTACAAAATGTGTGCGGTGACCCAGCCAACCAACCAAGATGGCTGCCATGGCTAAAAATAGAACATAGGGTAAAATGTAGATTTTGGCTTGTAACTCTGAAACCAAAGCATTTAAAGCAAATCTTACAGGGATTAACTTGTTTATCAAGTAAATATCTATCTGCCCTCAAATTTTCAGATGAATTGGACAACTGGTTGTTGGGTTGCTGCCCTGAATTGGTAATTTTAAGGAAATTTTGCCGTTTTGGTTTTTATCTTGAAAATTATTACAGATAGAGATAAACTGTAAACAGCAATAATGTTCAGCAAAGTAAGATCTTTAAATAAGTCAACATGATCAATATGGTCAGTTGACCCCTTAAGGAGTGATGGCCCTTTAAAGTAATTTTTACCAATTTTTGTAAATTTTGTAATCTTTACAAAATCTTCTCCTCTGAAACTACTGAACCAAATTCAACCAAACTTAGCCACAATCATTATTAGGGTATTTAGTTTACAAAATGTGTGCAGTGACCCAGCCAACCAACCAAGATGGCTGCCATGGCTAAAAATAGAACATAGGGTAAAATATAGATTTTGGCTTGTATCTCTGAAACCAAAGCATTTAAAGCAAATCTTACAGGGATTAACTTGTTTATCAAGTAAATATCTATCTGCCCTCAAATTTTCAGATGAATTGCACAACTGGTTGTTGGGTTGCTACCCTGAATTGGTAATTTTAAGGAAATTTTGCCGTTTTGGTTATTATTTTGAAAATTATTACAGATAGAGATAAACTGTAAACAGCAATAATGTTCAGCAAAGTAAGATCTTCAAATAAGTCAACATGACCAAAATGGTCAGTTGACCCTTAAGGAGTTATTGCCCTTTATAGTCAATTTTAACAATTTTCATTAATTTGGTAAATTTTGGTAAGTTTTACAAAATGTTTTCCTTTGTAATCTTCTTTTCTGAAACTGCAGTAGAAAATCAATATAGAAAACAATCTACTAATGAACTGGCAATAAAAATAATTGATAATTCTATAACATGAAAAAAACCACATTAATACCTGATGATGGTGTTTCTTTCTTTACATTGAAAATGATGTCACAACTATAATCCCGAACAATAGGTCGAATGTCAGATATGTTTCAGTACTTTGGCTTCATTTTCTACAGATTCCGAAGTGCAAATGATGCTTGAATTGCTACACTAATTTATACAGACTTCATCCCTTTCACAGGTAATGCCTGCCTCATATTATATTTAAAACTTTAATAGAATATCAGAAATTTTGAGAGAAAATTAATCAACCATGCAAGATCTAAAACTTAATTAATATTGTTCAAATTATCAATTAACTATTAAAAAAAAATTCTCATTAAAAAATATAGTTCTTCATTTTATATGTTATCAAGTTTAGGAAAAATTGAATTTAATTGTTTCCTTGTTCTCATTCCTGGGATAAATCCAATACAAATTAAAGTATTGGTATTGAATTAATATTTAAGAAATATTTCAAACCTTACCATTTTCTTCACAAGAATGAAGACCATATTTTCAGTGTCATGAGTATCAGTCATCATATTTGTTGTACTTTGTTGTTTAAAAGTTGAATACAAAAAGATCAACAAAGCAATTCAAAAGCCACTTGAATTTTGCAACAACAAATGAGAGTTTTAACGACCTCAGATGGCTATACAACCCTTGCACAATCAACTGAATTTTGCAGAAATCATTAATAGGAAAGATTGCCCTTATATGATAATTTTTATTACCTTTTGTTTTTTTTTTTTGGGGTGTTGCGCAACAACAAAACTTCACAACAAACTTTCTCATCACTTCGCATTTCTCGTTAGATAAATTTTACAAAATTCTCCCTGAAACTACTGTCAAATTAAACCAAACTTGGTTTAAATCACCACTAGGATATCCAGGGACCACTGTGTATGATGACCCTGCCTGCCAACATGGCACACATGGCTGAAATAAAACAAAGGTTTCAAACGAACTTTTATTCTTATATCTCTGAAACTAAACGACAGTACAACAGTTGCATTTATCATGCATCAATTGTAAATAAAAATATCAGGTGAGCGACACAGGGTCCTTGGAGCCTCTAGTTTATGTTTATGAATGATAAGTAGAAGACTGCCTTAAAAAACATTTTGAAATTATTACAATTATTAACAAGAACCACAAACTGCAGGTAGTAGGGATTTGTCGAGTTTTACAGATGTAATCTTAACTTCACAAAAAAAGAGTGTTGGATTGGTTGTAATCAACAGATGCTCTAGCTTTATTGGTTATTTGCTCTTCTTGAGTACAATGTATTTTGCATTTTGTGTGAGGAAATAAGCAAACATTCCCTGTTGAAGCCAAAACAAAGTTTATAACTTTTTCCTTTCTCCTGGTAGAAACAAAGGGTAGGTAGATAGGTAAACAAAATATTTTACATTGACTATATCTAAAAATTCAGGGTAGGTAGGGAGGCAGGAAACATAACTATCTTTTGGACCAAACAAGACTCAGTAGCCCTTTTCACAAAAAATCTTAAGTGTAAAATTAATCTTACGATAAAAATATTTAGTTGAATTGTTAAGGAATATTTTAGACTTACGATAAATTTTACACTTAAGATTTTTTGTGAAAAGGGCTTCTGTCAGGCTTGTAGAGTTAACTCCCATGTTAAATCTTTTTGAAGGAAAGTGAGTTTGTTTAAATATCCCAAACAAAGTCTGCAGTAGTTTTTGTGTTCTTTATTTTAAGTTTAAAGTATGGGTAAAACCAAGTGCTGAACAACAGTTTGTGTATGGACATCATGTAATGAAATCAGGTCTTGGAAGAATTACAGAAAATACTCCACAGTATCAAGGTGTCATTGTGTACAGCATGAATGATCTCCCCTTGGTAAGTTAAAATTTTATTCCTGAACTAGTATACATTAATGCTAAGGGCCAGCTGAAGCTTGCCTCTGGGTGTGGGATTTTCTTGCTGCGTTGAAGACCTATTGGTGGCTTTGGGCTGTTTTCTGAGCTTTGGTTGAGTTGTAGTCTCTTTAACACATTCCTGTTTCCATTCTCAATTCTATAACAAGGAGTTAATATTAAACTAAAGGAATATTCAATGAATCCAAGATGACGAATGATCTGGCCTTTGTATGAAAATCTCATGTGATAAAGGCACCAAATTGAGTTCTCAAACTTTCCGAGACATATTTTATTTGTGCTAGTGAACCTTATGAACTTTACAAAACAATTACTATTGGTCTGTAACCTACTGTTGTGATGTTAAAAAGTGATGCAAAAAGCTTCAAGAAAACCTTTTATTCCTTCAATGGCACACAAACTGAAAGGTGATATATTTATTTTTGCTGATGGAAACATACTTCACTTTGCAAATTAAAGTTTAAATGTGATAACTTTATGATATCAACTTTTTCATAAATTGCCACCATGACTCTATCATAAGATTTCCAGTGTGATTAAAATTTTGCCCACACGAAGTACTAATTGTTACCGAAATCTCATTCTTAGCTGAATTTAACTTATTTTCCCAGATTAAAATATCAATAAGTACACATCACCTACAACCAAAGGATTAATTGTAAAGATGAAATAAACAG
Source organism: Mytilus coruscus (assembly GCA_017311375.1). NCBI lineage: Eukaryota > Metazoa > Mollusca > Bivalvia > Mytilida > Mytilidae > Mytilus > Mytilus coruscus. The sequence continues at coordinate 62,165,081 of CM029607.1, read as the reverse complement.
GCTGAAAAATGTTGTCTCCGTCATAAATTTGTCAACTTCCTGTTATATGTTGACAATATGGCTGCTGACCATGAATCATAAAATGCTATTTGAAATCCAAAAATTCTCTTAATATGGATTTAAAATAATCCTTTACTCCTTTCCATTGAAGTTTGGATATAAATAGCCCTGTCAATGAATTATTTTGTGTTTCATTGAACTGGTTCCTTGATATTTCACCATGTTCACATCATTAGGTAAAATAAAAAATCTTAGACTAGTTATAGTCAAACAAAGTGATCACATGATTGAAATTGTATAGGTAGGCACAGGAAATATAAAACTTGACAAAATAAATAATATGAATAGATAGGAGAGTGCTGTAGTTTGTCCATTAAAACATTGTTGAAATGCGATAACATTATATAAAGCAGCACTAAAACAGTCTAGGGAGAACACAGTGATGTAGAATCATCTCAAAAAAAAATAAAAATCATAATATTGAGAAAAGCTATTTAAATGGCTAAATGACTATTAAATATGATTATGTTTACATTCTGTAGTAAATTATTGATAAAAACAAATTTGTTCTTTCAGGGTTTTGGTGTAGCAGCAAAGACAACACAGGAGTGTAGGAGGGCAGATCCTATGGCAATTGTTTCATTTCATCAATCTGACATTGGAGAATATATCAGATCAGAAGAAAAATTATTATAGTATTGATCAAATGTTCTGTTTGTTATTTATTTTTACAAAATCTACAAATATAGTGACTGGTCTTAATATATGTTAGATGGCAGTGGTTGTTTTCAATAATTTGGTGTGGTGTTGATGAGAGATCTTTGCTGGTCTGTTTCCATTTTATTCACATCTTGTCTAGACTCAGGGTCTGTATGAATTTACAGTTAGTATATGTTCATATAATCAGTTACTGTTTCGTGAAATTGATACAAAAATTACAGAAAATGTTCAGTTTCTGTCTTGCCTCAGACTTAGACCTGCTGTTTCCGTGTCGGCATTTTCGACAATGTAAAAGTTTGTGATAAGATCAGTTTATGGGAAACCACTTATGGTGGGTCATTAGTATAAGGTATTCAGTTGTACTAGCATTGGCACATCTCTTTTCCATTGAGAAAAGGCCCCACCCTCTCAGTCATGGTCTCTTGTTTTGTAAATACATGTTTAAGTTTGAGATTAGGTTAGTTTATGATGAACCACAAATGGTAATTCATAGAACTTTTATTGTGACTAAATTTGATATCTACCTATGTATGTAGAACATGGTATCCTAATGAATTCTTGTTGTTAATATTTATTTGTTATCTGCCAATTTTAAAATTTGCGATTGAAATACCTAAACATTAAACATATCTTAGTAGAATATGACATCATAAAATTTTGCTCTCTTACAAAGGTATGCCAATAACTTAATTTTGTTTGAAAAGGGCAAAGCAAATTTTATTGAGGAAATTATGAACGTGACTTCAACAATTCCTTCTTATCCATATTTTTCATGAATATGTTCAAAATGTTTTAATCCCTGTTTTTCTTTGATACCCATGAAGTGCTTCCACAGAATATTTAAGAACAAGGGTATCTGCCAATTAAATAAATATCCATCAGAAACTTAAGGACGTAGATTTAAACAACTGTAGGTCACTGTACAGCCTTCAACAACTGAGCATTACCCATACCCTATAGTAAGCTATAAAAGGACATTGCATGACAAAAGTTAACTTAATAGGTTTATGAAAACACCATTAGTTTATGGAATTTAAAAATCATGATTTAGGATTAATACATTAGATATCAAAAGAATATATGGATTTTATTAAGCATTAAATTTCAGGTTATGCTTGTGTTGTGAAATTCTGGAAAATGGATCATCTGCAAACATATATTGCTTAATTTGCATTATAAAAAAAATGGAGCATCTTGTAATAGCTTTGTCATTTCGTCTTTCTTTCCATCTGTCTGTTCTTCTGTGTTTCCAAAAACAACTTATTTCCAGATGATAACTTTAGTCTTCCCTACTGGATTGGAATTAAACATACACAGATTGAAGATAAAGGAAAGGAGAAGAGGCCTGTTGATTTTGTTCAAGGTCACTTTATAAAGAATTACTAAAAGAAGCAAAACAATGGTTTTGAATGTTAACTTGAGTTACTCTTGCTTGACTTAAATCAAACTATACAGACAGAAAATATTGAGAAGGAAAAAAAGCTTACCAATTTTGAAATCAAAGGTCACTGGTACTACAAATAGATTTTATTTTATTGATTTCTGAATGGTAACTTAAGTTTCCTTGCTTGATTGGAAAGAAACATACAGATGAAGGTATAGGAAAGGAAGAAAAACTTTTGAATATGGGGTAAATATGTCAAAGGTCAATTGCACTGTTACAAAAAAAGAAAGAATGGTTTTCAGATGGTAGCTTCAGTTTCCTTTGCTTGATTGGAATGAAACTTGTACGGATGAAAAAAAAAGGAAGGAAGAGAAATCTATTGCTTTTGAGGTCAAAGGTCAAGGTCACTTACTACAAATAGATTAAATTTTGAAAAAATAGTTTCCAGATATTAACTTGAGTTTCCCTTGCTTTATTGGAGTGAAACATACAGATGAAGGTATAGGGAATGGAGAAAAGCTTTGAATTTGGGGAAAATATGTCAGTGGTCAGTTGCACTGTTGCAAAAAAAGAGAGAATTGGACAAGAAATGGTTTCCAGATGGTAGCTTCAGTTCCTGTGCTTGATTGGAATGAAACTTGTACGAAAGGGAAAAGTAATCCATTGATTTTGGGGTCAACAGGTCAAAGGTCACTGATATTGAAAAATATTTTTGTTTAATTTTGGTTTCAGGATGTTATTCTGCTATGAAAAGTATGACATTTACACGTTATTTGCCAAAACTTTATTATTAAATTTCTGATTTATATATAAAAGCAAATAATAATGATAAGGCAAGAGATACACACCAAACAGGATGTGTAAATTAATATATTAAGTATTGTGCAATAGGAAGAAATTTTCAATTGCACAGTATTGCTAATAATAAGAAATCTTCAATTGCACAGTATTGCGCAATAGAAGAAATATCCAATAGCACAATATTGCACAATAGCAAGAAATTGTCAATTGTACAGTATTGCGCAATAGCAAGAAATATTCAATTGCACAGTATTGCGCAATTGCAAGAATATTCAATTGCACAGTATTGTGCAAAAGAAGATACTTTGTATAAATTGCTTATTTCTTGACCAATTTCAATGGGGTTTTATTCTTGAATCTAACCGTGTATTAAGTTTTTGGATTTTGGTCCCGCTTTTAAATTGGTCCACATTGAGGTCCAAAGGGTCCAAAATTAAACTTTGATTTCATCAAAATTGAATTATTGGGGTTCAAAAAAATTGCAATAGTCATAACTTTGTCCACATTGAGGTCAAAAGGGTCCAAATTTCTTTGTCGCTATATGTGCTTTTAAGTGAGCATCAGTGTGCTTTTTACTTCTTTGTTCCTATCAGTCTGTGTATGAATGCCCCTTGCTGACATGTCAGTTAAATAGTTTATTATATCCCACGCAATTTTTGCGTTGGGTATAATGTTTTTGACCCGTCCGTCTGTCTGTCTGTCTGTCCGTCCGTCAGTCCTGTATTTGTCATCGCAACTCCTGTGAAACCACACAACAGAATCTCATGAAACTTTATAGATAATAAGGACATACTATGTAGATGTGCATATCGACAGGAAATTATGATTCAATTTTTTTTCTAGGAGTTATGCCCCTGTGCACTTATTGGTAACAATATACTACTGCAACAGTTTGTCATCGCAACTCCTCTGAAACTACACAACAGAATTTCATGAAACTTTGTAGATAATAAGGACTTACTATATAGATGTGCATATGGACAAGAAATTATGATTCAATTTTTTTTCTAGGAGTTGTGCCTCTTTGAACTTATTGGCCTCAATATACTACAGTCCGTCAGTCCTGTTCTTGTCATCGCACCTCCTCTGAAACCACACAACAGAATTTCATGAAACTGTAGATAATAAGGACATTGGAGTTATGCCCCTTTGAACTTATTGGCCTCAATATACTACATGGAAGATTTCGTAACCAGCGACTTGGAGAAAAACCCTAAGATTCTGGTCATATGTGAAGAGCCGGAAACAAGATTCATCCAAGATTGTGACCTTGAAGTCAAAATATGGCTTCCTCATAGTGACACAGATACTTAGGCATCTATACTGAACCAGCAATTCCAGTCAGTGTACACCAAAGAAGATACCAGTACATTACCTGACCTAGGTACTAGTTCTCATCCCATCATGGACAATATCATCATTCATGAAAGAGGCGACTCCGACCATTCAAAGCGACAGGCCCAGACGAAGTTCCAGCTAATATTCTAAAACAGGCAGCAGAATCACTAGCTCCTTATCTTTCCCGGACGTTTCAGCTTTCCCTGGACCAGGGTAAGATTCCAGATGAATGGCGCAAAGCGAACATCATGCCAATCTACAAGAAAGGAGAGAAACCCCTCAAATTACAGGCCTGTCTTATTGACATCTATATCATGCAAACTGTTAGAACATGTTATACATAGCACAGTAATGGATCACTTTGATTGACACCACACTCTGTGTGACGAGCAACATGGATTCAGAAGTCGCCGATCCTGTGAGACCCAATTAGTTGTAACACTAAACCAGATTGCAAAAAACATGGACCAGGGGCAGCAGACAGACAGCATTCTACTGGACTTTTCAAAAGCCTTTGACAAGGTACCACACCAACGCTTGCTCTTGAAAATGTCACATTATGGGGTGAAAGGAACAACGTTGAGCTGGATAAAGGACTTCCTGAGCAGCAGAACTCAGTCAGTTGTCCTAGAAGGACATACATCTTCTCCTTTAGATGTTCTATCTGGAGTTCCTAAAGGGACAGTCTTAGGTCCGCTCCTATTCCTGACATATATCAACGACATGCCAGATTGTACATCTCCAGATGCAAGATTGTTTGCGGATGATAGCCTGGTCTACAGGAAAATTAGAAATACTGATGATGCAGCAACTCTTCAGAGAGACCTCACTGCCCTGGAAGAATGGGAACACAAGTGGCAGAAGTGTTTTCATCCAGAAAAATGCACTGTCATGAGGATCTCTAACTAGCGTCACACCCTGCAAACTTACACCTTGCACGAACACCAACTAGAAGTTGTTGATAGCGGAAAATACCTTGGAGTTACCAATAATCAAGACCTACAGTGGAATAAACACATACAAAACACCATCGGTAAAGCAACCAGGCCCCTCGGTTTTCTCCGCAGGAACCTAGGCCGTTGTAAGCCATCTGTCAAAAACTCAGCCTATTATGCACTGATCAGACCATCGATCGAGTACGCTACCACAGTGTGGGACCCCATCAACCCACACTGATCAAAGACCTCGAACGGGTACAGCGCAAAGCAGCACGTTTTGTATACAACCAGTACACGGACACTTCCCCAGGCTGTGCCACTGGACTATTAGACCCAACTCCAGTGGGATACCCTACAGCAAAGACGAATGAACCAGCGACTTGTCCTTTGCTACAAGATCCAGAACCAACTAGTGGAGATATAACCAGCTATCTACTACACACCTGGGGACAGCGGAACAAGGGGTGGCCATAGAATCAGACAGATCAGAGCAACAAAGGAAGTTTACAACAACTCCTTTTTCACGCGCTCTATGAGAGACTGGAACCTACTGCCAGACACATTGAAGAGTTAAGGGCCAGATTAGCCAGTGTGCCCTGGACCCAGATGCAGCCTAACTATAAACCAGCTTGCCAATTTATATAGTGTAAATAGTTTTAATTACTTGGTTAATTCTTAATTTTATTCAATGGAGAAGCCTCCTGTTTTAACGAGCGGAGTTATTAAACACTCAAGTATGAGGTCAACTCCTTACTGGAAGAAGAAGAAGTCCGTCAGTCCTGTTGTTGTCATCGCAACTCCTCTGAAACCAAACAACAGAATTTCATGAAACTGTAGATAATAAGGACATACTATGTAGACGTGCATATCGACAGGAACTTATGATTCATTTTTTTTTTGCTAGGAGATAAGCCACTTTGAACACTTTTTAACTTTAGTAGTCTTTTAACTTAGAAATCTAGTGAGATTTTGTTTGCCCAGTGACAATTTGGAGGGTGGGGGTATGTGAGCGTGCTCACAACGGTTCTTAAATTTTGATACCATAGAAGCCTTTAAATCATTTAGCCTTTTTAGCTCACCTGGTCAAAAGGACCAGTGTGTGTTTTCCCACCACATTCGTCGCATGGGTAGTGAACTCCCGTAGTTGTATGGTTGCCAATGATGCAACTATCCACCAATAGGCAAGGATTTAAATTTTAGATTACTGTATGACCTTCAAAGAGTAAATATCCATCCCACATTTGACCTGATCGAACATTTGTATTAGAATCGTCAGGTTATTATTTTTTATCAGATTTGTTTCTTTTTTTTCTACAAGACCGCATCAATATTTTGCATGAAGAGCCTTATATGATGTGCTCTTCTAAGTGAACGTGGACCTCAGTTTTGAATTTTTTTTTCACACTGTAGAAACTCTGATATATTGAATAGGTGGAATTTATATTGGTTGCCATGGCATTACTGTCTGTCAAATTATATGCTTTTTTACATACAAGTAACGCTTCATTCCTGTCAGGTATTGTTTTTGTATCCTTTTATTTTAATTTCATCTTATGATGAATCTGCTTATTACATTAGACATAGAATATGTAACATGATTAACATATAAACCTGACAACACATGTACATCGCACGATGTGGTTACTAGCTATGTACATAGTACATCTTTTGCATATCTGATAAAAGAGAGGCGAAAGATACTAAAGGAACATTCAAACTCAAAAGTCGAAAATAAACTGACAACGCCATGGCTAAAAAAGAAAAAGACCAACAGACAAACAATAGTACACAAAACACAACATAGAAAACTAAAGACACGAACCAAAAAAAACTTGGGGTGATCTCAGGTGCTCCGGAAGGGTAAGCGCATGTTAGTACAAACCCGGTAATAAGTCTAAATCGGTAGGTCATATTCGGGAAAAAGGGGACGGAATTGTAGTTACGACATTTTGAACATATCCGCTATCATCTGTGAAACGGATTTTCCATAACGGCCAACCAACTCGTGATCGCTTCCGTAAAATTTACGAAGGGATGATGTCAACTTCATCACTTGGAACTTTTGGTTTAATAGCTTCCTTGTGAGCAGCAACCCTCTATCAAGGAAATCATGATAGGAAATACAAGCCCTGGAATATCGTATCAACTGGGATATATATACTCCGTATGCAGGCGCTGCTGGAATGTTGCTACATAGAAATGGAAAGTTCACAATTGGAAAGCTGAAATCATCTCTTTTGTCGTAAATTTTGTCATTGCAGTTCTAGATGTAAGTCAAGATATGAGCCATCTTAACTGTATCTGTTGTATCCTTTATCTCAAGTTCGATGGGATAGATGCGTTCAACTTAGTCACCAAGTTTTGAATTATTTAGTGAGAGAACATCATCTGTATAGCGGAAAGTAAAGTTAAAGGGTACTGCTAACTTCTTTTCTTTCTTCCTAAGAAGTTCCTGTATGAAGTCAGCCTCATATGAATAAAGGAACATGTCGGCAAGAAGAGGGGCACAGTTGGTCCCCATGCCGATTGTTTGTTGAAAAAAACACGTCCTCCAAACGTAACAGATATGTTGTCAATCAAGAAACCAAGCATCTTGATAATGTCATCAGAGAATTTTTTGTTTGAATTAGAGTGATTTTTTACAAAGAAGGATTTATCTCCCTTAGACAAGATACTTTTATCTACGTTGGCCATTTTTTTTATGAAACAAAGCAGGACCAACTATTTCAATTTGTCTTTTAGTTTGGAATGGGGAAGTATTGTTTTTGTATCGTTTTATTTTAATTTCATCTTATCAGATGATTTCTACATAAAATCATAAAACATGTATAAGTTTTTAAAAATGCGTAAGATTACTGCGTATAGTTGCGATGAATCTGCATATTACAATAGATAAGGAATATGTAACAAGGTTAACATACAAACCTGACAACACATGTACATTGCACGATTTGGTTACTAGCTATATACATAGTACATCTTTTGTATATCTGATAAAAGTTATCACAAAGAGATATAAAAATGCCTTTAAAACATTTGTACAAGGATTAGCTGATAGGTTTATTCAAATATCAAACAATTTCTTGATATTTATTTCACAAAACCCCAAAATGTTCTAAACTATTTATTTTCATATAAAGAAGTTAAATAATTTTTAAAAAACCGAATATTTACAGAACACTAATTTTGTCCGCATGATAATTTATACTTGCATAAATGATACGGAATTTATCATTTCATTAAATTTTGGTTTTTCGCGATATTAACCAATCAAAGCATAAGTCAATCTTATAAAGACAGCATCTTAATTATTATCTACTAGAGGGAAAAACAATAATTTTGGACATTTATGATTAGTGTTACTACTTACTAGCAATTAACCCAAGATAAAAGTATAACGAATTCCTCATCTTAACATAGTTGCATCTTTTTACGAATAAAGTTCTTTTTTTATTTATTCAACAACAATATTGCACATGCTGTTAAAAGATTTCTTCACTGGTACAGCTATTTCAGTGGAGATCCCTGTATATTAAATGGGCTACTGTATTTTGATATAAAGTTCATATTTAGAGTTATTCTAGTAAGATAATAGAGAAATAAGGTATTAATGATAAATAATATATATACTAACAAAATTATAAATATACACCTGAAAATACCCTGGCCTTTAGGTACTAATGTACGAATAAAGTTCTAACACCTAAGCCATATAGAATGAGAACTAATAAAGGTAATTAATATGACCACTAAAATATTTACAACCAGTGCATGAGGACACTCAATCGTAACAGATAGAAAGTATTTGACAAACACATCCTTTAAAGTTCGTAATCAAGCAATGTATCTGTGGAATGGCAAAAAACTAATATAAGTGTGACCATTCAGAGTACCGAAAACTAGAAGGCCGGATGGGTACATACTAGTTTATTGCATATGCTGTTATTTTTAGAACTTCAGTTTGTAGTTATTTATGCCCGATGTTAATATGAATATGCAGGCAATGTAATGAAATCGTACGTAATCATTTCCAGCAATTGAAATTTGCAGATATTCGAGATGGATATGAAAAAGGGTTATATTTTCGGAATAAATGGAAGTTTCAACTAGTTCAAAATGGTAAAAGGTACATATTTATCAACTTTTTCGTCAGTTCAACGTGCATTCTCATTAAATGATCGAAAATGAGGGTTGAGTGTAGTAGAGACCATAATATAAAAAGCGATTAAGTAGGAAAAATTGCTCCTACTACGCCTGATTAATGCTCTTTTTTTTGCCTATTTGCACGGAACAGTGAACGACAATCGTTTTACTGGAAAACTCGAGAAAAGAAACTACCAAACACCTGGCTTCGGGTTCACCCTTTACCCAATTCTAATTTAAATATTAGCTGCATTTTAAATCTGCAAAGTGCACTGTAGCTATGGCAACATAGCGTATTTGAAATAGGTGAGTACAAACTGTTAAACAGCAAACATGACCTTCAATAAAATATCTACAAAAAGGCTTGTATGACCAAAACCGTTTGATGGTTCCTTGTCAGAGTTACTGTGCTCAAACAGTGATTTTTGACCAATTGTTTTCTGTGTGTATTATATACATAATTACTCTAAATATCAGCACAACAATGTCAAATCTGCAAATTCGGAAGCAAATTTTTGTTCTTCCCTCGCCGGGATTCAAACTCAATATCTCGAAAAGTATAATCGATAGGTAGAAACTGCATGTACACAGAAAAATGATGAGCTTTACAAGATCCTGAAAAATGCATATATATAAGACCGAAATTGGAATCCTTATAGGTGTTATCGCCCTTACATGACGATTTTTAAAAACTTGTCACTAGTTTTGTCTATTAGGAATATAGTTGAGAATGGAAACGGGGAATGTGACAAAGAGACAACAGCCTGACTAAAAAGCAGAAAACAGTATAAGACCACCAATGGGTCCAATGGGTCTTGAACACGGCGAGAAAATCCCACAGCTGGAGACGGCTTCAGCAATAAACAATAATGTATACTAGTTCAGCGAAATAGACGCCTCACTTAAGTCCGAAGCATATAAATGAACTAAAAAAAAGCTAGAGGTTCCTGACTTGGGACAGGCGCATACATGCGGCGGGGTTAAACATGTTTTGTGAGATCTCAGCCCTCCCCATATACATCTAGCCAATGTGGAATAACCAAACACACAGCAATACAAACAGTACAACTCAGTTTAATAGAAGTCCGAATCCGATCTTAGAATTTGTAACAGAAGAAACTAAGCAAAATGACAATGATCAACATAAATTAACAAAGGACTACTAGCAGTTACTGACAGGCCAGCTCAAGACCTCAATTAAACTGATCGAAAGATTATGTCTTCATCATATGAAAATCAAACACAATCCCTCCTGTTAGGGATTTAATATCATGCCATCACAAACTATACGAGAAGAACATAACCCGTATCATACCAACAGCTGGTTTTAAAATAGATAAATTTATTTCCGATGCAAAGACCCTATGAGTGAATCAATATTAATTCCAAGAAATGCCATATTTAATGACTTGACAATAGTATCGTAACTATATCCCTTCTGAATAAGTCTGTTTAAAGGTTCCGTTAGCTTTTGAGGTGATTGACGACATGTTTGTGCTTTGTATAGAATATTACCATAAATGGAATGTGAAAACCTGAACGTACAAGATGTCTACACGTTGATTTATATTTACGTATGATGTCCTTCTACCGATGATGAAATTTAGTAAATTTTTTGACACGTTTGTGATACTAGTATTGAACACCCTGGTGTTATAATTTTTCAGTAATAGAGAGATTTCCTTCGTTAAAATCAAATATGTTGTTATATACACGAGCTAATCGAACAAGTTGAAATACATAAACACCATACGATCGTGCCAAGGAACGTCACCACCTAAAATGGATAATTAACAATGGAAAAATAACATCTCTTTTATCGAAAATTTTAATACTAAGCTTCCCGTTAAATATATAGATATTAAGATTCAGGAAAGGGCAGTGTTTGTTGTAAGTATTGGCTTTATTTAAAGTCAGTTCAACAGGATACATCTCTTTAGTGAAGCAGAAGTCGTCATTATTGAGAGCCAATATATAATCCAAATATCTTTAAGTGTTATTAAATTTTTGAATCAGATGTTGTTTCGATGGGTCTTTGCTGATTTTAGTTAAAATTGTAATTCGTAGCAATACAGAAACAGGTCCGCAATAAGTGGTACACAGTTAGTCCCCATTGGAATTCCGATCGATTGCTTGGCGATATACGGTATCTCCATAGCGAACAAAAAATTTATCTAGTAAAAATTCAAGTGCAGTTATCATACCAAAGCAGGTCTAATTGACATAGTTCTTTTGATTTTTTTGTTACTAAAAATGACCTAAAAGAGTTTGAACATATAAATTCGCATTCTGACTTTTTAAATACCCATTTGAAAATGTGTATGAATTTTTATTAATGAGATTATGAGGCAAAGTGGTATATAGGTTAAAAAAATCAATACTTTGAACAGATTCGAAGCATGCAATTCATCAAGTACTTCCAACGAAGTTTTGACAGTCCAAAAGTAATTAATTCCACTATTTTTGTAGGCCTTATTTGAAAAGTTTATTACCAGGTTTTTGATTGTACCAAGTGTACTAGTAAGTAGAATAGACGGTTTAGTAGTGGAACAATGGCTTCTATTTGTAAGATGTTTTGCTCAGCTTCGGAAGTCTGTGCATAGTTGGAACTTTCATGTTATTCGGTTCTGCTTGCAAAGACGTAGCTAAAAGTTTATGTTTGTTCCGAAAATTGAGTCAGTTAGAATGTTGGTGAATTCGATATTTACTTTTGCAGAACCTCAATATAAAGTTTACGTCAAACAATAATGAAATTATTGGCAGCCTTATCAGCCTGAGACAAAAACAACTTCCATGCCGAGTTCTTTTAGCCAGAGACATATAATTGAGTTATATGTCGCTGTTTTAGCTTATGTTTGTTACAAGAATGACCTTGGCTATTATGGTTGTTGTTAGGAGTAAAATGTTCTTTAAAATGTTTAATACGAATATCGACTATGTTCATTGCTAAACTGAAAAAAGATATTTTGTCAGCTTTTTCCCGTTTTATCCATTTCATAAAGTAAGTATGGAGTGAGTCCTGGATGATGTTACGACACTCATTCTAATGAATAATTGATGGAGGACGATATTTAGGTCCTTCACTAAGGAATGATTTCAACTCTCGGTCCTGGACGATGTTAAGGTCTCTTGTTAAAACATGGGAATTGGTGCCATGAATGTATTTGAAATAACCGCAATTTCTTGACGTAGGTGTATTGCCACTGATATTAAAATCTTTCCACACCTCGCTATAATTAAAAACATATTTCCCGGATTTTTTTGTAAACATAACAAATAAGAGGGAGTTCAGTATTATAAAAAAAAACAAAAAACAGGAATTTGTTCTTTTACAGCATGATCATTAAGAATACTTTATTATCATACTTGATTTTAATAAAATGTTTTTTTATGATCTTCAGGGCGATCGATTTCGGGAAACAGTTTAGAATAACAATATGCAATTATAATTTGGACGATTTTATGCTTAGGACTGCAATATTGAATATTTATGTTGCAATCCTCCAAAGTTTGATGTATTTATTGACAAGAAAAGAACAGAGCTTGGTTAACAGATGATGTCTGCCGTTGTTTTTAGAAATATTAATTAGGTTCAAAATATTTTTTTTTAATTTGGTGAAATTTGCCATACATGAAACCAATTTTTTCAAATAATGTCAAATTTTTTTATGGAAAATGGTTAAATATGGTTAATCATGGAATTGCAATTATACATTTATGCTTGAAATTTATATCAATTTCAATCTGTTCTGTCCCTTCGAAAGACTAAAACAATTACAATTTATGTATCATTGCGGATATGACGAAATCAGGTAATGCGCGATATCACCGGCGTCGAGGGCACAGGGGATTCCATTGTGTGTAATAGGATGATTGTGCTTCTTAGGGTGTTGATAAACGATACTTTTAAATTGATGGGGTCTTCTAAAACGGTAACGGAGTTCTTGTGTGGGTTAAGATGAATAGCGTCCGGTTTTGCCTACGTACTGAATATCGCATCCTGATCTGTTTCATGTAAGTAAATAAAAAATGAATAGTACTGTTAGTTTTTAAATTTATATCAGTTTCAAAATTTAAGGAAATTGTGCGACCATTAAACGTGGACCTTACAATATTGTCGGTGGAACGACGGGGACATGTTAGTCATTTTTTGGCATGACACTTATCGATAGAAGGGTTACCACGATTTTTATTATTGAAAATGTTAGCGATTGTAGTATTTTAGATAAGCGATTTTGACGTGTAGTTACCCTTTGAACGAGTTTGGTATTAAGTATTTTTCCGTTTCTGAGTTTCATTTTGTTATCTGTGTTTCCAATTGAAAGGCTCAAAGACTGACGTCCAGATTATGAACCAGCATACAGGAATTGAATTAAGTAAAATGATAAAACTGTTTGGCTAAAGATGTCAAGCGCTATCGGTCATCAAGTTACAAACTACGTAAACTAAGAAACCAGAGGACAAAAACAAAAGACAGAGTATATCAGGGTAGCGCCTGACGTCTGACTAAATAGAAGAATGGGACTGGATAGTTAAATATGAGTTTAAGATAAATATGCCTAAAGTAACGAACATAAAGAGAAGATCTCACACGGACACACACTTCGTTATCTTGTATATTATAAGCATCATAGTTTCATTGACAGACTGTTGTTGTTTATTATACATCACTATCTGATGGGTTCTTTAGAAAAAAAACTATTATCAAACCTACAAGTGTAGAGTCTAATAGATCTACAATGGTAAAGTCTATTAGAACTAGTTTATAACACATATGATATGATAAAGGAAATTAATATAAGTTAAAACACGAAACAGGCCATTTGCTTGTTATCTCTAGCGACACAACAAAGACTCCTATCCAGTACAAGGCCAAGTATGATCAAATTAACAATGATCTTTTGTGTAAAACATTTATTTTTAAAACTTTAAATTTGCGAGCTTAATAAACAACGTTTCAATAGAAATATTAGACCTCTTTGATCAAAATGTCAAGTAAATCACGTACTATTTAAACATGAGGATTTTACATTACTGTTATTGCCAATTACTTGACAAACATATGGGGGGGGGGGGTGGGGTGGGGGCGGTGATGTTCTTTATTGGTATCTTACTAGTAAAGTGAAACATTTTTGTCACATTTCGTTACGTAGTTGATGAAATGTAATGCAATAGTTGCACATCATTATATAATCGTTATTGACATAATCTAAACTAGTGCCATGTTTATGTTTATAATATACTTAACCGTTTTGTTTGAAATAACAACCTCAGACATATATACTACAGTTAGATGGACAGAAAGAAAATAAACTTCTAATTATAGTAACCGATTTACTTCAAAATTCTAAAGATTACAATCTTAAAGAATGAAAGCAGTGAAAATAGAACTACTTGACATACACCTGCTTAAAACAAACAGTAATACAGACAAAACGCTCAATGTACTTTTCTTATCCTAAATAAAAAAAATAAATAAAATAAAACATCTTGAATTTTGAGAGTGTGTCACGTAAGTGAAATAACTTAAGTAATTTGGCTGTACCTGTAGAAACTTATTTCAAACGGAATAGCACATCCTAAATTTTATGGTGATATTGTCTACCGAGTTCGGAAATTTAGATACGATCCTGGTATATAAAAGGTTACAAATTCAACAATGTAATAAGATCTTTGAATATTGTTTTTATTGGTATAAATACTGAATTTGTTATCAGTAAATTAAAACCATACTAAATATTATTGTTGTACACATATGCGCTTTCATGGTACTACAACCTGTCGATACCTATATTTTGGCATTGCTCAAGGTCTTGTTTTCTCTCTGACTGTTAATGACATCTTTATCCTAAATCTATTGGATGTTGGATGTGCACTGATTGATATTCTAGTCCTATATACATGTTTTTTTATATCAGTTGTTATTGGCTTTGAACTAGCTTTCAGTAACTGCGAGTACTCTCAGATCTGTACTTTGTGTCTTTTTGTTGTTAGGAATGTATAAATATCCTGTCATGTCCGGTCTGTGTTTTTATAAGATGTTTTTCTGCTTTGTATCGATCTGATAAGTTAAGCCCTTTTCAACTTATTTTCATAGTTTGTTCTTATGTTGTGCTGCAACACCACACTCACAAACATATTTAACCTCGCCAACCTGTCCCAAGTCAGGAGTCTGTAGTTCAGTGTAGCTCAGTGGTTGTCGTTGGTTCATGTCTGTCATATTTGTTTTTCGTAAATTGTTTTGTTATAAATTAGGCCGTTAGTTTTCTGAATTGAATTGTTTCATATTTTTCATGTCGGGGCCTTTTATAGCCGAATAATACGGTATGGGTTTTTCTCATTGTCGAAGTCCGTACGGTTGCCTATAATTGCTTACATCCACTTCATTTGAACTTTGGTGGATAGTTTTCTCATTGGCAATCATACTACACCGCCTTATTTTATAAACATAATGATTTCTCCGTACATATTTTACAAATGCAATTATCGTTTTATCTTAGGTTGTTGCAAAAATGAAAACAACACGTTATAAATTTCATGTGTCCGAAGCGCTTTTCTGCATTTACCTTCATCATGAAAGCTCAAAGCCAAATATTTGAAAGCCAAGGATGTATAAAAGACCGAAATAGTTGAAGAGCTATATGACCCATAGATCGGTTTTCATGTTTGAAGAATTTACGAAGCGGTTGCCTATTTTGTTTTGAATCTTTGTAGGTTTTTTCTTATAGAACTGATGCTTGTCATTTAGCAATGTTTAGTGCCTGTTTACCTTTATTCATTTTGTCTGTACTTCTTCGACTTAAGATTTTTGATTATCACTGCTTTTTATATATCTTCTTATTTTTCTGACCCACGACTTTTGGGGGCCTTTGTCAAAATCAGATGTTTTAAACCCTATTGAACATCAAGACTCAGCTTGTAGCTATTCTTTAACATAACTAAACCCCTTGAGAAAAAGAATTTACGTTACATTTTGATCAATGCAATTTGCGAAGAGACGAATGGACGAAGAAAAACAAAACTTTATCCGAGTCGGCATGAAGATGAGACGAATTGTTAAAATACAAAAAATAATAACCGAGGTAAAATTTTACATCGCCTTTCAACAAATCCCAACAGCAGAAATATTGAATAACAATATATACTAACATATTGTATATGGTGATATCCCCTTCCGAGTCCCACTCATTATTTTTTTTAGAAGAATGAGGTTATTTTGTGCGTTTGAATGCATAAAGATAAGAAGATACTACATTCTGATGGATTTCTGATGAAAACATTTTGAAATAAAAAAAAAAAAAAAAAAAGCTAAATTTTAAAATTTGGCAAAAGCCAACATTAAATGTAATACCGCCTTTGGGACCCTACAATTTCTCCCTTCCGACATTTTCAAAAGTACCAAAACTATGGCGTCTGAAACTTGGAAAAGGGTAATATCATACAATAGGAATATCCCACTTTTGATCCCTCAATTTTGACCGTTTTGAAATCGTTGGAGATGTTGTTGTGAATTACTACATTCATATAGTATCGGACTATTCCAAAGGACTGAAAATGGTGTACAAGACTTTGTAAAAGGCCATAATTTATAATGTGAATACCAAAGTTTCAAGTCACATATCTTCACTGTTTTGAAATATATTGTTTTGGTATAGTTTTAATCTATAGTGTTGAAAAAATACTGCGTTTTGATTGCATTGGATTTATGTCCAAAAAAAATTTTAAGACAAAAATACCGTTCCAAACTTAGTTGTAAACCGATGAGGTGTCTAACGATGTCTCGATCAATCCTCATTCTCTTCGTTTGATTGTTTATGTTGGCAAGTTCGTTTAGCATGTTCTAATCTTAAACGGAGTTGTGGGTGGCTGTATCTTTGTATAAAGCACAATATATATATTGGCGTTACGAGGCTTAGTGGAGTATAATTACAGGTATCGACCCGATTTGGAGTTTCGTAAACATTCAATATCTTAGTGAACGTTGTACTTACTAACGGAAGCTCATAAGTATGTTTATGAAGACCGGTTACATTTCCGAAAAGAGACTTTTTTGAACCGCAGTCGGTTCAGGCTTCATACTTCTCCGTTGTCAATTGCTTGTTGTAGACTCGTGAACGTTCATTGTCTTCATTTGTCTCTTGCATTTCGCAAATCAGACTGTCAATGATGGCTGCAGCGAAAAAGTATAACAAAATACCGAACGTCAAGGTAAATTAAAAAATGGGAAGTTTATAAAACTGACAAATTCAAACGCTATCTACCAACGGAAAGAATGGAAAAAAAGACTTGTGTTTTGCTAGTTTGCAAGTTTGTTAGGTATATAAGTACATCACGACATTTGCAATGCGGAGAACCGACTTATAGAGAACATCCATGCACTTACCAATGTCTACATCAGAAAGAAATGGGCTTTAGACCTTAAATCGATTACGAAAGAGCTCAACACCGGAAGCTCAACGTCAAACGCTCAACGCATGTAGTTATCAATAGATAGCCGTTCCAAGGAGCACAGTTCACGTGGCGATTAGTTACAAAGAACGATCGCTAGAAATCCACGCAGTCGTGTGCGATAACTGTTGTTTGCAAAGCATGAAAGCCCCTTCTACTGCTATCCAGCCGCTGAGATTTCAACGACTTCCTCGAGCAATGTAAAGTACAACATCTGGTTTGAACAAAGATGCAACCGACTGTAGCAAGAAGTTCTTCAACATGGATCTCATCATATTACAGAGGGTCTGGATTCATTTCTCTATTCTTTAACTTTTTAGGCCATTTTTCTCTATTCTTTATTTATTTTGACCCTGAAGTATTCTTTATTCTTTATATTTCAGCACACACTATTCTCTATTTTTTATATTTCAGCACCGCATTATATTTCAGCACAACATTATTATCTATTCTTTATATTTCAGCATCGCATTATATTTCAGCACAACATTATTATCTATTCTTTATATTTCAGCACACATTATTCTCTATTCTTTATATTTTTAGCCTATTTTTCTCAAATCTTTATATTTTTGGCCCGTTTTCATGTTTATTCTGCACTTTTTACCCATTATTCTCCTCTCTGCAAAGCCCATCCAGCCAGACCTTCATAACAGTATCGACTAATGATTTGCCGCCTTGGTATTTTCTGCCTCTTTATTCACCCAGACCATTTGGAGTTCCAGGAATCTGATGCACTTAGCAGTGACAATTGGAACGATTAATCGCATATGAATTTATGTTACCACTAAGACGGTATAAAGTCATTCTCCAAACTTTAGCCACCATTTTTCAAAATATAAAACAAAACATATAATTCGTAGGACTTCAGAATAGTAACATAAAAAATAAAAATAAAAAGTAAAATCACAAAAATACTGAACTCCGAGGAAAATTCAAAACGGAAAGTCCCTAATCAAATGGCAAATCAAAAGCTCAAACACATCAAACGAATGGATAACAACTGTCATATTCCTGACTTGGTACAGGCATTTTCTCATGTAGATAATGGTGGATTGAACCTGGTTTTATAGCTAGCTAAACCTCTCACTTGTATGACAGTCGCATCAAATTCCATTATATTGACAACGATGCGTGAACAAAACAAACAGACACAATAGGTAAAAATGTCAAAAATAGGGGTACAGCAGTCAACATTGTGTTATCATCTTAATCACTACAAAAACAAACAAATGTAACAAAAAAGCATACATCAAATTACACATCCTCATTTTGCTTTTTTATTATACGATTTTATTTATCTATGTAAAATCCACACATAAAGAATTGATTTCAAGATTTTAAGTACTGGCGTAGAATCGCGCGTTATACGGGAGTCAAAAAGGCGATGTTACACTTTTCAATATAGCTCTTTACCAAGTTTTGGTATTCTCCTATACCAGTGTATATAAAGTGCGAATCCATTTCACTGTTGTATGCGAGTATGTCTATTGTAGAATAAAGGATGATGGGAAAAACTGCGTTTGTTTACTTTTTGAAAATACAAATTAATAGATTTGAATGTATGTTTTAATAGAATTTCATCAGAATATAACCTTTTAATGTATATTAACAGGATTAAAGTCCAAAAAAGTGTTATTTAAGCAGCAGAATCCATAATATTGATTACTGAATGCGATTCATTTTAACTATAGATGCGATGAATTATCACACTAAGTGCAATCATTTCTGATGTGGATTTTTTGGAAGTGCGATGAATTTTCATTGTCGTTTTATATGATTATTCGACATACAACAACTGAAAATAGATTTTAAATGACTTTGATATTGATGATATTTACCATTTGAGTTGCAAGCTTGTCGTAGATGCTTACTTGAATATACACGGGTATAACCACGTTCATATCATGAATATTCAAATATTGTTGGTGAGTTTGCTATTAGCTTGTCATGGATCCGAATATTTACTGGAGCAGAACATCCATGATTATAACGTTTTTCTACGACGAATTTTCTTTGAAAAGTTTTATAACTCGCTTAAAAAAGCTTTTAACATTTGTCACGCCGTGTCATACATATTTATTGATAGGCTTTTGCACAACGAACAGTACAAGAATGTACAACTAACGGTACTAAATAAAGAAAACAAACTATAAAGAGAATGAATCGTACAGTGTCGAAATTCTGAGGTCAGTTTTTCAAGTAAATGTCTTCAAATAGAATTAAAACAACGGGTTTCTCATTCGTATTATGTATTTTAACAACAACAAAGCACAAAATACACGGTCGCATTTAGTGAAAGAGCCAACCAACTATGCTCTATTTGTAGTTTAATCAAGTTTGAGTTACACATAGTGTTTGTTTTGCGATGTTTACAAGTAATTCACAGACCTGTCTATTTAAAATAGTCACATGGTGTTCATGTAATATAAATGATATACAATGCTGCCAGGAGCAGTAAACTTTGTTTTCATAAACATTAAAAATACTTAACTGAACAGTTAGTCAATTAGTCTTTGGTGTAAATATAACAACGGTATATCGCGATGTAGCGATTAACGTCCGGAATCAACTGTACGGCGGTTATACCCCGTGGTATAGAACCATTTAAACATGTAACAATAAACTGTTTTCAATATTTCTTTGTATTCTCACAATTGCGTGTTGGCTTATTTGTAACACCGACTTTCAAGCATATTTAAGGTGACTCGACTGTTGCTCGAACTTTCTTTACTGTATAAGATTTATACACAATGTCATGACAAATATCAATTATCCAGTCATCCAAGCGTCAATTGTTTGTGCAAGATGAAACGTTTCCACTCATTCAATCGTGAAATGAATATCGTTTTTGAATGCTGTTTGCATCCATTAGAGCTATTTTCCTAACGCTTGTAGTTTAAAGGTTTGGTTGGCTTGCTTGCTTTGTTTGTATTAACGTTTGCTCAATCTTAATTACATTTAGGCAATATTTACACAATCAAGGCCAACCACATCTTTTAACTACAAGCATTAGGAAATTAGCTCTAATGTAATTTAATTATTTAGTATGCGATGTAGATTAGACCGAAACAGAAACTTTGCTTTTCCGTTGACGTGGATTGACTTAACTGTCCAAGATATATGTATTTAATGATGACGTGTCATAGGAAAGAATAAATTTTATCCTACATATAGATCAGGACAAATTATTTGAGAAAATAGAATTGACTATATTAGCAATAAATACCATGTTTAAGGAATTTATTGATATATTACCTCCGACTTTCACTCACTAAATAGATATAGGAAGATGTGGTGTGAGTGCCAATGAGACAACTCTCCATCCAAATAACAATTTATAAAAGTAAACCATTATAGGTCAATGTACGGCCTTCAACACGGAGCCTTGGCTCACACCGAACAACAAGCTATAAAGGGCCCCAAAAGTACTAGTGTAAAACCATTCAAACGGTAAAACCAACGGTCTAGTATATATAAAAACGAGAAACGAGAAACACGTATAAATCACATAAACAAACGACAACTACTGTACATCAGATTCCTGACTTAGGACAGGTGCAAACATTTGCAGCGGGATTAAACGTTTTAATGGTACCAAACCTTCTCCTTTTTCTGAAACAATAGTATAACATCACAACATAGAAAACACACGATAAAACATCAATTGGAAGGCTTAACTCAATCAAAACGTAAATTAACACACTATGAACGAATAAATTCGATCTGTGATACCTGAAAGTAAATACATAGTTAATAATATATTAGGGACAAACATTCAAGGCCAAAAAGCAAACAAACAAGTCCAAATAAAGCCATGGCAAAACACTACCGCGAAATATTAAACCCTTAGAAAATAATCACTTTTGAAAAACCGGTTTTCATAATATATACAGGTAAATGAAAAAACTTTGTCGTTTTAGGTATACTTTTTCTGTCTATATAAAATCTTCCAATAATTAGGAATACCAAGAAAGGTCTGTCATATAAATACCTAATTTAACACTAGATACATAAGGGTAAATATCAACAATAAAACTTACCTGTACAGATTAAAGGAGAATAATCTTGATGTTAATACAAATGTAGTACGAAGAAGTGAAAATTAGTAGATATTCCAAATAATCAAAGCTGGTATACAGACAAGATCTATATTAATATAAAATAACAAAAAGTATTATTAAAAATAGTATCAACAGGTCGAATTAAAAGAAAGTACGATTTGAGAGTACTCGCAGTTACTGACAGCTAGTTAAAAGCCAAAAACAATTAATGATAAAAATCATGCATCAGAGACTAAAATCAACTAAAACACATCCCAGGGATTTAGTATTTTAACGTCATGAACAGTCAGAGAAGACATGACTTGTGCAATGCCAAAATAAATGTATCGACAGGTAGTAGGATAGTGAGGAGCTACTTCTTAAGAGATAAAAATAACGTGTGTGTCTCTAAACATCCCGCCTCAAAAGAAGATACAACTTAGTTATGTTTTAATTTGCTAATGACAAAATCGATATTAGTGCCAATGTAAACTATATTCAGAGATCTAATTACAATATTGGTACGATAACCCTTACTTATAAGTTTGTTTAAAGGTTCGATGAGTTTACACGGATCACATAGTGATTTCCTCGCTTTAAGTACAATATTACCGTAAAATTTAGGATGTGAAATACCATTTTAATAAGTTTTCTACAGGTACAGCCAAATTTACTAATCAAATCTTTGTATCTATGAAAGAATTTAGTAAAAGTTTTAAGTAATTTATGGTATCGAAATCCCTGACACAATAATTTCCCAGTGATGCATTGATTACGTTCGTTAAAATCTATGACATCAGAACACACACGGGCATACCGAACGAGTTGGGATATATAAACACCGTATGATGGAGCCAAAGGCACATCGCCGTCTAAAATGGAAAATTAACAATAGGGAATGAAAAATCGTCTCTTTTGTCGTAAATTTTAGTATGTAGTTTCCGTTAGAAATTGAAATGTCTAAATCTAGAAAAGGGCAACTGCTGCTGTTTATGTTAGATTTAGTTAAAGTAAGTTCTTTTGGGTAAATTTCGGAAGTATATTTAGAGAACTCTGGATTATTTAACGAAAAATATCATCCAGATAACGGTAGGTATTGTTGAATGTATCAACTAAATATAACAATGATGGGTCTTTACTGAGTTTGGTCATAAACTGAGATTCATAGCAATATAGAAATAAATCTGCTATTAAAGGGCACAGTTAGTGCCCATAGGAATACCTACTACCTGACGATACACTTTATCGCCGAAACGTACATAAATGTTATCTAGTAGAAAATTTAAAGCTTCAATCATATCCTCACATTTCCAATAAGTGTATCTAGCATACTTTCCTTTTCGTTACAGAAAAGGCTTTAAACGAGTTACAGCAAATAAAATTACAATGAGATTTTTCGAAAGACCATTTTATCAAATACAAAACTTTTTCTTTATAAGATTGTGTGGAAGTGTAGTGTACAGAGTAGAAAAATCATAACTGTCAACAGAATTATAAGGACCATCAAAAGCATGTATTTTATCTAAAACCTCTAAAGAATTTTTAACACTCAAAAATAATTAATACCATTATTTTCATAAGCTTTATTACAAAAGTTAATAACCAGTTCTTTGATAGTAGTAAGGAGGTAGTTAGAAGAACTGATAGATTAGTAGTAGAACACTTACTCGATGCGGAGATGAAACGGAATTTAAATGGTTTTTGTAAAGTATGCATATATAATCAATCCTTCTGACTTCATAAATTTTGTTTGAGAGTCGACTGAATTAAGACTTTATATAATGAAAATTAATTAATTTCCTTCTGTGAAAATGCATCGCATATACAATAGAAATGAATCGCTCTACAGTGAAAATGAAAGTCTAGTATCATTATTCGACAGTAAACATGAATCGCATAACGAAAACAGCATAGTGGAATTTGATTTAATATCAACAAGCTGAATAACAAAACCTGTTTTAAGTTAAACAACAATAATAATTATGTTAAAAGGTACATTTTTCTGCAAATGAAACTTAACTGCTACTTTTAAATCTCTTGCACGCTCTGTTCGTGAAATATTCTTAATATTTATCTATTTGTGTATCAATTTTGCACATGGATGGCTGTAGGCGCGATGAAAACCCGTCCGCATCTCATACCTATATCATGAATTTATAAAACTGTACACATTATATATTATTTCTTATTTTATTAAAAATCTGGAATTTGTCGTCTGTTTATTTATCATTCTACATCAGAAATTCATCACCGATACAGTAAAAATGACATTTTAGGATTCGCACATTACATACACTGTATACATTATGGCCTTTTTCATGTGACGGACTCTTTTTCAGTCCGTATAAATGTTTTCAACAGAAGTCAAATGCAATTAGAAAGCTGAATTTCCGAATAATCAGTGTTTAAAACTGAAGAAAAGATTCCTTATGATTTTGTAGAAATAGATGAAGCTGCCCATTACATATAACATTTTTAAACATTAGCCATGTCTGTCCCTCTCGTGATATATACACGTCTAATTCATTTCCTTGAAATATTATTACCGGTATATAATATATGTACATATAAGCTGTTACATCCGAGTAAAAAAACTTATGAATCCGTCAAGTTTAAAAAGCGTAAAACATATTAGAATACATTTGCTGGACAATTTCACAATTTTGATACTGTAAGTAATGTATTTTATATGAATTCAATTGTTAAGGATTTTATGCTCCCGCCGTCACTGGAGGGGCATTAAGTGTACGTACGTCCCAAAATTGGTTTCCGTTCTCTAACTTTAGTTTGCCTCAACCAAATGTTATAAAATTTATACACAATGCTTATTACCACAAAATACAGATCAAGTTCGAAATTGTGGGGCGTCACTTTTAACGTTCTCGAGTAATGCTCCTTTATAACGTTATATGCAAGAAAATCTGTGTCCCATGGACACATTCTCCATTTATTTAATTAAAGATAAATTCATCATTGAATTCGATATTCTAATTTCAAAGTTAACATGTGGACAGCATTTAATTTTCCACATATGACCTATTTTTATGGCCGCTTTGCGTTCAGTGTCAATATAAAAAGAAAGCAATTGCATGTGCTAGTTAACAAGGCAATGATCAAAGAAATCTACATGCACAGTTTCAAAGGGACAACAAACCTTCAAGTCCCCATATCCAGCCATTAAGCGTTTTATTATACCAAGCAAGACAACTTTCCATAATCTACATAAACAACCTGACCCCTAAAACACATAGTCACATATATACCCACATGATGTATTAGATGGCAACTATTATTGTATCATTTGTAAGTATTTGATTTACTGAAATCAAACCAGAAATCTTTGTGTTAAATTTTAATCGTGCTATTGCTGGTGACTAAAATATATTATCGTGTACCTAAGTATTCACAGATGAGGAAGACGACGACATATCCATACTATACATTTTTATGTTGTAATTCTCTAAATTTATCATTTTTAGCAACGTTAAGCTTTTACAAACACGACCGCCATAGCTAAAAATAGAACATAAAAGTAAAATGCATTAATTGTGTCATTTCTTGAAAACCATAATAGACGAAGAAAATATAAGAATGGCAAACATGCTCAAAATTCCTACCTACTTCCAAAAAATATCAGATGACTCCTTTAAAATTTATTGTCCTTATTATGAAGATTTTTTGCTTCTATTTTTGTCATTGCCTTTTATCTCAAAACTATATTAAAAAGGTAAAAACTGTTAATGACAAAAAGGATCAGCAATACAAAATTACAAATATTCCTATATGACCGAAATCATTTGATGACTCTTTTAGGAGTTAATGTCCTTATCTTCGTGTTCCTGTCTATTATCGCGAAAATTATAATAGATAAGTAGAAACACTTACTTCCTTTTTTCAACAATATTATTAGATGACTCTTTAAAAAGGTCATTGTCCTTAAATGACGAAACAATAATTGATAGCTTGAAACTGTTGAAAACAGAAAATGAATAGCAATACAAGATTTACATAAATGCCAAATGACCGAAACCATTGGATGACTGCTTAATTTCCTTTCAATGGCTATGTATGGCTCATTTTCACGTTTTTGCCTACTATTTCGAAAACTATACTAAAACGTTTTAAAACGTAAAGAGCAAAAAAATAAAAAAATCAGCAGTATAAGATCTACAAAAATGTTAAACGACCGAAACTTTCAATGATTCTTTAAACGCCCTTAAATGGAGATTTTTTAAAACTACTTATAACTTGACAAAAATCAGCAATACGTCAAGGTTCCCAATAAATGGATAATGTGTCCATTGGACACAGATGATGCCCACATCTATGTTTTACGTTCTGGGCAAAATTTATTGAGGATAGGTAAAAATTATCACCAATACAACGAACAAAATTATTTAAAAGATATTTGGTCATAAATTGTATACTAGCCGATATGTTGGAGAGTAGTCATTGTTGAAAATGCACCATATATCGAGGTGAGCGACAAAGGCTCTGTAATGCATTACGTTCGTGCAGGTTTGTTTTTAAATAACTCCTTGTAAATAATTTATTATTTTTTTATATCGAATATTGACTTCTTATTTTCGATATTTCAGTGTTTTACCTGGCGACTCAAGTAGGTCTAACCAACGCAAATAGTCAATGGCGTCAATTTTGTTCACTTAAAAATAAATATGAACAATTTCGGGAAATAAAATTGCAAAATATTTACTCGGGTAATAGTCTTTAAAACTATTGACTAGCAAAAAGTCTGGGGAATAAAATAACACACACATTTCTTTCTTTTTTACACAAAAAAACTTACTTAGGTAAAATGCAATTATCAACAGTTGTGGTGAAGAATCTGTTTAAATAAAAACGCCAAAAGCTCTTATTCAGTGTGAATCGAGAAATGATTGTTATCGTGTGGTTGTTGTTTTTAATGGGATGTAACATAAATCAACTATTACTAGATTCGCATGTAATAAGCGATGAGAAGGTATATATTTCAACAGATGACAATTTGCACGAAAGCACATGGAAGGGATCAAAATATAAACGGTTCCAATATTTCTGCACCAGATGCGCATTTCGACAATCAATGTCTCCTCCGTTGTGCTCGGTAGACCAATATATTTGAAAATCGAAAGCTTATTGAAAAGATAAAGAGCTATAAACCAAAAAGGACAAATAAGTATAGCCAGTGCCGGGTAAGGAATCAGAGCTTTGCATGGGGGAGATAATAATATTTTAGACGTTAACTTTTCTGTTTCGCTGCGTTAATGATGCCAAGACGGGATCAACAATTTATAATCGTACTAGTCAAAGCAGGTGAATAAGGTCAAGTAAAACTGAAAATAATATTATTTGTAATTGAAATATTCAAATTAGATTAAGATTTTAGGTTGGGAATATTACTTTAAGAATAGAAGTTCAACAATTTATTAATAAGACATGTCAAAATGCATCGTCTTTCTACTGACAGATCGTAAAATTGAAAAGACCTTATATAAAGCAAAATACTTTCTATATGATAAGTGCGAATAATTAAATCGGATTTTAGTGGAAAAGCAGGTTTTAATATTAAAATAAAATTTACATATTACATCATAAATAAATGCAAAATGTACATCTGCGACAGACAGAAAGTGTTTTCCGTCAATAAACATAGTCATTTAAGATGCAGATAATAGGATTAAATGTGTTTGTAGCAATTTGAATAAAAGATCAACTATCATGACTATATGTTCAAACCATTTCGCTTTATCGTGTTTTTGAGCTTTTGTGCAGTTTCCGCGTTCACGCTTTCGCCTCCACAATCGCGTTTTTTACTTTACCTTACGTTGTTAAGGTGGATGGGGGGGTCTTAATTAAAATCCATAGAATTTTTTGATAATTGGTCAACATGTAGTTTTTATCATGCTTTTTTCCAAAATATAATAAAAAGTATGGGTCACCGGACTTTTTTTCACGCTACTGGTTGTGCAAAATTGTCAGATTTTGTATAGATTATGCATGGGAAATCCAATTTTGTGTGATAAAAAGAACACTACACTATAGAATTTTAAGATAAAATGTGAGAAAATAGCTCTTATAACATGGTTTCAGGTAAGAAAAAGAAAAAATGGGGTCACCTGACTTGTTTTCTTGCTACATATTAAAATAGGTAAATTCATAACACTTTCTATTATAAAAATTACTTTATCTGAGTTATCTCCCCTACTATCTGAGTTATCTCCCCTTAAGTGGCAAAGTTGAAGAAAAAAAATGAATCAAACAAAAATAATGTGTTTTTTTTTAGAAAAAAACAGCCGCAAATATGATAAAACACACAATTTTCTATATTAACATGAAAAGTATTACACATGAATTACATACTACTCTCAAAATTTGCACATATCATTAAAGATCTAGACCAATTGTTATCTGCTACTTCAAAATCCAAGATGGAGGAAGACACTCCAGCCACATTAAATTAGAATAAACTTCAGAAGCGCTTTGATTGTCAGAAAGATTTACTCTTCTCTCAAATGTGAAGTAAAATACTTGCATATACGACATTAAATGATAAAATGTGCTCTTGCTTAATAATGTATTCAAAAAAAGAGGTTTTAAATGGTATTTAATCAAAGAATCAAGTTTCAGGCAAAAACATAACAAACAAATAATTAATGTGGAAATAACGGCCACAGTTCACTTTGAATGACGAGGTCTGACATGATAACAGAATGCCGACATGATTGATTTAACTGACAAATCTGTGCACCATTGGTAGCAATAGATGCTCAAGTTCCTCAAGGTTCATCCTAAAGAGAACGAGGGTTATGATCCCCAAATACGTCGGGTCTTATTCGCATCACCCCTGGTTTCAGGGGAGTAAAGATTAACAGTTTCTATATCATAAAACTCTATATGCACGCTGAATACATAGTCCATACTATGTATCATAAAACAGTCAAGCTCGAACTGGTACCAATTCAGAACCGGCCACTCAGGGTAGACATGAGATGGTCTCAACAGAACTTCCTGCGGTACCGCAGGAAAGTAAAAACCTAATATGATCCGACGTACAATTACGGGAAACGATCATAACCCCTTAATCTTGCCACTTGAGTGTGTCTATACACACTCATCAGAACCCCTTTTCCACAACCTAAAAGTCCATTTAAGTGAACTAGCTAAGAAGGCATTACTCTTTGTTAATACGTTTGAATCTTGGACAATAATATTTTTCCTTTTGTTATAGCTTTGTTATAATGGGGCTGTTATCCTTCCATGATATCCCCTCAGCAAGATTTGTTTTGGACGATATCACTTCTTTTGTTGTATTATCCATGTTATATACATATTTAATATCATCATAAAAACGCAATATTGTAGCAATACATCCACTGATAAACCGATCATGAATTATCAATAGGTTTACTAAAAGAGTTATCTCGCCTTAACCGGCTTAGTTGAACAAATTTATTCTAAAACACATATGTTTGGTACTTGTTAAAATATTTTTAATAATGCGATAAATCAGGAAGTTTTCTTCATAGAGATAAACAGTCTAATCAATAACATTGAACATCTGTCTACAAATTCGGAGATTTGGGTAACAACTAGACTGATTGTTCACTGCAAAAGTACAATCCAAGATGGTGGTATACCATGAATCTACCTAATTGCTTTGTTAATCTGCAATATGCACTATTAGTTTTGCAAATCTACTCTACAAAGTTTATGAAAATGCATTACCTGTATATATAATTCATGCTATTCTAGGCACCCCTTCGAAGTCGGGTACATTTGTATATATTTTTATTTTCAACAAGTATCGTGACCAATATTTTAAAACCATGGGTGTATAACGTACACTTTTAAAAATTAATTTATTCGTATCAATCAATATATAGAAAGTACCACACTTCCTGTACTAAATCGGCAACCACATGCATTCCTACTAGTACTTAAAATTCGGATACAGCTATGCAGTCCGTGCAGCTTTTTGGAAAGTTCAAACTTGAATAGTTTTACGTCGAATATATTTTGTGACCTAAAAGAACTAGGTGCTAGAGTGAAATTCCATGTATTACTCTAAGTAATGGGTGTATATAGATGCATAGTTGAATAATTCCGACTAGAATTAAAAAGAATGAGTCCATCAGCTCTGTGAATAGATAGGAATGCTAAATGTTCCTTTTAATAGAAGGAAATAGATCAAGAGTATTTAAAATAAATTTAAAAATTCATTGAGGCTCCCATCTGGATAATATACGTGTTTGTCTGTAAAAGTCCTTAACTTATATACCACATATTTGTTTTGTTTCTAAAAATAGTTGTGGGAAAGCCCATAGTTCGTGCTGACATGTAAAAGAAATGTGATAGTAAAATACAAAGGTATCCTCAATGTTCACATATCCGTGTTAGATGATGATGACAATCAAAAATATTATAAACAATACATGTATATATACAATAACATTATCGCACTTCAAAGAAAGGTTATTGTGTACCATGCTCTGTCTGCTGCTTCGTGAGTTTATAAAGTAATTTAATAATTGTGTCAAAAGTGCACATAATTCCCTTATTTGCTCTAAGTTGACTTGTTGATAAATTAATTGACCTGTCCATAGTTGCCTATTAACTACTGGTTTGAAGAAGACGTAGTTTATCTTCGTGAACTGATTGAAGTGTGAATTTGGGCAAGGTACATTCTGATCGTATTAAATTCATTCGTAGCATGTTATGCTGTTGTTCTGGAAGTCCAGTGTCTGTTGTGTATATATATACTATCAAGAACAACGGTAAATGAGTTTTAGTGAGCTATCTGAATGACCTATACCAATACACCTTATCGCTATTTGTCCGCCATTACTGGACATCACACAGGTTCCCGTAAAATTTTGACGCCACAATGGAAAAGTGATTGTTGTATGACGTCAAAAGTTCAAGCGGGACAGATTCTCGGGTCAGCCGGGAATAGCGATAAGGTGTATAGTAATAACATATCATATGTTTAGGTCTTTTTTGAAAATATCAACTCAGCTTTGCTTGTATAACTATATTTGCTTGTATAACTATATTTGCTTGTATAACTATATTTGCTTGTATAACTATATTAACTCTATTTGCGTAAGTAAGAAAATTTAGGGTCGGGCATGATATAGATATAGGAAGATGTGGTGTGAGTGCCAATGAGACAACTCTCCATCCAAATAACAATTTATAAAAGTAAACCATTATAGGTCAATGTACGGCCTTCAACACGGAGCCTTGGCTCACACCGAACAACAAGCTATAAAGGGCCCCAAAAGTACTAGTGTAAAACCATTCAAACGGTAAAACCAACGGTCTAGTCTATATAAAAAACGAGAAACGAGAAACACGTATAAATTACATAAACAAACGACAACTACTGTACATCAGATTCCTGACTTAGGACAGGTGCAAACATTTGCAGAGGGATATGTATGATTCAACAACGTAAACATGAGCTCTGTAGATCTCTCAACTGACTTGATATTTAATATAGAAATCAAATATCAAATTATAAGCATATTATACAACAAGAACACATGCATATAAATGTAAATAGCTAGGCAAACATGCATAAATGAAAGCAAGCAAGCTAACAAGAAAAGAAACGCAAATTAAAAGTATATATATATATACATGTAACTGAGTAACTCACTCATGTAAAAAAGAATTGGTATGATTGCCAATGAGACAATTCTTCACAGTAGACCAAATGGCAAAGAAATCAATAACAATAAGTCATCGTACTGCCTTCAACAATGAGCAGGGCCCATACCGCATTAATAACAATAAGTCATTTTACTGCCTTCAACAATGAGCAGAGCCCATGCCGCATTAATAACAATAAGTCATTTTTCTGCCTTCAACAATGAGCAGAGCCCATACCGCATTAATAACAATAAGTCATTGTACTGCCTTCAACAATGAGCAGAGCCCATACCACATTAGTGAGTAATTTAAAAACCCCAAAAGAAAAATGTTAAATAAGTCAAACGAGAAAACTGTAGGCATAAATTATGTACATTTTATTTATAGTAATGCCGATTTAAGTGTATCAAACAGTGTTAAGAAATATTTAAGACTGTTCAAAGAATTTGCACGTGTAAATACTTTAATCGAAGCCATCGACTCTGATTGGATTTATTCTAAAGCTATAGCGACATCCGCCACAAAATTTGTCATTTGGCTTCTAAATCTCATATAGTGTATTTCATTTACTACGTCAGCTGAACCATCTAACACATAGTGTATAATTGTGTATAATAAGTGGTATAATGTTATTAATTGAGATAAAGGTTCAGTGTATATAAAGTGCGAATCCAGTTAGTTCATTTTCGCTGTTGTATGCGAGTATGTCTATTGTAGAATAGAGGATGATCGGAAAAACTGCGTTTGTTTACTTTTTGATAATACAAAATAATAGATTTGAATGTATGTTTTAACAGAATTTCATTAGAATATAACTTTTTAATGTATAATAACAGGATTAAAGCCCAAAAAATTGTTATTTAAGCAGCAGAATCCATAATATTGATTACTGAATGCGATTCATTTTAACTATAGATGCGATGAATTATCACTGTAAGTGCAATCATTTCTGATGTGGAATTTTTGGAAGTGCGATGAATTTTCATTGTCGTTTAATATGATTATTCGACAAACAACAACTGAAAATAGTTTTTAAATCACTTTAATATTGATGATATTTACAATTTGAAATGCAAGCTAGTCGTAGATGTTTACTTGAATATACACGGGTATAACCACGTTTATATCATGAATATTCAAATATTGTTGGTGAGTTTGCTATTAGCTTGTCATGGATCCGAATATTTACTGGAGCAGAACATCCATGAATATAACGTTTTTCTACGACGAATTTTCTTTGAAAAGTTTTATAACTCGCTTAAAAAAGCTTTGAACATTTGTCACGCCGTGTCATACATATTTCTACCGTATTGATAGGCTTTTGCACTACTAACAGTACAAGAATGTACAACGAACGGTACTAAAGAAAGAAAACAAACTACAAAGAGAATGAATCGTACAGCGTCAAAATTCTGAGGTCAGTTTTTCAAGTAAATGTTTTCAAATAAAATTAAAACAACGGGTTTCTCATTCGTATTATGTATTTTAACAACAACAAAGCACAAAATACACGGTCGCATTTAGTGAAAGAGCCAACCAACTATGCTCTATTTGTAGTTTAATCAAGTTTGAGTTACACATAGTGTTTGTTTCGCGATGTTTACAAGTAATTCACAGACCTGTCTATTTAAAATAGTCACATGGTGTTCATGTAATATAAATGATATACAATGCTGCCAGGAGCAGTAAACTTTGTTTTCATAAACATTGAATACTTAACTGAACAGTTAGTCAATTAGTCTTTGGTGTAAATATAAGAACGGTATATCTACCAACATTGCTTCGCGATGTAGCGATTAACGTCCGGAATCAACTGTACGCCGTTTTTTCCCGTGGTATAGAACCATTTAAACATGTAACAATAAACTGTTTTCAATATTTCTTTGTATTCTCACAATTGCGTATTGGCTTATTTGTAACACCACTTATAAGAAATTCAAGCATATTTAAGGTGACTCGACTGTTGCTCGAACTTTCTTTACTGTATAAGATTTATACACAATGGCATGATAAATATCAATTATCCAGTCATCCAAGCGTCAATTGTTTGTGCAAGATGAAAACGTTTCCACTCATTCAATCGTGAAATGAAGATCGTTTTATGAATGCTCTTTGTTATCTCAAATGCATCCATTAGAGCTATTTTCCTAACGCTTGTAGTTTAAAGGTGTGGTTGGCTTGCTTGCTTTGTTTGTATAAACGTTTACTAAATCTTAATTACAATGCTTAGGCAACATTTACACAATCAAGGCCAACCACACCTTTTAACTACAAGCATTAGGAAATTAGCTCTAATGACGTTTTAAAATTTATTAGTATGCAATGAAGATTTAGACCGAAACAGAAACTTTGCTTTTCCGGTGGCGTGGATTGGCTTAACTGTCCAAGATATATGTATTTAATGATGACTAAATAGGAAAGAATAAATTTTATCCTACATATAGATCAGGACAAATTATTTGAGAAAATAAAATTGACTATATTAGCAATAAATACCATGTTTAAGGAATTTATTGATATATTACCTCAGACTTTCACTCACTAAGTATGCATATATAATCAATCGGCTGAATTAAGACTTTATATAATGAAAATTAATTAATTTCCTTCTGTGAAAATGCATCGCATATACAATAGAAATGAATCGCCCTACAGTGAAAATGTTAGTCTAGTATCATTATTCGACAGTAAACATGAATCGCATAACGAAAACAGCATAGTGGAATTTGATTTAATATCAACAAGCTGAATAACAAAACCTGTTTTAAGTTAAACAACATTAATAATTATGTTAAAAGGTACATTTTTCTGCAAATGAAACTTAACTGCTACTTTTAAATCTCTTACACGCTCTGTTCGTGAACTATTCTTAATATCTATCTATTTGTGTATCAATTTTGCACCTGGATTGCTGTAGGCGCGATGAAAACCCGTTCGCATCTCATACCTATATCATGAATTTATAAAAACAGTACACATTATATATTATTTTTTATTTTATTCAAAAATCTTGAATTTGTCGTCTGTTTATTTATCATTCTACATCAGAAATTCATCACGGATACAGTGAAAATGACATTTTAGGATTCGCACATTACATACACTGAAGGTTGACGAATTTGCATTTATTGCCCTCGTGTGTATCTTGTGTGTAATAGCGCTAGGTGCGTCTTTCAAACGACTGCATGGTGATATAACATATTGTACATTAAAGCAGAGACATGTAAAACTTACTGTATTTATGTCTCTGATTAAAGTCACAGTGCGATCATATTGCTCATGTGAAATTCAAATTAAATATATGACATCAAATAATAATAATAAATAATCCTTTCAGTAATCTTATCTTTATCACTATCAGATTAATCTTATTCATTATGAGATAAATATCAATTAGAATAATTATACGCCACAAAACATCAACTTTTTTATAAATTCAACATACCAAGATTAATGTTTGACGAAATCTGCAAACCGCTGGAACCAGGTTATGAATTCTTTGGATCAGTGGTTCTCCTATTCTTTTGAATCGTGTTTTCCTTGTGCATGTTGTGCCGTGTGGAATTATAAATGGGGGCTCGTGGTGTGAAGATTTTGTTCTGCCATTAAATTGATCACCGGTCCATGAGCCACTGACAAATTGGAAGCTGTCCCTGTCATTGGTGCATTGTATAATTTTTATGGCGAAGATATATTATTATAAGAATATGTGAGGTACTTTCGTTACGGTGACCGGTTGCGACCGGAGCGAATATTTGTAATTGAAACGAAGAGAAATTTATCGAGAGCCAGCTAAAAGTTTGTTTCTCATTGCATTAGACTGTAAATATAGGCATAGGCGCTTAGATTTTCATTTCCCATGTTTGCTCCTGGAAACGGAAAATGGTAGGTTATATCCTCGAAAGGAATATGTGAGGTACCTTTGTTAAGGTGACCGGTTGCGACCGGAGCGATTTAATTTTATTGAAACAGAGGAATTTATCCGAGAACCATCAAAAAGTTTCAGTCTTTCTCCGGGTGGAATGCTGTAGACATCAGGACATGGCATTTTTTTTTATCATTAAAATCGTTTCTGTGCAAAATTCGTTGTTTTTGTATCGGTTCATCTTATTTTCCAACATTAAAATTTTGGTTCCCTTTAAATTTGCGGGCTCTCACTGAAAGCAAAGCAACAAAAAATATAAGAAAAAAAAAAAGTTATATGATATGATATCAATTTTTATTTTTGAAAATGTGACCACGCCAATCATTACCTTGTTATACACTGAATTTAATTAAGATTTTGTTAAAACTATAATAAGACGGTCAAATGTCAGAAAATTAACACATACATTTTGTACATTAATACTAAGATTGCAAGGCATGTAGAATGGTACTTCTCTATATTTTTTCCCCGACAATAACACATGGTATGTGTAGATTTCTTCTTAATCAATACTCATGCACGGTTGTAAAATTTATAAAAAAAAAAAAAAATGGAAAATGCGTGTAAAGATACCGCGACAGGAAAACGTGTCTATTCTTTAATTAACGGACATTTTTCCTGCACATTTTTATAAATATTTTATGTTTTAAATTTTAAATTTAAATTCCATATATATACATCATTTACGAAGCAATTCAGGTCGGTTGAGTCGTTCGTCTTACAGATGCAGAATATTTCTAGATCAAATTCTTTTTCGAGCTCCAACACTTAGGCATTGCTTATAGATAAATTATCGACCTTGATCAAATGATGACTGAAATACTTCAACAGAAAACATCCGGTGTGTATTTTTTAATAGCCTGGGTTCCTGGACAAATTATTAACCTTAACTTCTCGTAAGTAAGGCTATATATATATATACTGTCGAGAACTGAGCCATGATCTCAGGCTTACTTTGTAAAATCTCGGTTGGTTTATAAAACTTCGGGTGTCTCCGTTCTTAATCGGATGTATAATTAGGACAAAGTCTCCCTCTGCGACCGAATCGATCTCAACAAATTAACACCCACTTACAAAAAAGGCGGTAACATTTTATGTGTAATTAGCGTCTTTCGTCCTCTCTCCTTCTCATATAACCTCCTTGATTACACACAAATATATTGTTTCCAATATAATCTATTTGTCTCTATGGTCAGTGGTCTCATAATTTACCATGGTCACAGATAAAAGTTTCATACCCATTCATCTGACTTTCTAATCTCTACCAGCAGGAAGTCTGATAAGAGGTTGTAATATGTTGAATGGGTTAATTAACATCAATAAATTGTGCAATTTGATATCTCCTAAATTTTAGGATGAAATTTGGCGTTTGTCCTATAACTACACATCCATACATGTCGAAAGAAGCTGGAGGTGTTCCTCGTGTTGATGGCATCGGATCGTATGGTGACAGTTCGGTTTACCTTTTAATTTCGTCATTTGCTGGCCCTTGCAAATGAAAATCCTTTCTTGGAGATTTACCTTGTCTCTTCGATAATATTATTGGAATATGACATGCGGATGTCATTGATTTTTACGATTGCATTTTGAAACTTTTACATATCTACAAGAGTGGCTAGTTCAATGTAATGCTGAAGAGTCATGTGACGTTGATTATCGGGAAACGAGAACCGGATCCGAATGACGCAGTAATCATTTCTCTTTCATTAAATTGGTTTATCTTATAAATGAGATAAACCGTATTATGTGTGGAATTTTACCGCATATTGACGAAACTCACTCTCAATTGTTCTCTGGGAACCGTTACCTTTTAAGTAACCTATAAGAATGTTCATTTTCATGCCAACCGTTACCTTTTAAGTAGCAATGAGAATGTTCATTTTCATGCCAAAAATAAAATAGTGTGTCATATTGAATAATCCGCTAATTAAGGTAGTTCAGGGGTATAGAAAAAAAATGACAGAATTTTCTTATACTTTGCCAAAATGAAGATTTTACTATGCTTTTTTCAAAAAAATAATAAAAAGTATGGGTCACCGTGCTATTTTTCAAGGAACTGGTCGTTCAAAATTGCCAAAATTTGCTTAGATTGTTCATGAAAAACACATTTTGTGCATGAAAAGAAATCTAAAGACAGAATTTTGAAATAAAATATGAGAAGATAGGTTTTATAATATATTTTAAGAAAATAGAAAGAAAAATGGTGTCACCGAACTTGTTTTCTTGCTACAAGTAAAAATGAAAATTTCCTATATGTCCAGTATAAATTTTGTACTAAAGAGTTATCTCCTTAAATGACTTATTTGAAAATTGATTCTAAAAACACAAATATTTGGTATTTGTTAAAACGTTTTAGATAATGCAATGAATAACTAAGTTTTCGTTATATAAATAATCAGTGTAACCAATAAATTGCAAATCTGTTTCCAAATTTGCAGATTTGGGCAAAGAACTAGACCGATTATGTACTGTGATTGTACAATTCAAGATGGCAGTATACCCCTGAACTACCTTAATAGTTCCATATAGTTACGTCTGTGATGTATGTTTACACAGTTATGGATGCTGGATTCCAATTATTGTCACATAAACCTATTATATAGATATAAGAAGATGTGGTATGAGTGCCAATGAGACACCTCTACATCCAAGTCACAATTTGTAAAAGTAAACCATTATAGGTCAAAGTACGTATGTCTATTTAGATGGCTCACCCAATTCTGTCAATATAACGGAACTATAAACAACTGTCATACAAGTCGGGGGTTTAGTTAGCTATAGAACCAGGGTTAACCAATAATTTTCTTCGGAAAATGCCTGTACCAACTCAGGAACATGACAGTTGTTTTCCATTCGTTCTGTTGGTTGATAAAGTCTAACGTTTGATTTTGTCAGTTTTTATGGACTTCCCCTTTTTGAATTACCTTTGAGTTCGATATTTTTGTTATACTTGTTTATGTAAGTGCATCCTAATTTGCACGAAGATTAAGATTTGCCTTTTTGACGTAAAGCAATCGTTGATTGATTGAACAACTGTGTATGAGTGGATTTATCGTTTAAATACAAATTGACCAGTATTGTATTTTCTTTACAAAACCCTCACATATCATATTAAAAATATCACTTTGTTGGTCATTCCTGCTTTTGTTTTTGTTCAGATTCACATCAACAAAGGGCTACTGAAATACACATCTCAAGATTTGCATCTTTGATTCCGAATTTTAAGAATAACTAAGTTTTGTCCTACGTCTTGTATTATGTAGGTTTCATGCGGTTTAACTAAGTAAACCATACTGCGTCTAATAGACATTTGCGGAAACAGTTATACACCTACGATCAGGATTACAATTACACTTACAGGTAGCATTTAAATTTTGGGTCGTTTCAAAATGTAAATATAAAACGTCAGTTCAAAACAAAGACTAACTCCTATGATGTTTTTCTATAGTCGAACAACTGGATTTCAACGAAATATCGGTAAAAATGGCTTATTAGCAGCCTGAGGTGGAATCTCGGGCCAATTTAAAGATAACCCGTACCACTTTTAAAGACAGCTCGGACCAGTTTGAAATACAACTCAGACCAGTTTAAAACACTTGTCAGACCAGTGGCTCTTCGTGGTTTTTACGTTTAATATGATTTTTGTTTGTTTTTGTCTAGATTTTTTTCTTTTCAGTTTCCCCTATCTGACCATCTTAGCTTGCTGTGACAACTTGTCAGTTTGATGCATTCCAATAAGTTCTGTTACTATAAATTGTTTTATAACGGTCTAACGAGATCAATAAGAAATGTAAAACAACAAATATCTTACAATGCAATGAAAATATAAAGCAGATATATGTTCGTCTTTACATATACGGTTCCGTGTTGTAATATGTGATCCTGGAAATCTTTCAAGATGATTGAAATGCCATTTACCGTCAGGCGCCAAATGGTAATTTTCGACTATCGTTAGCGTCAACTTGATTCAGTTTATATTGTGGTTTGTCACATCCTCATTTGTCAGCGTTTAAATATTCTTAAAGCATTCGGGTTGTCTTTTAAAGAACACGGATGTCTATGAACCCAATTTTAGATTTATTGCAAGTCAAACATTTTTTTAAACGATGATTTTGTTTTATATTACTTTAGAAATAAAGTAGTTATATGTTATAAAATAAAATTGTATTACATCATTCTTGGCTTACATGCTCCTTGCTTGTATAGATATTTGAATGCACACGAATATCAATTGGATCCGAATCTTAATCAAACACATGGCACATCATTTATAACGAGATATTTTTCATATTTAATTAGGAATAAATTATAAGCTGATATTAAAAAAAATCGCCAACGCGATATTTATTACATGTATCGTTAACGTTAAAAACAGTAGAAAAATACCGTTTATATAATTGGCAAGATTTAAACGTTATTTATAATAAAAATCACACTCTATTTAAGTTGTTTAGGGAGCAGTGGCGGATACAAAAGTGTAATCGTATAAAAGACGAACGACTCCCTATTACAATATACCACCCACTTTTGTAAAGCGAGTGGAACTATTAATAGGGAAAATGAATAAATCAAAAGTGTATTTCGTGCATTTATTTTATTTCCCCCGTTATGAAGAACACAAATTAACCATCATGGTAGCTTTACCTGCCCTGATGCAGACTCCACCAGATGTTATGGTTCACATTTCATTCGTCGTCTGATTCTAACCCTGGAAGTCATATTTGACCACCGACAAACCAATCTGTTACAATCAGGGAAATATTATAGATAATGATGTACACTTTTGGAATGGGAGAGATGTGTTCACTTGTTTTGCAAGCAAATGATATCCCTTTTACAGGTGAAACTCCTGAAACGTTACTTCAAATTGTAGCCGATGTTAATGATCTCTTCAGACAGAGAACCGGTCGGGATCATAAGCTTTCCCCGGGAAACAGAATTCTTCTTTTATGTTATGGTTACAATCGAACCCGTCTTCTGAAATAGGTGACGTTAGTGTTTCGACTTCCAAAGATGAAACAAATACATGTATACCTATTTCAAGAAACATATAACCGTCTTATTAATTGGCCTCCTTTGGATGATTGGCAGAATTTATAAGGTGGGTGGCCAAAACTTCCGTTAGCAGTAGGGTTATCGACTGAAAGTTTGTGGCCGATAACGGAACCACAGGAACAGTATTTCTCAGGACACAGACATTGTCACTGCATTCACACTCAAGTTGTAATATTGAACGAAGATAGGATATGGTATATTGAGTGCGGATTCCTTTGGCATCAGCAATATATGTTGATGAGAAATATAGGACAAGAATTACCTTTCTTGACTGAGCTGTTTTTGCTAGGCGACAAAATATATCTTAACAGATATCCAGTATTGACACCTTACATAAGACATACCTAGAATATGCAGAAGAAGTGTAGAAAATTAAATAGACATATTACACACTATAGAGTAGCGGTTGACCACGCCATCGGAGAATTAAAAAAAAAAACACAAAGTTATGGGGACTTTGTGGCGATTCACATCTGTTGTGACCATAAGTTTCTGCATTTGTGTGTCGTCGAAAAGACTTATTTACATGATAAAACAAAATATCATTTCATTTTACTATGTTTTTATGTTTATAGTACCGCTTAAGTCGACGCTAGGGGCCGTCTTGACCTTGTTGTAGGGTATGAATGATTTGTTCATTGTTGAAGACCCTACATCAACTGTCAATTGGGTTTATTATTATTTTGTCCCATGTACATTTACTCCATTTTGAGAGGACCCTT
This sequence comes from Mytilus coruscus, assembly GCA_017311375.1. Classification (NCBI taxonomy): domain Eukaryota; kingdom Metazoa; phylum Mollusca; class Bivalvia; order Mytilida; family Mytilidae; genus Mytilus; species Mytilus coruscus. The sequence continues at coordinate 62,123,910 of CM029607.1, read as the reverse complement.
GTTTTTTGTCAATCGTAATCGTAAGTCTAAGTGTAATCCTAGGTATAGACCTGGTTTCTGCAAATGTCTAATAATACATACTATACCTTCACACCTTTTAAAACAGACTTCTTGGATCATAAGTTTGCATTCTGGCTGGCAATGTTCCCGATGATATTAAACATCCTACATGTTTATGCGCTAGGCTCAAGTCAGGAACCTGTCGTTTGTGGTCTGTATTGTCTTGCTAAGCTGTCAATAACTGAATTTATACTCTTAGAATTTTGAATTTTGAATAGTAACGGTGTTCAATATCTATGTTCCCAGGAAAATTCAATGTATGCATTCGTAAAGGAAATTTGATATATTCGTTACTAAAAGGAATCTAACATCTTTGTTCCCATGTGAATCCAATACATGAGTTCCTCCTTATCTATTCGATATCTTTGTTTTTCAGGGGAACCAAATACATTCTTTGCGTATGAAGAATTCAAAATATTGTATTTACCTAATATGACTTAATCACAAGTTCCAAGGAGAAATTCAATAACTTTGTCACCCTGGGAATCCCAAATCTCTGTTCCCAGGCCTAAAGATCTAACATATGTAGTCCCTAGAAAATTCAAAATGCTGATGCCCAATGGGAATTAGATACATTGCTTCCAGTGGGAAATTCAAATATTCGTTCTAAGTGATTTCATATACCAATGCCAATTACCATTGAGAATCAAATACAACTTTTGTTTTTGAGGTATTAAATCTTTGTGCTTCATAGGACGCGATGTATTTCCCTAAAATGAAATGTCTTCGTTCCCCTATTAGTTTATGACGATCCTTGTCAATGAGAAATAAAAACGCATATGTTCCCGAGGGAATTCAATACATGCATTCCACTGGTTTATCCAGTATCTTTGCTTTCAAGGGAATAACATATAGTCTGTTCGTATGGGGTATTCAAAATATTTGTGTTCAGTCAATGTCCCCTTCAATCCAATATCTTCGTTCCAAAGTTAACTCAAAGTCAAATCATTTATTCTCTTTGAATCGGGCGCTATTGATAAGACTTGTGTAAACGAAACGCGAATCTGACATACAACATTATAAGCCTAGTATCTTTGATTGGTTTACCCAGGGGTGTCTGAACTCAAAAACAATTTGTGCCCTGGTCATTCCAATATCATTGTGTAGCAGGGGTATCCAATAATGTGTTCCTAAGTCTCGGTAAATATAGTGTGATTTGATACTTAAGAGACCAAAAACATCGACCGTAAATATATATCCTTCCTCACATAGTTAAGAAACTGTTTTAGCAACACGATAATTTCCGATAACGAAAGGGTATGAACAAAAAAGAGTTGAAATATCCAGATGAAGAAGTATTTTTATATATCGTTAGGTCTTTTTTCCTAATCTTTTACTTATATTTCCCAGGACAAAAATAAACATAGTTTGTATCAGGTGCCACAACATGAAATAAGCATTTATTAACGTTACTCCATTCCCAGCATGCAGATAATTTTTTTTCATTGGTTTTATTTCAAGACATGCAAATCAACATGCATTTCATTTATTTGAATTTGCTTAATATTCTGCATGCAATTACTTACGTAGTTTCATTTTCACCTTGCAATAACGTTGTTTAGTCTCAAAAGCTGAGTGAGACTATATACACTATCATCCCATCATTCAGTATGTTAAGTTTTCGCAACATTTTTCTGTAATGCTTCAATTTATTGTTTAGATATTTGATGGATAGTCATGTTCAAAGAAGTGACAAAAAATATGAGTTTTGCTCCGGTTGAGCAATTTTTGTAGAAGTGGTGACCTTAAGATTCAGGAAATTGTATAAAAATATCGGTTTATCCGCATTTTTTCTGTAATGCCCCAATCAACTGATTATGTATTTTATTTTATTTAAACATATTTATCTGCAAAATATCGCAAACAACTGTTACTTAAGAGACATATCAACAATGTAGAAAAAGGAAAGATAGGAAGAAAAATAAGAGAGAAAACTATGCATATATATCATATATGTGTGTGTGTAGATCACTACATTCATATTATACGCATGATTAAACCAAGAATCTTTTGGTCTGTTTAATATAGTCGAAAATATTTATAAAAAAAATCTCCATTTTGCTCATCTATCAGATTGTTACTACCAGAAGTCTCTATATCAAATACAATGTCATCTGGTAACCATTTAAGACTATATTCCTATGAATATGACGTCAATTTGTTTAGAAAGGACATTTAAAGAAGAAATGAACAGAATCTTCACGTGAAAACCCGCAGTGACAAGATGTATCTTTTACAATATCTATAATAATATCTATAATAAAGAGATCAAATTTAAAGAATGTAGCTGTACATGTTAATTGTGTTAAAATAACATTGAGATTTCTGGGACCAAAAGCATAGTAACTAGGGACTCTTTTATTTCCTACTCCAGAACTCATTTCAATTTTATTTCTTAATTTAGATAACGTTTCTGTTTTCGCACAGATATGTCTGATCTTTTCCATTACCTAATAGTCGATTGGATAAATGAGTCACTACTTATCGAAAGTCTGCAAAAACATAATATCGTCACTATGTCTTAAAAGAATGTGGTTGTTCTTTGTATCGGTGGTGGAATTAAATCACAAAGATAATAAGGGGCGTTTCCACTATTACCGTTGTAAAAAATTAAATCACAAAAATACTGAACTCCGAGGAAAATTCAAAACGGAAAGTCCCTAATCAAATGACAAAATCAAAAGCACAAACACATCAAACGAATGGACAAAACTGTCATATTCCTGGCTTGGTACAGGTATTTTCTTATGTAGAAAATGGTGGATTGAACCTGGTTTTATAGCGCTAAACCTCTCACTTACATTTGCAGTTTTTTTTTCTGTGACGGTCTTTAAGAGTTTCTTATCCATTTTCTTTATATTGTAAATATTGGTAAGTCTGTTACAATTCTAGCAGCTTCAAATTGCAATTTTTCTAGTTTTGTTTAGTACTACAATTTCCACAGTTATCCCAAACTTCACTGGCATATTCAGAAATCAGTCGTATATATACACTAAGTATATTTTTTCTAAGTTTGGTCTTCTAAGTCTATAAACTATATTATCTAACGTCATGTATTTATATGTTTTGATACACTCAGTACAGTGTTGTCGATGTGTTTGTCCCATTGTGCATCGTTACTAAGCTTAACTCCAAAGTATTTGTGGTAATAGGCGAATGAAATGATTAGCCCATTAAAATTAAAGTTCATATTTAAATTTGTTCTTCGATATTCGATAAAGGATTCTTTCAGTTTTGTCTGAATCAGATAACATGAAGTTGGCGAAAAGGTGGGGCGATTTGGCAGTGGGGCGAATCGTCATGGATTCCCTCATGTTATCTGAATCCATGACGATTCGCCCCACTGCCAAATCGCCCCACTTTTTCGCCAACTCGCACCACTTTCTAAAAAATCACCCCACTCTTGATTAACAACTCGCCCCACTTAAAAAAAGGGTAAAATCCCGTTGAATATAGGCCTACCAACTCGTCCCACTTATATAAAAAAAGAATAACAGCTTACTGCATTAATGACTACCAACTCGCCCCACTTATGAAAAGGAGTTTAATCACATTGAATAGAAGTCTGCCCGGAAACTCGCCCCACTAATGAACAACAGAATTATACTGTACTGAATTAAGGCCTACCAACTCGCTCCACTTCTGAATTAAATGAATACTGATGAAAACCTTAGAAATGCGTTTTGTTTTTTTAACTCTTTTCTTTCTTATCTAGTAAAACAGTGATTATAATTATCAGAAAATAATCGTCGTAAACAGTTACAATAGTCAATAACATCGTACGTCACAGAAATGCTGATACTTACTTCATAATCATATATTAAATATTCGATTTTTATTAGTATCACAAGTGATTTTTTTTAATCTGTGTAGATAAGTTTCATAAGTGGGGCGAGTTGGAGACCTTTATTATATGAGCTGCGTCGGATAAAAATCGACCTTATGCAAGTGCACGTATACATGTACATATATAAGACTTTCAAATTGATTGATTTTGTAACATTCAAAAACGAAATAAAAGATACATTTTGGTCTGTTTTATAGGGTTCTTAAAACAACTCAATTTTTAACGTAATATCAAATTCAAAAAGTAAAGATAAAACTTTGCAATAGTATAAATAAACAATTTACAACAATGGAAATGTATAATATCCAATAAAAAGAGCGAAATAAACTAGTGAGTAGATTTCAATGCAAGAGTATAACTAACAAAATTCTAGTTTGAACCAGTGTGATCACTAAAGTGTAAAATATAAGTTTCACTGCTTTGCTAATTAAATAATTTAAATCTTAAATTAAACCGTTTAACAGATGTAATGATATTAATTTGCATAAGGTCGATTTCTATCCGACGCAGCTAATATATTATCGGGATTTCACCCTTTTTCATAAGTGGGGCGAGTTGGTAGGAGTAAATTTAACGGGATTTAACCCTTTTTCATAAGTGGGCGAGTTGGTAAACCAGAGTGGAGCGATTTTCTAGAAAGTGGGGCGAGTTGGTGAAAAAGTGGGGCAATTTGGTGTGGGGCGATTTGGCAGTGGGGCGAGTTGTCTTGCTTCCACATGAGCCTTCTTTTTTCATCGTCCACCCAGGATATTCAAGTCAAGACCGATTACAATTAGTATTTGCGATCTATCATCACTTGAATAACTTGCAGTTTTCTTATCAAAATGTGAATAACTGAGTGATGTGTCATCTGTAAAGAGTCTAGTAAGTGATTAAAGTGATGTGAGATTCTCTGCAATATCGTTTATATAAATAATAAAAAGAAGAGGCCCAAGGACCGACCCTTTGGGGACACCAGCTAAAACGGATCTTATAGAAGAAAAGGACTATTTGACAACTACCCTTTGTTTTCTGTCATTCAGATAGCTATGAAACCATTTATATAAGTTACCTTGAATTCCATAGAATTTTGATTTATGTAAGAGTTCCTTATGCCAAACATTATCAATCAAGTAAAACTATATGTATTTGGTATATAGTCGTATCATCATAAGTTACAGGTTCCATGTAAGTATGAGTGTTGCTCCGGTTGGGCGATTGTTGTAGAAGTTGGGGCCCATTGACATAAAACATTATAACATTTTCCGCCCTAATGTCTATTATATCATAGGAAGTTACAGATTAAGTGTAAGCTTGTTTCCTCGATTAAGCGATATTACGGAATTTGGACATGGGCATAGTAATTGCTGGAAAATACAAAAAGCAGTTTTGAGAGAGAGAGAGAGAAAAAAACTATTTAGTCAGGAGATAGGGTAGGGCTTGCACACTTTTAAATAAATGTTCTGATCCGATCAATGATAAGTTAGAAATTCCTGACCATACTTCAGCAAGAACAATCCCTCAATTTAAATTAAAATTTACATGACCTTCCTCAATAAAAAAACCTCATCAAGATTAATTGAGTCACCCTCTTTAAATAAAGTAATTATTATTATTATTATTATTATTATTATAATTTTGTACGGTAGACGCACGTTGCGTCTACAGAAGACTCATCAGTGGCGCTCGATTTAAAACAGTTGGGAGGCAAAATAAAATACGAAGTTGTAGAGCTTTGAAAACCGAAAATTCCGAAAAGATATGTCAAAGACAGCTAACGTGAGGTGATCTACAAAGATATGTCAAAGACAGCTAACGTGAGGTAATCTACAAAGATATATCAAAGACAGCTAACGTGAGGTAATCTACAAAGATATGTCAAAGATGGCTAACGTGAGGTAATCTACAAAGATATGTCAAAGACAGCTAACGTGAGGTAATCTACAAAGATATGTCAAAGACGGCTAACGTGAGGTAATCTACAAAGATATGTCAAAGACAGCTAACGTGAGATAATCTACAAAGATATATCAAAGACAGCTAACGTGAGGTAATCTACAAAGATATGCCAAAGACAGCTAACGTGAGGTAATCTACAAAGATATGTCAAAGACAGCTAACGTGAGGTAATCTACAAAGATATGTCAAAGACAGCTAACGTGAGGTAATCTACAAAGATATGTCAAAGATGGTTAACGTGAGGTATTCTACAAATGCTTGTCCCTAAAGTGTAAACTTATCCGACATTTCTGTCTTTAAAGGACATTGTATTGCATATTCAGTACCCTCAGAATGCCTTTTTTTTTTAACTGTGATGTCGTTTAAAGCATGTAAATTGAAATTGATTTTAACATTGTGCTAGTTCCTAATATTCAAATAAACGTGTTTTCTCCGAGTCATTTCCGAGCATGGAAATAAATGTGTTTGTTCTTTGTTACGTTGTATCATACCCAAGATATATATGATTTTAACATTTTTCATATTATTTTTACAAGGCAACATTTACAATGATGCAAATAAAAAACATATATGTGTGTAATATTTCTAAACATGCAAATGAACATTAAGTCTCAACGGGGTGCCATTTCCAAGCATGCAAATATCAAATTGTTGTACTCAAAATAGTTTTAACGTTTCATATTGTTTTCCAGCCGTCAAAATCCGATTCATTGTGCAATAAAATATAAGGAGATGTGGCAATGAGCCAATGAGGCAACTATCCACCAGAGTTAAAATGAAGTAAACGTAAGCAATTATAGGCAATCGTACGGTCTCCAACAATTAGAAAAATTCACAAATATCATCTTGAGGGAACGACATATCATCTTGATGTTGAGGGAACAACATAGTATCTTGAGGGAACGAGATAACTATCTTGAGGGAACAACATAACATCTTGAGGGAACGACATAGTATCTTTAGGGAACGACATAGCATCTTGAGGGAACAACTTAACATCTTGAGGGAACGACATAGTATCTTGAGGGAACGACATAGCATCTTGAGGGAACGACATAACATCTTGAGGGAACGACATAGTATCTTGAGGGAACTAGATAACTATCTTGAGGGAACAACATAACATCTTGAGGGAACGACATAGCATCTTGAGGGAACGAGATAACTATCTTGTGGGAACGACATAGCATCTTGAGGGAACGACATAGTATCTTGAGGGAACAACATATTTTTTCTTTCTTTCATGGCCGCATTCTGCCACCGTAAAAAGGTCCAGACATCAAAAATGTAAAACAATACAAACGATAAACTAACGACCTAAATTATAACACTACAATTTACGAAAAACACATGGCAGGCATGAACTAACGACAACCACTGAACTACATGTTCCTTACTTGGGACATGCACATAAAGAATGTGTCGTGGTAAACATGTTTGTGAGCGCTCAACCCCCCTAACCTGGGACAGTGGTGTAACAGCACAACATAAGAACAAACTGTGAAAATCAATTAAAACAATCGTCGGTACGAGAAAAAAAGTAACACAAAAATATCGAATAAATTCAAAAAAGGGGAAAGACTATAGAATATGACAAAATCAAAAGTTATCAACCAACGGATCGAGTGAAAATCAACGGTCATATCAACGACTTGGTACAGGCATTTTCCGAAGAAAATGATGGGTTAGACCTGGTGTTATAGCTAAGCTACCCTCTCCCCTACACACGTGTATGACAGTTGTTTATGGTTCCGTTATATTGACAAAACTGGGTGATCAAGACAAACAGGCATGGCCTGCAGTTTGTAGATATTGCTTTCTACAATTGACTTTCATCTCATATTGCGAACTATTTCAATTTAAACTGAAATTACAAAAGAACTCACGCACAGGTGTCCCTTAACGCATAAGAAAAGATCATTAAATATATGAATATATTACTTGTCAATAAATGACCAGTATCTATATTAACACTAAGTCAAGCCACTAATATAATAAGATAATTGAAGAATTATCAAATTATGAATTCAATAAAATCGAAAAAAAAAGCCAACTATTCATTCTGCAACAAAAGTACCCTCAACTTTTAATGAACCCTGATTTTGTTAATGTAAAGAAATATGATACCAGCAGTGTTAAGTACAGTATTTAAATTTTAGGGTGGGACGTTAGGAAAGCATTTTGATAACACCTTTTACACGGATTCAGCTCACAAAGAGGTAGGTCGAAGTACTGTTTTAAATTATATTAGATATTTTTGTTTGTTGGTAAAGCTTTTAATTTATTTTTGTTTAATAAGAATATTTTACTGCTTAGATGCTGGTGCAATGATTATATGAATATTTTAAAATTAAATTAATGCATTCTTTGAATGTCTTTCGTGTGAAATCTGTTGTTTTGCTTTTAAAACATCTCAAATCTTATAATGCTGCCTAAAGCTTTTTTTTTAAAATATTGTATACTTTGGAAGGAAAACAGCAAGAATGTACAGAGTTAATTTGTATCAAATTAAACATTGTGACGCAAGTCCACACGTCTCATTTCTTAATGGTTAATTACATCTGAAAGTGCATGAATGCAGCATGCGATATATTTACTATTTATCTAATATCATAATTGAAATATTAGTAAGTTAATTGGAAAATATGTCATGACACAGAAAATGGAAAACTGTGACAAGAATATTTTGCAGCAAGGAGATTATGGTGACCGATAATTGATGTACACTGAGGGAATATTCTATATCTTTATAGAGAATAGACAATATTTATTTGTACAAACACATTTACATTAAATGTTTATGGCGTGCAATACAAACAACAAAAATCACAATTGTATCTTAACATCTTGCATGACTTTTGTATATCTTAAGAGTACAATACTGGGTCATATTACATTATACATGTACACAAATAAAATTTACTTACTTATGTAAAACGATCCGAACATTATCTCATTCTGAACAAAATATAAAAACTAGTTTAATATGTTCATTGCCCTTTTCAGTAGGAACAATATTATACTTCAACCATTGTTTAAAACATCTTCAATGGTAACAACATATATTAGCAATAGCTTCTTTATTTTAGATTTGTTAACAACCAACCCTAAAATAACTTTAAACTTTAAAAACTTTAATATATTCACAGATAAGTCGAACCTAGTATGATAATGATCTTTTCACACCATCTATTGCGCGTATTTGTTCGAACATTGTTGATGTGCGAATTTGTAAGAACACGGATGTGTAGCTCTCTTTTTTTAAAACCAAAGTCTCATTCATATATAGATGTTAAATAAACCCATTAGAAACGCAGCAAATCAAATACCATATATAAGAGCATTAAAACCGAAAAGGGACTTAAAGTAAACTCCAGCGGTCGCCAATACAACATTTAACTTTTTCAAAAGATAAAAAAAAAAACCAACTAGTAACAAAAGATTTTGGACTAAGTAGCCTTACTTCTAATAATGTTTTAGGATAGATAGCCTGACTTAGTGCATGAAAAATTTGCTGCGTAGTTGGTAATACAGTGTCAATATACAATTGAAAGAGCAAAAGTTCAAATGAGACATGGCAATTGTCCTGCTGATACGGGAACAGTTAAATTCTTACCTAACAGTTTAAAGATATCTGATTGAATTAGTTACAGTTGATCTTGAATAAATATAATGAAATACTACTTCGTAATTGAAAATAAACCTTATATCATATATTTCAACACACACCACAGATGTTTTGTGAACAGTTTGGAACGCAAATTAAGAAATGTATTTTATATCTCCAATATGTTATAACTCCAATATTTATTGTTGTGAAATATGATTTTGTGTGTGTGTGTGTGTGTGTGTGTGTGTGTGTGTGTGTGTGTGTGTGTGTGTGTGTGTGTCAAATGGCATTGAATTGTTACATTTGTCCCCAAATTTTTTAAAATTAGACTTTCAATCCAACTGAGTGAAACCTTTATGAAAGCATTGACAATCCTTTGAAAAAATTAAATAAGAATCAGTTGCTTTTCGCCTCGTCTTTTTGGTAAAATTGCTTTCAATTTTCTGCCTGGAGGTAACATTGTTCTGGGCGTTCATAAGATCGCATATTCCGGTACGTATTCTGAAATTGCTGTATGAAAGTCAAGTCTAAAATGTAATCACCAATATTTGAATGTAGAAAGGCTTGGTTTCATATCATCAGGTTAATTGATTTGACCCTGCTTTTAATAACTTGGTGCATTATCTGATGCTTTTTTTTAAAATTTTGTTGTTGATTGTGCTTATTTTTTTTATCCGTCATATATCAGAAAAACAGGTACGGGGTATTCGTCAGTGAGACAGCAACCCAACGACATATATATTTATACATTTAATATAACCAAACTACATCTAGAGGTCAACACAAACTCTTCTCTTTAGCATTGTTTCACATTTTATCATCCCGGGACATTTTGTAGCTTTCTGTACTGTTTTGGAACTGCTAGTTGTTGAATGCCGTCCTGAAACCAGCAGTTGTGCACACCTCTGTCCTTAGGTATTTTGTGGGTAGTTGTTGCAGTGGCAATCATATCATATGTCCTTTTCTTAAATCGTCTTTGATATGCATGAAATACTTGCCACTGGACGCTATGCAAACAACACTCAGTCAATCAATTCTTATCTTACCTACAACAATGGACATATGTCTATACAATACGTGAAGCTCTTATTTTCGCTGCATTTCAATAAAAGTAGGGTAATAAAGTGAACACAGATAGATTAATAATAAGAATCTGAAAAGATATAAAATGCTGAAATTAATGTTGTAATACACTGTTTAAGTGATCTGTTATCTTTCCCGAAAAGAAAAACCGTCATCCATGAGAAAGGGGTCCTCGAACATAGACAATCACGGAATTTCTCAATTAAATACTTGAATTGGACACAAACACTACATGCCGTTAGTTTAGCAATTTAAAGCAAAATCTGTTTTATTACAGAAAGCTCATATGCCTGTTCAGTTTATTCAAATACAATTGGTCTTATACGAAATAAAACAAATTTTGTCACTCCTAAATTATCATAAAGCAAAGATGACGGTATATTACATTTTTTTTGTGATATCGAAGTAATGTAATTTCCCTGATGTTATACACCATTATCACTTACATTTTCAATGGGAATTTCTCCTACATTACCTTTGTATTAACCTGATACAAGTACCCTTTGTTGAAAAGATGATTCATATATTATAGCTTCACTTTATTGTGGTTAGCTTAGAAAGAAAACTCTTTGTGTATAGGGAAATGTTCGGCAATAAACTTAAAAAATTACCAAATCAGAAGTTGATTAGTCCCTAATTCAAACACCACATTTAGACAAAACATAATCAATACATCAATATCATTTTTCTCTTTCTTATTTTGACACTATGTTTTAAAAAAAAATCAAATAAATTACTTTTAAATATGAAAATTAAAAGAGACCATCACAGTATGTTTGTACTTTTGTATTTCTTTTAACCCCCAAGTTATAAATATAATACTATCTCAATGACAAAATCTGCATTTATAATCTAGTAGTATCTCAAGTTAGACAAGATTACCTATTCTGTAAAGGCAAATATCGACTGAAATGAATTTAAAATTTCTATACATTAATATTGACTGGTCATTTAAAAACGCTCAATCTACGTAAGGTATTCTTTATCTGTTTTGATACTCAAAGCGAGCAGATTTGAAAAACAAACCCCAGATTTGACGTCGCCAGGAGCCAGCGATAAATGGCTGATAAAGAGTCCCATTAATATACATTTTTCTATAAAGACCCCTTTATCATTATTTATCAATTCTCCCATGGATCGCGACAGTCGATCTAACACGAGTCAACATGAGATTTCAGTTCTCCAAGTGACTCGTCACATTCGTTTACGACAATTATAGGACTGTCGGACTACAGGACTGTCGGATTATGGGACTGTCGGATTATAGGTCTGACCCCGTAAATCTAACACGAGTGTAAGGGAGATTTCAATTTCAAGCGAGTTTGTCGCAGTCCGTGTACAACATGAAATTAAACACGAGTCTAAGGGAGATTTCAATTTCAAGTGAGTTTGCCCCAGTCCGTTTACGACATGAAATTAAACACGAGTCTAAAGGAGATTTCAATTTCAAGTGAGTTTGTCCCAGTCCGTTTAAGACATGAAATTAAACACGAGTCTAACGGAGATTTCAATTTCAAGTGAGTTTGTCCCAGTCCGTTTACAACATGAAATTAAACACGAGTCTAAGGTAGATTTGAATTTCAAGTGAGTTTGTCCCATTCCGTTTACGACATGAAATTAAACACGAGTCTATGGGAGATTTGAATTTCAAGTGAGTTTGTCCCAGTCCGTTTACGACATGAAATTAAACACAAGTCTATCGAAGATTTCAATTCTTACAGAAACTTGTCTCAGTCAATCACGAAAGGAAATAGGAGTCGAGTATATAGATTTAGGTTTTCAAGGTAGCTTGACCCATTCGTTCACGACAATAAATTTAATACACGTCTTTATGAGATTTTTCTCCAGGTTGCTATCTATCTAACGTAACAGTACTCAAATTGCACCGAGTGCCCAATTTGCGCCTATTTATAATACAAAGCTACCGATAACTTATAGGTTTTCTTAAGAGACTAAACCATTCGTATTTTTATTATTTATAATTACGCACATGCAACTTTTACAAAAGGTAAACTTTAAAAGATGAGAAATTAAAATATGTCACAGACATCCATTTCTTACAAAATGTATAACTAGCATAAACTATTGTCACATTGTTAAAAAAAATGTAGAGAAATAAAAAAAAAAAAAAAAAAAAAAAAAAAAAAAAACAGTTATTAGATTTTTATGAATGTGTAGCATGGTACTACTTATTAGAGAATCTTTGATCGTTTGGAGGTCAGTTAAAACCCATTCTTCTATGATTCAGTATAGATTCAAATCAAATTCGTGGAACATGCCGTACAGTAAATAAGGATAAATAAAAGGAACACAAAATGTAAACTTTTTTCTGTTTCTTAAATAAATGAAGGTATAAACACCGTCAAAATAGGTGCAAATTGGGTACCCTCACAATTTAACGTCTTACACAGCAACTTAATGTCCAAGGATTTCAAATCACCTGGTGGCTTGTCGTTCACCACTGGTAATATAACCTAAGTCTGTAGATTTCCAGTATGTGATGAAGCCTGTCTGAGTTTTAGAAAAATGGTATAAAATTAGGATCTGCAGATTTTCCAGTCACCACGAATACCTGTAAGCGTTACGAATCTTACATATTGTCTTTTTGCTAGCCGATGAAACCTGTCTGTGTATAGAAGATATCAGGGAATACAATCCGAGTGTTTGGGAGATTGTCAGTCGTGTTTCCTTAAAGATTTTATTTATCCAAAGCTTTTCCATTTCAGTTAAATTTATCAAACCGCAATTAGCAAAAAGGGGGTTATGAATCTTTTTTCCTTGGATAAGACCAATATATCTCGTTTTATGTATCAATTATGTCACCGTAGTGAGAAAGTACAAAATCTATTACAAATATGCCTGAATATATTAAGGATAATCTTAAGTCATAAATCAAAGCAATGGACAGATAAGACCATAGGCCGAACAGGACTTTTATCAGGTCTTTTTCTATGCTAACAGTAACTGCTTTTGTGTAAATTAATTCCTTTGACCCTAACATCTTCTATTCACATGTTTTAGTAATAAATATGAAACCATATCAAGGCTGTTTATGGAAAGGTCGTCTTTCTGTCGTAAGTAACTTAAGATAATTAAAAGCAATTTCATCAATAAATGAAACTTAATTATACAGAGAAAATATTCAGACGACCAAATCTACTTACTTACCAAATATTTACGGTCCAACTAGTTAAATTACTTCACTTGTGACAGAGGTTTTTGTCTTTACTTTTTATATATTGATACATGTTTTGGCATTTGAGAACTTATACATATATATATCAAAGTGTTGTTGAATAAGAATCAACAATTTCTCGATTGGCGTTTGGCATATGATATCGTCTGTCAACGTGAATTTGGTTATTTCAACATGAAATGTAACAAAACATAATCACATTCATTTTTAAAGAGCGAAATAAGGCAATATTTGTGAAATTACGCAAACGCTTTCGAAATTATACAAAAATTAATGTAAAGATGTGTATATAAAAAAGAGGTCATGTGGCGAAACTCCTCCCGTACTTTAATGTTTACTTCAGATGATTCAATTTATTTGGTCATTATATACATGTATCCCCATTGTATTGTAAACTTCTTTTATTATTCAAGATTTCAATAACTCACTATGTCTTCAATGCGAACTTTCACGCTGTTAATAACAAATGAATATTAGACCAAAACTATTTTGTAAAGACAGGGTCAATTAGTTCTTTTTATTGTCGTTTTTCTGTGGTGTAATGAAAAAACCTGAAGTACTGTTCTATGAACTGGTGAATTTAACCCATTTACCATCAAATCTGATGTAGAATAATTGTCTATTCATACGAGACTAAATTTGATGCTGTAATGTTTGCTTTAGGGTGGTCTTTTTGCTTTAATTAGCTATATAGTTTTAAATAAACCAGAATTGACAAGGAGATTCCCAGGGGCAGGCAAATAACGTTAACACGAACAGAAAATAGTTAACATATCATAGTAACAAGATAAAAACAGAACAACAGACAAATTATAGTCCACGGAATCTAACAGTTGACATGTAAATTTAGTATTCGTAATCATTGTTCAATCCAAAACATATACTATTGGGTAATGACTGAACATTATCGATTACATATTATTACGGGCACAAGATACTATTTATAACGATGTCGTTTATGTAAAATGTTTAAAAATTAATTTCACACTATAAAAAGACAATTAAGTTGCTTTGAGCATGCGTTTCCTTAAATGCAGGTATTGCTTGATATAAGAGGTAGAACATCATGACACATCTTTCGAGATGCAGAACTGCAAGATATGCGTTATTTTATTATACATCTTTGTAAATTTCATAACAATTTAAAGCAATTTAAAGGGTTTTGTTCTTGTGGTCATCCACTGTATATTCGTCTTTGAAAGGAGGGTAGTAAATTCAGATGGTAATACACGAACGATACAAACCAAATACAACGAGACAAGTGTACGGACTAATCGATACAAACATAGTGCAAATAGTGTACGGACCAGCAAATTAAACCAAAAACAAGACAAGTGTACGGAACAATACAACAATCACCGATACAAAAAAGGTGTACGAACCAGCAAAAACAAACACAGATGAGGGTCACACACATTCAAACTTAACTATAAGCTCCCCTTCGTCTGAAAGTGGTTACAAAACCCCCATAAGGTACAAATGTAACATAATTTTGTTTTCCATTAGACAACCGTTAATGGTTCTATCCATGTAGTGATCAAAAGCATGTAATGAATCAAATTTGATAAATATAACAATCTCTGAGAAACAGGACTGAGAGTTCTAACAAACTCTCGCCAGTAATATATTTTTATATTTGGAGAATTTTGTGTTGATGGCAGATTTTTGATAGTTTCTTTTAAGACCCTAAACGATTTTGATGTCATTTTGTTAAGACACCTGTCTAGTATTAAAGTCTGTCCCTTGACTTCTATATTTCTATAGATAACCTGTGTCAGTGAGTTGCTGTCGCATTGTGGTATACCTCGCATCTGCTTTTACTCACGAGTCCTTAAAACTGGAGAGTTCGTGTCTCAAGACAAGGTTTCATATTATAATTATTCATTAAGTTTTTGTTATTCGTTTCCATATTTCTTCTACATTTGGTATTTAAAGTCTCAACATGTCCATGTTAATTAAAGCTGTGTAATGTTGTAAAGATGTTTAAACCGAATGGTACTCCCTGGTGTTTATTTTTTGTATATTTATGATGTTAGACATCTGTCTTATTGACATGTAGCTCAAGTCTATATTTATTACTATTCTAATTGTGTTATTTATTATGACATACTAGAATTTATACGTAAAAAAGTACTTATAAGATGTGAAGCATACAAAAGTACTTTCGATTGTATCTGTGCATAAATTAGATTTATAAGACTGACAGTATTAAATCAAGGTCATATGAATTGTAATTCTTCAGGCCCTTACATCTTTTGAAAGGAAGAAAGATAGCAGTTTTGTCAAATACGGTCATATTTCATCGTTATCTTTTCATAGTAATTCATTATTTGTCAGTATCTTGAGTATACATACATTTGAATAGAGATAGTCTAATTGAAAGCATTCACAACAGTGGTATTTCTCAATCGACACTATTGAGTCTAATTGAAAGCATTTACAACAGTGGTATTTCTTAATCGACAATATTGAGTCTAATTGAAAACATTTAAAACAGTGGTATTTCTTAATCGACAATATTGAGTCTAATTGAAAGCATTTACGACAGTGGTATTTCTTAATCGACAATATTGAGTCTAATTGAAAGCATTTAAAGCAGTGGTATTTCTTAATCGACAATATTGTCTAATTGAAAGCATTTACAACAGTGGTATTTCTTAATCGACAATATTGAGATCAATATTTCAAATTTATGTGCATGTTCATTTACACGTTATGTTATTGTGTAAGATAATTTATACCCTTTAACCAGCCGGAGGGTTTCCCACTATGTAAATGATACTTTGATGTATATGTTGCATCACATGGCTTAATGGCATTTAAATTTAAATGCAAAGTCAGCTGAACAGTTTGAATATAAACCTACTTTGTACTCCCTTTTTATCAAATTTGAATTGCTGTTAAAAGGTATGTTTTTTTTTGGAAATGTCTTAAATATTACATGTAATTGATTTAAGGGGCTCGCGGGTCTAAATCAAATTTTTATTTAATATAGGATTTCGCTATATTTTTCTATAAATGAACTTTATCTTATACTTAATAGAAAATAAAATAAAAAATGGTGTCACCGTTCATTTACGCTCACAATCTGCCTTCGAAAGAAGCATACATTTTTGTAAAGGTACCTTTTTTCCGTTGAACTAATAGGAGAAATAGAGGTGATATCAAATTAAAAAAAGAACTTAATTACAGAAATCGCTCAAATTTTACAATAGTTTAGTTTAAGTACAGCTTATTTGAAAATTATAATAAAAAATATAGGTCACCGATGAGTCAAAAAAGATATTTCAATTTTAATGGCAAAAAATGGCATTTTTGCATCAAAGGGAGATAATTTGGCGCCTTTTCAATGATATCTACATTTTAAAAGTCATCTGGGGCCAACACGAATTGATTTTTGAATGATTTTGTACCATATGATAAAGTAACAACTACTTAAGGTAATAAATAAAATTTGTAATGAGAAATAAATGTTTAATTTTTTCTGAAATTTTATACCCTCGAGCCTCCTTAAACCACAATTTTGGGGCAGAGGAATCAAACAAATGTTCAGACAGATTAATGAAGGTCTCAACATGGGGGATGGGTATGTTTATGGAAGAATGTAGAAAAAAAGTTTGAAGATATAGATTTTCGATATTACACAACTATTTATATTTTGAGAACATGGTATATGATTAAAGACATTTCAGAAACACGGGTCGAGCGCATGGTAATCCTACCATATATACAGAGTCGGTATCGTTACTATTGGACTGGTAATCCTACCATATATACAGAGTCGGTATCGTTACTATTGTACTGGTAATCCTACCATATATACAGAGACGGTATCGTAACTATTGGACTATCAGTTTTCGATGTACCCTCCACTCAACAGTCAGCGCTTCGAAAATGGTGCATTCAGTCTGTAAATTTCCATATCATAACATCACGTGACAGAACAAAGCTTAATTGCATGTCCCTCAGGATAAGACGTTTTTGCGGTTCTATTTTGACCCTTTTATTACATGGTTTGCTTTCCAACTGGATTTCATGTTCTTTTTCAAACCGTTGGTCTTAATTGTACCAAATAAATATTATTCCACTTGTGACGCTAAATACTTAAGAATATGTATCAATTAAGACACACAAAAATGAGGCAGTTGTATTTTAGCACCCATCGATAAGTTAAATATATGTATCAAAGGACCAATAGAAGTACGTACAAGTTGATTCATATGTAACGCTATGAATCTTAATCATCGTTTTAAAAAAGCACGATCTTGTACGACAAAAACAGTATTATGTACAGAGTTTAAGCACGAAAAAAGGATATATTTTAAACCATTTTAAATACCCCCTCCACCTTTAGACCTCTTCGGTAGTATCGTGTTGCATGCTCGCCCCTAGTGGATTCGATCTACGACCGAATCAAACCAAAGACTTTGAAATGGTTATTTGCCTCTATGCTCCACGAGGTACTTAAGAAAAAGAGCAACTACTTTCGCTGGAGTCAGAATAATGTTGTCCGGTTAAATCTTCCGATGGGCTGTACTTGTACGTACTTCTATTGGTCCTTTGCTACATTCTGTACAGTATGTTCCTGTCCCAAGTCACGAGCCTGTAATTCAGTGGTTGTCGTTTGTTGCTGTATATCATATTTGATTCTGTTCATTATTTTGTACATAAATCAGGCCGTTTAGTTTTTCTTGTTTGAATTGTTTTACATTTGTCATTTCGGGGCCTTTTATAGCTGACTATGTGATATGGGTTTTACTCATTGTTGAAGGCCGTACGGTGAACTATATTTGTTAATTTCTGTTTCATTTGGTCTCTTGTGGAGAGTTGTCTCATTGGCAATCATACCACATCTTTTTAATTTTATGTTAAAAATTCCCGTCCTGCGAAATATGCACGTTTACATGTGTATCAGTATTAAGACATGGAAAGAGTTTTTATGACAATCCCTAGACGTGTTCGTTCAATAACAAATGTTTAGTAAACTGATAGTATGATATAAAAGATATCATTTTTCAAATTACGCAAAAAGATACAAAACGATTTTTCTTCTTTTATAAAACCATTTGTACCTGTTACATGTAATACACAATAAATTACTACAATGAATAAGTATAAGCTTGTTTATTTTGTAAATAACTATTATTCTGATTTAAATAGTAACCACGTCTACAAGGCCATCAATTTTACACATTGAAAGAATTCAATGAATATATTATACTGTATTCATAACATGGTGGGTAGAAATTTCATCAACAAATTAAACAAAAATTAGCCTGATCGTTAAGCAAACTCTAATCTGTTCCTTTCCCAATTAAAAAGAAAGAAAAGAAAGAAAGAAAAAAGAAATAGACAAATATATAACTTAACAAAACAAGTTATATCTCTTTTTTTTTGTTGCGAATTCGGTATTGATGTAAAATTTATTTACAACTTTTTTTAGACTCTGGATCGACTTAAAGCTGCTGGACATATTGTATAGACACCTGTCTATTGTTAAAGACTATTTGCTGACCTCTAATGGTTCTTGATTATTTGTGTCGTTGGGTTGCTGTCTCATTGGCGTATATCTCTCATTTCCATTTGTTCACGTATGCAGTATGTGGCGTGTAACCTTTTAGTACTTGAAACCTTCCTCATATATATCCTAGGACAGTTTATCTGAAAAACATTGACAGAAATTTTCGAAAGAGGAAGAGGAAACGTGCGAGCTAATTCTTGACCTCTGTATAGTTAAGATTTGTAAGTTTAGTAGTAGGAAGCTGTATTAAAATATAGTAAACAAAATGTTATGTTTTGTTCTTCCTCAATTAACAACATGTAAAAACAGTTATGTCTTTATTAATCCCTTTACTTTACCAACAAAAGTTAATGGAGACATGTCCTTGTTTTTTTTTTTTACATTTTCTGTGTTTAGTTTCTCATTAGGAAACGGAATTCCCTATGAATAATGACATTGTTAAAGGAAAGATCAGAAGTCACTGTGCCATCCCTCCATTATTCAACATTAACCATAAAATGTCCTTTATTGTTATATGCATTTCAAGGATTACTGTCTAATTTTATAAAGGTAGATTTTGGATGAATGAT
The DNA here is from genome assembly GCA_017311375.1 of Mytilus coruscus. Classification (NCBI taxonomy): domain Eukaryota; kingdom Metazoa; phylum Mollusca; class Bivalvia; order Mytilida; family Mytilidae; genus Mytilus; species Mytilus coruscus. The sequence continues at coordinate 62,104,086 of CM029607.1, read as the reverse complement.
TAATTGAAGGAGTATATGTATTGATATATGAATCTTTAATTCATATTGCACAGTGGATATGTATTCGTTCAACACATACAGTAAGTTCAGATAAAGCAGACTTGTAATTTTATTTATAGAGGTATGATCAATTTTGCCATACATATGTGATACTCTCACAGTGAAATTGGCCAGTTGATGAAACCTAGAGAAAATAAGAGGGTTTTAATAAAGTACTTGAAAGATTTTCCAAAATATGTTATATCCATAAAATATGTTATATCCATAAAATATGTTATATCCATAAAATATGTTATATCCATAAAAATAAGAATGTTATTTACATTTATGATGAAGACAATTTTGACAAAATATCGAAATACCAGTTCTTCAGATTCTTGCATCGAAGGTCATTTTAACAATATTAAAGCATATTAGGCCGCGTCCACACCAAACGTCGCGTACTGTAAACCTGTTTACAATTAGTGTCGTCACTCATGTAATGAACACTGCTTTAACATTAAATCTATTCTCATCTGTACACCGATTTTAATTGCCTGTACATGAGATTTGTTCAAACGAGTGACTACATGTAGGATTAATGTAAATGTACATTACATAGAATTGAATTAAAAATTTTGTTTAAAGTTGAAAAATGTGTTTGTACAAACCCCCACTCCCCTCCCCGCAAGGAAAGGTGAATGGTCGGTGTCTAAAGTTCCTCTGATTTGAAGTTCTTTATGAGAGTTCTACAGATGTAATGATTATGTAATAAAAAAGATACAGCAGCGTAGCAATACATGATCATACATGCAATAGGCGGAAAAGAATTGAACTATTCAGCAACGCAGGGTTACCGCATTGTAGACTTTGATATCACCCCATATATTTTTTTTCCTTTTCCTTCACATACTATATAATTGGTTCTACACTACTGGAGTATAGGAATATGTTCATCAATTCGCCATTTCAGAATCTAATGCATCAGGGATAATATTTTCAAAATTGTACACCAAAACGTCATGATTGGTTGAAAACGTCTTAAACAATGAAAATTCACCCAATGACGTGACGTTATTTTCATTTTGGGGTACGAACAATGAAACTACCCGTAGTCCTTTAGATTCTGAAACGGCCAATTGGTCTTCTTTCAACAGTAAAACACTTGCCGTAGTTGGGCGCTCATTTGGCTGTACGGGATGTATCAGTTCACAGTGACGTTCCGTCAGAATGAGAGTTAAATCCATTGTATCGTTTAAAGAGAGTGCCTCTCTCTTTAAACGAGTTGAGAACCGTTGCAACAATTCTTTGAGGGATTAGCAGGTGGCCTGTTGCAAGCCGTGAATTCTGGCCGTATCCAATATATCCTTATTTTCCAGTGGCATCCTAAATCCCCCTTTCAAAAAGGTCGACTTCCTATTGCAGGAACTACAATTAATCAATCAAACAACCACAAATGTATTAATTCCCCAACTTCTGAATGAGTCCGCCCAGTGAGTATAAATGATGTGTATGAGGATTGCGTTGAGACTGTCAACGGTTTCGTAAGACTTTTTAATAACTGATCAAATTTGAGTTTTAGACAAATAAGTTAGTATATAACTTAATTCATAATATAATTATAATCATTTTTATTTCACAGAGGTTTCTTCCTTTTTAATAAATATTTATGATAAAATTCACTTTCTGAATATCTAGTTTTATGTACACTTAACCCACACAAGGCCTGCATTGACTATCGACTGCATGTCATCAAAACGTGATTTAAAAAAAAATGTGAACATTGATTTTTATCAGTCGGAACTAAGAAGAGTTTAGTTAACGTGTTGAGGACACTATCACCACACCGAGTTAAGCTCAATGTGAATACGGCCTAAATCTTACAGACAATACATTGCTTGACCGTGATAAAATATTATAGTCAAGACTGTAATGCTTATATATTTTGGGGGATATATGCTTTAAATTTACAAATTAGTTCAAAGTTACAGTTTGAACTAATTAAAAGCAATTATAATTTTGTAACATATATTAAAAAACGTGATTATGGTTTTGAAACCTTAAAGTACACACTTTAAACTACATGTGATACTGTGAACTTACCTAAAAATCAAAAGTTTTTTTAAAATGGATCTTGAGTGAAATAAATTCAGAGGAATTGAATTTCCCTATTTAAATTCAAATTATATATTACTTAAATTTAAAGTTTGACATTTGAATTTATTTGAGTGACGCTGTTTGCTCTTCAATTATATATAATTAGTGCAATGCGACTATTTCTTTTGTCATAAACTTATCATAGATACATGACAGATTTAGGGGGAGTGTTGGGCGCCCGCTAATATGTTTAATCCCGCCACATTCTGTATGGGCCTGTCCCAAGTCTGAAACATGCAATTCAGTGGTTGTTGTTTATTGCTGTAGATCATATGTGTTTAGTACATAAATCATGCCTTAGTTTTTTCGTTTGAATTGTTTTAAATTTTACCCTTTATAGCCCGACATGGGGTATGGGTTTTGCTTATCGTTGAAGGCCGTACGGTGACTTATAGTTGCAAGTTTCTACGTCATTTTGGTCTCTGGTGGATAGTTGACTCATTGGCAATCGTACCACATCTCTATATTTATTTTATGTCAACTTCGCATACTCACTGAAAAACTGTAACATTAACACCAAATTTTTATTTTGTATAATATGAACAAAAGAAGATGTGATGTAGTCAATAAGACAGCAAGCTAACGACACAAACGACAGCAAAAACAACAATTGACGAGTGTCCATTCACAAAAAAAGCACTAAATCGCCAACTGGAAGTTTCATATAAGCGTGGCAGTCGATATTTCTCGCCCTTCATCCTGGTCGATGTATTTTTTAGATCATTCTTATTAAATTTATATTGTTTACTTTTTCTCTTCCTGAAAAAATTTGCTGTTAAACATTCATTAATCAGTCAATCAACTGTCTCTGTGGTCTCATGGTGTTATGTTCGCCTAGAGTGCGGGCGGTCTTTAGTTCGATCGTTAGTCAGGTCAAATTAAAGACTTTTCAGTATTAGATACACCATAAGGTGTTATCCCGAATGGGTGTATCTAATCTACACCAAGATATTATTGTCAATGCAGAATGATAGTTTTCAATAATTTAGTAGGGGGTCTTTCAGCAATTTGACCATATGTTATTGAAAATCATGATAAATACAGGGTATCCACTTTCATTTAACGACATCTTGGTGAAAATTGATATTTTCCTATTTATCCGCGAATCACGCGAAAATTAGGAGCAAGAGCAAAGACTGGTCAGAGTGAGCATGATATATCCGACGATTTTTCGCACTGTTAAGCTGGCACGATACAAATCCGACTCTGAGTGTTGGTCTAGTACAACTCAGGGTACTTTTATATCACATTAATATCACAATTATAGTTTACAACTATACATTCTATCTGTGATTTGATCATAAGATGGCGAGGTACTGTCATATATCAACTCTAAGGTCCTAGAGGATTTTGATCGCACCTGTTAAACAATTACACCTGTCATCTTAGAATTTCATTTATCATTTTATTAACAACTTGACAATCATATACATGCTTATCTCATTAAAAAAGTTTGTACAATGTCATTATTGTATAGTTTATTAATGATATATCTTTATTATATGTATATGTCTCAATGTTTTGGTAAGAGTGTTCGACTTAAATAATCATTTATTTGAATTAATTCGATACGCAATAATCATGTTATATCAACACCCTTGAAGGTTCTTACTACCAGATAGTTCACCTTCCTAAAATTGTTAAATAATGCAGTTATATGTTATTATTGTCAACTAATTGATATATATATTCTATCATATTAAAAACTTGCTGTTGAATTTATTTTACAGATAATAATAACTATATATATTCTATCATATTAAAACTGGCTGTTGAATTTATTTTACAGATAATAATAACTATATATATTCTATCATATTAAAAACTTGCTGTTGAATTTATTTTACAGATAATAATAACAGATTTTTGGGAAATTATTTGACTTCAGTCGAACTATGTCAGGAAAGGAAAATCTTTCTCAACAAGATTTGACCACCTCGACGTTTTCTGTCTCTTCAAATGACGTGTACAGAAACAATTATAGGTATATTTTATGTTTTTCTTGTAACAAGATGGATATTGTCATAGTGATAACTTGAGATGCAATACAAAATCCTTTCACTAATGTTAAACCTTATGTGTATATATCTATATATTATGACAATGAATTATTGCGAATCTGTGTACCTTCAAAATCTGCATTTTTTTGTCTATGACATGCGGATAATTGAAACATCACCGGACTACATTCGTCTAGACTCGGCCAATTTCGTTCACCCGAGGATGGCCAATTCCGTTCACCCGTGGGTTGCCGATTGCACCTGAATCCAAACCTACACTTCATTGCCTGATTAGATGGAAAGTCTCGCAAACTTATACAATATGGTGACTGTCATTATTCTTAATGGCAAAAATATACTACCATATACATGTGTGTGTATGTCTTAAAAAATAAAAAAATAAAATAATTGAACAACATTTATAAGAATGGTTCGATTTATTTTATCGGCGTATTTAGTTTGCGAGCAACTAGCCAAGTTAACATATTTATAATTTCTGACAAAAGTACATTTATAAAGGTATAATAATATTTGGAATAATGCAGTTAAGTTGAAATAAATGATCACTTTTGCATTAACTTTACGATGAAAGCTCTTGTTAGACCACAGACTACAGATCCTACCAGTCCAGTATAACGCATATCGTTCGGTTTAACGAGATCAAGTATGATTGATTGATTGTTGGTTGCTTAACGTCCAGTGGCAAATATTTCATGCATGAGCAGGACGATGAGATCGAGCAGTAGAGATCGAACCATAGTTGGATAGACTTCAAATTAATTTTTTTAAAGGTGGTATGTAACTAAGTAAACAACTTGGTGTCTATGTGGTTGTTTTATTTCTGTATTTTACAATTGTGATAATTCAGCCTAGATATGCACTTTTTATTTTATTTCTCTATATAGTCTTATTTTTTTTATATTTTCCCGCATTTTTGTTCGTTCTATAAAGAACAAAACTGTTTAACGCCATTTTCAGCACACTAGGCTACTTCGAAGCAGCCTGAAATGAAGAAATGGTGGCAATAAAAACGCTATTCCTTTACTGTAAAATTTTGTCAAGTGCATTAAGGCATTTTGTGTAATTAAATGATATTTTCCATATCGTTTTATTTCCATTATGATTGTCCAATTAGTATGTCTGATCCTTTATCTATCCACCTTGTGTTCATGTCGTTCGATTGGTCGTTGCTAAGATTAAATGGGATGTGTATTGCACGAGACAATTGGCAGTTATTAGTCGCCTAGATACTAAAAAATTCAGTCTGTTGCAACTGTTATATATATATTTATTTCATCTTAAAGATATGTAACCTGTATCTTAGAAGCATCAGAATGAGATCGTTTATTATTTGGACAAGCTTGACCAAGTAGAAGTTGTAAAAGTTTGAAATATCAATTTAACAATTTCATAATAATAATAATAATAAATACTTTATTTAAAGATGTAAAATCAGTTAGTACAAGACTAATATCCCCTGATGCCCTCTTAATAACTCGAAATATAATAATATAATATAAAAATAAACACATTTATTCTAAAACCAGTTGTTGGCATGATACGGGTTATGTTCTTCTCGTAAATTATATGATGGTATGATACTAAACCACTAACTGGAGGAATTGTACTTGATTTTCATATGATGAAGACATTATTCAATCAGTTTAATTGAGGTCTGGAGCTGGCATGTCAGTAACTACTACTAGTAGTCCTTTGTTAATTTATGTTGATTATTGTCATTTTGCTTAGTTTCTTCTGTTACCTATTTTAACATGGAACTCGGACTTCTTTTGAACTGAGTTTTACTGTGCGTATTGCTGTGTGTTTGTTTATTCCACACCGGCTAGAGGTATAGGGGGACGGTTGAGATCTCACAAAACATGTTTAACCCCGCCGCATTTTTGCGACTTTCCCAAGTCAGGAGCCTCTGGCCTTTTTTAGTCTTATATGTTTTTTTAAATTTTGGTTCATTTATATGTTTTGGAGTTTAGTGTGACTTCCATTAGCTGAACTAGTATACATCATTGTTTAGGGGCCAGTTGAAGCCCGCCTTCGGGATTTTCTCGCTGTGTTGAAGACCCATTGGTTGCATAGACTGTTTTCTGCTCTTTGGTCGGGTTGTTTTCTCTTTGACGCATTCCCCGTTTCCATTCTCAATTTTACATAAATACAACTTACTATGCAAAACAAATGGTAAAAAACATACAGATTATAAGTGTTCCGTTTAATAAACATATTTCTTTAATGATGTACAAGACAAATATATGGATTTTAGACTATATTCAATTTCGAATCCTGCGACAAAAGTGGATAATTTGAGTGCATAGACTTCTCTGATATACAATTTTCATTAATTATATAATTTTCGGTAGACCATTTTTTCCGCAAGTTTATTGTTTTCTGTTTGGTATTGAATTAATAGTTAAGATCCATTTTGTTACATCTGGTGATCCGTTTATTTGGCAATCGCAAATGGCAGTCAGCAGGGTTTAAGAACATCCATTGTTCGACCTGCTAGTCAAATGTGTTTTGTTGAAATATCCTTTTTTACTTTTTTGGTCTTTTGGAAAATGTTGTTTGTGCTGTATTTAGACCCCTCTACCAAGAAATTTGTTTTGCATGCACACGTATAAAAATTGTAGCTTTTATCCAACGCAATCATAGGTTTGAACATTGTTTTCAATTTAGACTGGTTCAATTTTTTAATAATGATATAGGAAGAAAAGAAAATAACAGTCTATGGAAATCGTAAAAAGCATAACACTTTAAGACAGGCAATTGCGATAGGTTCTATAATCGGTAAGGATGCCTAGGTACTCTTCAGGGGCTGATCCAGAATTTTTAAAGGAGGGGGAGGGGCGTAATTCCATATAACGGATTATAATTTTTGGGACGATTTTATTTTATTGATATAGATCATAAAAAAACCTGATATAAGTATTTTTTGTGGGCGATCAAAAGTACGGCCTCTGCGCCCCTCCCCCTGGATCCGCCACTGCACTTTATAAGAAAATGCAAGGATCACTTGATCTTCACTTGTCAAATAATTATCTGAAATAGATGACCTGTCAATCATACTACTTTACCTACATAATTATATATATGAAAAAGAGTCAGTGCAAATCGGGTTGGGTAAGACGGGTTATCTTCGGACACTTTCTGATTTTTCCAAATCAAAACAATCTCCCGACTGATTCCTACTTGATTTGGACTGATGGACATACATATTTATCATTTATTTAACGCAGCAATTTAACATAATTATTGTAAAGAGAAACCCTTATCATACTGACGTAATATGCAATGTGACACAATGAAACGATAATATAATGATATGCGCATCAGGTATCTTATCTTTGCTTACAAAATTTCTAAACGGTAATGGAAAACACATTTGACAGCACTTTTCCTAACCTACTTATTATATGATAAGACCCAGGTAACTACATTTGTTATCCGACTGCTAAAGGTTAAAAGGAAGTAAATAAAGATGACGGGCGCCATCAATTTTTTTTACAACCAAGATAATAGGTAGATGTTGATTTATTTTCCCTGTTAATTAGAAAAGAAAACTGAAATAGTAAGAAATGAATGTTGGCTATTGGTGTAGAAATCGCGAGAAATTTGGATGAAACTCTTTGTGATGAGCAAAATTAAGCAAGGGGTGTTCTTCATTCATACCATTTCGAAAATTCCAGAACCATAGAGTCCCTTAAGAAATGCCATTTTCTATCAAAAAGGCTGCGGCACCATATGTGTTTTGCAGTTTTATTAACACCAAAAGGTGTTGAAAATTCAGAATTTGACAAGTTTTTTCAACGGATTTTTATAGTGAAAAGGCAGAAACCAAAAAGGCTACCATTGTCGCCTATATAAATAAGTACTTCATTGTAACTTAAATTCAAAATCTAAAGATGATGAGATAAGAAAGGGCGCTAATTTGTTTTATTTGTTTATATTTACTAGTATCACAAAATCATAGAATTCAGGGTTTTTTTTCTGAACTGATTCTTATTGTACGTTCCTCTATGTACCGATTGCTATTCAAATGATCGAAATGAAAAAGTAGGTTTCGAGGGCGCATAATCTAGAATTAAACTCGTGGCATGTTAAAGTACCAGTCCCAGATCAGTAGCCATGTCTATACAAGTTGTAAACAGATTGAAGAAAAACTAAAAAATTCTTTAAAGGACAAAATTCAACTTAGTAAAAACATGAACAAAACGACCACCGACACGGTTATTACATGACATGAGTCAAGCCATTTAAATGTGACGGAGTTAAACTAGTTTTGAGTACTTATGATCAACACTCGGCTTTCCACATCGATAAGTGGAAAAAACAAACAGTGCTTAAAAGAAACAAGAACGTACAGTAAAGAGCAGTTCACTCGATGATATCGTTTTTTTCAAACGAGAAGGCCTAAGGTACAGTTTTTGCAATGTAAGCTTTCCATTTCTATGTAACACCATCTCTGGAGTAGCTGCCTACATAAGTTGAAGAACAACAATAAAAGCGCTGTTCCTTTGCTTTTTGTGTGTTATTTGCTGTGCATGTACTAATTTTGTGTCATGGATGGATACATCATATCCTTTGCTTTTTTTTCTATTATATGGGGTATTTATCTACCTATTTACCAGATGATACGATATTCCAGTAATTTCGTTTCCTATCATTATTTTCTTGATGAAGTATCGCTGCTTACAATGAAGCTATTTAATGGTCCTTAATGGTAAAGGTTGAAGTTTACGCTTGGATGCCACCATGATGTGGTTAGTTGTTATGGAATATATGAATCACAGATGACCCTGATGATGTCCAAACTGTGGTGACCACAATTCCGTCCTTCCTTTTTCATGACATCCCCAAAATGCGACATATCACCGAATTTGTATTAGACTAGAGTAACACGACGGGTTCCAATGGTGAAGGAGGAACTTAAAGAACAGAAATTTAATATCCAGATATGTTAGCGATAAAATGATAAAAGTAAACAAAGCTTAAATGTAGGTTGTTCAATTAGTAAACTATATAATATGAAAAATCGATAAAATTATTCTATTTGAAGTTTCTTCTCTTTGTCATTATACTGACCAAAGGGTCTAATTAAACACTATCAGCACTGCTAGTTTTGTTCGTCTGACGTTCAACGTTTGATGTTTTGTAATCTTGTATAAAACCAGTTGATTTTATTCGAAATACGTTAGGAATAAGTGACCCTATTAAATTCCAATATCTCCTCCCATAGTGTATTTTTATGCCCCGCCGTGGGCGACGGGGGCATTAAGTGTTACCCTTGACCGTCCGTCCTTCCGTCTTTCCATCTGTCCCATTTTCGTTGCAAAGCTTGAGCGGGGGCATTCGTGTCCTCAGTCACATTCTTCTTTTATTTCATTCACAGCTTAAGCTGGTGGCGTGAATTGCGGCCGTTTCAAAATCTGATGCATTCTTGGTAATACAATAATTTCAAAGCGTACATCAAAACGTTGTGATAGGCTAACAATGGAAATTTGTCAAATGAAGTGACGTTATTTCATTTTGGGGTACGAACAAATGAAATTTCTGAAAAGGCGAATTAAGTTTGCACTTCATACAAATCTAAATTATGCACTAGACTTAAAGCTTGAATCTCATACTAATCTGAATTATGCACGTGACTACACTTTAATTGATTCAAACTCATGTCAGTATGTCCGCATTCATTTTTCCATAACCATATCCCGGGTAATTTGCGTCATCTGAATGTGAAGTTGAATTATACTGACGAAAGGTATTAAGTGCAAGAGGAAGCAACCATGAAAGTTTAAATCTTTTGATACAGAAAATTCAAGCACTTTGAACTCCAATTCAATCTTTATCGATTAAAGATTTATTTTCGTTTCATTTGTTGTGTTATTGTATTAAAATGTATATACATATATCAGAAATAAAGTCATAAAAACAAAATCTAATGAAACGTTATGGTTTCTACACCTTTGCTTTTGTCATTAAAGAAAAAACATCATTAATCCGAATATGTACAATACAATTGGAAAAATAGAAATCACAAATTTGTCATTAATCCAAGTAAGATATAATTTTGAAATGATAAAACGTGAATGAAATTTTAAATGAAATTAAGAGACTGAATTTTCCTTGGAATTTTTGATGTTTTGTTTATCAAAGATTAAAGAAAGTGAATAAACAATGATATCTGGATACAGATATATACATGTCATCAAAGAGTCTATTTCACCATGAGGAAGAGGCTAATTAATTGTTTACTTTCGAGAGAAAAATTGGAATCTTTTTATTCGGACAAACTTGGAAGTACGCAGTTACAATGCAAAATGGAAATGGAGTTCGTTATCATTCATGGTAAACTTTTTTTCTCTCAAATTTACATTTTTCATAACATAGTTTCATTGTTTTTATTTTTATGAATACCACTGCAATAGAAATGATTTTGCTTCAAATTATTTCCGAATTGAAGGCACTAGTCTTTTCAGAAGTGCAAATTCTAATCCGCATCAATTAATAATTGAATATTTTTTAAAACATTATACATGAATAAAAAAATATCCACATTGTTCAAACATCATATTAGTTTTATTCGATGAACAAAGAAAGCTATTGCTATATATATTTTAAAAGTACTTTAGATAAACACTACAAATGTCGATCTAACGTATTATTAGCTATAACAATGCACATAATTTTAATTTGTATTTTCGTCTTTTAAATGCTATTCATTATAGTTGTGAAACGATGCATTCCATTGGTTTCCCTTTTTTATGAACATCTTCACTTATTCCGCCATTAGAAGAGGTTCAAAAGGAAAGATTGTTTCATTATTTATAATCCGGTTTTATTTTATGTAACACAAGGGACAATGAACAACTATTAATCAATGAATACCAGCCAAAACCGTGACTAAAAAAATGGAGAATGTGTCCATGGGACACAGATGATGCCCCCGCTTGCATAACGTTATAAAGGGACATAACTCAAGAACGGTAAAAGTGACGCCACCCTAATTCAAACATGATCTGAGTTTTGTGGTAATAAGCATTGTGTAGAAGTTTCATAACATTTGGTTGAGGCAAACTTAAGTTAGAGATCGGAAACGAAAAATTCAGCAATTTTTCAGTTTGTAAAGGGGCATAACTCTAGAATGGTTAAAGTGACGCCACCCAAATTCAAACTTGATCTGTATTTTGTTTGAAGTAATAAACATTGTGTATAAGTTTCATAACATTTGGTTCAGGCAAACTAAAGTTAGAGAACGGAAACTAGTTTTGGGACGTTCGTACGGACGAACGTACCGATGAGAGAGAGAGAGAGAGAGAGAGAGAGAGAGAGAGAGAGAGAGAGAGAGAGAGAGAGAGAGAGAGAGAGAGAGAGAGACTACCATTAACCTCACAAAATCCGAGGGTGATGTCACATGTTTCGGAAGGGCGAGCAGAACCTGCGCCACCAGTGACATCATTCGTGTTGCTCACGACAAGTAAAAACTCAATTTGAATTTGGTGATGTCGTATAACTACATATTTACGTATATATCTTTGTTAATTAAGGAAGTATCAATGTGTCATGTTCTTTATCAAAAAGCAGTCTTATTTTACAATATGATATATGTTGTCCTACAGACCGACTATCTGTGTTATATTAATAAGTCTTCCTTACTGACATACACAATGTAGATTTATTTTCAGTGGTAAAAGTAATGGAAAAGCGGGAAAGAGCGCCACTCGTGCTATATTATGCTCTCTCTTCGTTTGCCTCCTTGCCATAATTGCATTAGCTGTAACCCTAGCGATTGTTGTAACAAAAAAGATTGACGATAAAAATGAAACTCCTAAAGTTACTCCTGAACCTGGATCTGGGTCTCAAATCGGAGACGGAAGTGGTAATTGTCCGGATACAGGCAATACAGGAAGTTCAAACGGTATGTCATAATTTGAATTTTCCATAACATATATGGCTTCAACGATGTTTTCAATTATATTAATAACTGTACAAAGTCTACAGGTTTGTGCTACGAAACGTATGTATTTATCCTAAAATATATTTATACATCCAACAGTACTAACAGATCAAGTCATCTGGAAATACAACAGACATTTACTTCTGTTAACTCAATCTCTATTCTTTTATGGCCCCTTTGGATCATATAAAGTGACGGTACCCAAATTGCACCTATTTTGACAGTTTTTTTCACCTACGTTTTCTTATGATCAAGAAAAAAATTCCATTCTGTGTTTATTTTGTAGCCATATCCTTCTTTATTATATAGATACATTAATTTGATTTTTAATCCATATTGAGTCATAGAAAAATGGGTTTGAACCGACCTCCAACTATCCATGATTCCATATTGAGGAGTACCCAAATTGCATCCATGCTTAAATTCACATCATTAAAAATCAAATAACAGATGTTTTGTTTTATTTTTTCAAATATTAAGAACAATTTGACATAAGTACACGCTCACTTTTCATTTTTTTTTAAATGGATACTTGCTACATTTTTTTTGTTTGTTCATTTTTAAAAGATGACTTTTTGTGAACGTTGCGTGGCAGTGTTTTCTTACATTTTTCTTTTCCAATAAAAGCTTCATCTGCAGATATAAACTGTGAAAGTTAAGTGTATATTTGAATATATTTACCTTTTTTGTAAGCCGTGTATACATAATGTCAAATAATCAAAAGACAAATTGGTTAGTCTCAAAGAAAACTTTTAAGAATTTCTCAACTGTTTATGTTGAATAGGTGCAATTTGGGTACCGTAACGTTAGCATCCTTGGCTTTGTTTGTTTTTGGTATGAGTGTGCCTGCTGAAGGTAAATCCAGAAAAGTAGTTCGAATGAACATAATTTGTTAAGTGTTATATTTATTTTGCAGGCCGTCGATATCGTTTTTTAGTTTGCTGGTTGGTTGGTTGCTTTCTTAAGACTCATACATTTGAAATGTAAGATCTGCCAATTTTCTGGTAAAAAATTTTGTCCTCTCCTTAGCGGTTTTTGATCCCATGCTTCTGTGATACTGTTGTTTGACAACTACTGCTTCCAGTGCCCAAGACCACTCGACCAACTAGGCTATATTGCTCCATCAGTCGGGTGACGCTTTCCTCGACGGCTTGGTCTAGGGTTGTAACACAACTACATTATGTATGCTAGCATGAAGATGGAATACCTCACAGATCAACTGTTTTTGTCAGTCTTAACTGATATAAAGAATGTATAATTATGTAGTATATATTCATTAAAGCATCGACTTTATATATAGACACATACAAATCAAATCAAATAAAATATTAGTTATCATAACTTAAAATAACAATTTTATACTTTTTGGTTGATTCCAAAACGAGCAACAGGCTGACCAAAGAATAGATAGTTTACCCTCCATCAATATCTTTGTATAAAACATGTGTCGCCAAATATCTTTAATAATGTGGTTGCATATATCTTAATATCAATGAATAGACCTTAAACCGATGCTGTTTGAGCTGTTTCCCTTCAGTTTTCCCTTAAAGGCTTTTAAGTTCATAATACCACTAAATCATGGACAGTTGGTCTACCATAAGTAAAGGAGTTTTTTTTCCCCATTATTTGTCATGTTACTATATACTGAACACTTTGATTACGCATTATCATATATTGCTTTGTCCAATAAAATATTTGAATTTAAATGCAAGAAGTTCGAATGCAAAATACAGACAAATTTGTTATACACATCAAACAACTATACAGGGTAGATACTGTCATAAAATAGAAGTTCCTTCATAGTCTAAGTTCCAAATGGCAGAAATATTCTGGAATATTATTTCCACCCGAACAAATATTACAGCATTTGTTCCTAACGGAAAAAACGGTATAGAAAATTTGTTCCAGCAGGATCAGATATAAGACGAGCGGAAGGACTTTTTTTCGGGACGATGGGATTAGGCCTTTATTTCTGCAGGAATTCGGGATGACACCCCCTCCTACCGCCCCTCATATAATGACATTGTTTGTGTTTGTTTTCTGATGGCCTAATGTCTTATAAACCTTGCAGATGTAATCTGCTGGATTAAAATACTACTAGTGTTTAATTTTCGAGTAAAGAGGCTAGTCTAATCATTATCCTTTTTCGTTTTATGTATTTTCGTGGAAAAATGTTAGAAAATTATTCAATAATGTTATGATTTCATTCAGAATAATTATTTTATTACAGAACTTTGTACCACACCAGACTGCGTAAAAGCAGGTAAGCTTTGATTTGTAGTTAACATTTTGTGGTAAAAACTGCAGAGATTCTGATAATCATTTAAATACAAAATATATTTCTTCTGTTTTCTTTATGATACGTTTTCTGTCCCAATTTTCACAATTTAAAAGATCATCAGATTGAGGAAAACTGCATCTTCGTAGATATATTGATTTCATGGTTTTGCCAAAGTCTGCGTACAAGCCAATAGAAAATGTATACCTCGTTGAACATTAAATTCGTAGTTCACATAGATCCACGGAATCCACGAAAATTGGTATCCCATGAATATTAATGAATCTACAGTATATCACATTTACACCTGTGACTTCAAAGACTCGCTAAAAGATAGAAGAATAGTCGGTTGACTGGGAGAACAGATCATTGACTGTTAATCGATTCTGATCTGTTCATTAAAAAACCGTATTATTGTTGTAATTTGACTATTGAATCACGAAGCAAATGAAAATATCCACTGATCAACGGGCCTCCTAAATTGCAGCCTCCAAATCGATTAAAATATACTAAAGATCGGAGTTATTCTTCCCACCTACTTTATATTAATAGATGAAATGAGTTGCATAAGCATACATTGCGTAGATTGAGGCTGATGTAATAATAATAAAACAGTTATAGACTGGATTTTCGTTCAGCTGTTGTTTGACTCACACACTGAACAGATGCCATCAGCCTTCGGCTTCAGGCAAAAATTCAGTCTTCGGGTCAAACACACAAGTTGTTAACCTCAAACAAAGTCAATAACTGCATTTTGCTATGATCCCTACTATGTAGATTATTAAATATTAGTCACAGCTTTAAAACAAATGCCACTATTATCTTTCTACATTAGCTTCTAATATGATGAAATCCATGGACATGTCAGTCGATCCTTGTGCAGATTTCTTTGAATACGCATGCGGAGGATGGACAAGATCTCATGTTATTCCGGAAGACAAAGCCGTCCTGGGAACTTTTTACACACTCAGGGACGATGTTGATATAAAACTTAAAGGTAATTAATTATCTCTAACGTGTAATTGAATTCAATAGAGATGAAATACTTTCATAGGTATACAATTGTTTCAGAACGATTCCGCCATTTTGATTTTGAGATAACAATCACGTGGTTTACAAATTATTGTTTTATTTACCAATTAAACGCAACATCTAAGACGGCACACCAGTTCCATAACAGCATAACAACAGTGCGTAGGAATCTTTAAAACAGAACAAACAAAACCTGGATTTAACTCTAATAATTTTCTGTTTTTAGTAATCAAATGTTAATATAAGCTTCATTTTGTAATTTTATAGAGTTGAAAACGGGTTGACCGTGCATACAACATTAGAAATAAGCGTCAACACGCTCGGTACGAAATATGCTCCGGTAAACGCTTTAATACCGGCCTATAAAGATTGCAAACATCAAGCATTTTAATTTAATTCTGATATAAAGAGATACAAAGACAAAATATTAGAAAACATTACATACTTCCCATTTGAAATTTATGATTTTCAAAACCAGTTTTGCTGCATACGGTAATACGCAATAGGAAACCCATTTTGAATTTCTCGAATATAGATAATCAACCAGATCGGTTCTACTTTATCGGTATTATACTTATTGGGTTTTCAACAACTGTCATCGAAATTCATGAATATAGCAAAGAATCGATAGAATATTTTTTTTTGCTGACTTGAATTGATATTCTATTAATGGAAATTTGCTTCTATAATTTGTTTTCTTGTTATTCCAGCTGTGTTAGAAGAACCTATTGCTGTTGGAGAATGGGTAGCTATTACTAAAGCTAAAAAGTATTACAAATCTTGTGTTAATCTTAGTAAGTTCATTGTAAAGATACATTAGAACATCTGTCATTTTTTGTACAAGTTTGCAAGAAAAAGTTTATCTACAGACATCTTAGATCATCATTTGCTTTTGTTAAGATTCTGAATTTATTTATGGTTTGCCTTTCTACTAATTGTTGTCTATGACTCTGTCTAAAGAGGGACGAAAGATACCAGAGGGACAGTCAAACTCATAGATTGAAAATAAACTGACAACGCCATGGCTAAAAATAAAAAGACAAACAGACAAATAATAGTACAGAAGACACAACATAGAAAACTAAAAACTAAGCAACACGAACCCCACCAAAACTGGGGTGATCTCAGGTGCTCGGAAGGGTAAGCAGATCCTGCTCCACATGTGGCACCAGTCGTGTTGCTTATGTTATTACAAATCCGGTAAATAGTCTAATTCGGTAGGTCACATTCGTGAAAAGGGAAGGGTATTGTAGTTACGACATAAGGAACATATCCGATATCATCTGTGAAACGGTTATTCCATAACGGTCAACCAACTCGTGATGGCGTCCGTAAAATTTACGAAGGGATGATTTCAACTTCACCATTTGGAACTCTTGGTTTAATAGCTTCCTTGTGAGCAGCAATCCTCTATCAAGGAAATCATGATAGGAAATACAAGCCCGGGAATATCGTATCAATTGGGAGATATATACTCCGTATGCAGGCGCTGCTGGAATGTTGCTACATAGAAATGGAAAGTTCACAATTGGGAAGCTGAAATCATCTCTTTTGTCGTAAAGTTTTGTTTTCAACCGACCCTCATTGTCAATTTCTAGATGTAAGTCAAGATATGAGGCAGAATTATCTGTATCTGTAGTATCCTTTATCTCTAGTTCGATGGGATAGATTCGTTCAACATAGTCACCAAATTTTGTATTATTTAGTGAGAGAACATCATCTATATAGCGGAACGTAAAGTTAAAGGATATTGCTAACTTCTTATCTTTCTTCCTGTATGAAGTCAGCCTCATAATAATAAAGAAACAAGTCGGCAAGAAGAGGGCACAATTGGTTCCCACTGGAATTCCGACAGTCTGTTGAAAACACGTCCTCCAAACGTAACAAATATGTTGTCAATCAAGAAATCAAGCATCTTGATAATGTCAGTTAACATTGCTTTTATCATAAATTTTGATTTATGATTTCTTTTTTTTCCTTCGGGCATTTTGATTCTCCTTAATTTGAAATAAAATGGCACAAAAGGATTAGATATTCAAATTTTGTACCCACTGCACTAAAAATATCTGTCATACATTTTAAAGAATGAAAAAGTAGCATGAATGTAAAAAAAATTAAAACAGCTTTAATTGAATGTTTTAGTCAACTGGATTATACAGTTTTAGTTATATAATGAAGGGTCCGCAAATGAAACTGAGATTTAATCTCTAGAATAAAGACAACTTTTTATACTGCAACTGGAACAGTTCCATATACAGTTGTGTTATGCCAATCATGTGTTAATCACAATATTTTACACGCGGACTCATTAAGGGTCGGAAAATAGGTTCTATGTTTTTGCAAAAAAAAAAAAAATGCAGCGTTTTATAAGGTAGCTGCAGAAAACAAAAACAATACGAGTTCAATATCAGAAAAAAAAACATTCGTTTTTTATTCGGCACAAAATCTTGAAAAGTTCATATCCTCTCCCCAGTTTCCAAGTTTCATCCAAACAGTGTAAAACCGTCAATACGTTGTAATACGTTACTCTATATCTTAATTTAATATTCATACGTTTGTAAATAGATGTCTAGGAATATCCATGTTCACGGTTCACAGATAAATGCCAGTATAATCGTCTGATCTGTAATTTTACCGATTGTGCCTTATTCCCGATTGTGACCTTTTGATTGAGTGTGTATTCGAACGGCGGGTGTTGTACGCATGGCAGGTGACCATGTCGACACACCCGGTATCGCTCGGTTTTGAGTTCTTGGGCTTCCCTCAGGGTTTGTTTACCACCTTGATTTGTCTCATCTTAATCCAGGAGCGGATCCAGCCATTTATAAAGGGGTTCCTAACCCAGGATAAAGGGGAGGTTCCAACTATATGTCCCCATTCAAATGCATTGATCGTCAAAATAAAGGGGGTTCCAACCCCGGAACCCCCTCTAGATCCGCCACTGTCTTAATCGATTTACGAGATTTAAACATCCGTAAACTACTGTTGCCTTTATTCATACTGTTGAACGGTCGGAATGATGAAAGTACATTAAAATTACCAAGTATAAAAATAATCAGTAAACCTTACCAAATCATTCAAAAATATATGTACTAAAACTATATAACAACGGGATAGTTTGATTAAAAAGTTTATTTAGTGGTTACAAGTACTAGTATTTCCGAGTCCTATGCTGAACCGCTCATAATCTTTACCAGTAAGCAATGAACCCTGAAATTCTAAAATACGTATTAATTTTAACCTCAAATTTAGCTGCCATTGAAGAGATGAATCTAACAGACCCAATGGTGACAGTAAATGAATTAGGAGGATGGCCTGTTGTATCAACGAGCTGGTCTGAATCTTCATTTAATTTGGAAGATGTTTTACTCACAACCAGAAAGTACACCAACAGTCCTCCAATATTTGATTCGTATGCTTACACTGATTCTAAAAATCCAGATGCTCGTATTCTGTATGTGAGTAATACTTTCCTTAAATATAGATTATGCAGTCAAAGACTCCTTGCAATTGTGTTTAACGTAGCCAAGTTTTCACATACTCTACATCTAGCCCTTGTTATATGAATTAAGGACATAGCGGTTATGTGCCAATGAGACCTCAACTTATCGAACTCAGCAACCTCAAAGACAGCTAGAGACCAACATAGTCTTCAGTAATAGACAGGTGTCTATACAATATATCAATCTCACAAATCGTTACGAGTCTAAAAAAGTTGCCAATAAATCATATAGAAACTATTTGTAATTAACTCCAAAATGCCAGCTACAAGATTCACATGTTGTGCTACTAGTATAATTGCAAACTTCTTTGTGTGTGTTTGCTTGTTTATGTGCTTGTATGTTATTCAATATTTAACAGAAATTTTTATTATTTGCAAGCTACCGAATATTGGTAAGATTGAATGTTGGAAAAGAAAGAAATTGAAGCATTACTATATAGGAAAAAGATATGTATTTCGAGTCGCACGTGAAGTTAAGTCGAGTTTCGAGTCTCAATCATTTAAATGAATGAAAATAACACATTATAAATATCGTGCGTCCAAAGAGCTTTTCTGGATTTACCTCAACCAGGAACGCTCAAATCTAAATAATTGAAACCCAGGAGTTTTAGAAAAGAAACTATGTCAACGTTGTCCATAATTTAATATAGTTTGCTGATCCCACTAAACTTAGTATATTTACTCTTTATTTGTTTTTTACTCTTTAATTGAGTCTCAACTATTACTGTTTGTTATATAGGTTGACCAACCAGGGTTCGGGATGCCTAACAGAGAATATTATTTGAAAGGGAGAGAGGATAAAACGTTACTGGCCTATGAAACATTTGCTACAGAAATAGCTGTTATGTTTGGTGCTGACGAAGCAGTGGCCAGAAATGACATGAAAGATATGGTCGACTTTGAAATTAAACTTGCAAATGTGAGATATGATTTATTTGTAAACAAATAATTCTTCCCCTTGAGAGAAGGAACAATAAATAGACAGAATGATCAAAACCATAAAAAATCTACAATTGAAAGAAAAATGCAAACCAGAATTTCAGAATGCTTCAAGTATTTTCAATAACCTTTGAACTATTTCTTATATTTCTTAGTATTTACACTCGTATGCAAGTTTGTCCGCCATTACTTA
Organism: Mytilus coruscus; assembly: GCA_017311375.1. Classification (NCBI taxonomy): domain Eukaryota; kingdom Metazoa; phylum Mollusca; class Bivalvia; order Mytilida; family Mytilidae; genus Mytilus; species Mytilus coruscus. The sequence continues at coordinate 62,084,040 of CM029607.1, read as the reverse complement.
AAATCACTCAAGTTCCCGTAAAAGTTGACATCACAATTTAGAAAATTTGACGTCATAATCAAAAAGTGATTGTTGGTTGACGTCAGAAGGTTATTCGGAGACAAAATTCAGCTAAATACCAAAAATGTAAGTACGTTTATTAAGCTGGACGACAGATGCAAAATTGCCTACAAGCTACAACTCAACACTATCAAGCTATAGACCAAATATACAATCATATATAAAAATTTCTCATAGACAAAAACGTTCTTTCGGTCGGATTGACGGATTGATAGACGGAATGATTTACTTAATGACGAAAGGAGTCGAGTTGTTACTAGTCCTACTTTCGCCATAGACGGCTCAGATAAAAAAAATCAATTAGATTATTTCTGCAACATTGGCAAAAAGTGATGAAAGGCGAAAGTTTGTAGTTATTGCAAAGATCATTTTATGTGTAGAGAACATGGTGTTCTCCAAGCTCATGGCATCCGATTAGAAGTCAACATTTTGACTATTATTGCATATTTAAACATTCTGAACAGCTAAACGAACACCCAATGAACACATTTCTTATGTCTATATTTTACTGGGATGTTTGGTAGCTATGTCAATGATTTTTGCCTTATATCTTTTTCTTATCTACTTCAAGTTTCAAATCTACTTGGAAGTTGCATGTAATTAACCATCCCAAATGTACTTGCAACGCACTCACTCGAATCATCCGCGCCAAGCCATTTATAGTCCTTTTAATAGGAACAACTAATTCAAAATGATGATATGATTATATATCAATGGTCTCTATAACTAAAACATAGCGAATATGTCTTTGAAGTCGGACTGTAAGTCAATATTACATCATGCATTGTACATTAATAGTGTTGATAAATGTAAAGTTTAGACATTAGCCAATATACACAAAACCTTAAATGTTTGAGAAAATTTTTTCCAACATCTAGAATTGTAGTGAAAAGAACAAGACAGACATTATTACTATTTCATTACAGGTATAAAATATTTACGATTTATGATGCCTTTCGACATTCATTACATTTTGTTTAAATGTTGCCATAGAAATTGCCATGAAATTATGTCCATAACTCTTTTGTTTCAGATTTCATTGCCATCAGCAGAACGAAGGGATGAAGATAAAATGTACAACTTGCGGACTATACAAAATTTATCGGATTCGTCCACTGCGGTATGTTGTTGCTTAACGAATTCAAAACGATTGTATTATTGAGGTTTTTCTGCACATGTAGGCGCCGACTATTTACTTTACAATTCGATTTCTAAGGCCTTTCAAATGTAGTTAGAAAATTATATCACAAGTTTACACAACTACAAGGAAAAGTAAAAAAACTCTTAGTCTAAATTCAGTTCCAAACACAGGATACGTTTTTCCGGTCGATTTTTCATCCGATTTTATCCCATCGCCCAGGTAATTCGTACAGCGCCCTTTTTACACGATACAATTTTCAATTCGGTTAACCAAACGATATCCGATTTTAGGATTCACACGGTGAGATTTTAATCGGAAGCAGGTGCACAGGTAAAATTCGAATGAAAATCGAAAGGAAAATCGTACCATGTTAACGCACCAAATCAAAAGAAGCAATATGTGTCACATTGCACAAAACATACGCTTAAAAGTAGTAAATTTACTTTCAATTACACCTTTAGCTCATTTGAAGTCCTTGGTTAATCAAAAACCTTTGCAGAAAATTAAATGAAAATCATTTGAAAACAAACAATTTTAGTTTTCAGTGCATTTCGATTATATGTATCTGTAGGTTTCTACCAGTGTTAAAAGTGGACTTAATTATTTTTTACAGATTGACTGGACGAAATATTTTACAAATCTTTTGAAGATTAATGATTTGAATATAGCCTTAGGTTCAGAAGAAAAAATTATCAACAGAAATCCAGAATATTTACGTCTTTTGTCCGGTATATTAACAGCAACATCAAAAAGGTAAATATGGATTCATCTTCAATAAATGGAAATATTATTGCATGAATTTTTAATCGCTACTGAAATTAAAACAGGAATTCAATACTGGTAATTTCACAAGAGAATTTTACAAAACGGTAATAGATAACTCTCCCTGTCCAGAAATCTGACATGGGATAAAATTGTTCAATTGGTCAAGATCTATCAACTCAGACGAATCGAACAACCCATTGTTGGGTTGTTGCCAACGAATTGGTAGTTTTAACAAAATTTTGCAGTTTTTGTTATTATTTTGAATATTATTATAGATATATATATATACTGTAAGCAGCAATAATGTTCAGCAAAGTAAGATCTACAAAAGTTAATATGACCATAATTGTCAATTGACCCTTAAAGGAGACATGACACGATTTTCAATTTGTGTTTCAAAATGTTTATTTATACTTAACTTTCCCCCAAAATACATCGATAGCAATGTAAGTGTCAAATATTTGGTAAAATATGTATTTTAATGAGATTTTAATGCAACGATTTATCGACCTGTCAAATATGCATATTTCCATCCCGGAAGTCACTCAGAACGAGGCTTCTACGTCAGTGGTTCCTTTCATTCATATTGACATATGGGTACAACGCAAATCTAGTTTCGATTATTATCCAAATAAAGGGGTTCCAACCCCGGAACCCCCTCTAGATCCGCCACTGTCTTAATCGATTTACGAGATTTAAACATCCGTAAACTACTGTTGCCTTAATTCATACTGTTGAACGGTCGGAATGATGAAAGTACATTAAAATAACCAAGTATAAAAATAATCAGTAAACCTTACCAAATCATTCAAAATATATGTACTAAAACTATATAACAACAGGATAGTTTGATTAAAAGTTTATTTAGTGGTTACAAGTACTAGTATTTCCGAGTCCTATGCTGAACCGCCCATAATCTTTACCAGTAAGCAATGAATCCTGAAATTCTAAAATACGTATTTATTTAAACCTCAAATTTAGCTGCCATTGAAGAGATGAATCTAACAGACCCAATGGTGACAGTAAATGAATTAGGAGGATGGCCTGTTGTATCAACGAGCTGGTCTGAATCTTCATTTAATTTGGAAGATGTTTTACTCACAACCAGAAAGTACACCAACAGTCCTCCAATATTTGATTCATATGCTTACACTGATTCTAAAAATCAGATGCTCGTATTCTGTATGTGAGTAATACTTTCCTTAAATATAGATCATGCAGTCAAAGACTCCTTGCAATTGTGTTTAACGTAGCCAAGTTTTCACATACTCTACATCTAGCCCTTGTTATATGAATTAAGGACATAGCGGTTATGTGCCAATGAGACCTCAACTTATCGAACTCAGCAACCTCAAAGACAGCTAGAGACCAACATAGTCTTCAGTAATAGACAGGTGTCTATACAATATATCAATCTCACAAATCGTTACGAGTCTAAAAAAGTTGCCAATAAATCATATAGAAACTATTTGTAATTAACTCCAAAATGCCAGCTACAAGATTCACATGTTGTGCTACTAGTATAATTGCAAACTTCTTTGTGTGTGTTTGCTTGTTTATGTGCTTGTATGTTATTCAATATTTAACAGAAATTTTTATTATTTGCAAGCTACCGAATATTGGTAAGATTGAATGTTGGAAAAGAAAGAAATTGAAGCATTACTATATAGGAAAAAGATATGTATTTCGAGTCGCACGTGAAGTTAAGTCGAGTTTCGAGTCTCAATCATTTAAATGAATGAAAATAACACATTATAAATATCGTGCGTCCAAAGAGCTTTTCTGGATTTACCTCAACCAGGAACGCTCAAATCTAAATAATTGAAACACAGGGAGTTTTAGAGAAGAAACTATGTCAACGTTGTCCATAATTTAATATAGTTTGCTGATCCCACTAAACTTAGTATATTTACTCTTTATTTGTTTTTTACTCTTTAATTGAGTCTCAACTATTACTGTTTGTTATATAGGTTGACCAACCAGGGTTCGGGATGCCTAACAGAGAATATTATTTGAAAGGAAGAGGATAAAACGTTACTGGCCTATGAAACATTTGCTACAGAAATAGCTGTTATGTTTGGTGCTGACGAAGCGGTGGCCAGAAATGACATGAAAGATATGGTCGACTTTGAAATTAAACTTGCAAATGTGAGATATGATTTATTGTAAACAAATAATTCTTCCCTTGAGAGAAGGAACAATAAATAGACAGAATGATCAAAACCATAAAAGAAACTACAATTGAAAGAAAATGCAAACCAGAATTTCAGAATGCTTCAAGTATTTTCAATAACCTTTAAACAATTTTTTATATTTCTTAGTATTTACACTTGTATGCAAGTTTGTCCGCCATTACTTAAAATCACACCAGTACCCGTAAAGTTGACATCACAATTTAGAAAATTTGACGTCATAATCAAAAAGTGATTTTGGTTGACGTCAGAAGGTTATTCGGAGACAAAATTCAGCTAAATACCAAAAATGTAAAGACGTTTATTAAGCTGGACGACAGATGCAAAATTGCCTACAAGCTACAACTCAACACTATCAAGCTATAGACCAAATATACAATCATATATAAAAATTTCTCATAGACAAAAACGTTCTTTCGGTCGGATTGACGGATTGATAGACGGAATGATTTACTTAATGACGAAAGGAGTCGAGTTGTTACTAGTCCTACTTTCGCCATAGACGGCTCAGATAAAAAAAATCAATTAGATTATTTCTGCAACATTGGCAAAAAGTGATGAAAGGCGAAAGTTTGTAGTTATTGCAAAGATCATTTTATGTGTAGAGAACATGGTGTTCTCCAAGCTCATGGCATCCGATTAGAAGTCAACATTTTGACTATTATTGCATATTTAAACATTCTGAACAGCTAAACGAACACCCAATGAACACATTTCTTATGTCTATATTTTACTGGGATGTTTGGTAGCTATGTCAATGATTTTTGCCTTATATCTTTTTCTTATCTACTTCAAGTTTCAAATCTACTTGGAAGTTGCATGTAATTAACCATCCCAAATGTACTTGCAACGCACTCACTCGAATCATCCGCGCCAAGCCATTTATAGTCCTTTTAATAGGAACAACTAATTCAAAATGATGATATGATTATATATCAATGGTCTCTATAACTAAAACATAGCGAATATGTCTTTGAAGTCGGACTGTAAGTCAATATTACATCATGCATTGTACATTAATAGTGTTGATAAATGTAAAGTTTAGACATTAGCCAATATACACAAAACCTTAAATGTTTGAGAAAATTTTTTCCAACATCTAGAATTGTAGTGAAAAGAACAAGACAGACATTATTACTATTTCATTACAGGTATAAAATATTTACGATTTATGATGCCTTTCGACATTCATTACATTTTGTTTAAATGTTGCCATAGAAATTGCCATGAAATTATGTCCATAACTCTTTTGTTTCAGATTTCATTGCCATCAGCAGAACGAAGGGATGAAGATAAAATGTACAACTTGCGGACTATACAAAATTTATCGGATTCGTCCACTGCGGTATGTTGTTGCTTAACGAATTCAAAACGATTGTATTATTGAGGTTTTTCTGCACATGTAGGCGCCGACTATTTACTTTACAATTCGATTTCTAAGGCCTTTCAAATGTAGTAAGAAAATTATATCACAAGTTTACACAACTACAAAGAAAAGTAAAAAAAAAACCCTCTTTTAGTCTTAATTCAGTTCCAAACACAGGATACGTTTTTCCGGTCGATTTTTCATCCGATTTTATCCCATCGCCCAGGTAATTCGTACAGCGCCCTTTTTACACGATACAATTTTCAATTCGGTTAACCAAACGATATCCGATTTTAGGATTCACACGGTGAGATTTTAATCGGAAGCAGGTGCACAGGTAAAATTCGAATGAAAATCGAAAGGAAAATCGTACCATGTTAACGCACCAAATCAAAAGAAGCAATATGTGTCACATTGCACAAAACATACGCTTAAAAGTAGTAAATTTACTTTCAATTACACCTTTAGCTCATTTGAAGTCCTTGGTTAATCAAAAACCTTTGCAGAAAATTAAATGAAAATCATTTGAAAACAAACAATTTTAGTTTTCAGTGCATTTCGATTATATGTATCTGTAGGTTTCTACCAGTGTTAAAAGTGGACTTAATTATTTTTTACAGATTGACTGGACGAAATATTTTACAAATCTTTTGAAGATTAATGATTTGAATATAGCCTTAGGTTCAGAAGAAAAAATTATCAACAGAAATCCAGAATATTTACGTCTTTTGTCCGGTATATTAACAGCAACATCAAAAAGGTAAATATGGATTCATCTTCAATAAATGGAAATATTATTGCATGAATTTTTAATCGCTACTGAAATTAAAACAGGAATTCAATACTGGTAATTTCACAAGAGAATTTTTACAAAACGGGAATAGGTAACTCTCCCTGTCCAGAGTTCATGATTTCACCCTAGTTTTTAAACGTTCGTGTTGTTCAAATTTTTATTTTTCTGTGTACAATATTATCGATTTATGCTTTTTCTATTATGTCTTTTCTTTTAACCATGGAGTTTTTCTCTTTTCGACATATTATTTTTAAGTGTCATAGGAATCGTCTTTTTAGCCTTTATTATTTTGAGTATTTTGAATAATCAAGATTAACATACAAGTGGGAGGTTTAGCTGGCTATAAAACCAGGTTTAACTCACCATTTCCTTCGGAAAATGCCTGTACCAAGTCAGGAATATGACAGTTGTTTTTCCATTGGTTGGTAACGTTTGATTTTGTCAGTTTTTATGGACTTCTCCTTTTTAAATACCTTGGCGTTCGGTATTTTTGTTATACTTTCATAACACAATCATGACATGATAGTAATATTTTTATTTTCTTAACTAGAACCATCGCAAACTACATTGTATGGCGATATGTCAAACGGTTACCTAATGCCCTGCCAGAACGTATCCGTGATATTCAGACAAAATACCGCAAGGTAAGTCATATATTTAAACTGTTGCTTCTTCAGTCCAAAAACAATGCAAAATGTATGCTACTAACCTACTCATTTAATAAATATTCAATTATATTTATTGGATTGATCTCTTTTTAGTTCCAAATACTTGTTAGTATTTAAGATATCCATTTGATAAATGTAACCGTGTTTTTTTTTTATTTTGAGTATATTAAATTGTAAAAAAATCGGTCATTAATTTTTTTTAACACAAATTTATTAATTTTATTACACCTTAACTGTTAACAATCGGTCATTAATTTTTTAACACAAATTTATCAATTTTATTGCACCTTAACTGTTAACAATCGGTCATTAATTTTTTTTAACACAAATTTATCAATTTTATTGCACCTTAACTGTTAACAATCGGTCATTAATTAAATACATTTTATTCCAGGCATTAGTAGGAACCGCTCAGGTGGAACCAAGATGGAAAACGTGTGCTGGTGCAACAAACTCTAACTTTGGATTAGCAGTAGGGAATCTTTTCATTGCCAAATATTTTGGTGCTGAAGCGAAAGTTGATGTAAGTAGCATTAATTTTACAATAATAGTAAATCTATATGCGTTTAATCAAAAATAACAAAATGAATACATACCGTTAATTGGACTTAAGAGAAAAAAAAACAAAAAAAATACCGGAATGAACGTTAATTTGAATCTTCAAAGTAAGTCAATAAGTCATTAGATTTGACAGAATGATGTTTAAAATGTGTTTAAAGTGGATTTTGCAGAATTTTACGAGTTTTAATGGAATTAATAAATAAACAGTTCCTCAAACCGACGAGGATCTTATCTATTGACATTGTGAAAACAAGATCCCAAACTGAAAATGTGAGTAAAAAAATCTTCACACAGAGCCTGTCAGAAAAAATAAGTCATTGATGTTATGTCTTTTCTAGTCTTGACATTAAACCCTAATAGACCTTTTTTAGTTTCTATATTATTGGTGGGAAACATCACAAGTGTACTCATCATATCGACGACGAACAAGTTCGCAACGTGCATATTTTTAGTCGCATCTAGTAGTTTAAACGTATTTTGTTGTTCAAAAGAGGACAAACGGATTAGACACAAGTTTTTCTACTTCGTAACGTTTTCTCCAATACATACATAAATATAAACATGAATGAACATTACATATATCTTACTTTAACAAATTATTATTTTTGGCATCTAGTGTAAAGACAAGCTGTTGTTCTAGTTTTTAATTTTGAATTTAGTTTTGATTGCCGCTTTGACTTCAGGCATTCTCAAACAGTTATCATAGCTATATTAAGAATTATATGCTATTTTTTAAAGCCAGCTTGAAACTTCTGACAATGAAAGTACAGATTAATTGTGTCATTTGAGTTTATTTTTGTTCTCCAGACCTGATGATATTGTGGTCTAAACGTAATGCTTTTTTTTTGCTAGAAATCGGATACTGTCCGTTTTTTTATAACCAACCGCCCCTTGTTAAAAGGCAATGTTTTGCATTAAATTACTTTAATAAGGAAATGAAAAATTCATCTAGAGAACTGACTGTTCTTAAGCGATAAATGTTTTGTGTTGAGTTTATTCCCGTAGATAACTTACTGTGAAAGTACTTTTATTCGTGGGGTACTAATTTTCGTGGTTTTCGTGGATGGCTTTATCCACGAATTTAAGTGTCCAACGAAATATAACTGTTGTCGGTCCAAATCAGGACATGGAAAGATCCCCAATACCATAGGTTTGACTACATAGAATATCAGCAAACGCACTATGAACTAAAGATGCAACTTCAGACATGATTCTGTCCATTTAATCTTTTAATGACCTAAACTGTACAAGTTTTAACCTTTTAATTCTCACGAAAAAAAATAGTTTTGATCGATAAAAGTCAGACTTCCGGTGATGATATGCGATGATGAAGTGTTCATGCTATATCCTCATAATTCTCATACGAAAAATTAATAGTTTCATAAGAAATGATTCTTCAAGTCAAAGTACATTTGAAGTTTTTTTTATGTACCGGTAACCGTTTTTCTTAAGTGACATGTTTATGGCCCAATTAACACCTTTGGTAACCGTTAATCTGTTGATCAAACAATCTCGGGTTAATACGTGTCATCACTTCTGATTACACGTGTGCAACAATTAAAAGTTTACTTTGCAATTTCCTTTTATCGAGACAATTTGTAAGAATAGATGAATCGGCTTATTTCAGAAAGTAATTATCTTATTAAAAGTTGGATGAATGTTGTCATTAATGAAAGACGAACAGGTAGGTGAAAATGAACACCTTATTTTGCAATGTTCCAGAAATTATTATAAATCAATATAATATGATTATTTTCACGACTTTTCGTTTTAGATGGTTTCAAATTATTCATCCAATTTTTTTCTTTCAAAAACTAAAATCTACGAATTTAAGAACCCACGAACATGCAACTTTTGCTCAAACCACGAAAATTGATACCCACGAATAAAAGTACTTTCACAGTATTATATATTCTGTGAAATGGGATTTATTAGTTATTTACGTCTATAAGCGTGGATAACTAATATATTGTGTACATAATTCTAGTTCGAATGAAATTTCTACTATATACACACTCCAAGATGTTAAAGTTGATAATCATATTTCCTTCTGCCTGTATGTCTGTCCATTTGAATTGTCATCGCCATTCCTTCTAAACGGCTGAAAGGATATTGATGAAATTTTACACATCAGAAGAACACAACTTGAAGATGTGTATCTAGGAAATAATCGATTTTACTTACTAGTACTTACTTCCATATACTAATAATGTTGCGTGGCGAGGTTCGTTCAATCAGTTTTATTTCGGTTTAGGTTGAAAATATGATAAAACAACTTCGTGTGGCCATGAAAGAACTTATACAGAGCAATGATTGGATGGATATGACGACCAAGGCTGTAGCAAAAGAAAAGGTATGTTTCTGTTTAATCTTGTAGATTGTCACTTTTGTGTATCCGACATGTAATTCTACCAATTCAAAATACCAAAATTAATCACAACATCAACCGAAAAATAGAAAAATAAGCAACTCATCATCAGTATCAGGACTAGCTTGTAAACTTTTGATTGATATGGTACTAGCTCATTCTAAGTTATCACATAATATTACACTCAAAACATTGAAACAAGTGAATGCTACTGTTTAATTTATGACCATGCTTGTTCATATTATCTGCTTCATATCTTAAAGAAAACGTAGTTGATTTATACTTATAATTTAAAACTTGATAAGTTTAATAATTGAATAGTAAGGAACTGATAATTTACAGTTTTTTTTTAATTCAGTACAAAACTCAGAAAAGTAATTTAATAATGTTAATCTATGTGCTTACTTATATTTATTATATCGCTTTCTGTTTCAAGGCTGATTATATAAAGCCAAGAATTGGATACCCAGATGAAGTAGATTTGGAATCAAAAGTAAACAAGGAATACGAAAGGGTATGTTACTATTAGGTCCCGCTTCATATTGAAGATGTGATCTCTTATAGTTTAAACATATTTTATTGTTCAAAAAGGACAAACGGATTAGACATAAGTTTTTCAACGTAACTTCTTTTCTTATAACCAATTAAACACTTAAGGTTAATAAAGCTACAGTGATAGTCTGTTTAAAATAGGGTCCAATGTTAACATTTTACGCGTTTGCAAAGTATGCTCTACTACAATGTATAAAACTGATTTTTGTCTCGCCTTGACGGAGTCAAAAAGCGAGACATAGGTATGCTGTTTCTGGCGACGGCGGCGGCGGCGTCAACAATGTATTAGTTTGTGATTAGGTCTAGTTTATTGTGAACCACTAGAGGTAGATCAATGACATTTGGTATGCAGTTGTATTAGCATTGGCACATCGCATTGATATGCAGATTTTTTGGTCCTGCCCCCTCAGCCATGGTTAATTGACATCTAAACTTTGCTTAGTTTACATGTATTAGTTTGTGATTAGGTCAGTTTATGGGGAACCGCTAGTGGTAGGTCAATGATATTTGGTATACAGTTGTTTAAGCATTGGCATATCTCATTTCCATGGAGATTATTTGGCCCCGCCTCCTCAGTCATGGTTTATTGACTTTGAAACTTTTGCTTAGTTTACATATGTATTCGTTTGTGATAAGGTCCGTTTAAGATGAACCACTTATGTTAAGTCAATGATATTTTTTATGCAAATGTATTGGCATTTGCAAGTTTTATTTCCATGGAGATTATATAACCCCACCCCCTCATTATGGTTCATTGACTTTGAAACTTTTACATAGTTTACAAGTTAATGTTTGTGTTTAGGTTTGTTTAAAGGGAACGACTTATGAAAAGTCAATGGTATTTGGTATGCAGTTGTATTAGCATTGGTACATCTCATTTCCATGGAGATTGTTTAGCCCTGTACCTTCAGTCATGGTTCATTGACTTTGAATATTTGCATAACTTACATGTTAAAGTATTGCTATTTTAATTTTAACATTTGCATTATTCCGTTGGTTTATAAAGTCTAACGTTTGATTGTGTCAGATTTATGGACTTTCCCTTTTTGAATTTATCTTGGAGTTTGGTATTTTTATTATACTTCTTTATTTCTGATATTGGAAATGTGACATCTCTTTTCTAAAGGATATACATCATAATGTTAAGATAGTAGATAGGTTTCTTGAATTTTCAATCGTTTACATCCGTTTAACTTGCCGCCAACACGAAAAAAAAAAAACTCTTTGTTTAATCATGATCTTAGAAAAAGTACACTTGAAATATCCTTCGGTGGAATCCATGTGCGTATTTAAGACTTGACGCCATCTAATTATCATCGAGAAGACCTCCGAAGACTGCTGATGCATTATAAACCTATATAAAATAAATAAAAATATAAACAGACAGACAGCACGTGCAATCGTAAAAAGTCGATTTTTCTAGGTCTGTAATTTCATGTTATATAGATTAAAACCAAATGTAAATCATCGTTTTACCTGTATAAGGATGACTTTATGTGGGCCGGATCAGTCAACGGAAAGGTATTCCTGGTTGCTTCATTGTTTCTGTTTTCAATGTTCACATTTTTTTCTTTTTAATGAATTGACATGCTGACCACATACTGATCACAATGGCAACCCATCTCCATTAAGGGTCAGGTAAAAGGTTGCATGAATACGGATTCAAATGAAAAATGAATACGCCGGCGTTATTGTTGTGTTTTAACGAAATTGACGAAATTGAACCAAACTGACTGCAAATAGTGAAATATTATTTTTAAATTCTGCTTTCAGAAATGTTTGCAACAAAAACAAATCATATTTAAATTTTTTGTCTAAATCGTAGCTAATACTTATTTAAGTAAGAACAATGTTTACAATAAGATAAAATGACGAGGTAAACACCAATTTGTATATTTCCTCTGCAAGTCGTTTATAATTAAATGAAAAACACTTAACACTATGCGAACACTGTATTTTACATTACAACACACGGCTCAATACACTCAAACAGTAGTCAGGCCTGAGATGCGAGATAGCAACAAAGGTACCTTGTATATTCAGGGTTAACCTGTCAACCCATCTCGATCTAGCTCCGTCTCCAGTTAATGCAATACGGTCAGGTTTTGGCCTTAGCATTCAAAATAGATTTACGAGTTTTGAACATATATATTTATATTTTTTAAAACTATTGTAGCTTATTTTCAATTGAATTAAACACATTTTCAGTGTGCGACATTTTGATTGCTTTATTCAGATACATGTTACTAGCGATGACTTTTACAAGAACACCCTCAGTATATGGATTAATGGTGTTACCAAAAACATAAAGGAACTCAGGGAACACGTTGACAAAAACAAGTTAGTCATCCTAAAACGACCATATCAATTAAGGAGTTTACCAAGTATCAAAGAAAATTTAAAAGTTATCCTACATTTTTTTTGCAATGTACCTAAATGACAAATAGAAATCGTCGTCGCCGGAATCGTATCAACTTCTATTGTCATCTTTTACATTAAAGAAATGATAAGTCATGTGCTAATTATTGAAAAGATAGATAAATATGTAATAACTATTCATCGTCCTCGGAACATATAATTTGTTTGTGGAAGGTTGAGAAAGAGGTAGCATTTCAAGGCATTTATGTAATGTGTTTGTGATGCGTGGCCAGGTGAAGTTAACCCATTGTCGTATTTTGACATTCTAAGTATCTCTTGTTTTATATAGTGTTGTGATAGTGATATAGATATTATATATGTTGGTGATATATATGCTATTGCACTAAAGCTAGAGTAACAACTTCGAATGCTTACCTTTTTCCCGCTTATAAGTTAATGCTCGCAAACATTTCATATAGCTCTATTTTCTATCTATTGGTATCCAGCGTATTCGATGACGGTTATATCGAAACTCTTATCGCGTGCACTTACCGATTGTTTCTCGACATAACTAAAGTAATTAATGGCTTTATCGTGAAATTGTTTGTTTTGAGATAAAATTAAACAAAAACAGTATTTTCCGGTTCTTAAAATACTGTTTGCCGCATAAACAGAATTTAGAGATTGATATTGAAATGATGACTTTTTATTACGATCATACATCAAGGAACATTCTTTATTGTAAGCTTATTTGTAAGACACAGTATTGATGCATAATTTTGTAAATCTATTTTTACAGATGGAGCACTCCACCAGCAACAGTTAATGCATTCTATGATCCACAAACGAATCAGATCAGTAAGATTTTCTGCTAGAACGATGGATTAACAAAATAAACGCCAGATTTTAATTCTTTAAAAGTCAATTCAACATAAGCACTTAAACGGATGGTATGAGAAATACTCCATCCTAAATTAGTGATGTACGAACTTGAATGGAAAAAACAAATAATTCCAAAGTTTTTAGATTTAGTTAAAGATGACTTTTAAAATAATGACAAAATATTTTTCAACGCAAAATTTTAAATCAATACTTGTATAAAATTCATTTAAATAGATTTATATGTACAATACAATATTTTACAGTGTTTCCAGCGGGTATTCTTCAACCACCTTTTTATCACAGAAACTATCCAGAGTAAGTATAAAACATATTTAATCAGATATGATGATATTGGATTTTTAAATTAAAATTTGATAATAACAGTACTGTTTTTTATATGCAATACACCATATCAGGTGAATTTACTTGTTTAAAATAAGATAAAAGTAAGGTTATTGTTGGTTGCCTTGTATAGAATAGAGAATGGAAACTGGGAATTTGCCAATTAGACGACAACCCGACCAAAGAACAGCCCAAAACCAAAAATGGGTCTTCAACGCAGCGAGAAAATCCAGCATTCGAAGGCGGGCTTCATCTAGCCCCGAAACAATAATGTATACTAGTTCATCGAAATATTGATACAGACCATTCACGAAGTTATTGAAAACAAGGCAAAAGTGATTGACCTGCATATATAAAAACAATGTCATTTAATACTTCGGTGTAGATATAAAGCATGCAAGAACGTAATGAAAAGCACATAAGACAAGAATTTGTGCAATGGCCAAGGTAAATTAGTAAAGAATTTCATTTCAGACATTATTGTTTGTTTCTAACTATAAACAAGCAATGTTAATTGATATAAATTCCAGTCTGAATCATCACATGGCTTACATGTTCTTCAGTTCAATTGAAGTAGATAGGTAAAAAAGGCATGTTGCCATATTCTAAATGAAGTTAAAAAAGGGGAACCTTATATAAGCATATCTACTTAGTCCAACATTTTGAAAATTGGAGTAACTCTCAGTTGCTTTGGAGATGATGTTTGCATGTACACTGATCGTATTTACTCTCAAATAACAATACAGAGGACAACTGCCAAGACTGCAATTTCTCTAATATCATCAATGTATAGAATACTTTTTAAATTTTAATGAATATTTCATCATATACATATTATATATTTTAGTTATCTTAATTATGGTGGCATTGGATACGTGATTGGACATGAAATTACTCATGGATTTGATGACTCAGGTAAATCAACTTGTCTTTACTAGGTGAATTTTGTTCAATCTCCCTGAACTAAAATGTAAACTTTATCAAACTAAGTTTTATTTCAGAACTGTAATTATGTACTACTCATGGTTTCAATAAGGTTTTGTAATATATTTATATGGTAATATCAATAATATGATTGGCAAGAAATCTGTATGCATACCAACCACTGGTCAATACTTATGCTGATGGACTGTTAGTACCAGATGGTATCACCAGCCCTGTAGCCAGTACTTCGATACTGGCATGAAAATACGGGTATTATTTGATGAAACTTGCTGTTTCAAAATTTGTTAAATAATTTTAAATCAATAAATATTCTCTATTATGCAAAGCTCTGATTTCTTGTCCGGTTTTGGCTATACTAAAGGTCCTTTTTGGTTTGATCAGCTCTTCAATGTTTGTAATAGTTTTGGATTTTAAAATATTTTGGACTAGAGCATCACTATCTAAATACATTAACTGTCGAATTACACATCTGGTGCAATAAAATTGGTACCGTTAATGTTGTTACAGGTATTTACCTTGAATTTCTTAAATTGAAAGTTACAATTATGTTTTGATGACATTGGTAAATAAATGTTTTATTTCTGTATTTATAATATAAGATAATCAATTCCATTCAAAGGATTCATTGACATAAGTTACTTTGTATGTCCGTGGTGTAACCAAAAAAATCCAAGCTAAAAAAATAATATTCCTTTCGGAAACAAAGTGACCTACAAAACAAGAAAGAGGCGACCAAGAACCTAAAAAGCCACGGGTTAATGGCTTGACAAGGGAATGAGAGGAAGCCGAGGAAACTAAGGCGACCTAGAACAGATAAAGCAGGGTGATTTGCAGGGGATTTTATACGTTTCTAAAAATACAATAAATTACATTTCAGGGAGAAGGTATGACAAACAGGGTAAACTTAACCAGTGGTGGACCAATACAGCCATAAACAACTTCAAAGCTAAAGCTGAATGTATACAAAATCAGTACGGCAATTATACTGTGACGGCAGCTAATATGAATGTAAGATTTCTTATAGCTCTATTCAAATAAAATAAAGAAATAAGCTGTTTTATTACATTATTATCGCAACCAGTCGGTAAGTATAGATTTTTTCATATTATGATGGATGTTTTGTTTTATATAAATGAGCAATGGACCTTTAATCATGGATAAAAACAATTAAACAACATTTAAGAAATCTGAAATTTATTCTTTTGTTGTGCTGTAAAACCACTGTCCAATGATTTTTGGGGATTGAGTGCTCGTAAATATGTATAAACCCGCCAATTCTACATGTGCCTGACCCCAGTCAGAAGCCTGTAATTCAGTGGTTGTCGTTGGTTGCTGTCTATTTTGTTTGATTTTCTGTTGTTTCTTTATCAGAAATTCATTGCCATTCTAATGAATATTATTGAAAGTCTGTGTCACAGATTTCAAGTGGAATATTAATTTTTCGTGGCCTTTATCCCGTTCTCCATTCCCCGTTTTATTATCTCATTGGGTTTTTGAATATTACAAGCTACATGATGACTGCCAACAGAGAAACAATAAAACATTACTTTTCCGTCGGACCTTTTTTTTTAATTAGACCATTGTGTTTTCTCGTCTTCTTTCTCTGTCTGTTTGTTGACAGGGTTTTTTGCTGTTGTCTCATTAGAAGCAATATGTGTTTATTTGTATATTTTAAATTACCAAAACTCATATAATCATTTTAGCTGAATGGAAAATTAACACTTGGAGAAAACATAGCAGATAATGGTGGAATAAGAGAAAGTTTTAAGGTAAAATTGTGGTAACAGATTCTTAATGTTATCTCTTGGTTTATACCGTGGTTAATTCATACTAGCATAGCAGTTTCATGTTTTGTATCAATCACTAAAAACGTCCAAAAGGAAACTTAAAAGCGTTTTGATTTCTTAATAAAAGCCAATCAAAGATACAAGGATTTTAAATTATTACGCCTGACACACATTTAGTATACATAAGAATCGCCAGTCGCTCTCGAATCAAAACATTTGGAAGGTCAAATATACATCAAAGTTAAAATCCAAAAATTCCAAAAAGTTGTGCCTTATCTGGCTACCGAGTTAGACAAATAATAATAATACATAAAAAGGTTAATAGGAATAACCAAAAATATTTGACAGTGAAAAAGACCAGTCCAGGCACCAACATTCGACCTTTCCGAACTAACAGACATACAAACAAAGACAAGTACCAGCGAATAACACATGGTTCAGAAAGACTTTAATTTGAACTTTGGTGGATAGTTGTCTCATTGGCAATCACACCACATCTCCTTATTTTTACTTTGATATTAATCTTATTGAATTAGATTTAAAGATAGGCTTTGAAAACGCCTGATTAACGTATTTCAAGGAAAGAACGTATTATGGTAAAAGTGAATAATATATAGAAGATGGGTATGGGATGATCTCCATCTGAGACCAAATTACATAAAAGTTCACGTTTGCATTTTATTATTTTTTCCAGGCATACAGAAAACTGGTTGCTACCAAACACAAGGGGAAAGAAGAAAAACCTCTGCCGGGATTGGAATTTTCACCAAATCAGTTATTTTTCTTGAATGCTGCACAAGTATGTTATTATGAAATATGAAAACAATGAAAATGTACCTCAATATTCAAACTGTATTATTGACCTATACGTTGATATTCATATTGAATAATTGACCTATCCGTCCATATTCATACTACATTATTGACCTCTCCGTCCATATTCATACTACATTATTGACCTATCCGTCTATATTCTTACTAGATTATTGACCTATCCGTCAATATTCACACAAACGAAGTAATGGCTAAGAGATATCATCCCTTGAGTGTGAATTATTTCTATTGTATATTGTTCATCAGTCGTAAAACATTTTCAGCTGTCATCATTCATGAGACAACGCAGTAACGTTGGTCTTTTTTTTTCTAAGTTTGTTTTCCTAATAATATTAACGGTAGCAATTGTACTGCACCAGATTGCACATTTCGACAATAAATGTCTCTTCAGTGATGCTCGAGGCCAAAATATTTGACAATCCAAAACGTTTTCAAAAAAAAAAAAGCTGAAAGAACCAAAAAGTATAGATAAAGCTAGGCAAGAAATCAGAGTTTCGCATGAGGGATATGTATTCCTTAATTTTAAATAATTTCTTAACAGCGAATTTCAATAACGCAATATCAGTGTGTTCACGACAGTACTGAAGTTAACTACCAATCAGTACTGCATTTTATTTAAAACTTGAGATGCATTTTGAAAAGTTTCTTAGTTGTTTTCTAGCCTGTACGGATCAAATGAGGAAAGGAGATTTTGATAAGCATTTGAAAACTCATTTAATTTTAACGCAAACTGTAATTATTTAGGTGATAAGAAGATAAACAGAAAAAACATCCCAAAATTATTTTTTCTGTGATACTGTTTATGTTTATGATGATCAATTTTAATGGATGTTCCAGAGGGTACTAATTGAACATTGTACTGACCCATTTACTTGGAAAAATGGTTGTCGTATATATTGATTCTATATAAGTAATATAAGACAAAATTTCAAATATAATCAAACGTAAATCATGTTCAGGTATGGTGTGGAATCATTAGACCAAAAGAAGCAGTAAGAAGAATCCTGGTAGATTCTCACAGTGATGCTCGTTCTAGGTATGTTTACGTATACATATTGTAGTGTATTTATTTTTCTGGCACAACATGTGTCTTCACTAAGAACCATCAATAACTTGGGAGTAAAGAATGGTCAAGATTGCATTCATTTTGTATTGGGAACTTACAGTTAAACTTGAATTGTATTAAACATTTCAAAGGAAAACTGTAAATTGTTTCAGCTACAACTATGGATAAAGGAAGATAATTCCAATTTTAAATGTAACTTTAACAACGACAGCATTGATATTTTTAGAACAATTAATGGATTCTTGCAACATCCAAAATTAATGTAATTTCCTTGACAAGTATGATTTTATAAATACACGTCCTTTTGTAACTTAAATATTTTATTAAACATTTTATTAATAAACTTCTTTAAATGTTCATGGATAAGAAGTATAAATTGGTGTGCTCAATGCACTATGTTTTGTTTATATAAAAGTAGTGATGACGTCAGGAAAATGGATAACTATATAGACAGCCCACATAAGGATTTTGATTGCATGAATGCAATCTTTACTCCCGAAAATGTTTGGGAAGTCAAATACGTAAAACTCGTAGTAATACAAAATCAATAAATCTAGGTAACAGTAGTTTACAGATTTTTAAATCTTATACATCCATCCAAAAACACAAATCAAGGTAACAAACAACAAAAGCGGACGGAATCAAAAAGGAGCGAGATCGGGTGTGTGTCAGCATGGTAAGCGTCTCATGCTATGCATGCATCACCCACATTAAGAACCCATACGCAAAATGTAAACATTGAGGCATGACAAGAACAGCAAAAACCTAAGGTAAATTTGACGTGGACAATATAATTCATAATCTATATAAAACTTGCATAATGTGATTAATTAAAATTAATTAAATCACAACAATTTATTGAAAAAAAACAGTACCTTTACTACCTTACATTGACTATTAGGTGAATGATAAAAGTTAAAAGTAGGTACAAAACTTTCTTGTAATGTTTTGTATTACCTAAATTAACAACTGTTTGAAAATATATATCAAAAGGGAGAGGGGACACCAACGACAATCAGTGTCATAAGTCAAAGAAAAACAGAGACTATGACCATTAAAAAGGACGGAAAGACATGTCAAAACACACCATACAAAAAACTTAAGGTTGAGTAACAGGAACATATATATTTTATCGTGTGTTTTCTATGTTGTGATGTTATACTATTGTTTCAGAATAAGGGAGAAGGTTTGGTACCATTAAAACGTTTAATCCCGCTGCAAATGTTTGCACCTGTCCTAAGTCAGGAATCTGATGTACAGTAGTTGTCGTTTGTTTATGTAATTTATACGTGTTTCTCGTTTCTCGTTTTTATATAGACTAGACCGTTGGTTTTACCGTTTGAATGGTTTTACACTAGTACTTTTGGGGCCCTTTATAGCTTGTTGTTCGGTGTGAGCCAAGGCTCCGTGTTGAAGGCCGTACATTGATCTATAATGGTTTACTTTTATAAATTGTTATTTGGATGGAGAGTTGTCTCATTGGCACTCACACCACATCTTCCTATATCTATACGAAAATCGGGGTGAACTCAGATAATGGTATTTGGTTCCTGCTCAAATAGTTATGTTGCTCATTCCATTGTGGATGTAAAAACATTGTCATATCGAGGAAATTTCTGTAATACCATTCATCAAGCTTGTTAACGATGCTTATTATGTACACATTAGCATCATTATTAGTTTCAAGGATTTTGTTCATGAATACAGTCAATATGTTTTATTGTAGGGTTGTTGGACCTCTTCAGAACTTTGACGAATTTTCCAAAACATTTAATTGCCAAGCAGGATCCTACATGAATCCTGGAAAGAAATGTGTGATTTGGGGGTAAAGTTTGATTGATCATCAGTACCTTCCAGAACATTTTGAGTGATTATCGAATTCTAAAATTAGTCTGCGAAAAGACATTCATATGGTCTGACTGTTATTTTGTTTTATCATTTTTATATTTTCATACATAGCTAATAAACTTCACATCTATTCTTGCTGTTTTAAACTTATTTTAATGCGATTTCAAATGTAATATCGCGTTTCCTCAGAAATTCCGGGCAATAATTTCTTAATTATGATAAAAAAAATCTTTAATATATATATATATTTTTTTGATAAATGGTATCTATTCCTACTTTTAAAACTTAATTCATTTTTACAAAATATATGAATTTCCGTTTGTTTTTTTTAAACCTATTTGAGACTCAGACATAAGATGTCAGAGTATTAAATTTTCACTAACGTTTATACGAAAGTTTTTGAATTTGGAAATGCTTTTCCAATTTTCAATTTGCCTAATTTCATATTTTGATACTAAACATTTTCATATTTATATACATACATATATATATATATATATACATATATTGTGTGCGTTTTATATCCATATGATAGGTTCTTTGCACTTTGCACTTGCATTGAGGATAACTGCTTTGGGGCAATATATCATACTTCACGTTAGCTTGCAAGTGCAGTATGATATACTGATTGGGACAATATTCCTCAATATTAGTGCAATAACCCTTTTATAATGAAGTACCGAATATTTCAGCAACATTGACGAACTATCATCTAATATTTGCATCTCTAATGTCTGACGTAAAGAGACAACGTCCATATAAGAAAAAAGTATGGAATGCCAATTCGGTACAAAATGCAATATTTGTAATTCGTTGTGAAAGCTCCTCGTTAAAATTGTTATTGTAATGGAAGATCAGTAAAAATATTGGTAAATATTGCAGTTTTATTTTACAAAGTAAAGTAGTTGAAATATTTGATGCTATATTATAATGTATATTATTTATAAAAGGAGTATAAATGATAATTAAAACAAATGTAATGCAAAAGTGACAAATTACCTTTCTTTTAAGGATTGCATTGATTACATATAATGTAGAAGTCCCATGATTATTGTTGAATAATTTGTTGTAATTATCAATTTAATGTGAATTTATTGTTTTTATCCTACAATCAACTTTTCTTTTATACAAATAAATGTGTACAGCTAACATAAAGTGATAAACATACAGTATACATGTACGTTTTTAGTTTTCTGAACTCTCGGTCATAAAACTTTACTCAAATATCGTACTCTAAACACCAAATCCAGTATTTTAATTGGTTGTAATCTGACTCTGAGTATGATAATCGTACTCGAAATTGTTATAACCGTAAGGTTCTCGCTTCTGTTGTTAGCCACCGGTTACATTCAAATTACTGTTTACGTCTCAGTTCAATCTGGGGTCCTCATCGCGGTCCGCGTTTAGGTCATGTTGATTTCGTTAAAAAACAAATTTAAGGGCTGGGAAGTAAAAAAAACAATATACGTTTAAGCGTAAATGTTAAATTGTAACAATATTCCAAATTTGTAGGAAAACATACAGTTATTTGTACTCGCTAAGAAACAGGAGAAAAGCTTGGCAATCCGCACATTTATATCTTTCTAAAGCTAATACAAATTTATCTAATATATGCCTAACAATGTACGAATATTGTATATGTAATTGCTGAACATATCCAAGAGTTTAATTGGTAATGACAAATATTTTATTAACATGAACTATTCATTGTTCTGTAACAGATCTGATATTATTTGTTAACATTTTTTTAATACATTAAATCATTTTCGATTTGTTGAATTGGTGTTCACTATTGCATCTGTTATTCAGTTTCATGTAGAAACTGCATATACTATATCCGGTATGATTTGATCTATTTTGCTTGTTTATTCATACACTGTGTATGTCGGCTTGACGTCAGAATAATGTATTGGATAAACTGACATGCCTATTAATGCGCAAATAAGTAAAACAACATAATCTATGAAAACAACAAGTCTTATTTATTTATCTACCATTGCTCCTTTAAAGCATGATTTTGGATTGTACATCGTTTATTTGTGTTTAGTTGTTCTTGTTTTAGGAAGAACAAAATACGAAAAGTCAAACAATCGTAAAACAAAGAATAATTTAAAAATAAGAAGTGATATGATTTCCAATAAGACAACTTCCCACCAGATACCAAATGACTTAGTTTAAAACTACAAAATGTATAGGTTTGCGTATGGACTTCAACAATGAGCAAAACCATACCGCATAGTTAGCCATAAAGGATCCCGAAATGGCATGTGTAAAACAATCCAAACGAGAAAACTAAAACGTATTCCTTTTAATGCACAGTTCCAGAAATAAAATTAAAAAAAATATATGGCTATATATTATCAAATAAAGTATTTCCCCTGAAGCCACACCCACCTCCATATCCCATCAATGTTCATCCCACACTACTCAGCCCGGATTGTTACCTGTAACATCGGTCTATCACAACTATTTTTTAAATCGCAATTATCCATTGACTTATCAATTACTTCTGTCCGTCACAAAATTAATATTTTCCAATTTGCCTACTCAATTCATGAGTACCTATTGGGACAGTCATATCTTTAGGGTTAATTAATAACACACTTTAATTAAGAAATAATTAATGGCAGCCCTGGGTTTTTTGAGGTTTTTATCATTGGCAAGTTTTATTTTGGTTTTAATTTAATATAATAAATTGCGAACATAAGGCTTTCCTATCTAAACTTCTATTTGATGATGCCCCGACTTCGTGGATCATACAAGTTACAAATTGTAATTGTTCAGCGTGAGAGACTTGGTTTTTTCTACTGAAATAATTGATGAGATATTATTTAAATGTCTATAATTAAGTTCCGTGTCTTTGTAAATAACAATGCATCACTTCCTTTTATATAATTCGTCACCAGGTCCCTGAGAAGTTTCAGATCAGCCATGAAGATTTGCGCATGACCAAATACTGGTTGCATAATAACGAAAATAAATCAGGTCAATACATTTAACTGTCCCTCTGGTATCTGTCGCCCCTCTTTTAAATACCTTTTATGACTGCTGTTATTTCTTCTCATATGTTTAAGAAAAACTGGACAAAATATATGTCAACTCAAAAGAGTATGAAAACAATGCCCATTACAAATTAGTCTACAAATAAGAGGCAATATTAGATTTTCTAATCTCATAAATCCATTTAGAATAAAGAAATCAAGGTAGAACAACAAAACCGAGGGAATCGCTTGAACTAAGACAGGAGTAAGACCGAATGCGTAGAAAGGATTAGGAGAATGTGCTATGGCAAGCAAATTCACCCAGTCATAATGTCACAATTGGAATAAGACACAATCGGTACATTACATATAAAGAGAAAAAAAAGTTGACTGTTAATTCATCTATGGACTTTGAAGAATGTTACTTTTGAAAAACTTTATTTGACTTGGAAAAAAAAAATGAAACATTTATTCCCCTTCCCTGGCAAGAAGTCCTGGTTCGTTACACTGATAAGAAATTTTACGAATTTTATGAAAAAATTGTACACTTCAGGACTATACATAATTTGCTTCTCAGTGTATAATAGAGTTTTGTTAGACGTATGTTGAAAGTTAAATCGCACTTTATAAACAATAAAGATTACAGGCATTATCTGCTGAGCCCTATTGATCTTCGTCCGTCGAACTAACAGGAAGCACTGAAATAAAAAAAACCATTATACGCATACACACAAAAACTGGACGTTAATTATCACGAAAAATGCCGCTCGATTTTTAAAACTGAATTGTATTTTTGATATTCAATTTATAGTCTGTTTGAGTTATATAAATCTTATAAACATTTGATATGTGGTATTTGAATTTATATTCAATATTGTTCTTATTGTTTGTCAATAGATAATAAAAAGCTACTCATTTGGTCTCTATAGTAAATATGATTCTTACAATCCGGGAGGTAGAGTTTGTGAACACAGCAGCCATTCAATTGCCATTAGCAGTAACATTCATTCAAATACAAATGAAAGACCCTTGGCCAAAATGATTTTCATTTATATTTAAATTATGTTATTAACAGTAAGCAAAGATTTTTTCCAAAATTATTTGTCAAAGTTCGTTTACTATATGAATAAATATACACTGCAGATTAAGAAAATAAAAAAAAAAACCTATATATAAAAAAACCACATTTTTGAAGATATAGAACTCAAACGAGCTGTCTTCTTTTCTTGTGAGTATAGTTCTAGATAAGACGCTTCTCAATTTTGTTGTTACCCTCTGGAAGCTTTATTTAATTAACCTTCCAGAGCACCGGATATCATCCCTGGTTCTTGCTAGAGTTTGTCTTGTTCAGTGTTTAGTTTTCGATGAAGTGTTTTGTAGACTGCTGTTTGTCTTTTCGTCGTTTTTCGTTTATTCCCATAATTTTGTTTGGTTTCTCTTCGACTTATGAATTTGATTCTCCTATCTTCCACCTCTTTTTTAAGCCATGAGACTAAAGCGAATTTGCTCCTTTTCATCAAAACTCAATTTCCGTTTGGGAGAACTGAAAAAAGAACTACATCAGATAAAAAAGAACTTTTTGAACTTGTAACATCAAATTAAACAATCATCGATCATTTTATACGAAAGAGAGAAACTGTTTCATCACAAGGTACCACTTCAAAATAAGTCATTGTTTTGAAAATTTATCTTTTTAAATAAATACGGCAAACAAAATATAGAACCAAGCAAAACAGAGAGAGAGAGAGACAGAGATATGAAAAATTAATAAACCCGCCTCGGAATATCCCCGGGATATCTACATGCAGGATAAAGCTAGTTTGTTTAGCGAAATATTACGACATATAAAAAGAATAACAGAACAATAAAATATATTGGACAGTTCAACAAACCACACCCAACCACCGACATTCGACTTCCCCCAAAAAATAGACGTGTCTGGCATTTACTTGTTTACCGTGCAATTATGTCCAGAAAAGGGTAATCACGTCAGGGTACATATCATATCAAATGAGAAACGGATAGGGCAATTAAGCTTCAAAAATTCTTCAGACAACAATGATGTTTCTGCTTCTGCTGACGGTAAACACAAAGTTCTGAAAGGAGAAATAGTATGGATTTCATGTAGATACGCCAACCCTGAAGGCGATGTGATATACAATTCCGTTTTGACGGATAGTGGAAACAGCTTTTCCGGAATTCTATTAAATCCAAACTGATTATAAAATTATTTTTACTAACTTCTTATTTCAAATTCATATATGGATCATTTTGGAGATCATAAGCTTGCGACGCTAAAATTCGGCTAACCTTTAATACTTTGCAACGTTATAACGAGTGCAGCAGTATACTACTTGTATGCACACATTTTTAAATTTATATAACTGTTTGACAAACAAAATACGAACTTTTAATTTAAACCGCAGTTTTTTTGGGTGGGGTTTGTGTAACTCAATATTTAGTTTACTGGGAAGTATGTCTGTTTGTCTTTTGTTTTGTTGACAATGGTTTGTCTAGTCTTTCTTTGACTTTTGGTTGATTTCCCCCTTTTGTGTTTTCGTTCTCTGTTTTCAACTATAACTACGAACAATGAAGATCATGATTTCGGTTAATAATAAATTCGTATATTTTTCATGCCCCACCTACGATAATAGAGGGGCATTATGTTTCTCGGCCTGTGCGTGCGTTTGTTCGTCCGTCCATTTGTCCGTTCGTCCGTCTGTCCCGCTTCAGGTTAAAGTTTTTGGTCAAGGTAGTTTTTGATGAAGTTGAAGTCCAATCAACTTGAAACTTAGTACACATGTTTCCTATGATATGATCTTTCTAATTTTAAATTAGAGTTTTGACCCCATTTTCACGGTCCACTGAACACAGAAAATGATAGTGCGAGTGGGGCATCCGTGTACTATGGACACATTCTTGTTTGTACATGTAATCATGAGAGCGATTTGTAATTTGAGATCGATTTTTATCATGGTACTTTAATTATTACGATCTGGAACATTCGTTTGCGAAAATGAAATCTTTATTATATGTAGACTCATATTTTGACTCGTATCCCTTTTATAGTTCGTGTTAGAGGTTGTTTACTGCCCGCCTCTTTTATATTTTGTAATTCTGGATTTTTTTTTCTCTAGGCAATGCATTTACATTTTGTTACTAGCGACCTTTTCTAAGTATTTAAACTTTGATATTAGTATTCAAACACAGTTATTACAATTTTAGAAGGACACATTTTGGCAATTTATATTCAGAAATTCATTTTGTTCTTAAATTATGATATGGATTGGCATTTAGTATTGAAGAGTTTCATTCGGAAAGAACATGCATGTTGACAGAAATTTGTTTTTGTTTTCCCATATTCCATGTTTTAGTTTCCACGACACTGTCATAGGATCGTCAGATCTGAGGACATTTAGCACCCCATGTTTTATGGTTGGTTTCAAAGGCCTTTTTTTCCCAAAAGCAAATCACTGACTTTGCCTTGTTTAAACAATGGTAAATCAAGTGGCAAATATGCCATGCACATTCAGGACGACTCATGAGCTGCTCAGTTTTTTTTCTAGTTTTGGAATTTTGAGATGTTGGGTTTTTTTTCAGGAATATTGATTAAACTCTACAAGTTGGCATTCCAATGACACAACTATTAACCCTCGTCTTTATATATTAAACTGTTGAATAAAAGTATGGCGTAATATAGGTGTGTCGGAATAACGGGTTGTCTTGATACACATATCTGAAGTCCAGACTAGAAGTAAATATTTGCACGTGAAACATCATATTCCATTTATTCTTCCACCAAAAACGATTTTCTATCTAAAATAACCTCTTTAAAATTGTTTAGTTTAATAAAAAATGCTTATCAAGTTTATGATGTATATGGTTCTCCGCTTGCTGATATAAATGACTGTGAATGTGATAAACGCAAACATATAAATACAGAGGAAAATTTTCAGTTTTAAAAAGTCGAAATTTCCAGATTTTAAAAGTTGAAATTTTGAGTTTAACTCGAAATTTTGACTTATATAAAGTAGAAATTTCGAGTTTTAAAAAAGTCAAAATTTCGAGATCTAAAAAATTAAAATTTCGAGTTAAAGTCGAAATTTTAAGATTTGAAATGGCAAAATTTCGACTTTAAAAAAAAGTTCACTGCCAATTTTTTTTTACTATGTTTCTAAGACGCTTCCGTACACAAGCGATTTACTAATTAAAACAACCCGCGCGTTTCGTCTTCCAACGACTCATCAGTGACGCTCAAATCAAAAAAGTTTAGACGCCAAATAAAGTACGAAGATGAAGTGAATTATGGACCAAAAATTTCGAAAGGTTTCAGCCAAATACAGCTAATGTAATCTATCTCTGGGGTAAAACATCCACAATACTTTAAAAGCTAATTTGGATATGATTTATACAGTATACATAAGGGAATGAAATTTGTCTTTCCGTGAACAGAATATCAGGAAATAAGGTCCTGAATAAGACCTTTAATGTATAAATTACGTATTTGTATCTAGCATTACGTACATGAGATATCAAGAATTCTCTAGTTTATCCTCCCTAGTAATGGCTTACGTGAATTTATGTATCGTCAATATAACATATTCGTATTGGAATACCGGGCAAATGTGTTAAGCACAGTCTGTGCAGGGTCAAAGTATGGCTGTTTTTTACTCTTTGGTCGGGTTGGTTGTCTCTTTGACGCATTCCCCGTTTCCATTCTTAATTTGATTGTCATGGAGGTACAACATTTCGCAAAAAGTTGGTCCTTAGAATATATGCTGTTTTAATACTCATATGAGTAGACGTCCAATCTGCTGTGCTTTAATAGCCACGACAGGTCTACGGAATGAGGACGTTTAACTTCATGCCGCGTGTGGAGACACTTGAACTATCTTTTTCTAGTGAAAGTCGAAATGTTAAAAAAAAATCAAAAGGGAAAACAAATGGATGATTTATGATAAAAAAAAAAAAAAAAAGCAAACAAAACCAAATTTGACAAGCAGCAACAAACGACAATCGCTGAATTATAGACTCCCGACTTAGGACAGACACATAATGTATGTGAGGTTGGGGAAGGGAGGGTTGTTTGACACGGTTCACCGTTGTGATCGTTAAACCCTCCCGTTATCTAGAACAGTGGTGTAACAAAAACCTACATAAATCTGATTAAAATGCTTGACTCATCAAATCGGCACTAAGCTCATACAAAACCATGATAACAAAAAGAACAAAACTTATAAGGCACCAAATTTAAGAGTACACGCAGTATGAACATACTCAATTTTGTGATCTCAAACAACAATAACATTGTTAGCTCTTTTATATGGACTTCATAAGCAGGGGTTTGGTCCTTACACAAAAACCTGCTCTAACAGAGTTATGAGGAAGAACAATTGAAATCGACACTTTATCTTCTTTACGGTCAGCCTCACGAATCGGTTGACTTTTACGATATATCTGTTTCTCAAATCAAATATTACTAATGTGATTGATTTATGTTATATTTTTCTTATTTTATTACATTTTGCTGTGGTAAGAGTAAATAAATACTATTCTTAAACGATTTTATAAGCGAAATCACAATTATTCTAATTAGATTGAGGCCGTTCGTTGAAGTATCTTTCTAGTACATGTTAAAATATAAATCATTACTCGTTGCAACAATTTCGTGCTTATTTTAAAGATCATTACAGAATTGTGATGATTTTGCAATTTTGATTTGATTTTATAAATAGTTTTAATGAATTTTCGTCATTCTCTATCTTAAATCAAGTAAGATTGATACTCGCGGTTATAATGGTATACGAGACTGCGAGAGATGTGTATATGTTGTTAATATTAAACGTTTTCCATAATAAAATGTCGAATCAAAGAAAAACTTAATCTTATCTTTCTGAGGGGGATATGTGGAAACAGCAAAGACAAATTTTGTTGATTTGTTCTCTTCCTGAATTTTCATGATGTAGTTGTCACTGGACGTTAAACAGATACAATTAATATAATAATGATGTAGTTGTCACTGGACGTTAAACAGATACAATTAATATAATAGAACTACGCAAAACAAAATGACATCGTTTGCGAAAAATGTTGAATAACACTCAAATTTATATATCCGTGAGATGTTTTGACGGAAAATTACATCAGTCGGAAGTTTAAACAAATCCGTACAATGTTGACCTTGGTCGATTGGGTTATTTATACTTGCTGCATATGTATGTACCAACGACAAGCTCCAAAGGTAACACGAAAACGCCATTAAAACTTTATGAAAATGAATGTCAACACCATTTTCAAATTTTGATTGTTACCACTGTATTAAAATGTGGCTTTTGTCAGCAAAATCCTCTTTTTGAACTTACAAAAAACATGGAGATTCCGTTAAAGGAAAATCAAGGTAGCAGCAAGATTATGTCAAAACTACAAATTTACATCAAATAAGAAGTTAAGAAAGAAGTGAAGGATGCCCTTACCAAAATAGAATCGACAACTGAGGATAAACTACAAGATACTTTGATGAATCAGGAGACAACTGGACAAGATGAACATGAAATGTTCAAACAAATATTGCACGGAAGAAATAGAGCGTCATGTTTGTAAGAATTTGCTTTCTTTCTATATAAAATAAAGAGATGTGTTATAATTGCCAATGAGACAACCATCCAATATAGTCCAAATAATATGGACTTAAGCAATTATGGGTCGTCGTATGGCCTTCAAAAATGAGCAAACCACATACTCTGTAGTCCGCTATATATATAATCCACTTTAAATTCAAACCATCATAAGCCCCCGTTGTAAACTCCATTACAATACCATCGGAAAAATTCACGGTTATTCCCGCACTGCCCGGTATGCTTCTTGTTGTTGTCACACTGTTACGTGCTAATAAAGTCGTCTTAAGAGGGAGACTCAGTTTGCGTTTGTAGTCGTTAAGTAGGCTTCTGTTTACCTTCGTACTGAAAACATAAGCAACTTGGTGGTTTACCTGATTGGAAACATTATGCCGATTTTAATCTCTTGATAACGACAATGTAGTCAACCAATTGAATTCTATTTTGACAGAGATGTACCTCGTGCGGTTCCTAGTGTGGCAACTTTATTTGATTGATTTATTACTGTTCGTTTAACATTCAGCTGCAAATAGTCCATGCATATTCAGGAAGAGTACAAATATAAAAACATTAAAACAAATCGGTAGGTTCGGCAAAGTGGATCGACCTTGACGAAGGACTTACTACAGCACGTACAATTGACCACATATTTATACATCGCTAAATATTTGAAATATGACCGATGACACAAATCTTTATTTATCTTGATCTTTAAAATAAGTATGATGTATTTTTATTTGTTTGTGGTTTAGGTACTTAATCGAATTCAAATTGCATTGGTGCTGATCGACAATTCCGTATAGGCTTCAGAGGGTGGGATGGGGGAAAGGGTACTGAATTTTATCATTGTACTAAGGAAACAAGTTGAAAATTCATTTTTAGAAGTGTTCAGCCAATTGAAACCATTTTGGTAAAAAATGAAATGATGCCACATTTGTACAGATGGACATATTTTTTTTTTATTTCGATGAAACTTGAAATACATGTTCATGTGCATGTTTGTAGTAAGTTGTGTTGCCTTTAATGGCGATACACGTTGAGAACAAAGGTTAATAATTTCTTGAATTGTGGAAAGTGACATGAAAGCATTTTCTCTACATGTAAAACATAATCGCCAAATATTTCCATTCATGTTGCTCTACAACTGTTTTATTATATTCATTTAAGTGGTATACTGAGGCCTCTGGAAAAAAAAAAAAAATTAAAAAAGTATATTTTGTTCTTCTTCTTTCCATACTCCATAGAATCGTAATATACAGGCTGTTAGATATAAGAACAAATGGTCCGAAAATTAACTGTAAAGTGGTTATTTTATGGAAAGCGGTCACCTTTCAATAGATGGTTGCTTCAAAATTTAATAGAAACAATGTAGTGGTATCTGTTCAACTAATACGCACATGTATGGAGGATGCTAAAGGGAGATAAAAAAGAAATAAATAACCACAAATATTTAAACTTTATTGGCAATACCTTTCAAAATATCTCCCACCTTACTATGCTGTATTAAAACCATCAAATACGATTTGTGCTCAAACAGGACTTACTGGTCTCTCTCTCTGGACAGCAGTATAAATCAATTGTACATGTGGAGGTGTGTACATCTTACAAGTTTTTAGGTTTTTAATACAACAATTTCTCAATAAAGATATGATTTTAAAATTTTGAATGCACTTGTGTTCCACTTTGCTTACACTTAATCTAAGTATAACTACCACTAGAATTATTCTGTGGTCTTCTTTAGAAGTTATTCTAAATCGTTTCTCTACAGCAAACCATTTATAATATTTTGAATATTCATCGATTAATAAAGAGAAAAACTTTTCAACCCCGTATAAGTACATGTAAGTTCATCCTTACTATATTATTATAAAGATAACACAAGATTGATTGATTGTATTTTCCCTAGCGTCCAGCGGTAAATATTTCATGCATAACGAGACTAAAACAAATATCAGAAAACAACTTAGGTCCTGTAAAGTGGGTAGACTGAGGTAAAGGTTTGAGAATTTGACTTCAACTAGTTAGATAGTATGCTGGGGAAAGGGCAGATATTTTATATTGCAATAGGTAACCGATGACTTTAGAAGGACTATTTTAAAATACGCATTTAGTTTCGAAACAAATATTTGACATTGGATGTCCTTCACTTGTTTACATTAAAGAAATCCGACGGAAAAGACCTTTACAAGCGGAAACTTTCCTGTAACCTCTTACAACTACACAATGCATATGCAGATATTGTTTCAGTTGACGACTTAGTAATATTTTTATAATCCGCCGTAAAATTGTAGATACATCATTTTGAATATGAAGTTTTCACATGGCAAAGTTTATAGTGTTGCAGTGATGATAATCATTGTGACAGGTTGCTTTGGTGACGTTAGTCAAGGACAACAATGTCCGAATTTTGAAGTTCCCTTACTTAACAGTATGGATGCACCACTCGTGGCAAAACTAGACATAGCCAAATTAACCTCCCACTTAAAACTAAATTTTCACGAGGAAATACGGAAAGAACTCGAGTATGCAGTAAAGGATATCATATCGGATATTGGAAAACTCAAGGATGAAACAAAACAATTGCATGAAATCATTGAAGAGAAGGTCGCTAATGTAGCAAAGGAACTGAAAGGTATGAATGTATTGTTAGAGAGAAAGCAACACTAGCTTAGTACATAACTAGAAAATACCCGCGACATTGTGGGTCAGTGACTGAATAAAAGTATCTATGCCTTACTCTTAGCCTGGATTTTTAGTAGTCATATTGTCATCTGATAAAGTCGTGCTAATTGTAAGATGCACTATTTTCTCTGCTTTCAAAATCTTTCTGTTTGAACCCGTCTTGATTTCCTTACTTCAATAAACTTACTACAAACTAAATGATTTTTTAAACTAATTAACCAAAATTAATAGTCGCATTGAGGTAGAAGAAAACAGGCTTGTTAAATAGTGTACTATAGTGTAACATAGAAAGAAAACAACTACTGGAAGAATTCCAGGTTCTCCTGATAGAGGAGGGATTTACAGAAGGTAGCGGGTAACTCCGGAAACTACATGTGACATATACTATTGGTATTGGTATCTGATTCGACCAGGAACTTGTTAATTATTGGTATTATTAATTATATGGAAAACAAAAGGGCCTGAAATGGTATAATTTTTAAACAATACCCTTGTCCTATATCAGTTATATATACAGTTGAATTGTTCGATTCGTCGTTTTAACGTCATGCCGGCTAACAAATTGCACCTCGTCATTTTAGTAGTATAGATTAATTAATTAGATTTTTATACTTAATTTAAAATCTCAACTAACAAATAAATCATAGTCTCCCAGACTAAAGTGTCAGACCCCGTTTACAATGGTAAAAAAAGATCGATCAATCATAAGATCATCTTTCGTCGAATGTAAACGGGAAAGATCGATCTTCAATCGGACTTAAAAAGTCCACCTACAAAGGTGGTTTTAAAAAGATCGATCTTATTTGAATCGATCTTTCTTCTAATGTAAACGCTTAGATCGATCGCGATCGATCTTTCTTCAAGTGAATGTTATATTTAGATATGAAAATAAATCTGCGCATGTTCGGCGATAAACACACACGTGTTTAAAAGCGATGGGTGGGATAAGAAAAGTAAACCTAGATTCCGCCATTTTTGGATTTTTCTTATGAATCGATAAATTATATTTCTTCGTGCAAATTCGCATCTTCAAACGCATTGACCGTTTATTTTTATGTGAAAGTCTTTTCACTTTCTTTGTTTAATGACTTGTGATGTGTTAACCAAAATGTTAATTAATGACCGCATACGAAATTTTAATGATCAAACTATTTTCTCCAAGATTGTATAGTGTGTGATTGTCCGCGCGAGATGCAAACGTTATAATATTATTCTATTTTTACTTTTATTTGTTTACGAAATGTAAAGTAATCAGGTCAGACCGGTTCTTTTTATGTTGCAGTGTCAATGCTTGTGCAAATGTAAACGACAACTGGTCTTCTTAAGATCAATTCAAATAAAGATCGGTTCAATTTCGTACAAGTGCAAACGGGGTCTTAACCAGTACACTCTCACCGGATTTATTGTAAAAACGTTATAAACAGTTCAACAAAAGCATGACCTTGTGCGATGCCAAAATAAAAATTAAAGAGTATCGACAAGATGCAGGGCCATATGTTTTCCTAACTGTTTAACAATACATATTTATTTATGTTTTAAGTTATAAAAACAAAAGTAATGTTAGTACAGATAGAACGATATTCAAATATCCGAGACGGTGTTGAATTGATAACCTTTGAATATAAGTTTATCAAAAGGATCAACGAGTTAACATGGATCGCATTTAAATGTACGGGCTGTATTCAAATCACTGTAAAAATATGAACAAACGATAGGTACATGAGTAAAACGGCGAATGCCACATGTGGAAAATCTGCTTACCCTTCCGTAGTATTTGAGATCACCCCTGTTTAAGTGGGGTTCGTGTTGCTCAGTCTTTAGTTTTCTGTGTCATGTTTTGTGTACTTTTGTTTGTCTTTCCGTCGTTTTTCGTATTTTACCATGGCATTGTCAGTTTGCTTTCGACTTATGAGTTTAAATATCCTTTTGATATTTTTCGCCTCTTTTTTCAGAATTCAATTTTGTAAGTTAAAGAAAACAAAAAACAAAAAAACAAAAAAAAACGAAAAGTTAAAATGAATGCAACTCAAGAGATAACAACCACGATATAAAAAGGAATTATATTTATTACTTATTTAGAATAGGGGAATTATATCTTTTTACATAATTTATTTTAATTTCTTTACAGAAAATTTAACAACACCAACTGTGATATTCAAAGCAAGAGATTTAAGATTTGACGCAAATGTAATAGGAAAGACACTTGTATTCCCAAACATGATAGTGAATAATGGCGATGGATATGACACTACCTCTGGTGTATTTACGGTTCCTAGTTCTGGAGTGTATTTGTTCACTGTACAGTTATGCCCTGAAATGAATAATTCTATTCATGCAATCATTAAAGTGAAAAATGGAAAAAATTTGGCAGTCTTGAATTTCAGAAACAGAGGTGAATATGGACCTTGCGTGTCTTCTAATGGGGTAGATTTCCTAACAAAAGGTGACAAAGCATGGGTCTTTTGTACTAATGCAAGTTCTAATGGAGATGTGCTATATGTTGGAGGTCATGGGAACAGTTTTTCTGGAACACTAATACACAGATAAGGACAGGCTTCCTTTCATTTTTACTCCTCGCTCCCAAAAGTGCGCTGCGCTGGCTTACATGTACCTTCTATATCTGTCGCATTCTGTTCGAAGATTGATGATATACATACAAAGTTTCATCAATCTAAGTTTAAATGCGACAGTTATGTTTTAGGATTCCTTACTTAAACTTGTTTGCCTAGTACATTTAGTACACTAGTATTTTTTTCCTTCACATGCATATTAACAAAAGCATCATTTTTTTTTATTTCTGATGTAAAGCTTCAATTCTGTAAATTTTTGATAGCCAGTATTGTTTATCATATTTGCTAACTACATTTCATCCTTTAAATTTTAATATTTCCATAAACACATTATGTTTCTTATTTTCCTCAACAGTTATTAGTAACATATATTTATGTTCAACAATACGTAACAGTACCGTGACATCTGTCTTTCTTTTTTCAGTTTGCCAAATACATGTATCTTAAACATAAATATAATTTCTATTGCAATTTTTTAGGCTCATACATAAATCAATAATCAAAGAGAGTGTGTTCTCACTTTCGCTTCATCACTACATAACTTTTTATTTACTTTTTTTTGTGCGCTTGAAAGTTTTATAATTTTTGCTTCCTTAGCTGTTCACCTCTAGCTTATTTGACTTGCCCATGGAACTCATTATCCATTGCTGCAACATATCTTATCAAAATAAAATTTTTAACATTTTGCATTACATTTTATTTCTATTGTATAAATAGTGGTATAATTGACACATATGCAGGTAAACCATCTTTACATGTACTAAAGTCAGAAAGTAAGGAAGGATGAAGTCTTTTTTGTGTCATGTGCAACTCATTGGATTACATTTCCGGTGGAGCAAAATCGTTAGTGCACAGTGACAATAAACTCATTATAGATACAAGGGTTACAGTTGTGTACGCCAGACGCCCGGACTCATATTTGATGCTCGAATAAAAAAAAAAAAAGATAAAAAAAGTACGAAATTGAAGGGCATTGGGGACCCAAAATTCCGAAAGGTTTTGCCAATTACAGCTAATCTATTTCTGGGGTAGAAAATCCTTATGACCATATCAATGATACTTCATGTAAACACAGAAGTGCTGACTACTACAGTGTACTAGGCTGGTGATACCCTCGGGTATGAAACATCCATTAGCAGTGGCATAGATTCAGTTGTTGTAAATAAACTCATCATAGATACCAGATAAAAAAATAGACAAGACGCGCGTTTCGTCTACAAAAGACTCATTAGTGACGCTCGAATTAAAAAAACAGTTAAAAAGGCCAAAGTATCAGTAAATGGATTGACATTGTCAGTTTGCTTTTTACCATGGCATTGTCAGTTTTTTACCATGGCATTGTCAGTTTGCTTTCGACATATGAGTTTGAATATCCTTTTGATATTTTTCGCCTCTTTTTAAGAATTCAATTTTGTAAGTTAAAGAAAACAAACAGAAAAAAAAACCGAAAAGTTAAAATGAATGCAACTAAAGAGATAACAACCACGATATAAAAAGGAATTATATTTATTACTTGTTTAGAATAGGGAATTATATCTTTTACATAATTTATTTTAATTTCTTTACAGAAAATTTAACAACACCAACTGTGATATTCAAAGCAAGAGATTTAAGATTTGACGCAAATGTAATAGGAAAGACACTTGTATTCCCGAACATGATAGTGAATTATGGCGATGGATATGACACTACCTCTGGTGTATTTACGGTTCCTAGTTCTGGAGTGTATTTGTTTACTGTACAGTTATGCCCTGAAATGAATAATTCTATTCATGCAATCATTAAAGTGAAAATGGAAAAAATTGGCAGTCTTGAATTTCAGAAACAGAGGTGAATATGGACCTTGCGTGTCTTCTAATGGGGTAGATTTCTAACAAAAGGTGACAAAGCATGGGTCTTTTGTACTAATGCAAGTTCTAATGGAGATGTGCTATATGTTGGAGGTCATGGGAACAGTTTTTCTGGAACACTAATACACAGATAAGGACAGACTTCCGATCATTTTACTCCTCGCTCCCAGTGCAGCTGCGCTGGCTTACATGTACCTTCTATATCTGTCGCATTCTGTTCGAAGATTGATGATATACATACAAAGTTTCATCAAGATAAGTTTTAAATGCGACAGTTTTGTTTTAGGATTCCTCACTTAAACTTGTTTGCCTAGTACATTTAGTATACTAGTATTTTTTCCTTCACATGCATATTAACAAAAGCATCATTTTTTTATTTCTGATGTAAAGCTTCAATTCTGTAAATTTTTGATAGCCAGTATTGTTTATCATATTTGCTAACTACATTTCATCCTTTAAATTTTAATATTTCCATAAACACATTACGTTTCTTATTTTCCTCAACATTTATTAGTAACATATATTTATGTTCAACAATACGTAACAGTACTGTGACGTCTGTCTTTCTTTTTCAGTTTGTCAAATACATGTATTTTAAACAAAAATATAATTTCTATTGCAATTTTTAGGCTCATACATAAATCAATAATCAAAGAGATTGTGTTCTCACTTTCGCCTCATCACAACATAACCTTTTATTTTCTTTTGTGCGCTTGAAAGTTTTATAATTTTGCTTCCTTAGCTTTTCACCTCTAGCTTATTTGACAAGGTTATTTTAAAACACATGACTTGCCCATGGACATCATTATCCATTGCTGTAACATATCTTATCCAAATAAAATATTTAACATTTTGCATTACATTTTATTTCTATTTTATAAATAGTGGCATAATTGACACATATGCAGGTAAACCATCTTTACATGTACTAAAGTCAGAAAGTAAGGAGGAGGAAGTCTTTTTGTGTCACGTGCAACTCATTCGATAACATTTCCGGTGGAGCAAAATCGTTAGTGCACAGTGACAATAAACTCATTATAGATACAAGGGTTGCAGTTGTGTACGCCAGACGCCCGGACTCATGTTTGATGCATGAATAAAAAAGGTAAAAAAGTACGAAGGGCATTTGGGACCCAAAATTCCGAAAGGTTTTGCCAATTACAGCTAATCTATTTCTGGGTAGAAACTCCTTATGACCATATCAATGATACTTCATGTAAACACAGAAGTGCTGAATACTACAATGTACTAGGCTGGTGATACCCTCGGTATGAAACCTTCACCAGCAGTGGCATAGATTCAGTGGTTGTAAATAAACTCATCAAAGATACCAGCTAAAAATTTACACAAGACGCGCGTTTCGTCTACAAAAGACTCATTAGTGACGCTCGAATTAAAAAAACAGTTAAAAAGGCCAAAGTATCAGTAAATGGATTGAAAATATGAATATATACATCTCTTTGAAAATGTTTTATTTTCAAAAATTCTCAAGAGGGTTGATTAAGGGAAAGGGGTATTAAACTGTGTACCTAGATGGACGTCGTTGATGCGTTGTTTAAATTCTGAGTATAAGTTCTGTAACGCAATGTGTTTAACGTCACGGTACCCAAATTTCACCGAGTACCCAAATTGTACCTATTCAACATAAACAGCTGAGAAATTCTTAAAAGTTTTCTTTGAGACTTAACAATTTATATTTTAGTTATTTGACATTATACACGTCTTACAAAATAGGTGAATATATTCAAATATACACTAAACGTTCACAGTTTATATCAACAGCTGAAGCTTTCACTGAAAAGAAAAATGTACGAAAACGCCGCCATGCGACGTTCACAAAAGTCATCTTTTAAAATGAACAAAAAATATGTTACAAGCATCCATTTTAAAAGAAATAAAAAGTGAGCATGTACTAATGTCAAATTGTTCTAAATATTTGAAAAAATAAAACAAAATATCTGTTATTTGATTTTTAATGATGTGAATTTAAGCATGGATGCAATTTGGGTACTCCTCATTACGGAATCATGGATAGTTTGG
The DNA here is from genome assembly GCA_017311375.1 of Mytilus coruscus. NCBI lineage: Eukaryota > Metazoa > Mollusca > Bivalvia > Mytilida > Mytilidae > Mytilus > Mytilus coruscus. Next base: position 62,044,775 of record CM029607.1, on the reverse strand, counting down.
AGGTCGATTCAAACCCATTTTCTATGACTCAATAGGGATTAAAATCAAATTAATGTATCTATATAATAAAGAAGGATATGGCTACAAAATAAACACAGAATGGAAATTTTGTCTTAATCATAAAAAGCTTAGGTGAAAAAACTGTCAAAATAGGTGCAATTTGGGTACCGTCACGTTACATGGATTTTGGAGGATAGCGAATGAAATGAGAGAATATCGAACAGGTTATACATTACCAAAAGTACAATTAAGGAGTTAATAATGTAGAAAATATTTCAGAAAGAAGTAAATAGATAGAAACGAATACCAATCCCGACATTCGCTACTGTACCGTCGACACATAAAATTATCTCAAAAGTAAACAGAGATCACATGTATATTTTGAATGTTTGCTAATACGATGGAAGAATCACTCTTACTCATAATCATAAATAGATAAGAAAATTACAAACCCCAAAATCCAATCCCCCTCCCCACAAAAAAGATAATCGTTTCTCTTTTATATCTTTATATAGTTAATCCGAAATTTAACATTTAAATTTTAACTGATTATGTTCTGCAATGTAGACGATCTTATTTGCGTCTTCGATTATAACCAATAACAATAAAGTCATGTGAAATGGTTAGATGCGATAATGTAAGCCTAGTTTCCTATCAGCAGATTTATGAGGAAAAACGAATGAAATAAAAACTACTTCCGTTTTATGTTTACATTTTGATTGACCGATGCGATAAGTCAGTGTATCAATTCACAAGCGACATGTTTTCCTAGATACCAGAACAGTCGTTTAATCTGATATTTTACCTATTGTGTCATATTCCCATTGTGACATTTGACTGAGTGTGGATTTGCATGGCTAGATATGCATACATAGCAGGAGACGCTTACCCTGTCGACACACCCACTCTCGTCCCTATTGGAGTGCATGGAATTCCCTCAGTTTTCTTTTGTTACCTTGATTTGTACCTACTTAGTCGATTTGTGCGATTTGAACTTCGGTAAACTACATTTGCCAAAATTTATCTTATTTCTAATTTGCTAAAATTTGTGAATGATAGACAGTATTTGTCAATTATTGTAATGTTTATGACGTCATAGTGACATCCCATGGTATAGGTCTGTTCTTATGTATACATATTATATAACACAATTCATTTATCAAAAGAACTAATGGAACATTATCAAAAGAGTGAATCAAATGTTATGAAAAAATGGATTTTGTCTTGTTATTAGATATATATAGGCATATATTTTGGATTTTTTTAAAATTGTTCATGCTTATAGGTTTTTATATTCTCTGATAGTGTTGATCAGGATTAAACACGTCACAATATGATCCAATCGCAGCTTACCGTCCAAAATTGGTGACATAAGTTGAATGATTTTATTCAAGATTTGCTGCCTATTTGAACATGTATTACACGGACACTTTTTATTTATAGGATCAATCGTGCATTGGTGAGTTGATAGGGATTTAATCTTTTGATTAGATTTGATTTTTTTATATACTAGTATATTTCCTGTCTTTTTTATTGAAATATATACGTCGGTACCTGCATTACTTTACTTTCAGCATTGTCCAGAATACTTTTCATGTCCATATATTGAAAAAAAAAATACATTTACGGACCGACCATTTAGCTTCAAAAGGGAGGTATGTATTTTTCTGAGTAAGAAAATTATTTAGTTTTTCAACGCAATCACCCAAATATTTTTTTTTTCGAAATTAGCACTATTATATACGGTATTCGGAAAATCAGGAATCAGAACATTATTTTGTCATCTGCTTGACCACAATATATTTTTTCTCATAAAATTGGGGATCAGAATATTTTTTAGGAAAAAACCATAACCCCCCTTTTGAGTTAAATGGTCAATCCCTTAGTGTACTGATATGAATAGTAATATACTGGAATTGTTTGAAAAAATATAGTTATTGATGCCAACGTTAATATTTTAATAAAAAGACAGGAAATATGTCGGTGAAACAAATAGTTCAAATCTAATTGAAATTTAAAGTGCCCATGAACTCACTGATATGCTCGAGTGATTCTATTCATAAAAAAGTGTCCGTGTAACAACTAAAAAGTGTCCGTGTATCATCTAAAAAGTGTCCGTGTAACACCCGTTAATGTACTGTTTTTCTATAGCTCTGATGGGAGCAAAGTCGTACAAGCCATTTCAATTGATATTTTATTGTGTGTCTTTCTATGTTGTAATGTTACACTACTATTTCAGGTTAGGGTGAAGGTTGGCGCCTGTTAAAACGTTTGAACCCGCTGCATTTGTTGGCACCTGTCCTAAGTCAGGAACCTGTTTCAGTGGTTGTCGTTTGTTGATGAAGTTCTTAAGTGTTTCTCGTTTCCCGTTTTTTATATAGATTAGACCGTTGGTTTTCCTGTTTGAATTGTTTTACACTAGTCATTTTGGGGCCCTTTATAGCTTGCTGTTCGGTGTGAGCCAAGGCTCCGTGTTGAAGGCCGTACTTTGACCTATAATTGTTTACTTTTTACACATTGTGACTTAAATGGATAGTTGTCTCATTGGCACTCATACCACATCTTCTTATTTCTATATAACCCATAAAAACATACAATTTTAAACATCACTGCAACCTTAATTTCCTACTTATTTTAATAATCGCTAAATGTGGGGCATTTTATGATTTTCTCTTATAAAAAGTTATATCTATATTGATATTCTGATCAAGTTTTTTTATTAATCTTAATCCCACAACCAGAACTAAACCGTCTCTAAAACTGTATGATAGCAACCCATTTCTACTGAAACAAGATATAATTGTTAAACTAGATTATTGATCATAGGAATGTATATATTGGCTACACAACTCAACGCAAAGAATTACCAAGATCAATTGAAAATGATACATTGAGAAATGAGAACATTGAGCGAAAATGTTAAAAAAAAAAAAAAAAACAAATGCCAACATAGGTTTTTATTTTTAACATTTAACACAAGGACTTTTATATTTACTATTATTATGAAATACATTTAGGAAAACAGAAAATAAATATTTTAATTTTTGTTGTTAATTTCCGATTAACAAATAACAACATAATCTACAACGTCACTGCGTTGTGGTGAATGTGCCTGACAGTGTTGTAAGTCAGATATCTGCAGTATTAGATTGCTATGCAATTACAAATTATTTTTTTATTCCAATTATTGGTCCCGAAGAGCAAAAATATTTGGCATGACAATAACTTTTAATTTGAGATTAAAACAAATAACATTCAATAAAACCAAGAAAGCTTAAACTTTTTTGATACACTATACAAGTGTGGCTAGTACATGTTTTAGTTATCAAATATTCGTGTATCATTTCAATATGATCTTTGCGGTATCAGGACATTACACATTGGTCCTTTCGACAATAAAAGTATTATTTATTTCTAGATCCAATCCATCTTGCCTTTATGTGTTTCAGTATGCAGAGTTTGAAATCGGCAACAAAATAATGGAAAGCGTTAAGGGCATAAGTAAAATGCAACTGTTTCCAGATATCCTTGCCACTGCAATTAATCGTAGCCTTGAAATATCAGTCATAATCTACACTCTTTTACCCAAGATGAAAATCACATTGCCATTTGTACAGAGAACAGACAGTTTTTAAGACAATAAATACATTTTCTTACAACACGACCTGTGCCACATGTGGAGCAGGATCTGTTTTAACCTTTATTTGTAAGCATCAACAACTGCCGCATTTTAACTTAAATTCTTAAGAATAAATGATATAAACAAGAGAAAAACATTTATTGAGGAAAAGGTACATTGAAAACAAGAATGTGTCCATAGTACACGGATGCCCCATTCGCACTATCATTTTCTATGTTCAGTGGACCGTGAAATTGGGGTCTAAACCCTAATTTGGTATTAAAATTAGAAAGATCATATCATAGGAAACGTGTACTAAGTTTCAAGTTGATTGGAATTCAACTTCATCAAAAACTACCGTGACCAAAAACTTTAACCTGAAGCGGGACAGACGGACGGACGGACGGACGAACAATCGAACGGACGAACGAACAGACGGATGAACGAACGGACGCACAGACCGAAAAACATAATGCCCCAAGGTGGGGCATAAAAATACTTTGCTTCAGAACAGTAATACAAAAAAAAAACGTTTTACTTGAATCGCGTCAGTTATACACATAATACAGCATAATTATGTCTATAGTTAAGCATATAAATATAACAAATGCATTTCATGTGTGAATCAGAATTCCGGAAAAGCTATTTCCGCCGTTACCGGTCCACACAACATCACCACTTGAACTTGCCGACGTACAATACACCCATGCCCGTTCACCTTGCGACAGAAATTCTACACCACTTGCTGATACGCATGGCCCATCCTTTCCCGATTTGTTGCTAGAATTCAAATCTCCAATTATTTTACCACTCTTTGCTTTGATGTACAAATGAATAGATGCACCGTTTTCTGGACATATTTGTAGGTTGAATAGGTACAAACCAAAGACAGGAGCAGTGAAGATTCCAGTAGTTGTGCTGTAGCCGCCACCATAATCAATAATACGGGTTTTGAATTTTAGAGTCCTTCTAATAAGATTGCTATCAGGACTCGGACGTCTCGCCTTAAAAGCAACAGTCGGAGTGTTAGAACCTTGAAATAAAATGGTGAATGAATAAATAATTATTTAATCTCAATTTCCAGTGGTACAAATATAATGCTTTTCGAAGTTTCAAGATAATTTCTGAACATTTCTTAAAGCAATGTATAGCCATTACAGCCAGCACAATTTGGTACAAACATGTACATGCACATGTATTTCAAGTTTTATCGAATTCATAAAAGTTGGTCCATCGGCACAAAAGTGGCAACACTAAATTTAATTCTATCAGGCCGTTTTAGGTCAAATTAGTTTTAATTAAATGTTTGAACACCCCTTTAAAAAATGAATTCTTAACCTGTTTCCTTAGGGTAAAATGACATAATTTAGCACCCATACCCCCACCCTTAAAGTGTGGTGAACTGGACTTCGTCATACCGTGTTGTATTTAATCTAAAAATAACCAAAACACACATCTATTTTACCATGTCTACCTCATTGCTACTTGTCATTAAAAAGTGGCACAAAAAATTGTTTAAATCAAACAAATTTTACGGTCTATGTATGCAAATACTACAACTGCAACATATATGTAAAACGCTTTGATATGTATATTCATTTCTTTGGATGACTGTTGCACTTTTATAGGCTCTATACATGTAAAAATCGATAGACAGCTGCTGATACTGGTACTGATTTCCAGATGTCCAAAACAGAAGCAGCACTAACAACCAGGATACTATTCTGCAATATACGTTTTAAAGGGTTGAGCAGTTCTGATAAAGATATTCTTAATCATGCATATATCGCATAAAGTAAGTTCCCAATATAGTTGCTACTCAAAGTGTTTAAACACAAACTAAGTCCTCCTCTTTGACTAATTATGACTCATTAGTCTGTAAGAATCATACCGGAAAATGTTCCTTCGTATTGGCTTTGAATATCTTTAGCTGTTATATAGGCTAATAAAATAGTCTTATCCAAGGTCGTTATATTCATGACTGTTATCCAGTAGACCTCAAGTATATAACAAACGTAAATGTATATAAAGATATTATAATGGAGTTAACAACGAGGGCATGCATACGATGGTGTTTGAATTTAAAGTGGATTATATAGCTGATTATACTGTATGTGGTTTGCTCATTTTTTTATGCCATGCGGTGACCTATAATTGCTTAAACCCATATTATTAGTACTATATTGGATGGTTTTCTCATTGGCAATTACATCAAATCTCCTTATTTTATAAAGCAAGATAAACAGTTTTTACTAACCTGACGCTTTATAACTTCCACGCAGTATTTGTTCAAACATTTCATGTTCATCTTGTCCAGTTGTCTCCTGATTCATCAAAGTATCTTGTAATTTATCCTCAGTTGTCGATTCTATTTTGTTAAGGGCATCTTTCACTTCTTTCTTAACTTCTTGCTTGATGTACATTTGTAGTTTTGAAATTATCTTGCTGCTGTCTTCATTTCTCACTAACGGGATCTCCATGTTTTTTGTAAGTTTAAAAATAGGATTTTGCTGACAAAAGCCACATTTTAATACAATGGTAATGATTAAAATTTTGAAAATGGTGTTGACACTCATTTTCATAAAGTTTTGATTGCGTTTTCGTGTTACCTTTGGAGCTTGTCGTTGGTACATACATAGGCAGTAAGTATATATAATAACCCGATCGATCAAGGTCAAAATTGTACAATATAAAATTTTTTTAAATTTCCGAATGATGTAATTTTCCGTCAAAACATCTCACGGATATATAAATTTGAGTATCATCCAACATTTGTCGCAAACGATGTCATTTTGTTTTGCGTAGTTCTATTATATTAATTGTATCTGTTTAACGTCCAGTGACAACTACATCATTATATTAATTGTACCTGTTTAACGTCCATTGACAACTACATCATTATATTAATTGTATCTGTTTAACGTCCAGTGACAACTACATCATTATATTAATTGTATCTGTTTAACGTCCAGTGACAACTACATCATTATATTAATTGTACCTGTTTAACGTCCAGTGACAACTACATCATTATATTAATTGTATCTGTTTAACGTCCAGTGACAACTACATCATTATATTAATTGTATCTGTTTAACGTCCAGTGACAACTACATCATTATATTAATTGTATCTGTTTAACGTCCAGTGACAACTACATCATTATATTAATTGTATCTGTTTAACGTCCAGTGACAACTACATCATTATATTAATTGTATCTGTTTAACGTCCAGTGACAACTACATTATTATATTAATTGTATCTGTTTAACGTCCAGTGACAACTACATCATTATATTAATTGTATCTGTTTAACGTCCAGTGACAACTACATCATTATATTAATTGTATCTGTTTAACGTCCAGTGACAACTACATCATGAAAATTCAGAACGAGAACAAAGAAACAAAATATTTCTTTGCTGTTTCCACATATCCGCCTCAGAAAGATAAATTAAGTTTGTCTTTGATTCGACATTTTATTATGGAAAACGTTTAATATTAACAATATATACACATCTCTCGCAGTCTCGTATACCATTATTACCGCGAGTATCAATCGTACTTGATTTAAGATAGAGAATGACGAAAATTCATTAAAACTATTTATAAAATCAAATCAAAATTGCAAAATCATCACAATTCTGTCATACATGATCTTTAAAATAAGCTAGAAATTGTTGCAACGAGTAATGATTTATATTTTAACATGTACTAAATAGATACTTCAACGAACAGCCTCAATCTAATTAGAATAATTGTGATTTCGCTTATAAAATCGTTTAAGAATAGTATGTATTTACTCTTACCACAGCAAAATGAAATAAAATAAGAAAAATATAACATAAATCAATCACATTAGTAATATTTGATTTGAGAAACAGATATATCGTAAAAGTTAACCGATTCGTGAGGCTTACCGTAAAGAAGATAAAGTGTTGATTTCAGTTGTTCTTCTTCATAACTCTGTTGGAGCAGGTTTTTGTGTAAGGACCAAACCCCTGCTATTGAAGTCCATATAAAACAGGTAACAATGTTGTTGTTGTTTGAGATGACATAATTAGGTATGTTCATACTGCGATTAATCTTAAAATTTGTACCTTATAAGGTTTGTTCTTTTTGTTATCATGGTTTTGTATGTGCTTAGTGTCGATTTGATGAGTCAAGCATTTTTATCAGATTTATATAGGTTTTTGTTGTGTTGTTACACCACTGTTATAGATTAAGGGAGGGTTTAGCGATCAAAACGGTGAACCATTTTAAACAACCCTCCCTCCCCACCTCACATACATTATGTGTTTGTCCCAAGTCGTGAGTAATTTAGCGATTGTTTTTAGTTGCTGCTTGCCATATCTGGGTTTGTTTTTTTATCATAAATCATTCATTTGTTTTCGCTTTTGATTTTTTTGAACATTTTGTCATGCCTTTTATAGCTTACTACTATATTGTATGGGTTTTGCTCATTGTTGAATGCCGTACAGTTGTGACAGGGCAAAAGTGGACATCACTTCTTATTAACTTATTTATATGTCGAAAGGTTGAAATGTCTCCTCATCGAGGGTGACCAAAGTCAAAGCATGTGAAATTGCAGCAAGCCACTGTTTTTATGTAAATAACACATGTTTGATTAGTTATAATACTGTTTTATATTGTCTTTCTTCTTCATTATTACAAGTTATGATTCCTATTTTTATGTTAAAGGTAACAAAGCAAGTTTTATAAAATGTGTATGCAAAATACAGTAAGTCTAAATTTAGCATTGAAACTTATAGTCAAAATTCATGTTGGATGAGCTAAGATATATTGATATCTGTTTTATTAAGTAGAGCAAATAAATTCAATCATTCTTTTATTGTGTTTCGAGCTAATTTCCCCTAGTCATTCAATATTCTGCTAGTTTCCCCATTCTATTAAATAAATCAGTCATAAATAATGTTCATATCATTATTCAGATTAAATGTGACTTTTGCTTGGCACGATACAATGTTTCAGTCATTTATTTGTATCTGTATAAAGAATTGTGTGATTGCTATTCATATTTCATTCTATTTGTGTATTGTATTGATACGTCATTATATTGTGTATTGTATTTTATATAATTCTATTGTGTATTGTATTATGTATCATACACTTGCAAAGCGACCATCAACGAATAAAGTTCATATTTCTAATTATCTGTATTTTTCCAGTTAACCAGTCAGCGCTTATTATAAGTCAGAGTCATCAACCAGTCAGTGGTTCTCAGGCTACATATCAGTCATACAACAATTGGTCACCTACATTACACACGCATAGTCGAAGTCCTTTACAACAAGCAACCACACACACCAAACCAAAACGACGCCAAGTACAAAGCTCACACAGTTCCCTATGGTTGTTAACATCCTCATCATTTGGGCTCTTTGGATAGTTGTCTCATTGACAATCATACCACATTCGTTTTCAATATAATAGAACCCAAAACAACTTAGTTGTCGTAAATTCATTGTTCATTCCTCTCCTGTTCCCGTGCATTTTTAACGGTCATCGATTGAGTAACTTTACAACCTGTACGAGTTATGTTATTTAGCTAGTGACCTACAAAGGGATATATTCTAACGCTTAATGTTCCGGGGCGGATCCAGCCATTTTAAAGGGGGGAAGGTCCCAACCCAGGATAAAGGGGGTCCAACTATATGTCCCCATTCAAATGCATTGATCGTAAAAAAAAGGGACTTATCACATTTTGTTAAAAGTTTAAAACTTGACGTAAATATTGATTGCATTGACAAAGGCAATATCTTTTGGCTTGCTAATTGGTGAAAATCTAATTAGCAGAGTTTTTATCTCGAATTATAAATACTTGTATATGTTGTAATTCGTTTAAACTTTCGTGGTCTTTGCTAACGTTACTTATGTAATTCTAGATCTAAACAATGTTGTTTAAAAGATGTTATTGTGTATATACAATATTCTTTACAATGTTCTTTAAAAGATGTTATTTTATATATGCAATGTTCTTTAAAAGATGTTATTGTATATATACATCTAGATTGAAAGGGGACCTAGATAAATGTAAACGTACTTATATTGTTTACATCAGTATTCTCATTGTTCGACCTCTTGATGTACTGAATCTAACAAATAAACTATGAATCAAAAGCTTTAGAGAAAATGAGATTTATTTGGCTGTAAATTTGTCATGGCATTTTATTGCAACAAAGAAACACATACAACTTATCAACCAAAACTTGATGACGATTAAATTACTGAAGGGCCATCCAGCAGTAACAAAGTTATATCAGGAGCTAATGGGTAATCCATAGCAGCATAACGTAAATTTGGCTAGTCCATTCACAATACATAAAAGCACCAAGCTCAGTCTGTTATATATGCCATGACGCTGGTTCTATAATCATTCTTTCAGAACTGAAACGATAAATGAAAAGCAGCAGAAAATATTCATAATGGGAAAATGGGAGGGCGGGTTAATTCTGTAGCTTTGGTCAAGCTCCGTGTAAGGTTTGAATCCAAATGACAAATCAACCTGAGATAAACTGCATGAGGACTAAATTTTGCGGTGTTAAACTAATTAGCATATAAAGTGACCAGTAAAATGAAATCGGACAGAACGTGAATTAAAAATCATACCAGCTTTTATACTTACAATAACTGAATTTAATTATTACTGAATTAAAATCCAGTATTTAACACAAACAAGTTACACCATGATCTGATTACGTACGTCTAAATTGGAGGAGACCTGTTATAAGAACTACTATATAGCCCTGTGTATTTGTATACTTTTATTATCTAATCTGTATTACATCCTCGGAGATTCTTTCATATTCTTTGCCATGAATAACTTATTTGCGTTTCATTTCATTAATTATATCTTATTGGTTTGACGTTTGGTAGAAATTGAATATACGTAGTCAAATAGAAAAACAAAGGATATGGGGTATCCATCCTTGACACAAAATCAGTACATACACAGCAAAAAACACACAAAAGCAAAGGAACAGCGCTTTTATTGCTGTTCTTCATCGAAAAGTTTTTAATTCTGTTTCACCTAAGGTGTTATTATTATTATTTTCGCGTCCTGATTATATATGAAATGTAAAGCAACCTCAAGTCAATCAGTTATAACATAATTTCTTATAAGTAAATCACAGTTACGATGTATATATAAACAATACACTAAAAAGTGCGTCAGTTTGGATAGGTGGAATGTATTAAAACGCACAAAATTGGGACGTTAATTCCGCTGCAACGTGTAGGGAGAGTGTTACGCTATCTACACATTAGAGAACTCCTGTATGAACTTCAAGGGGTCTGTTGCAAGGTAAAACAGCCACCACTATTAAAACATACCCATATTATTTAGAATCATTCTAGATGTGTGCCCTTCATCACAGTCTACTCAATTTACAGGGACTAACTATTAGAGTGATTGTTGAATTGTCTCATCCTGGATATATGCATGAGATATTTTCCACTGGATGTTAAGCATACACTTATTAATCAATCGATCAATCATTGACTTCAACGTGAAAAGGAATATTATTCAAAGAAAGAAATACATAGAAATTTTTTTTGTAAACCACAAGCCTTGTTAAGCTACTTGCAAGTCTTTTAGACCAATCGAGACTATCAGTCTCCCATTAGTGATTGATTGCTTGACGTCCATGCAATTGTGCATATTTAGGACTAGATTAAAAAAAAAACCCCAATAAATCCATTAGATAGCTATATAGTACTAGTTACATATAGTGTGGTAGTGACCTAATACGATATATATGGGGTCAGTAAATTCCATATGGAGTTAGAGCGAAGTTCGAACCCCATATGGAATTTATTGACCCCATATATATCGTATTAGGTCACTACCACACTGTGTAACGAATTCATCTCACCGACTATCTAAACATGTGGCATATAGACTAGTGGCCTATCAAAGTGATCAAGTCTTCAATATAAAGAACCTACTTCCATTGGTCTATACAAAAACAAATGCCAACAATAACAACTTGTAATCTTTTAATCATTTCCATTTATTTCAATCGTTCATTATTAGTTTCTTCGTATGTTGAAACATTTCAGATTTTTCCTCATTGCCGTGTTATATTTTATAAAGGGACGTATCACCACTACTAATCGTGTATTAAAATCAGCCACGCCTACTAACCCCATATGAAATATACACAACACGGTGTCTCCACGCGGTCGCTTTTAACCAATGATATTCCTAGAAATGTATAGGAGATAGGATAATAAAATTGAGAATGGAAATGGGGAATGTGTCAAAGAGACAACAACCCGACCACAGAACAGACAACAACAGAAGGTCACCAATAGGTCTTCAATGCAGCGAGAAATTCCCGCACCCGGAGGCGTCCTTTAGCTGGCCCTAAACAAATATATATACTAGTTCAGTGATAATGGACGTCATACTAAACTCCAAATTATACACAAGAAACTAAAAGTAAAATAATACAAGACTAACAAAGGCCAGAGGCTCCTGACTTGGGACAGGCGCAAAATGCGGCGGGGTTAAACATGTTTATGAGATCTCAACCTCCCCTATACCTCTAGCCAATGTAGAAAAGTAAACGTATAACAATACGCACATTAAAAGTCAGTTAAAGAGAAGTCCGAGTCCGATGTCAGAAGATGTAACAAAAGAAAATAAACAAAATGACAATAATACATAAATAACAACAGACTACTAGCAGTTAACTGACATGCCAGCTCCAGACCTCAATTAAACTGATTGAAAGATTATGTCTTCATCATATGTATATCAGGCACAATCCCTCCCGTTAGGGTTTAGTATCATACCATCATAAAATATATGAGAAGAGCATAACCCGTGTCATGCCAACAACTGGTTTTAAATAAATGTGTTTAGTTCCGATGCAAAGACCCTATAAGTGAATCAATATTAAAGCCAAAATATGCAATCTTTAATGACCTGACAACAGTATCGTAACTATATCCCTTCTTGATAAGTCTATTTAAAGGTTTTGTTAGCTTCTGAGGTGAATACTGACATTTTGTGCTTTATAAAGAATATTACCATAAAAGATTGGATGTGAAATACCTGAACGTATAAGAAGTCAAAGCTATATATGGGTTCTGCAAAGTTGGTCAACAGGGATTATAGGTGAAGGACTATATAGTGCTGTAACCCCTAACCAGGAGTTTACATCTCAAACGATTCGTTCCAGTTATTCTTGGATCCAAGTTGTCCACAAACAATACAACAATACTAAAAGCTATATATTTATCTATGTTATGCACAATGAACTAAAATATACACACTGACTCTTTGTCGATATAAAGTAACCATGAACTCTAATATATACAAGTATTATTCAATATAACAGCCTGTCCTCCTAATGGGACGGTATGTCACTATAAGACAGTGCGGCTGGTACAGCTTGTCTTCCGAGTGGGACAGTCTGTCACTAACGAATGAGATGAAAGAAGAAAAAAGTGTGAGAAGAAGTATTGATTTTCTAGATGTCTATGTTACTTGACTTGTATTGCTTATGGACCTCTCGTTCATGTTTATTCGATACCACCTTGTACGATGAAAGTGTTATCTTTCCTTTGTTGATTATTGTCCCCTTGTATCATGATCCCTTTCCACAAAACATAGAGTTGATTTTCTTTCCTTTTATTTCCCTAAAAGAACTTTCTCCTTATTGCTATTTTACTTTTCTTTGATATATCTCCATAATTCATTTCTTTTCAGTGTCTTGAGTGGTTTCTCTGCATCTCTTTTAATTGATTTTGAATTAGTACATCATAATCTTTTTAAAAGCATTGACACTTCGTTGAACTCATTTTGTGTCATTTCATATAATATGGAATCAAGTGAAAAAACACAAAACTAGACCTCGTCTTCGGTAAGTCAATTAGAGTATCATTTTAATTGATTTCTTATCAAAATTAAATATTTATCAATTTGGTAGAGACGTTTAACGATTGACAGGATATATAGTGTGAATCAAATTCAAAAGTAAGATTAAATCACTGTTGGAGACATACAACAGATTTAAAATACATATTTCTCTGCATAGATGATTTCTGTCTGACAAACGTTTTGTATGTGTTATCCCTCTTTTTCTGACAAAGATATGGTATATTTATTATAATATCGAAAACAGACTTCACATTTGATTTATGAATTGCTAACTTCGCTTTGTAATTTATTTATTAGGGTATAAAATGGATGACAAAGGCACATTTTATATACAACGTTTCCAATAAATAAAAATGTATGTGCGCACCTTGGAAAGATATTATCTAAATAGTTTGAGGTCTTCAGAGTTGTGAGCCTTGAACCGAAATACGCAAGATTTGAGCTTACATTAAAATGTTCCTACCATTTGCCTACCCGCCTTTTATTACTGATTCATTACAATATATTATCACATGAACTAGCCTTATATATTACTGTGCCAAAATCATTATCAAGATTTTAAAAGAGGCGAAAGATACCAAAGGTATATTCAAACTCATAGGCCGAAAACAAAGTGATGTTTGGTGTGTACTGATTTAAATTTTAGTCTTAGATACATGATTTTTTTATTAGTTGTTATTGGCTTTGAACTAGCTGTCAATAACTGAGAGTACTCTCAGATCTGTACTTAGTATCTTTTTGTTGTTGTTAGAGATAAGGGATGGATAAATACCCTGCCACGTCTAGTCTGTGTTTTTATTTGATGTTTTTCTGCTTTGTATCGATCTGATGAGTTAAGCCTTTTTCTACTGATTTTAATTGCTTGTTCTTATGTTGTGCTGTTACACTACTGTCTTAGGTAAGGGAGAGGGTTGAGCGCTCACAAACTTGTTTAACCCAGCCACATTCTTTATATGCCTGTCCCAAGTCAGGAGCCTGTAGTTCAGTGGCTGTCGTTGGTTCATCTGACTTATAAGTTTTTCGTAAATTGTTTTGTTATAAATTAGGCCATTAGTTTTCTCTATTGAATTATTTCATATTTCATGTCGGGGCTTTTTAAAGTCGACAATACAGTATGGGTTTTCTCATTGTTGAAGGCCGTACGGTTGCCTATAATTACTTACATCCACTTTATGAACTTTGGTGGATAATGGCAATCATTCTACATCTCTTTATTTTTATATTGACAATGCCATGGCAAACAAAGAAAAAAAAACGACGAAACGATAAACTCAGTAGACAAAACACAACATAACAAACTTAAGAACACGAACCCCATCAGAATCCTGGGGTGATCTCTGGTGCTCCGGAAGGGTAAGCAGATCCTGCTCCAAATGTGGTACTCGTCGTGTTGCTCTTTTTTTGGTAATTCAAAAAGTAAAACAAAATACTAAAATATACAAAATTAAACAAACGAGCTACTTTACCATGTCAAAAACAGTAAATAGGAAATCACCAAACATACTGGACAATACATCGGACCACATCAACTACCAACAATCGACTCCTCCGAAAAAAAAAAAAAAAAAACCAAACAAACAACAACGAACGACAACTGGTACAGAAAGCCTCCCCTTGTTCAGTTACAAAATGTAGGACGTTTTAACCAGTTTTTATTTGCGTACATCTTTGTCTATATAGACCGTATGTCTTTAAGGAATGACTGTAATATTTGTTCTGTCTATGAAGAAATAA
This sequence comes from Mytilus coruscus, assembly GCA_017311375.1. Lineage (NCBI taxonomy): Eukaryota > Metazoa > Mollusca > Bivalvia > Mytilida > Mytilidae > Mytilus > Mytilus coruscus. The sequence continues at coordinate 62,029,510 of CM029607.1, read as the reverse complement.
CATTAAAAATGTGGTGCACACTGAATAACCAGCGTAGCGAGTTATTTAAAAGTGTGCACCACATTTTTTAGGTTATTTCGAATAGACAGAAAAAATATTACAGTCATTCCTTATAATTTATGTCTTAATTCCATTTTTAAGGAGTAAATCATGAAAAAACGTTGATGACGTCACGGTCACATGACAAAATCATGTCTATGAGCTGACAAACAAAAAACTTCCAGCCAATCAGAAGACGTCTTACATCCAAAATTAAATTATTAAAAGTTAAACACACAATAAAAATACACAGTGTATCTTCCATCAGAACGAATTTAAGTGAATAGAAGAAAATTCTGGTTATTGTTTTTATTACTATTTAACTGACTATAAATTTAGTATGACAAGGTATAAATAAAAGTTCTGAAATTAAACAGCCGCTCGACTTTAGATTCAATCATAATAACAAAGGGTCTGTTACCGAAATCAGTATGCTAGAGACAAGTCTCGAATAGCCTTCATCAGAACGTTTATAAATGTAAATTTAAGTATTTATGTACTTTTACACTTGGAATATTTAATGCCCATATCTGTTTTGTTCTTTGAATTACACTATAACATTCACTTCCTATGCAACGCTCGTTCAGCCCTTCAATATCTCCAACAAAGTTAAAAACTTAAAAGTTAAAGGTATTACATGTACTATTATTACTATTGATGATTCCTCCAGCTTTACTTTTCTTTTCATTGTTTATATTGAGTGCTATGTTTGTTACTAACAATAATAATAAAACATTGTGGTCTATCGTTGAATTATGCATGAAAGCACATTTGATTCATTTTAAAAATGATACTGAATCTAATTCAAAGGACATGTTTACATTCAATGTTGATTCAGTGTTGCTATTTTAACGCAACCTATTTCAAATTTGAAGCAAAATAAGAAAAAATGTAACATTACAAAAACCGACATTCAAACATTGTTAAATCTACATGAATCGACGTTGATTTGATACATGCACAATCCATTATAATCAAAACAATAAATTCCAAAAAAAAAAAAAAAGCTTACAGGATTATGATATGCATATTTGAACGGATAAAATTTTATTTTTGAGTACTGCCATTGCCTTCTATCATGATCAGTTACTAGCTAAATATATCACACAGCTGGAGGAAATGACAGATGTTACATGAATACCGGGTCAGTTTCATCTAAACAATAGGTAGGTAGGAAAACTGAATCTGTTCATCTTGAGGACCAGTTTATCAATCTTTGATAAAATGTGCAGAGTACCAGAGATCAATGTGAATCCGTTGAGGTTGTAAAATGTTATGGCTATTTTCGTAGCACATGGGTTCACCCCCTGAATTTTGGTGGGATCCTTGTTGCTCACTCTTCAGTTTTCTATGTAGTGTTTTGTGAATTTGTTCGTCTTTTTGTCTTTGAATGCTTTTTGCATTTTGTATTTTAGAATTTAAGAACAACCAAGCGACAAGTCAATACTATTATTATTAAATGGTATAAAGGGATTATATCTTCAGATATCGGATAAGCCGTCTGATATGAAAATTTACCGATTGTGTCCATAACCGATTGTGACGTTTTGATTGGATTCGCATAGCGTGTGATGAATGATTTATAGCAGGATACGACGCGTATCATGTCGACGCACCAGCTCTCGCTAATTTCAAGTGCATACGATTCCCCCAGGTTTTGTACTTTTATCTTGATTTGTATTTTCTGCAAGGGTTTATGATCTATAAACACGAGTAAACTACTGGCGCCTTTAGTATTTCGGGAATGAAATGGAATTTTAAGCACTGGCTAGATTCCGATTTGCCTCGGACGAGTTTTGTTATAAGTCATTTAAACTGTTAAAGTCGTCAAAACTTATTGTCAGATTAGACCGGATCTAAAAAATGTACATCTTAAACAGCGCAATGGTAGCTAATCGTCTGCATGGTCATATTTCGAGATCAGAAGACCATATTTCCATAGAGTAAATATGTATACAGTGTTGCAACTTTATGTGTAATAATATATAACGATATCTGAAACACAACACATGGCGTACGCTACGTGTAATAATCATATACATAGAGTCAATGTTGTAAACACTATCCATGAAAACTTATTAATGCTTTGATATAACTTTATTCCTAAAGGTTATCAATTAAACCCTGTATATCTTGAAATATTGTCTTTATCCGGACTAACATGTTTTTTAAATAAATAAAACATCTTAACTAAGTCTTGGAAAACAATGAAACTGAGATTACTCTTAGATCAAACCATTGTGTCTTTTGTCTGTTTGTAGAGGAGGGACGACACTCTGCACACGGCACGCCGATTTGTCTTATATTATCAATCGGTTGCAGTGATATTGTGTCATTTGTTACAAGCACATCATGGCGTGAACATTACCTGGACACTCGAAATTTGTTGCATGAGAGCAGTAATATACAGTTGTAGTTATTATACAATAATCCTACACGTATATACAATAAACGAATTTGGTTATTGTCATTATTTGCTGGGAATGTACATAGTTATGATCCCTCTATGAAACTGCTAATTCCGGTGGACGTATTTCGTACGACATGACCATTAATTGCATACTCGTTTATTGAATTCATTTAATTGATTTTCAGTTTTTATTCGGGACAAAATTTTATTAAATACGAAAGTATCAATATCGGAATTTCTTCATTTATCAGTACAAAAAAAAAAAAAAAACCAAGAAAACACAATAGACAACGCAAGCCGATCAATACACATAAAATACATAATTAAAAAGTTATTTTTACATGGGTTTTGTGGTGAAAAGTTTTCATTTTGTATTGAATATACATAAAATACACAAAACAATGGTTTTTGTGCCAAATGTTTTTCACGGATTTGACAAATATATTTGGACATTTTATTTGAAATTCATCGTTTTTTATCGACTGACTATGCAGCAACGGGTGGAGACTTAAGGACAAGGTTGTACGAACAATGTTACTTTAACTGCTATAAATGCCAATGATTTTTACATGCGAAGTAACGAAATATTAACAAAAATTTGTGCCTTGTATTTTTACAGCGATCAAATACAAATTCCCGCCATTATGGGACATAAACTTCATTGATATAATTTATCAAAAAGAAGTAAAAAAAAAACATTAAAATTATTTTATGTAAAAGTCATTTTGGATCATCAATTAATCTTTCTATGGGAAAACTTGCTATATTTTTATGAATGCAATGGGGTACATTTGATATCAAAACATCAAAAACATGCTCAAATCGATCTTTTTTAATATTTGAAATTGCCAAAACGGAAGCTGAAATCGTACCACGTGACCTGAAAAACTTTGCACACAGCACCTAGCCTGTCTGTCGTCCATCCTCTGGTCTGTTTGTTAGTTGTGTTTTGTGATTTGGGTCTATCTAACGAGTCAAACCCTTTCAATATCAATTTATATTTGTTTCAAAACTCCACCAAAAGATGTAAATATTTTATAACTTTCAAACTACAAACGGAAGTGGCTGCTGATTATACGTCATGCATACTCACAGGGAAGCTTCTTCATCATGGGTGTTATAGTGATTAAGATTATAACACATTATTAACTGCTGTACCCTAATTTTTGACATTTTTACCTATTATGTCTGTTTATCTTGCTCACACATTGTTGTCAATATAATGGAATTCTATGCGATTGTCATACAAGTGAGAAGTTTAGCTAGCTATAAAATCAGGTTTAATCCACCATTATGAATTTCCTTGGAGCTCTGTATTTTTGTTATTTTACTTTTTATTGGCTGATAGAAGAAGTCAAGGTAACCATTTTTTTTGCAAAGTCAACTCTTGGGGTTTGATCAAATGAACGTAGTTGTAATTTTTGTATGAAGATGAACATGAAATACGCGCTTTAATTCAAAATCGCGCTAAAGTGTAAATTTAACATGAATACGCAATATAATTACATTTCCCTAAACGACTCGATAAACATAACAGTGTTGAAGAAGTTTATATGTCAAATGATTAATACCGTTAATGTAAATTCAAATCCATTATATGATTATTTATCCTCTCTCATTATTATAACAATACTTCTTTCGAACGTACGTGTTAATTTTCTTAAACTTTCGATAAATGCTAGTTGTGAATCGAAATTCATAATCTTCTTGGGAAGATTCATTACAAAATTGCATGATACAAAATTTATTTGTAAATGCTCGTGGAAATCCACAAAATTTCCTATGCAATGTCAGACAATTACAGACTTTCTCCATATTACATTCTTATAGAATTGTTTATTCATCAGTAATAAAATAATAAAAATTTTGCTGCATACATTGTGTCAATCGATTTCATTGATATTTTATTCTTAACTTCTATAGTTTGTGCTCATACTTATATAAAGAACTAACGTGAGACCAGTTTGAAAAAATAAATTGAGATTGGTGCGTGATGATTTCATTCGCATTGCAACATTTCAAACCAATCTCCTCATCAAGTCATGCTAAGCGGTATGGGTTTTTTTCATTGTTGAATGTCGTACGGTGACCTATATTTGTTCACATCTACGTCCTTTTGTTCTCTTGTGAATAGTTGTCTAATTGAGAATCATACCACATCTCATCATTTTATACTCAAAGCTTTCTGTTCTTATCGTTTTCTATTATTAGAGAAATATAATACCACTAAATTCTGATTATATTCTAATTTGTTTTCCTTATAGCTCTTTACAAGAAAGCTTTCTTGGGAATAATCGTTAGCGTCTTTGCGGAGAACGTGCCAAATATTGAAGAGTTCCATTTGTAAGTGTTTACAAAGGTGATAATTTGTTTTCACAATGTTTGCGATAGAGCATTAGACCGACAATATTATACAAAGGAATGCATTTAGACCAAATAAGGGCAACAGTAGTTGATGCTTTAGTTATTTTTTTTTTGTCTGCATTCAAGAATACAACTAAAAACTGACACTAATGATTGGCACCTCTTTTCAACAATTTTGTCCTTCAGTCATTCTAAAAAAAATCATATCGAGAAAGAGTATAATTGTAGAGCTATACAATCTATAACGAGGAAAAACGTTGGTTGATAAATACGCTTATATTCGTTTTATTTTAGTTAGCCTCGATTTGTTACAGAAAGCCTACGTTATGTGTCATAAATAGTTATTTTATTATAGATAGCGTGTTCATTACATATAGAGTTGCAACTGAAATGAATACTTTATGAAGTGTGTGCCTCCGAGACACTTTTCTGGTATTCCCTTTATCAGGAACGCTAAAACTTAAACATTTGATGCTGCGTTCACACGTAATTCGAATTTGATTCGCATTAACTAATTCGAGTTAGCTTAATTCGCATTCGAAACGTTATACGTCCGAACGTAAATTTTAATACGAATTGCAATTGCGCGTCAAATTCGCTTTACTGTCCGAACGTCGTTCACTTTTAATTCGCATTATCAGTTAATTAATTATAATTCAATTCGAATTACAATTAAGAAAGTGTCCACATCACAGTTTAATTCGAATTGAAGCGAATTAACTAATTCGAATTTACGAAAACGCATTTCTAATGCGAATCGGATAATACGAATTAGCCAATTCAAATTCGATTCGAATTAAAAAAAGAAGAGTGTGTGAACGTGATTATCGAATTCGATTCGCATTCGATTCGAATTCAATTCGAATTAAATGTATGTGTGAACGAGGCATGAAAGCCAGGGATGCGTAAATACGCTGCAGCTTCAGGAGCTATATGACCAAAGAGCACCTAGACAGAAATGAAAAATTCATGTAAGGTCTAATTTGTCTGATAGAGTTGAACCTTGATAATATTGTAATTCATGAACGGGGAATTTTAAATAAGCATTAGTTTAAATCATGTCAGTACCACAGCACAGACTACTAACAGTCCACCAGCAGCAGTATCGACACAGAGGTTGTAAATGAAATAAAGACTTCATAAGTATCATACATCCGAAACTCTTTGTTAGGTTTATCTTCACCTGGAACTTCAAACCTCAAATTTTGAAAGCCAGTTGTGTGTTAATACGCTGCATTGTTAGGAGCTATATGACCAAAAAGGACATTGAAATCAATTCTTCGAAAATTTTACGAACGCCATCACAAATTGGTTGACCATTTCGGAATTTCTGTTTCACAGATGACGACGGATATGTTCAAATCGTCGTAACCACAATCCCGCCCTCCTATTCTCAGAATGTAACCTCCCGAATTACTCTTATCACCGGTTTTGTACTTACGTGAGCAACACAACGGGTGCCACTTGTGGAGAAGGATCTGCTTACCCTTTTGGAGCACCATGGATCACCCCCGGTTTCTGGTGGGGTTTGTGTTGCTCAGCCTTTACACTATAGTTGCCAGAATTTAGATTGATCGGCCAAATAGGTATTTACCCTATTTAAAAAGATTACCGAATATTTAAATAAGACTGACAAAAATTAAAACCGTTTTTCAATTGAATTCAATCCATTTCAAATCATTTTTATACCAGTCAAATAGATTCTCTTGCGGTCATTTAAGTTAATTTAAGATATAGTTAAGCTACGTCAAACTAATTAGCCACGCCTCCGTTAAACGAAATTAGACTGGTATTAAGTCCTTTTGAACTTTAAACCTTGAAAAGTCCGCCTCTTTATAATGTAAATCACTCAAGCAGAAAAGCAACCCAGTTTATCTGTCGCCAATCCGTTCCAAACGTTATCGGTTTTAGTCAAATGACATACCTCGAAAATTCAGAAATTATTGCGGGTTTTTTATTAATGCGAATAGTGCGACTAGGTTAGTATCGCAATAATTAGAACTTGCATTCTGATATCTGATACATGCATCTGTTTGCAGAATTTCCTGAAATCCCAATAATTAATCTCGCATCATTATCCATTCTTCATAAATCGCAATAATAAATGCACGCAATAATTTCTGAATTTACAGTATTTTATAATCAATAGAGGGACAATGTAAAGGAACAGAATATATTCATTGTTTACATAATTCCAATCGATATATCTTATCTTTTAGGTTGAAAAATACTTTTACTATTACCGACAAATAAAACAGTATTTAAAAAAAAAATATTAGATAAAAACATTGATGGTGAAAATGTTGAAATTATTGAATTTATTCCGTAAACTGTTTAGACTTATAGAAAGTTATTTTACTTTCAAATCTGTTGAATATAAAAATAAGAAGATATGGTATGATTGCAAATGAGACAACTCTTCACCATAGAAGTTAACAATTATAGGTAACCGTACGGCCTTCAACAATGAGTATAACCCATACCGTTAAAGTTGTAATATTTGTCACTGGTGCAAAAAGTTGGTTCACATGGGAAAAGGCTGAAAATACCAAGGCTCCGTGTTAAAGGCCGTACTTTGACCTAAAATGGTTTACTTTTACAAATTGTGACCTGGATGGAGACTTGTCTCATTGGCACTCATACCACATCTTCCTATATCTATATATACGCGACTAGTTCCAGGACAATGTTTTAGTTTTTTCCAAACAGGTCTGTATACGTCTTTGTTTAGTGTCAGTTAAATGTTTAACCCGTCATCTTTGTCGACCTATAAACCGAACTGAATTGACTTTTGAAACAAATATGTTTGATTTGATTTTTTAGGCGAACTGAATATGCTTGATAATTGCCAATGGACGTTACGCAAGAATCGATCAAGTTAAAGAAATCGTCCTATCAAAAGACTGAATCTCCCAAAAATTTCGTCCTGAACACGCACGAAATATTTCCCACTGGACGTTAAGCATATTGAAATGAACAAATTAGAAAATTTTTCCGTCTCGAACTTTTAAAAATTCATATTAAAACATACATGTTTCTGTTTTGTTTAATTTACCAGGAAAATAAAAATTTTGTATAGCAGGCAGGCACCAAGTTGTACATAATAAAAATCCCAATTTTCATGATTTTTAAAATTATTTTTTAAAAATTTTTCTTCAGAAATTATACATTATTTCCTTGCAAAAAATCAAATAAAAGGTCCTTTGTGTCTCATTACACTCCTTTGTGGTCCTTTATGCTACATTGTGCTCCTTTGTGCACAAAAAGGTCCTTTGCGGTATTTTTAGAGACCCCTAGTCAAATGCGTTTTGTTAAAATATACTTTTTGGTCTTTAAGAAAATGTTGTTTGTGCTGTATTTAGACCACTCAACCAAGAAATTTGTTTTGTATGCACACGTATAAAAATTGCGGTTTTTATCGAACGCAATCATAGGTTTGAACGTTGTTTTCAATTTAGACTTTTATATATTTTTTCGTTTGGGCTTGTATTATATTTTCCTTCGGGTTTATATGATCCGTTCATCCTATTTCGACTCTTTAAAATTCAAGAGTCTATCCTAAATTGAGGTAAATTATATGGCCTTCCAATACTGTTTCGATCCTAACATCACTGAAGAGATATTAATTGTCGAAACCGGATATGGTGTACAAATTTTGCACCTCATGTTTATGGTATACCATCTTTTCCACAAGTTTATTATTTTCTGTTTGGTACTAAATTAATATTAAGATCTATTTCGTTAGATCTGGTGATCATTTATTTGGCAATCGCCAATGGCAGTCAGCAGGGTTTAAGAACATCAGTTGTTCGACCTGTTAGTCAAATGCGTTTTGTTAAAATAGACTTTTCACTTTTTTGGTCTTTAGAAATTGTTGTTTGTGCTGTATTTAGACCCTCTACCAAGAAATTTGTTTTACATGCACACGTATAAAAATTGCGGTTTTTATCCAACGCAATCATAGGTGGTCTAAATACAGCACGAACAACATTTTCCAAAAGACCAAAAGAGTGAAAAAAATATATTTTAACAAAACGCATTTGACTAACAGGTCGAACAACTGATGTTCTTAAACCCTGCTAACTGCCATTGACGATTGCCAAATAAATTGATCACAAGGTGTAACAAAATGGATCTCTATAATAATTTAATACCAAGTAGAAAACAAAAACTTGCGGCAAAGATGGTAAACCACAACATGAGGTGCTAAATTTTTTATTTTTATTTTTTTTTTAAACCATATCCGGATTTCGACAATTAATGTCTCTTCAGTGATGTTAGGGATCGAAAAGTATTTGGAAGGCCATTTAATTTACCTCAATTTACGATAGACTCTAGAATTTTAAAGAGTCAAAATAGGATGAACGGATTATATAAACCGGAGGGAAAATATAATACAAGCCCAAACGAAATAAATATAAACAAGTCTTAATTGAAAACAACGTTCAAACCTATGATTGCGTTGGATAAAAACCGCAATTTTTATACATGTGCATGTAACAAATTTCGTTGTAGAGGGGTCTAAATACAGCACGAACAACATTTTCTAAAAGACCAAAAGAGTGAAAAAATATATTTTAACAAAACGCATTTGACTAATAGGTCGAACAACTGATGTTCTTAAACCCTGCTGACTGCCATTGATGATTGCCAAATAAATTGATCACAAGGTGTAACAAAATGGATCTCTATAATAATTTAATACCAAGTAGAAAACTATAAACTTGCGGCAAAGATGGTTAACCACAACATGAGGTGCTACAATTAATGTCTCTTCAGTGATGTTAGGATCGAAAAGTATTTGGAAGGCCATTTAATTTACCTCAATTTAGGATAGACTCTAGAATTTTAAAGAGTCAAAATAGGATGAACGGATTATATAAACCGGAGGGAAAATATAATACAAGCCCAAACGAAATAAATATAAACAAGTCTTAATTGAAAAAAGTATATTTAAACAACGTTCAAACCTATGATTGCGTTGATAAAACCGCAATTTTTATACATGTGCATGTAACAAATTTCGTTGTAGAGGGGATCTAAATACAGCACGAACAACATTTTCCAAAAGACCAAAAGAGTGAAAAATATATTTTAACAAAACGTATTTGACTAACAGGTCGAACAACAAATGTTCTTAAACCCTGCTGACTGCCATTGGCGATTGCCAAATAAACGGATCACAAGATGTAATAAAATGGATCTTAATTATAAATTTAATACTAAGTAGAAAACTATAAACTTGCGGCAAAGATGATTTTTTTTTTTTTTTTTTTTTATATATATATATATGTGTTGAAAATAAGAGAGAAACCTCCAGAACCAATCTGATTTAAATTCAGATATATATCTTACTTGCTTTGTTTCGTCGAAGTTATGAACATAGTAAAACCACAGATTTATATTTCAATCAGATTGTTCTAGAACAGTTAAAGAAATTCGTCATCACAATTGTTAGTTGTATTGTATGATAATGTGAATCTGGTGAAATAGCACGTGAAATTCCGACTAAGCGTGATTATCTTGTAAAAAGTAGGGTTCTATTCATACCTATTGCCAATTTCCTATTTCGTATATATACATGTAATATATGCTACTGGACGTTAAGATTCCATTCCATCATCGTTATCATCTTCGTCAAATATTGATGTTTTTTTTTTTTACATATACATATATACACTCCAAGTTATCCCTATTTTATCTCCGTTATATAAAAGGTTATCTATATAACATAGATATTTCATGCAAAGGGAATTCTAAAGATGAAAGTCCAATAGGCTGACATAGTTCGATAATGCTTCGAATTATATACAAACAGAGCATATCAAATGACTATCAAATGCCGAATTCCTGACTTCAGCAATTCGTTTTTGAAATAGAGGAAAAGAGAACATACCGCCTTACTTAGTTAAAGAGTACACAACAATCCTATTTTTGTGGATTATACGCTCGAGGATATACATCTTACTATTAAGCATGTATTATAAGCGAATGCTATATTTTTACTCTAGTCCTAAACAAAAGCGCTGTTTTTAATTTTTATCTGACAAGCGGAATATCGGAATAAATGATCATACAAGTACAGAGGCTAGGATTTATAATTCGGGTTTGCTTTGGCTGACTACGTGTTATACACCCCCTTCAGGCCCCGTACCCTCTATAACATAAAAATTTATATTTCAGATCCTTCAGTTTGTATATAAATATCATTATTTAAATTTTTTGTCTAAAAACTTACAGACCAGAGACGAATAGTAACATATGGCTTAGTACACCATGCAGGCATTTACCTGTCGTCGACAGAGATAAGACAACGAGATATTGATACTACAGATTCCCTAGTTTTGTACACTGCCGCGGAATTAAATATTCGCATTTTATTTTTAGTGAAAGTATAAAATTAATTAGATTTGAAATTGTATTGCCATCGAATATTCACGTAATCTTTGTGTATAAAACTCTATCTGTTAAAATAACATTCAAACCTGTAACAATGTATCCTTGAGGCTAAAATGCTTTAAGGTACATATAAAAAAATAGTTTTCACATTGCTCAACTTTTCGAGAAATAAACAATGTCATTCTAATATAATACCTGAGACTCTAAGTAGACTCAGATAATACGCACCGACATAGCGTAATTGAAATGGTTGTTAAAAATTAAGGTAAAATAAAAACGTGCAATTATTTTTTGTACAGTGTCAGTAAATAATATTTGTTCAACAAATACTTCTGAAAAGTTCTCAACTAATAATTGATATAGTTAAATCGAAAAGGTATAAACCTTGACCATAGGAATGTTTAATTCGACATTGTGAAGCGTTACACGTGTGTCCGTTTTCTTTCATTTTTAGTAGAGTTTTCCCGATTTGCTACCATACCAACCGTCGTACGAAATGGGAGCCGTCATTGAACTTTTGAAAATAGTTGATATATACACTTAGTATCAACGTTTGTTTTATGAATCATAATCAAAAGTATTTTAGAGGATTGTTAGCTGCAACGTGGTATTAATTTCACGTGGATATCATTTGTATTCATGGCACCAATAGTATGTGTACTCGATTATGATTTCAAGCAACCGTTGCAAATACCCGTTACACTAACGGTTTATAACTTTGATTTATTTCCCCTGAATTTTCAAAGGCAAAAATTCTTCTGTTGATAAAAAAAATGACACGAGTGCCTCTTTCTAAAAGGAATATTCTAGCTGCTGTAATGATCGAAATAGATTTCTCAAAAAATAATTTCTAATTTCAAAATCATTCCAGAACTAATGAGAAATCAACACAATTTGCACATGTTGCAAAATGGAATAATTAAAATACTATCTTCATGTATGAACGACTTTTTTAAACACGTGTTAGTGACGTTGGTTATATACGTCAACATTTGTTCTTGCATGATTCAGAAATTAGTAATTTTCAATTCTATGAAACTTAAGCGAGTTTATAATTTGTGGTAGTTGTATCATGACATATGTTTGTATATATATTCATTTATGAATTACTTGCCATATCTATTTGAGTAATGATGTGAAAAGACATGTAGGGTATACATGTACATCACAAGATCAGCAACAGGGTATGCGACATGACATGAGTTGCGGTTTATTATCAATCTCAATACAAAGAGCAGATGCTAAAGTGAAAAGGGCCAATTAAGAAACAGAGACCAATTAAAGAAATTTTCAAAAGAGCCGCTTATATAAATGTCGTGAAGAAGTTTGATACTAGTAAACACCTTACACAATCTGAGACATATAATACAAGAGATTCGCAACTCGGCGAACTAACGTATATTATCGCGGCCACTAGGAAATCCTCGCGAGATCTCCTGTGGTAATTAAAAGTATTGAAAGTACTCGAAGTAACAATGAATGTTGTATCAACCACTGTTATGAAAATAGACTGGGCTTTAAGTGTATAAATAACATAATAAAATTATATTACATGGGTTCGTATCAAACTGGAATATACTTATATACTATGTCCCAGTATCAACTTACTATATTTTAATTTATTTGTTTATTAAAGGATTAAATACATTTTTTCTAGAGGTTATTGATGTGTAAACTAGGGCGATTAACTCACAAACTGATTCGGACTTTTATGTAAAGGTTGTGAGTCATCGACCCAGTTTGCACATCAATAACCTCTAGAAAAAATGTGATTAATCCTTATAATTTTTAACTCAAACATTTGGAATTTCTAATTAACAATTTTTGGTACATTGGCTACTATTTACCATCAAATGCACAATTGACATTTCGTATCTAAGGAGCAAGCCGCAATATTGACTTTCTGAAATTCATTTATGTCTTTTATTAGCACATATATATGTGTAGACTGAAAGAGTAACTGACACCAGTTTAATTTCTTTTATAGTCATCATAGAAATGTCTTCACTACGATTTAATTCCAGCAAACATTTGTCTTCATATGAATATGGTTCTTGTTTTGAATCAGAAGCGTGATCTGAAACGAAAACAGATACATGTAGCTCATTCATAAAATTACGAACAGCTGTAGAAGGTTTATTTTTCCATGAAAATTTGACTCCTTTTGTAAATTAACTGCCTTCATTCATCTTTGGCATCCTAAAAAGAAAACAATGGACAATTTAGGCTGTAACACATGATACCATATAAATATATATGCATACAACAGCTATTGGAAATTGAAATACAAATGTATCTTTCATTTTGTTCATTTCTATGTTATGATGTCATGACGGCAACGGAAAAAAGCCACAAATTTGGTTGAAAAAACAAGTGATTTTTATACAGATTTAGAGTTTTTAATTCTGAAACTTTTATTTACAAATCGCCTCACAAATATACTGGGGGCAAGGAGGATATTGAATATGAATAGTCTTGCTTTGTAAGAAACTGAAAATAAATAACCTTGCCCTAAACAGGATAAAAATGAATAATTTGCCCAATAAAATGCAGGATATAAATTTCATAGTGCACAAAAATGAAGGACTGATTTAGGAAAATTTGTCTATAAACAATTTTGATATTTCGCCGGTTTATAAAGAAAAGAAAAATACCTTATTTGAACACATCATACTTCCACTTTGAAAAGATCAATGAAAATTTTACACCCTTGACATGTGTCAACAGTTTTTTAAAAACAAAAGTAGGGTACCAGCATAGCTGGCTTTGAGTATAGACATGATAGATATGAAAATAATAATCACCTTTGTTGATATTTTTAGAAATAACTATTGGATCAAATTTTACGAAATAAGTCTTATTTTCACATAATATTTGGAAGTAATAAAGCCCCATAAAATGGTATATTTATTTGTAGATTTCCAAGTTTTACGAAACAGATTGGTAGTACCAGCATAGCTGGCTTTGGGTATCAATAAGAAAATAATAGTCACTTTTGTTGATATATAATTGATTAATAAGTATTGGATCAAATTTTACGAAACTGGTCTTATCATCACGACATAACATTTGGGAGTAATATTGCCCCATACAATTTATATTTATTCGCATATTTCCAAGTTTTACGAAACAGATTGGGAGACCATATGGGTTCTATGCCAATAGGAGGTGAAGCAGAATGGGTCGAGTTTTAAATTTGTCTGTATTTGATTACTCTCGTCATTTCAACACATTATATTATTTACAAATTATTAGAACTGTTTTTTTCTATCTTTTGAATATACTAACATGCTTTAGCTGTGAAAATTATCGGCATTAGCAATTAGAAAAGAGAGGCGAAAGATACCAGAGGGACATTCAAACTCATGAGTCGAAAATAAACTGTCAACGCAATGGCTAAAAAATCGTCAGGCGTAGAATCGTCTTCACAACAATGGCGGATTTTTCAATCCGATCCCATAATAATCTTATCATCCCAATCGGTAATAATCGGTTTCCGGAGGCCGGGACATTTCATTGGCCGTAACTTAGATTCTACTAGAGTTGCGAATCTCTTGTATTATATGTCTCTGATTGTGAACATGCAATTCATTTTCTTATGGAATGTCTAGAATTCCACAAACAACGACAAGTTATGTTAGATTCTGTCTTTAAAGTATGTATTGTATCAATTAATTCTAAACAAAACTAGATAAAGAGATAAATTTCACTTCATTCATCATGTTGATATGAAAAATAGGCATCCCCCTGGCGGGATTTCCAAATTATTGTTACAGTAAATTTTAATAACACAATATCCGTATTTTCATGCCAGTACCAAAGTACAGGTTACTGGGCTGGTGATAACCTGCGGGATTTACAGTCCACGAACAGAGGTATCGAACCAGTGGCAGTAATAATATGAACGGTATTAATTTATCTGCACCAGATGCGCAACTATCGACGACCACCAAATTAGAAGCTTCTGACGTGGGACCGGCACATACAGAACGTGGCGGGGTTAAACATGTTAGCGGACACTAAACCCTGTCCTAACATGTCCCAATGGTGTAACTGCACAATATAAGAAAAAAACTATAAAAATCAGTTGAAAAAGGCTTGACTCATCAGATCAGCACAACGCACATATATATAAATAACAACAAGACTGCAGACGCGAAGTACCCATAAAGTTATTGCACTTATTCAAATCTAGTTCAAAGCCAACAACAACTAATAAAAAATTCTATCTTATGATTCAGAAAATAATTGCACAACTCTATTAGTATCTGTCTGCATTAACTGGGGATATATATATATGATATATATCTCCCCTTTCAATTCAAATTTTGCTACTGGTATGCATAACGAATTCTTCCATAGGCAAATATGTTTAAAAATGTCGAAGGAATTCCGATTAATCTAAGTCTTTTCGCGTACTGTTATGCGACAGAAGAGCTACTGCATAATCTTACAGTACTGGATGTTCATCCAGAAATAATTAACATGTTTACATAGTAAAATAAGATAGTTTTGCCGATCGGAGATAAATTTTAAGAACTTTGATTCTTATATTTCTTGTTTTAGTTAATGATTCATTTTCCTATAAACAAAACTGGTAGGGAACATTTTTTATGATAACTAAAGTAAGGAGATAAAAAATAAACTGTCTAAGAAAGACTTGAAACCATGGCATAACTTGCATGCAATTTAAAGTAGTTTTCGACGAGAATTTTCAGTTTTTGCTTGCTTAAAGGGCAACAACCGGTTCCAATTGGCAAACAACTAGGGTTGTTACTTTTCTGTTTGGATTTCTTTTACATCTTGCTTTGCAGTATGTGATTGGCTCATTGCTGAAGGCCGTTCGGTGACCTATTGCTGCTAATCTTCTACGTCATTTGGTCTGTGGTTGATAGTTGTCTTATTGGCAATCATACCTCATCTTTTCTTATCAACTAATGATTTAATGAGGTACACAATACTTTTTATTTTTTAATTTGTTTTCTTAATTGATTTTCCTATCGACATGTCGTATCAAAATGTCGACGTCATGCATTCTTAAAAAATGAAAATAACACGTTATAAATTTCATGAGTCCGAAACACCTTTCTGGATTTACCTTCAGGAACGCGTAAAGCCGAATATTTAAAAGCCAAGGATGTATAAGAACCGAAATAGTTAAAGAGCAATATGACCAAAAAGGACCTTAAAAATAGGCGTATTTATCTAAGGTCAACTTTGCTTGCTTGAGACACTGTTAGGAATGCTTCATATCGTGACTTTTACCTAAAATGCGTCAGTGATGATCGGTTTTAAAATAATATTTACAACAATAGATATATCTCATTTATTTCCATTCTGAAGTTTTAATTTGATGTGACAACATCAAAGTTGCATATAGTGAACATATTTAGATAAAATTTCAGCGTGCTTGTAATTCTTTTCAGGATTTTATTTCTTTAACACGTGATCATAATTGTTATGTTGAATGTTTTTCGGAAGTGTTAAAGATTCATTGATGGCGTTACCACATATCTGTCGAAGAAAATCCGTATATGCGTTGTAAATGATTAATCTGGCAGTACGATTTGCCACGTGATTATTATTTGTATCTATACGACAGTTGCTAGCAAAAAAGGCAAAACTTGTCGCAGTTAATCTTGTTTTTTTGTGGCTGTCATTTTCAACCTTTACTTTTCTTTGCTATGGTTTTATTCCTGTCTATGGCTTTATTTATTTTTTTGGCAATTGTATTGATGATGTAGTTCCGTTTTTATTTTATTTTTTGAGTTGTTGGGTGTATTGACACTCTGTTTTGACACAAAATTCTTCCAAAAGACATTTTTGTATGTCTACATCTACCACTATAATTGGCAAAACGGTTTAGCAGTGTGTTTGTATTATTTCTCTGGGGTCATATTTCATCTCAGATAACTTCAATCGCCTTCAAATTTGGAAGACTTTTACCGGGAAACTTAACAAATAAATGTCAGGTTGAAATTGACGATAATTAGTTGTAAGAATGCATGTTCCTATAGCAGCAGATTAGTATTTAGATAAATTTGTCACCATTGTTACTACTCTTGGATACTGAAACATTGATTTTTCCTTCAGTTGTAGCTGTAGTTGTGGTATGAACATTATGTAAATTTCATTCAATCAGTTCAGAGGAAGGCGTAGTACTCACAGTTTAACCCAACTAAATATTCATAGGCGTTCCCATGGTAGGGAACGAAAATTTTAGTTTGAGTGGGTATCGGTTTTTTTTTTATACCAGGCAACATCAAATTTTATCTATTTTTATGACATTAGATTTGATGGCACGAACACTCGATCGCTGGTAAATTAATTTTAGTCTTAAACAGTTATTTTGATCTTAACATCATCTGAAAAGCCTGGAACTAAAACCGTTAAGTCTTGTTCAGTGTTTGATTTGTTTTCCAGAAAATTTCCTTGTGTTTAAAACAGCAGGACAGAAAGCAAGCAGTACACCTCATTTTGAAAAATTTGCTTAGAGGAGCCTACTGAGAGTCTTTTAAGAATAATTGATTTATACGCAGTCTTCATTGAGTGAACATTAACATCAAGGGGAAATAATTCAATGCAAAACAATCAAATTATTTCATTTCATTTCATTTCATTTCATATCATATAATATATATATACATAAGGCATACTAGATAATCATATTTGTAATTTCAATTATTTGTACATATTTGAAACCTTACAGTTTTTTAAAAAGCAGGTGAATTAAGTCTGAGAGCAGATATATTTTTTTAAATATATTTTTTTAAATATAAAAGAAATTTCAAATATAATTATATTTCACAACTAGGTTATGTTTATCCATATTGAAATATTTACGTGATATTCGACTGATATTCAAATGGCTATTTCTGCAGATAGTTAGTTCTTCATAGGAACAATTGCTCTTGTTTATTTCTCGCTGGTGTTTAACACCACTTCACGCGACATTGACTATATTATGGCGGTCAGTTATTTATTGGTGGAGGAAATCGAAGTACCTGGAGAGAACAAAAGGCCTGCTGCAGGTTAACTGGCTTTTTATGTCAATTGAGGGCAAAGTTGACAACACCTAAACACAATCAGGGTTCTAAAAAATAGTGATATATCCGTTTTAGTGCGGACAACAAGAAGAATTTGGTTATAATAGCTAATAATGGCTTTAAGTTTTATATATTTTCTAAAATGTAGTCAGTCGCAGTCGATTTTACAACACTATATAACATCTAATGAATGAGCACAAATGAAGAGATAACAGGCGTGCTAGCAATTTCAATTTTGTTGATCTTCGGAATTTACCCCTAATATACTATATCAATGAATTTTCAGACAATCATATCCATGCAATATAATATCTTTTATTTGTAAAAATGATTTATATAGCAATAATATCTAAATTCATCAATCAGACGTATTCATCTACTAAACATGAAGAAAAACTACATATTTATTCATGATGGTCCCGAAATTGACCTTGACTCGGCCGTTGCCTTATACGAGACAGTTGTTATTTACCCAAACCGGACCGCATGAATACACCCCCTTTTCCGGTTTTTATGCCAGGTTCGTGTCGCTTTTTTACAGTATTGTTTACGTATTGCTGTTCTTTGTGTTTTTGTTTTCATGTTACCGATATATTTTGTCCTTCAAATTTCCTTTGCAAATGACGCTTTCTTATTTTCTTTCAAAACAAAGCATTGTAAATATACATGTGCTTCTTTTGGTGCTTAATGTGTAACTTTTGTATTTAATCAATTTTACTTTTGAGATCTAAACTAAAGTGAAGTGTTTGGAACTGTTCATAAAGACATTGGAAAAAAATAAATATAAATCGTATTCTGAGGTTATATAGTAAAAATAACTTTATAAATAACTCCCCTTTTTCAATCAATTCAATGCAGGAAAGGATTTAATGTTCGATTTTATATAACACAATTATTTAACAATCACATGGTTAAATCTAGCACCGAAGTTTATCTTAATTTCAAGAGACTACATCTGATTAAAAAAAAAAAAACTATCACTACACGCAAAGTGCGAATCGGACACACGATTGATTTCGTTCAACTGCGGTAACATGTACTTTTTTCTGTTTCTTACATTCATCGTCGTTGATAAGAAAAGTTTTGCATTATATACATATACAGGCAACAATATTATATATTTTAAACAAAAACTTGCAAAGTAATGCCGACAACTGAAAATTATAAAACTGTTGTAGCCTCCTATTTTATGGAGCAAGATCTCGATCTGCACTTTTAAACAGGATGAGGTTTATGTTAATCGAATTTGATTAGCTATTTTAAGGAACAATCTGAAGTTTGCACACCAACACATGATAACATATCTACTTCAGATGAATGATTATCTCCTGATTATGATAATATAATTATTTTACTTGTGGCATGATCTATTAAGCGTTAGAAGCATTATTATTATTGTTTTTTTCATTTTCATTGTAAATAAAAATAATATTCAGCAGAATAACAGCAACACCAGAGGTCGATTTTATTTACAAAAACGGACCAAGATATAAAAAATCTTGTACAAAAACAAATACCTAAACGCACCAAAACCAAAACTGAGTAGGCTGTCAAACTCTTTAAAAACTGAGTAGGCTGTCAAACTCTTTAAAAACTGAGTAGGCTGTCAAACTCTTTAAAACTGACTGGAGAACAAAATACAATTGCAAAAACGGATAGCAAACTTTCTGTTAGTGAGGGTAGTTATGTTTCGATGAGTAATTCTCACCTCAACACAATTTTGGATATTTCATAACTGAAGGGTGCAACAATAGGAAATGACTACTATCTAAATACACTGTATGAACATAAAAGAGGCGAAAGATACCAAAGGGACATTAAAAAAAAATCAAAAACTGAGTAGGCTGTCAAACTCTTTAAAACTGAGTCAAACTCTTTAAAAACTGAGTAGGCTGTCAAATTCTTTAAAAACTGAGTAGGCTGTCAAACTCTTTAAAACTGAGTCAAACTCTTTAAAAACTGAGTAGGCTGTCAAATTCTTTAAAAACTGAGTAGGCTGTCAAACTCTTTAAAAACTGAGTAGGCTGTCAAACTCTTTAAAAACTGAGTAGGCTGTCAAACTCTTTACAAACTGAGTAGGCTGTCAAACTCTTTAAAACTGAGTAGGCTGTCAAACTCTTTAAAAACTGAGTAGGCTGTCAAACTCTTTAAAAACTGAGTAGGCTGTTAGGCTGTCAAACTCTTTAAAAACTGAGTAGGCTGTCAAACTCTTTAAAAACTGAGTAGGCTGTCAAACTCTTTAAAAACTGAGTAGGCTGTCAAACTCTTTAAAAACTGAGTAGGCTGTCAAACTCTTTAAAAACTGAGTCAAACTCTTTAAAAACTGAGTAGGCTGTCAAACTCTTTAAAAACTGAGTAGGCTGTCAAACTCTTTAAAAACTGAGTAGGCTGTCAAACTCTTTAAAAACTGAGTAGGCTGTCAAACTCTTTGAAAACTGAGTAGGCTGTCAAACTCTTTGAAAACTAAGTAGGCTGTCAAACTCTTTAAAAACTGAGTAGGCTGTCAAACTCTTTAAAAACTGAGTAGGCTGTCAAACTCTTTACAAACTGAGTAGAATGTCAAACTCTTTACAAACTGAGTAGGCTGTCAAACTCTTTAAAAACTGAGTAGGCTGTCAAACTCTTTAAAAACTGAGTAGGCTGTCAAACTCTTTAAAAACTGAGTAGGCTGTTAGGCTGTCAAACTCTTTAAAAACTGAGTAGGCTGTCAAACTCATTAAAAACTGAATAGGCTGTCAAACTCTTTGAAAACTGAGTAGGCTGTCAAACTCTTTAAAAACTGAGTAGGCTGTCAAACTCTTTAAAACTGAGTCAAACTCCTTAAAAACTGAGTAGGCTGTCAAACTCTTTAAAAACTGAGTAGGCTGTCAAACTCTTTAAAAACTGAGTCAAACTCTTTAAAAACTGAGTAGGCTGTCAAACTCTTTAAAAACTGAGTAGGCTGTCAAACTCTTTGAAAACTGAGTAGGCTGTCAAACTCTTTAAAAACTGAGTAGGCTGTCAAACTCTTTAAAAACTGAGTAGGCTGTCAAACTCTTTACAAACTGAGTAGGCTGTCAAACTCTTTAAAAACTGAGTAGGCTGTCAAACTCTTTAAAAACTGAGTAGGCTGTCAAACTCTTTAAAAACTGAGTAGGCTGTTAGGCTGTCAAACTCTTTAAAAACTGAGTAGACTGTCAAACTCATTAAAAACTGAGTAGGCTGTCAAACTCTTTGAAAACTGAGTAGGCTGTCAAACTCTTTAAAAACTGAGTAGGCTGTCAAACTCTTTAAAACTGAGTCAAACTCTTTAAAAACTGAGTAGGCTGTCAAACTCTTTAAAAACTGAGTAGGCTGTCAAACTCTTTAAAAACTGAGTCAAACTCTTTAAAAACTGAGTCAAACTCTTTAAAAACTGAGTAGGCTGTCAAACTCTTTAAAAACTGAGTAGGCTGTCAAATTCTTTGAAAACTGAGTAGGCTGTCAAACTCTTTAAAAACTGAGTAGGCTGTCAAACTCTTTGAAAATTGAGTAGGCTGTCAAACTCTTTAAAAACTGAGTAGGCTGTCAAACTCTTTAAAACTGACTGGAGAACAAAATACAATTGCAAAAACGGATAGCAAACTTTCTGTTAGTGAGGGTAGTTATGTTTCGATGAGTAATTCTCACCTCAACACAATTTTGGATATTTCATAACTGAAGGGTGCAACAATAGGAAATGACTACTATCTAAATACACTGTATGAACATAAAAGAGAGGCGAAAGATACCAAAGGGACATTAAAAAAATCAAAAACTGAGTAGGCTGTCAAACTCTTTAAAAACTGAGTCAAACTCTTTAAAAACTGAGTAGGCTGTCAAACTCTTTAAAAACTGAGTAGGCTGTCAAACTCTTTAAAAACTGAGTAGGCTGCCAAACTCTTTAAAAACTGAGTAGGCTGTCAAACTCTTTACAAACTGAGTAGGCTGTCAAACTCTTTAAAAACTGAGTAGGCTGTCAAACTCTTTAAAAACTGAGTAGGCTGTCAAACTCTTTAAAAACTGAGTAGGCTGTTAGGCTGTCAAACTCTTTAAAAACTGAGTAGGCTGTCAAACTCTTTAAAAACTGAGTAGGCTGTCAAACTCTTTAAAAACTGAGTAGGCTGTCAAACTCTTTAAAAACTGAGTAGGCTGTCAAACTCTTTAAAAACTGAGTAGGCTGTCAAACTCTTTAAAAACTGAGTAGGCTGTCAAACTCTTTGAACACTGAGTAGGCTGTCAAACTCTTTAAAAACTGAGTAGGCTGTCAAACTCTTTGAAAATTGAGTAGGCTGTCAAACTCTTTAAAAACTGAGTAGGCTGTCAAACTCTTTAAAACTGACTGGAGAACAAAATACAATTGCAAAACGGATAGCAAACTTTCTGTTAGTTAGGGTAGTTATGTTTCGATGAGTAATTCTCAACACAATTTTGGATTTTTCATAACTGAAGGGTGCAACAATAGGGAAATGACTACTATCTAAATACACTGTATGAACATAAAGAGAGGCGAAAGATACCAAAGGGACATTAAAAAAAAATCAAAAATAAACTGACAACGCCATGACTTAAAAGAAAAAGGCAAACCGACAAACAACAGTGCACAAAACACAACATAGAAAAACCAAAGACTGAGCAACACAAACCCCACCAAAAACTGGGGTGATCTCAGATGCTCCGGAAGGGTAGGCAGAACCTGTGCAAAATGTGGCACCCCTCGTGTTGCTCATGTTAGTACAAACCCAGTGATCAGTCTAATTCGGAAGGTCACATTCGGGAAAATTGACGGAATTGTAGTTACGACAGTTGGAACATATCCGTTGTCATCTGTGAAACGGATATTTCATAAAGGTCAACCAACTCGTGATGGCGTCCGTAAAATTTACAAAGGACGATTTCAACTTCACCACATGGAACTCTTGGTTTAATGGCTTCCTTGTGAGCACCAACCCTCTATCTATGTTTTCGAGAAACTCCTGTCAAGGGCAAGACACTTTTGGTCATACATTCTTATAGATTACTATGCATACGATAATTACATGTAGTTTCCGGTTTATTACTCTGGTTGTAAATTTATAAGCGATACTGTTGTTCTTTGTTTTGAGATATCTTAAATACAAATTATGTTCCAATAAACTCAGGATTAAAATTTTGTACACCAGACGCGCGTTTCGTCTTCAAAAGACTCATCAATGAAGCTCACAAAATAAGTACGAAGTTGAACAGCATTGACGAATCTTTTATCATTACCGTTAACCTATATCTCTGTTCACCTGGACATTCTAAGCTTCTTTGACTATGATACTTAAAGTAATATTAAGTTATTTAAACATAAACATAAACCCTAACCAAAAACGTGGGTGAAGTAAAGTGCGTCGTAAGAAGCGACCAATGGGAAAGTTTTATTTTAAATTTCTTGTACCCTTTCGGACACATAACATTTATAGCATATATTTCGATTGTCTGTTTGTTGTGGCTTTTTTTCACTACACTTTCAATATCTAAGTCATATGAAACTTCAAATTCAAAAAAAAATTAAATATGTTTTATATACTTGAATAACTAAGTTTTACTATAAAATAAGTGTACGTGAACTTTCTTGTAACAGAAAATCCTTTATTTTATCCCCATAAATGTACTGAATTACAATAATTCGACGACATTTTCCTGTATGCAGTGACATTTACTACGAGATCTCTCGTTTGAACTTCGGCCACCGTCGAAAACATCATACGAAAAGCCTGGAAATAAAAACTTTAATTCTTGTTTAGAGTTTGTGTATTTTTTCAGATATTTTCTTGTGTTTTAAAGAAAGCAGGCAGTACTTTGAAAAATATGCTTAGAAACTTTAAAACTTTATTGACATAAAATATAAAAATATACGCAGTCTTGATTGGAGTGAACATTAACCACTAAGGGAACTGATTCAATGTAAAACAGGCCATTTACTGAATATTATATAACATGTTTACACATAAATGGCATACAAGATAATCATATTGGTAATTCATATTATTTGTACATATTTGACACCTTTCACAGCAAATAAAACAATACCCACCTAAAGTATATACGATCATAAACTTTCAACAAGTTCTCTAATAAACAATTTCTATGTAGCCCAAAATAAAATAAAAAAAAAAAAAAAAAAACCCGTCCTAACTGATGAACTAAAGTCAATACAGTCTATTGGTTTCACAAATTAAGAAAACGATTTTTGTATTGATATCAATGATATCATCGGGTACAATACATTTACATCTCTATCAATGTGATCTTAATCCACAGCTATAATGGTAATCATTAAAGAACAAAGGAATACTACTATATAAAATGAAATATTAAAATTATATCTTAATTTGTATTAAACTTTAACATCGGGAAAATAGATCTCTTGTTTCAGAGCATATCTGCTAAAATATATTCGAAAAACTCCTGTCAAGGGCATGAAACTCCTGAAAAGTTGTTCATTGATTTGAAATATCTTGAATAAAACTTATTTTCAAATAATCTTATCATAGATACCAGGATTACAATTTTATACACCAGACGCGCGTTTCGTCTACAAAAGACTCATCAGTGACGCTCGAATAAAACAAGAACAAAAAGGCCAAAATAAGTAAGATGACAAATAGCATTGACGAATCTTTTATCATTAACGTTAACCAATATCTGTTTTGTCCTGGACATTCTAAGCTTCTTTGACTATGATACTTACATAAATTTTAAGTTTTATGTGTCGATGAATATCAAAATATGGAAAAAAAGACTTAACCTTTTCTTAAATAAAAAGTAAAGAAAATCAGAAGTTATTTCCATGTAGTACTCTAGTACAATTAAAGCAAAACAATACTCGCACCATCGGCTACGAGATTCAGCTTAACAATAGAACAAATGCAGATGTTTTGCTATTAATGAATGTTTTTTATCCATTAGGATTAATAAAATCTGCATTTAATATGAAGTTAACACGATTACAGTGTCAATGCACGCTGGTAATTTAATCCAGTAGGAATAAGTACGTAAATGTACTTTGTGACTACAAGAATTTTTTTTTTTAAATTGTAAATTTACTAGGGAGATAGCTACCAATAAATGTGTCTTTTTTTGGAAAGGTTTATAAAGAATATACAAAGTTGGATAGCAATAGTTCAAAAGTAAAAAAAAAAAAAAAAGTAAGAAAAAAAACTAACATCACCGACAGAAAAAAGACTAAAAGATAAACTAAAAATCACTACAGACAAAAACACGAAAACAAAGAGTAAACAACATAAACCCTAACCAAAAACGTGGCTGAAATTAAATGTGCAGGAAAAGGTGACTAATGGCAAAGTTTTATTTTGAATTTGTTATACCAATTCGGAAACGGAACATCAATAGAATTTTTTTTGTTTTTTGTTTTTATTTCTCACTAGAATTTCGATGTTAAATCAGCCTATTGCTTGTTGAGATTCCTTATTTTTTCTTATGCTTAAAGAAATTCCCTTGTTCGTATGACAATAATAACAATACGTAATAAACTATAACTACAATGTATACAAATGTATATATAAAAATAAAGAGATGTGGTTTGATTGCCAATGAGACAACTATCCCCCAAAGTTCAAATGAATTCGATGTTACAATTATAGACAACCGTACTATCTGAGAGTATTCGCAGTTACTGACAGCTAGTTCAAAGCCAATAACAACTAATAAAAAAGTCATGCATCTCAGACAAAAAGATGTGTATTTGTAAATAGAAAGTGATGATAAGCGATATCTTCCATGCAAACATGATCAACGATGGCTCTTTTTTCATTTAAGACGTTTGCTATTTACACTGCTGCCTATGCGTATACTTAGGTATTTTTATACCAAATTTAATCTTGTACCTCTCTTTGTGAAAATATCCAGAATTCAGAATGGCACGGGAAAAAAATATTTATGTGTTTTTCTAGATGATTGTATTTCGTATCATAATTTGGTAAAACAAAATTTTTTCCAAAGTTTTCCATGGAAAGGGAAAACAACAACTAATGCAATCTGAAATGCAAAATTATTCGTTATTTTTCTATTCTTTTATAAAAATTTCTCAAGTTTTACCAATTTTTTTTAGCAAGGCATCTATTTTACTCTAAAAATAAATGTAACTCAAATCTAAAATGCAGATAATTCCAAAATGAAAAATTAAAAAAAAAAACAAACTGTTCTAAACATCATTCTTATTTGAATCTCTCAGCTAAAGAGAGCTAAGGGTAAAACATGTATAAAACAGATACACCAATAAGAACAGATGCTTGCGAAGGGGTGTATTATAAACTGCAATGGTTAATTAAAGTACAACATTTGATTCTGAAAAACAGTGACATTTTCGAAATACATTCCTTTCAGGATTATTTAACCCTCAAATCGTACCTTCTTTATATTCGTCAATGAAATGTTCAAAATTAGCCGCGTAGATCAACTTATCAACCAATAAAATAATATTTGCTGAATAATTACAGTACAATAATAATCGAAAACTATAAATTGAACCTTCATGTTTCACCTCACTAAAACAATTTAAATTCACACTACTGTTGTCATTTCGTTATTGTTGAGCTTCATCTCCGTTGTTTGTGTGGTGTTTACTACAACTCTCGTTGGATTTACCTGATAACTATGTACGGTTCTAGAACATGGGATAGCTTTAATGAATGTAAGCCTCATATATCTGTTCATAACACTATAAATGAATATATTTATACAACTACTGAGAAAACACATATAAATTCCTATTGAATGAAAATCTTCTGCAAAATCTTCACGTGTACTCCCGGCCACCGATGTCAGTCCGAAAGGGTAGTAAAGTATTAAGTAAGCCAGAAATACAACAAACTGAGGCTTAAGAGATAATATTTCACTTTTAAGTTTGAATCGTGCAAGACCATTATTCCAATGCTTATATAGCTGATTTTGCGATTTTCGAAAATGTAAATAAATTTGAACGTAGCAAAATGATGTGATGCTAATTGGTAGCACCAAACAAACTGCAATATACACAGAGGAGTAGAGTTTATTTCCATATCTGTTGAATACACAGAAATGTAAGGTTCGATCAAATATCAACAAATAATCGAAGAACCAAAGGGGTATTGCAAACGAAAGTGCAATGATGAAAAACAAAAAAACAATGATGATGATAGTTTTTGTACTGAAGATTTGATCAAAAATCATTGTGTGACACATTTTGACGTACCTTGACAAAGCTATGAGCATTATAAACTGGATACTCCATGTAAACAGACTGTCGCATATCATACCATTCACCTTACAAAAGGTACGTGGTGGTTCCTCGTTAATTATCAAGACATACATATTAAATGGCAACAAATAACCAATCAAAAGTAAGTCAATTATAGCCAATAGAACAATTAAGATTTTGTGCACATTTCGTAACGGTTTTGTTCACAAAATTGTCCAAATAATAAGCAAATTCCCTGGCACTCCAACAACGAAAAGCATTGACGATATCAACAAGTAAGAAACTCGAGTATTTGTTGTATAAAGCCCCATATTATTTTGATAAACTCTCCGCTTACTATACAAATATCGACAGTAAAGACGACTTTCTTCAGAAAACAGATGTTTGATACACCCAACAATAAGTCCTCAAGAAAAATAACAACACTTTATATATAGTTGTATGTTATTATTGTCTTAAATTCTGAAAATGCCATATGTTTCATGAGTTCTATGCTACTAGAAAACGAACTTATGATTTGTATCATGAAGATATTGATTTCAACGTCTATCTTAACAACAATTATATCAGACCTTTGACTCTAGAAACAGCAGGCCAATCATGATTATCTAACATACGTTCAACAAATGAAAAATGTTTTGCAAGACAAATATATATATCACTGGCCATTGATTTGTACAATGCAGAATGTTTGTTGGCGGAACACAATTTCCCTTTATTTACAAACTGCGCGCATAAAAGAAACGATACTAGAAGTTGTTTTTATTATTTTTCTGCAAAATTTGTAAAATGTTTTATTAAAATCTTTCGCTATCATTTTATGACATTACTTATTAGAAAATTGATCTTCATCAAAACAACGTTCAATTCTGTGTTGTATTCGGAACAAGCAGTTTTATTAATTAGGTTGAAGATGAATTTTTTTCATGGTTAAACTTTATGTTAGCTAGGATAAGAAGAGTTTAACATTTCTATATTTGCTCACTGTATAAAATATTAGTTTAAGGAACAATTTATTTAAGATAACAATCACAAAGAATTTTTCATAAAATTATCTGACAATATGTCCTTCTTTAAAATTTTGCAGAGATGACTTCCATTATTTATATTGACAATTTTCAAAAAAGTTGCTTTTAACTTTTAAAGGTTTACAATGTTATGTATTACTTGGATTTATCATTGGGCTTCCTTACAAAATGTGCCTTTACAGAGGGAAGGACTCTATGATCCAACTGCTTTAAGTCGAGCGTCATTGATGAGTTTGAGGTTTAGCTAGCTATAAAACTAGGTTTAAATCTTCATTTTCTTCGGAAAATGTATGATCCAAGTCAGGAATTTGACAGTTGTTTCCATTTGTTCCGTTGGTTGATATAGTTTAACGTTTGAATTTGTCAATTTGTAATGGACTATCCCCTTTTGAAGTTATCTTGGAGCTCGGTATTTTTGTAAATACGGTTTTGAAGATTTTCTGTATATTGACTATTTCTAAAATTTAGAAGTATCCGAAACACTATGGTTTTCTCTACTCCCAGGTAAAGATTGCATAAGCTTTTCTTGCATAATGTTTTGGAATTTTTAGTTTGTAATGCTCTTCAACCTTGTGTTTAATTTAGCCTCCCAATTGTCGTGATTCGAGCTTCACTATTGAGTCTATGTAGACGAAACCCGCGTCTGGAATATATATTTTCAAACTGATATCTTTGAAGAGTTTTTTCATATTGCAGTTTTCAGTTTCTGTAACTGGGATGTTTGAGGAATTATCATTTTATGCAAATTTTATTAAAGAATAATCACAATATAACTGAACATATATAAGGACTCAATATCCTGTCCAGTCTTGATGAATTTATTAGGCCAACTAAAATTAATCAATAGATTTTCATCCAGCTTGCTGAAAAAAAATGGGGCTTGTGTGAGGATTTTTTTACTAATTTTTGTTTCCTGTGAACCTCATATTAAGGGATAATCATATGCCTAAATATATAAGCCTATATATATATATAAAGAATTCTGCATATTTTGTCCTGATTGGCAACCACTGTTCTAATTGCTTCATTTTCATTAAATAGCAAAAACTTGGAGAAATGCTCTCTTTTAGACTACCTAAATCAAATTTCTTTTGCTGTTTAGCTATGATTTATAGTGCCCATAAAGTGAGGTAAATGCATTGGTAATGATACACAAGTATTATGCGTATAGAGTTAAATGAAAACTCAAACTGTGTTGAAAATAAGGAATGGTGCTTTTAGGATTCTTAATCTTATGCAAGGTGCAAATATAATTTTATTATTAAACTAGCTGTACAAATACAATGTAAAACATGAACTTAACCAAACAAAAGTTGTTTAATGAAGTTACTGAGTGACTGGGACGGAGGGTGTTGTTTGTCAACAAAAAGGACAGTTTTTGGGTAAATCTTGTTATTCGTTGGCCGACTTTTTGTACGCAATATACGGTCCTAAACAGTGTACATTATATTGCACAAGTTCGTGCTTAGGTCAATTTCTTTACAGCAATGTGTGCCACGATTCTTGCGCTTTGGATATCATTAACACTCCTAATTTAATTACACAAAGTCATTGTATAAGTAAAAACATCCACGGTTTTCTAATCACTGAAATTAGTGACATACCACGATTTGCTTTCTTTGATACCGCTTATTTCTCGTCACCTGAATATTTCAGGCCCTCCCGAGGGGCGGGTGGGGATGAAAATCTATCATTTAGTTTTAATTAGCCTTATATCATTCACACTGTCACATTTTGTTTCGTGGATGCCTTTAATATCTTGCTCTTTAGTTTGAGGGTTTTAAGTCAGTATTGAATGCTCCACAGTAACCTGGAGTTCTTCAGTAGTTTAAATATTTTTCTGAATAACTATCCGTGACAACCATGCTTAATATACTATAAACGTGAACAATGGGGGAATATGAATTTCAAGACGATGTTAGTGTTTAAATCTTTATCGCACCCTGGGTAAATAATGACGTAATGATTGGTTAAACGCCGTCCCGTGAATGTTGACCCCTATGGATGCATATGGGGTTTGTAGATTTCATATGGGGTTCATTACGTCACGTCTACTATTAATGGCGACGTTATCTATTAATATTATTGTAATTCACTGTTTATGTGTATATAAAACTTGGCATTGAAAGTCCCGTGTGCAATAAATTCTTTATACAGTTCACCACTGACCCCCTACGGACCAATAGAGGGTTAATAAAATCCATTTGGGATTCGGCCTTCGGTATCACACCCTATGAATTTTATAAACCTCTATGAATCCGTAAGGGCTAGTAGCAAACCATATAACTTATAATTCGATGTTTAACATTAATAATCTAAAATCAGGACAATTCTGAGCATGACTATTGGTGTGGATGATAGTATAGGATTGATGATGGTACATTAATCTCTAGTTGTTTATTTTTGTTGTTGTTCAATGAGTTGATATATTACTGTTCTACTGAAATTTACACAACATATCTTTTTAATAAATTGTTTTTTTGAAAGCATGCTACAAAAATCCTAAAACTAATATATTCTTCAGTTTTAGTATTTCCTATATGGAATTTTCAAGCTGTAAAAGGTGATATGATCATGCACAGAATGCTTAGATAACTTGAATATAAATAACAGGACTGAAATACATTAAGAAGCACATATAATTGGTATAGGCCCTTTATAGCTTACTGTTCGGTGTGAGCCTAGGCTCCGTGTTGAAGACCGTACTTTGACCTATAATGGTTTACTTTTATAAATTTTGACTTGGATGGAAGTTGTCTCATTGGCACTCATACCACATCTTCTTATATCTATTTAAAGTTACTAAATTGCTAAATAAAACTTATCAAATATACAAGGGTTATAAATTAGTAGGCCACAGGTGTTAAAACTGACCATTTGGAAAGCCTAATAAATAACGAAGTTAAAAAGCATCGAAAACAAAAATAAATTACAAAGTTGTGTCAAATCTTTCTAGGCAATTTATGGGATGGAGATGTTGGTTTCACGTTTTAGTATACAGGAGGTCCAACAAAACTAATGTGTTCTTTTCTCTCAAGAACAACACACGAAACCGTCTTAGATTTTAGATACTTATTTAGTTATGTGCATCCCTAAAATTGGTGTCCATACATGTATGTTGTATATAATTTCAGAATTAAATTGGCTCATAAACATGATATTTCAGTCGCAATCATTTTTAATGAATCTTCTCGTGGTTTTTTTACAGTTAATAAACAATAATGTACATTTTGTGTAGGTATCTATGAATGAAATATAAATATTTATACAGCAATCTCGTCTTCTTTAATTATCATTTACTTTCTGATTTATGATAAATGTTTTATTGTGGCAATACTTAATATCAGCAAACCCGTCTTGTTAAATTATCTTTTTTAATTTCTGATTGATGATAAAAGTTTTATTATGTCAATACAAAATATCAAGTGGTATTTGATAATTGATAAAATTGAGAATGGGAATGGGGAATATGTCAAAGAGTCAACAACCCGACCAAAGAGCAGACAACAGCCGAAGGCCACCAATGAGTCTCCAACGCAGCGAGAAAATCCTGCACCCGGAGGTGATCCTCAGCTGGCCCCTAAATAAAATTGTGTACTAGTTCAGTGAAAATGGACGTCACACTAAACTCAAAACATATAAATGAACTAAAATTAGAAAACATACAAGACTAACAAATGCCAGAGGCTCCTGACTTGGGACAGGCGCAAAATGCGGCGGGATTAAACATGTTTTGTGAGATCTCAACCCTCCCTTATACCTCTAGTCAATGTAGAATAAAGAAACACATAGCAATACGCACAGTAAAACTCAGTTTAAAAGAAGCCCGAGTCCGATGTCAGAATTGGTAACAAAAGAAACTAAGCAAAATGACAATGATACATACATTAACAAAATACTACTAGCAGTTACTGACATGCCAGCTCCAGACCTCAATTGTTATTTCATTCCTGTAGACAGTTTCCAATATAAAGTAATTTGAGATGTAGTTATTTCCTGTGGCTATATTGGTGGAGGGCAATATGGTTGGGTTGTTTTATGAACCGACTTTTAACATGTGGTACAAATGTACAAGCATTTGAAAAATAACAAGAAGCGGTATGATTACCAACTTGACAAATTTTCACCAGAGACCAAACAACGTAGAGGTTAGCAGTTATAGGTCACCGTATGGTCGTCAACAATGAGATAAATCTGATAAAATATCTTTACAAGATCGTAGTGATGAATTATTAAAGTCTTAACAAATAATAAAATTAACGAGAATTAATGAAAATAACTGGAGGCCTTTAAGCTTGATGAATACGGATTATAAAATTATACCAAAGATGTTGGCAGAGCGTCTTAATCCGTTGTTAAATAAAATTATTCACCCGGACCAAAAAGGGTTTGTAAAGGGAGAAATATAAGTGATGGAAATAGACTTTACAGGATATTATTGAATATGTAGAAAATGAGAATATAGAGGACTAATTATATTTCTAGACCAGTAGAAAGCTTTTGATAGAGTCGAATGGGATGGCTGATAAAGGTTATGGAAGGCTTAAATTGTGTTAATAAATTTTATAACGGGACAAAATGTTATTTAAAAATGCCAACACTTGTTTTAAAACAAATGGGTTTTATCTAAATCATTTTCAATATGCAAATCAATAAGACAAGGATATCCTTTAGCACTCTTTTCACTCATAATACAAGCGGAACCAATGGTTGGTGCCATTCGCGCAAATGTAGAAATACAGGAATTGATATACCAACGGAAAACGACCAAATTGAAACTAAATTATCAATGTTTGCAACTTAAAGACAAATACGAACAATCGGCCAAAAAGTCTTTGAAATATTGGAAATATATGAAAAGCTTCCGGTTCCAAAATTAACTTCGATAACAAAAACGGTTTGTTTATTGGAAGGCTAAAGGGCAAAAACCAAGATTCAGAAAAAAAAATATATCCTGGATCAAGGATAGCATAACAGCTTTAAGGGTGCAACATGGTTGTAATATTGAAACAGTATAATTGGCACGATGAAAACTGTATTCACGTTTTGAAATTTAACTTACAGAGGTAAAACATTGATTATTAAAACCAATTAATACTTATTTTGGGGTACGAAGTTGAGATGAGGGGCATATCTAATGAGTGTGAAAAGGAAATAAACTCGCTTTTCTGGGATTTTGATTGGGGTCTAAAGTCCGCCTTGTCGACAGAAAATTATGTTGTCTAGATGAAAACTTAGGAGGGGCATCAAAAAGCAAACATATAAAATTAATTTATAAAATCCAAGAAAGTCCAAAACAAAGTTGGAATGCAATTGTCAAATACTAGCTAAAACACTTTGACTAAAAATTTGGTATTCAATATTTTGTATGTACCTGTTAAGATCTAAATGGAATTAATATCAAGTATTTGTCAAATTTCTACCAAAAGGCGGTTACTGCATGGTGTAAACTTTACAGTAAAATGACCGAACGTTCAAAACATAGTACTCTTGAAGAGAATATATTTGGTAACAACAATACAAAATGGAAAGGAAACCTTTGTTTTTCCTTCCTTTACCGAGAGGCATATCACCATTTTAAAGATGTAAGGAATATCGAAACGGAAACCTTTTATAGTAATAAAATAGTATTTGATAAAATAATAGTTAACGTAATTGGATAAGCGAATACAATCTAATAAAGAAATTAATCCCCACTGTTTGGATTAACGAACTTAGAAGCGCCATTATTAATCCAACAAATTTGAAGCACAAAAATCCAGGATACTTATTACATATATGATATTTTTTGTGTGTCTTAATCGTAGCAAAGTCTCTTTAATTAAGACTAATGTGCCTCAAACAAATGTGAATTGGTGATTTTAAATGCCGTGTTCAAAATCCTAATTCACAAAGCTATTTTGTACAAACAGAATGATAAATTTATAAAAATTTCAAACTGATAAACTCATTTCCGTTGTGTTTTTTTTTTTTTTTTTAATTTATTAATATTTTGCTTGCCTGACAGCGATATTATCTGAGATCAACTTGTAAAAGTAGCAAAGTTTTATCTTATTACTGGCTGTCCAGAAACATATGCTTCATCATGTTCATAGAATAAAATTATTACAAATAAAGTGTTCAAAAAAAAATTTGAAGAATCTTGAAAATCCTATTTTTAGTTTTATTTTCAGATTTTAAATATTATATTTCACATAGAAATAAAGACATTTTCTATTCATCCTCTTTCATCTTGATTATTTAACAAAATGTGTCAGACGTCCTCTAGAGAATCGGAAAAAGAGCAGAAATCAATGGAATAATGAATTCAATTACATAAAAAGGATAGCAGTGTATTCAATTACCAAAAAAATAAAAACATGAAAATAAATTGTATCAACCTCTTGATTGAAAAACTGTTATGAAGCAAAAAATACAACTTGTGAACTATACTTGTATGATTTATATTTACTTTACAAGAGAGACGAAAGATACCAACGAAATATTCAAACTCATAAGTCTAAAAATGAGACTGACAAGGGTTGTCATGGAATGTAAGTTCCTTTATGAAATAAGTTCCAAATGAAAGAAATATTCTGGAATATTATTTCCACTGGAAAATATATTACAGTATGTGTTCTAAACAGAATAAAAGATATAGAATATATGTTCCAACAGGAACATATATTAAATCATTGTTTATAACAAAGTGTCCAGAGGAACTTCTGTTAGGAGGAACAAATACACGTACAGGGTCATTCTGCTAAAATACTTGTTTGTTTTATTTGGTATTCTAATGATATTTTTGCATCCCTGGCTCTCAAATGTTTAGGTTTTATTTCATTTTGCAGTGGCTAATATTATAATGATATCTTAGGCAAATTGGTTCGATATGGATGAGGGGTTGGGGATTTGGTCTGTCAATGATAAGAAAGAATAAGAGCAACACATTTGCTAAGTTATAAGTAGATCCACCCGAGAGTTACAATGAAATGCTAGGGGTTGATTTACGACAGAGAGAGTGCTCTCTCATAACATAATTTGCATGAAACAGTCACAGGAATACCCACCAAAAAGATGTTAATTGCTGGAAAAAGGATTATTTCTAGGCTACTAATGTTGTATACCTCAAGTCAACCATAGTGGTACAATGCACATGTTAAGAAAACGGGAAAAATATGGAGGATAGAAACGTAAAAATCGAAAAGATGATTTAGTTTCAATTTGACATATCATATTATTAAATTGTATTCTGTTACAAATAATCATATATACAACTAAGCTAAGTTAACTTTTATTGACAATAGAATATTGCAATGTACTCAGTTGCATTAACAACTATTTTGTAGAAAGCAATAAAATGAGGTGGAAATATAATCGTTAGCTCCCGCTTTAATGTGAAATATTGGATGGTCAAACATGGGAGATAAAAGAAAGGGCTTCTTATTTCTTAGACTAAAAACAAAAATATTATCCGTGACTCTGACTAGTAAAGAGGATAGATGTTATCCAAGCTGTAAAAGGTTATATGGACATGTACAGAATGCTCAGAAACCTTGAATAAAACAATAACAGAACTGAGATACATTAAGAAACATATATACTTGGTATGGAATTTTAAAGCTGCCAAATTGCTAAACAAAACTCATCAAATATACAACGGTTATAAATTAGTAGACCACAGGTGTTAAAACTGACTATTTGGAAAGCCTAATCAATAACGAAGTTAAAGAGCATCGAAAACGAAAATAAATCACAATGTTGTGTCAAACCTTTTAGGCAATTTATGGGATGGAGAGATTGGTTTCACGAATTTTCTACCTCATTCTCGAATTAAAGTTAATAACATGCAATCGCCGACACAGATAGCATCTCAGTTTCGTTCCATAATACGTATAAAGTGGAGCATTTCGGCGCACGTAAATATATGCACACGGAATATGTGCAGAAGATTGGATAACATGTAGATGATTCTCAGACTTCATTTTCTGTTTTACTGTATGTAGTTGCACAGTACCATTCTTTTTTATTAACAATTTAAGACTAGGTATATCTATGTTATTTCATTCCTGTAGTCATTTTCCAATATAAAGTAATTTGAGATGTAGTTATTTCCTGTGGCCATATTGGTGGAGGGCAATATGGTTGGGTTGTTTTATTAACTGACTTTTAACATGTGGTACAAATGTACAAGCATTTGAAAAATAACAAGAAGCAGTATGATTACCAACTAGACAAATTTTCACCAGAGACCAAACAACGTAGAGGTTAGCAGTTATAGGTCACCGTATGGTCGTCAACAATGAGATAAATCTGATAAGATATCCTTACAAGATCGTAGTGATGAATTATTAAAGTCTTATCAAATAATAAAAATTAACGAGAATTAATAAAAAAAAAAACTGGAGGCCTTTAAGCTTGATGAATACGGATTATAAAATTATACCAAAGATGTTGGCAGAGCGTCTTAATCCGTTGTTAAATAAAATTATTCACCCGGACCAAAAAGGGTTTGTAAAGGGAAGAAATATAAGTGATGGAAATAGACTTTTACAGGATATTATTGAATATGTAGAAAATGAGAATATAGAGGGGCTAATTATATTTCTAGACCAGTAGAAAGCTTTTGATAGAGTCGAATGGGGATGGCTGATAAAGGTTATGGAAGGCTTAAATTGTGTTAATACATTTTATAACGGGACAAAAATGCTATTTAAAAATGCCAACACTTGTATTAAAACAAATGGGTTTTTGTCTTAATCATTTTCAATAAGCAGATCAATAAGACAAGGATATCCTTTGGCACTCTTTTCATTCATAATACAAGCGGAACCAATGGTTGGTGCCATTCGCGCAAATGTAGAAATACAGGGAATTAAAATACCAACGAAAAACGGCCATATTGAAACTAAATTATCAATATTTGCAACTTATAGACAAATACGAACAATCCGCCGAAAAAGTCTTTGAAATATTGGAAATATATGAAAAAGCCTCCGGTTCCAAAAGAACTTCGATAAAACAAAGGGTTTGTTTATTGGGAGGCTAAAGGGAAAAAAAACCAAGATTCAGAAAAAAAAATATCCTTGATCAAGGATAGCATAAAAGCTTTAAGGGTGCACCATGGTTGTAATATTAAAACAGTATAATTGGCACGATGAAAACTGTATTCACGTTTTGAAATTTAACTTAAAGAGGTAAAATATTGATTATAGATGTGTAAAATAAAAGCAGGGACCCTCTGCCTGCTTCCCTGGACTGCTTAGGGTTTATGTATTCCAGGTTAATTAAAATAAAAGATATTATTGACTTTAAACAAAAAAAAAAAAAATTGAAAAATTGGAAAATAACTTTTCGGAAGTCCAGTCGTCAGTATATAACAAGTCGAATTTGGTTGATTTTTCACAATCAATCCACATTGACCTCCAATAAGTCGACAAAGGAAAATAACTATTTTTTACATAATCAGAGACTGACGTAATAATGAGTCCCAAATATTAATAAAATTTTTGTTTTCATGACAAAAATATCTGTATTTACTCCTAAGCATAGCAAAATAAAATTAGCAGTCTACACCATTTATATGATATAATGTCTTAAGGCTCCATCCATTTCATTATTGTCTGTGTGATAATATTTTGAAAGTTTGAGTCTTTGTTCGTTTTATTCAAAACTCGTTAAGATCAATAAATGCTTTTCTTCAACGGTTTATATTTTATATGTATATCATTTATGTTATGTTATCCGGAATAAGCGGGAGACAGAAACACTGTAAAGGCAATGTGATATCATGCACATACTTTGATATAATTGGTTCAATGTTTCCGATTGTATGTCCTTAAAGAATGATATAAGTTAGTTTTCACAAAGATTGCATGATCCCGACTAGTATAGTTCGTTGAATAATTCCATATGGTTTATATCCAGAGGATGTGGTATTAATTCTGTTTACATAATATAAATGTATAAATGAAAATGTTATGCATGTCCTAACAACAAAATACCAAATTCCTAGAAATAAAAGCTATAATAGCGATTATGAAGTACTTATGCAAAATTCTGTTCATTAACCAATAGTAAAGGAAACACAAATGGTACAATGGCTTTGTGAGAAAGATTATGAGCGTAAGAACCAAAAATCAGCTGAGAAAGAAAAAAAAACCTTGCATGAAGACATCAGGTGCTTGAATGATAGAATTCTAATGATTTAAAACACTGCAGTCGACAATTTAATGATTCTTATTATTCCTGGTGAGCTTTTTCATGGAATTTCAATGACACATATGTGCCGTAAAACGCTGCTAGAAGCTATATGTTGCTAGCGACGGGGGTATTATCTCAGTCATTGCTACGGTATTGAACTGATTTTTAATATCCCTTTCTTGAATTCTTCTTGATAAATCAATAAATTAATAAGACAATAAGGTTCAAACTCCCTCAAAATTCATCAGATGAAGAATCTCGGCCAGAGATCATATCCGTTCCGTTCAATACTCGAACACTACATCAATATTAGTGCAGTATTGCGGAGCATGTATGGAACGGATATGAATCTGCGCCGGAGATTGCAGATGAAGCTTAATTAAATCTGATAGTATTCTTGATAAGGTTCATAGATACAACATATCTTGCTTCAAAAAATTAGTTTACCATTAAATGTCAAAATCATTGAACGAAGTGTTCAAAAATGTTGTAGACAAAGGTCTTCCAATATTTTTGTAACAAAAACAAGCCCCAATGAGGAAAAATAACCGAATCTAAGTTCAGATGTCAAAGTCAACTGATAACTATATACAACATAACATTTGTTGCCACTACTGCTTTAATAAAAATCATTGAATGTCAAGGTCAGAGCGGAAAATCCTTGTCATCTGAAATATTGTTATAGAAAACCAGTATGATCAATAAATCATTCTTCTTCCGTTCCTTCCCTATTATAAATTCAGTAACGGAAAAACGACCAAACTGATACTAAATTATCAATGTTTGCAACTTATAGACAAATACGAACAATCGGCCAAAAAAGTCTTTGAAATATTGGAAATATATGAAAGGGCCTCCGGTTCCAAAATTAACTTCGATAAAACAAAGGGTTTATTTATTGGGAGGCTAAAGGGCAAAAAAACCAAGATTCAAAAAAAAAAAAAAATATCCTGGATCAAGGATAGCATAAAAGCTTTAAGGGTGCACCATGGTTGTAATATTAAAACAGTATAATTGGCACGATGAAAAACTGTATTCACGTTTTGAAATTTAACTTAAAGAGGTAAAATATTGATTATAAAAACCAATTAATACATATTTTTGGGTACGAGGTTGAGATGAGGGGTATATCTAATGAGTGTGAAAAGGAAATAAACTCGCTTTTCTTAGATTTTGATTGGGGGTCTAAAGTCCGCCTTGTCGACAGAAAATAATGTTGTCTAGATGAAAACTTAGTGGGGGCATCAAAAAAAGCAAACATATAAAATTAATTTATAAAATCCAAGAAAGTCCAACACAAAGTTGGAATGCAATTATCAAATACTAGCTAAAACACTTTGACTAAAAATTTGGTATTGAATATTTTGTATGTACCTGTTAAGATCTAAATGGAATTAATATCAAGTATTTGTCAAATTTCTACCAAAAGGCGGTTACTGCATGGTGTGAACTTTACAGTAAAATGACCGAACGTTCAAAACATAGTATTCTTGAAGAGAATATATTTGGTAACAACAATACAAAGTGGAAAGGGAAACCTTTGTTCTTCCCTTCCTTTACCGAGAGGCATATCACCATTTTAAAGATGTTTGGAATATCGAAACGGAAACCTTTTATAGTAATAAAATAGTATTTGATAAAATAATAGTTAACGTAATTGGATAAGCGAATACAATCTAATAAAGAAATCAATCTCCACTGTTTGGATTAACGAACTTAGAAGCGCCATTATTAATCCAACAAATTTGAAGCACATAAAAATCCAGGATAACAAAATATATGATATGAAAAGTAAATGTATACCCCCAGAAAAAAATTCAATTAAAATCATAACAAAAAATACTAAATAAATGTACTAGTGCAAAATGTGAAATTAAATTGAAAAGAACATTTAATACGGAA
Organism: Mytilus coruscus; assembly: GCA_017311375.1. NCBI lineage: Eukaryota > Metazoa > Mollusca > Bivalvia > Mytilida > Mytilidae > Mytilus > Mytilus coruscus. Next base: position 61,988,917 of record CM029607.1, on the reverse strand, counting down.
CTAGTCTGGCAATCAGTTTGGAAAAAGCTACACCATCTGCCTGTATCAAACAATGTTTTCCAATTTCAATGGAAGTCACTGCATAATATTCATTATACTGAATTTAAATTGTACCAAATGCGAAAGTCCGATGGCTTATGTAACTTATGTGGCAATTTGTTTGAAACCTAAGAGCATTTATTCTATTATTGTTATAAAATTCAAAAGATCGTCAAAGAAATAAAAGATTGCTATCTATGTTCATAGATATAACGCTTAACTTTGATGCCTTAAACATGATTATTGCATAAATTGAAGATCTCGAAAAAACGCAAATAAATATTGGAAATTTAATAGTGTTTTCGGGAAAATTTAGTATTTGGAAAGGTCGGAACGACATTAAATTCAACAAAACAGTATTTAATGAAACATCCGTCCTCTGTATTTTTAAGAAAGATATGAATGATTTATCAAAATGATCGCTAAATCAAACAAAAAGAACTTATTCGAAATAGATAAACTTGATCGTTTATCTCAAATATTGTAACTACTAATAATAGTCGAATTTGCTTAACATTTGTTTATTCTTTGCTCATTACGCAGATATATATATATATAGAAGTTAGAAATAAAAGTACAGGTTCCAGCCCCGGCGCCGGGAGGAAGTTACGAATCAAATCTACTCTAACATCGTTAGGTTGATTTTCTAGGCACTTATATATATATATATATATATATATTATATATATATATATATATATATATATATATATAGAAGTCTATAAAAGGACCAACCAGCAAATTTACTATGTACCGGATCGTCTAGAATAGACGATACTGTGCAGATAAGAAAAATTATATAAGTCAAAATTTGCAACGATACTAATATAAGATGGTATTATCGAAGATGTTGTTATTAAATCGTGTTGACAAATATTTCGGCTTAACAATAGCCTTCTTCAGTGTCATTGACACTGAAGAAGGCTATTTGTTGCCGAAATATTGTCAACACGATTTAACAACATCTTCGTATAATACCATCTTATATTAGTATCGTTGCAAATTTTAGACTTATATATATATATATATATATATATTATATATATTTATGAAATAACCTGTGCCTCGGTATTATAGTTATATTTATCATTTGAATACAAAAGCACATTTTGAGCTGGTATATTGTTTACATCTTCATTTACAAACGATCGCCATTATTTATATAAGTTAATTTTATAGTTTATATTTAAGATATATTTATATTACATACTATATAATCATATTACTTTTTTGTACTAGTATTTTTCTCACCACAGACTGTGTTTCTTCATAAGTGCACATACATTTATTTCACAAATAATCCTTCATCGAAAATTCTAGTGATTGAAGCACGTGTTTTGTCTATGTCAATATCTAACAGACATTTAACCTGGAATACAATTTAAATAACAAAAGATTTTATAATTGGTTGTCTTTTATTTACACGAGCTCGGATTTGAACTTTAAACAGTTCAAATGGTTGGAAAGAAAACAATTTAAATAACAGCTATATATATTTTTATAATTGTATAAAAGGATAAAACTATATGAAAATGCAAGAAGTGTGAAGAATACAGTAACTAATTGTAAACAGATGCTGTTTTTTATATTGAATATATATTATATATAGAGTTTTTATTTCACCCATTTGTATTTTCCCTGGCAAATGGGATGTGTAAAATAAAAGCAGGGACCCCTCTGTCAGCTGCCCTGGACTGCTTAGGGTTTATGTATTCCAGATAAATTAAAATAAAAGATATTATTGACTTTAAAAAAAAATTAAAAAATTGGAAAACAACTTTTTCGGAAGTCCAGTCGTCAGTATATAACAAGTCAAATTTGGTTGATTTTTCAACAATCAATCCACATTGACCTCCAACAAGTCGACAAAGGAAAATAACTAATTTTTTTTACATAATCAGAGACTGACGTAATAATGAGTCCCAAATATTAATAAAATGTTTGTTTTCTTGACAAAAATATCCGTATTTACTCCTAAGCATAGCAAAATAAAATTATACACCATTTATATGATATAATGTCTTAAGGCTCCATCCATTTCAATTATTGTCTGTGTGATAATATTTTGAAAGTTTGAGTCTGTTCGTCTTATTCAAAACTCGAAGTTAAGATCAATAAATGCTTTTCTTCAACGGTTTATATTTTATATGTATATCATTTATGTTATGTTATCTGGAATAAGGGAGACAGAAACACTGTAAAGGCAATGTGATATCATGCACATACTTTGATATAATTGGTTCAATGTTTCCGATTGTATGTCCTTAAAGAATGATATAAGTTAGTTTTCACAAAGATTGCATGATCCCGACTAGTATAGTTCGTTGAATAATTCCATATGGTTTATATCCAGAAGATGTGATATTAATTCTGTTTACATAATAGAAATGTATAAATGAAAATGTTATGCATGTCCTAACAACAAAATACCAAATTTCTAGAAATGAAAGCTATAATAGCGATTATGAAGTACTTATGCAAAATTCTGTTCATTAACCAATAGTAAGGGAAACACAAATGGTACAATGGCTTTGTGAGAAAGATTATGAGCGTAAGAACCAAAATCAGCTGAGAAAAGAAAAACCTTGCATGAAGACATCAGGTGCTTGAATGATAGAATTCTAATGATTTAAAACACTGCAGTTGACAATTTAATGATTCTTATTATTCCTGGTGAGCTTTTTCATGGAATTTCAATGACACGTATGTGCCGTAAAACGCTGCTAGAAGCTATATGTTGCTAGCGACGGGGGTATTATCTCAGTCATTGCTACTGTATTGAACTGATTTTTAATATCCCTTTCTTGAATTCTCCTTGATAAATCAATAAATTAATAAATCAATAAATCAATAACACAATAAGGTTCAAACTACCTCAAAATTCATCTGGCCTTACGGTCATAAAACTTTCGAGCACGATTTTCGTACTCAGACTCAGAAATCAACCAATCAAAATCCTGGATTTGGTGTTTCGAGCACAAATTTTGTACTCCGAGTACTGAGTAAAGTTTTATGACCGAGAGCCCAGATGAAGCTTAATTAAATCTGATAGTATTCTTGATAAGGTTCATAGATACAACATATCTTGCTTCAAAAAAATTAGTTTACCATTAAATGTCAAAATCATTGAACGAAGTGTTCAAAAAATGTTGTAGACAAAGGTCTTCCAATATTTTTGTAACAAAAACAAGCCCCAATGAGGAAAAATAACCGAATCTAAGTTCAGATGTCAAAGTCAACCGATAACTATATACAACATAAAATTTGTTGCCACTACTGCTTTAATAAAAATCATTGAATGTCAAGGTTAGAGCGGAAAATCCTTGTCATCTGAAATATCGTTATAGAAAACCAGTATGATCAATAAATCATTCTTCTTCCGTTCCTTCCCTATTATAAATTCAGTAAGTTAAAAATGTCATTTCAGAGATATTAAGACTCTGGTAAGGTCAACTCTTTCGTCCATCAGTTAATATTAAATAAGATTTTTCCAAAATAACAGGATGAAACCTTTTAAATATTGAAGTCACAAAACAAAGATCAAATGTAAATGTGAAAAACAAATGTAATATGTCTAAATGAATTGTCATTCCATTCCAAACAGAAAAAAATTAGATTTGGCATCTCACTATTTCTTTTTGTCTGTTGCTCTTTCAACAAAAACGAAAAGGTGAAATATAAGGTTATGAAATATAACAAATGTTATAAGAACACACACATACATGTTTTGCTAATGAGAAACCCCTAGAATCGACCTTATACAACAACACAAAAACAAAAACAAAAACAACATCATATTTTGCACAACTAATACATGACATGCAGTGAAAGTTTATTCCAACCCCCCAAAAAAAAAACAACATTACAATAACTTATTGTCACCCTTCAGATAAATATATCAAACAATTTGGGTATTTTTAAAGTATTACCCTTTTTGTTTTTCTTTGTTGGCATATTTGTTTGTTTTTATAGTGATCGGTGATTAAGGTTATAACACAATGTTGACTACTGTATCTCTATTTTTGACATTTTTACCTATTATGTCTGTTTGTTTTGTTCACACATTGCTGTCAATATAATGGAATTTTATGTGACTGTCATACAAGTGAAAGGTTTAGCTAGCTTTAAAACCAGGTTTAATCCACCATTTTCTACATAAGGAAATGCCTGTACCAAGTCAAGAATACGACAGTTGTGTTCCATTCGTTTGACGTGTTCGATGTGTTCAAGCTTTTGATTTTGCCATTTGATAAGGGACTTTCCGTTTTGAATTTTCCTTGGAGTTCGGTATTTTTGTTATTTCACTTTTTGGCAGAAACGTTTGTTTCCCTTTCAAATTCAATATGCATGACTCTATAGACATCTCGTATAATTGGTCGATGACGATAATTCTAACATTTGAAAATAATAAAACGAAATGTGTATTGAATAAGCAGTTGAGGTGTGTCATCACCAAGATTGGAGGAAAACGAGTTTCGCTCTTATATTAAATTTTTTGAACTAAAAATTCGTTTAAAAGTTGGAACTCCGTAATTCAGTCAATCTTTAACAATTGTTATACTTTCGATGATAATTTTATTTTAGGTTTTATAGAAAACAATATATCTAGCGAATGCAAATAACTTACTTTGTATTGAAATAATATCTGAGGTTTGCTATTTTATTAGATTCACTGGTCAAGACATAAAAATATATAGCTCTTATAATTTTGTAATAATTTGTTTCCAGTTTTCTACATACTTGTTCTAGTTTCTCTTTTAATTGGACTTTAAAGCTATATTCTTTTAATTCTAGAAACTGTCTTTATATAATGTAATATATTGAGCGTGCATGGGTACCAAGGAAAAGTCAAGAGAAACCTAAAATATCCAAGACACTGGAAAATGGTTGCATATAATTGCTTACATCCACTGCATTTGAACTTTGGTGAATAGTTGTCTCATTGGCAATCATACCACATCTCTTTATTTTCATATAGATAGAACATTAACTTTGTTCAAAATGCAGTACACGTAAGACACTGTTTACAAGCGAGTTATTATTGAAATATCATACCATTGAATTAAAACATTAACCGATCCAGACCCGGGTTTTTCTCTCCCCGAGAGTATCACCAGCTCAGTAGTCAGCACTTTTGTGTTGACATGAAATATCATTGATATGGTCAAAATTATAAATCAACTGTTTACGAAACTTTTAATTTTTCGTAATACTAAGGATGTTCTACCCCATGAATAGGTTACCTTAGCTGTATTTGGCAAAACTTTTAGAAATTCTGGGTCCTCAATGTTCTTCAACTTCGTTCTTCATTTGACCTTTTTGTGTTTTTGATTCGAGCGTCACTGGTGAGTATTTTGTAGACGAAATGCGCATCTGGCGTACACAATTTTGATCCTGGTATATATGATGAGTTTATTTACAACCACTGGGTCGATGCCACTGCTGGAAGAGTGTTTTTCTCCCAGAGAGTAAAACCAGCTCAGGACTCTGCACTTCTGTGTTGACATGAATTATCATTGATATGGTCATAATTACGGATTAACTGTTTACGAAACTTTGATTTTTTTGAAACACTCAGAATTTTCTATCCCAGGAATAGATTACCTTAGTATTTGGCAAATCCTTAAGGAATTGAGGGTCCTCAATGCTCTTCTACTTCGTACTTTGTTTGACTTTTTAGTTTTTTGATTCGAGCGTCACTGATAAGCCTGATGTAAACGAAACGCGTCTGGCGTACAAAATTTCAATCCTTGTATCTATGCTGTGCTTATTTCCTCTTATCTAAAATTTCTTGTACACAACACGATTAACTGTTTACAATAAAATTGAGAATGGAAACGGGAAATGTGTCAAAGAGACAACAACCCGACCAAAGTGCAGAAAACAGCCGAAGGCCACCAATGGGTCTTCAACACAGCTAAAATCCAGCACCCGGTGGCGGGCGTCAGCTGGTCCCTTTAAATAATGTATAATAGTTCAACGAAAATGGACGTCACCATTAACTCCGAAACATATAAATGAATCAAAATTAAAATAAAACCAAACATACAAGACTAGCAAAGGCCAGAGGTTCCTGACTTGGGACAGGCGCAAAAAGTGGCGGGGTTGAACATGTTTGTGAGATCTCAACCCTCCCCTATACCTCTAGTCAATGTAGAATAAACAAACACACAGTAATACGCACAGTAAAACTCAGTTTGAAAGAAGTCCGAGTCCGATGTCAGATTAGGTAACAGAAGAAACTAAGCAAAATGACAATAATACATACATTAACAAAGGACTACTAGCAGTTACTGAAATGCCAGCTCCAGACCTCAATTAAACTGATTGAAAGATTATGTCAAGATTGTTTTTACAAAATGCACGCATTTCAAATATTTATTGGAATCCTTTTCTTTAAGGGCTGGATCCTAGGTTGTGTAAGGTGGAAGATATTGTTTTTAGATACATCTTTACAGTATCAAACACACCTTTACAGGTAAATAAAATGAAGCAATATATTTGCGATTTGAGATGGTCCCTACTATTACTTCTAGTGGTATTCGTATTGGTATTCAACGACGCTAGAAGTATTTTCTTTTCCAACACGTCTAATAGCATCAACATATCATTTCCTATATTCTTTAAACAAAACCTCCGAAACACCAAAAGAATTTCTTTTGCATTTAAGACAAGACAATGTCATTATTTCTTATTTTTCTCTGACTGTTTATGACGCCTTTATACTAAATACATTGTATTTCGGATATGTACTGATAGATATTTTAGTCTTAGATAAATGATTTATTATTAGTTGTTGGCTTTGAACTAACTGTCAGTAACTGTGAGTACTCTCTGATCTGTGCTTTGTGTCTTTTTAGTTGGGAGGTATCGAAATAACCTGCCACGTCCGGTCTGGGATTTTGTTGTAATTTGTTCTGCTTTTTAGCGATCTGATGAGTTAAGCCCTTTTAACTAATTCTTATGGCTTTTTCTTATGTTGTACTATTATTTTAAAACAACATTTCTCTTGCCTCATTGTGAAAAGGGCACTGAGAAAAATAGTGAATACAATTCTCAACGGAATGGCCAAAACTGCATGCGGGATTGGGTATATTATTAAGACGGTGAAAATCTGCATTTAAAGAAATGCAAATATGTCTTAGACGTGTATGAATAAAATAGATGGATGTAGTCCTAACCTGTACAAAAGTTAACTTAGGCAGTCCTCATGACTGCTCTCTTTGATGTGTTTGAGCTTTTGATTTTGCCATTTGATTAGGGACTTTCCTTTTTGAATTTTCCTTGGAGTTCAGTAATTTTGTGATTTTACTTTTAGATCACTTTAGAAAATTTTAGCAGACTTGCAAGTTAAGTTTATCCCATTAGACCAGACCTAGGTCTGCTTTTCTAGGACTGCTGACGACCAGAGATGAGGAGAGGTCTGATGGAGCAGATATGTCCGCAGAACATGTCAGCTTGATCAGACCAGACCTGTGGATAGGACAGCTTGACTAGACTAGACCTGTAAACAGGTCTGCTGTTAACATGTCATGTGGCCAAGCCTGCTTTTGACAGACCAGTCATGTCGGTCATTTGACAAAATCAGCTGAGAAAGAAAAAAACCTTGCATGAAGACATCAGGTGCTTGAATGATAGAATTCTAATGATTTAAAACACTGCAGTTGACAATTTAATGATTCTTATTATTCCTGGTGAGCTTTTTCATGGAATTTCAATGACAGTATGCGTAAAACGCTGCTAGAAGCTATATGTTCTACGAGGGATTATCCGTCATATGTATTAATGATTTTAATACCCTTTTAATTCTCCTTTAAATATTAAATTAAAATCAATAAATCAATAAGAGTAGGTTCTAGTTTAAAGGTGGATCTGGCTTTACGGTCATAACAATCTTTCGAGCACGATTTTCGTACTCAGACTCAGAAATGAAGCAATCATAATCTTGCATTTGGTGGTTCGAGCACAAATTTTTAGTGGATTACTGAGTAAAGTTTTATGACCTAGAAGTAATTATTTTAACACGTCTGATAGTATTCATATAGTTTCATATATACAACATATCTCTTCAAAAAATTAGTTTACCATTAAATGTTAAAGATCATTGAACGAAGTGTTCAATAATTTTTCGACAAAGGTCTTCACCTTTTGAACTAAATCAAGCCCAATTTCGGAAAAATAACCTGAAGATAAGTTCAGATGTCAAAGTCAACCGATAATTATATACATTTAATTGTTTACTACTACTGCTTTAGTAAAAATCATTGAATGTCAAGGTTAGGCTATAACTTGTCATCTGAAATATCGTTATAGAAAACAGGTATGATCAATAAATCATTTTTTCCGTTCCTTCCTTTGATAAATTGAGTAAGTTAAAATGTATTTCAGAGATATTAAGACTCTTATGTTGTCTATTCTTTCGTCCAATCAGTTAATATTAAATAAGATTTTCCAAAATAACAGGATGAAACTTTAAATATTGAATTCACAAACGAAGGCCAAATGTAAATGTGAATAGAAATGTAATAATGTCTAAATGAATTGTCATTCCATTCCAAATGCAAAATTAGATTTGGCATCTCACTATTATTGGATGTGTTCTCTTTACAAAATAAAGGTGAAATGTTCATGAAATATAACAAATGTTATGAGCACACTTTACATGTTTTGCCAATGAGAAGCCTAGAATTGACCTTATCCTTGAGTTCAAATTTTATTTTAAACAACATCATATTTTGCAAACTAATACATGACATGCAGTTAAAGTTTATTCCAACCCAGAACAGGTCAACATTTAGGATAACTTATTGTCAGCTTCAGATAAGTCTATGGAGCAATTTGGGTCTTTTAGAAGTATTACCTTTTCATTCCAGCCTGTGGCATATTTGTTTGTTTTATAGTGATCGGTGATTAAGGTTATAACACAATGTTGACTACTGTATCTCTATTTTTGACATTTTACCTATTATGTCTGTTTGTTTTGTTCACACATTGCTGTCAATATAATGGAATTTTATGTGACTGTCATACAAGTGAAAGGTTTAGCTAGCTTTAAAACCAGGTTTAATCCACCATTTTCTACATAAGGAAATGCCTGTACCAAGTCAAGAATACGACAGTTGTGTTCCATTCGTTTGACGTGTTCGATGTGTTCAAGCTTTTGATTTTGCCATTTGATAAGGGACTTTCCGTTTTGAATTTTCCTTGAGTTCGGTATTTTGTTATTTCACTTTTGGCAGAAACGTTTGTTTCCTTTCAAATTCAATATGCATGACTCTATAGACATCTCGTATAATTGGTCGATGACGATAATTCTAACATTTGAAAATAATAAAACGAAATGTGTATTGAATAAGCAGTTGAGGTGTGTCATCACCAAGATTGGAGGGAAAACGAGTTTCGCTCTTATATTAAATTTTTTGAACTAAAAATTCGTTTAAAAAGTTGGAACTCCGTAATTCAGTCAATCTTTAACAATTGTTATACTTTCGATGATAATTTTATTTTAGGTTTTATAGAAAAAACAATATATCTAGCGAATGCAAATAACTTACTTTGTATTGAAATAATATCTGAGGTTTGCTATTTTATTAGATTCACTGGTCAAGACATAAAAATATATAGCTCTTATAATTTTGTAATAATTTGTTTCCAGTTTTCTACATACTTGTTCTAGTTTTCTCTTTTAATTGGACTTTAAAGCTATATTCTTTTTAATTCTAGAAACTGTCTTTTATATAATGTAATATATTGAGCGTGCATGGGTACCAAGGAAAAAGTCAAGAGAAACCTAAAATATCCAAGACACTGGAAAATGGTTGCATATAATTGCTTACATCCACTGCATTTGAACTTTGGTGAATAGTTGTCTCATTGGCAATCATACCACATCTCTTTATTTTCATATAGATAGAACATTAACTTTGTTCAAAATGCAGTACACGTAAGACACTGTTTACAAGCGAGTTATTATTGAAATATCATACCATTGAATTAAAACATTAACCGATCCAGACCCGGGTTTTTCTCTCCCCGAGAGTATCACCAGCTCAGTAGTCAGCACTTTTGTGTTGACATGAAATATCATTGATATGGTCAAAATTATAAATCAACTGTTTACGAAACTTTTAATTTTCGTAATACTAAGGATGTTCTACCCATGAATAGGTTACCTTAGCTGTATTTGGCAAAACTTTTAGAAATTCTGGGTCCTCAATGTTCTTCAACTTCGTTCTTCATTTTACCTTTTGTGTTTTTGATTCGAGCGTCACTGGTGAGTATTTTGTAGACGAAATTCGCATCTGGCGTACACAATTTTGATCCTGGTATATATGATGAGTTTATTTACAACCACTGGGTCGATGCCACTGCTGGAAGAGTGTTTTTCTCCCAGAGAGTAAAACCAGCTCAGGACTCTGCACTTCTGTGTTGACATGAATTATCATTGATATGGTCATAATTACGGATTAACTGTTTACGAAACTTTGATTTTTTTGAAACACTCAGAATTTTCTATCCCAGGAATAGATTACCTTAGTATTTGGCAAATCCTTAAGGAATTGAGGGTCCTCAATGCTCTTCTACTTCGTACTTTGTTTGACTTTTTAGTTTTTTGATTCGAGCGTCACTGATAAGCCTGATGTAAACGAAACGCGCGTCTGGCGTACAAAATTTCAATCCTTGTATCTATGCTGTGCTTATTTCCTCTTATCTAAAATTTCTTGTACACAACACGATTAACTGTTTACAATAAAATTGAGAATGGAAACGGGAAATGTGTCAAAGAGACAACAACCCGACCAAAGTGCAGAAAACAGCCGAAGGCCACCAATGGGTCTTCAACACAGCTAAAAAATCCAGCACCCGGTGGCGGGCGTCAGCTGGTCCCTTTAAATAATGTATAATAGTTCAACGAAAATGGACGTCACCATTAACTCCGAAACATATAAATGAATCAAAATTAAAAATAAAAAACCAAACATACAAGACTAGCAAAGGCCAGAGGTTCCTGACTTGGGACAGGCGCAAAAAAGTGGCGGGGTTGAACATGTTTTGTGAGATCTCAACCCTCCCCCTATACCTCTAGTCAATGTAGAATAAACAAACACACAGTAATACGCACAGTAAAACTCAGTTTGAAAGAAGTCCGAGTCCGATGTCAGATTAGGTAACAGAAGAAACTAAGCAAAATGACAATAATACATACATTAACAAAGGACTACTAGCGTTACTGAAATGCCAGCTCCAGACCTCAATTAAACTGATTGAAAGATTATGTCAAGATTGTTTTTACAAAATGCACGCATTTCAAATATTTATTGGAATCCTTTTCTTTAAGGGCTGGATCCTAGGTTGTGTAAGGTGGAAGATATTGTTTTAGATACATCTTTACAGTATCAAACACACCCCCCCCCCCCCCCCCCCCCCCCCCCCCCCCCCCCCCCCCCCCCCCCCCCCCCCCCCCCCCAAAAAAAAAAAAAAAAAAAAAAAAAAAAAAAAAAAAAAAAAAAAAAAAAAAAAAAAAAAAAAAAAAAAAAAAAAAAAAAAAAAAAAAAAAAAAAAAAAAAAAAAAAAAAAAAACATGTTGAACTTTCTCGACTTTCTTTTGTCCACTAGTAATTGCCAGCCTGTTTCGACATATATGTATATAGCTTCCCGACAAGCAAACACGTTCAACCCGGTTACTATTCTTCGATTCTAAATGAACATGTTCTTAATTGTCAGAATCATGTACAACTATACCATAACTCACATGCATCAGGGCCTAATCTAGGATTTTGAAGAGGGAAGTGACTTCTCCTTCCAAGAGAGAGAGGAGAAGTGGTCAATTTCTTGGAGAAGTGAGATTCCATTACCGTTTCGGTTGCATCGTGTTTTCATGCTTATCACTAAGGAAATTGTTTTAAATATATTCAATAAAAGATATACTTGCAGTTTTTCATGTGTTTTGTACACAGTGTATATAAAGAAAGTTCTAAATAAAAGGTTTAGACAATATATAGTTGTTATTTATTTATTGATACCAATGTGTTCTAAATAAAATTTGTTGATTCATCATTGGGACACGAGGAGTAGCCTAGTAATATTATCATGATTATGATGCATTAAATTCATGTGCATCTGCCTCAATTTATTTTAAAAGTCCAGAAAAATATAACTCCCAATTTACCTGATGAATTTCACATGACTGGGAATTTAATTTAGATCACCACTTGTCATTATTTTGTAAAACAGTATTGAATGTCCAGGGCATTATGTTAGTTGTAAATTGAGGTTATCGTTGAAGATTGCAAGTCTATAAATGAAAATATCTTTCAATCGCATATTAATTATCCGACAAAGAGCTAATTTCTATCATTTTTAAAAATATCATCCGTATCAACGAAATGGTCGTGAGAAAAAATCAACTGCTGATCGTCGTACGTTTGCAATCACATTATCCATCAACAGTCTTTCTACCTTTTATATTTCAATTTTTATTCAATCAATATAATAAATCTACCCTTAATTCCCACCTTTTACCTACCGAATAGTAAAATTGATCGACTCGTGTAAGTTATAAAATAAAACAAATCAGCTGAGTGATTATGCAACATCCTCAGATGAAAATCATCGTAAAATGATAACTTAAACAGACGGTCAGTTTTCTGTTTGAATTATGATGAGTTTATTTACAACCACTGGGTCGATGCCACTGCTGGAAGAGTGTTTTCTCCCAGAGAGTAAAACCAGCTCAGGACTCTGCACTTCTGTGTTGACATGAATTATCATTGATATGGTCATAATTACGGATTAACTGTTTACGAAACTTTGATTTTTGAAACACTCAGAATTTTCTATCCCAGGAATAGATTACCTTAGTATTTGGCAAATCCTTAAGGAATTGAGGGTCCTCAATGCTCTTCTACTTCGTACTTTGTTTGACTTTTAGTTTTTGATTCGAGCGTCACTGATAAGCCTGATGTAAACGAAACGCGTCTGGCGTACAAAATTTCAATCCTTGTATCTATGCTGTGCTTATTTCCTCTTATCTAAAATTTCTTGTACACAACACGATTAACTGTTTACAATAAAATTGAGAATGGAAACGGAAATGTGTCAAAGAGACAACAACCCGACCAAAGTGCAGAAAACAGCCGAAGGCCACCAATGGGTCTTCAACACAGCTAAAATCCAGCACCCGGTGGCGGGCGTCAGCTGGTCCCTTTAAATAATGTATAATAGTTCAACGAAAATGGACGTCACCATTAACTCCGAAACATATAAATGAATCAAAATTAAAAATAAAAAACCAAACATACAAGACTAGCAAAGGCCAGAGGTTCCTGACTTGGGACAGGCGCAAAAAAGTGGCGGGGTTGAACATGTTTTGTGAGATCTCAACCCTCCCCCTATACCTCTAGTCAATGTAGAATAAACAAACACACAGTAATACGCACAGTAAAACTCAGTTTGAAAGAAGTCCGAGTCCGATGTCAGATTAGGTAACAGAAGAAACTAAGCAAAATGACAATAATACATACATTAACAAAGGACTACTAGCAGTTACTGAAATGCCAGCTCCAGACCTCAATTAAACTGATTGAAAGATTATGTCAAGATTGTTTTTACAAAATGCACGCATTTCAAATATTTATTGGAATCCTTTTCTTTAAGGGCTGGATCCTAGGTTGTGTAAGGTGGAAGATATTGTTTTTAGATACATCTTTACAGTATCAAACACACCTTTACAGGTAAATAAAATGAAGCAATATATTTGCGATTTGAGATGGTCCCTACTATTACTTCTAGTGGTATTCGTATTGGTATTCAACGACGCTAGAAGTATTTTCTTTTCCAACACGTCTAATAGCATCAACATATCATTTCCTATATTCTTTAAACAAAACCTCCGAAACACCAAAAGAATTTCTTTTGCATTTAAGACAAGACAATGTCATTATTTCTTATTTTTCTCTGACTGTTTATGACGCCTTTATACTAAATACATTGTATTTCGGATATGTACTGATAGATATTTTAGTCTTAGATAAATGATTTATTATTAGTTGTTATTGGCTTTGAACTAACTGTCAGTAACTGTGAGTACTCTCTGATCTGTGCTTTGTGTCTTTTTAGTTGGGGAGGGTATCGAAATAACCTGCCACGTCCGGTCTGGGTTTTTGTTGTAATTTGTTCTGCTTTTTAGCGATCTGATGAGTTAAGCCCTTTTCAACTAATTCTTATGGCTTTTTCTTATGTTGTACTGTTATTTTTAAAACAACATTTCTCTTGCCTCATTGTGAAAAGGGCACCCGAGAAAAATAGTGAATACAATTCTCAACGGAATGGCCAAAACTGCATGCGGGATTGGGTATATTATTAAGACGGTGAAAATCTGCATTTAAAGAAATGCAAATATGTCTCAGACGTGTATGAATAAAATAGATGGATGTAGTCCTAACCTGTACAAAAGTTAACTTAGGCAGTCCTCATGACTGCTCTCTTTGATGTGTTTGAGCTTTTGATTTTGCCATTTGATTAGGGACTTTCCTTTTTGAATTTTCCTTGGAGTTCAGTAATTTTGTGATTTTACTTTTTAGATCACTTTAGAAAATTTTAGCAGACTTGCAAGTTAAGTTTATCCTTATTAGACCAGACCTAGGTCTGCTTTTCTAGGACTGCTGACGACCAGAGATGAGGAGAGGTCTGATGGAGCAGATATGTCCGCAGAACATGTCAGCTTGATCAGACCAGACCTGTGGATAGGACAGCTTGACTAGACTAGACCTGTAAACAGGTCTGCTGTTAACATGTCATGTGGCCAAGCCTGCTTTTTGACAGACCAGTCATGTCGGTCATTTGGACAAGTCTGCTTTTTAATCGGTCCTATGGATATGTCTTTGTTTACCAAACTTGTTGATACACGTATGTGATGATACTCAAATGATATTCATCAGTCAAAGCAGTCCTGTTTACTAGTAAACTTTGGTGGACCATGTTAACTTTTTCTTGAAGCAGACCAGACCAAAGATAACTTTTATTAGAACAGGTCTGGTTCGGACAGAGCAGTCCAGATCAATAACTGCTTTTAAAAGCAGACCTGGTCACAAGTTAACTTGTGTGTAAAACTGGTTGTGGCAAAGTTAATTTCGTCCAGAGTTAATTTCAGTATTGGACATGTCATAAAGTTAACTTTTCGGGCAGTCATAAAAACAGTCCTAGTACTAAGTCTGCTTTTAAAGTTAACATGAATTCTTTCCAAGGACCGGTCGGAGGAGTCGTAAATCCTGTCCCGAGTTATCTTTCACCAGTCATAAAGTCTGGTCATCAAGATAAGTAGCTGTAATGGTTAGAACTGCACCTATCGGTAAATTAGGAGGGTGGCTGTATTATTCTGTAATCTAGTTTTTATTTTTCGAAAATATTAATATTTCGGGAAGTCAGTATGTCGGGGTTTAGGCTATTCCATTCAATAGTAGTAGATGGAAAAAAAAAAGGATTTTCTAGTTATATCTAGTCTATAACCATGATAACCGGGAAATACATAATTGTTACAATTTCGCAAATCGTAATTAGGTATTTGACCAACAAGCGGTGGCATTAAATAGCAAAGGTAATCTGGTACAGTCTAATTATGTAAAGCATAGAACATGTTGAACTTTCTCGACTTTCTTTTGTCCACTAGTAATTGCCAGCCTGTTTCGACATATATGTATATAGCTTCCCGACAAGCAAACACGTTCAACCCGGTTACTATTCTTCCCGATTCTAAATGAACATGTTCTTAATTGTCAGAATCATGTACAACTATACCATAACTCACATGCATATTCCATAATTCGTCTTATAAATGTTAATGCAGGCGTCACACTGTCCCTAAATTGACACCAGATGGCCATACGAATATGAAATTTTGAATTTTGCACGAAGATGGTCCTAAACTTGGTCAACATCCAATCATCAGCAGAAGCAAGTACGATGCCTACAGAAGGTTACACGATGGCACCCGAACCACACACGAAGGCAATACAAAGTTGTGAATTTTTATTACGATTTTTATATGCAGGACACACGACGGCAACAGGATGACTATACGATTCATCTAGAGAGTACGATGCATTCGAACTTGGTCACGAAAGCGTCACGAGACCTGCCGTTGATATAAAACCTTCGATCGACCGTGGAAAATTTAATTCAATTACGTAATTTTTTGGAACTTTACCCTTAATTTACAAGTTATTTTAATTTCTATATTAAATAATTTTAAATCAAAATTTCAGAAATGAAATGTTTATTCCATACGAATTTTTGCCTTAAGTTACAATGCAATATGTGAAAACAATTTGTTCATCACCACTGTGCTAATGTCTATTTACTGATGTTACTGCTTTATGGAAATAATTACTGGATCATCCTGTCCTGCCATGGCACCGAACAAGCCTTTGAAGTAAAGTAGTGACCCGATTATATTATATTGCCTGCCTTCCTTGATTCCAGTATTCCTTGCCCTCTCATGGTAAACATCCAGAAGTACTTTTTCATTTCTCTATGGTCCTGGGATGATATTCTAGTTCTGGTCCTCTAAGTCCATCAGGTGATAGGGTGGTCTGATGAGATTGTGAAGGATCACACATGTTGTGATGATTTTTCTGCATGTCTCTGGTCTTGGGCAAAACTCGGAACTTGTGTGCCAGAATGCCAAAGGTATTCTTCACTATACGCCTGGCTCTTGCGGGTCTATAGTTAAATGTTCTTTCATGGTGCTCCATTTTTCTGATAGAAAATTAGTTCATCAGGCGCATATTTATCCCAAACACATATGTAGTATGGGACATGAACGTCACCACCAAGTAGAGACTTCTCTTCAGGGAAATTGAATATGTAGTTCTGACTTTCCAGGCCTTCCTTCCGTTCTGAACCATTGTAGGTACTGGCATCGACTAGAACCCTCAGAGCCACCATCAATCCATAGAAACGTGTAGTCTGCGTCGACCAGGGCCATGAGAACAATGGAGAAGAAGTCTTTGTAGTTTCTGTACACAGTGCAGTATTCCAAGGACAGGTGACAGTCTCATGCCTGCCATCCATGCCACCACAGCAGTGTGGATATATCCATTTCTTCTCAGACTGCTCAGCATTGGCGTTACACTCCTCAGTTGTAGTAGGACAAATCAACAGCACACTCGGCTTTGATGGTATTGAAGACACCATTGATGATATGGGAGATGGTGTTTGGAGCAACTCTGGAGTTGAAGAACAGGCTTGGATTATTGTCATCGCAGGCCGGGTGTTGTAGAAAGATGGATAGCTTGAGACGAGGAGGGAGAGACTTTCTGTACTATGTGTCCTTCTTCTCTATTCTGCCTTATACCCTTCGCAGGACCACATCGTAGACGCCTCTAGGAAGTCTTGTGTAGTTGTAGAAGTTCTTCTCATGTTCTGTCTTCAGCTCCTTCAGTAGAGTTCTATAGTGGCCAAAGCGTTCTCTTTTTTTGTCAGTAAGCTATTTTCTGAGCCACATAAACCTCGGGTTCCCACTTCGCCTCAGTTTGCCCCTTCACTGGAAAATAAAAAGCAAAACAAGATAAGGACAATGTCGAATATAAGAAAGGCAAATAGGAAGATATGACAAAGTAAAATAATACAATTTATAAGAGGAGTTGATGGGCCTGTAAGAGTTGCCTATTATTTACTCTGATATGCGTCAAAAGAAGCAATGCTGCTGCCTTCTTTTTCCTGATTGTCTCATTATCAAAGCATGCCATTCTGCGGGAACCGAATTGTGAATATTTTTAATTGAAGCTTTGGGAGTTACACACGCCTCTGTTCTGTAGAGTTACCCAGGACTGTCGGACGGAGATGCTCTGAGGCTAGCCTTTTATATGTCCATGTTACCATGACACATGTGAAAAGCTTAAGCTACTCAAATTCGGCTGTCTTTGCCGACATCGTGGTCCCATCACGATGTCATCGTACTATTATACGATCGCTACACGACGGCATTGTGAGGGCTTCACATAGTCTTGTTGCCTTCATAAGGCAACAGGGTAGCTTCTTGTTTCCTTCGAATTGCCTCCGTGAGGCGAAAATGCCCGATGGTACCGATGATAACACGAAGTAAAGACGAAGATGACACGATATGACAAGATGCCCTAACGATAGCCTTACGAAGGGCAAAATGGACATACGAATTCAACAGGAAAATGAACCTAAGCAAGGTCTTTCGGAAATTGTTTGGCATGCAAAATATTTTGTAATTCCTCACGAAGTTACTATCGGAGCCTGATAAACTCCACCATTGGTATCAAAACTAACTTAAAGTGTTTATGACAGCAGACAAATTCTACTGCTTGTTTTTGAAATTCAATTTCAATATCATTTGGGGAAGTATTACAGCAGAATATCATAGACTTTGTCTTAATCGGATTAAAATTAAACGGCCAATCTTCAGACCATGTTGAAATTTGTTCTAAATCGCTGTTTAAGACATCTACTATTTTGAAAGAGCTTTTACTGGAATAAGAAGGGGATGAGTCATCAGCAAACAATCGAGTTAAACACATTAAATTATCAGCCATGACATCTACATAAATAAGGAAAAGATGTAATTTGAATGTTATTGAAAATTCTATTATAAACAGAGATGTGATGCATACGTCAATCAACATATTTTGAAAGTTTCAGTCGTTGTTCGAGTTATTCAACTGACAATGAATTTCTCCGATCGAACTATGACTTCAATGTGAAATCAAAATGTTGCTCAAACTTAGCCTTTATTTAAAGGTTAATTATTTTTGTGTTATCCTTTATGCTCTGTTATTTGGGATAAGCGGAAGAAAGAAACATCGAGAAGCTTGATTTCTCTTTACATTAGTGTGTGATTAAAACGTTCAGCTGATTTTTATAGAGTCACGTATTTCCCTTATGTGTTATGTACACCATTAAGAATAAAAATATTGCATGGAGAGGTTTGTCATATTAATAATACAACATACCACTGTCGGCCATTTAACGTTTCGTAATATCTCATGGTGAGCTTTTTCACAAAATTTTAATGAAAAACATGAACCATAAACAATGCTGGTAGACTGCTAGTCACAAACATCTAAGTAGTAATTTCGCCGGTATTTGACATGCTTTTTAACATACCTCTCTTAAATTCTCCGTTGGTAAATTAAGAAATTAATAAGAAACTGAAGTTTCAAACTCCCGCTGGCAAATGCGACCTTAAATATATTTATCTATTCTGTTGCGTCCTTTGTTGGTCATATATATAGATCCCCTGTTGCTTAAGTAAAACAAAAGAGAAGATACCAAGGAGGTTATAAAACATAAAAGTGTAATAAAATCAGACGACACCATAGCAAAAAAAAAAAAAAAAAAAAAACATGTCGAGAAAACAAACAACCAAATAAAATATTGAGAATATACATCCTTGGCTTTAAAAATTTTGGGTTCAAAGTATTGATAAAAATACCGCACTCCAAGGTAAATTCAAAAGGGGACAGCACTGACAAAATCAAACGCTCGCATATAGCAACAATATTAACCGACGGAACGAATGGAAAATAAGTGTCATATCAATGACTTGGTACAGGAATGTTCCAGTGATATAAAGTTTTATATGATAAACTAGGTCATGGGAATCGATTGTCTATAATAATAACTTGAAATGTGACTATAAAGACCAAATAACATATAAAGACAAGATATAAAAAGCGTGGTAAGTCTATTGATTTACTTTGTCCCACTCAAACTCATTTATTTTATTATTTAGAATGTCAGCGTCAATCTAGGAAGCACCTTTAGGATAATCTATTTATTCCTTGTAATAAAAGTCTTAGAAGAAATAATTCCCATGAAAAGAGTAGCTCGATGTATACAAAAGTCAGCAGACGAAGCTTCATTAAATCTGATAGCGTTCTGGATTAGTTGCATAGATAACATTTGTGTTTGCTTCGTATACTCTGGTTTTACAATCTTATACAATGGCTACATACGTGTAAAAGTAAAATGTAACATTTAACATGTTTTGAAATATTTAGATCAAGTTCAAAACTTTTGAATGTAGTGCTATCCATAATTGCTAATCTGCGGTAAAAGGGTCATAAATCGGCTGACAATACACAAACATACAAATAAAAGGCAACAATAAATGTATACAGAACATTAAACAAAATATATGAATCGCAAAAGCTTTAACGAAAGATTTCGGCAAATCACAGGAATCGGTAAAGAAATATTGTGGTTAAAAAGAGATTAGAATATCATGCTTCAACAATCGTTGTAATGTCTAGTGGTTAACGCAAACATACTGTCAATTTAAATAACGATTAAAGTTGATAAATAGAAGACAAGCACTTACAGAAATATGTGTACGCGCATCTGTTACACACTCTCTTGGTACGGTTAATGATCGACAAAAGACCACATTGTAATGGCGACCGTAAAACCTTTGCAGTAAAGATTTAGTTTAAATATACAAGTATTAATGTACTAAATATGCTTAAAACGTGTTTGCGATACAATAGGTGTTTTCAGTGGGAAATGCGCGTAGTAGACAGGAGCTTCAAATATTTAATGCATTGCGAATAAGTCTCAATGAGAGAAAGTGAAATTAATCCTATAACTTAATAAAAATATAGGTTTCTGGTACTTGTAAAATAACTATTTGTATGCAAGTAATTGAATGTCAAGGTTAGAGAGTAAAATTTCCGTCGTCTAATACATCGTTATAGAAAACACAGATGATCAACGAATCTTGCTTGTTGCGTTCCTTCCTCTATGCGACATCAAAAGTTTAAAGGCATTACAGAGACGTTATACTATGTATTATTTTCACACAAATTATCAAAATAATCCCTCTGTTAGAAAACGAACTTTATGCTTTTATAAAGTCAAAGGCAAAAATTACAGGTAATCACTATTTAAGGAATGAATGTAACATTTTTCTGTCTTTTAAGAAATAACATAAAAAGAGTGGTGCACACTGAATAACCCGCGTAGCGGGCTATTTAAAAGTGTGCCCCAGATTTAAAAGTTATTTCGGATAGACAGAAAAAATATTACAGTCATTTCCTATAATATAATTCTAAATTCCATTTTTAAGCAGTAAATTATGAATAAACGTTGATGATCGTCACGGTCACATGACAAAATTATGTCTATGAGCTGATAGACAAAAATTTTCAGCGAATCAGAAGACGTGTTACATCCAAAATTAAATTAAAGACAAATATTTTGACAATAGAGATGGTGCCTTTTGTGTCCATCAATTAACATTAAGCATAATTTCTTCTAAGCGTATAATCAATTTTATACATCGACGTCAGAAAAAAAAAAAAAAAAAAAAAGACCAATGTCATCTGTAAAGTTATGGAAACATTCATTTAATGTATGTAAATGTGTAGAAAAGACCGATTTGTAATGTTCATATTTTAGTATATTTAATTATAAAAGGGAATAGATTATTTTTAAGTTTGATTTATTCCTTGTCAATTTTAAACTCTTATAAACACATTAGTTTCAATAAATATAAAATACGGCGATGTTATAAACAATTGAAATACCCTGTGTTGGGATGATACAGCCTCACTGTGTTTTTTTACATGGCTACAACTGACAATCTACATTAGTTTGAGAGATTTGATAACTTGAGATAAAACATGACATCTGAAATGACAACTTTAAGATTTGACATAGTATTATAACTATGCCATACTAATCTTTCATAAATGCAAAGAAACTGAATATAAAAAATGACAACATAAAACATCTTAGAGTTTGTTTTATTGCGCTGTAGTATGAAGGTTAACAATTACAATGCGTTGTATATAACACCAAATTTCAAGTTATTAATAAAGAGAATTGTACGGAAAGAATAATAGGATCTTTTTTTAAATTATTGAAGGATTTAAAATAGGACAAAGGTCAGCAAAAATAGAAGAAACACATTTTATGTACGAATTTAAGTATTAACTGCGTCTTTGTCTTCAGATCCATGCCTTAATTTTTCTACAGTCGATTTTTGAAGGTTCTAATTGTGAAAAGTATTTATTACAAATTACATTCCACAAAAAAAAAAAAAAAAAAAAAACATTTATTTTCGTACATTCGAGATTAAACATTTTTGATTTGATATTCTCCTCTATTACACGGATATAATCCTATAGTCGTAGCCACATGACCGTGTAAATCACAGATATATTGTGATAATAATTACAGTCGAGAGGTTGACAATCTATGTTTAGAACTTCGGCTTGTGGCTTCCAATGAACCACCTGAACAGATGGTAATTAAGGGAAAAGATTAAGCTACTTCATTAAAAGCTTTTTATATCAAGACTAACTTGATAAATATGGAATATCTGTGTCTCTTATATATTCCATCTGACTGACCCGCAATTCATAACTTGAATGTGTATCATCGCAAAAAAACTTGTCATTGGATACGCACGTGTCATCAGTGACGAGTGCCTCTTCTAAACCCGGAATTGTTAACCATACGGAACATCTGAGTAAAACAGGTTTTGTATGTGGCTCTTGTTTTGAAATATTCAATTGTAGAATAAGAGCTTTGTTGAAGTTTTTGTTTGTTTTTTCACTTTATGTCATGATGTTGTCTGCCCTTATCCGAAATAGGAATCTGAATCACGCCTTGGTATTTTTTTGTATGTATGTTGTAATTTTCTAAAATCCGAGGACTATTGTTTTTTTTTCCGACATCGTGTTTGATCTACAACTTTTCATAGAGGTATATTAATGCAATGTAATGCTGGTACTAGTAATACTCAAAAGGAGGTGATAATATCATTCCTGAAGATATAGATTTACTTGAAATTTGAGCATGTTGTCTCTTATATTTGAGTCAATGATAACGAACAGATTGGGGAACCTGAAATTGGAGATACATGTTTATTTGGGTGTATACTTGGCTATATTTCTGTTTATAAAATATCTTATGTTCTCTAATTCGTACTTAAAAATGAAAATGAAAGTGTCAACCGTAGTTAATCCGCACACTTCCATTCAACTGTTACAAACACACCAAGCTGAAATATTGGATTCTCCGTGAACTCTACGCATGATCTGATCTATTTAATTCTTGCACACATTAACACCGTTGAATGTGCATTATTGCAAGACTTTATTGTCTTTCAAACCAATAAGTACTTACGAAAGCGGATGATCATGTAAATGATAAAAATTAACACATAACTTTTAACAAACTCAAGAAATTTTTAACTTTCAATACATAAATGAAAAAAATAGAGTACATCAATCAGTGGTATATATGATTGTGTCATTTGTAGTAAGGTACATGTACATCATTATGATGAAAAGTGAACACTTTTCCGTAATCTACAGAAAGTTTTCAAAGCTCAGAATATGCGAGAAGCTTTAATCTTTTCTGTAATTTGTTTAATGATGAAGTTAAAGTTTGGACTGAAGCATATGATGATAGCTTCCCTTATCAAGGGGGACATATGTTTTTTCTTCTGTTGACATATAAAACATTGGATCCGATACAATATTTGGATCAAATCCTTCTCTCATTAAGTCTCCTTTTTGTTGCTTGAAGGTTCCCGTTGTTCTCATCTTTCTTTCCAATCTTAATACAATAGGTCTTGCATATTTTGGTAATTTTTGTTCTAAGTGATTGTAAATGGCTTGTAACTTTTCCACACTCAACTCCACGTTATCGTTCAAGGTCAGCGATGCCATCCCAGCTCGTCCGTCATGACCTGTGATTACAATTACTAGTATAATCTATTGTTTTTGATATACGTTGACAATTTTAAAATCATAAGTTATATATACATCGTACAAAAATGACATTAATTGTTTTTTTTTGTATTGCTTCATAATTCTAACGTTTCATCAAATAAAGAGGCATTCGCTGTCAAATCATGTTTAGTGATTTGACTCAAATTCTCATTTTTGATTTATAATATACTAAAACGTATATAAAAATTACAAAAAGTTTAAAATGAGCAGTAAACAATGTATGGACGCGATAATATGTATCAGCATTTCGTGTGTATTTTAGTTTAGACGTTTACCATTGAGATGACCTCCGAAGACTGCCGATGGTCATATAACCCTAAACATAAATATAAATAGAAATAGAAAGCGACCATGTGCAATAGGATTTTTCAAGTTCTGTGTGATTTCATATAATAGGTTAAAGAAATATGTTAATCATCGTTTTTACTCGTATAATGGTTTTTGTGAATCGATTTAGTCAACATAATGATTTACCCTTGCTTCACTTTCCATGTTGACATTCTTTTCCATTTAATAGCAGAACACCTCTAGTACATGCGTAACCCATCTCTAACTAAGGGGTTAAATTGAAGGTCATATGAATACGGATTCAATGGGGTTAAATTATTGACTAGGAAGTCAATAATACATCAGCGATGTGTTTGAGCTTATTTTGACCAAACTGACTGCTTATAACGAAATAGTATTTCAAAATTCCGCTTTGATTATTACTTAAAACAAAAAAGAACGTCTAAATCGAAGCAAATGTCCCTTTGATATTTTTTTTTTAAACTTACATGTACAATTCTACCGCGTGTAATTCGCATTTTTTTTTTCTTCATTAAACTATTAAAGATGTCTGACTTCCCACTTTTTAAACTTAACCTTGGAATTCGGAATTTTTGTTAATACTTTTTACTGGATGAGAGACGTAATTGTGGACTGAGCTACGACAGATACCGTTTTTGCTTCATTGTTTAGAGCTGAAAAAGAAACGGCTTTCGAACGGTAGAATATATTTTAATATAAGCAAAGATGATAAATACTTCCGTTCCGAAAAAAGTACATATTTACACATCCCTTTATACTTATATGTGTTCACCAAAAGTTTGGTTTTGATAACTTTTTTTTTGTAACGATTCAAATGGTTTTGGTCCTGACATGCACTGTACCAGCATGCAGGAAAAACAGATGCAAATTAGCTGTGATTTAATTTAAGGTTTAAGGTAGAACAATGCAAAGATTTTTTTATCCCCCAGTCAGACAACTTTAAACTTATGTAATTAAGTTCATATAGCTCTAAAATTAATAAATGAGGAACCAATAGAAAGAAGAAAGATTATTCTTTCAAATGGTTATAATTTCATTATTACATAATTATTACATAATTAATTATTATGAAATTAGTTGTTAGATTGTAATGTACACATTTGAATGAAATTAACTTCCTTGTTATTCATTGCATCCCAAAAATTTTTGAGAGATTCTTGTGCAACACAGTTTGACCTCCAAAACTGTGTCTCAGATTTCTCCAATTGTATTTCATTCTCTTATTAACCTTCAATTAAGTTTGCAACTTTTGTTCATAAGAAAACACTAAATTCAATTGGGTGTAAAAAATAAAAAATTGTTCTATTGATGTTATTGGAAATCTGAGACACGGTTTTGAAGATAACTGTTCAAAAACAACATGTGCTAAAATCAGGCATATAGGGGCACCCATCAAGGAGCTAATTTCTTTGAAAATACATTTTCATGATAAAATGTACATTTCATGATACAAATGTATGTGTCATTAACTTCAATATATTCGGTAACTGCGAGTACTCTCAGATCTGTAATTAGTGTGTTTTTGTTGTGGGGATGTATAAGTACCCTGCCACGTCCGGTCTGTGTTTTGCTAGATGTATATTTTCTTTGTATCGATTTAATGAGTTAAGCCCTTTTAAACAGATTTTTATAGTTTGTTCTTATGTTGTACTGTAACACCAGTGTACTAGGTTAGGGGAGGATTGGCGCCTTCAAACTAGTTAAACCCTGCCACATTCTGTATGTGCATGTCCCAAGTCATATTTTGTACATAAATCAGGCTGTTAGTTTTCTCGTTTGAATTTTTTTACATTTGTCATTTTGGGCCTTTTATAGCTGACTATGCGGTATGGGTTTTGCTCATTGTTGAAGGCCGTACGGTGACCTATAGTTGTTAATTTCTATGTCAGTTGGTCTCTTGTGGAGAATTGTCTCATTGGCAATCACACGAAATCTTCTTATTTTATAGGTACCATGGGGATACTTTAGGATTGGTCTTTAATTATAAATCAGTTAGGTTTTGGCCAGTAAGAAAGCATTCAATCTCAGCAATTCTAATTATATAAAGAAAATGCAAACCCTGTGCATCAAAAATTAGACCTGGCGGGAGAAGTTATATCTCAATTGACCTTGATTTATGTCATTTGCTACTGATGTGTTCAAAACTCCGCCCAACGTAACAAACAGCAACTATTAATAATCTCAGAAATTCAATTACACATTGCATTTGTTTTTTCCATTTGGATTTTATTTATTTAATACAAAAAACAATATGTTTTGTTTTCAAAATTTTCCTTAAAGGTAAGTTATGCATGTATACATAAAATGATCAGTTGGTTAGTCTAGAGGATTCATATGGATTATATCTAGAATTATGACCATATACAATGAAATATGGTGTTTTACACATTTCGAAAATAGTATTTTTTATTTTGTAGTTTGAAAAAAAATTAATTTGTGTTTTGTTTTAATCTTTTAAATTAATTTATATTGAAACATTCTTCTCTGATAAATCTGATATTAGAATCACCATTAACATCAGCATCAATAACTGGTGTACAATTATTATATTTGTCAAACACTTGTACATTTATATTTTAGTGTCCTCTATTATCTCCAAATAGTTTTCTTGTTTTTTCGCCTGGCAGCTCTGATATATAAATTTATTCTATTAGGAATTTATTATCTTCTATCATCTGTACATCCCTAATCCACCTCTTTTTCCATTACAAATTTTTATAGCTGGTCAGTAGCCATAAAGCTAATAAATGATTCTATTGATTAACCACAAAGCTCTGCCCACATGTTGTTATCTTGTATCAGTCAGACACGTGCATTTGTTTACAAAACTAATTATCATCAAAACTCATTAACAGTGTAAGTATATATATTTTTGATCTGTGCTTTTGAAATATTAAGATGTAACAAAAACAGCTGAAAACAAATTTTTGATAAAATGTTGTTGTTTTTGTATTGTGTTACCTTAAGAGTGAAAAAAATGAAGCTGAAAATGCCCTTTTCTAATGCATCAATTCAAGATTAGATCTAGTTCTTACCAGGAACGGTAATCCCATACACATTAGCATCTAATATGAAGGGTAAGGCGGTTATTATATTGGCAACTTCCGTTGTAGATACATTCTCACCTTTCCATCTGAAATTTACGAATTTATGAATTAAGGATTATTGAAATGTACACAAGTACTTTCAGGATAGTACGAACTTGGGTCCTCATAATCAACAAATTATACCAAACTATTTTATAATTGAAGAATATCTACGAATTGACTCCAAATATAAATTGTTAGTGTACATAACTATGACACATTTAAATACAGGTCTTTGGAGCAGAGAACAAACAAATTTATCTTTTTTCAAACAACAGTTGACCGTTTCCTTTACAATGCAACTCTTAAAACAGTAAACAAATGAAACGTTTTGGGTCGAAATTAACAATCTAGAAGTTGGAGCTTAAAGTTTAAGAATTCGGCGTTAACGACGCGAAACATTATACTTTACGAAAACACATTATCAACGCCACAAACAAGGATTTGCAAGCTCAGTTACTGTATTAACCCAGCTTTTATACGGTCAATGTATTTGATCAAATAGCATAGTTACAATATAAATACAAGTAAAAACCAAATGCAGTTGACTATTAAACTCTTTCTCTAAAAATTCCGTTTATGTAAAATGAGCGACCCAATTGACTCATTTGCATTATATTCACTCATGATATCAAAATTTTGTTAATGCATATTACATTTGTTAATCGTCAATCCGACCAATTCGAGATTCAACTGTTTATTCGATTTACAAATTTTTCAAAAGCAAATTCATAAAAGTAATTGTTTACCTCTTGTCAAAGCATTTTCATGAATACAGTTTCGTAAATACTAAAATTTTAATATTTTGAAAAAAATTCGTTTTACCTGGATAAGTGCTTAATACGGTTTAAGGTAGAACAATGCAAAGATTTTTTATCCCCAGTCAGACAACTTTAAACTTATGTAATTAAGTTCATATAGCTCTAAAATTAATAAATGAGGAAGAAGAAAGATTATTCTTTCAAATGGTTATAATTTCATTATTACATAATTATTACATAATTAATTATTATGAAATTAGTTGTTAGATTGTAATGTACACATTTGAATGAAATTAACTTCCTTGTTATTCATTGCATCCCAAAAATTTTGAGAGATTCTTGTGCAACACAGTTTGACCTCCAAAACTGTGTCTCAGATTTCTCAATTGTATTTCATTCTCTTATTAACCTTCAATTAAGTTTGCAACTTTTGTTCATAAGAAAACACTAAATTCAATTGGATGTAAAAATAAAAATTTGTTCTATTGATGTTATTGGAAATCTGAGACACGGTTTTGAAGATAACTGTTCAAAAACAACATGTGCTAAAATCAGGCATATAGGGGCACCCATCAAGGAGCTAATTTCTTTGAAAAATACATTTTCATGATAAAAATGTACATTTTCATGATACAAATGTATGTGTCATTAACTTCAATATATTCGGTAACTGCGAGTACTCTCAGATCTGTAATTAGTGTGTTTTTTGTTGTGGGGATGTATAAGTACCCTGCCACGTCCGGTCTGTGTTTTTGCTAGATGTATATTTTCTTTGTATCGATTTAATGAGTTAAGCCCTTTTAAACAGATTTTTATAGTTTGTTCTTATGTTGTACTGTAACACCAGTGTACTAGGTTAGGGGAGGATTGGCGCCTTCAAACTAGTTAAACCCTGCCACATTCTGTATGTGCATGTCCCAAGTCATATTTTGTACATAAATCAGGCTGTTAGTTTTCTCGTTTGAATTTTTTTTACATTTGTCATTTTTGGGCCTTTTATAGCTGACTATGCGGTATGGGTTTTGCTCATTGTTGAAGGCCGTACGGTGACCTATAGTTGTTAATTTCTATGTCAGTTGGTCTCTTGTGGAGAATTGTCTCATTGGCAATCACACGAAATCTTCTTATTTTTATAGGTACCATGGGGATACTTTAGGATTGGTCTTTAATTATAAATCAGTTAGGTTTTGGCCAGTAAGAAAGCATTCAATCTCAGCAATTCTAATTATATAAAGAAAATGCAAACCCTGTGCATCAAAATTAGACCTGGCGGGAGAAGTTATATCTCAATTGACCTTGATTTATGTCATTTGCTACTGATGTGTTCAAAACTCCGCCTAACGTAATAAACAGCAACTATTAATAATCTCAGAAATTCAATTACACATTGCATTTGTTTTTCCATTTGGATTTTATTCATTTAATACAAAAACAATATGTTTTGTTTTCAAAATTTTCCTTAAAGGTAAGTTATGCATTTATACATAAAATGATCAGTTGGTTAGTCTAGAAGATTCATATGGATTATAACTAGAATTATGACCATATACAATGAAATATGGTGTTTTACACATTTCGAAAATAGTATTTTTTATTTTGTAGTTTGAAAAAAATTAATTTGTGTTTTGTTTTAATCTTTTAAATTAATTTATATTGAAACATTCTTCTCTGGTAAATTTGATATTAGAATCACCATTAACATCAGCATCAATAACTGGTGTACAATTATTATATTTGTCAAACACTTGTACATTTATATTTTAGTGTCCTCTATTATCTCCAAATAGTTTTCTTGTTTTTCGCCTGGCAACTCTGATATATAAATTTATTCTATTAGGAATTTATTATCTTCTATCATCTGTACATCCCTAATCCACCTCTTTTTCCATTACAAATTTGTATAGCTGGTCAGTAGCCATAAAGCTAATAAATGATTCTATTGATTAACCACAAAGCTCTGTCCACATGTTGTTATCTTGTATCAGTCAGACACGTGCATTTGTTTACAAAACTTATTATCATCAAAACTCATTAACAGTGTAAGTATATATTTTTGATCTGTGCTTTTGAAATATTAAGATGTAACAAAACAGCTGAAAACAAATTTTGATAAAATGTTGTTGTTTTGTATTGTGTTACCTTAAGAGTGAAAAAATGAAGCTGAAAATGCCCTTTTCTAATGTATCAATTCAAGATTAGATCTAGTTCTTACCAGGAACGGTAATCCCATACATTAGCATCTAATATGAAGGGTAAGGCGGTTATTATATTGGCAACTTCCGTTGTAGATACATTCTCACCTTTCCATCTGAAATTTACGTTTTATGAATTAATGATTATTGAAATGTACACAAGTACTTTCAGGATAGTACGAACTTGGGTCCTCATAATCAACAAATTATACCAAACTATTTTATAATTGAAGAATATCTGCGAATTGACTCCAAATATAAATTGTTAGTGTACATAACTATGACACATTTAAATACAGGTCTTTGGAGCAGAGAACAAACAAATTTATCTTTTTTCAAACAACAGTTGACCGTTTCCTTTATAATGCAACTCTTAAAACAGTAAACAAATGAAACGTTTTGGGTCGAAATTAACAATCTAGAATTTGGAGCTTAAAGTTTAAGAATTCGGCGTTAACGACGCGAAACATTATACTTTAAGAAAACACATTATCAACGCCACAAACAAGGTTTGCAAGCTCAGTTACTGTATTAACCCAGCTTTTATACGGTCAATGTATTTGATCAAATAGCATAGTTACAATATAAATACAAGTAAAAACCAAATGCAGTTGACTATTAAACTCTTTCTCTAAAAATTCCGTTTATGTAAAATGAGCGACCCAATTGACTCATTTGCATTATATTCACTCATGATATCAAAATTTTGTTAATGCATATTATATTTGTTAATCGTCAATCCGACCAATTCGAGATTCAACTGTTTATTCGATTTACGAATTTTTCAAAAGCAAATTCATAAAAGTAATTGTTTACCTTTTGTCAAAGCATTTTCTTGAATACAGTTTCGTAAATACTAAAATTTTAATATTTTGAAAAAAAAATTCGTTTTACCTGGATAAGTGCTTAATACATAAATTTAGTAACTCAAAAGTTGGCTTGTAGGAGATACCAATGCAATAAATTCATAATCAGTTTCCAGTCTACTATAGTAATCAATATTAACACGAGGATGCTATCAACACAAATAGACCGTTTGTCTTTCAATAATATAATGCGTACTAAACAAAAAGAAGGCCTTTATATTATCAAGAGGTTGGGATAATTTGCATAGCATTCATTCCTGCAGAAGAAGAAATTTTAATCTTGTTTTCCGTTCTCTTACAATTAGATACGGCTATTACTAGTTATAAACATTAAACTCGGTTTATGATTTGATCTCAACGGTCTGTTATTTATTGGTTTAATGGAAGATACACCGCCTCGTAGATTAAGAATATCTAGCGGACAGTATTTATAGTGATATAATTACACTTTTAGAAGAAATTTCCTTTTTAAAAATAATTGTTATCTTTATAAATCATAATAGTTACTTCTTACGTCTTTAATCGATGAGCTTTGCCAAAAATTTTGAGAGATTCTTGTGCAACACAGTTTGACCTCCAAAACTGTGTCTCAGATTTCTCCAATTGTATTTCATTCTCTTATTAACCTTCAATTAAGTTTGCAACTTTTGTTCATAAGAAAACACTAAATTCAATTGGGTGTAAAAAATAAAAATTTGTTCTATTGATGTTATTGGAAATCTGAGACACGGTTTTGAAGATAACTGTTCAAAAACAACATGTGCTAAAATCAGGCATATAGGGGCACCAATCAAGGAGCTAATTTCTTTGAAAAATACATTTTCATGACAAAAATGTACATTTTCATGATACAAACGTATGTGTCATTAACTTCAATATATTCGGTAACTGCGAGTACTCTCAGATCTGTAATTAGTGTCTTTTTTGTTGTGGGGATGTATAAGTACCCTGCCACGTCCGGTCTGTGTTTTTACTAGATGTATATTTTCTTTGTATCGATTTAATGAGTTAAGCCCTTTTAAACAGATTTTTATAGTTTGTTCTTATGTTGTACTGTAACACCAGTGTACTAGGTTAGGGGAGGATTGGCGCCTTCAAACTAGTTAAACCCCGCCACATTCTGTATGTGCATGTCCCAAGTCATATTTTGTACATAAATCAGGCTGTTAGTTTTCTCGTTTGAATTATTTTTACATTTGTCATTTTGGGCCTTTTATAGCTGACTATGCGGTATGGGTTTTGCTCATTGTTGAAGGCCGTACGGTGACCTATAGTTGTTAATTTCTATGTCAGTTGGTCTCTTGTGGAGAATTGTCTCATTGGCAATCACACGAAATCTTCTTATTTTATAGGTACCATGGGGATACTTTAGGATTGGTCTTTAATTATAAATCAGTTAGGTTTTGGCTAGTAAGAAAGCATTCAATCTCAGCAATTCTAATTATATAAAGAAAATGCAAACCCTGTGCATCAAAATTAGACCTGGCGGGAGAAGTTATATCTCAATTGACCTTGATTTATGTCATTTGCTACTGATGTGTTCAAAACTCCGCCTAACGTAATAAACAGCAACTATTAATAATCTCAGAAATTCAATTACACATTGCATTTGTTTTTCCATTTGGATTTTATTCATTTAATACAAAAACAATATGTTTTGTTTTCAAAATTTTCCTTAAAGGTAAGTTATGCATTTATACATAAAATGATCAGTTGGTTAGTCTAGAAGATTCATATGGATTATAACTAGAATTATGACCATATACAATGAAATATGGTGTTTTACACATTTCGAAAATAGTATTTTTTATTTTGTAGTTTGAAAAAAAATTAATTTGTGTTTTGTTTTAATCTTTTAAATTAATTTATATTGAAACATTCTTCTCTGGTAAATTTGATATTAGAATCACCATTAACATCAGCATCAATAACTGGTGTACAATTATTATATTTGTCAAACACTTGTACATTTATATTTTAGTGTCCTCTATTATCTCCAAATAGTTTTCTTGTTTTTCGCCTGGCAACTCTGATATATAAATTTATTCTATTAGGAATTTATTATCTTCTATCATCTGTACATCCCTAATCCACCTCTTTTTCCATTACAAATTTGTATAGCTGGTCAGTAGCCATAAAGCTAATAAATGATTCTATTGATTAACCACAAAGCTCTGTCCACATGTTGTTATCTTGTATCAGTCAGACACGTGCATTTGTTTACAAAACTTATTATCATCAAAACTCATTAACAGTGTAAGTATATATATTTTGATCTGTGCTTTTGAAATATTAAGATGTAACAAAAACAGCTGAAAACAAATTTTTGATAAAATGTTGTTGTTTTTGTATTGTGTTACCTTAAGAGTGAAAAAAATGAAGCTGAAAATGCCCTTTTCTAATGCATCAATTCAAGATTAGATCTAGTTCTTACCAGGAACGGTAATCCCATACACATTAGCATCTAATATGAAGGGTAAGGCGGTTATTATATTGGCAACTTCCGTTGTAGATACATTCTCACCTTTCCATCTGAAATTTACGTTTTATGAATTAATGATTATTGAAATGTACACAAGTACTTTCAGGATAGTACGAACTTGGGTCCTCATAATCAACAAATTATACCAAACTATTTTATAATTGAAGAATATCTACGAATTGACTCCAAATATAAATTGTTAGTGTACATAACTATGACACATTTAAATACAGGTCTTTGGAGCAGAGAACAAACAAATTTATCTTTTTTCAAACAACAGTTGACCGTTTCCTTTATAATGCAACTCTTAAAACAGTAAACAAATGAAACGTTTTGGGTCGAAATTAACAATCTAGAATTTGGAGCTTAAAGTTTAAGAATTCGGCGTTAACGACGCGAAACATTATACTTTACGAAAACACATTATCAACGCCACAAACAAGGATTTGCAAGCTCAGCTACTGTATTAACCCAGCTTTTATACGGTCAATGTATTTGATCAAATAGCATAGTTACAATATAAATACAAGTAAAACCAAATGCAGTTGACTATTAAACTCTTTCTCTAAAAATTCCGTTTATGTAAAATGAGCGACCCAATTGACTCATTTGCATTATATTCACTCATGATATCAAAATTTTGTTAATGCATATTATATTTGTTAATCGTCAATCCGACCAATTCGAGATTCAACTGTTTATTCGATTTACGAATTTTTCAAAAGCAAATTCATAAAAGTAATTGTTTACCTCTTGTCAAAGCATTTTCATGAATACAGTTTCGTAAATACTAAAATTTTAATATTTTGAAAAAAAAATTCGTTTTACCTGGATAAGTGCTTAATACATAAATTTAGTAACTCTAAAGTTGGCTTGTAGGAGATACCAATGCAATAAATTCATAATCAGTTTCCAGTCTACTATAGTAATCAATATTAACACGAGGATGCTATCAACACAAATAGACCGTTTGTCTTTCAATAATATAATGCGTACTAAACAAAAAGAAGGCCTTTATATTATCAAGAGGTTGGGATAATTTGCATAGCATTCATTCCTGCAGAAGAAGAATTTTTAATCTTGTTTTCCGTTCTCTTGCAATTAAATACGGCTATTACTAGTTATAAACATTAAACTCGGTTTATGATTTGATCTCAACGGTCTGTTATTTATTGGTTTAATGGAAGATACACCGCCTCGTAGATTAAGAATATCTAGCGGACAGTATTTATAGTGATATAATTACACTTTTAGAAGAAATTTCCCCTTTTTAAAAATAATTGTTATCTTTATAAATCATAATAGTT
This sequence comes from Mytilus coruscus, assembly GCA_017311375.1. NCBI lineage: Eukaryota > Metazoa > Mollusca > Bivalvia > Mytilida > Mytilidae > Mytilus > Mytilus coruscus. Next base: position 61,954,107 of record CM029607.1, on the reverse strand, counting down.
ACTTCTTACGTCTTTTATCGATGAGCTTTGTATTTTCTATTAAATTTTCATTATGGAACTCGACACAGAAATCAATTTTATTAAAAATTGAAGAATATATAAAAACCATAGTAGAACGATCGTAATGTAGACAGCCCAGAAAAGATCTTCTTTTAGATTATTAAGTTTTGAAATAATTATTTAATACTGATAAATTCATATTAGTACTGAGTGTCACTCAATGTTCTGGTTTTAACCTTAAAAATAAAATTAAAGTCGACTTAACAAATTTAGCGTCTTTCCTGTTTGATTCTCATAACCTTTTGCTGGAAAGAAACTAAACTACTGTATATTTTCAATCTGTCTTTTCGTATTATATCTTTATTTCGAACTGATAAACCATATACGAACATTTGTTCAAAGCAATTAAATCTATTGACTTTGATTTATATTATGTGTGTTAAACAAAAGCTTCACAAAGGAAATTGACCATACCACATCAATTACAAACAGAGTAGACTGTTTGACCAGGCCTATTTCGTTAACATAAAAAATTGTATGTGAAAAGGTCATGAATTGATGTTCGTTCCGTATTAAGATCATGTATTCTTTAATTTCTTATCAAGTCAAATTTAGCATCCCTTTTTGTGATTCAATCATGATATATACCTTGTCTACTCAGTGGTAGTTATTTGAGCAGCAACAATCGTATCTCGACAAACATTTCAGTTTCTCTATGTTTAAGGTATCAATACATTGTTTTCATATAGCGTAGCTTAATCGATCAAGAAAAATCTAGCTATAGCTTGGGCAGTCTGCAAATACAAAAACGTTATTTCGTTTAATTAATAATTTGTAATATCGCTTACCTGAATGTGTCACCAACTCGGTCATGGAAATAAACAAAATAGTCGTTATCTAAATACATCGAGTCACCAAAGTTGAAGTAAGCATCCCCTTCTTTGAAGACGTTACGTACAATTTTTTTCTCGGTCATCTCCATGTTACCTTTGTACAAACCTTTTTCTATGTTACTTAAGGCAGGAATTCCACATATAAATAAGCCAGGTTCTCCTGTACAGTTAAAAAAAAATTAAATTGAAATTATTATTCCATATTAAATTAATATATCGATAAAAAAAGGATATCTGTCTATACTGAAAAGGAACAAGTCAGATGACGAATAAAAATTATGCGAATAGCCTACAATAAAAACATGTTTAAGCCCACCACATTATGTATGGGCAGACCCCACGTCAGGAGCCTGTAATTCAGTGTTTGTCGTTAGTTGCCGTTTATCTTATTAGTTTTTCTTTACTGTTGTGTATATAAATCAGGGCGTTTGTTTTTCTCGTTTGAATTATTTTACGTGTTGTCATTTCGGGGCCTTTTATAGCTTGCAATGTGGGACGGGATTTCTCCATTGTCGAAGGCCGTACGGTGACCTATGTTTGCTTACTTCTAAGCTTTTTGGTCTCTGGAGGGACATGTTTTTACATGGGCAATCATATCACATCTTCTTATTTGTGTAATATCGAGGATATCTAACGTTTTTTATCTCTTCAATTTTGTACTTTATTTGGCCTTTTTTTTTAAACTTTTTTTTTAATTCGATCGTCACTGATGAGTCTTATGTAGACGAAACGCGAAGTACATGTTACTAAACGTATTGATTAACATTTACAATTTCTTTAATGGAAATTTGTTTGGTCCTTGATTTTATTCATTTCCTTGTCAGAGGATAAGTAAATATAACGTTTACAGATATTTTACGGACCAATAGAAACTTATCCGTGATATGCAGAACATCGACGTTTTTGTCATACACAATTCGAAAACACATGATTACGCAAGAAAAATTTTGTGACATAAGACTAAAGTTTGAAGAGATAAATACATGTTTTTAAATTGATATACTATCTTCATCTTGAACCGTGTCCGTAATATTCAATTTATATATCATATTTATCTTGAACCAGTTTCTGAACTGATAACTTGGTATACAATCTTTAACATGAATCCATTTCATTACATTTAATTGGCATGTTATCTTTACACTTATTTCAGACCAGGGGTGCTAAAAACCTAAACACTAACTGACTAGGATCGTCAGTTTTCCTATCGAAGTTCGCTGGTTCTCTCCGGACACTTCGGTTTCCTCTACCAATAAAAACTGACCGCCATAATGCTGAAAGTGTCGATTAACACCAATCAATCAATCAAAGTCAAACAGGAAATACAAAGGTATAGTTTACCCTAAAAATACAATCCGTTCATTAGGAACATGAAATTACGTTCCAAGGAAAACGGTGATTTTCGGTAAATTGATTGAGACAAACTTCCTGTTTCTAACATAAAAACATGTTTATATGAAAAAATATAACAAAAATACCGAACTCAAAGACAAATTCAAAAAGGGGAAGTCCATAAAAACTGACATATATATAATCAAACGCTATTAATCAAATGAACAAGTGAAAAAACAGTGAAAAATGTAACATTTTAGACAAAGATGGATTGGATTGGGGTTCCGTGCTTTATATTATTTAACCATCTTTACCTACTTTTAGAAAAAATCGGGGTATTTTCCGACCCAATTGTCACACCACAAACTACATTTTTATGTGTAGTATAGTAAATACCTATTTGTACTTTTATACATCGTCCTGACTTGTCACGTAGCGGTGTTGCAGTTACAACGTCATATTTCACCAAGAATTTAGGCGCAGGATCCAATCTGTTCTAAAAAAGATAAACTCTTCGTGAACTTTTTTCAAAACACAAAACAATTAACGTTTTCTGATGCCGAAAGATTTATATGTTTTATCATGGCCATACTGTTATAGAAATTCCACATTATTTCTAAAGATGATACACCAAATAACCGAATTTATGAAATTACATGAACCCATATAACAGCACATTTTTACATGAATGCTGGGAATTTGAATTTTATATTTAAGACTCACAACCAATATTTCTAGTTCACTTTTTATTTAGAAAAAAGTAAAATAACAAAAATACCGAACTCCAAGGAAAATTCAATTCGGGAAATCCCTTATCAAATGGCAAAATCAAAAGCCCAAACACATCAAATGAATGGAAAACAACTGTCATATTCCTGACTTGGTACAGGCATTTCCTTACATAGAAAATGGTGGATTAAACCTGGTTTTATAGCTAGCTAAACCTCTCACTTGTATGACAGTCGCATAAAAATTCCATTATATTGACAACAATGTGTGAACAAAACAAGCAGACATAATAGGTAAAAATGTCAAAAATAGGGGTACAGTAGTCAACATTGTGTTATAATCTTAATCACTATAAAACTTTACTATGGTATTTTTGTTATTGTTGTTTATTTTTCACTATTGTTTTTTTTCCAAATTGAACTTGTGATATTCGATTGCCGTCTTGGTATCTTATCGATCTTTTATTTAAAAAGAAATGGAGTTGTGTTTTGCATGTTAAATTCATAAAGAAAAGGATTTTTTTTCGCATTCATTCCGTTTTCCGTTTTTCTCCTTTCGTTTGAAAATAATCGTAACTATGATATTCATGTACATTATCATACTATTGGTCAATCAAAATTCGTCTAGTCTATTTTTTATTGTGTTGAGTGATTGTTATTTATCTGTGCTAAACAATTTAATAAATACTTAATTTCCTGAAAACGACTAAACAGTACTTGATTGACTGCAATCAAAGTTACCGAGCTGAAATTGATGCAAGTAAATGTACAGGACATAGAACAAGACTTCGTGTTTTAATATTCAAACAATAAAGATGGAATTGGCCTATTCATCATCAAATGCATGTAATAGTGTATAGATCTTACCATTAAAGGGGATATTCTACCAACAGCCCCTGGTCTGTTACATAGATTTATCACTGCACTAGTGCCCTCACTTGCACCAAAGAATTCAATAATTTTAGGTATCTTAAACCGTTTCTGTAGTAGAGTCCAAATATCTTGTCGCAAGCCATTTCCAATGAAACTTTGAACGTTGTGAATTCCGTCTTTTGAATCCTATAAAATAATTCATATCCTCTCGGTGTGCCATACTAGCTCATAATAACATTTTGCCAAGCTATCATTATTTCAAACACTTTTACAAAATCAAGCCTGTTTTTTTTTTTTTTTTTATGTCTTACGACAAAACGAATAAATCAATTTGGTTTGGTCACTTCGCAAGAAATTGTATCTACTTTAAAGAAAACTATCACTATTAAAACACTTAATATGTCACATTCAGCCTTATTAGATATAATTCACCAAGACGTTTCTTATGTACTTCATTTTCAAATATATGTTGACCTCGACTATCACTGAATAGTCATTAATTGTCGAAATTCATAACTGGTTTAGTAGAATTGGTACCGTTTGTTGTTATTGGCATTGGTCGTTACAATATGTGTCATTTTCGAATTTATCCCTAATACAAGCATAACATTCAGTAACAATCATAAATTTCCTTAATGACGTAACAATATTGAATGAAGAATGTATACCTTTAAGATAAGGGAAATTACTTTTAAAAGTCACTGGATCATTTTACGTCAATCATTTTCAAATGTATATATATATTCCGAGGTTATATTTCCGAAACACACATCTTTTTTCATTCTGCTTCACATGATGGAATTATAAGCATTATTGAAACTGCATATCACAGACGAGTTACTGATTTTTACAGTTATCTCCCATAATTAGGAAAGACAAGTTGACACCTTGGCGATATTCCGGACTTTGATGATGATGATGATGATAATGGATGGCTGCTTTACGTCCAGCGGCAAATTAATATGCATATTCAGGACGAGAACATGTTAATGTAATATGAGTGTTAACCCTGCTTTATAGTAGACCGACACGCTGAGTCGGATTTTTAACGTGCTAGTTCACAAGGTAACAGTCCGCAAGGAAGACATGTTACCTTACCGGGACACATTATTCTGAATCCGAGCAGACCAGTCTTTGCTCTTATACCTTAATGCCGCGTGCTTAGCGGAGAAGCAGCAAATACCAATTTTAAAGACTTTGGTTTGACCCAGCCGGGGTTCGAACCCACGACCACCAGCAGCACTCGAGGCAAACACGCTACTACGAGACCACAGAGGCGGTCCAAACTTTGAGCAGACACATGCATATGGGGTTGGATAATTTATATTTTAGTTTGGGAAAGATTATTTTCTAATTAGCTGAATTTGCTTTAAGTAAATGTTAGTACGCTTAGATCGGTACTTCGTGTTTTGTATCTTTTTGTTGTGCTCCCATGAGCCAAGCTATTTATAACTGATTTTTAAGGTTGGTTTTCTGCTATACAGTTCGACACTGACTTTGGTCATGGGAAAGTTGACCGCTTACAGACATGAACAACCAAGTCACATTATGGTTGTGCCTGTCCTAAGTCAGGAGTATTTAATTTTGTGACTATCGTTGGTTGCTGCTAGCCATAATTGCTTTTCGTATATGTTTTAAGAATAAACCTATTCCTTTGAACCTTGGTTTGATTGTTGTCTCATTTTCAATCATACCATATCTTATCATTTTAATATAAAACTAGTTTTCGAAACCTCAACTTACAATGCAGCTATAAAAGCTTCCTCTATATCATCATTACAGATATTTATAATCGTGATAAAATGTGTATAGGATAACCGCTCTTTGTCAAATTACTGATATAAATTATATCGTATCAGATATGACTATTAAATGTAATCCAGATAGACATGAAATTATTATCACACTACTGCAGGATTGCTAGCATTAGAAATATTAGATACAAAAGGGAATGTAGTTATATAAACTTAATACAATTGCGGTCTTCTCCGTGGGTTGAACTCCATGATTGTCAACTTATTAACGTTGTTATTTCGAGAGCACAACTTGACAATTATGGTTTTCGATCAACTTTAATAGTAATTATTTTATGAACCAAATAAACTATCATGTATATTAGACATCTTAAACGTGAGATCTTTAACGTGTGATTACAAATCAAGTAACAATGAATTTAAAAAAAAAAAAAAAAAAAAAAAAAAGACGACTTCCAATAATAACCTTTGTGTTGCTTGCTTTAGTTTATTCATTTTATTCTTTCAATTTTTGGAAAAATACATTTTGTTCTGTTTTGTTTATGTTTTTAACTATTATCATATGCAACTTTGTTACAATACTCAAGATTAATTTACCTCCGGTACGGCTAACACATATCTGCACAATTCTCCGATATACTGAACAATTGTCACTTTATATTTTCTACAATCCGCCCAAAAATTGTGCGCAGAAAACTTCTTACGTATGACTATTGAACAACCTGCAAAATGAATGTGATGTTAAAAATATTCGGCCCACCAATAAAGAAAAGGTTCTTCAGTATAGTATTGCATAATATGTATACCTAGATTAGAATCAATAAATCGCATAATGAACATAGACAATGACCTAAAAATAAAAGAGATATAGAAAAAAATATATATAGCATAAACTTAAGCAAAGTGTACATTGTAAAAAAAACAACAACTTGCAATACAAATCTTCGAAGCACTGGTAATCAGGTAAAAATCATATTTGGTAATAATTAAGAACATTGTTAGGTAGGCGAGATTGTAACAACGACAAAAGGAAAAATTATAAAGTCAATGACACGTTAATTTCAGTTGTTATGTCTATTTCAAAATGAAACCAAAGCTCTCCCGTGACAAAATCTTAATCAGTAGCATCATTATTAATCAGGATAAACCTCGAAGAAGATTCTTTTGACAGAATACACAATCTCGGAACATCCTATCAACTAGTTGGTCAATATACTTTGTACACATAATTGGCACGTACTGATTGGTATCTTATCCATTTCAAAACGAATTTGCTGTCATTCTTAACCAATTATATGCTCATAAACTAGTAGATGAAAACAACTTTCTTCTACTAGACAATTTATAGAAATAATGACTATATAAGGTCAGGCTTTTTATGATATTTTTACTTTTGCAATCTGTTGATGAGAAAACATATGGCAACCATTTTTGTACAAAACTGGAATTTTATTTATCCTGTTTACAATTGAACCCATCTAAAAACTCCTTCGGGGCCTCCGTGTCCTAGTGGTCGAAGTAGTTTTTTAACATAGATCACATCTACGTCAACTCAGGATAAGTTAAAAATCAGGAAAATGTATCAATAGTCTTTCAAGAAAATTGCTATCCTGATCTAATTACTGAAAAAAGGTTCAAGATACTAATTTCGTGCCTTCTTGACGTGGTCATGGTTTATGGATATTAGCATTAAACATACCTACTGCAGCTGCACTCAACATTCCAGTCAGCCCTACTCCATGATAAAATGGTAGTACGTCATATATAACGTCATCTGGTTTAACGTCAATTGATCTAAAGAGTAGAGCCCACTGAGAAAGCTTTCCTTGCAGGGCAATTGCTGCTTTTGGTAGCCCTGCCATATAAAAATGTCTTAATCATTTGCACTTGAAATAAGCCAGTAGAACAATACTTAAATCGAGGTTGATATTTTCTTTATATATAACACGTCCTCTTTGAAAAATACACCTTCATATTTTTACTTTACTCAAGAAAAAATATAACATTGTCAAAGCCCTTAACACCTACAGTACCTGTGAAAAAGAGATGAATTCAGAAATTACAGTGTAGTTCTCGTACTTGTACGTGTAATAGGTTATTAACAAAACTGAACAGTGTCATTGTTCATGTAAATTACGTTAATACTCTACGGTATGTTAAAGATGTCAAATATTAATGAAAATACACCATGACCGAATTGGTTCATCACATTCTATCATAAGGGTACCATCTTTATTACGTTTATACAAATATATTATGTACAGATAATGAAAAAAAAAATGATGCTCCAAGCGCGGATATCTAACAAACAAAATTTTGCGACATAAAACTAATATAGTATACCGCTATATAGTATACTAGGTTTTAGTATATATGTATAAATATATTTATTGTTGTACATGTAAGACAAGAGAGTATAACTGTTTCCGATTGATAAATTTTGAATATACCTGCATTCTCTAGGAATAAAAGATGTATTCTGAAATAGACTTTTGAAAAAATGAAAAAAATTGAGGGCAGAGGAAGGAAAATGTCCAAATCGGAATATATATTTTATTTATGACTAGCGAGCAGCAACAACAGAAATATTCATTTTGATCTCTTGACATTTCAATTTTAATTATGTTCCCGCAAGGGCACCCTAGGTTTTATTGAAATTACAATATGGTTTTGTTTATAGAGCAAAGGAAGAGCTTCATATTACAATGCTATTCAACATAACAGTTATACCTGTTGTACCAGATGTGAATAGATAACAAGCAGGACTATACATATCAATATGACTTCGAACAGTTGTGGATATATCTGCCGGTGATGACTGCATCATTAGACTGTCCCAAGACCGGAAACGACTATCAGCACTCGGAAATTTTCCCATGACATATACTGGTATGCCAATTGAATCCATTATCTCATGGACGGCATCATAAAGATCTTCCCCTAAAACAGATATTAATTTCACAAAGAAAAGGGTTTAAAACCCTTTCAATCGATTTTTAATTAATATAAGCTAAACAATGAACCAGTATCTAAACTTCTTAACATTCTAATCAAGATGAACACACACATGTTTATTGTATCACAATTCTGAGAAATCAAAGAATTTAGATTTACTTTGTAAATGAATAATAAAAGTTTTCAGACGCTACGAATGCAATGTGCACTTATAAAATGTAAACACATGCAATGTTTGTCCATATTTAGACACGTGTTTCTGCTGATCTGACTGAATAATTGTTGGCAGTCTTTGCCCCGAGTCTTTAATTAAACTCATCATAGATACCGGTACCAGAATTAAAATGTCGTCTACAAAAGACTCATCAGTGATGCTCGAATAAAAAAAGGCCAAATAAAGTACGAAGTTGAGGAGCTTTAAGGATCATTTACACGGGTTATTCTACTATCTACGTACAGAATATTTATAAAACAATATTTATAAACAATAGATTATTTTTACTGATTAGAATCCTGTTAAGAAACAGTCGTGATTCAATTGTTACATTAGGGCAATGAAATAACAAAAAAATGATATATCAAATGTAGATACGAACGCAGTCGTGGTCAGATTTAAGACTACGTCTACTTCGAAGTTTATGATTTTTTATTTTTTCAGTGGATTTAATTAATATATGTTACCTACCTTGACCTACAATTACAGCTTTTGTATCAGTAACATCCATAGCGTTGATCAGTGTTTCGCCTCGAACGTTTGTATTTAATAACGCGGATATTATACCCAATTTCAATAAACCTGTAAATATTGAATGCATATACTGCCTTTGTAAAGTATGCATAGCAGGGGACGGTTACATGTCAATTGGTGTTGTTCTAAATACTCAAAATACTTGATTGTTACGATTTTATAATACAATTTCATATTTGATCTTTCTATGTGTGTGTTTGTGCACTTGTGTTTGTGTGTTTTTCAATGATATTTTTGTTCAGCTTTATATATTGACTTCGTTTTTAATTTCAAATAATAATGCAACCGAAAAGTAGCAATAGCTGTATTACGCTTCTACGACTATTTTCCAGAAGGTTAAAAACATATATATAGAAATTGTTCGTTTGAAGAAAACAAAATATGACGATAATATGATAAGGAGGTCAATAATACCGGAAATGTCCTTTCTGTCCTCCTTGACAAAACGCTCTTCCTGCTCAATCAGGAATTCATTGCTAGATTTTTAAGATATTTTACATATAACCTGTCTTCTAACATTATAAAAAAGACTTAAATATTTTCAGCAACACATCCGGAAGAAATGGACGAGTCAGACCCCGAAATATCAAAACTCCAGTAACTTAAAACGTAAGCTTTTACAAACTGAAAATGTCTTGTTATCACCCCTTTGGTATCAGGTGTTACATTTTTATGTAAAAATTTGAAACTTTTAAAGCATTGATATACATGTAGATATCATAAATTGGTCATCACTAACACTAAATGCACTAAAAAATATAGGGATTTATAATTGTGGAAGTATTATTCAACCTACGTGAACTCGATGAAATGTATAATTTGATAGCTGTTAATGATGTAAGATTTTTAAACTAACAATACCTCATCTCCTTATTTTTATAAGTAAATCCTTCCGTTTTTGTATAGATTAATAGAGATATTGGTAAAGGTTATGCCGCTATTATTCATTCGTTGTGTCTGTCATTTATTTTTCTTTAAGGAAAAACCATTAATTCGGTCATTTATAGTTTCAAACCAGATTAAATGTTGTTATTGTAGACATTATTTATTTTGTAAAAATTATTTCCGTACTCCATGTATACCTTACAACAAAATTATTTTTATTTATCTGTGTACGTTATTTTATTTGGCGGCATTTTGTCTAAGGTCATGGTTGTCTTTCTGATGTTGTTTTACATCTAACCCCCTTGTTTTATTAATTTTGTATTTACATTGTGTCATAGATCAAATTTACTCGTTCAGTATATGTTCACTTGTTTTTGTTAATATGTCTTTTGATTGAGTTAAGCCATTTCAATTGATATTTTATAGTGTGGCTTTCTATGTTGTGATGTTACACTATTGTTTCAGGTAGGGTGAAGGTTGGCGCCTATTAAAATGTTTAAACCCGCTGCATTTGTTTGCACCTGTCCTAAGTCAGGAACCTGATGTTCAGTGGTTGTCGTTTGTTGATGTGGTTCATAAGTGTTTCTCGTTTCTCGTTTTTTATATAGATTAGACCGTTGGTTTTCCTGTTTGAATGATTTTACACTAGTCATTTTTTGGGCCCTTTATAGCTTGCTGTTCGGTATAAGCCAAGACTCCTTGTTGAAGGCCGTACTTTGATCTATAATGGTTTACTTTTACAAATTGTGACTAGTTGTCTCATTGGTACTCATACCATATATTCTAATATCTATATAGCATTGCACAAAGTGTCCTAGAAAGTGTATACGTGTAAGTCATAGACCTTTCTAAATTATAACAGAATTTTAATGACAAATCTGTGAACACAATTTATAATGATCTTACCAAGAAATGTCCAAATATAATCTGGACTGTTGTGAACAAGAATTGAGACTGAATCTTCCGGTTTTAACCCCCATTGCCTAACTATATTTGCTACTCTGCATGCCTGAGTGTTGACATATTCAAATGAATAACATCTGTCTTCATATATAATATAAGTCTTCTTTGGAAATCTTTTGACGGTAGCTTCAAAGTGGTCAATCAGTAAACGATTATTTATAATATCGTCGTTCATCTGTTTTCCGATGTTCTTCAATGATTTCATTGTCTGTATATCGTACTTTATCCACGGAAACAGGGTTCTCCATGCTAGAATGGATAAACCTGCTGTCCCTCCAGCCGCTAATAATGCTCTGTCTCTAAATGTCGACATTGTGCGGAAAGTTTATTTAATATCTGTGAGAAACATATTAAAGTATAAATAATTGAAATAATGAGGTTAACACATATCTATGTGTTTTACATTAGTTATATCCTATTTTGCTAACATAAACGGTACCAGTTCACAGCACTAGATGCGCACATTGACAATTAATGTCTCTCTAGTTCTCTGATCGACGCCAAAATAGTTGAAAATCCAAAACCAAATAAAAACGTTGTAGAGCTGATAAAAAGGAATTAAAGTATAGGCAAAACTGGACAATGAATCATAGTAATGCATAAGGGAGATATATTCTTTAACTTAAAAAGTAAAATAACATAAATACCGAACTCCAAGGAAAATTCAAAACGGAAAGTCCCTGATAAATGGCAAAATTAAAAGCTCAAATACATCAAACGAATGGAAAACAACTATCATATTCCTGACTTGGTACAGGCATTTCCTTATGTAGAAATTGGTGGCTTAAACCTGGTTTTATAGCTAGCTAAACCTCTCACTTGTATGACAGTTGCATAAAATTCCATTATATTGGCAACAATGTGTGAACAAAACAAACAGACATAATAGGAAAAAGTCAAAAATAGGGGTACAGCAGTCAACATTGTGTTATAATCTTAATCACTGTAAAAATTTTAAAATATGTCATCAAAGAAAAACAAAATGGCATGTAGACAAAATGATTTTTGAAATTTTATCACAGCAAATTTCCAATCTAATTATTATTGAATTTCTTTAATTGCTCCTGTTCTGATATTTCGCGCTTCAAGGCGCAAAATATCAGAACGGGAGCAAATAAAGGATCTTGTTTTGTTATTAGATTGGCATATTTCAATTCAACAATATCTATGGAACGCCTCAGCTGTCTTGTGTGGTATTCTGACATTACGTTATGCGGTTTTATTATTAGTTAATGATATTCTGTCTTTACACATACACAATATGGTTTTGACATGACTTTATGATGTTTTGCGAGCAACAAAATTTAAATTACTTTTTTCTAATTGTTGATGTCGGTACTCCATAATGTACGTATGCCCCTCATTCCCCTTTCATATCAAATAACTATGAACAGTAACTCGTCAGCTACACTCATCGGAGAAACATAAAACAAACGACATGGAAATCGGTTTAAAAATAGAATTAATATTTACCAAATGGTCACGTGGTTTTACTTCATCAATATAAAAATACCGAGATGTGGTACGATTGCCAATGAGACAACTATCCAAAGTTCAAAGTGGATGTGAGCAATTATAGGCAACCGCACAGCCTTCAACAATGAGAAAACCCATAGCGTATAGTCGGCTATAAAAGTCCCCGACATGAAAAAATATGAAACAATTCTATTGCGAAAACAAACGGCCTGATTTATAACATAACAATTTACGAAAAACAAATATAACAGACATAAACCACCGACAACCACTGAACTACAGTCTACTGACCTGGGACAGGCACATAAAGAATGTGGCGGGGTTAAACATGTTTGTGAGCGCTCAACCCTGACAGAACAACATAAGAACAAACTATAAAAATCAGTTGAAAAAGGCTTTAATCATCAAATCGATACAAAGCAGAAAAAAACATCATACAAGAACACAGACCGGACGTGGCAGGTTATTTATCCAGCCCTCATCCCTAACAACAAAAAGGTACACATCTGAGAGTACTCACAGTTACTGACAGCTAGTTCAAAGCCAATAACAACTAATAAAAAAAATCATGTATCTAAGACTAAAATATCAATCAGTACACATCCAACAGAAAAACATGACCTTTTGCACTTCCAAAATAAAGGTATCAACAGACTGTACCGTTAAATGGAATATGTGTAACAATACTTTTTAGTATGGTTTTAATTTACTGATAACAAAATCAATATTTATACCAATAAAAACAATATTCAAAGATCTAATTACAGTGTTGAAATGGTAACCTTTTAGAACAAGTTTATCTAAAGGATTGATAAGTTTACCCGGATGGTATATTAATTTCTGGACTCGGTAAACAACATCACCGTAAATTTTAGGATGTGCTATTCCGTCTGAAATAAGTTAATTACATGTACAGCCAAACTTGCAAAGCAAATCTTTGTATCTATGGAAGAATTTAGTAAAGGTTTTAAGAAATTGGTGGTAACGAAATCCTTGACTTAATGATTTACCTGTAATACATAGTTTACGCTCATTGAAATCCAAAACGTCACTACAGACACGGGCATAGTGAACGAGTTGGAATATATAAACACCGTAAGACGGTGCCAGAGGAACATCACCGTTTCGTGTGATAACCACTTTCAAGAATGACATAACCATATAAAGAATTGACGAATCATCATTAAGTAATGACAAAACCATATCAAATAATGACAAAACCATATCAAGTAATGACAAAACCATATCAAGTCATTACGAAACCATTTTATTTAATTTCAAAATATATATAAGCAATGGCTTTACCATATTGAGTAATATCAAAACATCATTTAGTCATGTCAAAACCATATTATGTAAAGACAAAATATCATTAAGTAAAAATAAAACCACATTACGTAATGGCAGACTATCACATTAAACTGTGACGTTCCATAAATGTCCGTATTTTCCTGCCAGTACCTACGCATGTTATGCAGGCGTTGTTCTTTTATATTTTATTACTTGTACCTTTTTTTAAATGTGCATCAAGACTATTATGTTTATTTGTTCATGCATAATGTGCTATCATATTAATATCCTCGTTGTGTTTATCATTGTGGAGACCTGTTTTTGTATGTGGCTTCTTGTTCTTATCAAACAACTTCTTCGACAAACGTCAACAGGTTTCTACGAGAAATGTTAAACTTGTCCGCATTAAACGAATTCCATGAAATTCGATGAGTTCAAGTAAAATTTCTATTTGTTTTTATGACCGGAAACATACAGTACATACGCCGACAAACGTTACGTTTGTTTTTTTATAAACTATATATTAGACTTGAATATTAAGTTTGTCGAATGCTGTGCTATATTTTTTCTAGTCCTAAATGTCCATATGATGTTGTTAAACTTAACCCAAATCTCTATGTTTGGCCTCTTTGGAATTGATATATCAACACTTTATAAGAGCTGATCGCAAAAATAGTTTTATTTCACTTTTTCAAAAATATCTTTTAATCAAATTAAACGCTTTTTTATTTTATCTTGAAAAATAGACTTAAAATTTGGAACTAAATAGGGCCCTACAAACAAATGGCGTAGGCAAATCTGGAACCCTAAAAATAAAACCGTAAACATGTTTAAAAATATTAATAGTGGAATGGAATGAATTAAGGTGGTACCCAACACCTCGACTAATATTAATTTGGCTCCTTTTATTTTTATAAAATTTTGACAAAATGTTTACTTTGACCCTTTGACAAAAATATAAAAATTTCAAAAAATTTGAACCAACCGCTTTATCAGAAAAATTTTATTGGTTATATAGCAGTTTGACAAACACTTATTTTGATCATTGAAAAGCTTAATATTTCCTTAACAATACAACGTGATTAAAACGTTTAGCTGATTTTTACAGAGTTATCTCCCTGTAGTGTTAGGTACCACCTTAACCGACATTTAAAGGAATATTTTAAATTTATGATTGCGGAAGTATCTTACAGTGGCAAATATTACATTTCTTAATATCAATTTAGTTAAAGTATTATACTAATGCATTTTTCTTTCTGGCGCAATCAATCTCCTCTGATTTACACACAATTTAATTTTTATTTTGTATTAAAATGAGGATAAAGTTTTATGATGTACACGCTAGTAACTATAACGTTCTTAAAACTAATGTTTGCATTTTGTTTTCGCTACATATTATGATTTAAACTAGTAAACACATTGAATTTCCAAATAGCAGAAAAAGGATTCCAGCTAAATCATTAACAACATATATGTACTCAGCAAAGTAAACCTGTACTTACCGTTACATACTTGTTATATCCATATAACCTACTTAACAAATTATTTGTCATTGAACTTTGAAACATTATCACTCTGTCTGATAATACGATCATCTGTTTAGTCGGTCGACTCGTTCACCTTAAAGATAATCATTTTACCTTTTTAAATAGAATTTTGGTTTATCTCCAGACAGACCTTCCAGATTGTTTAGCTAAAAAAATAGTTTTTGTTTTTTTTTCTGGATCTTTCTATCTACTTTATGCAAAAAGATAAACGTTGGTCACAGTGCACAGGTAAACATATATTTTTAACTTGCACTCTATAGTGTAGTTCATCCTAAAATACCACCGTGTGTAGTTTGAAGGTTAAAATACTTATGACATTTCAAAAGAATACATGTACATACACATTTTAATGTATTGTTCGTGTATTTAAAACACTTCTTAGAGTGCATACTATTGATGTAGAATAACCAAGCAAGAATCAGTAATTGCAGTAATAAGTAAAACATCATTTGCGCTGAAATATGAAATGAATGCGAAAAAGTGTGAAGTTGCATAAAACAATCGGCACATGATTTAAGAAAATACGATGAAACGCACTGTTCAGAAGGGGTTCCAATGTTGAGGAGTCATACATGCAATGGAGTTGTGTAATGAGTTTGCTTTTTCGAGTGGTCATTTCTATATTTTTTATCCAAAATAAAGTATGAATAGAAAATTTCATTTGGGTAGGGATTAGACCGACAAATTTCAATAGGGGCAAACGAACGTCGTTGTCTAATGGAGAAAAAAAAAGTACCTGTGTAAGATTGGGAACCAAATTTACTTCCTCTGAAATAAAACAATCATTTAGATAGCGGCTACAGTTTGCAAATATGTAATTTCGAAATTCATTACCATATCTTGCTATTTATTTTAGGTATTTTTGTCATATAGCTCTCCAACAGTTTCGGTACTTATACATCCTCGGATTTCAAATGTTTGGCTTTGAGCGTTCCTGATGAAGGTAAATCCAGAAAAGCGCTTCGGACGCATGAAATTATTAAACGTGTTGTTTTCAATTTTTTTTTAAGTACATATCTCATAAATGGTTCCCATATAGCAGAGTAACAGAGTTTGACGTGTGTAACCGGAAGATTCGAATTGGTGCATTGACCAAAGTTGTCAATTCTACCTTTCGTATGTAACTAATCATTATTCAGTTTTGAGTCATATGACCACTTAACACGATCGGACAATCCTTTAAATAAGAAGGAAAAAATTACCAAAGACACTAAAGATACATTTTGCATGGGACACGCGCTTTATGAATACAATTCACAGCAATACTCAAGAAAAGCATACTGATTTTAAGGAAAGATACAAAAAAATGAAACTAATATACTTTTCAAACATACAGATTCAAATTTTCACTTACTATTTTCTTCATGTCAATCTTAACACACGAGAAAAATATACAGTATCATTTGGCACGACGAATGTGTACTTTTGTTCAAATCCACTTAAACGTGATAATCAATTCTTTTAAATTAGAGATAAAGTAATTAAACAACACTGTTCGGTGAAATTTATATAAAAAAGTTTTACAACAACCCCTAAAATAAACCCGGAATAATACGAGAAACAACAAATAACGACAAACAACCCATTGAACGCATTTAATGTCATACAACAACATTTCCAATTCTGATAAAGGAGTCGGAAAATACAAGACCCATACGTATAGTCTATACGAAAATTATCAAGTTATTAAAACTAAGACAAATCATTATAGAAACTGATCACAAGTGAAATGTTGAAAACCGGAAAAAAAATCAAAATGACCCATAAACAGATGCGAAAAGGAAATTATTACACTGACCTTATTGAAGGTTTGAATAGGTTTTCGTTTCGTGACAAACATTAACCGCAAACGGCAATTTACAAATGTCTCCGGAAACTTGATTTATGATGATTTCAACATGATTATATAGGAAAAACAGACATTTCATAATGGAAAAAGGATCAATGTTCATAGACAATAGATTAGAGATTCTTCCACCAGACAAATTTCACTATGTCAACACATAGATATGTGTGCAGCGAACAAAAGCCTACTTATTTTTTATTTCCTTTATACAAGTGGCACTGTGAAGACACTTTCACAAAAACTATTTAAACTGCGAAAGCCTTATCTTAACAGACTATATAAGCTGTGTAATTTGTCTCTCTAGTACTTCAGTAGCGTTACGTCTATATGAATCCCACAATAATATTATTATTTCGTTTTAACTGTGACATTCTGTAACCATTGTCAACGTTATATATTTCCTTTCCATATATAGCATGTTTATCTTTGTATTGCAAGTAAAACCGATTGGATAGTAAATATGTGATTTTGAGTGGTTTTTCGTGTAAATTTAGTCTAGTGATACATGTGGGCATTCAATAACGTTTTCTCATATAGCTATGCTCATATATGATGTTGTTTTATTTGCAAAACACGACTAGAATTGTTAAATGAGTTAAAATAACAGTTATAAATTGATACTAATAAAACCTAAACATATCTAGATGTATATTGCTTTAGTTAGGAATACACTTCTGTTCCTATTTCCTGTCAATACTTATATTTTGGCATTGTACTTGTTGCTAAATGTCATGCTTTCCGCATACTGTTTACAGAAAAAAGGGAAAACATGACATTATTTCTTTTTTTTTTCGTTTTAAATTGGTGGGCACTGTCTTATTATACATATTGAATTTCTTACACAACAATTATTATTTTCCTTATAGAAAGACAGGTTTTAGTTACAGTGTTTAAAGTAATATTGTTCATAGTTCTGTTCTTATTTGTTTCAAAAAGTTTTCACAAAATTCTGTTTAAGGTGGATCATCAGCATATATTTCTTTAGATAGAATTTTCTTATGCTTTGCCAAGGAATGTATCTCTCTCATGCATAGCTTTAATTCAATATTTGGCATCGAACATCAATGAAGAGACATGAAGTGTCAAAATGCTCATCTGCTGCAGTAAAATTGGATATACTAGTATACCACCAATGAACATGAATGTTTGAAGCTTTTTTATGTTTGTAAATATTACAACTAATCCGATTCTTAAACAAAGTATTATTGCCTTATTCATATGCAATGTTTTGATGTCGCATTTAAAGAGATTTTACCAAACCATCCTTTATCTAGAGTATCAAAATCAAGGTAACAAATAGCATTGGTTAAATGAGAAAACTTCATTTCGTTATTGTTTGTTTTGTTGTTTTTTATAGGTTGTTTTCTGTTGTTGTTGTTGGTTGTTTTTGTAGATTATTTATTGTTAATGTTGTTGTTTTATAATGTGTTGTGTTTTGTTGTTGTTGTTGTTGTTGTTGTTGTTGTTGTTGGATTGTTCCAGGAGCACTTTATATAATGTTCATATAAACTAATGTATCTCTTATGGCAATTTTACTACTCTATTAATTTGGCGTGAATGAGGAACTAGGTAAAAAGTGAAATGACAAAAATACCGAACTCCAAGGAAAATTCAAAACGGAAAGTCCTTTATCATAAGGCAAAATCAAAAGCTCAAACACATCAAAGGAATTGTAAACAATTGTCATATTCCTGACGTGGTACAGTCATTTCCTTATGTAGAAAATGGTGAATTAAAATATCACTTAGAATCGTACCTGGAGCATTGACACCATATGCAATAGCATCTATGATGCAAGACAAGGCTGTAATGATGTTAGCAACCTCTGTAGTAGACACATTTTCCCCTTTCCATTTGAAAATTTAACGGTATTGAAGTTTTTTTCAACAAAAGCATTTACTGGTCATTATTTTTATTAATGATGATAACAGTTAATTTGAGTAAATTACACGTTTGTTGAAAATGGACTTTCACTCAAAACAGTAAAAATTATAGTATTCATTTAAATCTAATAATATTACCAAAAATAAATATTTTTGATAACCATACTTGGAGTTAGTCTTTTCTTTAATTGACAAACACTTTTTAGTGAACGACTTGTCACTAGAGAAGACAATGGCTTAGGAACTGGGGCAAGATGCACTTGGCCTCCCTCCACAAAAAAAAAAGACGGGAAGATATGAAAATGAAAGAAGACACTGACATACTCATAGACTTTATGATTTTATTTTTTGTCACTTTCAAAAGTTTGACCCCACACTTTTCAGTCCACTAATACGCCACTGAGGAAAGCACAAGCAAAATCTGTATTAAGCAAAAGCTTGTCCTTCAATAATAAAAAATAACCTATGCCCTAGGAAATTTTGAAAAAAAAATGTAATTCTATATTTCCATGTCTTCATGTCATTCGAGAATCTATTCTATTTTACACCAAATGTTTTTGATTTTCTAGGTAAACATATAAATATTTCTTTTATGATAAAAATACATTTGAATACATCTATATAAGCACTGCTGTTATTGAATGGTTGTATACAATAAAAATTGAGGAAAAACGCAACTTTAAGGCCAATTTTCCAAACAAAAATACATATCGGGAGCGAGAAGTATGGAACGCCAAAACTGTCTTATTATGCCCATTTTCATTATATGATGTGCATTTACCTTTATATAATGTGCACTTGTCATTATATGATGTGCAAACACCTTTATATGATGTCCAGTTGACATTATATGATGTGCAAATATACTTATATGATGTGCAAATATACTTATATGATGTGCAAATATACTTATATGATGTGCAAATATCCTTATATGATGTGCAAATGTACTTATATGATGTGCAAAGATCCTTATATGATGTGCAAACATCCTTATATGATGTACAAACATACTTATATGATGTGCAAATGTACTTATTTGATGTGCAAATGTACTTATATGATGTGCAAATATACTTATATGATGTGCAAATGTACTTATATGATGTGCAAATATACTTATATGATGTGCAAATGTACTTATATGATGTGCAAATGTATTTATATGATGTGCAGATGTTCTTATATGATGTGCAAAGATCCTTATATGATGTGCAAATATACATATATGATGTGCAAATATCCTTATATGATGTGCAAATATCCTTATATGATGTGCATTTTTCCTTATATTATGTGCATGTAACATTACATGATGTGATTCGGATTACTTCATTATATGATGTCAAAACGTACTTGTATGATGTGCTTTCATCGTTGTTATGGTCAATAAACATGATCACGATTAGAACGATTACTGTCTACGTCTTAACTGATTCCGATCTGCTTCTCCGAAATTACGGCTCAAATCTGTAACTATCGTTTGGAAAATGGATGAGATTTTAAAAGAGATAAACCTTGCCACGTTGCTACTTCGTTTTAAAGATGAAAAAATCACAGCTGATATTGTTGGAAAATTGTCAAAATATAAATTGCAAAGTATAGGTTTTATCGATGGGTCTATAAAATAATTAACATACGGCTAAAGTGGATTACATTATGGCAATCAAATTAAAATATAGTTCTCTGATTTTGTTATACTCATATGTGTACGAGCACGCGAGTTTAAATAGATAGGAATTTTAATTAGATTGATATTATGGGTCCTCAACTGTACCTGGAGTTCAAATATTTGATCTACCAGAGATTATCCTGAATTTTTTAATGAAAGTTTACTGTTTCTGATCTAGCAGCTCCAGCCTCGTATCAGCTTTCGAATGTACAAGTTATAGAAAAAGTGAGACAATGCAATTCATTGAAAAATTACACAGTGCAATTTAACTAAAATCAACGTTTCAAACATTTCGGAGGAAGATTTAGATCCATTAAAAAGGAGCTAGTTGAAAAATGTCCCTGCTCTGGCAAAAATATGATAAAAGAACTTTAGCTGTATTGCTATACCAATTAAATCACAGTCATTTTAAACAGTATTTTATATCATAATCTATAAACGTTTCTACGCATGCATAATTATAAGGGATGGATGAAAGGAGATATGGGATGAACTTCAACTCGATGCAATACATTTGCACGTAAAATCATTACATTTGCGAGCAGTTTTTTTAATTTCGTTTGCTCACATTTTTATTACAGCTTCAACTAGACAGCTACCCGCAACATAAAAGGATCTTCGCACAAACATCCAGAGGTCTTTGGGACTTACATTTCGCTTATACAAACCTCCAGACTCAAGGCACCAAACTGTTAAAAGGGCCCAGGTATCGACCGTTCATCTTTCTTCTGTAAACAGTTGAAATGGTGAGCAATACACAATCTATAGCAGTGCCCAAATAGTTAGCCCTAGCTTTTTTCATATTGATTTTGGATCTTGTTATGACTTTTAACACATTTTATACAAGTAAAAAATAATGTTTTGTAAATATTTGTCCCTCCAAGCATACCAAAATTGTGAACCCTTGAAATAATTTTTATTTCTCGATAACGGTTTAGTTCGGGGAGATTCAGTTTGCAACGGTGGCTTTTAATTTTTTGCGTTGATCTTGAAAACTACAATAGCTTTTATTTTAAAAAGGGGTGTAATGAAAACAGTCTGAATATGCTCTATATGAAAGGTCCCGTTTGAGCAATTTGCGCTCTTACGGGTTTTGTTGTTTTGTTGCCTATTATATTGATAACTTATTTATAGAGAAACCTTCCTTGCAAAATGGTAGGCA
This sequence comes from Mytilus coruscus, assembly GCA_017311375.1. Lineage (NCBI taxonomy): Eukaryota > Metazoa > Mollusca > Bivalvia > Mytilida > Mytilidae > Mytilus > Mytilus coruscus. The sequence continues at coordinate 61,932,100 of CM029607.1, read as the reverse complement.
AAAACAGAATTACAAATAAATAATTAAATATTACTGAAATTATAAGATAACTACCGAGGGACTGCTTATTTTCTTGTATTGGGAGGTAACATTGGAATTACTCTTATTCTTTCAAATCCCCACCTTGAAGAAGAAAAATAAATTGAAGACCCCCCTCCCCCTTTTCAAAACATAAAAATTCAAACAACCCACACGCACATACATTTCTCAATACTTCTTTCCGTTATAACAAAAAAATGAATACAATTTCTTTTTCTATTATAAGTATAAAATATTGCATCAGTAGTGGATCTAGAACTTCAATTGTGGAAATCGTTTGCGACTTCAAAAAACTTTATTTGGATATGCCGGTTATGGTCTCATTGATATTTACCACACCTTCATTCAATTTTAGCTTCAGATGAAAAATACTCTCCTGGAAGAACATGTTGAAACTTAAGATTTTTATCTTAAAAATTGAGGCGAGCGGAGCAAGGCGAAAAAAATTAACATCTTTCGAGCCAAAACATTATATTTTGTTTACAGTAGGGGGAAGTGTATTATAAGTTTTTTTTTCACTATATGGAAAGGAGTATAATCAAGAAAGATTGGAAAACCTGCAAAAACTAAGAGACTAAACCATTAATCTCTGATAGTGTCGTTCTTCGTGTTCAATAAACAAACAGACGATGGTCATGACTTACATGAAACAAATATTGAAATGAAGATTGAAGCCAAAAATGATGCCATAAGAGATACAGATATGACATCTGAATCAAGTATAGTATACTCCTGCTAAATAATCAGATACTGATTTAGTTTATTCATCATATAAGCTATAATATTTGCATGTTTGAAATACAGAATTGCTTAAATTGTGTAAACAAATTGGTCAAGAAATTAGTAATTTATACAAAGTATTAGAAAAGTATTGTTTTTTTGTCCTTTTTTGGTCCCTAAGATGTACTTAAAGGGATATTTTTACCATTTAAGAAAGTACATCTCATAATAGGATATTTTTAAGGAACCGACCGTGCAAGACTCTCATGGGTAGTCAAGGTCGTTAACCCCCATAGTCGTCGTCATTTAAGGAAAAACTGAGGTCTGGAATCTCAATATTTTAACAGGGTTAAATGACATATTAAAGCCATTTAGTAGACCAGACATTCAGCTCTTTCAGGTCGGATCGATAACATATCTAATCTGTTCTCCATCGTTACCAGAATAAATGAATGATGTGTCATCAGCAAATAGCCGATACAGTGATGTAAGCTTATCAGCAATATCATTAATATATAAGACAAAGAAAAGAGGGCCCAGAATTGATCCCTGAGGAACACCAGCTAAAACATTACAGAAGGAAGAAGACGAATTATGCAATACTACTCTCTTCTTCCATCTTGTAGATAATTTTCAACCAAATGTAATAAGCTTCCATAAATACACATAATATTTTAGTTTAAATATAAGGCCTCTGTGCCAAACTTTGTCAAAAACCTAAGGAAAGTCACAGTAAACAAAACAATTTTTTTTCCATATCTCCTTTCATCTTTACCGAGGGGACCGAGGTGGCGGAGTGGTCTAAGTAGTCGAACAACTGTATCACTAGCCTGTCCTCACTTAAGTTGTGAGTTAGAATACCGCACGTGGCAGGTACGCTCGACTCCAATCTTAAATTGACTAGAATTGTCAGTTTTCCTACCGAAGGTCGGTGGTTCTCTCCAGGCACTCCGGTTTCCTCCACCAATAAAAACTGACCGCCACGAAATAGCACGGTAGGCTGAAAGTGGCGTTAAACACAAATCAATTATTCAATCAACCATGCATACCAGTATAATTATGCATGAGTACAAAATTTTATAACTATTGTTTTGAAATACTTTTAAAAATGACTGTGATTTAATTGGTATAGGAAATGAATTAAGATTAAGCGGCAATTCAAAAAGAGGGAACAAACGTATTGATATAGCTGTTGTTTGCAAACAAAATTGTTTTATCATATTTTCGCCAAAGCAGGGAAACTCTTCAACTAGCTCCTATATTAATGGATCTAAAATCTTCCAAGGAAATGTTTGAAACGTTGACTTTTATTAAATTGCACTGACTAATTTTTTCTATGAATTGCATTTTCGGAAGCTGATACCAGACTGGAGCTGCTAAATTAGAAACAATAGACTGGGTTTCAAAACAAAAAAGCAGAATATCCTCTGGTAGATCAATTATTTGAAATCCAGGTTCTCAGTACACAGTCGAGGACCCATAATTTAATAACTTTAACCGTATGTTCATTATTGTAGTCTCATCCATTAAATTTAAACTTTGCAATTCATATTTTGACAACTTTCCAACAATAACAGATGTGTTTTTTTTTTCATCTTTAAAACGAGGTACCAACATAACAAGGTTTATCCCTTTTAAAATCTGATCCATTTTACAAACAATAGTTACAGATTTGAGCCGATCGGAATCAGGTATGATGTAGACAGTAATCGGTATAATCGTGATCATGTTTATTGACCATAACAACGATGAAAGCACATCATGTAAGTTCGTTTTGACATCATATAATGAAGTAATCCGAACCACATAATATAATGTTACATGCACATAATATAATGACACAAGCACATCATATAAAGATGCTTGCACATAATATAAGGAAAAATGCACATCATATAAGGATATATGCACATCATATAAGGATATTTGCACATCATATAAGTATATTTGCACATCATATAAGTACATTTGCACATCATATAAGTACATTTGCACATCATATAAGTATGTTTGTACATCATATAAGGATGTTTGCACATCATATAAGTATATTTGCACATTATATAAGTATATCTGCACATAATATAAATAACACATAGATGAGAGGGTGATAGAGCAGATTGTAATAGTCATCCAGGTCTCTTCAGAGCACTTTTTGCCTTTACTTTGTACAGGCAACTGTGTGGAGTAAAATTTTACACAAGTTTGTACTATAGTAGTAAATGTATAGTATATGGTACATGTATGTTGTAGGCAACATCATTTTTTTAAGGATAACAACTTTGTTTGATGTCGGGCATTTAAGCTGTAGTCTCCCTTATAACAGGCAATACTGATAAAAATCTGGGCAACTCCTTGTAATTACGACGTAGGATCTGCTTTTACTTTAGGAACTATATAGTTTGCGGACGTGTCTCTGGTGTTCGTGCATTGTGCATTTTGTGTCATTTTTTATGCATTTTCTAGGCAAGTTTATTGAAGTTTGTTTACATTTTAGGCAAATGATGTGAACAATTTAGAATTTTCAAATATTTTATTATTAAATAAGTATATATCTATCAAATATCAATTATTATATCATTATTTACAATACGAAACAGTCCATGCCATATATGGTTATACCATTTCTTAATATCCATATGGTAATGTCTTATAGTCGGACACAATGGCTCCCTTATCAAAGACAATTATATAATGTTTGCTCTGTAATAACCCTACTACTTTTTGAATCTCTTATGATTTTATGTTCATCCACTACAGTTGTTGTTGTCTTCTCAGAAGTTGTAACCATATTCTTGACAGCATCAAAATTTATGCTAATTGCATTTTTATAATTGAGTGTAATACCACGTACTTTACATACAGTTTCACCATAGGGTTTCTGCAATTTGTAAGCATAGTGTTAAGGACCACCGGTTACAAAATGTGTAATGATATTAGCTGGAACTTCATCTGTGATGTCTCCTGGATAGTCTCCCAGTGGTGGTTCCCATTCACCCTGTTTTGCTGTAAATATCACAGAATTGGTATCTGCATATAATACCCGTTGTCCTTTCTTTTCCAAATACATGTACAGTTTTAATCTGGCCTGTGCTGTTGTATATGCAGCTATTACTACATTGGTTTTCCAGAAGTTTCCAAGAATTCTTCTTTGTTTTTCCACCTCATTTCAAACATAATATTTTAGTTTAAATATAAGGCCTCTGTGCCAAACTTTGTCAAAACCTAAGGAAAGTCACAGTAAACAAAACAATTTTTTTTCCATATCTCCTTTCATCTTTACCGAGGGGACCGAGGTGGCGGAGTGGTCTAAGTAGTCGAACAACTGTATCACTAGCCTGTCCACACTTAAGTTGTGAGTTAGAATCCGCACGTGGCATGTACGCTCGACTCCAATCTTAAATTGACTAGAATTTTCAGTTTTCCTAACGAAGGTCGGTGGTTCTCTTCAGGCACTCCGGTTTCCTCCACCAATAAAAACTGACCGCCACAAAATAGCACGATAGTGCTGAAAGTGGCGTTAAACACAAATCAATCATTCAATCAACCATGCATACCAGTATAATTATGCATGAGTACAAAATGTTATAACTATTGTTTTGAAATACTTTTAAAAATGACTGTGATTTAATTGGTATAGGAAATGAATTAAGATTAAGCGGCAATTCAAAAAGAGGGAACAAACGTATTGGTATAGCTGTCGTTTGCAAACAAAATTGTTTTATCATATTTTCGCCAAAGCAGGGAAATTCTTCAACTAGCTCCTATATTAATGGATCTAAAATCTTCCAAGGAAATGTTTGAAACGTTGACTTTTATTAAATTGCACTGTCTCATTTTTTCTATGAATTGCATTTTCGGAAGCTGATACCAGACTGGAGCTGCTAGATTAGAAACAATAGATTGGGTTTCAAAACAAAAAGGCAGAATATCCTCTGGTAGATCAATTATTTGAAACCCAGGTTCTCAGTACACAGTCGAGGACCCGTAATTTAATAACTTTAACCGTATGTTCATTATTGCAGTCTCATCCATTAAATTTAAATTTTGCAATTCATATTTTGACAACTTTCCAACATTAACAGATGTAATTTTTTTCATCTTTAAAACGAGGTACCAACATGACAAGGTTTATCCCTTTTAAAATCTGATCCATTTTACAAACAATAGTTACAGATTTGAGCCGATCGGAATCAGTTATGACGTAGACAGTAATCGTTATAATCGTGATCATGTTTATTGACCATAACAACGATGAAAGCACATCATGTAAGTTCGTTTTGACATCATATAATGAATTAATCCGAACCACATAATATAATGTTACATGCACATAATATAATGACACAAGCACATCATATAAATATGCTTGCACATAATATAAGGAAAATGCACATCATATAAGGATATTTGCAGATCATATAAGGATATTTGCACATCATATACGTATATTTGCACATCATATAAGTACATTTGCACATCATATAAGTACATTTGCACATCATATAAGTATGTTTGTACATCATATAAGAATGTTTGCACATCATATAAGTATATTTTCACATTATATAAGTATATTTGCACATAAGATAAATAACACATAGATGAGAGGGTGATAGAGCAGATTGTAATAGTCATCCAGGTCTCTTCAGAGCACGTTTTGCCTTTACTTTGTACAGGCAACTGTGTGGAGTAAAATTTTACACAAGTTTGTGCTATAGTAGTATATGTATAGTATATGGTTTGTTGTAGGCAACATCATTTCTTTAAGGATAACAACTTTGTTTGATGTCGGGCATTAAAGCTGTAGTCTCCCTTATAACAGGCAATACTGATAAAAATCTGGGCAACTCCTTGTAATTACGACGCAGGATCTGCTTTTACTTTAGGAACTATATAGTTTGCGGGACGTGTCTCTGGTGTTCGTGCATTGTGCATTTTGTGTCTTTTTTTATGCATTTTCTAGGCAAGTTTATTGAAGTTTGTTTACATTTTAGGCAAATGATGTGAACAATTTAGAATTTTCAAATATTTTATTATAAATAAGTATATATCTATCAAATATCAATTATTATATCATTATTTACAATACGAAACAGTCCATGCCATATATGGTTATACCATTTCTTAATATCCATATGGTAATGTCTTATTGTCGGACACAATCACTCCCTTATCAAAGACAATTCTATAATGTTTGCTCTGTTGGCCTGTAATAACCCTACTACTTTTTGAATCTCTTATGATTTTATGTTCATCCACTACAGTTGTTGTTGTCTTCTCAGAAGTTGTAACCATATTCTTGACAGCATCAAAATTTATGCTAAGTGCATTTTTATAATTGAGTGTAATACCACGTACTTTACATACAGTTTCACCATAGGGTTTCTGCAATTTGTAAGCATAGTGTTAAGGACCACCGGTTACAAAATGTGAAATGATATTAGCTGGAACTTCATCTGTGATGTCTCCTGGATAGTCTCCCAGTGGTGGTTCCCATTCACCCTGTTTTGCTGTAAATATCACAGAATCGGTATCTGTATATAATACACGTTGTCCTATCTTTTCCAAATACATGTACAGTTTTAATCTGGCCTGTGCTGTTGTATATGCAGCTATTACTACATTGGTTTTTCCAGAAGTTTCCAAGAATTCTTCCTTGTTTTTCAACCTCATTTCAACCATTTCATCCGTAACAAAGTTGACACAGGTTACTTCGTGCTGATCACTGGTCAACATATCAAAATAAAGGGATGGGTCTGACACATACTCCACTTGAGGTAAATTTGTCCGTTGCCAAAATTTACCCCAGAAGCTATTCAAGACAAGTTTAGCAAGGAAACGGAGGCCCGGATTCTTTTCTATTTTGTTACAGTCTAATAGGATACCTTCTTTTACAAAGTAATCTTGAATATATTTCTGTCTATACTTTTCAGTAATACACCAGCTTGGCCATCCACTGGCTTCTTGTTTCATTTTTAGAAAAGTATTAATATATTCCGTAAAATTCCTCCTAATTTTGATTTCGGATCGTATTGCTCAACATCATTGAAATGCCATACTTCGTATATTTTTTCTACTCCATATCCCTTTTCTTTGGCCTTTTTTAATTCATCTGTTACCCAAGTGCCAGTTATAGCTCTTTCAGTTTTAGTATGGAGACAGGATGTTTTCTGTTGTAGTTCAGTACATGTTCTTCATAACGAAAACATCAGTTTGTTATTGATTTTTGCAGGGAGCTTGGGAATATGAAGTCCACGAGGTGGCTGAACGCTGCATTTGATAAGACCCTAATAATTTGAAATTTCATCAAAATTCTCTATTATTATAGTAAGATGTCCCAATGCAACTTTCCCAGTTTTATTGATAAAGGGATACAAAGATGTTACGTCATAATATTTGATTTGTTCTCCATCTTTAGCTTCATGGTATAGTTTAAAGGCTTCTGTTCTACCACCCGAAAATGCATTCCTAGGTTCAAGTGGAGTGATGTAGTTCACACTGTCTACAACAGTTTTAATATCAATATTTTCAATTATTTCCTTGTCAAACTCGCATTCCCATTTAGATATGTATTTATAACCTTGGTTTTCTAGATAATTCTTTTTTTCAAGCGTACGTTGATGGAGATCAGACATTGTCATTTTATTAACCGTGTGTACTGTTTATTTACTGTAGCACTATGAACACCCATGCCAGAAACATCCATGTTATTCAAAAACAATTTCGTCTCCATGCTCATTCTTGTGATAGCCATCAACTCTATAGTCGCCAATGTTCTTTTCTCCGCCATTGCGGGCATGTTGTATATGGATTCCTTTTGATTTAGATACATATCTCAACCATTTCAAGGCCTTAAGGAGTGTTTTACCTCTGGATTGTAGCATTGCGCAGGAATTAATCCAATTGTTTCTGGACGCAGGAATTTTGTGCGAAACACTAAATTACACGCAGAAGCTATAGTAATGCATTTCTCAAAGGGATCAATGCCATCTTTGTTACAGTCTATAGTTGTCATAGCCATAAATAACCGCCGAAATTTTATACAACATCGTTTTAGAATGTCTACATCTGACTGGCAGTATTTCAAAAGCTCTAGCTAAAAATCAGATTTGTTATGAGCATTTGTGGCGTACCATTCGAGGAAAAGTTTTCTATCATCAACTTTCCGTCAGGGTTATAATACTTAATGTCAGGCAGATTTTCAAGTACAACAGCTTGGTTTTCTTGCCTGTTGAAAAGGTGAGGAAAATATCCTTTCTGTAATTCGCCTAGCCCAAACATCTTTGGTAGTTTTGATAAGGCGGTAGGAAGGAAATTGATCGAATCAATCATTCTATTATTACAAGCAGGGACTTCAACCGACATGTTCTTTGCACCACTAGGAATAATTTTCGGTAGAATTCCATTCCTATACACATATGAAAGAATAGGAAAAGAATCATAACCTTTGAAGTTGTGACGGAGGACTGTTGTTCCATTGTTTTCACCAGAAAACAACCATTAACAGAATTCTTCGTTTGTATTCGGACCACTAAATATAATTTCATTTTTCCACAGGTATCACATGTCGATGAAGAATTTATAGTTTGTTCCAAACAGCCAGAGCATACTCTATGGACTACACATAAATTTGGCTTGTGTTCATACACTCTACACCGCGTTTTTTACAGTTTTTACATTGAAGGCTATCATCAGATCGTTCATATCCTTGTTCACATTGAACTAAATCATCCTGTGTGCATTCGAAATCGAAGAAAATATAGACCTTGTTCCCGTCTTTGTCTTGTTTATTTCGTTTAAATTTAGTGTCATCATCTGCAACTGAAGAAAGCTTTTTGTCGTCTTGTATAGGCATCATAAAACAGAGATGTCCAGGCTCGTAATAATCCTTGCATGTTTTACAGTTAATCTCTCCACATATATGTTCTTTCTTGTGCATTGGTAAAACCAACGGTCTAGTATATATAAAAACGAGAAACGAGAAACACGTATAAATTACATAAACAAACGACAACTACTGTACATCAGATTCCTGACTTAGGACAGGTGCAAACATTTGCAGCAGGATTAAACGTTTTAATGGTACCAAACCTTCTCCTTTTTCTGAAACAATAGTATAACATCACAACATAGAAAAACACACGATAAAACATCAATTGGAAGGCTTAACTCAATCAAAAACGTAAATTAACACACTATGAACGAATAAATTCGATCTGTGATACCTGAAAGTAAATACATAGTTAATAAAATATTAGGGACAACCATTCAAGGCCAAAAGCAAACAAACAAGTACAAATAAAGCCATGGCACTACTGCGAAATATTAAACCCTTAGAAAATAATCACTTTTGAAAAACCGGTTTTCATAATATATACAGGTAAATGAAAAATAATTTTGTCGTTTTAGGTATACTTTTTCTTGTCTATATAAAATCTTCCAATAATTAGGAATACCAAGAAAGGTCTGTCATATAAATACCTAATTTAACACTAGATACATAAGGGGTAAATATCAACAATAAAACTTCCCTGTACAGATTAAAGGAGAATAATCTTGATGTTAATACAAATGTAGTACGAAGAAGTGAAAATTAGTAGATATTCCAAATAATCAAAGCTGGTATACAGACAAGATCCATATTAATATAAAATAACAAAAAGTATTAAAATAGTATCAACAGGTCGAATTAACAAGAAAGTACGATTTGAGAGTACTCGCAGTTACTGACAGCTAGTTAAAAGCCAAAACAATTAATGATAAAAATCATGCATCAGAGACTAAAATCAACTAAAACACATCCCAGGGATTTAGTATTTTAACGTCATGAACAGTCAGAGAAGACATGACTTGTGCAATGCCAAAAATAAATGTATCGACAGGTAGTAGGATAGTGAGGAGCTACTTCTTAAGAGATAAAAATTAACGTGTGTGTGTCTCTAAACATCCCGCCTCAAAAAGAAGATACAACTTAGTTATGTTTTAATTTGCTAATGACAAAATCGATATTAGTGCCAATGTAAACTATATTCAGAGATCTAATTACAATATTGGTACGATAACCCTTACTTATAAGTTTGTTTAAAGGTTCGATGAGTTTACACGGATCACATAGTGATTTCCTCGCTTTAAGTACAATATTACCGTAAAATTTAGGATGTGAAATACCATTTTTAATAAGTTTTCTACAGGTACAGCCAAATTTACTAATTAAATCTTTGTATCTATGAAAGAATTTAGTAAAAGTTTTAAGTAATTTATGGTATCGAAATCCCTGACACAATAATTTCCCAGTGATGCATTGATTACGTTCGTTAAAATCTATGACATCAGAACACACACGGGCATACCGAACGAGTTGGGATATATAAACACCGTATGATGGAGCCAAAGGCACATCGCCGTCTAAAAATGGAAAATTAACAATAGGAAATGAAAATCGTCTCTTTTGTCGTAAATTTTAGTATGTAGTTTCCCGTTAGAAATTGAAATGTCTAAATTATTTATAACCTTGGTTTTCTAGATAATTTTATCTAAAACCTCTGAAGAATTTTTTTATAACCTTGGTTTTCTAGATAATTCAAGCGTACGTTGATGGACATCAGACATTGTCATTTTATTAACCGTGTTTAATGTTTGTTTACTGTAGCACTATGAACACCCATGCCAGAAACATCCATGTTATTCAAAAACAATTTCGTCTCCATGCTCATTCTTGTGATAGCCATCAACTCTATAGTCGCCAATGTTCTTTTCTCCGCCATTGCGGGCATGTTGTATATGGATTCCTTTTGATTTAGATACATATCTCAACCATTTCAAGGCCTTAAGGAGTGTTTTACCTCTGGATTGTAGCATTGCGCAGGAATTAATCCAATTGTTTCTGGACGCAGGAATTTTGTGCGAAACACTAAATTACACGCAGAAGCTATAGTAATGCATTCTCAAAGGGATCAATGCCATCTTTGTTTGAGTCTATAGTTGTCATAGCCATAAAAAACCGCCGAAATTTTAAACAGCATCGTCTTAAAATGTCAACATCTGACTGGCAGTATTTCAAAAGCTCTAGCTAAAAATCAGATTTGTTATGAGCATTTGTGGCGTACCATTCGAGGAAAAGTTTTCTATCATCAACTTTCCGTCAGGGTTATAATACTTAATGTCAGGCAGATTTTCAAGTACAGCAGCTTGGTTTTCTTGCCTGTTGAAAAGGTGAGGAAAATATCCTTTCTGTAATTCGCCTAGCCCAAACATCTTTGGTAGTTTTGATAAGGCGGTAGGAAGGAAATTGATCGAATCAATCATTCTATTATTACAAGCAGGGACTTCAACCGACATGTTCTTTGCACCACTAGGAATAATTTTCGGTAGAATTCCATTCCTATACACATATGAAAGAATAGGAAAAGAATCATAACCTTTGAAGTTGTGACGGAGGACTGTTGTTCCATTGTTTTCACCAGAAAACAACCATTGACAGAATTCTTCGTTTGTATTCGGACCACTAAATATAATTTCATTTTTTCCACAGGTATCACATGTCGATGAAGAATTTATAGTTTGTTCCAAACAGCCAGAGCATACTCTATGGACTACACATAAATTTGGCTTGTGTTCATACACTCTACACCGCGTTTTTTACAGTTTTTACATTGAAGGCTATCATCAGATCGTTCATATCCTTGTTCACATTGAACTAAATCATCCTGTGTGCATTCGAAATCGAAGAAAATATAGACCTTGTTCCCGTCTTTGTCTTGTTTATTTCGTTTAAATTTAGTGTCATCATCTGCAACTGAAGAAAGCTTTTTGTCGTCTTGTATAGGCATCATAAAACAGAGATGTCCAGGCTCGTAATAATCCTTGCATGTTTTACAGTTAATCTCTTCACATATATGTTCTTTCTTGTGCATTTTTCTGTTTATCGATTGTCCGCATTCTTTACACCTGTAATATGAAGTACATGTTGAACGTCATTGGCTAGTTTTCTTGGCATGAAGTTGAATGCACACGTCTCCTTGAAAAAAACGATTGCAATCCTTACAATAGATCCATTCTTTATTTTCAATCTCGTTTATTTTGTGACAAGACGTACAAATATTATTACACTTATGTTCCTCTTTGTTCTGGTAACCCTTTTGGCAAATGTTACAATAATAGCTTCGGTTTGAAAAACCGGGCATACTTGTTATGACATCATAATGTTCGTTGTGGTGATATAAGTATATTTTCCTCTCGGCTTCTGGTCCCTGAAAAATTATCCCATTAAAATGTTGCTGTGATACAACATGAATTTGATAGGCATTCATCGCTCTTTGAAATTGTGTGATATCTTCAAGATTGCAAGTTTTAAGAGGAATATTTGCCTTATCATGTAACTCAATAGCAAGTTGCTTCTGAATCAGGCGACCTTTTCGAATGTCTTCCGATTTCGGATGTTTGACGATATTGGCCTTAGCAGTGACTAGAGCTCTGGCACAACAGATTTCATCATTGTTTTTTATCTGAATAATACACTTATTGTCTTTCAGAAACCTTTCTAAGTCTACGAATTTACATGACTTTCACCCGCTTCCACTAGGGATGTCAACGTGTGTTATTTCAATTTCAAGTGAACTATGGAGAACAAATTGTTCATATGACTGTAACAGTCTCTCAATTTCTCTTAGCATTGTTTCGGCTGACAAATGTGCCATTTTCATAAATGGTATTGTTATAGGAAAGTCCAACTGTGAGCACTGTATTGACATTTGTATGAGATCATCAGATTTCATGAATTAAGTCATGTCCTTGATAAGGGATTGTAACAATAGTTGAAGAGTCTTTAAAATTTGTGGTAGACCATGTACTTCTAGTCCTTGAATGTAACTTTATATGCTGTTGATTTTGTCCTAAATTTGGGTAAATTACGCTCTGACACAACACGTATTTCGTAAAAGCGATCCGGTTTATCCTTTTTGGTCATACGACGTTTCTTATTAGCGCTATTTCGCTAGTAACTTTTCTCTTTAAGCCTCCTCCTGTTTGGTTATGAACTTGTTCTAGGTGACGTTGTAAGCTATCCTTTCTTGAAAAAAGGACACCACATTCATTACACTGAAACAGCGAATTGTCTTTATGTCGCAATAGGTGACGTTCAAGATTGTATTTTCGTCCAAACTTTTTTCCACAAATGTCACATTCATACATCTCATGCTGTTTGGAATGTCGATGATATTTTAAAACAAGCACTTTACTTTCCATCTTTTCTCGTTGGTGGTTCAGAAGGGAATGAGTATCTACAAAAAATAAAACAATTATAGGTTAATGTATTACCCATAATGCAACTTAAAAAAATGATACCAGAGTACACTAGAATAATCTAGAACATACATCATTATTTCATACTTTATTCTATTTCCAAGAATGCATTTCGAAGACTATATAAAATTTTGGAAATATCAGTTCATTTCATATTTACAACAATCTTACATGTGTGAAGAGGGATAAAAATAATTGTCCTATTTGTGAAATGAAGTATTCAAGAAAAGATGTGTTGATGAGGCACTTTAAAAACAAGGATTCTTAAAGTGTAGAGAGCGTGGTACTTTTCCTACACGGGGCATCGGATGATCGAACGTCCCCATTCTAACCAGACGTTGCTGCGAATTTATACTTCCTGCTGAGCCAAACGGACACCCGACCTTGGCAAGGATGAAGACCAATTATGACCAAATGTCTATACCCCAGTCAACATTGGGTTGTTCAACGTTAGAATAAAATAAAATGTTAAAAAACTTAACCTGAATGTGTCTCCAGCTTGATCGTGAAAATAAGCGAAGTAATCTTTATCTAGATACACGGAGTCACCAAAGTTGAAGTAAGCATCCCCTTCTTTGAAGACGTTACGTACATTTTTTCTCGGTCATCTCCATGTTACCTTTCTATAAACCTTTTTCAAGTTTGTACTATGAAGAAATTTCACAAATTAGTAATCCAGGTTCTTCTATTGAATATACAATAAGATAAGATTTGAATTCCAGTGATAACTGTCTCCATGAAACTGAGAACAACGTATTTTTACATAGTATGAGCTTTAACAATTTGAAAATGTTTAATTTCATGAATGTCAATACCGGAAGCTTCTCCCATCAACTATTTTGCCTTTATTTCTGCTGTTTCCTTATAAGGCAGGAAATGGAGTTAATGTTTTATGTACATTTTTTCTGTAGTATAACATGTTTGACATAATATTATAATACAAGTCTGGTTATGAAATTAATAAACCATTCCCGATTAAAAGAGGATAACAAGTATGTTACATTAAAAATAATTGAGCAAAAAGGTTAAAAGTATGCATCCTTGTTACGTTTGAAATTACTTCAGAATTCAAGGTTACGAAATATTATGTATACCTATTCCTTATTTCGGTGCATTACACATGTTACATTTGCGCGCATTACCATTACATATGCGCGCAGCTTTTGATCACATTTGCGCGCATTGTTTTACAGGTAAACTCAGGTCAATACAGGTGGATTATTTATTTAACTATTATATTCGAGAAGAATAAGTTCGTTTTATTGTGTACAAGCACAAGCAATTAGTCCTGGAAATATATACAGAAAAAAATGTAAAAACATAGTAAACCTAAAGATTAAAAGTACTGATTTTACATGCCGTAACGTGCACAAAAATACATGGATGTGCTGAATAACATTGCTCACTGTGGTGAGCATGGAATGAGTCTGGGCCGTTTGTAGTAATGATTCTGGGCCGTTTGAAGTACGTCTGGATTCTGCTGACAGTAGTGATGCCCAAATACCTAGAGGAAATAGAGAATCTTGTGAAATACCTTTGCAATTGTTTACAGTGCATCGTCATGAAATATCCCTCGACTTAAGTGTTCCCCCACCCCGATTTGTTTCTTACAAACGAAACTCCACGTGTGTGCCTTGACGCACCTTTAAAAAACTGACTTAAATTATTTATTAAATTGCTATTCAGTAAAATTATGAAACAGAATGCTATTTACTCTGAAATATTTTCAATTAAGTTGCATGTATGTCTTAGGCCATTACGGGATTTCTCATGATCACTGTCTATTTTTTAAGAATTCAATATGAAAAATATATAATTTAAATTTACTGATAGAATATGTTCAAAATTCATATTAACTATTGTCATATTTATTATTCCCCTGAACTTTGCATTTAGGTCATTTTAAAGTACTTGCCATCAATGGTGATATCCTACCAACAGCTCCTGGTTTTACACAAATTGTACATTAAAGCAGTAGCTTCACTCGCTCTAAAAAAATTTCCATGATACGGTATTTTAAATCTCTTCTGGATTGGGATCCAAACATCTTGTCGAGGTCAATGCCAATGAAATACTTTATGCTATGATTTCCACCCAAAGGGTACTATTAAATGAATAATAAAGATATTTGTGCCTTTAGAATAATAATCTCTATTTTAGCTTTTTTATTTGCGAATTTATATATTTGTGCTTTCAGTTTTTAACACCAATATACGGCATCACTATTGTATCAAAATTTTCCAAAAACACTCGTTTTGTTTTGGAATATATGATTTGTTTAAAATACAATTTGCTGTTACAACATATTCTAACACTTACGAATTATTATCGTTTGGATAGTCATACATTGTTTCATTAATAGATAAGTTAGACAGGATAAGAAAATCAAAAAGTTAAAACTTTACAACAAGACATTATCGGATATTAATAACAAATAGGTGTCTGTCCCCTTTTTCCTAATCTGGTGAAAATGACATTTTGGGCAAAACGATAATATGAGTTAAGGATATTTATTCTCGTTGATTTAGACTAAAGAAGCAACAACTGGTATAATTATACACTCTTTCAAATATTTTTTTAGAAAC
The DNA here is from genome assembly GCA_017311375.1 of Mytilus coruscus. NCBI lineage: Eukaryota > Metazoa > Mollusca > Bivalvia > Mytilida > Mytilidae > Mytilus > Mytilus coruscus. The sequence continues at coordinate 61,916,453 of CM029607.1, read as the reverse complement.
TTCACTACTAGAATAATTGTTAGGGGAACGTCATAAGAGATTGGCTCGTATAAAGGCTGAAATTCATTAAACACCGCCGCTTCGTGACAAACTTGACTATCAACGGGAAGAATGATATTCGAACTATCATATGCTAATCCTTACATGTGCTACTAGTGGAGAAGGAACTAATAATCTTCCGGAGCAGTTTTGGTGGGTTTCGTGTTGCTAATTAGGTTTTTCAACTTTTCTGTGGAAAGACCTTTTGATTTTTTTTCTTCTTCCTCCAAACCCTTCTCTGCGGTATAAAGACATATCATATCGAACAGTTATTGCTCCTTTGAAACTCACCCTGTTTAGCCGAAGACTTTTTTAATTGTAAGAGTTATCTCCCTAAACACTGTTTTTCTTGTTATTGTATCTCCATCGTAACCAAAAAAGATAACGAAAAATTTTCTTTTCTTAATTGTTCCTTACATCTTCAGGAATTTTTCGCTGGTTTGGATCGAAGCGATCCAGTAACATCTTATAGGAGTCATCTACCTTTACCAATTAAATTTGTCGTTATGTTTTGTGACTCATTAACCGTAAGCCGTATAAACCTAGAGTCTATTTAATTGAGGTCCTTTTTTCCTTACTTAGAAAATGAGGTCAAGGTCAAAGGTCAAGGTAATGTTCTCAATTTTGACTTTTTCTTGTTTAGTGATCTCCTCTGACACTTTTAAAGATATATATAAAAGAACAGGGCAAAATGACTGCTTTATTGTGATGAAGATATGAAACATTTGGTCGGAGACAAACCAATGACATCTTATAGGAGTTATTGCCCTTGGAATGTTTTGATTTAAGTTAATTGATTATTACTTCAACTTGGTACATGATAAAGCCATAAGGTCTTTTGCTTTTGATATATGCCCTTGAAAAATGACAACCGGAAGTGACTTTGAGTTAACCAGAAGTAGCCATTTTTGCAGTTTTGACATGAAACCATGATACATTTGTTTAACAGACATACTAGTATATAAACCTATCATAATAGACCGGAAGTGATCTTCAGAAAACCGGAAGTAGTCAGTTATCTCCCTTATTACAAGCAAAAATATATAAAAACAAATATATTTTTGGAATCTGTGTAAAAACAGCTATCATATGAGACCGGAAGTGATATTTTTAAAACGGAAGATGGAAATTGTCTCTCTTACTTAAGATGAAAGTATATAGAAACCATATATTTTCTGAATCGGTATGTAGAAGCTTATGATTGGACCTCAATAGCAACTTTGAGTAAACCGGATGAAGTTTCTAATCAATTTTTAGAAATTTAATGTGGAAAGACCTTTGATTTTTAGTTCTTTATTTGTTTGTGTTCTTGATGATATTATTGTTTGAATATTCGTCGCTTTTCCTGTTGTAGTTGTTTTTTTGTGTGGTTCTTGGATGTCCTCATGGTATCTTTCCTGTACCAAGTCAGGAATATGACAGATGTTTTCCATTCGTTTGATGTGCTTGAACTTTTGATTTTGCCACTTGATAAGGGACTTTCCGTTTTGAATTTTCTTGGAGTTCGGTATTTTTTGTTATTGTACTTTTTCCTTCTATTACGGAGACTGATATTACTCCGTCAATTTTAAACTCTAATATTTTGAGTGTATCCACATGCAAAGTTCAATAAATCATTTTTGTTTTCATTTCTCTTTTTATTTTAATTTTTCTGACAGTTTTATTTCTCACACTGTTGTCATACTTTTGCTTCTATATATAAACTAGGACACAGTCAAACTGTAGAGTGAATATTTCATGATACCTCAGGCAGTGTAATACGATATCTCAATAACTCGCCGATATATTGCACAAGTATAACTTTATATTTTCTACAGTCTTGCCAAAAGTGGTGCGCAGAGAATTTCTTACGTATGACAACAGTGCAGCCTGAAGTATCTGAAGTTGTAAGATTACGAAGAATGGTCTGGAATACATACAGAAAATACCCAAAATCAAGAAATGATTTAGTCAATCGTTATATCGCCATGTATTTATGAGTCTTTTCTAGATGTTTTCCTTTAGTTTGATTTTTTTTGTGTTTGATGTTGCCTGCAGATCGTTTAGTAATCTTTATTTGATTTATTCACATTCTGTTTGGGCCGGGATTTTAAAAGCTTAAGATATAGAATGGACATTCGTCTATTGTACTTTGGCTGTTGATGCCTTTTGAGAATTGTATTGTTGGATTGCGTACAACTTTTATTCTATTAATGTCTACTTTTTCATATGCAATATTTTCTCAATATTATTGTTGGTTTAAGCGGCGAAGCTTTTACGGCCTCGCTAGGTAAAAATATACACGTAATGGGCTGTAGTAGAAAAAAAAATAAATGAAAAAAAAAAAAAAACATGTGTAAGACGTAGATCATTTTTTTATATAACCGCCTTGTGTTATGTTTTATAAAAATTCAAAATATGGATGCTTAAGGCGTGCAAGTTATCTAAAGCACTGATGTTTTGCAATGGTTACATATTTCACTGGCAGCTATCCATCCACAGAGACCAGTTGCATGATAAAATGGTAAGACGTCGTACATTACATCTTCTGGTTTAAGGTTCTATTGCCCACACGATCTTAGGGTAAGCTAGCGCTTTTCAATGTGATATTAATGCCGCCTTTGGTAAACCTGCATGTATCATATGTAATTAGTACCTGTACCATTACTGCCTACAGAAAGCTCAGATATACTAACTATCGCAATGTCTGTCCGTCCGTTTGTTACAATTTTAAATGACAATACATTTGTTTCTCTATCTGTCGATACTGAATAAAGATCAGCCACGTACAAATCATGCGTTTTGTAAAACGCAACATTGCTACATGTCACTAATGCGATGTACATACCAACTTTCAGGATATTACTCTTATAGAAATTGTATGATTGAAAACTATTTGTAGAGGCGATTGTGGTTAATTCAGTCATGAAAGTGAAAAATATCAATACGTTTGACAAACCATCCACTTCCTCTGTTAACATTAAATAATTCCTGTACAGAATGGTTGCACGCTTTGAATATATGAACTGACATGACATGTTCTGTTGAGGTATTTACAAACAAAATACCAGTCGTGAGAAAGTAAAATTTCTAAGCCGCTTGGCAAACGAATTTATTTTTAAAGCAGGCATTTTTCGCAAATGCCCCTGAACATGATATATCTGTTCAATTACACGTAATAATATAATTACTACAGATGGTATTCTTTTTACATGTTCTGTATTTAATAATGATCGTAAACTGTTTTTGAGAGGTAGTATACAAATCAACCAAATTCATTGAAATTTAATGAACTGATGAATAGCAAAAATCTTTCTCATCTTAACAATTTGTGTAAATTTATAAGACTATAAATCAATATGCATGTAGGCTCTCCTGGGTAACTCATGTACTTGATACCATTTAGTTTAATCTGTATACATTTGTAATTTATGATATTTACCTATGTCTTGCTTTCGTATAAATTGTGTATGTCTGTACATATTCATTATGTAATATATATTGTGTGTATCTCTATACTTTTTTTGAGAAATAAAGATATATATTTGATGGTTAAGTTAAACAATCGATATCTCTCGCCTAGAGTACATGGATATGAAGATGTTAGCAAAACCAAAGCCGATTGACAAAGCGCAAAGAAGGGTAAACTGATCGAATAGGTACAACATTATTGCGAATACTACGATAGAGATGACAAAAAAGGGATATCTCTAACTTGTGTGTATTAAATTGGAGTTGGTTAAATATACACGAAATAAATCGGATTTAAAATTACAGGAACAATACATTTTCTATCAACCGATTAAAATTCAAGATATTTATGTGTGTTGAATTATTTATCATATATATATCGAAACTTATTTGGTACTCCATACGGATATTTCTGTGATTCTTGACTGTGATTATAAAAATATCAGTAGATTGACATCATTAAATCTTGAAGAACCATTAACACAATATATTGAAATCGTACGCAAAACCAGCTGTTGAACAAACATGAATCGAGGTTGTAAGCATAGATATTGACAACTTGTTATTCCTCTTTATCCACTACATGCATCAATTTTTTATTTCAAAGTGATATGTTTAAGGCAAACAAAAAAACACTAGTAAGCGGACTGACAATAACCTCACTGACAAACAATTTTCCACCATTTCCACTTACAAGTAGAAGTAATACGTGTACAAAAGAAGCTTATTTAATTAAACTATGCACATCACGCTACTTTATTTCAATTAAGTGAAGCTTGAGTCATTTCATTCGTTGTCTTCATTTCTTATGAATAAAATGGAGATTTAGGGCATTTGTCCATGACAAAACAACCTAACGACAAAAATAACAAAAAAGAGACAAGTCGATTCGTCCTCCCATCGCAACTTCCTTTGATCTTTTGACTTAATGTTATTGATAATCTTACAGAAACTTCACTTTCTGGTTGCATTTTCATTCTTATTCTAATTATGTTAATATATTTTTATATCGTTTTACGGGAATAGTCATCTGAAATAGAAACTCTTCCTATCGATTTCAATTTCAAAAAAAATATTTTTCTTTGAATCTATTTAACGTATTGTCAGTATGCATCTCAGCTGCTTGTATTGCATAAAAGTATTTCCTTTGGCAGAGGCTGACATAACACAATCGCAAACTAAAATGAACGCCAGACATCTTTTATCTTAAGAAATTAATTACTTAAACCTTATTTCCTTCATAAGATATTCAGAACCTAGTCACATCCTAATTGTTGAACCGAATGATCTTTTGATTTCTTAGAGCAAAACATGTACTCTTGAAAACAAAATGATAGTGAAAGACATTTTTTTTTTTGCTATGCCTATTCTATTTGTATAATTAGTAGCAGTAATAGTACCTAATGTACCGGAAGTAAAAATATAGCAACAAGATGTGAATATATCAATATGACTTCTTATGGTAGGACTTATATCTGCTGGTGATGATTTCATCATAAGCATGTCCAAGGATTGAACATCATCAGCACAGTTTCCAATAAAATAAACTGACACATCAATTTTCTCTCTAATCTCATTTATTGCATCGTACAGATCTGCACCTGAATTCGTGAAGAAAGTGGGAAGAAATATAATACATGATATTTTGAATAACTTTAACAGTGTAAATGCATATGTCAAATAGTTGTCATATATTGTTTACCGTATCAATACCACTAGAAATACATGCATCATTTATCGTCACCACGTTATATCGTGCTTAATTATTTTTCTTCTGAAAAGCTGATGAGACACGGTAAATTCAAAACTTTTTATGTTAATAACGGTTTTCAAATTGTGTCTTCTATACAACAAAATTAGATCGATCATCCATAGACTGTTTGATTTACAAGTCAGAAATATGCAGTGATCAATTGTATGGATAGTTTTTATGATCTCGAAATTGCCGGTCTTGCCTTTTTCTTTTGTCATCGTTATATAACTGTGTGTTTCTTTTGAATTCAGTATGACTTTCAATTTCTGATTTAGCATTTCAGGGTAAGCATATACATTGATATTTTCTCAATTCGAGTTGCTGATTAGTCTTTTTGTATTTCTAACAAAGACTGCGGGGATGAGAAGCTTTAGTTTTTCATTGTCTTGGGATTCTTCCCACATGATAACAGTCAAAGTGCCTTGTGCAATCGGCGCGAGTAGACTAACAATGTATGGCAAGCCGTTTTATATTTATTCAATTTCAAGATATCTTATCAAGTTAAATCAGATATCTTTTTAAATAAATAAGATATCTTAAAACTAATTGAGATATCTTGATAATTAAATTAGATATCTTATTAAACTGGTCATAAAGATATCTTACTAAACATATAAGATATCTTATTTAGGTTATAATATATCTCAATTAGTAAAAATAGTTATCTTAATAGCTTTAAAAGATATCTATTAAACTATATAAGATATCTTTTACATAGTTTCTTATAAAGATATCTTATAAACCTAATAAGATATCTTTTAAACTAAATAAGATATCTTTTTGACTAAATAAGATATCTTCTTTTCTTTTACGAATTGAAATAAAGTATCCCTTTATGTTGGAAAAAAGATTGACCAATTATAAAATCAATAGCAATTCAGATCGAGATTGCCAATCTGTATCTGTATCTGTATAGATTCTGCCAGTGTAGGCATACCTCCAATGGAGTAGAATAAAATAGTGTCCTTCACCACACAATATTATAAGTTAAGAATATGTCAAATTCACTACACAATAATATATCAATAAAAATGACTTCTTCTGTTCCGCCAACATTATGTACAATTAATATATAATTTCACAATAAAAAGATAAAATTATCTTTGATTTTAATCCGTATGCACCCGTATAATAACCAAAATTTATAATTGATTGATTACTGTCTATTTAATTTGATTACAACTGATGATACCTGTAGAGATTCCCACCCTGATCATCAGCATAATGTCAAGATAATTACTGTGCACTTAAGCTTTATTTCAATACTTGTTTTCTCCATTTTTGTTATCAAGCCTTAAATTTTATTGGCAAACATTTATTCTCGGCTGTATTAAATGTAAAGTGCATGTTATTGACATACAAATTCCTAAAAATGGGGGGTTATGTGCATTTCCACGGAGGTTGTAAATGATCATTTCCCGATAAACGAAAGAAACAAAGCAATTTCTTGCTCCCTATCAATATGCATGAAATTTGTTAAATGTGCTTCAAGCAGGAAAAAATGCAATCACATGAAAATGACAGTTTACCACCAGCAAAGAAGATCGCAATATGAAAATAGGGATATTGGTTTTGTTCTTTTTTCTAGGTAACCCTGCTTTGATATCAAAAAGATTTAAACGAAAAAACTTATCGCATTTAGTTTGTAAGAAATCTTAATTGTTTATTTCTTATAGATTCTTATTTAATATATAAGATACATTATTTTGTATATAAAATATCTTAATTAATATATAAGATATCTTATTTCATATATAAGATATCTTATTTAATATATAAGATATCTTATTTCATATATAAGATATCTTATTTAATATATAAAATATCTATTTTAATAAATAAGATATTTAATTTCATATATAAGGTATCTTATTTTATATATAAGATATCTTATTTAGGTTATAAGATATCTTATTTCATATTTAAGATATTTTATTTGATATATAAGATATATTTTTGTGATATATAAGATATCTTATTTAATAAATACGATATCTTATTTAATATATGAGATATCTTATTTGATATATAAGATATCTTATTTAATATATAAGATATCTTATTTAATATATAAGACATTTTAGTTAGTTTATATGATATCTTATTAAATATATAAGATATTTTATTTAATATATAATATATCTTATTTAATATATAAGATATCTTATTTAATATATAAGATATCTTATTTAATATATAAGATATCTTATTTAATACGATACAAGATATATCGTAACTTATTTAATATATAAGATATGTCCTTTTTAATATATAAGATATGTCTTATTTAATATATGAGATATCTTATTTAATATATAAGATATCTTATTTAATACATAAGATATCTTATTTAGTATATAAGATATCTTAATTAGTTTATATTTATATCTTATTTAATATATAAGATATTTTATTTAGTATATAAGATATCTTATTTAATATATAAGATATCTTATTTAATATATAAGATATCTTATTTAATATATAAGATATCTTATTTAATATATAAGATATCTTATTTAATATATAAGATATCTTATTTAATACATAAGATATCTTATTTAATATATAAGATATCTTATTTAATATATGAGTGCCATAAGACAACTCTTCATCGAAGTCAAAATTTATAAATAAATTATTTAGTTTATAAAATATCTTATTTAGATATCTTATTTAATATATAAGATATCTTATTTAATATATAAGATATCTTATTTAACATATAAGATATCTTATTTAATAAATAAGATATCTTATTTAATAAATAAGATGTCTTATTTAATATATGAATTATCTTATTTAATATGTATAGATATCTTATTTTATATATATGAGATATCTTATTTAATATATAAAAGTTATCTTATTTAATATATATAATATATCTTATTTAATATATAAGATATCTTATTTACTATATAAGATATTTTATTTAAAATGAAATATATCTTTATAAGTCTATATAAATAAGTTGATAAGATATTTTATTTAGTATATAGGATATTTTATATTAAAGAAAGTGGGGGTTAAAATGACCTGACCTTGTATGGTCGTCCAACGTATTTTCGTCGCATTTTTATCAATGCTTGCACACCAAATGCAGATAAGTGCACCAGGCAATTGAATGCTTCTAATATATATGTAGTCTTTTATGGATTTTTAAAACTGTCACCTGTCAGATCAAATCAGGTAAAAGTTTTTACTTAAATCCCAAGTTTAACTTAAATTTCTTTCAAGAAGTTGTTAATAGGTGAAAGTTTGGGTTAACATTTCCATCTACTTTAATATGCCTCCATCGTCTGTTCAAACATACATGGGAATCTGTGTTTCAGTTAGATTTCAATAGGACAAGGGATCAAAAGATAAAAAAAATGTATTGCCAATCCTATTTCAATCTGTATTCGGTTAATTTAGAAATTCAAATTTACGAAATTATCATAAAGAAATAAAAATATTTTATGAAATTTTAGTGGGCAAAAAATGTCTTTGAATATATTAAAATGTTTTTCCTTTCAGAATTCGGTAGCCAGAAATATTAACAGGGATGAGACAATGTCCACAAACCAACATGATACAGAAATTAGGGTATGTTCCAAATTTTTTAAAGCAGTCACTTTTGCTGGCATGGTCATATTTGATCTACATTTGTTATAAACATACTTTTAATGGTTAACATACCCCTCTTTCATTCTATCCAAATATGACAAAAAACTGTTTTTGTTAGCTTATCTTTATTATATTTTGATGGTGTTTTTTATCACAATCCTTCCATCAAAAGTCAACAGATTTTATGTACAGTAACTGTTTTTTGAGATATGTCATATTCCATATAGCTGGAAAAAAGAGTAAAATCACAAAAATACCAGACTCCGAGGAAAATTCAAAACGGAAAGTCTCTAATTAAATTGCAAAATCAAAAGCTTAAACACATCAAACATAAACTATACAATATATCTCATAAACCATACTTTAGGACTCCAAAAACTCATCAAACATAAACTATACAAGATATCTCATAAACCATCCCGTAGGACTCCAAACATTCATATTTATTCTGATTGTAAAGTTCATATACACTTTTAATACAGCTAACGTGTCTGTAGCGCGATAAATCTCAAGGCCCACTAATTCAGGTCGCAGATTGTCATTTCTAATACACATATCCACTTTCTGCGACTCTTTTCATCTGCCATTTTGAAAATGCGATCACATGATCTATTTACTGCCGCGTAGTTCCAGAAGTTCATTGTTGAATTTATTTACTTATGTTATTTTAAATGAGATATCTTATATAGTAATTAAGATATCTAATAGACTAAATAAGATATCTGATAAATCGATCATATAAGATATCTTGTATAGCTTATAAGATATCTTATTTAGTTAATAAGATATATAATAAAGTAAATAAGAAATCTTATATACTTTTAAAATATCTTATAAACTATACAAGATATCTCATAAAATATTTGTTTAAAAGATATCTTTAAAAGATATAAGATATCGTTTAAACTATACAAGATATCTCATAAAGTATTTGTTTAAAAATATCTTTTAACAGATATAAGATATCTTATAAACTATACAAGATATCTAATTAAGTTAATAAGATATCTTATAATATAAATAAGATATCTTATTAACTTCAAATTAAATAAGATATCTTATAAACATCATAAGATATCTTATATACTTTATAAGATATCTTAATAACTTGATAAGATATTTTGAAATTGAATAAATATCAAAACGGCTTGCCATACCAATGATGTGTCGATGCAGTTCTTTTTATGTAATGTATTAATTATTGAAAAAGAATATAACAAGGATGTGATAACTAAACCAAGATCTAAAAGGAAAAGGAAAAACAAAGACTAGTCCACGAAACACTACAAAGAAAGCTCAGTATGAGTATCATAGACTCCACTACCAAAAAAAGGGGGATGACCTCAGGTGCTCTGGAACATGTAAATGTAAATTGCCCGACATTTACACCGCAAATAAAACAGAAACAGTACATACATTTAGACAACCACGGATTTATTAAGATACGTGTAAGATAACTTGGGGTGTCATAATGTGTGAATAGGTCAATAATGGACTGCATAACAATTTCAATAAACAAACTGATCGAACGCAGTAAAATAGAGTATTACACACAAGAAGTTATCTCAAAATTGATGGTTGTTTAAATTAAAACCAACATACTTTGTTCCGTCTCATTGACAACCATAACACTACTTCTTATTTTATATTAACTATGTCAATCCAATTTCACAGTTAAACAACAGGATGATTGAAATATGAAAGAAGTAGTTTCAGGATACTGTGATGTTGTGTTTCCTTCTTTTACATGTACCTAGTATGTTTTCGTCGCACATTGGTACACAAACGTTTTGTATAGTGTATACGAACTGAAACAAACTGTATACTTTGATGGTACCTTCATCTTGAAAAACGTGAAAGTTAAACAACTTGAACATAGAAACGAACCAGAAAGAAGCTTACTGGAAGAACATATTGATAATTTTAGGAATGTCCGATGGTATTGTCATCGTAAAGATAAATACGTGATCACTAACCTTGACCAACAATGATTGCCTTTTTGTCTGTCACCTGTATTGCATTAACTTATGGGTCACCTCGAATGTTAGTATTTGATAACGTTATAATAACACCAAGCTTCTGTAAACCTTAAAATATAGACAAGCTCATTTGTAAACGCATCTTTACACTGTTATTTCATATTTTCGATAACGATATCAAGCTGACAATCTGACCCCGTGCAATGATAATATTAATGAAAGATGAATGAAAAACTATATGTGATCTTCAAACGATATGTCAGTCTTCCCTAGGAATAAACAAGTGGGAAAGAAAAAATTTTGCAGACATAAATGGACGTGTAAATCGCCCAAAAAATCGATGAATAAATTTAATAGTTTTGCATACACATCGTCTAATATTTTAATATGTTTTGTAAATGTTACATATTGTATTTAGTAGCAATCAGATTGTTTGAATTTTATATAAATAAAATATCTTATCTTACCTTATCTTATCATGGTTAGCAAAAACAAAAAAATGTCATTAACTCGAAATTTTTGTCGTTATATTTTGCTCACACATCAACAAAAAACCATTTTGCATTAGTATTACAAGAATTAAAGTATAAAGTCATGAAAACCAAACCCATGCAGGTGTAAAGTCGTGTTCTGTAGAAAAATTGTGTACTATTTTTGTACATTGAATCACAACGGTTATCTTTGTCACTTCCTTAATACGAAAGTAAAATCAAAGTGCTTTTGAGCACTAAAGGATAAAGATTGCATACAATTTGCAGTGGAGAGTCCAAATTAAACATTGAAATGTATTAAGCATTGGAATGCAATACTATAAATTGGAGATATAATTGTAGTTGTTTCAACTACAATCATGTATAAAGGAAGATAACTCCAATCTCAGATATTACTTTAGCAATGACATCAGTGATATTTTTTGGATAGATATTAGAAAGTAAAATCACAAAAATACTGAACTCCAAGGAAAATTCAAAAAGGAAAGTCCCTAATCAAATGGCAAAATCAAAAGCTCAAACACATCGAACGAATGGATATCAACTGTCATATTCCTGACTTGGTACAGGCATTTTCTTATGTAGAAAATGGTGGACTGAACCTGGTTTTAAAGCTAGTTAAACCTCTCACTTGTATGACAGACGCATATAATTCCATTATATTGACAACGATGTGTGAACAAAACAAACAAAAACAATAGGTGAAAATGTCACAAATAGGGGTAAATAGTCTAATTCGGTAGGTCACATTCGTGAAAAGGGAACGGGATTGTAGTTACGACATAAGGAACATATCCGATATCATCTGTGAAACGGATATTCCATAACGGTCAACCAACTCGTGATGGCGTCCGTAAAATTTACAAAGTGATGATTTCAACTTCACCATTTGGAACTCTTGGTTTAAAAATGAAAATTCACAATTGGGAAGCTGAAATCATCTCTTTTGTCGTAAAGTTTTGTTTTCAACCGACCCTCATAGTCAATTTCAAGATATAAGTCATAATCAAATGATGCACTTTGCATCATTTATGTAATTTTATTGACAATTACAGCTATACACATACATAACATTTCGTAACTTGAGTATCTGAGTATATATTTCATTAATAAATTTCTTGAAATTTTCATATGTATGATGTATAGAATGTTGTGATCAATGCACTGTTTTGTGTAAATCAAAAGTAGTGATAAAATCTGGAAAATTCCAGTCACATAAGGCATCCCTATAGTGCATAAGAAAATTGAAGGAGTAGATGTTAAAATAGTACTTGAAAATGTGTGAGGATGGCTTCTTTTCTATGTTGTGGCTTATCACATCTGTTATTTTAGCGGTATTTTTAACATTTTGCCATATAAGCGGGAGGTTTGGCTAGCCATAAAACCAGGTTCAGCCCACCATTTTTTCTTCAAATGTCCTGTATCAAGTCAGGAGTATGGCAGTTGTTATCAAATAGTCTGTTTCTATGTATGTTGGCGTTTGTTTTTGTTGCAGTTCAGTGTTTCTGTTGTTCCGTTGTTTTCCTCTTATAGTTGATGTGTTTCTCTCGGTTTTAGTTTGTAACCCGGATTTGTTTTCGCTTAATCAATTTATGACTATTGAACAGCGGTATACTACTGTTGCCTTTATTTATCATACTAAAACCAGTCCCGAATTTATCTGTTCGATTATTTATACACGGGCCTTCCAGGAAGATTTATTCATGAAATATTACTCTTACCCAAAAATGTCCATATGTATTCTAGGCTGTTATGAACAAAGCATGATACAGAATCTTCCTTTTTCAAATTCCACTGTATTACTATATTAGCTGCTCTGCATGCCTGGTCATTCACATACCCATTTGAAAAGCATCTACTAGTACATATATCATCTAAAATCACAAAAGTCTTTTTCGGGATTTTTTTACCGTGGCCTCAGAATTATCAATAATTGTACGGTTGTTGATGATATCGTCGTTACATATTTTGACACTCCCTTTCCAGCCTTCATTGTCTGCACTTCATATTTTATTCACATGAACATATGGTTCTCCATGCAATTAGAGATACCCCTGCGGTCCCACCAACAGCCATTAATTGTGTACTTGACATCGCTGTGTATTGACGTATAATTTAACTCCTGTAAAATTAAAAGTATGTTCGGAGGCACGCAATTAATAAAATGTTATTGAATAAACAAAATATAATTGTATATGCAAACTTCAACCACAACAAAGTGTACAAAAAGTAAAAACATTATTGATCTCGCTATATAATTTGCATTATATTATTTATTTTTCATTAGTTTAACCTAGTCCAAATTATTATGACGTTTTGTGCGGCTTTTTGTTATTTTCTTTGTTGGATCCCTTCGCACTAAAGCGTAACAGCAAAATTAAAAAAAAGCCTATCTAGACTTCATAATTATTTGGACTAGGTTCAACCCTGAATAGTATGTACACGTATCTACACTAGGAATTTGTACAATGAAAGCATAAAGTGAGTGTTATATACAAAGTAACTTCACGATCGGTGAACGTCGGTTTTCTAGGAAATCTTCGGTAAAATGTGAAAATGTTTTAATAGAATTAAAAAAAACAACGTATTAATGCAGCATATTCCTAGTTGTGATCAATAACAAAACTGTTCGAAAGCTTTAGATCAGTTGAGATTCTCCCCTACATCAAAGCTTCATCACTTGTTATTAATTTTATAACGTGTCCCTTTGGTGATCGAATTGTTATTGTTACATATATATGTCAATGTGCTATGCTCACGTGGCTACTGTTCCTGTTAAACGTCAAAATTGTGTGCAATAGTTTTTTTTCCTACAAGTTTAACACATTTATATGTCAATTTCTGACTGTAAAGATCTAGACGTACCAAAATAATCGAGGTAGCATCGAAATAGGTAACTATTTGCTATCATTCAAGTACCTTCGGCACATTTAATCTAAATTTTGAAAACATTAAATAGGTCAACACTGTAAACAGCAAGCATACATTTGTACCAAATCTTCTTATTTTTATATTTACACCAAGATGCCTTTAAATGAAATTGGATACCCTGCATTTATCATGCTTTTTTTCAATAACATATGATCAAATCGCTGAAAAGACCCCTTCTAAATTATTGAAAACTATCATTCTGCATAGACAATAATATCTTGGTGTAAATTAGAAACGCCTTCAAGGTGTATCTAATACTAACATTTAAAATTGTTAAACAAAATATATAAACACTTCCGTTTCCGTTATGGACGCTCACTCAAAAAATTAAAGGAAAGAAAAAATGTGCTTTTCCTAGACCACAAGCCGGAGTGAAGTATATAGTTGAGTTTTTTGAGACAATTCATACAAATTACAATGACACTTAACCTGTGTGACCAAGAAGTTAAGGTAATTCTCCAAAATGAAACCATAGAGAAACATTACCATGATTATTCCGCGGATTGTCTCCGCGAAAACTTGCTGAACCAAGCCTTGGTTGAAGCACTGAGAAATCTAGTAAGTGCCTATATAAACAAATTGACACTACAATTTAACAAAAGGAAGCCCGAATGGTGGCTTTCCGCACAACTCACGAAACCCGTGGATTAAAGTCCTGAATCTGTATTTCTATGAATTTTTGGGCAAGAAAAGTGACAAAGTGATCACATGGGTAGACAACCCCCAAACAATCTCTTCATCCCAGACACTAAAGTCTATTACCATTGATGAGAAAAACAACAAAGATGAAAGACTGTACAAAAGAGGGACGAAAGATACCAAAGGGACAGTCAAACTCATAGATCGAAAACAAACTGACAACGCCATGGCCAAAAATAAAAAGACAAACAGACAAATAATAGTACAGATGACACAACATAGAAAACTAAAGACTTAGCAACACGAACCCCACCGAAAATTGGGGGTGATCTCAGGTGCTCCGAAAG
Source organism: Mytilus coruscus (assembly GCA_017311375.1). Lineage (NCBI taxonomy): Eukaryota > Metazoa > Mollusca > Bivalvia > Mytilida > Mytilidae > Mytilus > Mytilus coruscus. The sequence goes on along the minus strand of CM029607.1, from coordinate 61,901,215 downwards.
GGTAAGCAGATCCTGCTCCACATGTGGCACCCGTCATGTTGTTTATGTTATTACAAATCCGGTAAATGGTCTAATTCGGTAGGTCACATTCGTGAAAAGGGAAGGGTATTGTAGTTACGACATAAGGAACATATCCGATATCATCTGTGAAACGGTTATTCCATAACGGTCAACCAACTTGTGATGGCGTCCGGAAAATTTACGAAGGGATGATTTCAACTTCACCATTTGGAACTCTTGGTTTAATAGCTTCCTTGTGAGCAGCAATCCTCTATCAAGGAAATCATGATAGGAAATACTAGCCCGGGAATATCGTATCAATTGGGAAATATATATACTCCGTATGCAGGCGCTGCTGGAATGTTGCTACATAGAAATGGAAAGTTCACAATTGGAAAGCTGAAATCATCTCTTTTGTCGTAAAGTTTTGTTTTCAACCGACCCTTATTGTCAATTTCTAGATGTAAGTCAGATTAACATTCTTTATCAAAACAGTGCTCATACAGGTGCAGTGTAGTCACCACCATGATTTTATTCACACAGATTTTCCTAGTTTAATGTCAATAAATAGGAAATTATCTGGGACTCTCCCCGCAGAAATTAGCAAGGATATCATGTCGCAATCAGATGAACTGGATGATTATACTAATGTCAAAGAGGTTATTAACACTAAAATCCAGCATAACATCAATGATGGCATCAGCTGTGCTAGTGGTGAGACATCAGACATACATGAATCTCACGATCAACCTACAAAATTGCTCCTATCAGCAACCCTAACAAAAGAATAGAACCGCACCTACACAAGCTTCTTTAGCCAATGTGATTTTAATAATAACAGTACATGTATTGATAAATGTGACTTAGAAAGGATGGAATCCTGTTTCTCTAATGCTATTCTGAAGTTAGGAAATAGTTGCATGTACAACACTGATAAAATAATCACTGCTCTTAACTCAAAGCTATATACTTTAAAGACAACAACTAAAATGACTAAATCTCAAGCAAATAGGAACATTTCTATATATATTTCCTGGCACTTCATTTGTTAACTAATGACCTGAAGACCAAAAAACCAGCAGCATGTGTTGATGAAATATTCGATATAACATCACTCATCTTTTCAAAATGGCCACTTATTAAAATAGTTGTTTCATTCACAACTCCAAGATGTGACATCATTAATAATTCAACAAATGGGCAGATAATTAATGTTTTGATGAAGCAGAAGTTTTCTGGAATGGATAATGTCTACTTTGCAGAACATAGCAAAATGCTCCTCTATGGTAATCCAAATAAAGATATACGCGATGATGGCTACCATCTCAATGACAAAGAATTTCAATCTTAACCGGCAATATAAAACGTGCCGTACATGCCGCATAAGATGTGCCTTTACCTAGCCGCTGCACAAGAAGCCTATCTAAGTCAAGAAAGGCCCAAGGACGTGGACGTGGTCAACGGCGTGACTGAAAAGCACAATTTTTCAGCTCTTTATAAAACGTATATAATTTAACAATATTGTGTGTCAAATTTTACGATTTTCTGATATAGACAATATCAATTTGTCATTTGATTACATATATTGTATTTTATAATTGCTATACACTTTTTTAAAGTAAAACTGGTTAACGAAGCAACTATCTATACACAGATAAATTTGCAAAAAATAAATTCCTGTTTTTTTATTGTATTTTTGTTTTATTTTTTTTATCTCTATCTTATTTGAATTCGATTAACTGATTCAGTTAAATCTAAAAGAATAAGGAAAACTTTTCTTATCATTTTCTTTTTAATATTTTGGCTGTATATAGTCATTTATTTTTATTCCTGTTAGGTATATGAATAAAATGCCAATCAGTTCAAGATATAGTGCATGTATCAAAATGTGCTTTTGGAACACAGGGGGCGTAATATCTAAAACTAATGATAAGACAAAAGACCCACTCTTTTTAAAAGAAATAAACAGATATGATACTGGAATAGTTTTTCTAGCTGAAACGCATCTTGGATATCATGCCAACATATTTAACATTGGTCAGTTTCATTATCACTCAGTATGTAGAACAACATCAAAGCCCAATAATCGTCATTTTGGCGGTTTGTCAACTTTGAGAAAACCAGCTGTAAAAACTCATGTTAAAATATTAAAAAAATACTAATCCTGACTATCAATGGATCAAACTTGATATGGATTTTTTTTTTTTTGGTTTTGACAATGATTTATATATTTGTATTGTTTCTTATCCACCTAATGGCTCAGCATACACCAAGGATCTAGACAAAGATATCCTAGTTTGTATTGAAGCAGATATATGTAAATATCAGAGGGTGGGATACATTCTTCTTTTCGGGGACTTTAATGTAAGAATATTGGTAGAATCTGATTATGTCATGGTGTCGGAAGGTATCCTGGATCAGGTTTTACATTTTAAGGTAGCTGACTTTATACCTACCTAGCTTGTCAGATACTGTACAAAAAGATGAAAGTGTATGTATACAACCTATGGCACCTTATTGTATTTGGTCTGTTGATTCTTCTTATAAGTTCCAGCTTGCAATGTGTTCAACAGATATACAAAACAAGCTTTTAGAGTTCATCAATAATTGTATAAAAGACACACAAGTGTCAGTGGATGACGCGACGACAGAACTTACTGATCTTATATAGTCAGCTGCACATTCATCTCTCAAAAATGTCCCCCTCAAAACCAAAAAATAAAAAATGGTTTGACAAAGATCTTGGGAAAACCAGTCAAAACCACATCAGATATGCTCAGATTTATAGCAAATTTCCCAATGACAATTTCGTGAAAAACTATACTACAAACTTTATCAAGAGTATAAAAAACTGCGGAAGTTTAAGTATAGACAGCATAGTCAATATTGACCCAGTTGGATCTCCTCATGATAATAATCCAAAACTGTATTGTAATCTTGTTAATATGAGAGAAAAAGACCAGAAAAGTTCTGCCGTTGATCCGTCCGCCTGGGCAAATCACTTCAAAAATCTAAATGAAGTAAAAGACAACTTCAAACAACGCCTTAGCGAGTTTGATAAATTATTAGACACTCTACAAAAAGAAAAAAAATAATCTACTTGACATGCTTATTAGTCAAGAAGAAATTTCTAAAGCTATATCAAAACTAAAATATAACAAGTCGCCAGCGAAAAGAGGGCTCCGGGGTATGCGTACAAAGATAAACAATGTTACAGTATACAAAACGCAACATAGAAGTTGAAATAAAGTTAGATGTGGTGTGATTGACAATGAGACAACTATCCACCAGAGTTTAAATGCAGTGGATGTAAGAAATCATATATAGGCAACCGTACAGCCTTCAACAGACCATATAGTCGCGGCTATAAAAGGCCACCATGCACCATGTGAAAAATTCAAACGAAAAACAAACGGTCTTATTTATATTTAAACAATCTACAAAAAAAATGACACACATTTATACAACGACAACAATTGAACTTCGTGCTCCTGACTTAGGGCAGGTACATAAAGAAAGTGCACGTGGCGGAGTTTAACATGTATGTGAGCGCTAAATCCTAACCTTACATCGGACTGTTACACTGGTGTAACAGCACAACACGAGAAAAAATGTAAACTAGACAAAGTGATGCCCTGCACCCAACTCATTTAACCGCTTATACCCCAAAATGAAAAAAAGTTCAATTATCTCCCAAAAGAGCAAAAGATAATAAAAATAAAACCCTGACCACATGCACACCTTCAATATATGTACAAACAGCCAGCAGAGCGAAAACTTCCTAGCATTCAAACTGTAGGAGGAGTTATCTGAAACGCTCTTCTTATGCAAGTAAATTTCCCAAAATTACAATTTTCAACTATCTCCCAAAAGAGCAAATATTAATAAACATTAAACCCTGACCACATGCACACTTTCAATATATGTACAAACAGACAGTAAAGAAAACTTCCTAGGATTCAAACTGTAGGAGGAGTTATGCGGAATAACTATATACCCATAGTGGGACGGACAGACGGACGGACGGACGGACAGGATAAAACAATATCCCCAACTTTCAGTTGCGGTGGCATACAAAACAGTTTCATTTGGCTGACTCAATTGATCGGTATGACTGGGTAATATAAATCCATCAGGGTGATCTCGGATGCTCCAGAAAGGCACCCGCCGTGTTATTCGAGAAAGTACAAACCCTGTGATTTGGTTTTATTTGGTAGTTCACATTCAAGAAAAAGATAGCGGTATTATGGTTACGACCACTGGAACATGTCCGTCGTCACATGTGAAACAGATATTCCAAAAGTTTATTTTTCAATTAGTGCGAGGTAGATCAGGAAATTCAATTGATTAGAAATAAAAGATTGATATTTGTATAAGTTCAAATGATCATTTACGCTAAAAAATTCGGAGAATTCTTATTTTATAGTATTGATGCTTTGTCGCTAAGTCCGAGCCCCTCCCCGTTTCCTGTAACTTTAGTGCGAGTTGATTTGAAGTGCTTCATTTGTTAACATTAAAGTTCAAGTCGTTTGATTTGTGTCGAGCCTGCGACATCAATGTTGTGGCAGTGAGACCCAACAAACCTATATTTCGTCGTCGATAGTGGCGTCGGCGTCTCCATCTCCATTTTTTTTTTATTTCTATTGAGTTTAACCTTTCATTATACATGTTACTAAACACGTATGCCATTATAATTTTGTACTTTTAGAATATCATACTGTATTTGTTTACCTCAACTATTGTATCTGTATTTATATTGTATGTTTCTCTGTAAACTTGTAATTAGTTTTAGAGAATAAAGTATCTATCTATCTATCTATCTATCTATCTATCTATCTATCTATCTATCTATCTATCTATCTATCTATAGATCGTTAGGTTTCTAGTTTTTACATTTTCATTTCGGGACCTTTTATAGCTTACTATAGGGTATGGGTTTTGCTTATTGTTGAAAACCATACAGTTTTGATTTAGTTAAATAAAACCGAATTAAACTGTTTTGACATGATAAATTTGTAAAGCTCCATGAAGTGTTTTAAAACTTGTATAGGAGTATAGGAGTTATTCCTCAATTTCAAGAAAAGCATCTACAGAAAAACATTTTTTTTAATTTTGTTTTACCGATAAATGTATAGATAAATGTATAGCCGATCAACATGACGCTTTTACACTTACAGCAGCAATATCAGGCGAGACATAGGGTTCCGTGGAATATTTTACAAATTTATTATAAAAATACTGCTTCCGTTTGAGAACTTAGGATAAAAACAACAAGACAAAGTGGTTTGAGGATATCCCAATTATGTAAGAAATACTGTAAACTTTTTTCTTATTATTGTCTGCCGGTTACCTTTTTCACGCTAAATGACTCTGAACAACCACTCGAACTTTAATTTGAACTTTAACTCAATGGCTAGCGATACCCATCCAAAGCACATTAAACAAATGATATATTGAAATCTGTTTAAAAATAGAACATATTTTTTTCCGAATTGGTCACGTGGTTTTACCTCATCAAGTAATGGGATAACCACATCAAAGAATGACAGGACCACATCAAATAATGAAACAAACACATCATGTAGTGTAAAATCGTCAAATTTTAAAATATCATTACGTAATGTTAAAATCATATAAAGAATAGGCAAATCATCACTATGAAATAACAAAACCACATCATGTAATGAAACAACTACATAACGTTAAGTCACATTCACATCAAGTAATGTTAAAACCATATTGACTAATGACACAACCACATTAAATAATTGAGTAATGACAAAACCGTATTGAGTAATGACAAAACTATATCAAGTCAATACGAAACCATATCGTGTAATATCGAAATATCATTAAGTAATGACTATTCCATATTGAGTTATATCAAAACATCATTACGTAATATCAAAACCATATTAAGTAAAGACAAAATATCATCAAGTAATAATAAAACAACATAAAGTAATATCAGAGTTCCGCATAAGACAGCTGAGGCGTTCCATACGCCAGGATTATATCATGTATCTAATAACATGCTTACATGTTGACAAACTGCTCTTATTCCTTTTATTCATAAGCTATTTAATGCTTGCATGTCAGGTGGTAATTATACCTGTGCTTGGGCTCTTTGATATATTACACCAGTACAAACATCTAATGATATAGCAGTAACGAGTGCCATAGGCAAATTATTCAACAGTGTGTTGAATAATAGGCTTGATCGATGTATTTATTGCAAAACACAACATCATACATGAGTGTCAGATAGGTTTTGCAAAATAGGCTACTCTAAGAACTTTTGATCATATATTCATTTTGAAATGTATTACAGATGAATATTGTAATTCAAAAGATGGTAGGGTGTATGCCTTCTTTGTTGAATTTCAAAAATCTTTTGACACTGTTATCCACACAGGATTAAAAATTAAGCTTTTAAAAATTGTGGTAGGCACATTATTTTACAATATCATTAAGTAAATGTATGAGGTAAGCAAATCCTGCATTTGAACTAAGAATATCATTTCAGATTTCTTCCCTATATAACTTGGAGTTAAACAGGGAGATAACCTCAGCTCTTACCTGTTTAAGGTTTTCATCATTGACCTTCCTAGCTATCTGAAAAAATCTCTATACCCTCTAAACATAAATGGCCGAATTATACATTGTCTGGTGTATGCCGATGATATCATTTTACTATCTAACACAGCTGCTGGTCTTCAGTAAATACTTAACACAAAAATAAAACAAAAAATGTGATTTTCAATAAAGCAGGCAGACTTATCCGCCTCAAATTTAAATACAAAGAATATGATATAGATTGTGTACAACATTGTAAATATCTAGGTGTGCATTTTAGTGCTTCAAGTACATTATCCTATGCTCAGAATGAATTATACAAGAAAGCTTTAAAGATTGCACTTTGTAAATACAGTTGTTTCACAAATCACGCCTCTTTTGGGGAGATATATAATATTCATAGATATTTTGTTTTGTTTACGTACTGGTTCCTAGATATGATCTCTATGTTTCATCTCATAGCGACATAACTTGGAAATGTTACCAGTATAAATACACATGGATAGCGGCAAAATTAAATTCTGAGGAAGACACAAAGTGAAGTTTAATCTCTTAGAAGTTCATGGCATATAAATGTTGAAAATATGCCGCACAGTCTTATGTTTTGACCTTTGAATAAAAAAATAGTGCATATCCACTTTCCGTCCTAAAAAGTAAAAGTGGCACAGTTTTAGCCGTAAAGGGAGTTCCTTTGGGAAATTGTATTGTCGATATTCACGGAAGTGCAACCTATAGTCATATTTTAAACTTGGAAAACATTTATTATCTTTAAATCCTTTAAATTTTGTAAATTTATCCTGGGTGTGCCCAAAAAAAAAAAAAAAAAAACACACACACACAAATTGTGCAGCCTTATCTGATTTTGGTCGGTTTCCACTGTACTTTGACTTAGTCAAATATATTTTGAATTATTGGCTAAGACTAGAAAATTTAGACTTATTTCCTTTATTACAAGATGCATACCATAAAATTGAGAATGGAAATTGGGAATATGTCAAAGAGACAACAACCCGACCAAAGAGCAGACAACAGCTGAAGGCCACCAATGGGTCTTCAATGCAGCGAGAAAATCCCGCACCCGGAGGTGGTCCTCAGCTGGCCCCTAACTAAAATTGTGTGCTAGTTCAGTGAAAATGGACCTCACACTAAACTCCAAAACATATAAATGAACTAAAATTAAAAAACATACTAGACTAACAAAGGCCAGAGGCTCCTGACTTGGGACAGGCGCTAAAATGCGGCGGGGTTAAACATGTTTTGTGAGATCTCAACCCTCCCCCTATACCTCTAGCCAATGTAGAATAAAGAAACACATAGCAATACGCACAGTAAAACTCAGTTTAAAAGAAGTCCGAGTCCGATGTCAGAATAGGTAACAAAAGAAACCAAGCAACATCAACTATAAGAGGAAAACAACGGAACAACAGTAAACACTCAACTACAACAAAATCAAACGCCAACATACCTAGAAACGGACTGAAGATAACAACTGTCATATTCCTGACTTGGTACAGGACATTTCAAGAAAAATGGTGGGTTGAACCTGGTTTTATGGCTAGCCAAACCTCCCGCTTATATGGCAATGTTAAAAGTACCCCTAAAATGACAACACTACGTGACATGAATACAGTACAAACAAACGCTCAGCACAGGGAAATACATAAATAAATAATATGATAGTACATTTCAACATGTAAACCGCAGAATAACAACGGACACCTCCAATGAATTTTCGACAGCACACCAGGAAACCGCAAACGAAATATAAACTGTGCGTCACATGAATGGATCAACTCACAAAAAGTGACGTATTTTTGTGACGTTTATATCAACACAGGTAACTTTAAAAAAAAATAAGATTAACTTTTAACAAGTTCTCTAATAAACAATTTCTATATAACCCCAATAATAAAAAACGTAAATAATGAACGAAAGTCATTAAATATAAAAATAAGAAGATGTGGTATAATTGCCAATGAGACAACTCTTCACCAGAGACCAAATGACATGGCAGGAAACATCTATAGGTCACCGTACGGCGATCAACAATGAGCAAAACAGATACCGCATATAAAGACTGAGCAACACGAACCCCTTTTAAAACCGGGTGGATCTCAAGTGCTCTGGAAGAGTATGCAGATCCTGCTCAACAAGTGACATCCTTCGTGTTGCTCATTTAAAACAAACTGACAAGTTCAATTCGGTGGGTCACATTTGGAGAATTTGCGGTTATGACGATTGGAAGATATTTGTCGTCATCTGTGAATCAGATATTCTGAAACGGTCAACCAACTCGCGATGGCGTCCGTACACCTTTCGAAGGAATGATTTCCAAGTCCGTTTAAGTCATATAGCTCCTAACATTGCAGCGTATTTACGCACCACAGGCTTTCAAATGTATAGGTTTAAGAGTTCCTGATGAAGGTAAATCCAAAAAGCATTTCGGGTTTACTAACTATGAAGTGTTTATGTCATTCACTAGCATTGAGTAGGTACTGCTGCTGGACGACTGTTAGTAGTCTATGCTTCGAGACTGTTTTGATTTAAAACATATGCCTATTCAAAATCCCCGTTCATAAATTAGAAAAATAAGTTCCAGCTCCACCAGGCAAAGTTGACCTTAGATTTGCATTTCTGTCTAATATATCATTTTGGTGATATAGTGTATATAGCTCTTAAAGTTGCAGAGTATTAAAGCATCACTGGCTTTCAAATGTTTAGGCTTGAACGATCTTGATGATTGTAAATACAGAAAATTTCCACGGACGCACGCACCTGTTAAAGTATTTATTTCAGTTGCAACTCTATATGTAATTTAAACGCTATATATAATAGGATAACTATACGTAGGCTTTCTGCAATAAAAACGATTATTGCACATATCGAGACTAACTGAAATAAAACGTATATTATGAAAATAAGAAGATGTGGTATGATTGCCAATGAGAGAACTCTCCACAAGAGACCAAATGACACATAAATTAACAAATATAGGTCAACGTACGGCCTTCAACAATGAGCAAAGCCCATACCGCATAGTCAGCTATAAAAGTCCCCGAAGTGACATGTAAATCAATGCAAACAAGAAAACTAGTCTCTTATTGGCTTCATAAAATTTAAAAAATATTTTTGTGTTGATAGTATTGATATTATTGTGTAAAATATAGATACAGCTTAATATACAGCTATAATCATTTTCGGATCATTAAGAAACAAAAGGATACTATTATTTGAAGTAAAATATTAAAATTATATTTCAATTTGCATTGAACTTTTACGTCTGGATTTTTTTTTCTTGTTTTTTAGCATATCTGATAAAATATACTCGAGAAACTCATGTCAAGGGCACGAAACTCTTGGTCATACATTTTGAAAAGTATTATGCAAAAGATAATAACATGAGTTAATCGGTAAAGTACTCTGGTTGTAAATCAGTTAGCGTTGCTGTTGCTTTTTTTTTTTTTAGATATCTTGAATAAAAATTAAGTTCGAATAAACTTATCATAGATACAAGAATTACAATTTTGCACGTCAGACGGGCGTTTCGTCTACAAAAGGGCACCAGAGTCGCTCGTAACAAACAAGTACAAAAATGCTAAAATCAGTATGAAGTTGAACAGTATTGACAAATCTTTTATCTTTACTGTTAACCTATATATGTTTCCACCTGGACATTATAAGCTTCTTTGACTATGATACTTAAATAAATATTCAGTTTTATTTGTCGACGGCTTAACCTTTTTAGTCGTAAATGTACTTTGCGACTAAAAGAATTATTGCTGTTTTAAATGAAAAAAAAAAAAAAAACTAGGGGACAGCAACAAAATGTGCCTTTAAAGCACCATCTTTTTGGAAATATCATCAAAAGCGTTTGTTTATGGTTAACAGTGCTCTAAACAATAAATAGCTTTAAAAGTTTATAAAATAAAGAAGATCCCAATTTTGATAGCAATATAGCAATAGTAAAAAGTAAAAAAAAAAAAAACCTACCTCATCGACAGAAAAAAGACCAAAAGATAAATATTTGTCCACAAATCACTACAGAGGAAAACAGAGATAAAAAAAATGAACAACATAAGCCCTAACTATAAAGGTGACTGAAGTAAATTGCGCCGGAGAAGGCGACCAATGGCGAAGTTTTATTTTAAATTTAATGTACTCTTTCGAAAACAGAACATTAATAGATATAGGAAGATGTGGTGTGAGTGCCAATGAGACAACTCTCCATCCAAATAACAATTTATAAAAGTAAACCATTATAGGTCAGTGTACGGCCTTCAACACGGAGCCTTGGCTCACACCGAATGTTTTTTGGTTTGCTGTTTTTTTTTTTTATATTACACATTCAATGTTAAAGTCACAAAAAACTTCAAATTAACAAAAAAAAGTTGAATATGTTTTAGATACTTGAATACCTATGTTTTACTATAAATCAAGTGTACGCGAACTGTCTTGTAACAGAATGACCTTTATATTGTCATAAATCTTCAAAAATGTACTGCTATTAAATTATTGTCTTCCTGTACAATCATTCGCCGATATTTTCCCGGATGCTGTGACATTAACTACGAGACCTCTAAATATGACTGTTACTGTAGAAATAGTATTTCAAACGGGATATCACATCATATTTGTTTTATGCATGTAAACTTACATTAAACTTACATTAAACTTTATCCCTAAAGGTAATCAATTAAACAATGTATAATTATATCTTTAAATATTGTCTGTATCAGTACAAAAATGTTTAAATACTAACACATAACTAATTTTTATTCTTGGAAAACAATAAAACAGAGATTACTCTTAGATCCGAACATTGTGTCTTTTGTCGTTTTGTTTGTTGTGATTTGTGCTTTGGGTATATCTAATGAGTCAAACCCTTTCAATATTAATTTATATTTGCTTCCAAAATCCACAAAACAATATGTTTTAAACTTTCAAACTACAAACGAAAGTGGCTGCTTACTATACGTCATGAATACTCGCAGGGACGCTTTCATCATGGGTTTTATTGGCTGATTAGAAAAATCAAGGTAACCATTTTTCTATGCCAAGTCAAATCTTGGGGTTTGATCAAAGGAACGCGGTCATGCTTTCCTAATGAAAATGAACAGGAAATAGGAGCCTTAATTCAAAATTGCGCTAAAGTGTAAATTTAAAATGAATACGCAACAAGATAACATTTCCCTAAATGACTCGATAAACATAACAGTGTTTAAGAAGTTTATATGTCAAATAATTAATACCGTAATATTTTACACTCAAATTCATTTTATGATTATATACTAGCTTCTCTCATGATTATAACAATGCTTCTTTCGAACGTGTAAGTGTTAATATTCTTAAACTATTGATAAATGCTAGTGGTGAATTGAAATTCATAATCTTCTCAAAAAGATTCATTACAAAATTGCATAAGTTAAAAATTTATCTGTATGCCTCAAATTCGTTTTACATAATTTATTGCTCAGCACTGTTGCTTAAAATCAAAACAATAAATGTCAAGTGTATCAAAATATGTATTAATAAGATGTAAATTAATGAGTTAATCACACAAGGAACTGTGCATCGAGAAGTTATCTTAGAATTAAAACAAAATAGCACTTATTAAAGTAAACTGAAAATTTCTCAAGTATGTATATCAAAGTCAGTGCAAAATCATTGTCTACAGGGTTAATAAAACAATCAAAGATTCTCAGTAAACCAGCAATTTTATCACCGTCATGGTAGTGATAGTTTTACAAAATACGATATATCAAAACTAAATTAACCTACAATGTATTCCCGGGTGTGCTCGAATAAAAAAAAAAAACAAAGCGAAATATGCATCAATGTTGAGATCTTAACTTAACATGATAAAAAAAACGAGAAAAAAGCAGTCTATAAAAATGTCCACCGGGAGGATACCTCAATGATTTAACTGAAGATTATTGTGTAAATAGAAAAGAACACTTCTGATTGTAGCCGTTTTCACAATTATTTAAAATGAGACATCGCCTACACAGTCATATTTTTTAAAACTTAAATAAACGTGGAAATTCAAACAATTTCCCATGCAATGTCAGACAATTACAGAACTGCTCCATATTATATTCTAATAAAAATGTTTATTCACCAGGATAAAGTATATAAATGTCTTGCTGCATATCAATCGATTTCGTTGAAATTTCATTCTACACTTCCATAGTCTGTGCTCATATAGACACATGCTCAGAGTAGTTTGAAACATAAATTGAGATTGGTGCATGATACATTCATTCGCATTTCAACAGTTCAAACCAATCTCCTCATCAAGTCATGATTTGCGGTATGGGTTTTGTTTATTGTTGAAGGCCGTACGGTGACCTATATTTGCTCTCATCTACGTCTTTTGGTCTCTGGCGGATAGTTTCCTTATTGACAATCATACCACATCTCATTATTTCATACTCACAGGTGTCTGTTCTCGTTTTCTATAATTAGAGAAAAAATATACTATTAAAACCTGTTTTTATTCTATTTTGTTTTCATTTTCTTTACCGGAAATCTTTCTAGGGAATTATCATTAGCGTCTGTGTGAAGAAGGTGTCAAATATTGAAGATTTCCATTTGTAACTTTATAATTTAGTTGATTTTTTTCATCTGCATTCAAGAGTACATCTCAAAACTGACACAAAAAAACTGGAAATTTTTTTCACATCAGTCTTGTCCTTCAGTAAGTCGAAAAAATAATATGGAAAACGAGTTTAATTGTATAGATTTACAATCTATAACGAGAAAAAAAAACGTTGACTGATAAATACGCTAGTATACGCTTTATTTCAGTTAGTCTCGATATGTGCAATAATCGTTTTAATTGCAGAGGGCCTACGTGTCTATGTGTCTTAAATAGTTATTTTACTATATATTGCGTTTTCATTACATACAGAGTTGCAACTGAAATGAAAACTTTAAAAGTGCTTGCGTCCGAGGAAATGTTCTGGATTTACCATCATCATGAGCGTTCAAACTTTAACATTTGAAAGCAAGTGATGCGTAAATACGCTGCAACTCTAAGAGCTATATAACTACAAGGACCTGATAGACAGAAATGCGAATCTAAGGTCAACTTTGCCTGATGGAGTTGGAACTTTAATATTTTTTAATTTATGAACGGGGAATTTTGAATAGGCATATGTTATAAGTCATGTCAGTACCGAAGCACAGACGCCTAACAGTCCACCAGCAGCAGTATCTACCCAGTGCTAGTAAATGACATAAACACTTCATAAAGGAAGTAAATCCGAAACTCCTTTCTGGATTTACCTTTATCAGAAACTCTCAAACCTAAACATTAGAAAGTCTGTGGTGTGTAAATACGCTGCAAATTTAGGAGCTATAAGACCAAAAAGGATCTTGAAATCATTCATTCAAAATTTTACGGACGCCATCACAAGTTGGTAGACCCTTTCAGAAAGCCAAAAACTTGCCCGAGTTAATCCTTGGATTTTGCGGCTGTAATTTTCAATCTTTATTTGTCTTTGTTTCACAGATAACGAAGGATATGTTCCAATCGCGGTAACCAAATGTGACCTACCGAATAAGACTCATCACCGTGTTTTTTAACACGCGCAACAGGACAGTTGCCACTTGTTGAGCAGGATCTTTCGGAGCACCTGAAATCTTCCCGGTGTTTGTGTTGCTCAGTCTTTAGGTTTGTATGTTTTGTTTTGTATACTGTTGTTTGTCTTTCTGCATTTTGTTTTCGCATGGCGTTGTCAGTTTACTAAAGCCTTATTTATTTACAAAACAATCAACGAAAAGCAAATATGATATACAACAACAAAAATTTAAACGGTACAAATGTTTCTGCAGCAGATCCGCATTTCAACAATGTCTCTTCGGTGATGCTCGAGGCCAACATATTTGGATATCCAAAATTGAAGAGCTTCAAATCCAAAACGTATAGCCAAAGTCGAAAGTCGAAGTGTTATACTTAACCATCCATACTTTCGTCCGTCCGTCTGTTTTTCTGTTTATCCGTCCGTCTTTCCGTTTTTCCGTCTGTCCTTTAGTCTGTCCTTCCTTCTATCATTCCGTATCAAAAGTATTTTCACATATTATAAGCAAGCTCGGACGGTGACATTCGTGTCATCAGACACATTTGTTTTTTAAATTTTCTCCCACATTTATTGTTTTAGTTCCGTGATCATTATAATTAGTCATTATACTTAAACATTGATGATTCGTTTTCCTATAAACAAAAATGGTAGGGAAATTTTTTTATGATAACGTAAGCAAAAGTAAGAAGATACACAATGAAAAGTGTAAGAAAGACATGAAACCATGACATAACTTGCATGAACTTTAAAGTAGTTTTCCACCAGTATATTTGGTTTTTATTTTATTAAAGGGCAAAAATCAGTTCTAATCAGCAAACAACTAGGACCGTTTGTTTCTAATTGGAATCGCTTTATATTTGTGATTTCAGGGCCTTTCAAAGCTTGCTATGCAGTATCGTCTTGGCTCATTGCTGAAGGCCGTACGGTAACCTATTGCTGCTAACCTTCTACATCATTTGATCTTTGGTGGATAGTTGTCTATAATTGGCAAACAAAAACTTCAAATTAACAAAAAAGTTGAATATGTTTTAGATACTTGAATACCTATGTTTTACTATAAATCAAGTGTACGCGAACTGTCTTGTAACAGAATGACCTTTATATTGTCATAAATCTTCAAAATGTACTGCTATTAAATTATTGTCTTCCTGTACAATCATTCGCCGATATTTTCCCGGATGCTGTGACATTAACTACGAGACCTCTAAATATGACTGTTACTGTAGAAATAGTATTTCAAACGGGATATCACATCATATTTGTTTTATGCATGTAAACTTACATTAAACTTACATTAAACTTTATCCCTAAAGGTAATCAATTAAACAATGTATAATTATATTTTTAAATATTGTCTGTATCAGTACAAAAATGTTTAAATACTAACACATAACTAATTTTTATTCTTGGAAAACAATAAAACAGAGATTACTCTTAGATCCGAACATTGTGTCTTTTGTCGTTTTGTTTGTTGTGATTTGTGCTTTGGGTATATCTAATGAGTCAAACCCTTTCAATATTAATTTATATTTGCTTCCAAAATCCACAAAACAATATGTTTTAAACTTTCAAACTACAAACGAAAGTGGCTGCTTACTATACGTCATGAATACTCGCAGGACGCTTTCATCATGGGTTTTATTGGCTGATTAGAAAATCAAGGTAACCATTTTCTATGCCAAGTCAAATCTTGGGGTTTGATCAAAGGAACGCGGTCATGCTTTCCTAATGAAAATGAACAGGAAATAGGAGCCTTAATTCAAAATTGCGCTAAAGTGTAAATTTAAAATGAATACGCAACAAGATAACATTTCCTAAATGACTCGATAAACATAACAGTGTTTAAGAAGTTTATATGTCAAATAATTAATACCGTAATATTTTACACTCAAATTCATTTTATGATTATGTACTAGCTTCTCTCATGATTATAACAATGCTTCTTTCGAACGTGTAAGTGTTAATATTCTTAAACTATTGATAAATGCTAGTGGTGAATTGAAATTCATAATCTTCTCAAAAAGATTCATTACAAAATTGCATAAGTTAAAAATTTATCTGTATGCCTCAAATTCGTTTTACATAATTTATTGCTCAGCACTGTTGCTTAAAATCAAAACAATAAATGTCAAGTGTATCAAAATATGTATTAATAAGATGTAAATTAATGAGTTAATCACACAAGGAACTGTGCATCGAGAAGTTATCTTAGAATTAAAACAAAATAGCACTTATTAAAGTAAACTGAAAATTTCTCAAGTATGTATATCAAAGTCAGTGCAAAATCATTGTCTACAGGGTTAATAAAACAATCAAAGATTCTCAGTAAACCAGCAATTTTATCACCGTCATGGTAGTGATAGTTTTACAAAATACGATATATCAAAACTAATTTGATCTACAATGTATTCCCGAGTGTGCTCGAATAAAAGAAAATAAAGCGAGATATTCAACAATGTTAAGACCTTAACCTAACATGATAAAAAAAGATGAGAAAAGCAGTTTAGAAAAATGTCCAACGGGAGGATACCTCAATGATTTAACTGAAGATTATTGTGTAAATTGAAAAAAAAAAACATTTCTGATTGTAGCCGTTTTCACAATTGTGAAAAATGAGACATCGCCTACGATATCACGCAGCCATATTTGTTAAAACATAAATGAACGTTGAAATTCACACAATTTCCCATGCAATGTCAGACAATTATAGAACTGTTCCATATTATCTTCTAAAAATACACTGTGTATTCACCAGTGATTGAGTATATTAATGTTTAGCTGGATATCAATCGATTTCGTTGAAATTCTATTCAAAACTTCCATAGTTTGTGTTCATATATATAGAGAGAGAGCACTGATGTGGTCCTACGATGCTCAGAACAGTTTGAAACACAAATTATGATTGGTGCATGATGCATTCATTCGCATTTCAACAGTTCAAACCAATCTCCTCATCAAGTCATGCTTTGCAGTATGGGTTTTGCTTATTGTTGAAGGCCGTACGATGACCTATATTTGCTCTCATCTACGTCTTTTGGTCTCTGGCGGATAGTTTCCTTATTGACAATCATACCACATCTCATTATTTCATACTCACAGGTGTCTGTTCTCGTTTTCTATAATTAGAGAAAAAATATACTATTAAAACCTGTTTTATTCTATTTTGTTTTCATTTTCTTTACCGGAAATCTTTCTAGGAATTATCATTAGCGTCTGTGTGAAGAAGGTGTCAAATATTGAAGATTTCCATTTGTAACTTTATAATTTAGTTGATTTTTTCATCTGCATTCAAGAGTACATCTCAAAACTGACACAAAAACTGGAAATTTTTTCACATCAGTCTTGTCCTTCAGTAAGTCGAAAAATAATATGGAAAACGAGTTTAATTGTATAGATTTACAATCTATAACGAGAAAAAAAAACGTTGACTGATAAATACGCTAGTATACGCTTTATTTCAGTTAGTCTCGATATGTGCAATAATCGTTTTAATTGCAGAGGGCCTACGTGTCTATGTGTCTTAAATAGTTATTTTACTATATATTGCGTTTTCATTACATACAGAGTTGCAACTGAAATGAAAACTTTAAAAGTGCTTGCGTCCGAGGAAATGTTCTGGATTTACCATCATCATGAGCGTTCAAACTTTAACATTTGAAAGCAAGTGATGCGTAAATACGCTGCAACTCTAAGAGCTATATAACTACAAGGACCTGATAGACAGAAATGCGAATCTAAGGTCAACTTTGCCTGATGGAGTTGGAACTTTAATATTTTTAATTTATGAACGGGAATTTTGAATAGGCATATGTTATAAGTCATGTCAGTACCGAAGCACAGACGCCTAACAGTCCACCAGCAGCAGTATCTACCCAGTGCTAGTAAATGACATAAACACTTCATAAAGGAAGTAAATCCGAAACTCCTTTCTGGATTTACCTTTATCAGAAACTCTCAAACCTAAACATTAGAAAGTCTGTGGTGTGTAAATACGCTGCAAATTTAGGAGCTATAAGACCAAAAAGGATCTTGAAATCATTCATTCAAAATTTTACGGACGCCATCACAAGTTGGTAGACCCTTTCAGAAAGCCAAAAACTTGCCCGAGTTAATCCTTGGATTTTGCGGCTGTAATTTTCAATCTTTATTTGTCTTTGTTTCACAGATAACGAAGGATATGTTCCAATCGCGGTAACCAAATGTGACCTACCGAATAAGACTCATCACCGTGTTTTTTTTAACACGCGCAACAGGACGGTTGCCACTTGTTGAGCAGGATCTGCTGACTCTTTCGGAGCACCTGAAATCTTCCCCGGTGTTTGTGTTACTCAGTCTTTAGGTTTGTATGTTTTGTTTTGTATACTGTTGTTTGTCTTTCGGCATTTTTGTTTT
Source organism: Mytilus coruscus (assembly GCA_017311375.1). NCBI lineage: Eukaryota > Metazoa > Mollusca > Bivalvia > Mytilida > Mytilidae > Mytilus > Mytilus coruscus. The sequence goes on along the minus strand of CM029607.1, from coordinate 61,882,664 downwards.
TCGCATGGCGTTGTCAGTTTACTAAAGCCTTATTTATTTACAAAACAATCAACGAAAAGCAAATATGATATACAACAACAAAAATTTAAACGGTACAAATGTTACTGCAGCAGATCCGCATTTCAACAATGTCTCTTCGGTGATGCTCGAGGCCAACATATTTGGATATCCAAAATTGAAGAGCTTCAAATCCAAAAACGTATAGCCAAAGTCGAAAGTCGAAGTGTTATACTTAACCATCCATACTTTCGTCCGTCCGTCTGTTTTTCTGTTTATCCGTCCGTCTTTCCGTTTTTCCGTCTGTCCTTTAGTCTGTCCTTCCTTCTATCATTCCGTATCAAAAGTATTTTCACATATTATAAGCAAGCTCGGACGGTGACATTCGTGTCATCAGACACATTTGTTTTTTAAATTTTCTCCCACATTTATTGTTTTAGTTCCGTGATCATTATAATTAGTCATTATACTTAAACATTGATGATTCGTTTTCCTATAAACAAAAATGGTAGGGAATTTTTTATGATAACGTAAGCAAAAGTAAGAAGATACACAAGGAAAAGTGTAAGAAAGACATGAAACCATGACATAACTTGCATGAACTTTAAAGTAGTTTTCCACCAGTATATTTGGTTTTATTTTATTAAAGGGCAAAAATCAGTTCTAATCAGCAAACAACTAGGACCGTTTGTTTCTAATTGGAATCGCTTTATATTTGTGATTTCAGGGCCTTTCAAAGCTTGCTATGCAGTATCGTCTTGGCTCATTGCTGAAGGCCGTACGGTAACCTATTGCTGCTAACCTTCTACATCATTTGATCTTTGGTGGATAGTTGTCTATAATTGGCAATAATACTTCATCTTCTAATTATTTTATTAACTAATAGTCTAATGAGGTGTACAATACTTTTTGTTTTTTAATTGATTTTCGTCATTGATATCCTATTGACAAGTCTTATCAGAATGTCATCGTATTTTGCATTGCTTTTTAAGACACAGTTAGGAATGCTTCATATCTTGACTTTTACTTAAAGTTCATCTTAAATTAATATTTACAACAATATATATATCGCATTCATTTCCATTCTGAAGTTTTTATTTCATGTCAAGACACAAAAGTTGCACATAGTGAACAAAACATAAGATTTCAGCGTGCTTGTGTGTAATTCTTTCTTTACCTTATTTATTTAAAAAAACTATTATAATTGTTATGTTGACTTTTTGCGTTAGTTTTATGGACGCATTGATTGATTAATCTCCAAGTACGACTACTCGCAGGATTATTATACCCATACGACAGTTGCTGCAAAAAGCCAAAAACTTGCCCGAGTTAATCCTTGGATTTTGCGGCTGTCATTTTCAATCTTTATTTTTCTTTGTTATGGTTTACATTCCCGTCTCTGGCTTTGTTTTTTTCTATGTAAATTGTGTTGTCTGGTGATGATGTAGTTCCGTTTTTATTTGTATTTTTACTTTTTCGGTGTATTGACACTCTGTTCTAAAGACATTTTTGTATATCTACGTCAACATATATAATTAGCAAAAAGGGTTAGCAGTGTTCCCATGTAAATGAACGACCATTTTAGTATGCGGGGTATGATTTTTTTTTCATACAACGCAAGCATCACATCACATATATTTTTAAGCTGACATTTAATTAAATGGCAAGAACTCTCACTAGTTAATAAATAAACTCTTATTAATATGAAACAGTTATTTCTATCTTAACATCATCTGAAAAACCTGGAACTAAAAACGTATATAACATAAAGAACACACTAATAAACTTATTCTAAAAGGTTACCAATTCAACACTGTAATAAGATCATTGAATATTGCTTTTATTGGTATAAATATTGATTTTGTTATCAGTAAATTAAAAGCAAACTAAATATTACTAGTATGTTATATACATATACATATTCATGGATCTACAATCTGTCGATACCTGTATCTTGGCATTGCACAAGGTCATGTTTTTCTGTGACTGTTTATGACGTCTTTACACTAAATCCATTGGATGTTGGATGTGTACGGATTGATAATTTAGTCTTAGATGCATGATTTTTTTCTTAGTTGTTAGTGGCTTTGAACTAGCTGTCAGATAACTGCGAGTACTCTCAGATCTGTTCCTAGTGTCTTTTTGTTGTTGGGATGTACAAGTACCCTGCCACGTCCACTTGTATTTTTGTCCATCTGATGAGTTAAGCCTTTTTCAACTGATTTTTATAGTTCGTTCTTATGTTGTACTGTTATATCACTGTCCCAGGTTAGGGAGGTTGGGATCCCTAACATGTTTAACCCCGCCACATTATGTATGTATGTGCCTGTCCCAAGTCAGGAGCCTGTAATTCAGTGGTTGTCGTTTGTTTATGTGTTACATATTTGTTATTCGTTCATTTTTGTACATAAATAAGGCCGTTAGTTTTCTCGTTTGAATTGTTTTACATTGTCATTTCGGGGCCTTTCATAGCTGACTATGCGGTATGGGCTTTGCTCATTGTTGAAGGCCGTACGGTGACCTATAGTTGTTAATTTCTGTGTCATTTTGGTCTCTTGCGGACAGTTGTCTCATTGGCAATCATACCACATCTTCTTTTTTATAGATAAACCTATCGGTAATTTCAATTATTTGCACAGATTTGACACCTTTCACAGTAATTATAACTACACAAAATAAAATAACAAACCTGTCGAACTCCAAGGAAAATTTAAATCGGAAAGTCCCTTATCAAATAAAAAATCAAAAGCTCAAACACATTAAACGAATGGAAAATAACTGTCATATTCCTGACTTGGTACAGGCATTTCCTTATGTAGAAAATGGTGGATTAAACCAGCTAAATCTCTCACTTGTATGACAGTCGCATAAAATTTCATTATATGGACACCAATGTGTAAACAAAACAAACAGACATAATAAGTAAAAATGTCAAAAATAAGGGTACAGCATGTGAAATAAGTCTGAGAACAGTTTTTTTTTACATTTAAAGGAAAGTTCTTATAATTTGTTAGCAACTAGGTTATATTTACAATCCATCGTCTGTACGAATAAAATGTTTACGCGATATATTGACTGTAATTCCCATACAAATGACTATTTCTGCAGATAGTAAGCTCTTGCAAAAACAATTGCTCTTGTTTGTTTGCGCTGGAAGGCGGTCAGTTTTTATTATCGGTTGAGGAAACGAAAGTACCTGGAAAGAACAAAAGACCTGCGGCAGGTTAACTGGCATTTCTTGTCTATATTGAGGTTGGAATTGACAACACCTTAACACAATCAGGATTCTAAAACTGGAGATATGTAGTAATTATATAATTAAACGAAATTTTAATTGAAGTTTAATTAAAATTCCGTGAAACAATAGTGGTACATAGGTGTTACTCTTCCAAAACAGTTGTTGATGACATGGGATCAGCATGTTTTTCAACACAAAAACACACCCACTTTTGGATATAACTCCAATATTGTCGTTTTGTGGAGTCTCGCCATGAATGCATGATAATGTCGACAACTGATTTTGATAAACCTTGACTTTCAAATGATCTCCGGACAATTTGAACGCTGTCAAGTGAAGTTTGTTGATGAGTGGATGAACTTTTGCTTTGTTGAACGAAAGTGTCACAAGTGATTTCTTCACTGGTAGAATTCTGGGACAATCCACAAGTAACTGTAGAATTTTCGGAAACCAAGGTTGAGTTGGCCATAACGGGCTATTACGATTGCATCTGCCTTGTCCTGTACAGTTTTCTTCAATACTGCTCCTAGTATGCTGAAAGGAGGAAAATATAATTAAAGTTTGTTCTCTTGTTTGTTTGCGCTGGAGTTTAACTCCACTTTCAGCGACATTGACTATATTTTGGCGGTCAGTTTTATTATTGGTGGAGTTTGTATAAGTAAGTTTCTTAAACTTTCCAACCATAATTGGTTTGAAATTTTCTTTCCTGTATTGGTTTAATTGTGTATAGAAGCTGCGAACATTCGGATACCATCTGTCATTTTCTTAGGTTTTTGTTGGCTCAAACCAAAGTACATGGAAAGAACAAAAGACCTTCGGCAGATTAACTGGCATTTCTTGTCTATATTGAGGTTGGAATTGACAACACCTTAACACAATCAGGATTCTAGAAATTGGAGATATGTAGTAATTGCTAGTTTGACAAGAAATCCAACTGCACATAAACAATACTCACCTAGAGTACATACGATTAAAACTATTGACAAGTTCTCTAATAAATAATTTCTATATAACACCGAATAAAAAATGTCGTAAATAATGAACGAAAGACATTATAGTCGATTATTTTTAATTGAGAAAATATTTTTCTTTTGAAATTGCTGATATTATTCTGTAAAATACAGATACATATTAATTTATCGCTCTAATGGTGATCATTAAGGAACAAAAGAATACTATTATTCCAAATTAAATATACAAATTATATTTCGATTTGCATTGAACTTTAACGTCGCGAAAATATATTTTTTTTTAGCATAAATGATAAAAATGTATTCGAGAAACTCCTATCAAGTGCAAGAAACTCTTAATTCATACATTTGTTTAGATTATAATGAAAACAGATAAAGACATGTAGTACAGTACTCTGGCTGTAAATATATTAGCGTTACTGTTGTTCATTGTTTTGAGATATTTTGAATAAAAATTATGTTCAAATAAACTCATCATAAACAACAGGATTACAATTTTGTACGCCAGACGCGCGTTTCGTCTACAAAAGACTAATCAGTGACGTTCGAATAAAACTAATACAAAAAGTCCAAAATCAGTACGAAATTGAACTGCATTAACGAATCTTTAAATCATTACCGTTAACCTATATCAGTTTTTACCTGGTCATTCTAAGCTACTTTGACTATGATACTTAAAAGATATTAAGTTTTATGTGTCGATGGAAATTTAAATACGGAAATAATGGCTTAACCTTCCTTTTCTTAAAAAAAAAAGAAAATCAGAAGTTATTCTCATGAAAAGATTTAATACAATTAAAGCAAAACAATACTCTCACCTTCAACAACAAGATTCATCTTAACAATAGAACAAATGCAGAAGTTTTGCTATCAATGAATGCTTTTTATTCATAAGGATAAATTAAATCTGTATTAAAATTCAACGTTAACACGATTACAGTGTCAATGCACGCTGGTAACTTAATCCAGAAAGAATAATTATGTAAATGTTCTATGTGACTATAAGAATTATTTCTTTTTTAAATGAAAAAAAAAAAAAAACAGAAAAAAAAAACAAACTAGGCGACAGCTACAAAAAATGTGCCTTTCTAGAACCATCTTTAAGGATCTATTATCCAAATCGTTTGTTTTTGGTTAACAGTGCTCTAAACAATAAATATCTTTTTAAAAGTTTATAAAGAGGTTACCAAGAAGGACAGCAATAGTTTAAAAAGTAAGAAAAATAATAATAATAAAAAACAGACTAAAAAAGATTGAACATTTGTTCACAAATCCCTACAGAGGAAACAGAGATAAAAAAAATTAACCACATAAACCCTAATTGAAAACGTGGCTGAAGTTAAATGCGCCGGCAAAGGCCACCAATGGAAAAGTTTTATTTTGAACATGATGTACATTTTTTGTACCTTTTCGAAAACAAAACATTAATAACATATTTTGTGTTTCCGTTTGTTGTTTTTTTTTTTCAATATTTAAGTCAAATGAAACTTCAAATTTAAAAAAAAAGTTGAATAAGTTTTATATACCTGAATAACTAAGTTTTACCATAAAACATGTGTACGTTAACTTTCTTATAACAAAAAATCCTTGATATTATCAAAATCTTCATAAATGTACTGCAATTGAATTATTGTCTTCTTATATTTTCCCGTATGCCTCTTTTTTGAATTTTGGTCTCAGCACAGCGCAAATTTGAGGAACAAATGAAAAACAAATCATTTAACAAAATGACAACATGTCGAGAAAAGGGTTTGTTAACAAATAGGAACGTATTGAAAATAACTTAAATATCATGGCTCTATCTGTTCACGAATTTGTCACGTGCTTCGTGTGCTCTGTGTTGATTGTTTATCAACTTCCCGTTTCGGTTAACTCCGGCAACAAACTCGAAAGTTAATAAGCTTGATACCAACAATCACGAAATGAAATATTATTTGTCGATAGTACGTCATAGATTCAAAATGAACATTAAAAAAAGATGCATACAGGAATTAGTTCAGTATATATGCATGCATTGGTTAAATAATTTCGATTACATTAAAATCACAAAAAACTCGTTTCATCTGACTTGAAATCAACCTATAACTGGATGAGATTCCTTACTTTCCTTTGTTCGTATGACAATAATAATAATATTCCTTAACTACAATGTATACAAATGTACATGATAACATTTGTCAATAGTAAAAGATTTTTTATGGAACCATGATCAATCTTTTATTTAAGACTTTTATTGTTTATACCGCTCCCTATGCGTATACCTTGGTGTTGTCGTCCCAATTTTAATCTTGCACCGCTTTTTGTGAAAATATCCAGATTGGCGCTGAAAAAAAATGTTTGATGTTTTTTTTTCTAGATGATTGTATTTCGTATCATAATTTGGCAAAAAAAAAGTCTGTTTCCCGAAGTTTTCCATGGAAAAGGGAAACAAGAATAAATGTAATATTAAATGATGAGTTTATTTACAACCACTGGGTCGATGCAACTGCTGGTGGAGTTTTAATTCCCTGAGGGTATCACCAGCCCAGTAGTCAGCACTTCTGTGTTGACTTGAGTTATCATTGATATGTTCATAATTATAAATTAACTGTTTACAAAAACTTTGAACTTTTGAAATACTAAGGCTTTTTTACCTCAGGAATAGATTACCTTAGCTGTATTTGTCAAAACGTTCAGGAATTGTTGGTCCTCAATGCTCTTCAACTTCGTACTTTATTTGGCCTTTTTAACATTTGTTTGATCCGAGCGTCACTGATGAGTCTTTTGTAGACGAAACGCGCGTCTGGCGCAAATATAAAATTTCAATCCTGGTATCTATGATGAGTTTATTTTACTCTTAAAATAAATGTAATTCATTGAAAAGCAGATAATCACCAAACGAAAAAATGAAAACTTAACAAAATGAAAAATAAAATGCCTCGCAGGGCGCAGCATGATACGACCTCAGAGAAAGAACCCTGAACAGTTCGGGCAAATATAGATACTACTTTCAAGCTTGATACAGCTATGAATTTGGATTGTTATTAAATAGTTGACACAGCACGGGTTTCTGACACATAATGAATGTTGTCAGAGAACTGAAAATTTTTAGTTTGGACTTTTACCTATCATGGTCCAATATCCAAAATCTACACAGTTAGATTCAGCATATCCACGTATACCATTAATTTAACCTTTTTTATTTATTAATGGACAATACTAGCTTTTTAAATGGGTTCGCTTCATCAAAAAAGAAATATAGATATATAGTATTCTGAAAATTAATTTATACAGAATAACAAAACAAATCAACACCAAATTCTTCAAAAAAATTACGTTGGCAGCATCATTACATTATATGACCGCCATGATTTTGCAGTCCTATCAATATGAGTTTTAACATCATACTTATTGGAATCCCTCATCTATAGAGAGAGGTAACGGTAAAACATGTATAAAGCAGATACACTAATAAGAAAAGATGCTAGCGAAAGGGTGTATTTCAAACTGCAATGGTTTATTAAAGAACAACATTTGATCAGGAAAAACAGAAACAGTTTTGAAATACATTCTTTTTAGGATTAATTTACCCTCAAATCGTACCTTTTTTATATGTGTGAATGTAGCCTGAAATTAGCCACGTAAATTAACTTTAATATTGCACAAAAAAATAACAGTTGTTGAATAATTACAGTACAATAAAAATCTGAAACTTTAAATTGAACCTGCAAGATTCACCTCACTAAAATAATTTGTATTCACACTACTGTTGTCATATCGTTGTTGTTGAGCTTCATCCCCGTTATTTGTGTGGTGTTTACTACAACCCTCGTTGGATTTACCTGATAACTGTGTATGGCTTGAGAACAAGGAATAGCTTTCGTGAATGTGAGCCTCATATTTCTGTTCATAACACCATAAATGAATATATTTATACAACTACTGAGAAAGCACATGTATATTCCGATTGAATGAAAATCTTCTGCGAAATCTTCACGCCTACTCCCAACCACCGAAGTCAGCCCGAAAGGGAAGTAGAGTATTAAGTAAGCAAGAAATACAACAAACTGTGGCTTAAGAGATAATATTTCATTTTTAAGTTTGAATCGTGCAAGGCCATTATTCCAATGCTTATATAGCTGATTTTGCGATTTTCGGAAATGTATATAAATTCGAACGTAGCAAAATGATGTGATGCTGATTGGTAGCACCAAACAAACTGCAATATACACAGAAGAGTAGAGTTTACTTCCGTATCTATCGAAAACACAGAAATGTAAGGTTCGATCAAATATCAATAAATAATCAAAGAACCAAAGGGGCATTGCAAACGAAAATGCAACGATGAAAAACAAAACAACAAAGATGATGATAGTTTTTGTTCTGAAGATTTGATCAAAAATCATCGTGTGACACATTTTGACGTACCTTGACAAAGCTATGAGCATTATAAACTGGATACTCCATGTAAACAGACTGTCGCATATCATGCCATTCACCTTGCAAAAGGTTCGTGGTGGTTCCTCGTTAGTTATCAAGATATACATATTAAATGGCAACAAATAACCAATCAAAAGTAAATCAATTATAGCCAATAGAACAATTAAAATGTTGTGCACATTTCGTAACGGTTTTGTTCGCAGAATTGTCCAAATAATAAGCAAATTCCCTGGCACTCCAATGATGAAAAGCACTGACGATATTAACAAGTAAGAAACTCGAGTATTTGTTGTATAAAGTCCCATATTATTTTAATGAATTTGATGTGTATGTTTCTCTTTGCTTACTCTAGAAATATCGACAGTAATGACGACTTTCTTCAGAAAACATATGTTTGATAAATCCAACGATAAGTCCTCAAGACAAATGAGTACATTTCAAATATAATTGTTTGTTATTATTGTCTCAAATGCTGAAATTGTCATCTGTTTCATGAGTTCTATGCTACGAGAAAACGAACTTTTAATTTGCTACATAAAGATATTGATTTCAACGTCTATCTTAACAATAATTATATCAGACCTTTGAATCTAGAAACAGCAGGCCAATCATGATTATCTAACATGCGTTCAACAAATGAAAATTATTTTGCCATACATTTAAATATCACAAGCCATTTATTTGTATAATGCTTGTTGGCCGTACAAATTTTTCCTTTGATTATAAACTGAGCCAAAAAAGAAACGATACATGAAGTTGTTTTTAGGAATTTTCGGCAAAATTTATAAAATCTTTTACTTAAATCTTTTGCTATCATTTCATGATATTACTCATTAGAAAATTGATTTTCATCAAAACGATGCTCAATTCTGAGTTGTATTCGGTAGAAGTAGTTTTAATAAATTTGAAAATATTTTTTTTCATGGTTAAACTTGATGCAAGCTATGATAAGAAGAGTTTAACACTTCTATAATTGCTCATTGTATAAAATATTAGTTTAAGGAACATTTATTTAAGATAATTATCACCCGACCAAAGAGCAAAAAACAGCCGAAGGCCACCTATAGGTCCAACACAGCGAGAAAATCCAGCACCCGGAGGCGGGCTTCAGCTGGCCCCTTAACAAAAATGTGTTCTATGTCTTTTCCTACATCCAGGTAAACATTGTTAAAGCTTTTCTTGCACAACTTTTTGAAATTTTTGTTTTGAATGCTCATTAACTTTGTGTTTAGAAGATTATCGCCCCTGTAATGAATGCGCCCATGATATTTTTATAAGAGTTAGTTTTTGAGGCATTGCTACTGTTGAGTGGGACAGAGGCACTATGTATGTGTTAGATAACATTGTGTGCAGTTAAGGCAGTGCGTGTTAAAACAATATAGTACAAAAAACTACATAATTTACGATTTTCAATGATATTCCCGATTGCTACGATGTCAATATTTACATGTACACGATCATATAAAAAAGAAGATGTGGTATGATTGCCAATGAGACAACTGTCCACAAGAGACCAACATGACACAGAAATTAACAACTATAGGTCACCGTACGACCTTCAACAATGAGCAAAGCCCATACCGCATAACCATGACTATTGAAAGTGTTTTTGTTATTTACGCTTGACTTTCGTGACCACTTGATATGAATCATATATAGTATACATAACTTTGAGTAACGAGCCATATATACGACTAAACTCTTGTGTCATACATAGATGAACAATAAACTATAGCTTCAAATACATGTAGCAGCAACTATTTACATGTAGTTTCAAGTGTGTGCAACTATTTTGTTTCACAAAATATAAAAGTAAGCAGACTAATATAGCAACTTTTCTTAGAATTTTAAGAATATATTTACATATTAAAATAAATATGGCATCAGCAGAATTTAAAGAGCTCAAAAATCTCATAATGGGAGTTGATAAAAAAGTAAGTGATTTTTCACAGCAAAGTTGAACATAACTTAACGGGTATGATCAATGAAGTGAAAACTGACGTCAATATATTAAAAACAAAATATGATGCATCTCAATTAGAAATAACCAGTTTAAGAGGAGACTTCACGGAGTTGGAACAGGGTGTTGCAGGTATGGATTTGCAAATACAAGCAATTGAAGGTGAAAAACTACAAAAACAAAAATTTGAGCTTCCAACCCAGATGAATGAAATAAAGGATCAGGTAACATTGTTTGAAAAGCATGAAAGGAAATATAATGTTATCATTTATGGTGTTGATGACAGTAATGCAGATGAGAACATCTATTCAGTTACTCGTCAGTTATTAAGCCAAAATCTAAAACTTGAACAGAGAAAAGCAAACGCAATTCCGATTGCTAATGCTCATCGTGTACCAACAAGGGGTAGTGGACCCAAACCAATTATTGTTAGATTTTTACACTATGGAGATAAACACTTCATAATGTCTAGTGCCCACAATCTGAAAGGTAGTCAAATTCGTATTCTAGATGATCTACCAGTATCCATGAAAGAGGAAAGATTCCTTCTGTCTCACGTGGCCTACAAAATACGCACAAAAGAAAAATTGCAAACACGTATTCGAGATGTTGGGGCACACATGACTCTTGAAACCTGTAAAAATAGAGGGGACTCTTGGAGTTCAAGAGAATGATGAGCGATACATAACAATATACATGTATATATATGTATATATATACAAAATTGTACATGTACAACAATTGGCCATATTTAGGCTGTAGTGACCTATTTGTAAGAAACTACAGAACTATATATGCAGATGTAGATATCTATTTTATACATATAAGATAATTCTTAATAACCAATTATAGACTTAAAAATTAAAGTTATTTAGTTTTGTATACTAAACAGTATTTATCATTTTTTTTCTTTCTCTTTTGTTTAAATCCATGTATAACCTTTTTCTTCATCATATTTTCACAGATACCATTATAAAATTGATACCAAACTGTAAGTATAGAACGAGGAAATCCAAGGAATTTTATTCCAGGATTATTTTCTGTTTATGCAAATATTTTATTTTTGTTTTTTGTTTTTTTCTTGCTTTTTCTTGCTTTAGTTTTGCTTGCTCTTTATTCTTTCTTGCCTGATTGTCTGCAATATAGTGGCATACACATATAAATGTACATGCTAATTTTGCTTTATATATTCATTTTCCAACCTGCTGTGTTGAAATTTTTGCCTTTATAATTTATATATATTTGTGTTTATTTTCTGCTGCTTATATACTTATTTACAGTTTCGCTCTTGCTAGTTATTTATTATTATTCTGAACTACTGTAACTTACCTAATACTATTACTATATGTTTGCTTTATTCCATCAGATACAGACTGACACAAATGAGTTGAAGTTTGAATATGTAAAGTATAGACCTCTTTTAAAGTGATGTTTACTCCAAATTTCAGAATGAGATGCTTGTTTAAAATTATCTTTTCTTGTTTGTGTTTATGGTACATGTTCATTATACTGAAGTGACCATACTATAATCAGTTTTGCACAATTTCTGCTGAAACTAGCTCATTAATATGATATACATACACACACTCACGATGTGCAGTCTGTGTTCGATTGGTAGATAGTTTTGTTAGTTTTTAAGATATGTTTGTCATGCAATTTGATTTACAATGTGATGCAAAAGTATTGTTATTTATCAAGAGTGATACTACATTTGAAGTCAGCCAGAGTTCTTAATTTTTTGAAATTGTCACTCAAGTACGCATTGCTCTTTCAAACGAGAAATATTTACGTTCAAATAAATCTTATATATTTACATCTACATCACAAAAGAATATTGATTTTTGATCGTATCAGAGATATTATGAATACAAAACATCTCTGCCTTCTTAAATAGACAAAGGATCATATAAATTTGCAAATTTGACATGTATACGAAGGACAAACATAGAAATTCCAATATCTACATGTAGTAAATTGAACAACTTTGACAGACTTGAAATGTTGTACATAATATGCTTATCTAGATACACTATTTTATGATAAATATATCGACAAATCTGACTGGATCAGATTTGAATGCACAAAACAATGGACATTTTGTATAGTTGTGCTTCTTGTGTGATCTTTTCTTCTTTGCCATAACCACATAGAATGGAAGAAAGTCTTTGTGTGTTGGAATGAATGACAGTAAGGAAATTAAATGTTATATGAAATTATAGGTATGAAATCATCTTTCAAAATATGTACATAACATGAATTATACAGATATTCACTGTTGGATTTGCTCATGTTGAATTTCCATCTGAATCCAATGTATTTAATTAAAATTTCTTCTGAGTTATCTCCCCTAGACCAGTCATAGTGAATATCCTACACAACAACAGTGAATGTCTCAGAGTGCAGATTTAATATTTGATTTTAATGTTGGACTCTGTCTCGCTATTGTATTTTATGTTTTCATATATATGCATTTATTGTTCATTACAAATGTGTCTTAAGGTGTCACAGATCTTGAAAAATGATACAGTTTTAAAGGAAAAGAATTCTAAAAGTCCCTTGATTCCACAAATATCATGGTATATTCATGTATATTCACTCATCATTAGAGTAATAAATATTGATACAGCTAAACACATGTATGCAGGGTGATATACTTAAAATAATTTCTTATAATTGTCAAGGTCTTTATACAAAGGAGAAACGGAGAGATGTTTTGAATTATTTAAAGTCAAAGAATTTTAATATCTACTGTCTTCAGGACACACATTTTACAGAACAAGACGAATTAAACATTAAAAATCAGTGGAAGGGAGAATGCCTTTTCAATTCATTTACATCCAATCAGAGAGGTGTGGCCATCTTTTTTAATGAAAACTTTGATCTACAAATTCACAAAGTTAAAAAAGATGAGGGTGGAAACCTTCTTGGGTTGGATATTACAATTGAAGAACAAAGAATTACCTTAGTTAATATTTATGGGCCAAATGTAGACACTCCTTGCTTTTATCAAAAGGTGGCAGACATTATTGAAGAAATTGATAACCAGTCTTGTATTCTTTGTGGTGATTTTAACCTAATTCAAAGTTTCAATCTTGACACTCATAATTATGTTAATATCAACAACCCAAAGTCTAGGGAAAAAGTATTAAAGATAATGGAAGACTTTAATCTAGTTGATCCATTTAGAGAATTATACCCCAATGTGAAAAGGTTCACTTGGAGAGAAAAAAACCCTTTAAACAATCTCGTTTAGATTTTTTTCTGATTTCTGATAATATTTTTCACTTTGTTAGTGATGTTAAAATTGATAATAGTTACAGGTCTGATCATTCATCAGTGATCTTTTCTTTCAAGATTAATGAATTTATAAAAGCCAGAGGCCTTTGAAAGTTTAATAATTCCCTTCTTCATGACAGTGACTATGTTAAAGAGATGAAAAAAAGTACAGTAAAAGAACAATATGCCGTCAAGATATATAGAAATGAAAATTTACAAAATATTGACAACTCTGAAATTGAATTTACCGTAGATGACCAGTTATTTTTCGAAACTTTACTCACAGAAATACGCGGTAAAACTATTTCATATGCCTCTTATAAAAAAAAGGAGGGTATAAAAATTGAAAATGAGATTATTTAAAAATTAAAACAATAAGAAGAAAATGCACTAACAGAAGAAAATCTGGAAGAGATTGATCAGAAAAAAGCAAAACTTAAAATGTATAGACAAAAGAAGGTTCAGGGACAATATGTTAGGTCAAGAAGTCAGTGGATTGAAGAAGGAGAAAAACCTACCAACTTTTTTTTAAATCTAGAGACTAGAAATTACATTAATAAGACTATTCAAAAACTTACTTTAGAAAATGGGGTTGTAGTGGAAGAACAAAAAGAAATCTTAAATCAGACAAAGGTGTTTTATGAGAAACTTTATAAAAACAAGATTGTTTGAAAAGGGTTGATTTAACACGGGACAATTTTTATGATGATATACCGAAGCTGGGCGAGGATGAAAAGCAGTTATTGGAGGGAAATATTAGTTTTTCTGAATTAACTGCAGCATTAAAGAGAATGAAAAATAACAAGAATCCAGGATCTGATGGTTACACTGCAGAATTTTTAAAATTTTTTTGGATTGATATTGGTAAATTTGTTCTTAGATCTATAAATTTTGGATATGGGAAGGGTCAAATGTCTGTCAACCAGAGGCAGGGAGTGATTACATGTATTCCAGAAGAAGGTAAAGCAAAACAATTTCTTAAAAATTGGAGACCTATTTCTCTTCTAAATTCTACATATAAATTGGCATCAAGCTGTATAGCAGAGAGAATAAAATCTGTTTTGTCAAAATTAGTAAGTTCTTATCAAACAGGTTTTATTCCAGGTAGATATATAGGCGAAAATTGTCGATTGATATATGATATTCTACATTTTACTGAAGAAAATAATATTCCAGGAATTATTTTGCTGATTGATTTTGAGAAGGCATTTGACCCCATATATTGGTCCTTTCTTTATGATACATTAAGATATTTTAATTTTGGTGATTCAGTTATATCCTGGGTTAAAACCTTCTATAATAATATAATAGCTGCAGTGACACAAAACTGTTTTCTGTCAGAATTCTTCAGTGTAGAGAGAGGCTGTAGACAGGGAGATCCTTTGTCCCCTTATATTTTCTTGCTATGTGCAGAAATATTAGGCATTTTAGTAAGAAATAGTAAGGAGATAAAGAGTATTACTATAGATGATACAGAATTTGTACTTTCTCAATATGCAGATGATACATCATTGATATTAGATGGCTCGCCAGAATCGCTCGATGCATCTCTTCGTGTTCTCCAATTTTATGCTGAAATCTCGGGATTTAAGATTAACATAGAAAAACAAGTGTCATTTGGATAGGTAGCAAAAAACATAGCCAAGATCAAATTTGTGTAAAGTGGGGATTGAAATGGGGCTCCAGTACATTTAAGCTCATTGGAATTACTTTTTCAATTGACCTAGATAAAATGATTAATTTAAATTATAGGCCAGTGTTAGATAATATAGACAAAACTTTGAAAAAATGGTCAAAACAATATCTCACCCTCTTTGAAAAGATTACTATTTTAAAAACTTTGGTCATATATAAATTAAATCATCTGTTTCTATCTATCCCTATAGGAGAATATGTTACGTAATTTAACAAATAAAATGTACGCTTTTATCTGGGATAATAAACCAGATAAGGTCAAACGAGATCGTTTATGTCAAGATTATTATATGGGTGGTTTAAAAATGCTAAATTGAAAAGCATTTATACAGGGACTGAAACTTACATGGGTAAGACGGCTGTATAACTCGAATTCAAAGTGGGTGAGATTAGTCTCTATTGTGGAGCAAATAAATTTTATTGAACTAATTATATTGGGCCTATTAAAAGGTCATCGAATAAATTTTGGCAAGAGGTTTTTGATGCTTTGAAAACCCTTAATCAAATTAGAAAACCAAGATGTATTGATGAAGTTCTATCTTATCCTTTATGGGAGGGAGAAAACATTAAAATTGGTGGTTCAAGTGTCTACTATAAAAACTGGGCTAAAGATGGAGTTTGGACAGTGCATGACCTGTTAGATTTCCAGGGCAAAATTATGTCATTTCAAAATTTCCAACAATTATTTCAATTTAGGCCAAATGTTTTACATTATTATGGAATAGCACACTCGCTTAATGAGTGGTTAAACACGATCAATATTGAAGTAAAGGAGAAAAAAATCAAGCAAAACTACCTTTTAATATAAGTATTTTCTTTGAATAAAAAAAAGGTTCAAAGGACATGTACAAAGTATTGAATGAGAAATATATTACTTTTGCTGCAAAGGAAAAATTGGAGAACCATCTTAATATGACTGGTATTAACTGGAAAAAAATACACACTTCGTGTACAAAATAAACTAGAAGCACTAAGCTTTGCTGGTTCCAATATAGAATTATCCATAGAATTTTAGGAACTAATTCACTACTTTACAAGATGAAAATAAATAGTAGCAACATATGTAAATTTTGCAAAGAAGAACCAGAGACCATAGAACATTTATTTTGGAGCTGTCCGATGGTCGCCAGTCTCTGGCATGCACTAAACAACTGGATTTTTGAAATAACAAATATTGAACTGCCTTTGAATATAAAGATTATTCTATTTGGTAACTACGAAAATGTTAAATTGAATTTTGTTAAAAATAAGATTATTCTGCTTACAAAATACTATATTTACCGAACAAAATAACAAGACGTATTGCCAAATTTAAATGCTTTAAAAAACTATTTAAAGGAACACTTGAACTTAGAAAAATACATTTCATTTAAAAACCTCTCTGTGGATGAATATAACAAATACTGGAGTCCCTGGGCCCCTATTATAGAATAATTAATAAATGTCGAATTTTGATTTAAACGCCACAAATAGATATTGCAAGAACGAATTAGATTCCATTGTTATTAGATAATTATTTATGTTCAACCTATTGTTGCACCATTATATATCCAATTGTTGTTTTATTATTTAATACTTTCTTTGTGTGAATATGCCATTCTGTATACCTTTGTTCATACATGTTGTGCTAGTTTATTTGTTACAATAAAGAAAATTCATTATAAAAAAAAAAAAAAAAAAAAAACTTTGTGTTTAGTTTAGCCTTCTAGTTGTGATTCGAGCGACGCTGTTGATTCTTCTGTAGCCGAACTCGCGCCTTGAGTACATATGTTCAACTGTTATTTGAAGAGAGTTTTCATATTGCAGTTTTTAGTTTATGTAACTGGGATTTTTAAGGAGTTATATCATTTTATGCAAATTGTATTCAAGAATAATCACAATATAACCGAACATAAGGACTCAATATCCTGTCCTGTCTATATCATTCACACTACCACATTTCTGTTTCCTGGATCCTTTTAACACCCTGCTCTTTAGCTTGGTGTTTTAAGTCATTATTTAAGGTTCCACAGTGACCATGAGATCTTCAGTAATTTAAATCTTTTCTGGATAACTATACATGACAACTATGCCTAATTTACTATAAATGTATGTAATGGGGAATGTGAATTTCAAGACGAAATTTGCGCTTCACTTTACCCTACCCCGGATTAATTAGTGACGTCATAATTGGTTAAACGTCTTACATGGTGACCCCCTTAGGATCCGTTTGGGGTCAGTAGATTTCATATGTGGTTTATGACGTCGCGTCTACTATTAATGGTGACGTCATCTATGAATGTTATTGTAATTTATTGTTTATTTTTATACAAAACTTGGCATGAAAAGTCCCTTGTGCGATGAATTTGTTATACGGCTCACAAGGAATAAAAATTCTGAAACTGTGATACTTATACCGTGTTCACACTATGAATTTGCTCCGGGTCGAACCCGGGATAATTATTCCGAATTAATTACCTCAGTTCACACTTAATAGAAAATCAAACCAGTTTGGGATTTTCCCTTTCAACAAAAATAGAAATGTAAGCGCCAAAATTGTAACCCGCATCTGTCCAATGTACATATTTACTTTTTTTTCTCATCACAGATGCCTTATTTTAAAGTCTGAAATTTTGATCGGACCCCTGACCGCTTCGGAGGAGTTCTACATCAACCACTTTCCGTGTTTTCAAATAATGTCACTTTATCCAAATTGCCCCCACCACCAAAAATAAAAGCGGCGGAAATCTTATAGGTTTCATCATTTGTCATTATGCAGGTTTTTCAACATAGCTAAATACACATATATCCCTCTTGCTGCCGCTAATTTAATATGGTTATAATTCGTGACCCACTAAATACGGTAGCTGGACGTCTGTGACGTCACATGTCATAATAGAATAGAATAGAATAGAATATACTTTATTCCGAATTAAAGGGCCCATAAGGGGCAACATGAGATAATGACATTACACATATTAAACAAATACAAAAGAACAATACTGAGGGAAAGAATTACTTGATTGATAGCATTTAATGACACTCACAAAACAAAACAAAAGAAATACATATTATTTAACTATGTCTTGTATATGTTGATAAAGTCAATAGGAAGGTCAAAAACATTTATATAAATTAATACATATACATATCTTAGATAAGATTAAGATAGAGTTTAAGGCAAAGATCATACAAATATTTACTCAAAAATATAAAATATACTTGTCCTCGTTATTTAATATAAAAAGAACTTTTCCTCCTCATTTATCTGGCTAAAATTTTGACTTTACTAGATATAAAGGTAAATATTTCTTTTCTCTCAATGTGGTATTTGTCACATTTAATTAAGAAATGTAATTCATTTTCTATTTCATTCTTTCCACATTTACAACAAATTCTTTTTCTCTTGATATGTTTTATATCTTAGTTTCTATAAATAATTTGTGTGATGATATTCTTCATCTGCAAAATGCTTTTCTACAATGAAAGTTTTTGATCACACTAAGATAATTCTCTGAACCAAAATTTCTTTTTATAGATAAGTAAGTATCTAATTGTCCGGTGTTTCACTATTAGTTTTCCAATCACTTATGTATTTTTTGCGTTAAGCTTGGTTTAAAATGAAACCATTTTTTTTTACTAGAAGACAGAACGTCTTCTTTAATATCTAAAATTTTAAGTAATTTAGTTATTGAGGAGTACCAAGTTGTTTTACCTTGAGTATGCCACTCTTTAGAGTTTGCAAAAGTATCATATAATAATGGAAATTCTGATAAATTCTGTAAACGGTAACAATATTTCAACATAGATTTAACAATGTTATAATGTAATGGAAACCTTCCAAGCTCTGATAGTGATGCAAAGTTAACACTTTTTCTATGCACACCTAATACAAATTTGCAAAATTTGACATGTAATTGTTCACATGGTAATTTTTTATAACACAAGTCCAGATTAAGTTCTCCTGGATTAGAAGAGCGAATTATCTGATTATTAACATTAAATGAACCCCAAATTTCTGAAGCATATAAAAGTATAGGCTTGATTGTATGGTAAAAAACATGTAAACTAGAGTCTATTCCTGGATTTATACTTGATAAATCTTTTCTTAATTTGTAATATCCTTTCAGTGCTTTTTTATAAAGCTCATTTTAGTCAATCAAAAACTTCCTGAAGCTGAAAAATGTATACCTAAATATCTATAACTGAATACACATTCTATAGTAGAATTATTAAATAAAAAATGTTGCCGCAAGAGTCTTCTAGCTTTATTAAAAATAATTATTTTTGTCTTTTTCAGATTAATCTTAAGACACCAGTCAAAGCAATATTTTTCTAATTGTTTTTGTTTCCTTTGTAAACCTCCTGCAGAAGTTGAAAAAAAACACACAACATCACCCGCATACATTACGCAATCTAAATCTTTACATTTAAGTTTCACAGAGTCAAAGCATGTTTGTAAATATGATGGGAAATCATTAATGAAAATTTTAAACAGAGTTGGACTTAAATATCCCCTTGACGAATCTCTTTTTTTTACTCGAAAGGAGCTGGTAACTGAATCGTTTATTTTTACTCATGCTTTACTCTTATTATACATACTATCTATAATATTATAAAATTTGTTTCCTACATTTATTTGTAACAATTTAAGCTTCATTCCATTATGAATAACATTATCAAATGCCTTATGAAAATCTATAAAACAGGCATAAGGTCTTCCTTTCTTAGAATTACAATATTTATCAATAAGACTTTTTACAAAAAAGCAGTGGTCAATATGACGTCATTCAATATGTGACGTCACGCAATAATTACGTTACATTGACGAGCTATTTAAGCAAACGTCATATGTCACCATAGCAACAACTTCATATTAACTTCACGTTGCGTTCACATATAGAAGGCGAGGTAGTTAACCCGGTTTCACCCCACATTAACTCCACCCAAAATGAGGGGTAATTTTAATCCGCTTTCGCCATGGTTTAAGGCGTTCACACTACTTGAATTTAACCCGGATTAACTAATTCGGGTCGACCCAGTTTAAAAGGCATAGTGTGAACGGGGTATAAGTATTCTTCAAAACTTAGTTTTTCCTATATGGAATATCCGATTGATATAAGTAAGTTTAGGAAATCCTCAAATGTTCGTATTAATTTTCAGTATACAGAGGTAAAAGAGGTCCAACGAAACTAATGTGTTATTCACTCTCAAGAACCACACACAAAATCTTCTTAGATCTTAGATACTTTTTTAGTTATATAATAAAATATATTTAAATGAAAGGTAATTAATTGTTTTTATTATATTCACTTATAATAACAGCATATGGTGCTAGATTAATAATAGGTCAAATAATCAAAAAATCAAATATCAGTCTAAAAGTTTTACTTTCAGCAAATTGATATCATATGCAAAACGGGAACTCGACAGTTTAATTGAATCTATGGATACATCATTATCTTCACAAAAGGAACAATTTGCCGCTGAAATAAAACTTATTCTAAATTTTATACCTTAAACAAATTAGTTATCATTTTGTACTTACATTCTTTCCCTATTTTGAACATTATACATCCACAAAAAGAAATATAGTATGAATGAATGAAAAACGTCGAGCATGTGACCTATTATAATTTCTGATCGACACATTACAATGTAACCCAGGTGTTTAAAGTACAAATTTAAATGTCAATTATAAGTAAAGGTAAAATGTATAAGATTGCAGTGTGTATTTTGATGTATTTTATCTAACGTAGAATGTTGTATTATTTGATCGCATTTTATGTCTGTGTAATGAATAAGAATGTAACTTATGTGCTTAACATAGAAAATAATTTTTTTATATTAAATTTCACCGTTTTGTCCCATGACGATGGAACATTGTGAACACAGGGCCCCTTCTCCATACTTACCTGGGTTGTACAAGGTAAATTGTATTCAGGTGTTTTCCAATAAATGTATTTCAAGTCTAAAAAAAAAAAAAAATAATAATAATAGGTCAAATAAGTTTGCAGTGTCAACAAAGGGACGTAAAATACTATCGGTACCGCTTCGAAAGAAATTTTCACAGATCGAAGTGGCACATTTTCGTATATCAGCATATTAAGTGACACAAATTTGACACAGGCCAGGTCATACAAAGCCCATCGCATAATTTAAATTCAGCATATGTTACCTAAAAGTTAAGAAAAAACTTCAGCTCCTCAGTTAAAAATATTGATGCGACGGATGACGACCTTAGGTTTGAAGGCTTCGTATTCTAATTCAGTACGTTTGATCAGAACAAGTTTCCTGTAAGAAATTTTAAAAAAATACACGCAGTTGTCATTTATAACATACAGCGTAATTTGATTTCATTTGAAATGACTATTGGAAAGAAACAGACTCGTTTCAGTTGACAAATAATGACCAAAAATATGATCAAATATGGTAGTCACATGACTTCCATTGTTGTCTTTAAAATGGGGTCAAATTGGGGTCAGCTTCGCGACTGAACATTGGCTCTTAAACAAGATATTGCAATCGCATTAATTTTTAATGAGTATTTTTATTGGTTTTTACTGTCAATAAAGAATACAGTACATTTTGTGTAGGTATCTGTGAATGACATAATTATTTTCACAGCAATTATCTTTTACTTTCTGATCTATGACAAATGTTTATTGTGGCAATACTTAATGTCAGCAAACACGTCTTGTTTAATTATCTTTTTACATTCTGATTTATGATAAAAATTTTATTATGTCTAAATAAAATATCCAGTGTATTTGATAATTGAAACGATTACACACAAGAGTACAGTATTCATCACAAAGACATAGTATATAATATGATCGTTATAATTCAATGAACCTTCTGTTTTAAAACATTCACCTCAAAATGCAAAATATTCTGTCAATTACAATAACAGTTAGCACATGTTAATGAATACATTTTTTAAAACAGCAATCCGGTCATTGCGTCTTATTTTCGATCAACCAATGAAACTGTATTTTTGCAATACATGAACACAATATCACATGTTTATCTACGCGTACAAGGGCCGCATCAAAGACATAAATAGTTACCAGGAAAAATGATAAAAAAAACTTCGAGACGTTAAATTAATACGATTTCCAAGTAATCTTAATTGTTAATGATTGAAAGCATTAACTCACCAATCAAAAAGCGCCAGGCCCTAACTCCTTATGGGGCTTACGCAAAAAGCTTGTCCTTTCTCAAATTACTTCAAAAATTCTCGATCTTAAAATGCTCATCGACTTCAGACTTTATTTGGCATTTCAACTTTTCGAGCGTCACTGATGAGTCTTTTTGTAGATGAAACGCGCGTCTGGCGTACAGCACTATAAGCATGGTATCTTTGATGAGTTATTTTTTGCAATTTCTCAAGCATCTTATTTCATTCGTGATAAATAACTATGATATCCTTTCATCTCTCATATTTATCGATTGAGAACCAATATCTACCAATCTCAACAGTAACTTAAGTTTAAAAACCTGGGCCTCAAGAAGCATTAAAAGACCATATTTTATTTTATTTATGATATTCTTAACCAGATACAGAATTACAAAAGTTTAAAAGGAAACAAGAAACAAGGCATAAAACCACAAAACGTATCAGAATTCGTGAGTATTTTTGAACTAAATACCGTTTCATTATCCATGCATAGAAGTAAAATCCAAATACCACTGATGGTTATGTGACCCGATAGATAACATAAAAATGAATTAAAATAGAAATCAAGCACGTGCATAAGTATAAAAGACGATTTGTCTAGGTCTTTTAATTTCACGTCATAGATTTAAATGAATTTTGTAAATCATCGTTATACCATCATTATACCAGAATATACCCTTAATAAGAAGAGGTTCTTGAATTGTTACAGGCGCAAAAATGCGGTGGAGTCAAACATGTTTTATGATATCCCAACCCTCTCCCTATACCTCAAGCCAATGTGGAATAAATTCACACAGCAATAGTAAAACTCAGTTGAAAAGAAATGCCATGTTTAATGCCTTGAAAGCAGTATCGTAACTATATCTTTCGGTGGATAAGTCTGTTGAAAAGTGTGTTTTCTTTTTAGGTGAATGAGAACAATTGTTCGCTCTATTAAAACAATAAAAGATGGGATGTGAAATACCTGAACGTATAAGATGTCTTGATTTATTATTTCAAATGATGTCCTAGTACTGATGTTAAAATCTAGTAAAAGTTTTGACAAGTTTGTGATATCGAAAACCATGGTGATTTTTTTTTCTCAGGAATACAGTGATTTCTTTCTTTAAAATCAAATACATTGTTATATACACGAGAAAAATCGAACAAGTTGAGATATATAAACACCATACGATGGTGCCACGGGAACGTCACCCTCTAAACATCGATAATTAACAAAAAGAAATGAAAAATCATCTCTTTTATCGAAAATTTTAGTATAAATATCAAGATCCAGGAAAGGGTAGTGTTCAGAGGATAAATTTCTTTATTGTACATACTAAAGTCGTCATTATTGAGAGTCAAAATTTCATCCAAATATCTAAAAGTGTTATTGAATTGTTGTAACATATGTTGTTTTTATTGGTCTTTGTTGATTTTAGACGTAAATTGTAATTCGTAACAATACAGATACAGGTCCGCAATACGTGATACAAGCTAGTCCCCATAACTTGGTGATTTACGGAATCTGCATCGCGTACAGAAATGTAATCTAGTAAAAATTAAGGTGCAGTTATCATATCAAAGCAGGTCCAATTGACATAGTTATTTTGTGTGTCGTTACTAAAATATGACATAAAAGAGTTTGAACATATATATTCACAATCTGAATTTTTAAATGCCAATTTGATTAGGCATGTGATTTTTTTCTGATTAAGAATATGAGGCAAAGTGGTATATAAGGTAGAAATGTCGTAAATTTGAACAGATTCGAAAGCACTAATATGAGCATTCAATTTATCAAGTACGTCTAACGAGTTTTTCACACTCCAAAAGTAATTAACTCCACTTTTTTCGTTAACCTTATTTATTACAAAGTTTTTAATTGTACCAATTGTATTAGAAAGTTTATTTTCGTTTGGTTTTTGTTTTTTGACCATGCATATTTGCTAGCATAAAGAAGAGAGAAACATTTTCCAATATTATTTGTAATACATTGTAGTATCAAGGTTTTATTTCATTTCTTTGAAATGTTATAAGTGGCTGTTTAGAAACGCATGCTTTATATAATAAAGTATTAAAGTGTTAAATATCTTTCTTCAGGATTTCCGGAATTTTTGTTTTGTTCTCGGATTTTCAATATTATATTTCACATAGAAAGACGGTAAAATAAAGACATTTTCTAATTTGCCATTCATTCTTTTTTATCTTGATTATTTAACAAAATGTGTATGACGTCCTTAAGAGAATCGAGAAAGATCAGAAATCTGTGGAATAATAAATTCAATTACATCAAAGGAGTGGTAGTGAATTCAATTATAAAAGAAAATGAAAACAATCGTATCAATTTCTTCATTGAAAAATTGATATAATGCCAAAAATAAACTAACGAACTATAATTTATGATTTATATTTACTCTAAAAGATAGACGAAATATTCAAAGGAATATTCAAAGTCATGCAGTCTAAAACAAACCAGTCCTACAAGCTCCCCAACTGTTTCTGTTTTTATTCATCATGGCTTCCAAACATTCAGCTATGAATGTTCCTGATGAATGTAAATCCAGGAAAGCGCTTCAAACGCATGCAATTTATAAAGTGTTGTTTTAAATTTTGTTATGGAATATAAGTTACTTTATAATATAAGTTTCAAATGGCAGAAATATAAGTTGACAGGGCAATCTGCAAGTTTTGTCGACATTGATGAGGAACGGGGGAATTAGTCCATCTCTGATAAGATAGTGTAAAAGCAACACATTTGCTAGTTCTATGTTTTTTTTCAGATCCATTCAAGAACTACAATTTAATACTAGGGGTTGATTTACGATAGAGAATATGGTATTCTCTCATAACAGAATTGGCACTAAACAGTCACTGTGATACTTACTCAAAAAGAAGTAAAATGCTGGAAAAGATATGTCTATGGTATTATACTAACATGCCTCCCTTTAACCTTAGTAATACAGTTTACATGTTAAAAAAGGCTAAATAATATAATGGTTTAAAACGTAATGATTGAAAAGATTAATAAGTTTCAAGTTAACATATGATATCATAAGTTGTATTGTTATAAATAAAAAACAAAAACAAAAAAAAAATCAGCTATAATCACATAAATAACTAAGTTAAGTTATCTGTAATGGTCAATAAAATTATGCAATGTACTCATTTGGATCAACAACTATTTTGATGAAAATAATAACAATAGGTGGCAAATATAATCGTCAGCTCCCGATTTAATTGGAAATATGGGTTGGTCAAATACTGGAAATGAACGGGCACCTTATTCATTTGACTGAAAATAAAAATATTATTCATGACCCTGACTAATAGACAGAGAGTAGACATTTTCCAAGCTATAAAAGGTTAAATGATCATGCACAGAATGCTCAATAACCTTGAATATAAAAATATCAGAATTGAAATACATTGAGAAGCACATATAACTGATATAGACCTTTAGACTGCCAAATTGCTGAATTAAACTCATAAAATATACAAAGGTTATAAATTAGTAGGCCACAGGTGTTAAGACTGACCATTTGAAAAGTCTAATCAATAGTGAAGTTAAAGAGCATCGAAAACAAGAATAAATCACAAAGTTGTGTAAAATCTGCCAAGGCATTTTTTTGGAATGGAAATGGTGGTTTCAAGAATTTTCTATTTAATCTCAAGTTAAAGTTGATAATATATAATCTCCGGCACATATCTCATCTCAGTTCCGTTTCATAAAACATATTACGTGGAGTATTGAGGCGCATGTGATGAATTATTACAGGCTGAACAAATAAATTTTTTTTCGCAAGTCAAGTCGTCTTTATACAACAAGTCGAATTAGATTGATTTTTTAAAGAATTTATCCACGTTGACCTCCAGAAAGAATAACAAAACTTTACAAAATCAGCCACAGACGTAATATTGAGTCCAAAATACAAATACTTGATCTTTATGTCATGATAAAAATATCTGTATTTACTCACCATTTTTTAAAAAAATTAATCTAAATGCTCCATTCGTTTCAGTTATTTTCTGAATAATATATGTTTCAATTAAAATAATTGTATGTTATTTTCCCTTTTGGTCTGTTCTTTTTTGTTTTGTTTTAATCATATCAGCAGTACGTTTCAACCCTAATTAAACAGGATAGATATTGTATTTAGATGCTAAATGAAAGGTACTGAAAATAAGATCATATAAGGAGTTGTTGAGTTTTCATCAATTAAAATATTTTGTAAAATTAAATCATTTTTTGTTTTCTTCAACTGACACTGGATTTCCATTGAAACCTGGAGTTAAGGATGTTCGCTACTCTGATTCAAATAAAAATCTTTTTAAAAGACTGTTATAAATTGATAGCATAAAGGAACTTAAACAACAGAAAAAAATCAAGGGTCCGTGTGCTTGTTTTTGTTATATAAGCCATTGAAAATTTTGCTGGAAATTGTTCTTGTTAGAATTTTCATATATTTATCATTGGCACTGCGTTCTATCAAAAAATTATGAAAAAATTACAGGGTTTTATAGGATTTTCAAATATGGCTTTTTAAACTATATTTTATAAAATTAGGAAATGAAATGGTTAGCGCGCCATATATTCTATGGCACTACGTAGATAAAACCAGAGGATTTCTAATATCTGACAAAAATTCAAAAAAAAAAAGTAATATAAATACATTTTGTCACATGTCTATACTGTTTTATATATCATTTATGCATTGTTATCTGGAATAAGCGTGAGACAGAAACACTGTAATGGCAATGTGATATCATGCACATTCTTTGATGTAATTAGATTTATGTTTCCGATATTAGGATCACTCACGAACATTAAAGGAAGTGTATTTCCTCTTTTTATCACAACTTTGTCCTTAAAGAAGGATATCAGTTAGTTTTCACAAACATAAACCTTCTGAGTCAATTTAATCTTCATTATTTGTTTTTCATTTTCTAAGCTGTCATAAAGATTGCATGATCCAGACTTGTATAGTTTGTAGTATAATTCCATTTGATGTGTCTCCAGGGGATGTGGTATTAATTCTGTTTATATAACAGAGAAATTTATAAATAGAAATGTTATGCACGTCCTAACAACAAAATACAAAATGTTTAGAACCTATAGCTATGATAGCGATTATCAAGTACTTATGCTGTTAATTAACCAATGGCACAATAGGTTTGTAAAAAAGTTTATAAGTGTAAGAACAAAAAATCAGCTCAAACAGAAAAAAACCCTTGCATTATGACATCAGGTGTTTGAATAATAGCATTCTAATGATTTAAAACACTGCAGCGGCCATTTAATGATTCTTATTATTCCTGTTGAGCTTTTTCATGCAATTTAATGACACATATTTACGGTAAAACGCTGCTGGTAGCTATATGTTGCTGGCAACGTGGGTTTAATCCTAGTTATTGCTTCGATACAGAATTGATTTTAAATATCCCCTTCGTGAGTTCTCCTTAATAAATCAAGAAATTAATAAAATAAAGGTAAAACTCCCTCAGTTAAGGTGTCATAACAAAGAATTGGCTATTCTTTTATGATATGTTGGTGATATAACTCCTCATATATTAAAGTATAAGGGAAGAGAAAATATCAAGGGGTATTTTAAAAATCGGAAGTCTGATAAATACAGACAAAAGACAAAACCATCGAAAACAAAAACAAAACATTACACGTAGAAGTAAAGATTGAGTTTATACATATTTGGCTTTAAATATTTTGCTTTGAACCGCGTTGATGAGGATATATCTAGAAAAGGTCGACAGAAACAATATCAGTATGAAGGTCATGGTATAGTCTTGCAGAAAGACAAGTTTTAAAGAGCGTGTTGAGTGTAACATTATTGTCTGTCTTTGTCAAACTCAATCAGGATTATTTTTTTACTTGGAATGATAGCTTCAATCCAGTAAGTTCATGGAACGCACTTTGGAGGCCTTTGTTTAACTATTTCACACGAGAGGAGTAGTCCAATTGTATACAAAATTTATGAGACGAAGCTTAATGAAACATGATATAGTATTCTGGATATGGTTCATAGATACAAACACTCAAGTTTACCATCAAAGTCAAAATCAATGAACGTAGTGTTTAAAAAAGTCATAGACAAAGGTCTCTCAATATATTTCGGAACAAGACCAATTGAATGAGGGAATATATCCGAATCTAAGTTCAGAGGTGAAAGTCAACCGATAATTATTATATATAAAATAAAACATTGTTAATGTCAATATCAGAGTGGAAATTCCTTGTCTTCTGATACATCGTTATAGGAAACAAGCATAATTAATAAATCTGTTTTGTTACGTTTCGTAAATTTTAAATGTTATTACAGAGATATTAAGACACAATAGAGTTCACCTCTTGTGTCAACCACTTGAAGTTTATGATTTTTGTTTTAGAAATAACAGGATGAACTCGTTTAAACGTAAATCTGAAAACAATGTAATATGTTAATACGTCTTAGTTAATTTTCAATCCATTCCAAACAAATCTAGATTATGTTTCCCATCTCACTATTTCTTTTTGTCTGTTACTATTAAGTGTAAAACAAATTGAATAGTGAAATATAAGGATATGAGATCTAACATGTGTTATAAGAAAGTTTTGGATATTTGTACAATATGAACAATTTTTGCAGAAATGGTTTATTTTCTTTCAGATTTAATATACATGAATCTATAGACATCCAGTATATTTGGTCGATGACGATATTTCCGACATTAGAAAAAAGAACGAAACGTGTATTGAATAAGCAGTTGAGGAGAGTCATTACCAAAGATAGGAGGGAAAAACTATCATTCATGTATTTTACATAAAGAAGGAATAGATGTAAGTTAATTGTTATTGAAAATTCTATTATAAATAGAGTAGTGATGTATACGTATACCAAAATATTTTGTTAGTTTCAGTTTTTGTTTGAGTTATTTAAAGATGTTCGCTACTCTTGTTTTTTTTCCCACTTTTTGTCAGGTATTCGGAATCATCTAGATTTATCGATCCATTCAAACTTTTGCCCGCAAACCTCTACCTTTCTTTTGATAATTTTATTATACATGTTATATATTCTTCATAAAGCCATTTTGAAAATCCTTGTTACTTTTTCAAAGTTGTTGAAAGAAAAAATGTACCAATGTTAAATTTATGAAAACTATAGGAGAAATATTTCCCGCCAACTTTTAATTGCTTATATTTCTAAAATAAGGACACTGACCTTTCATTTTGTTCTGCTTTTTAAGTTCCGTTATACATTTACTATTATTAATAAAAGCTAGTTATTTTGAAACATATGAGCTAACATCCTTAACAGACACTGAATGTTTCAGATCGAACTATGACTTCAATGTGAAATCAAAATGTTGCTCAAACTTTAAGTAAAATTCGAATTTGAGCCTTTCTTTTCATGTTTATTATTTTTGTTTTATCCTTTAGGTTCTGTTATTTGGAATAAGCGGAAGAACGAAACAGTATAAAGACTGTGTAATATCAAGTACATACTTTGATATAATTTGTTTGATGTTTCAGATCTTATGATCACGAACGTCAAAGGAAGCTCATTTCCTCTCTTATCTAAACTTTTTCATTTCCTTTTATTTTCCTTTTTCTTAGCTGTCATAACGATTGCAAGATCGTAACTAGTATATTTCGTTGTATTACTAGTATTTGATCGTATTTGTGTCCAGGAACATATGGTATCAATTGTTTTTTTACAAACGAGATAAAAATGTTATGTATATTCCTATGCATGTCGTACCTACAAAATACAAATTGACAAGGACATCAGCTACACAACTGGTTTTGCAGTACTTATATGAATGTGTGTTATTAGCCAAATCTAACGGCTACAAAACTGATACGCTGGCTTTGTTAGAAACATTTTGAAAAAGGAAAAAACATCTTACATAGAGAGGTATGTCGCTTAATAATAGAATATACTGCTGTCGGCCGTTTAACGTTTCGTTATTACCAAGCTGAGCGTTATCACAAAATTTTAATGACATACATGAACCATACATAATGCCGGTAGACTGCTAGTCACAAACATCCAAGTAGTAACTTCCGCAGTACTTACATGTTTTTTAAATACCTTTCATAAATTCTCCATTGATAAACTAAGAAATTAATAAGAAACAAAAATCAAACTCCCACAGGCAAAATTCACCTTAGATTGATTTGGCTATTATGTAATGTCCTTTTAGATCATATAGCTCTTCTCACATTCAAGTAAAAAGCTTAAGATAGAGATGATGACAAAGGGGGTAATAAAACATAGATGTCTAATAAAATCAGACGACACCATTGTCAAAAAAGGAATACATGTCGAGAAGATAAACAACAAAACATAATGCATGAAATTGAAGATTGAGATTATACATTATTGATTTCAAACGCACGTACACAAAAAAGTATTAATTCAACTGTTTATCGATTTCCAAATGTAAAATAGTTGTTTACCTTTTTCATGGCATGTTCATGAATTCAGTGTCGTGAATACTAAAATTATTATAGTTTGGCATAAATTTCGTTTCACCTGGATAATCGCACAATCCGTTTACTCAAAATTCATTGGGTCTAAAGCTGGCATGTAGGAAATACAAATACAATAAACACATTAAGAATATCAGTTTCAAATCAACTTTATTATAAATCAACTAATTATAAAACTTTTTCGAAATTCTAAGGATTTTCTTTCTCAGGAATAGATTACTTTAGCTGTATATTACAAAACCTTTCGGAATTTTGGGTCCTCAATGCTTTTCAACTTCGTACTTTATTTAGCCCTTTTAATTTTTTAAGTTTGAGCGTCACTGGTGAGTCTTAAAAAGACGAAAAGCGCGTAAAAAATTAATGTTGGTTTAAATGATGAGTTTATCTTCTAGGGAAAGCATAATAAATAAAAATACCGAACTCAAAGGTCAATTTAAAAAGGGGGAAAGACCTGACAAAATGAAACCCTCTTCTATCAACTATATCAACCGACGAGACGAATGAAAAATAAGTGTCCTATTCCTAAATTGGTACATAGATGTTCCAGTGATATCATATAGTTATTGACTCTTGATGAAGTTGATACAATGATTTATCAACCCCAGAGATATGATATTCACCGAGGCCAATGGCCAAAGGTGAATGTCTTATCTATGGTGTTGATAAATAATTGTATTCTCTAATATCAAAAGTCTACGGAAGCGTATTAGGGCCATCCTTTTTTTATTTTTATTTTTTTCAAATTGTCGACTTTTATCTTGGAAATTCCAACTTTAATCTTGTAATTATCAACTTTTATCTTGGAATTATCAACTTTAATCTTAGAATTATCAACTTAAATCTTGGATCAACTTTAATCTTGGAATTTCCAACTTCAACTTTAATCTTGGAATTTCCAACTTCAACTTTAATCTTGGAATTTCCAACTTTAATCTTGGGATTATCAACATTAAACTAGGAAATTCCAACTTTAATCTTGGAATTATCAAATTAATCTG
Organism: Mytilus coruscus; assembly: GCA_017311375.1. Lineage (NCBI taxonomy): Eukaryota > Metazoa > Mollusca > Bivalvia > Mytilida > Mytilidae > Mytilus > Mytilus coruscus. The sequence continues at coordinate 61,850,484 of CM029607.1, read as the reverse complement.
GGAAATGACTGATATTTTGCTTATAGCCCATAGTTTATTGTGTTTCTCCGTATACTTAATCTACATATTAATATTTTCACGGCTAAATGTTAAAGTAAAATAGACGTGTCTTGTATATCTTCACGTAGCTTAATATTAATGAAAGGGTGCAACTTCCTATTAATGGGTATACGTGGATATGACAAAAATATGGGTCATAATTTTGCTAGATTTTATATATATGACACTACTTTTAATGGCATTCCATTTTGATATGCATTGTTCTTTCATAATTTTATATTGATTTGAGGTATGTTCTACAAATCTTATAAAAATATGTTAGTGGAAATTTTATATAAATGGCCAATTGTAGTATTTGAATCAATCAGGGGCTTTATATTTACATATATATAAAGTGTCTGAATCTATACATTTTAAAATTAAAATATTGTATATAAGTAAAGATCATTCTTTGTATATATTTATTGGCCAAGGCGAGAGTCCAGTGAGCCAAAACTCACGATTTTCTCAATGTAGAGATTCACTCGATTAATGAAAGTCAGAAAAATCGGTATTGGTCTAATGAGGGTTGGAAGATTAAAGTTGGAATTTCCAAATTTACTGTTGATAATTCCATAATTAATGTTGTTAATTCCAAGATTATAATTCCAAGATTAATGTTGATAATTCTAAGAACAATATTCCGTTTGTTTCATTGTGAAAAGGGAATTCAAAAATTGGTGAATACAATGATCAACATGGTGGCCATAGCTGCATGCGGGATTGAGTTTAATATAAACACGGTGCAGATCTGCATTTACAGAACTTCACATATTTTTAAAAGTGTTTGCATAGTATTAAGTTTTCTATCACCACAACTAAAGTAGGGGATGGCTGTATTAATTTAGTTTTCATCTTTCGTTTGAATATATTTATATTTCGGGAGGTCCGTATGTCGGGGTTTAGGTTAGTTCATTAGTGGTAGTAGATGGAAGAAAGTATTTTCTGATTATATCTAGTCTGTAATGGGGTACAACATAATTGTTACTATTTCGCAAAGCATAATTTGATATTTGACAATCAAGAGGGGCATTAAATCGCAGAGGTAATCATGGGCAGTCCCATTATGTAATTATAAAGAATTGAACATATTGAGATTTTTCTACTTTCGTCTATCCACTAGCAATTACCAGTCTGTTTTAAAATATATAGCTTATTCCCGACCGACGATCATACACGGGCAATCCATTTACTTTGGTTCCTGCTTACAACTAAACATGTTCTAAATTATCAAAATTTTGTTGAGTACAACTGTCTCATAACTCACATGTATATTCCATAATTGGTCTAATAAATGTTAAGGATATTCAAGTAAGATAATTTCTATTCAATACCTAATTCAATATTTTAAGAACATTTAACATGGTGTTTGCATAATATATTGTGTTTTCTATATGTGTGACTATTTACTATTGGTATCAAAAATAATTCCTAAGTGTTTATGACAGACGACACATTCTACTGCAAGATTTTGAAGTTCAATTTCAATATCACCATGCGGAGAATTACAGGAGAATACCGTAGCCTTTGTCTTATTGGGATTATAATCAATTAGCCAATCTTTAAACCATGTTGACATTTGTTCTAAATCGCTATCTAAGACATCCTCTATTGTGTAATGACTATTATCGCTATTTTACGAAATTTTACTTTGATCTAACTGACTGATAATTTCCTTTCTCAGGACAGTAGAGTGAAATGAAAATTATCGCTGGAAACTAAGGGCGCACGTGCCGTTGTCAATGAAATTAACAACGTCGTCATAGGTAAAATAGCGATAAACAGATTACCATTGGTCATCTCAACTCGATTTCTTTTCTCACTTTCGCCGTACCGGCTCAAGCGAGAAAATCAATCTCGTTGAGATGACCAACGATAATCTATAATTACTGGAATAAGTAAGTGATGTGTCATCAGCAGATTGAATTATCTAATTATCATTCATGTAATTTACATAAAACAGGAATAGATATCAGTTGAATGTAATTGAAAATTCTATTATAAATGGAGATGTTATGTTTACATTAACCAAAATATTGTGTAAGTTTCAGTCTTTGTTCGAGTTACATGTATTTAAAGAATGTTCGTTATCCTTGTTTTTTACTTTTTGTCAGATATTCTGAATCATCTAGATTTATCCATGTAGTGCCATTATAAATATTTTACCCGCTAATTCCTACTTTTCTTTTGATAATTTTATTACAAAAGTTTAAAAAGCCATTTTCGAAAATCTTATAAAATCCTTGTTTCTTATTCATTGTTGTTGATAGACAAAATGTGCCAATGTTAAATTTATGAAAAGTCTAAAGAAAATCATTTCCCGCCAATTTTTGAATTGCTTATATCTCAATAACAAGGACACTGACATTTCATCTTTTTATCTTTTTAAGTTCTGTTATTCATATACTATCAATTGATAACAATCTTTTAAAAAGCTAGGAGCGAACTATGACTTCAATTTGAAACCAAAATGTTGCTCAAACTTTAAGTAAAACTCGAATTTCAGTTCAAAAGTAAAACATAGCCTTTCTTTACATGTTTATTATTTATGTTTTATCCTTTAGGCTCTGTTATTTGGAATAAGAGTAAGAACGAAACAGTATAAAGACAGTGTAATATCAGGTACATACTTTGATATAATTTGTTTAATGTTTCAGATCTTTTGATCACGAACGTCAAAGGAAGTTCATTTCCTCTTTCACCTAAACTTTGTCCTTACAAAATTATATAAGTTATTCTCCACAAAGCTAAATATATTGCGTGCATTTCATTTTATTTTCCATTTCTTAGATGTCATAACGATTGCATGATCTGAACTAGTATCCTAGTATTTCGTTGTATTATTTGATCTTATTTATCTCCAGGAACATATGTTATCAATTGCTTTTTACAAACACGATAAAAATGTTATGCATATTCCTATGCATGTCGTACCTACAAAATACTAATTGGCAAGGCCATCAGCTACACAATACTCATGCTGAGCTTTTTTACAAAATTTAAATGACATACATGAACCCTAAACAATGCGGCCAGACTGCTAGTCACAAACATCCAAGTTTTTGTTTCCCCGGTACTGAAATGCTTTTTTCCCCTCGGTTTTGGTTTGTGACCCGGATTTGTTTTCGGTTAATCGATTTATGACTCTTGAACAGCGTTATACTACTGTTGCCTTTATTTAACATACTTTTCTTTAATTGTTTGATAAACTACGAAATTTATAAGAAACTGAAGTTCAAACTCCATCAAGCAAAGTTGAACTTTGATAGATTTGGCTAATCTATTAATTTTTTTTTATCATAATGTTCCTCTTACATTCAAGTATAAAGAAAGAGAAGATGCGAAAGGGGTAATAAAATAGAAGTCCAATACAAAAAGACGACACCATAGTCAAAAAGTAAAACATGTTGGGAAGACAAACAACAAAACATAATACATCAAATTAAAGATTGAGATTATAAATTTTTGGCTTTAAAAATGTTGAGCGTTTTGATGAAGGCTTATCTAGAGAGAAGCGTGAAACGCACCTTCGTATAAAAAGTATTAATTCAACTGTTTATCCGATTAACTATAAACATAAATTCACATATTTAAAGTAATTGCTTACTTTTTTCAAAGCATGTTCAGGAATACAGTGTCCTAAATACTAAAAATTATATTTTTGGCATAATTTTTTTTTTACCTGGATAATCGCACAATCCGTTAACTCAAATTTCATGGAGTCTAAAGTTGGCTGTATGAGATGCCAATACAATAAACACATAACGAATATCAGTTTCAAATCTACTTTATTATAAATTAACTGATTATAAAACTTTGAATTTTTCGAACTACTAAGGATTTTCTACCCCAGGAATAGATTACCTTAGTTATATTTGACAAAACCTTTCGGAATTTTGAGTCCTCAATGCGCTTCAACTTCGTACATTATTTAGTCCTTATAACTTTGTTGATTCGAGCGTCACTGACGAGTCTTCTGTAGACGAAACGCGCGTCTGGCGTACAAAATTTTGTAAGTATGTATGATGAGTATATCCTCAATAAATAAAATACCGAACTTCTTGACAAAATGAAACTCTACTAGCAACTATATCTTTAAATTGGTACATGAATGTCCAGTGTTATTATATAATTATTGAGTTTTGATGAAGTTGGTACAATGATTTATCAACCCTACAGATATGATATTCACCAAGACCGATTCCCAAGGGTGAATGTCTTATCTATTGGGTTGAGAAATCGTTGTATTAACTGACATTAAAAGTCAACAATAGTTTAAAATATAACTGTTTTATCTATCTCCAATTTCTAGTACTGTCTCAAGATATTTAATTGTTCTTTTTATACTGAATGTATTATCTACTTTGACAGTTGCTTAACTTTTATAGTTCAATTAGATGCGACAAAAACAAAATAACATCGAAAAAAAAGAGAAGAAAAGTAAACTTTTTATAACTTTTTTAAGTTGAAATATTCAATTAGATGTATATAAAGAAAAATGACATCGGAAACAAAGAAGAAGAAAAATAAAGATGAAAATATGTATGAAGTAATAAGCCTACGTTATTTGCGTTGCCTAGGAAAGAACCATTTATAAAAGACAAATTGAAAGAGTTGGTATTGCAATGTTTCATAAAAAAGAATGACCAACATAGATACAAGTATCTTGTCTTAGGGAAGGATAATTCTACTTTGTAAAATCACTCTGATTCAAAGAAAACATTCTCTGAAACTAACATTATCAAGATGCTTCATTTCGTGATTGACAACATATTTGTTACGATCGGAGGACGTGTTTTTCAACAAACTATCGGCATACCCATGGGAACCAACTGTGCCCCTCTTCTTGCCGACTTGTTCCTTTATTCATATGAGGCTGACTTCATACAGGAACTTCTTAGGAAGAAAGAAAAAAAAAGTTAGTCGTATCATTTAACTTTACTTTTCGCTATATAGATGATGTTCTCTCACTAAATAATTCAAAATTTGGTGACTATGTTGAACGCATCTATCCCATCGAACTTGAGATAAAGGATACTACAGATACAGTTAAGTCTGTTTCATATGTTGACTTACATCTAGAAATTGACAATGAGGGTCGGTTGAAAACAAAACTTTACGACAAAAGAGATGATTTCAGCTTCCCAATTGTGACCTTTCCATTTCTATGTAGCAATATTCCAGCAGCGCCTGTACATGGAGTATATATCTCCCAATTGATACGATATTCCCGGGCTTGTATTCCCTATCATGATTTCCTTGATAGAGGGTTGCTGCTCACAAGGAAGCTATTAAACCAAGAATTCCAAACGGTGAAGTTGAAATCATCCTTCGTAAATTTTACAGACGCCATCACGAGTTGGCTGACCGGTATGGAATATCCGTTTCACAGATGATAGCGGATATGTTCCTAATGTCGTAACTACAATCCCGTCCTCTTTTCACGAATGTGACCTATCGAATTAGACCTGTTACCGGGTTTGTACTAACATAAGCAACACGACGGGTGTCACATGTGGAACAGGATCTGCTTACCCTTCCGGAGCACCTGAGATCACCCCAGTTTTTGGTGGGGTTCGTGTTGCTTAGTCTTTAGTATTCTATGTTGTGTTTTGAGTACTGTTGTTTGTCTGTTTGTCTTTTTCTTTTTTAGCCATGGCGTTGTCAGTTTATTTTCGATTTATGAGTTTGAATGTCCCTCTGGTATCTTTCGCCGGATAGGCATTAAAAAGCAACTACCAAAAGGTAATAGGTTTTGTGTTTTTTGTGTTTTTTTTTTTTTTTTCAAAGTAAAAACTAAAAGATTTTTCGGAATATGTATATATGTATATGTCTAGGTTAGTCTATGAAAAGGTATATACTATGAAATTTAGAGCGAGGGACATTATCACGGTTTTTCAATTCATGACATCTTCCTGAACATGATGAAATATTTGGCAATGGACATTAAGGAACCAATGATCAATCAATTAATTCATGACAAAATAGATCAATTTCCCCAAGAAAGTTAAAACAATCATCCCCAAGTTGCCTTAATTTCCCTTCACAATGTTTCATAGAACACACTTTTTTGTGTACAAAGTAATTGCATGGATGATAAATTATCACAATTCTAAGATAGCGTTGTACTCTAATCAAGGTATAAAAAACCATATTTGTTACTCTTTATTGAAATGAAAGAAACTTGCAATTGTCAAAAACATTTTTAGATCCAAAGATTTTCATAGCAGATTATTTAAAAATCAATGCGAAAACTAATTACAAACTACTATAGTATTTGATTTAATTTGGAACACAGCATTTCATTTCAAAATAGCCAGTGGCAATTTTTGTTTTAATGTCTTGATTACGATACAATGAAATCTTACCCTTGTGGCGATTCATGCGTAGTTACTTAGTACACGGAAAAAGTATGTACTATGAAAATTAGAAGGGTAATTCAAGCAATTTGATTGGACGAGAAGTTGTAAGTATGTGCTAAATACAAAACAAGACAAGATATAAAAAGCGTGGTAAGTCTTTTGATTAACTTTGTCCCTCTCGATCACAATTATTTTATTGTTTAGAATGTCAGAGTCAAACTATGGAAAACACCTAAGGGATAATCTATTTAATGTAATTAGTCTTAGTAGAACCAATCCCCATGAAAAGAGTAACTCGATTATATACAAAGGTTAGCAGACGAAGCTTCATAAAATCTGATAACGTTGTCTATAAAAGTAAAACAACAAAATTGCCGAACTCCGAGGAAAATTCAAAACGGAAAGTCTCTTAACAATTTGCAAAATCAAAAGCTCAAACACATCAAACGAATAGAAAACAACTGTCATATTCCTGACTTGGTACAGGCATTTGCTTATGTAGAAATGGTGGATTAAACCTGGTTTTAAATCTAGCTTAACCTCTCACTTGTATGACTGTCGCATAAAATTCCATTATATTGACAACAATGTGTGAACAAAACAAACAGACATGATAGGTAAAAATGTCAACAATAGAGGTACAGCGACAACATTGTAGTATAATCTCAATCATCACCATAAAAACAAACAAATATGTCAACCAAGAAAAACAAAATGGCACATAGACAAAGCACATAAGCAAACATGAAACACAAGAATATAAAAAAACGACAACAGCACACCAACAACTTGGTGGGATGTACAAGTACTGGGCCATGCCTAAAGGATATTACAAGAATGGACCAAACAGTAAACGTTAATAATTTACAAAGGCAAATAAAAGAACACTATAACACATAATTAAAATGATAAACAACGTCAGTACCTAGAATCTACACACCAATACCATCATTAAGTGCATAAATAACATTTTTGTTTACTTTGTACACTCTGTTTTTACGATCTTATGCAATGACTTCATACGTGTAAAAGGAATATGAAACAAAACTGTTTAGTGTAGTGCCATCCATAAATGTTGTAGAGCTCTAGCTTGTCTCTTGCATCCCATCTCCATTTGAAATAATGCGATACTTAAATACAAAAAGGAAGATGAACACTATACGGGAAATAAATTCAGTGTTGAAGGTAAATTTAAGTTCAAAGCCATCTAAAATAGCAAAATTAACCATATAACCGTCAATGGTGTGTAATCATTTTGAAGACCCACATAGTCTGTGTTAAAATGGCTATATACTAGTCAACAAATAAAACGACACAAGGCAATGTATTTCCCATATATAATGAAATTGGAAACAATGTACCAAGGTTAATAATTGCCAAATTGGTTTTATATTTACAGAGTGTTATTTTCTTATCAGCCCTATTGATTTAAGGCAAATACGCGATTTTTTTATTTTTTGCAATTTTTGTTATTTCAAAAAACGTTTTTTTTCACCCAAAAATTCAAAAGTCGATATTAGAACTTAAAACTTTAAACTTAAACAGGGTCTGCTTAAAATCTTGAATGCCTTTGCAGATATTTGAATACTTAATTCTCATCTTCGAAATTTAGTGCCGACTTTTGTCATCATTTTCCGCAAAATAAATTTGACCCCTGTGTTCAATAACACGGTATTTTCTCATTTTTCGATTTGGTCAGATTCTTTTAATCATATGCATTTGCTTTGCAAATGAATGTTTTTCATCGGATAATTTAACAGTTTTTCCTATTTATTATATTTCATGATAAACAGTAGGACAACCGGATGTGCCTTTTTGGCCAAAATGTGATTCGGCGGCGCTCAGTAGTCCTACGCGCAAAATTGGACTATTTTGCGTCGGCTGACGTCACTTGAAAAATGGCGCGCTTTTGTTATTATTTTTCATTCGTTCATGGCAAAGTACCGACGGTAAATATTATTGATTGTAAGCACATCTTTCTGAGAAAAATATATGAGTTTACAAATTATTTTCAATTACGAACATTAAAATGACAGTTAATATTATTTTCTTATATCTGAACATAGAATTTCGGATTTTGATTTTCTGCACTGTAGAATTAATTGGCAATATAAAAATGGGAACAAAAAATACCTATATTTCGATTTTCTAAAAATTTTTACATCCTATTCTCGCTAGTAGTTGGCATCGAAATTAGTAAATAACAGGGGTATTCAAGCCAGGGCAAAATTTGTTCCAATTTTAAAGTGGGGGTCTGAATTTTTTATAGTTTTTTCATTGCATGAGCGGAAGATTTAGAAATTGGAAGAGTTTCTGTTTTTAAAGTGAATATTCATTCAAATGTCATGAAAATGTGAATCCTTGGATATTAAACCCCTTTAGAATTAACAATATGTGTCAATAAATTGTAAAATTATAGACTTTTTTCGAAATTGAAGAAGGCGCCATTTTCGTCTATTTTTCTATTACGTCTATTGGTCTGCTATAATTATTAGCTGTTTCTAAAAAATCTTCGCCTCGATTTTTTTTTATACTTATATATAATAATCTTTGGTACATAACGTATATGTTACGAAAGAAGTAGGCACTTCTATCGAGTAGAAATTGAGAACGGTCATATTTATTTCGTATGTCCCCACTACGGGGGCGTGGTCCTCCCTCAACCTTGTTTCTGAAGTACACGATAGCTGTTCATCTCTCGAAAATAATTCGCCTCTATAAATAATTTAAATATAACAAATATTTTTAAGACATTAATAAGTGTTTTAACTGCTAATGACATTTTGAAGCAGAATTGCCGGAATCGACCTCAACTGAAGTTGTATATTTCCGGCGCCGAAAATGTCTACGTAAAATGTTATTAAAAGTTTGAACCTTTTCTTCTTTTTAGAAATTTTGTTTATTTAAATGACAAGGAAGTCATGCGATATGTTGAATTATTTGAATAAAGTATGTAAAAGTCTGTTGAAAATAATGCGAATAAACTGTATAACGTGGGAGGGGCAGTAGGATTTTTTTTCTGGATTGACTTTTTATTTGCATTCATTGCTACACATGCTTATATATATATATTTTTTTTTCTTAATTTATTTTCACTTTTGTATACAGATGCAGAATATTCATTTTCAGTCTGTCATGTGTCATGTTATTTAGGCGCCTTTCATAGCTTACTATGCGGTATTGGTTTTGCTCATTGTTGAAGGCGGTCAGAGACCTATACTTATTAACCTGTACGTCATTTGGTATCTGGTGGAGAGTTGTCTCATTGGCAATCATACCCCAACTTCTCATTTTATATTGGAACTGTAATCAAGTCTAAAGCAGGCCAACTAAAAGAGAACTATAGTACCTTTAATAAATAACTACTTAAAAAAAAACAATTACAATGTACATATATAACAAGAGTACACACACTGAAATGTCTCGACTACTGTACTGACCATTGACTTTATGTTGTTAGTCCTACATATGAAGTTTTACTACAAGTATCACATTAACATTTTTGATCCAAGAAAATGAGGTCACTGTCAGGTAAACCAAGCCGGAAATAAATGAATATAGATATAAGAAGATGTGATATGAGTGCCAATGAGACAACTCAATTGTATACCTTTAATACAATCATTCCATACACAGAATATAGATGACCTATTGCTTATAGTATAAAAACAGACAAAACCATGGAAATTCTATATTAACCAATGAACCATGAAAATGAGGTGAAGGTCAGATGATACCTGCCAGACAGACATAAACACCTTACAATCATTCTACACACCAAATATAGTTGATCTATTGCTTAAAGTTTTAAGAAAAACAGACCAAAACACAAAAACTTAACATAGCAATGAACCATGAAAATGGGGTCAAGGTCAAATAAAACCTGCCAGACTGACATGTACATTGTAAAATATTTCCATACACCAAATATAGTTGACCTTTTGCATACAGTATTAGAAAAACAGATCAAAACACAAAAACTTAACATTGAGCAATGAACCGTGAAAATGAGGTCAAGGTCAAATGAAACCTGCCAGACTGACATGTACATTGTAAAATATTTCCATACACCAATATATAGAACCAATTGCATACAGTATTAGAAAAGCAGACCAAAACACAAAAACTAAACTATTACCACTGAACCATGAAATTGAGGTCAAGGTCAGATGAAACCTGCAGTCGGACATGTACACCTTACAATCATTACATACACCAAATATAGTAGACCTATAGCTTATAATATCTGAGATTTGGACTTGACCACGAAAACTTAAACGTGTTCACTGATCCATGAAATGAGGTCGAGGTCAAGTGAAAACTGTCTGACAGTTATGAGGACCTTGCAAGGTACACACATAACAAATATAGTTATCCTATTACTCTTAATAAGAGAGAAATTAACATTACAAAAAATCTGAACTTTTTTTCAAGTAGTCACTGAACCATGAAAATGAGGTCAAGGACAAGGGACATATGCCAAACGGAAATTTCATATCATAAGGCATCTATATACAAAGTATGAAGCGTCCAGGTCTTCTTCCTTCTGAAATATTAAGCTTTTAAAAAGTTAGTTTAAGCCGCCGCCGGCGGATCACTATCCATATGTCGAGCTTTCTGCGACAAAAGTCGCAGGCTTGACAAACATCAATGAAATATTTCAAAGGATACAATGTAGCTAGGCATATGAAATATTTTTTCTGTATGCTGTGCACCTACATTCTCCTTTCGGTTACAGGGGCTATGTTGTAAGGTTGTCTGTATTATAGCTTATGATAGTTATGTGGTGTTGAATGCAGGTCCTATGGGGCATAGACCCCGACCCCAAATTGATAGGGATAAAATAATCAAATGTTTTCACTCTATCTCAACAACAGGGCAAATGTGAAGGAAATCAATCCAAGCATACTAGATTATATAAGTATGTGATATGTGATAAATACTCAATTCTGTATGGAAATAAGTATCATAACTTTGGAATGACAAAAGTGAGCTTATTTGATCAAATCTAAACTTGTGATACAATTTCTTGAAAAGTATCAAAGCAAAGTTGAGTTCTTCTACAACATTTGGGTAAATGTCTTATTTTCCATGAATAACGTCCACTAATTCTGAATGAAAAAACTTGAATTTGTCAAAAGCAAAGGGGAGCTTTCTTTTGTTATTCCTAATCTTGTGTTAAAATTTCAGGATAATAGGTGTAGCATTTCGAGTTTTCGAATATATCTCAAATATTTGGATGTCACTTAAAGTATAAAATATAAAAAATGGAATCTTATTAATTATATAACAGTGATATTGCTATGATAAAAATTTCATGAAAACAACTGAGTCAATAATCTGAATTTATTACAAAATATTGAAAATTTCACTTATGCACATTTTGATGAGTCTCACATATTCAAAATTCCTCTTTGTACAACACTTTGAAGCCCATATTCTGCTAAATTTTCATTTATTAAATGCTGCATTAGTTCAACGAAAATGTCTGCTGATAATCAGTCGAACCACCTAGGTATATCTGGTGGGGTTACCATCTTGGCTACAATTCTGTACATGACTATATATCTCTCTTAACAAATTTCATATAAATTGCTGAATCCAGGTATTGAAATTTTATCCTCTAGTAAATTATCCTTCTGCCAGGATCTGTTGTGTACTGAAAATAAGAAAAAAATGTTGTTATTAAAATAAGTTTGTTAATTCAATCAAAAGTTATGAAGAATGATAATTATGATATATTGTATTTCATTGTTATGAAAATGGTCTGCTCACATCATTCAGAATCTGAAAAAAATGGTCAAATTGAAAAAAGTTTCATTAATTTTGGTGAAGGAGGTTAACAAAATAATTGAAATTAAAAGCTTTCAGAAACATCATGTTAACACTTCATCAGGATATGATGCACATCATGTAAGAGTTACTTCCCTTATATTGTTATCGATCATATAAATTAATTTTAAATTACTGTACCCTACATTCTTGAAATCATAGTACATTGTAAATAACCGACTTTTATAACCCTAAACAGACACTTTTTGATTACTTACCCTAACATATTGTAGTCATACTGTTTTCTACGAACAAAAATAATTTTGCTTCCAACATCACTCCATCAAAATGTGTTGCTGCAATCACATAGACATTCCATTTCTATTTTCTTGTTACTTATTACTAGTAAAAGTATTTTTGTTTATATATAAAAGTCCTCTGTTTTAACCCATAGTGAACATCTTTCTCCATTCTGTAAATACAAAGTAAATGTACATACAATTACTAAAGGTATATAACTAAATTCTTCAAAGCAAAATTAAACTTTGTATTGTTATCATCAACACAAGAATACAAATTTGACAAATAAATTACCAACAAAATACATGTACATGTATTATAAATAATTATGCCCCCTAACATTTTTCTAAATACGTAAAAGTTACAGGCAAAGAAAACATTTCAAAGTCTTGAAAAATATTTTTAGGTTTAACATGGAGAATATTTATGTGTTACGTAAACTTTTGATTACATTATTATATTTAATATTGTACATAAACAGCGTAACATGTACATTGTACAATGCATGCTGAAATTTTATACATTTTGGGGTCAACTATAACCTTTTTTTTTTAATTCTGGAACCTCCACTGTCGTGACTGTATTGACACTTAATTGACACCTTGAATTTGATAATATTAATGAAGTTTGAGAAAATAATATTGTCAATGGATTTTCATTTTTAATAGATAGTTGGAAAACTGTAACATAATGAAATTATACAGACATTATTTTGTTAGTTTCTGGCGAAACATGTCATAGATATAAGAAGATATGGTATGAGTTCCAATGAGACAACTCTCCATCCAAGTCAAAATTTATGAAAATAAAGCTTTGGATTTTCAAACATTTTGGCCACGAGCATCACTGAAGAGACATTGATTGTCGAAATGCGCATCTGGTTCAGAAAAATTGGTACCGTTTATGTTATTACAGTTCAAAGTACGGTCTTCAACACGGAGTCTTGGTATGTATAAGCTTTCAAATGGGTAGGCGATTGGATAATTTCAATGTGTAAATTTCTTTAATAATTTCTGAGATATGAATTAAGAGGATGACTTTTTAATTTTTTTTTTTTTTTTTTAAGGGGAGGGGGGAGTCTTAGGGTAATGAATATTCTGGTTTGGTAAATGTACATGATGTACATGTAATCAAGGTAATAACTGAACATAATATAAACATTACTCAAGAGTGCTGACACAGGATGAACATGAATATTCTGTCAATTAAAATGCAAGAAATAATTGTGTACAGAATGAAAATAAATTTAATAAGCCATAATAGCAAAAATAAGAATGAGTATTCTGTCCCCTTAAATTCATCCTACCCACCCACATAAAAATCAAATGGTCATCCACTCAGGTATCTTTGTATTTTATATTTAAATGTTTAATTTTTAATGAAACTTTTATACTGTCTTCATCATGTTTATGGAAGTTTTTATAAGTTTTGGTGTATATGAACTGGAACAAATATATTTCTATTAGACCAGGTATAAAGTAGTCAACAGTTAAAGTGACTAAGTCTTACATTCTAATGAGTTGATACATGTAGAGACTTTTTGAGTTGAACATGAGACGTTCGGCAAATTTCATGCAGTATATTTGTGCAAAAAATGACCCCCCTTTTTAGAGAACTTACAGTAGGCATAAAACGTGATCACCCGTGCATTCAACTTTGATTCATTTTGGTCGGTATTTGCTGGTAGAGGTTTACAATGTTCTTTTATCTAAGCACCAAGTGATTTCCCAAGTGATAGCGTCAATATTTTCCAGGGAGATTGTGAAGAACACTTTGAACAGTTTGAAAACGGATGTATACGGGGCGAATACCTAAGACCCAAATCCGAATCTAATTTACCAGTGTTGGGTGTAAATAGTGGATTCAATATATGATAGGAAATGATGAAAATGGGATTTCATGTTTCATATAATTTTACGCTTTATTTTTGCCGTTTAAATCATTTCTTGGGATCACACTTATTTGAAAATAATTAGCTGAATATCTGAATTAAGCCTTTACCTTTTATGTTGTGTGACATAAAGTTAAAGCATCCAAGAATGTCATAAATGCAACTTTACAGCGTGAAATGCCAAAACCAACGTCAAAAAATGGCCGCCATTACGTTTTGACAACGTCGTATAGTGAACCGTATCACTAGGCACCGAAATCCTTACTCAGAAGATTCCGGTTGTCCTACTGAAATTGGAGTTCAAACTTGTATATCGTTACTTTAAATGACTAGTATAATTCGGGAGTTAGCCTTTAATACACAAAAAACAACAAAAAATGTATACAGAACATACAATAAAATTATGTGACTCGCCAAAACCTTTAACGAAAGATTTCGGCAAACGAACAAAATCGGTAAAGATATATTGTGTTTAAGAAGAGGTTGGAATATGTTGTTACAAAACCGTTGTAATAGTGGCTAGTGGTTAAAGCAAACATACTGTCAATTTCAATAACGATTAAAATTGGTAAATAGAAGTATATGTGTACGTGCATTCGTTATACACTTTATTGGTACGGTTAACGATCGACAAAAGACCAAATTGTTATGGCGACCGTTAAACATTTTTGCAGTAGTAAAAGATTTAAATTGAATATACAAGTATTAATGTACTAAAAATATGCTTGAAAAAAATTTGCAATATTTGATGCATTACGACTAATTCTCAATGACAGAATGTGAAAGTAATCCGATAACTTAATTAATATATAGGCTTTGGTACTTTTTAAATACTATTTTTATATAAGTTATTGAATGTCAAGGTCAGAGAGTGATATCTCAGACGTCTAATACATTGTAATAGAAAACACTCATGACCAATCTTGCTTGTTGCGTTTTCTCTTCTCCTATGCAACATCAAAAGTTTAAAGGCATTACAGGGTCTTTCCATTATGTCTTATCTTCACAAAACTTATTACAATAATCCCTCCGAAAACGAACATTATTCTATTATAAAGGCAAAAGGGAAAATTACTGATAATCACTATAGATAAATATTTTGATAATTAACATTGACCATAATTTCAGATAAGAGGATAAACTTTTTAATGTATCAACGTCACATGACAAAGACAAAGGTCGTCTATAAGGTTATAGAAACATTCATTTAATCTATGTATATGCATTGATGTATAAACACATATATTTTGTATTTTTATAATAAAAGGGGATAAATATTTAAAGTTTGATTAGTTCCTTGACAATTTAAAAGTGATAAACACTTCATTTTCAATAAATATAGAATAAGGTGATGTAACCAATACATCTGAAGAACCTCATCGCGATAGTCACGCGATGTTATAAACAATTGAAATCGAATGTGTTTGCTAAAGATCATACAGCCTCACTGTTTTTAACATGGCTACAACTGACAATCTACAATATTTGGAGTCATTGGATAACGTCAGATAAAACATGACATCTGAATGAAAACTTACAGATTGGACATGGTATCATCAGTTTGTCATCCCAATGTTGCATAAAACAAAGAAGCTTTATATAAAAAAAAAAGAGCTACACAAATGATCAATTCGTGCAACACATTTCTTTCTTTTTTTTAGTGATCATTGTCCTCAGTGATAATGTCATCCAGTAAATCCTTTAATATAATTTTACGACAAATATTAGCTTTTTATTTCCTGTTTTCAGAAGAAAAAAAAAATAATCCTAGAGTTTGATTTATTGCAGTGTAGTATGAAAGTCGACAATTCCAATGAGTTGTGTAACAAAAATATATAATCAATAAAGAGAATTGGACTGAAGCAAAAATAAGATATAAGTTCAATTATAGAGGGCATTACTATAAGACAAAGGTCAGAATAAAATAGAATAAATGCTTTTTATATACGAATTTAAGTATAAACTGCGTCTTTGTTTTCAGATCCATGCATTTATTATTCTTCATTGGATTTTTGAAGTAATTTAGTGTGAAAAGTATTTGTTACAAATTACATTCCACACAAAAACATATTTTGTTGAACAGTAAAGATTTAACATTTTTGATCTGATCTGACCGATTACACGGATATATCCCTATAGTCGTAGCCACATCCCCGTGTGAATGACAGATACATTGTGATAATAATAACAGTCGGGAGGTTGGCAATTTTTTATCTAGCACTTCGGCTTGTTGCGTCCAATGAATCACTTGAACAGATGGTAATTAAAAGAAAAGATAAAGCTACCTCATTAAAAGCTTTTTATATCACGACTTACTTGATAAATATTAACTGTCTGTCTCGTTAACCAGGTCTAATCCACCATTTTCTACATAAGAAAATGCCTGTACTAAGTCAGGAATATGGCAATTGTTGTCCATTCGTTTGATGTGTTTGTGCTTTTGATTTTGCCATTTGATTAGGGACTTTCCGTTTTGAATTTTCCTCGGAGTTCAGTATTTTTGTGATTTAACTTTATATATGCTCCATATGTCTTCACCACAGTTTATAAAATTAAAAGTTTTCATCGAAAAAGAGCTCTTCATCGGATACACACGTGTCATAAGCGGCTGGTGCCTCTAGTACAAGCGGAATTGTTAATAGTTATAAAAGAAATACCCAGAACGGAGGTGATAATATCTCTTGGTTTAATAGCTTCCTTGTGAGCAGCAACCCTCTATCAAGGAAATCATGATAGGGAATACAAGTCCGGGAATATCGTATCAATTAGGAGATAGAAACTCCGTATGCAGGCGCTGCTGGAATGTTGCTACATAGAAATGGAAAATTCACAATTGGGAAGCTGAAATCATCTCTTTTGTCGTAAAGTTTTCAAGCGACCCTCATTGTCGTTATTAGATGTAATTCAAGATATGAGGCAGACTTAACTGTATCTGTTGTATCCTTTATCTCAAGTTCGATGGGCTTGATGCGTTCAACATAGTCACCTAATTTTGAATTATTAAGTCAGAGAACATCATCTATATAGCAGAAAGTAATGTTAAAGGATACTGCTAACTTCTTTTCTTTCTTCCTAAGAAGTTCCTGTATGAAGTCAGCCTCATTAGAATAAAGGAACAAGTCGGCAAGAAGAGGGGCACATTTGGTTCCCATGGGAATGCCGATAGTTTGTTGAAAAACACGTCCTCCAAACGTCACAAATATGTTGTCAATCAAGAAATGAAGCATCATGATAATGTCAGTTTCAGAGAATTTTTTGTTTGAATCAGGGTGATTTTTTACAAAGTAGGATTTATCCCTCCCTAAGACAAGATACTTGTATCTACGTTGGCCATTCTTTTTTTTTTTATGAAACAAAGCAATACCAACTCTTTCAATTTGTCTTTTAGTTTGGAATGGGGAATACTTGTGTAAAGTGTAGAAAAGTCAAATGTTTTAATACTATTGCAAGATGAAAGAGTCTTAGATTGTATGTACTCTAAAAGATCTTTGGAATTTTTAGTATCCACATCTGATTCACGCCACCTCTAGAATAGGCAGTTTCACAATAACTTTGAAGCCCGGCTTTGATTGCTGATAAGATTGATGTTAATAATTTTGAAAGAGGTTTCGTGGAGCAGCTGCGAGTTGCCTTGACAACGGAATGTGAAATATGAACAGTACAGTCATATACTGATACGTCGTTGAGAGATCAACAGTTTATTGGTATACAGACCCCCGGAGAGGGTGAAAAAATGAAAGTACAAAATAACAATAATAAGCTTACTATTAAGACAACACTTACACAATAAATGTCAAATAGTAGTACATTCACAAAGAAAATGGTTATAAAATTGAGAATGGAAATGGGGGCCACCAATGGGTCTTCAATACAGTTCAATACAAGTAACTCTTGTACACTACACTTATGATAATTCAGAAAACCTTCGAAATACATCATAATATATCAGAAAAAAGATTGCACACACGTATCTTAATAGGCAAGAAAAATGATAGGTTGCATCTGTACTTGACTGTACTTTTCATAACACGCACGATATAAATGTGTAAGCACGTTGAGACTGTGCGTGCTGTATTCTTGAAAATTCGAGCGTGACCCTTGTCTTCATCAATAAAACACAAAAATAAATCCTAACATGTGGGAATGACAAATAATGAATGGAATTTACCTTAAGGGGAAAATGCATACATAAAAAATACAAACAGTACTGTTTACCCACGGCGGCAAGATATACTCATGTCATTTGTAAATGAACATCAATAATCAAATATGAAGCCATTGAAGATGCATAAAATGTATAATTCAACAATTTGCACAACAATATAAAAAAATAAGCACAAATATAAAAGGTTAACTTACTCTAGTGGTGGATTAAACTCCAAGTTGAAAAAACAACGTGTTTTAGTTTTGACAATAATCGAGGGATTGATGTGACTGGGGAGTGAAATGATCGAAAAGGGACGACATGGCCAATTCGGCACTTAGACCTAAACAGTACAGCCAAGTTGGCAAATTTTACATATCTGGACACTACAAATTATATGACAAAACAAATGATTCCATTTTTATATTAATTCTAGCAAAATACCAAAATTCCCATATAAATGTTCGATAATTCGTACTTAAAATGAAAATGAAAGTGTTAACCTTAGGTAATCCGCACACGCCCATTCAACTGTTATCAACACACCAAGCTGAAATATTAGACCCTCAGTGAACTCTATCCATGATCTGATCTATATAATTCTTTCACATATTAACACCGCTGAATGCTCATTATTGCAAGACTTCGTTTTAACTTTCAAAGAAAAGGAGTTAACACATTTCCACATGAAAAGACAACTCTTAACAAACTCAAGGAATTTTAAGCGACAATTACATAAATTAAAACAGTCTGAATATATCAATCAGCGGTATATATGATCTTGTCATTTGTAATAAGGTACATGTACATCATTATGATGAAAAGTGAACAAGTTTCCGTAATCTACAGAAAGTTTACAGAGCTGAGATTTGTTTTAATGTAATGATGCTATCAAAGTTTTGACTGAAGCATACGATGATAGCTTCCTTTATCAAGGGGACATATGTTTTAACTTATATTGACACATGAAACATTGGATTCGATACAATATTTGGAGCAAATCCTTCTTTCATTAAGTCTCCTTTTTGTTGCTTGAAGGTTCGCGTTGTTCTTATCGTAATACAATAGGTCTTTGATATTTCGTTAATTTATGTTCCAATTGATTGTATACGGCTTACTACTTCTCGACACTTATCTCTTCCTTATCATTTAAGACCAACGCTGCAATTCCAGTTTGTTCGTCATAACCTGTGTTTACAATTGGACATTTTAAATCATAAGTTATATATACATTAATTAATTTATTAAATTAATTGGTTTTCTATATTGAGTCTCTATTTGAATGTTTTATCATTTAAATGTTTTTAAGCCTACATTTATACCGCGTATGAGTCCCGATTTTTATCAAGTTTGCAAAGATGCCTGACTTTCAGCGTTTTAATTTTACCTTTGAGTTCGATAATATTGTTAATACTTTCTTTACTGCACAAGAGACAACATTGTGGATTAAGCTACGACAGATACCGTTCTTGCTGCATGGGTTTTAGCTGACAAAGACAATGCTTTCGAACGGTAGAATACATATTAATGTAAGTAAAATGAGAAATTACTACGTTCCGAAAATGTACACATTATGAAGACACGGTGGTATATTGATTCCTATATGAGTCCTTGTAACGTTGGAACGCCTTTTTATTGTCCTAAACACCATGTCTCCTTATACTTATAACTATTCACCCAAAGTTTGCATTGTACCATCCTATAAGAAAAGCCGATGTGAATTAACAGTGAAATAGAAATGAAGCTGAAAATATCATTGATTTGCCTGTTTCTAATGCATCAATTCAAATTAGATCGAGTCCTTACCAGGAACGGTTATGCCATACACATTAGCTTCTAATATGGAGGGTAAGGCGGTCATTATATTGGCAACTCACCTTTAAATCTGAAATATACGTATGTATGTATTACGATTATTAAAATGAAATGTACACAGGCACATCTAAGATAATACAAAATTGAGTCCTTAAAATCAAAACATTTTACCATACTATTTTATAAATAAAGAATATTAACAAGTTGTCTCCAAATTTAATTGTATGTGTACATAAATATGAAACAGGTAGAATACACGTCTTTGGAGCGGAGAACAAACAAATTTATCTTTCTTAAAACAACAGTCGACCGTTCCGTTCATACCGCAACTCTCAAAACAGTAAACAAATGAAACGTTTTAGAAATTCATCGTAACAACATAAAACATAAACCTTTACAGAAACACCTTATCAAGGTCACAAACAAGGCTTTTTTCAGCTCAGTAACTGTATCAACCAAGCTTCCATACGTTCAATTCATTTGCCCAAATAGCATAATTGCAGTATAAATACAAATGTAAACCAAGTACAGTTAACGCTCAATGATTTTATGAAACTCTTTTCTCCTAAAATTCATGTAAAGTAAAACGACAGAACCAATTGACTCGTTTGCATTACGTTTTGCTCCTGATATCAAAACTCTTGTTATCGATAATGATATTTGTCAGTTGCCAATCCGACCAATTCGAGATTCGACTGTTTATCTGATTTAATCTACACACAAATCCATGTACCTTCTCGAATCATATTCAAGAATACAGTTAATACTAAAACTATTATATTTTTGGCATAAATTTCGTTTTACCTGGTTAAACGCACAATCCGTTAACTCAAATTTCACTGAGCCTAAAGTTGGTATATATTCAAACTGCAGAATATCAACCATATAAAGCGACGGAACGAATGGAAAAAAACTGTCATATCCCTGACTTGGTAGAGGAATGTTCCAGTGATTTTTATATACCGTTTTATATAATAAAATAGATCAAAGAAACCGATGGCCTATAATTATGAATTGAAATGTGAATATCAAGACTCTATAACATATGAAACAGGAAATAAAAGCGTGGTAAATATATTGACTGACTTTGTCCCACACAATCACAATTATTCTATTATTAAGAATGTCAGCGTCAATCTAGGAAGGTTCACGGAAAGCACCTAAAGGATCATCTGTTTATCCCTTGTAATAACGAGGTCTTAGTAGAATTAATTTCCATCAAAAGAGTAGCCCGATTGTATACAGAAGTAAGCAGAGAAAGCTTCATTAAATCTGATAGCGTTGTGGATAAAGTCCATAGATTACATTTTTGATTCCTTCGTACATTCTATTTTTACGATCTTATGCAATGGTCACATGGGTGTAAAAAACAAAGAATATGAAACATTTTACATGTTTTGAAATATTGATGTCAAGTTTAAAATTTCATAACTAAGTGCTATCCATAAATATTGCAGACCTCTTGTCTCTTGCACCCGATCACAAATAAACATTATGCAATACTAAAATACAAAAAGGAAGATGAACACTATACGGGAACTTAATTTCAATGTTGATGGTTAACGTAAGTTCAAAGCCACCAGATATAGCAATATAAACCGTATAACCGTCTATGGTGCGTAATCATTTTGAAGAGGAGAGTAAGCTGACAATACACAAAAGTACAAACGAAAAGCAACGATACATGTATACAGACTATACAACAAAATTATGCTAATCGCCAAAAGCTTTAACGAAATATTTCGGCAAATCATTAAAATCGGTAAAGATATCTTATGGTTAAGAATAGGTTTGAATATCCTTTTTCAACAGCCGTTTTTATAGTTTCTTGTGGTTAAAGCAATCATACTGTCCATTTCAATAACGATTAAAATTGGTAAATAGAAGGAAAGGACTTACAAAAATATGTGTACGTGCATTTGTTAAACACTTTCCTGGTATGGTTATCGATTGACATAAAACCACATTGTCATGGCGAGCATAAAACTTTTGCAGTAGAAGATTAAGATTAAATATGCGAGTATTAATGTATTAAATATGCTTGAAAAATTTTGCGATACATGTACAATAGGTGTTTTCATCGAGGAATTCTCGTTGGACAGGTCCTTCAAATATTTGATGCATTACGAAAGAGTCTCAATGAGAAAAAGATAAATTTATCCGATAACTTTATAAAAATATAGGTTTTTGGTACTTTTAAAATTACTAGTTTTATACAAGTAACTGAATGTCAAGGTCATAGAGTAAAATCCCCTATCTAATATATCGTAAAAGAAAACACATATGATCAATCTTGATAGTTGCGTTCCTTCTTCTCCTATGCGACATAAAAGTTTAAAAGCATTACAGAGATTTTCCATTACGTCTTATCTTCTAAAAACGTATTACAATAATCCCTCCGTCAGACAACGAACATTATTATATTATAAAGTCAAAGGGGAAAATTACAGATAATCATTATAGGGAAATATATTTTGTTAATAGCGATGTTTTCTCTTGTGTCCATCAATGAACATTACGCATAATTTCTTCAAATAAGAGGATGAACCATTTTATTTATCGCCTTCACAAGACATAAACCAAGGTCATGGAAACATGCATTTAATCTATGTAAATGTGTAGAAAAGGCCGCTTTGTGATGCTCGTATTTTAGTATATTGTCTTATAAAAGGGATAAATATTTAAGTTTGATTAATTTGTTTTCAATTTTAAACTCTAATAAACATATAAGTTTCAATAAATATAAAATAAAGCGAAGTAACCAATACATCTGAAGAATCTTATCGCGATAGTCACACGATGTCATAAACAATTGAAATCCTATGTGTTTTATAAAGATCAAACAGCCTCACTGTTTTACATTGCTACAACTGACAATCTTCAATAGTTGGAGTGATTTGATAACTTGTGATAAAACATGACATTTGGAATGACAACTTACAGATTCGACATAGTATCATCTGTCTGTCATCCTAATGTTGCATAAAAGCAAAGACGCTTAATTTAAAAAGGGCTACAGATCTGTACTTAGTGTCTGTTTGTTGTTGGGATGTATAAGTACCCGTCCACGTCCACTCTGTGTTTTTGTTAGATGTATTCTATGTGTATCCATCTGATGAGTTAAGCCTTTTTCAACTGATTTTTATAGTTTGTTCTTATGTTGTACTGTTACACCACTGTCCCAGGCTAGGGGAGAGTTGGCACCTTCAAAGAGTTTAACCCCGCCACGTTCTGTATTAGCCTGTCCCAAGTCTGGAGCCTGTAATTCAGTGGTTGTCGTTTGTTACTGTGTAACGTATTCATTTTTCGTTTATTGTTTTGTACATACATTAGGCCGTTAGTTGGCTTTGTATTTCCTGTTTTTCGCAAAAGAATAATCCAGGGTTTGTTTTATTGCACTGTAGTATGAATGTTAACAATTACAATGCGTTGTTTAACAAAGCAATTCCAGTAATCAATAAAGAGAATTGGTCTAAAGAATAAATAGGACCTTTTAAAATTATTGAGGGCATTACAATTAGACAAAGGTCAGAATAAAATAGAAGAAACACATGTTATATACGGATTTGTATTCAGATCCATGCATTAAATTTTCTACATTAGATTTTTGAAGTTGTATGAAAAGTATTTGCTACAAATTACATTCCACGAAAAAACCCATCTTTTGTCATACATTTAACAATTTCGGTTTGATATTCTCACTGATTACACAGATATATTCCTATAGTCGTAGCCACATCCCCGTGTAAATGGCATACATTTTGATAATAATAACAGTTGGGAGTTTGGCAATTTATTTCTAGAACTTCGGCTTGCTACTTCCAATGAACCACCTGAACAGATGGTAATTGAAAGAAAAGATAAAGCTACTCCAACTAAAAGCTTTTTATATCATGACTTACTTGATAAATATTGAATGTCTGTGTCGCTTATATGTTCCATATGTCTTAACCACAATCAAAAAATTAGAAAGGTTTCATGGGAAAAACATTTGTCATCGGATACGCACGTGTCATTAGCGGTTGGGGTCGGGGTCTCTACTAAAGTCGGAACTGTTAAACAAGAGAGGCGAAAGATTCCAGAGGGACATTCAAACTCATAAGTCGAAAACAAACTGACAACGCCATGGCAAAAAAAGAAAACGACCAACAGACAAACAATAGTACACAAAACACAACATTAAAAACTAAAGACTGAGCAGCACCAACCCCACCAAAAACTGGGGTGATCTCAGGTGCTCCGGAAGGGTACGCAGATCCCGCTATTAACCGCACAGAGATTTTGTTTTCATTTTTCCTTTGGGTCATGTGTTGTCTGCCCTTATCCAAATTAAGAATTTGAATCAACCCTTAAGTATTTTTTCTAAGTATGAGACATTTTTCTAAAATCCAAGGAACATTGTTTTTTTTTTTTCTCTGACATCCTTTTTGATCTACAACCTTCTGCTGAACTATGTCAGTTGCAGAATGCAGATGAAACATACCATAGTAATGTAACTTAATGGTTATATTAGTAATACTCAGAACGGAGGTGATAATATTATTCTAGAAGATATAGATCTATTTGTAATTCGATAGAAAATGAAAGGATATGGAGTAAATGTACATGGGACAAAATCGCACACAATACATAGAAAACATAGAAAATTATCAATGAACAGGGCTTTTATTCCTGTTCTTCATCTTGACAGTTGATGTAGGGTCTTCAACAATGAACAAATTATTCATACCCTACAACAAGGTCAAGACGGCCCTAACGTCGACTTAAGCGGTACTATTGATAAAAATAAAGTAATTTTGAAAGACATCGATCGCCGCTAAAATATGCCTTGGAGTTACACATGTCGGGAGCGGTCAATGAATTACATAATTTATAATTACGGGCGAGGTCTTTGAACATATATTTGTCATACATTGCCCAACAAAAGACCAATAATTTCGAGCATGTTTTCTCTAATGTTTAAGTCAATAATAACAAACAGATTGGGGAACCTAAAATTGGAAATGCATGTTTATTTGGACGTAAACTTGGCTTTATGTCTGATCATAAAATATCTTAAAGTAGATTATAAATGGCGTGCGAAAGCTGTGAATTGCCCTCACAGTGGACAGGAAATATGTGCAATGCAGCCAAGTTGGCATATTTTACATATCTGGACACTACAATTTTGTATGACGAAACAAATAACTATTTTTATTTTAATTCTATAAAAAGTAAAATAAATAAAGGCAACAGTAGTATACCGGTGTTCTCTTTGATCTATTTGTAATTCGAGCATGTTTTCTCTGATGTTTAAGTCAATAACAACAAACAGAATGGGAAACCTAAAATTGGAGATGCATGTTTATTTGGACGTATACTTGGATATATTTCTGATCATAAAATATCTATAAGTAGATTATAAATGGCGTGAGAAAGCTGTGAATTGCCCTAACAATAGACAAAAAATATGAACAATGCAGCCAAGTGGGCGAATTTTACATATCTAGACATTACAATTTATTGGACAAAACAAATGATTACATGTTCATATTAATTCTATAGAAGTAAAATAACAAAAAAAAACCGGTATAAATGTTCTATTTTCGTTCTTAAAACGAAAATGAAAGTGTCAACCTTAGGTTGTTCGCACACGCCCATTCAACTGTCAACAACACACCAAGCTAAACTATTGGATCCTACTTGAATTGTATATTATCTATTTAATTCTTTCAAACATTAACACCACTGATTGCTCATTATTGCATGACTTTGTAATTACAAAAGCGTATGAATGATATATTTAACACATTCCCACATGAAAGAAGAACTCTTAACACACTCAAGAAATTTTACGCTTTAAATACATAAATGAAAAAAGTCTGAGTATATCAACCAGCGATATATATATGATTGTGTCATTTGTAGTAAGGAACATGTAGATCATTATGATGAAAAGTGAACACGTTTCCGTAATCTACAGAAAGTTTTCAAGCTGAGAATAGGTGAAAAGCTATAATTTTTTTTTAATTTGCTTTAACGATGCATTCAAAGTTTGAACTGAAGCATATGGTGATAGCTTTCCTTATCTAGCGTATCTGGCGTGTAATCATTTTGAAGAGGAGAGTAAGCCGAGAATACACAAAAGTACAGACATAGAGCAATAAAACATGTAAACAGAACATATAACAAAATTATGTGAATCGCCCAAAAGATTAAACGAAAGATTTCGGCAAATGAAAATGGTTAAGAAGAGGTTGGAATATCGGTTTCAACAGCCGTTGTTATAGTGTCTAGTGGTTAAATCAAACGGTCCATTGGAATAACAATAACAATTGGTAAATAGAAGGAAAGCACTTACAGAAATATGTGCACGTGCATTTGTTACACACTTTCTTGCTACGGTTAACGATCAAGAAAAGATCACATTGTCATGGAGACCGTGAATATACAAGTTTTAATGTATTAAACACGCCTGAAATATTTTTGCGATACAATAGGTTATTTAGCGGATATTTCTCGTAGTTGACAGGTCCTTCAAATATTTGATGCATTACGATTAAGTCTAAATGACAGAATGTGAAAGTAATCCGATAACTTTATAAATAAATAGGTTTTTTGTACTTTTAGAAAACAATTTGTATATAAGTAATTGAATGTCAAGGTCAGAGAGTAAAATCTCCGTCGTCTAATACATCGTAATAGAAAACACTCATGATCAATCTTGCTTGTTGCGTCCTCTCTTCTTCTATGCGACATCAATGTTTAAAGGCTATACAGAGACTTTCCGTTATGTCTTATCTTCACAAAACCTATTATTATAATCCGTCCGACAGAAAACTAACATTATTCTATTATAAAGTCAAAGGCAAAAATTACAGATAATCACTATAGCAAATATGTTGATAACAGAGATGTAGCCTCTTGCAACAATCAATTAACATTAATCATAATTTCTTTAGATAAGAGAATAAACTTTTTAGGTATCGACGTCACATGACAAAGACCAAGGTCATATATAAGGTTATAGAAACATTCACTTAATCTATGTATATGTGTAGAAAGAGCCGATCTGGGATGCTCGTATTTTAGTATATTTTATTATAAATGCGGATAAATATTTGTCAAGTTTAAACTCTGATCAACACTTTATTTTGGATAAATACAGAATAAGCCGATGTTACCAATATATCTGAAGAACCTTATCATGCTTATCGCGCTAGTCATATGATGATGTAAACAATTGAAATCCTGTGTGTTGTTCGATGATCATTCAGCCTTATTGTTTTTTTTTTTTTTTTTTACATGACTACAACTGACAATCTACATAGTTCAAGGGATTTGATAACTTGAGTTAAGACATGATATTTAAAATGACAACTTACAGATTTGACATAGTATCACCAGTCTGTCATCCTAATGTTGCATAAAAACAAAGAAGCTTAAAATCAAAAAGTGCTACATGAATGATTAATTCGTGCAACGCATTTCTTTTTTTCATTGCTTATGTCTTATTGTTCTCAGTGTTGATGTCAGTCAGTAAATCCTTCAATATTAATTTACGACAAATATTATCTTTTTATTTCCTGTTTTTGCCAAAAAATAATCCAAGAGTTTGTTTTATTGCAATGTAGTATGAATGTTAACAGTTACA
Organism: Mytilus coruscus; assembly: GCA_017311375.1. Taxonomy (NCBI): domain Eukaryota; kingdom Metazoa; phylum Mollusca; class Bivalvia; order Mytilida; family Mytilidae; genus Mytilus; species Mytilus coruscus. The sequence continues at coordinate 61,822,528 of CM029607.1, read as the reverse complement.
ATGTGTTGTATAACAACAAATTCCAGTAATCAATAGAGAGAATTGGACTGAAGGATAAACAAGTGAAACTGCGAGCTACTGCTCACTGATGATACCCCGCCCAAATATTTCGGTAAACAGGAAGTTGTTGAGTGATGAATCTGAAAACGCATCACACGGTATAGCTGACTTATATAAACCCTGAAACCAAATTTCAGAAATCCTCATGATGTAGTTCCTGCGAAAGTTGCGACGAAAAATTTCATGGGACGAATGGACGAATGGACGGACTATCGGATGGACGGACGGAAGGACGGACAGACAGAGTTAAAACAGTATACCCCACTTTTTTATAGCGGGTGAATAATAAGATCTTTTATCAAATTATTGGGGCATGACTATAAGACAAAGGTCAGGAAAAATAGAAGAAACGCATTTTATATACGGATTAAAGTATTAACTGCAGGTTTGTTTTCAGGTCCGTGCATTAATTTTTCTAAATTGCATTTTTTTTAGTTATGTGAAAAGTATTTGTTACAAATTACATTCAACAAAAAACATCTTTTGTCGTACATTTAAGATTAAACATATTTGATTTGATATTCTTACCAATTACACGGATTAATCCTATAGTCGTAGCCACATCCACGTGTAAATGACAGATACATAATGATAATAATTAGAGTCGAGAGGTTGGCAATTTACTTCTAGAACTTCGGCTTGCTGCTTCCAATGAACTACCAAAACAGATGGTAATTAAATGAAAAGATAAAGCTACCTCATCAAAATCTATTTATATCAAGACTTACTTGATAAATATGGAATGTCTGTGTCGCTTACATGTTCCGTATGTGTTCAATTTAAAAATTAAAAAGGTTTCATCGAAAAAAAAACTTTCATCGCACGTGTCATTAGCGACAGGAGTTTCTACTAAAGTCGAAACTGTTAACCGCACGGACATTGTTTTTCCTTTCGCCTTTTAAGTCATGGCGTTGTCTGCCATTATCCAAATTAAATATTTGAATCAACCCCGTGGTTATTTTTCTATGTATGTGATATTTTTCTAAGATCCAAAGAATATTTTTATTCTCTGACATCCTTTTTTATTTACAACCTTCTACTGAGCTATGTCAGTTGCAGAATGCAGATGAAACATACCATACTAATGTAACTTTTTTTTTTAGTAAATCATACTTTATTGATAGTTTTGGCATTTGTTAGTGGATACATCAAATACCGATACCTTATCCCGGCCTCGTTAACTGTTAATGGTATATAATCAGTTTGGTTAGTACTTGTTAGTTTATTTTATCTGTAATATATACATTTATAAATTATAATATATCCAACTAATACATTATCAATATAGAATGATCCATATATTTGAATAGAATAGAAAAATAAAAGAATAAATTAATAAAAATCACAGAAATTCGGAATTTTGGAAAAAGCAAAAACAAAACAAAAACAAAAAACAAAAAAAATATATCTTACTTACAGCATTCATAATACAGCTTGCAAAGGTTTTTTTTTCAATTATTTTCGTATAGGCAATAACTAAGAGGAACATAAATGTAGTTATAAACATAGACAAAACATCAAGCATACATATAAACCAACATATAACAGTATTAAATCATAACATAGATGGTGATGTGGATAAGGTAAAGAAATGTAAGTGAAAGTAATTCCGGTACACAATGTACCTATTTTTTGTATAATAAAAAATTATTCTTCTAATATTGGAAGCCAGGGGTTTTAGCAGGTATTGGCCATTTGAAAAGGGTTTCTTTTAAAAAATATATTCTTTTCTAGTGCAAGAGATTCTTTGAGGTAATTTTTAAGTCCTGTAAAATTTACCTTATTTTCACAGAGTTTTGTTCTATAAATATAGAAATTTGTAAGGAGTATTATTAAGTTTTTAATCATATTATTTCCTTTGTTACCTAAGTTTCCAAATAAAATAATATCTATATTAAATGGAATTAATATTTGTGTTTGGTTTTAAATCCAATCACCAAGTTTAATCCATAAATCTGAAATTTTATAGCATGTCCAAAATATGTGCTCAATATCTTCAATAGCTTCATTACAGAAAGTACATTTATCTGTTTGTTTTATCTTAATTTTGAATAAAAGTTCATTTGTGCCTATGATTCTGTGTACTATTCTGTATTGGAACCAATGAAGTTTAGAGCTTTTGTGGTGTAGAAAGACATATTATGCACTTTTTTCCAATCGAATTTTTTCTTTAATCTTAGAGACCATTTATCTTCACAGCTAGGCCTTGTTCTATTTTTTTCTAATAAAACATTATACTTATCTTTTGACCCTTTATTTGATAAAAAAAAATGTTCTTATGTTATTTGGAAGAATTGGTTCATGAATTTTATAAAGACTGTCTATAGAGATATTATGTTTAAGAAAATTTTGATATGATTTTATTGCTGATATAACCCCATTATAAACTAGAAAGTTAGATTTAATTTCTTAAATATTTTTGCATTGCTCAAAAGACATTAATTTTCCCTCATTATCTACCAGGTCATTAATCAACAAAATACCGTTATCAGCCCAGTCTTTATAGAAAACAGATGCGTTACCTATTTTAATACTTCCATTATTCCAAAGTGAGTCTGTTAAAAATTCTTCTTCATTTTTTGGTATAAGTTATTTTGCATTTCTGTCCATGCTTTAAAAACCTCTTTCCAAAAGGGGTTTTTACATCTGTTTGGTGGACCTAGAAATACTAGGTAACTTAACGGTTATATTAGTGATACACAGAACGGAGGTGGTAATATAATTTTTGAAGATATAGATCTATTTGTAATCGAGCATTTGTTCTCTAATATATGAGTCAAGAATAACAAACAGATTGGGGGACCTACGATCCGAGATGCATATTTATTTGGACGTCAACTTTCTGTATTTCTGTTCATAGAATATCTTGCGTAAGACGTAGATTATAAATGGCGTTAAAAAGCTGCTGTGATATACCCAAATTGGCAAATTTTAAACATCTGGACACTACAATTTATATGGCAAAACAAATGATTCCATCTTTATATTAATTCTATAAAAAGTAAAATAACAAAAATACGGATATGAATGTTCTATAATTCGTACTTAAAACGAAAATGAAAGTGTCAACCTTATGAAATCCGCACACACCCATTGTACTCTCACCAACAAATAAAGCTAAAATATTGGATCCTCCGTGAAATGTATGTGATCATTATAATTCTTTCACATATTAACACCACTGGATGATCATTATTGCAGGACTTTGTTGTCTTTCAAACCAAGGAGTAACGTGTAACTCATTTCCACCTGAAAAGACGTTGCGAGTATTAGCACATTTAGGATAATACGAAGTTGAGTGCTTAAAACCAACAAATTAAACAACTATTTTATATATGAAGGATATTTAAGAGTTGTCTCAAAATATTAATTGTATGTGTACATAAATATGAAACAGGTAGAATACAAGTCTTTGGAGCGGAGAAAAAAAATTTTTTTCTTTCTTGAAAGAACAGTTGACCATCTCTTTATATTGCAACTCCTAAATAAAGGCAACTGTAGTATACCACTGTTCAATAGTCATAAATGAATTAAGCGAAAACAAATCCGGATTACAAACTAAAACCGAGGGAAACACATCAAACACACAACTGCAACAAAAACAAACTCCAACATACATAGAAACGGACTATTTGATAACAACTATTTGCTAAAACAGTAAACAAATGTTTTGGGTCGAAATCAACAATCTAGAAATTGGAGCAGAAAGTTTTAAAATTCCGCGTAAATACAATCGTTAACAACGCGAAGCATAAAACTTTACAGAAACACATTATCTACGTCACAAGCAAGGCTTTTTAAGCTCTGTAATTATATTAGCCCATCTTTCAAAGTATATGCCCAAATAGCATAGTTAATAGCAGTATAAAAGCAAATATAAAAGCGTGGTAAATCTATTGACTGACTGTCCCACACAATCACAATCATTTTATTACTTAGAATGTCAGCGTCAATCTGGGAAGGTTCATGGAACGCACCGAAGGGATCATCTGTTTATCCCTTGTAGTAACGAGTCTTAGTAGAATAATTCCCATCGAAAGAGTAGCCCAATTGTATACAAAAGTCAGCAGACGAAGCTTCATTAAAACTGATAGTGTTGTGGATCCCGGATTAAGTCCAAAGATTACATTGTTGATTGCTTCGTACATTCTATTCTTACGATCTTACGCAATGGCCACATAATTATAAAATAAATGAATATGAATCATTTCACAAAGTTCAAAACTGTTTCATGTAGTGCTATCCATGATTGGTGTAGACTTCTTGCTTGTCTCTTGCATCCAATCGCCATCTAAAATAATGCGATACTTGAATACAAAAAGGAAGACGAACACTATATATATATTTATATATATACGGGAATTTGATTACATTGTTGTAGGTTAATATAAGTTCAAAGCCATCTAATATAGAAATATCAATTTCATAACCGTCTCTGGTGTGTAATCATTTTGAAGACGCACATAACCTTTGTTAAAAGAGTCATAAATCGCGAGTAAGCCGACAAAACACGAACATAAAAATAAAGAGTAACAATACATGTACACAGAACATCAAACAAAAGTTTATGAATCGCCGAAACCTTTAACGATAGATTTCGGCAAATCATTTGTGGCTAAGAGGATGTTAGAATATCCTGTTTCAACGCCCGATGTAATGAATAGAGGGTAAATCAAACATACCGTCCATTAAACATACTGTCCATTTCAATGACGATTTAAATTGGTAAATAGAAGGAAAGAACTTACAGAAATATATGATCGTAAAATCAGAAACAATTATGTATGTATTTAATATGTTTGAATAGTTTCTGCGATACAATGGGTGCTTTCAGCGGAAATCCTCGTAGAGTACAGGTCCCTCAACTATTTGATGCATTACGAATAAGTCTCAATGACAGAATGTGAAAGTAATCCGATAACTTTATAAATGTATAGGTTTTTTTAAATACTAATTTTTATATAAGTAATTGAATGTCATGGTCAGAGAGTTAAATCTCCGTCGTCTAATACATCGTAATAGAAATATTTCGTGTTTCGTTCTCTCTTCTTCTATGCAACATCAAAAGTTTAAAGGCATTTCAGGGACTTTCCTTTATCTCTTATCTTCAGAAACCTTATGATAATTAAAAACCAATTGTTCAGCGAATAATTGAATGTTTGTTCACCCTAAAAAGACAGATGTAGAAAGGAAAATATTCAATTTTGGTTTTAAGTGTCAATTCTTGTGTCAGACAATAGCTTAATTTATGCTGATTCCGAAAATATATGGTTTTTATTTACTTTTTTTTAAATACGGACGATAAAATGGTACTTCCGGTAAATTGCTACTTCCGGTTGTATTTGAACTTTGCTTGACACTGATTCCAAAAATGAAAAAAGTTCTAGTAAATTGTACTTTAAATAAGGCTAAAATTGCTACTTCCGGTTTACAAAGTTTCAATTCCGGGTGATCTCTTTCAATGTCATATATCGGTAACCCATTGTGGAAGACCCTTTGGCTTTATCGTTAACCAGTAAGAAGCTAGAGGAAAGGTAGAAATCTGGAACACCAAATCACACTTTGAACTTGACCTCAATTTTAACATCATAAAACAAGGGCCTCAAATTAAAAGACCCTAGATCTCTACTATATATGGTTGATGAGTTATAGCATTATACAGTTATTTTAAATATTAGAGGAGAAAACTTCCATTAAATGTATACGTACCCTTTCAACCAAAAATAAGTTGTTTCCACATGTCACAACTAACAATTTTGTAAAACTATTTTGTCGATATCTTATACGATTCCTGAAAATAAGTGATAAGAAGCCAAAATCAAAATTAAGAATATGACCTTGACCTCATTTTCTTTTAAATGAACCAAGGACCTCAAATCAGAAGACCGTAGGTGTCCATCACTTATGGTTTGCCAGTAACGAGTAAATTTCACTTGTATCAAATACAGAAGGGGGAATAACTCTCAAATGGAATCTCTATACCGCTTCTGTCAAAATTGAATGGAACATACTGAGGATATGACGAACAATTTGGAAAAATAAGTTTGTTTCTTCTACGGTTGCGAAGTCTAAGATATGAAAAGAAAAATACAGTGCGACATCTTGCTAAACAACTATTCAGCGAAAAAAAGAAATAGCCGGAAGAAAAAAAAAATAATCAGAAATCAAAATCAAAAGGTCTTTCCACGGAAAAGTTGAAAAACTTATAATCAATCCGAACATTATCTCGCATGGTCAACAATAATACATCGCTAAAAGTTAATAGTTATGTATTATAACATAACAACTAATTTCAACAGTAAAAACAAATAACAAAGCACTGTCCGATCTAAGACGAAAGTGTTTGATTTTTCCTACGCTTGAGAATATCGAACTGTGGATTCACTGATTGTTGACATTGGTGCATGGTTGATTTTGTGTGTTACATGTTTACTAGGGATGACAAAGAGTACTCGAGTACTCAAGTACTCGCTCGGAAGGCCGAGTACTCGAGTACAATTTTAGTACTCGGATACTCGTTTGCCTTTTATAAATCTTGAGATATTTCTCCTTACATTTCCCTTCACTTTAGTTCCCTTTGAAATATCCTTCGTAATACTAATAGAAATAAGGGCCTCGGTGGCCGAGTGGTCTAAGTAGTTACTACTGTAATCACTAGCCAGTCAACACTGAGGTTGTGAGTTCGAACCCCGCTCGTGCGGGTGCACTCGACTCCAATCTTAATTGACTAGGATTGTCAGTTTTCCTATCGAAGGTCGGTGGTTTTCTCCGGGCACTCCGGCTTCCTCCACCAATAAAACTGGCCGCCACGAAATAGCCCAAAAGCGGTGCTTAAAAGTGGCGTTAAACACCAAAAATCAAAAATCAAATCAAACTAATAGACATATTAACTATTTACAACGTAAATACGTTTATCCTGAGACTTCTATGTGTTATAGTAGTCCCAGGTTTTAATTATCTATAACCACAAAACGTGTTTTAACAGTACCAGCAACGTCCGTTCCTTACGAGAGGATTTTGCATGTGCAGGACTTGTTGTAACAAAACTTAGAAACAGACTTCCATCCGGAATTGTGGATCAGATCATGAATTCTGAACAAGAACAAATTCAAATTACCCTGCGCTGAACCCTACGCAACCAATTAGAGACATTTGTACACGGATTAACACTTTCATCAATTAATAACTCACAAACCGTAAACTTACTTTTGTTTGATAATTAAGACTCCTTTGTAAACGTGATTGGTATGAGATCTACATTTAATGTAATAAATGTTATTTGAAACTTTATTATTGTTTAAATTATGATTAAATATCGTTTCGTACAAGTAATTTGAAGTCAAAAATTTTGTTGATAAATTATGAGACAAGTCGTAATATAACTAATACTAATTCCACAGGAATAGATGATACAGATTGTCTATCAAGTCGGACTTTTTGAACATATAGATGGTTTTATTGGCATGTTTCTGATTAGGTTCATGAACACACAAACAATAATTGTTATTATGATAGGTTATTTTTAGAAACGGTGGTCCGTTATTCATTATTTATTGTTCTATTGACACAAAAAAGGACTAGCGATACACATAACCAAGGATCAAGTTATATTTGTAGTCATACAGTTTGAGTTCTGCAATAATGCATGTGTCAAGCGATGTCATCATATTATAATTAGGTTAATGAAAGGTAATAACAAAAATACCGCATCCCAACAGAAATCAAAACATTTCTCAGGACGTTAAAGATTTATCCGAAAACTCGAGTACTCGAGTATTAAATTTCAGATCTTTTGACATCCCTAATATTTACTTATTCAAGTGTAGAACTTGAAGATTGGCGCCATAGAAAATGGAGTTAATTCTGCTGTTCATGTTTGTCTATGAGCAGAAAGTGGGTTGCGGATCGGAGACAGGAATATTCACAGACGGAGCAGTACGTCATTGGAATGCGATTGCAATACACATTCTGAGGTCACGAAAGTTCATGCAACACTCGTCAACAGCAATCAACAAAAATAGTCCGGCATTGGGCGGAGCTTTAATGCGATATTTTTATAGTATACAAATACAGGCTAGCGATATCTGGGACACTTAAATTATTAATTCGTGCAACACATTTCTTTTTTTTTCATTTTTCATGTTTTATTGTTCTCAGAGATGATGTCATTCAGTAAATCCTTTAATATAATTTAACTACAAATATAAGCTCTTATTTCCTGCTCTCACAAAAAAGCAAGAATCCAAGAATTTGTTTTATTGCAATGTAGTATGAATGTTTACAATTACAATGCATTGTATAACAAAACAATTCCAGTTATCAATAAAGAAAATTGGACTGAAGGATGAATATGATCTTTATTAAATTATTGACGGCATAACAATGAGACAAAGGTCAGAATGAAATAGAAGAAACGCATTTTATATACCGATTTAAGTATTAACTGCGTCTTTGTTTTCAGATTCATGATTAATTTTTCTACATTGGATTTTTGAAGTTATGTGAAAAGTATTTGTTACAAATTATATTGCAACATCGATTACACGGATTGATCCTATAGTCGTAGCCATATACACGTGTAAATGACAGATACATTATGATAATAATTAGAGTCGGGAGATTGGCAATTTATTTCTAGAACTTCGGCTTTGCTGCTTCCAATGAACCACCTGAACAAATGTTAATTAAAGGAAAAGATAAAGCGACCTCATCAAAAGCTTTTTATATCACGACTTACTTGATATATATCGAATTTTCTACGCCACTTAGATGTTCCATATGTCTTAACCACAATTTAAAAATTAAAAGTTTTCATAGAAAAAAACTTTCATCGTATCCGCACGAGTCATTAGCGACTGGAGCCTCTACCAAAGGCGGAACTGTTAACCGCATGGAAATTGGTTTTTCGTTTTTCCCTTATGTCATGGCATTGCCTGCCGTTATCCAAAATCGAGCATTTTATCTCTTATATTTTAGTCAATAATAACAAGCAGATTGGGGAAGCTAAAATTGGAGATGCATGTTTATTTGGACGTAAAGTTTCTGTTAAAAGAATGTTTTTGTAAGACGTAGATTATAAAAGGCGTGAGAAAGCTGTGAGTTGCATTGACAATGGGCGTGAAATATGAACAATACACCCAAATTGGCAAATTTTAAATATCTGGACACTTCAATTTATATGACAAAACAAATGATTTCATTTTTATATTAATTCTATAAAAAGTAGAATAAAAAACACGATATAAATGTTCTATAATTCGTACTTAAAACGAAAAGTCGTCCGGCATGACCTGTTATTTACAATTATAATTTTTTGTTTAGATATTCGTTCACTATTTTAAAATCTTAAGTTATATTTACATGGTAAAAACATTGATTAATCAGTTTTCTATATTGCCTCTTTATTCCAACAGATTTAATCCACCATTTTCTGCATAAGGAAATGCATGTACCAAGGCAGGAATATGACAGTTGTTTTCAATTCGTTTGATGTGTTTGAGCTTTTAATTTTGCCATTTGATAAGTGACTTTCCATTTTGAATTTTCCATCGAGTTTGATATTTTTTCACTTTTTATTATTTAAAAAAAAATTATTTTTAACCTACAACTATATCGCGTAAGATATGTTTTTTTATTAAGCTTACAAAGATATCTGATTTCCCCCTTATAAACTTATAAGGGAGTTCAGTACCTTCTTTACTACACGAGAGACGCAATTGTTGATTCAGCAACGACATATACCGTTCTTGCTGCATGATTGTGAGGTGAAAAAGAATGCATTTTAATATAAGCAATGTGATAAATGCTTTCGTTCCGAAAAAAAAATACATGTTCACGCATTATGAAGACACGGTTGTATATTAATGTCTGTATGACTCTTTGTAACGTTGGAATGCTTTTTGATTGTCGTAAACGCCATTTTTTCTTTTACTTATAAGTAATCACCCAAAGATTGCTTTTGATGATTTCTTTTTTGTAATGATTTTTATGATTATGGTCCAGACATACACTGTACCAGCATGCAGGAAAAACTGATAGGAATTAGCAGTGAGTTAATTTAAGGTTTAACAGTGAAAAAAATTAAGCTGAAAATATCATTGATTTGCCTTTTTCAAAATTTTCTAAAGCATCAACTCAAAATTAGATCTAGTCGTTACCAGAAACGATTATCCAGTACACGTTCGCATCAAATATAAGTTTTAGGCGGTTATTATATTGGCAACTTCCGTTGTAAATACATTCTCACCTTTCTATCTAAAATTTACAAATTTATGATTTTACGATTATTAAAATGCACACAAGTACCTTTAAGAAAGTACAAAATTGAGTGCTTTAAACCATCAAATTATACCAAACTATTTTATAAATGAAGAATATCGACGAATTGTATGCGTCCATAAACATGCATAAAGTAAAATAACAAAAATGGCAAAATCAAAAGCTCAAACACATCAAACGAATGGATAACAACTGTAATATTCCTTACTTGGTACAGGCATTTTCTTAAGTAGAAAATGGTGGATTAAACCTGGTTTTATAGCTAGCTAAACCTCTTACTTATGACAGTAGCATAAAATTAAAACAGGTAGAACAAACAAATTTATCTTTCATGAAACAGCAGTATAAATATAAATGTTAACTAAATACATTTGATGCTCGTTGATTTTATTAAACTCTTTTCTCCCAAAATTCCTGTTAAGTAACAAAACTAACCCAATTGTCTCATTTGCATTGAAATTAACTCCTGATATCAAAAGTAAAATAACAAAATACCGAACTCCGAGGAAAATTCCAAACGAAAAGTCCCCAACCAAGTAGCGAAACCAAAAGCCCAAACACATCAAACGAACGGATAACAACTGTCATATTCCTGACTTGGTACAGGCATTTTCTTATGTAGAAAATGGTGGATTAAACCTGGTTTTATAGCTAGCTAAACCTCTCACTCTCAGCCTTGTTATCGCAAATTATATATGTCATTTGTCGATCCGACCTTTTCCATATTCAATTGTTTATACGATTTACTGTAAAACAAATTAACAAATTTAAAGTAAATTTTCACCTTTTCAAATCATGTTCATGAAAACAGTTTCGTAAATACTAAAATTATTATATTTTTGGCATAAGTTTCGTTTTACCTGGATACACGCACAATCCGATAACTCAAATTTCACTAAGTCTAAAGTTATATATTCAAATTGCAGAACATCAACCATATCAACTGACGGAACGAATGGGAATTAACTGTCATATCCCTGACTTAGTACAGGTATGTTCCAGTGATATAAAGTGTTATATAATAAAACAGATCAAGGAAACAGATGGTCTATGATTATAACTTGAAATGTGAATAGAACGACTATATTACATATAAAAATACGATATTAAAGCGTGGTAAATCTATCGATTAAGAGGGATTGTGCATGATTTTCATATGATGAAGACACAATCTTTCGATCAGTTTAATTGAGATCTGGAGCTGGCATAAGAGTTACTGCTAGTAGTCCTGTAGTAATTTATGTATCATTGTCATTTTGATTAGTTTCTTCTGCTACTTATTCTAACATCGGACTTGGAACTCTTTTAAATGTGTTTTTTCTGTACGTATTGCTGGTTTTTGTTGTTTACTCTACATTGGTAAGAGGTATAGGGGCAGGTTGATATCACACAAAACAAGTTACACCCCGTCTCATTCCCAAATCAGAAACCTCTGGCCTTTGTTTGTATTGTATGTTATTAAATTTTGGTTCGTTTATATGTATCGGAGATTAGTGTGACGTTGATTTTCGCTAAACTAGTGCTCGTACACATTATTTTTAGGGGAAAGCTGAAGCCCGCTCCCAGGTGTGGGATTTTCTAGCTGTGTTGAAGACCTTTGGTGGCCTTGGGTGGCGTTGTGCTCTTTGGTAGGGTTGTTGATTCTTTGACACATTCCCGTTTCCGTTTGCAATTTTATTTGTCTCACGCAATAACAATTATATTATTATTTAGAATGTCCGCGTCTATCTAGGAAGGTTCACGGAAAGCACCAGAAGGATCATCTGTTGATTCCTGTATAACGAGTCTTAGTAGAATTAATTCACATTAAAATAGTAGCCCGATTGTATACAAAAGTCAGCAGCAGACGAAGCTTCATTTAATCTGATAGGGTTGTGGATAAAGTCCATAGATTACATCTTTGATTGCTTTTTGATTGCTTCGAGTGGTACACGATTTTGACGATCATATGCATTGGCAAAATGTGTATAACATAAAATGAAAATGAAGCATTTTACATGTTTTGAAAATTTTAAATCAAGTTATAAATTGCTTAACTAAGTGCTATTCATAAATGTTGCAGACCTCTTGTCCCTTGCATCCAACCTCAATTAAACATAATTCGATACTAAAATACAAAAAGGAAGATGAACACTACATGGAATTTAATTTCAGTGTTGTAGATTAATTTAAGTTCAAAGCCATCTAATACAGTTATATAAATCTTATAACCGTCTCTGGTGTGTAATCATTTTGAAGACCCACATAAACTGTGTTAAAAGAGGTATAAATCGTGAGTAAGCCGACAATACACGAACATACAAATAAAGAGCAACATGTATACAGAACAGTAAACAAAAGTATATGAATCGCCAAAAACTTTTACGAAAGATTTCGGCAAATCATTGAAATCGGTAAAGAAATCTTTTGGTTAAGAGGTGGTTAGAGTATCCTGTTTCAATGCCCGATGTAATGTATAGAGGTTAAAGCAAACATACTGTCCATTTCAATAACGATTTAAATTGGTAAATAGAAGGAAAGTACTTATAGAAATAAGAGTACGTGCATTTGGTATACACTATCATGCTACGGTTAACGATCGACAAAAGACCACATTTCCATGGGGACCGTTAAACTAAAAAAGTAACAGTAAAGTTTAGATTAAATAAACAATTATGTATGTATTAAATATGTTTGCAAAGTTTCTGCGATACAATGGGTGCTTCAGCGGGAAATCCTCGTAGAGGACAGGTCCCTCAACTATTCGATGCATTACGAATAAGTCCCAATGACAGAATGTGAAAGTAATCCGATAACTTTACAAATGTATAGTTTTTTGGTACTTTTAAAATACTATTTTTATATAAGTAATTGAATGTCATGGTAAGAGAGTAAAATCTTTAATAGAAAACACACATGATCAATCTTGCTTGTTGCGTTCTCTCTTCTTCTATGCGACATCAAAAGTTTAAAGGCATTACAGAGACTTTCCATTATGTCTTATCTTCATAAAACCTTATGATAATTAAAAACCAATTGTCCAGAGAACAATTGAAGGTCTTTCCACCCTAAATAGACATATGTAGACAAGAAAATATTCAATTTTAGTTTTTAGTGTCAATTCTGGTGTCAGATAATAGCTTAATTTATGCTGAATCCGAAAATATATTGTTTTTACATACTTTTGTTAAATATAAGGGACACAAGAAGGTACTTCCGGTTGTATTTGAACTTTGGCTCACACTGATTCCTAAAATTTAAAAATTCTAGTAAATTAATTGTGAAAATAGGGCAAAAATTGCTACTTCCGTTTTTCAAAAGTTCACTTCCTGTTGAGCTCTTTCATCGTCATATATCGGTAACTCAATGTGAAAGACCCTTTGACTTTATCTTGAACTAGTAAGAAGTTAGAGGAAATGTCAAAATCGGGATCACCAAATCAAAATTTGAATTTGACCTCAATTTCAACGTCATATAACAAGGGCCTTTAATCAAAAGACCCTAGGTCTCTACTATATATTGTTGATGAGTTATATCACCATACAGCTAATTTTTAATACTAGAGGGGAGAAAATTTCCATTAAATGTATACGTACCCTTTCAACTAAAAATTAGGTGTTACCACACTTTGCAACTAACATTTTTTTTGTCGCTTATATGTTCCATATGTCTTAATCACAATTCAAAAAAAAAGAAATGTCATGGGAAACGAACTTGTCATCGCATACGCACATGTCATTAGCAGCGAGTGCCTCTACTTAAGTCGGAACTGTTAACCGCACGGAGATTTCTTCTCCTTTTTCCCTTTAGGTCATGTGTTGTCTGCCCTTAACCAATAAACCCTTTATTATTTTTTCTATGTCTGTGATATGTTCCCTTATCAAGAGGGACATATGTTTTTGCTTCTGTTGACACATAAAACATTGGATCCGATACAATATTTGGATTAAATCCTTATTTCATTAAGTCTCCTTTTTGTTGCTTAAAGGTTCCAGTTGTTCTCATCTTTCTTTCAAACCGTAATACAAAGGGTCTTGCATATTTCGGTAATTTTTGTTGCAAGTGATTGTAAATGGCGTGTAACTTCTCGACACTTATCTCGTCGTTATCTTTTAAGATCAGCGATGCCATCCGAGCTCGTCCGTCATGACCTGTTATTAACAATTATAATCATTAAGAAACGCAACACTAGATTATTCTTTTTAATTCCCTTTTTCAAATATGCAATTTTTGTTAAAAAAATGTATGAACATAAATTGCTTAAAAAAACTTTACAGTTCGAAAGTTGAATTGATTACGTCATTTTTCATGTTCAAATCATGTTGTATGCCTGGAAACCCTGGTTTCTCCTTATCAATGGATGTGTCACCGTCGAAGGCAATGACTGCCTGTAACCAACGCCAAAATGATTGTTAGAAAGATCAACTCATTCTGTTTGGGAATGTTTTGAGTTCTGTTTTGTACCTTCTGATTTTGTCTTTGTCCCACCCATTAAAAACCAGGTTCAATCAACCATTTTCTACATAAGAAAATGCCTGTACCAAGTCAGGAATATGACAGTTGTCATGCATTCGTTTGATGTGTTTGAGCTTTTGATTTTGCCATTTGATTAAGGATTTTCCTTTTTGAATTTTCCTCGGAGTTTAGTATTTTTGTGATTTTACTTTTTACAGTGTGTTTTGGCAATTATGCGGTTTAAACTTTAGGGCTTTAAATGTTTTTCTGCAGTCGATTCTTTGGCATTTCAGTTTATGGGAAACATGTATGGCATGAATCTGTCTACCATGGCATTCGGCGATTTGATTATCAGTTGACGTTGCTGCCGTAAACATGTCTCGCAAATGACGTTGCGTTATCATATTCTATTGACGTGGCGTTGTCGCTTTATATTGATCTGGTCATTGATGGTCATCAACAAATCCCGTCTGCCTGTATCGTTGTTGCAAGGACAGTAAGACGAGTTTCTGACGTCAAATTGTCTGGTTACAGCACGTTCACGTTTTCCTGCCTGCCATATTGTTATGGGTTAATTTAGATTTTCGTGGCTCAGTCTCGGCAATATGGAGATGCAACATTTTTTAACTGATTTAAGTGTGAGTATGGATTGAAAACTGTTTCACGAAGAAAAAAAAACTTAAAAAATTCATTTATGGGTTTCAAATTTCGCTTTAAGAAATTCGTGCGACTTCAATAATCCGGTATGTTCAATAACCTCAGGTAAGTCAGATATTGAATGTTTCTAAACAGAAAGAAGTATGGTAAGCATGAATAGTTGTTTTTCGAGGATCAATCATGATTTGGTTAAAAATAATAAACAAAATGTGTGTTGCGTTTTTAAAGTTCATCAGTATACATGTTAAAACATCATGTAGACACGGTTGTATATTGATATTTAGATTATAAGTCTTTGTAACGCTGGAATGATTTTTGACTGCCATTAACGCAATGTATCTTTATACCTGTATGTGATCACAAAAATTTGGTTTTGGTAATTTCTTTTTTGTAATGATTTTAATGATTTTGGTTCTAACATGCGCTGAACCAGCATGCAAGAAAAGCAAAAGGCAGAGATTTAATTTAAGGTTTAACAGAAAAAGGAAGCTGAAAATATCATTGATTTGTCTTTTTATAATACAGCAATTCAAAATTAGATCTAGTTCTTACCAGGAACGGTTATCCCATACACGTTAGCATATAATATTAATGGTAAAGCGGTCATTATATTGGCAATTTCTGTTGTAGATACATTCTCACCTTTCCATCTGAAATTTACAAATTTAGGATTTAACGATTATTACAATGTACACAAGAACCTTTAAGATAGAACGAAATAAAGTGCTTAAAACTAACAAAGTATACCAAACTATTTTATAAATGAAGAATATCGATGAATTGGTTGTGTACATAACTTTGCAACAAGTAGAACGAACAAATTATCTTTCTTGAAACAACAGTTGACCATTCCTCTATACTGCAACTCTTAAAACAGTAAACAAATGACACGTTCTGGGTCGAAATCAAAAATCCAGAATTGGGAGCAGAAAGCTTAAAAAATCCACGTAAATACAGTCTTTAACGACGCGAAATTTAAAAAATTTAAACAAACACATTATGAACGTCACAAACCCAGCATTTTAAGCTCAGTAACTGTACAACCCAAGCTTTTAAAAGGTGAAGGTATTTGCTCAAATAGCATAGTTGCAGTATAAATACAAACGTAAACAAAATGCAGTTGATGCTCGTGAATTTTATTAAACTCTTTTCTCTCAAAATTTCTGTTAAATTTAGATAAAATGATTGACCCAATTGTCTCATTTGCATTAAAAGTAACTCTTAATTTTCAAACCTGTGTACTCGCAAATTATATTTGTCATTTGTCGATCCGACCAATTCCAGATTCAACTGTTTATCAGATTTACTATAAAAACAAATTAACAAATTTAAAGTAATTGTTCACCTTTTCAGAGCATGTTCATAAATTCACTGTCATAAATACTAAAGTTATTATATTTTTGGCATAAATTTCGTTTTACCTGCATAATCGCACAACCCGTTAACTCTAAATTCGTTGTGTCGAAAGTTAACCTGTAGGAGATACCAATGCAATAAACGTAACTTCAGACTAGTTTCATATCTACTTCGGTAAGCAATTTTGATAAGTGAATCCTATCAACACAAACAGACGTTCTTATTTTAGTTGTATATAATGCTTACTTTTCAATTTTAAGAAGGGCTTATGAGGAGGAGGAGGGGAAGAAAATAAAGTCGAACGTTTGGTGTCCATTTCTACACTCAATAGTTTACTAAAATGTTAAATGAATATTGGAAATCCAAAGTCGTTGTAGATCAATAACAAACAAAAACATGACCTTTGTATAATCAAGAGGCTGGGATAATTTGCTTAGCATTCATGCCCGCAGAAGAATCATTCTTAAGGTTCTTGAATCTTGTTCGTTCGTTCTGTTGCAATTAGATAATGCTATCAATTGTCATTAACATCAAAACCATTTTTATGTTTGGAGACAACGGTCTGTTATTTATTGGTTTAATGGGAGATACACCGTCTGGTAGATTAGGAATGTCTAGCGGACAGTAATTATAGTGATATACTGAGTTAGTTGTAATTACACTTAAGAGGAAACTCCCCCTTTTTGTAAATAATTATGATCTTTATAAATCATAAAAGTTACTTCTTACGGCTTTCTTCGATGAACATTGTATTTTGTCAGATGAATTATTTTTATAAAATCTTCATTATGGAACTCGACATAGAAATCAATTATATCAAAAATTGAATAAGATCTAGAAACCAAATTAGAACGAAATAGAAAAGTTAGAACCGATCGCAATGTAGACAGACAAGAAAATTTCCTTTTTGGAATGTTATGTTTTGAAATAATTATTTTATACTGCACATTTGCTGACACGCACATAAATTTTAAGATACACACTGCACTGAAGACTTTCAAAAGACAGATAAATGTATTTTACTATCGGATGTCAATCAATGTTCAGGCTTTTAACCTTAAAAATAAAATGTTTAATGTTAAAAAGTTTTATAAAAAACTTACAAAGGACGAAAAAGTCGACTTAAACAAATTAAGCGCCTTTCCTGTTTGATTCGCATAACCTTTTTACTGGTAAGACATTACAATTTGTATATTTTCAACCTTTTTTTTTTTTTTTTTTTTTCGTTTTATATCCTCATTTCATAATGCTAAGGCTTATACGAACATTTGTTCAAAGCAGTTTAATCTATTGGCTTCTGACCATACCACATCAATTGCTAACTTAGTACACTGTTTGAGCTGGCCTTATTTGCTTATATAAAAAGGTAGTAGATGAATGATAAATAGGAAATCAAACCTTGAAGATCATGTATTTAGAAATTTTTTATCAAGTCAAATTTATCCTCACTTTCTGTGTTTCCATCATGATATATATCTCTGTCTACTCAATGGAAGTTATTCACGCAGCAATAATCGTATCACGACACACATTTTCAGTTTCTCTATGTTTAAGGTATCAATACATTATTTTATTTTAAGGTAGCTTAATTAATCATCAAAACATTTACCTATAGTTTTCGTGTTATAGTGTTCTTTTTATTTGTCTTTTTATATTTTTAACCTTTACTGTTAAGTCCATTTTTGGCATAGCCAGGTATTATACATCTCGCCAATGTGTTATTGTGCTACGGTCATTTTTTTTTTTTGTATTCTTGTCTTTCATTGTTGCTTATGTGCTTTGTCTTTTGAGTGTCTACATGCCATTTTGTTTTTTTTTGACATAGTCTTTTTTTACTGTGATTAAGATAATAGCACGATGTGGACTGCTGTACCCCAATTTTTGACATGTTTACCTATTATGTGTACTTGATTTGCTCACACATTGTTGTCAATATCATGGAATTGTACGCGACTGTCATACAAGGGAGAGGATATGCTAGCTATAAAACCAGATTTAATCCACCATTTACTACATAAGCAAATGCCTGTACCCTATCAGGAACATGACAGTTGATTTCCATTCATTTAGTGTGTTTGAGCTTTTTGTTTTGGCATTTGCGAAGGGAATTTCCGTTTTGAATTTTCCATGGAGTTCGGTGTTTTTGTTATTTTACTTTTTGGGCAGTCTGGAAATACAAAGAAAAGGTTCGTTCTTTAATTAACAGTTTGTAATATCGATTACCTGAATGTGTCAACAACTCGGTCATGGAAATACATAAAATAGTCTTTATCTAAATACATATAGTCACTAAAGTTGAAATAAGCATCCCGTTCTTTAAAGATGTTACGTACAAATTTTTTTCTCTTTCATTTCCATGTTACCCTTGTATAAACCCTTTTCTATATTGTTTAATGCAGGAATTCCACATAAAATAAAATGCTCCGCAGGGCGCAGCTTGATACGACCGCAGAGGTCAAACCCTGAATAGTTGGGGCAAGTATGGACACAGCATTCAAGCTTGATACACCTCTGAATTTGGATTGTGATTAAATATTTGACACAGCATAGGTTTCTGACACAGAATGAATGTGGTCTAAGAACTTAAAATTTTAAATTGGACATTCACCTATTATGGTCCAATATCCAAAATCTAAATACATGGTTAGATTCAGCATATCAAAGAACCCCAAGAGTTCAATTTTGATGAAATCAAAGAAAGTTTAATTTTGGACCCTTTGACCTCAATGTGGACAAAGTTGATGACGGAGCCCAAAAATCAAAAATCTAAATACATGGTTAGATTCAGCATATCAAAGAACCCCATATATTAACTTTTGTTGAAATCAAACAAAGTTTAATTTTGGACCCTTTTGACCTCAATGTGGACAAAGTTGATAACGGGGCCCAAAATCAAAAATCTAAATACATGGTTAGATTCAGCATATTAAAGAACCCCATATATTCAATTTTGTTGAAATCAAACAAAGTTTAATTTTGGACCCCGATTTGGACCGACTTGAAAACTGGGCCCATAATCAAAAATCTAAATACATGTTTAGATTCAGCATATCAAAGAACCCTAAGAATTAAATTTTGTTAAAATCAAACTAAGTTTAATTTTGGACCCTTTGGACCTTAATGTAGACCAATTTAAAACAGGACCAAAAATTAAGAATCTAAATACAAGGTTAGATTCGGCATAACAAAGAACCCCAATAATTCAATTTTGATGAAATCAAACAAAGTTTAATTTTGGACCCTTTTGACCTCAATGTAAACAAAGTTGATAACGGGGCCCAAAATCAAAAATCTAAATACATGGTTAGATTCAGCATATCAAAGAACCCACATATTCAATTTTGTTGAAATCAAACAAAGTTTAATTTTGGACCCCGATTTGGACCGACTTGAAAACTGGGCCCATAATCAAAATCTAAATACATGTTTAGATTCAGCATATCAAAGAGCCCTAAGAATTCAATTTTGTTAAAATCAAACTAAGTTTAATTTTGGACCCTTTGGACCAATTTGAAAACGGGACCAAAAAATAAGAATCTAAATACACGGTTAGACTCGGCATATCAAAGAACCCCAATAATTCAATTTTGATGAAATCAAACAAAGTTTAATTTTGGACCCTTTGGACCTTAATGTGGACCAATTTAAAACAGGGCCCAAAATCCAAAAACTTAATACACGGTTAGATTCAGCATATTAAAGAACCCCAAAGGTTCAAGAATAAAACCCCATTGAAATTGGTCAGGAAATAAGCAATTTATACAAAGTATCTTCTTTTGCACAATACTGTGTAATTGAATATTTCTTGCAATTGCGCAATACTGTGCAATTGAATATTTCTTGCTTTTGCGCAATACTGTATAATTGACAATTTCTTGCTATTGCGCAATATTGTGCTATTGGATATTTCTTGCTATTGCGCAATACTGTGCAATTGAAGATTTCTTGCTATTGCGCAATACTGTGCAATTGAAAATTTCTTGCTATTGCACAATACTTATTATATAATAATTTACACATCCTGTTTGGTGTGTATCTCCTGCCATATCATTATTTTTGCTTTTAAATATAAATCAGAAATAGCCAACTTAAAATGGAAAATTTTAAAGAAAAAAAAGGAAAAAAGGGAAAAAATCCCTTCCCCAAATTTTTGAACCCCTTATGATTCATCACCCCAAACTCAATCCCAGCCTTCCTTTGAGGTATGGTACCTTGCAGTACAATTTCAGAGAGATCCATACACTTGAACACAAGTTATTGTCTGGAAACTAGAAAATGCTTATTTTGGCCCCTTTTGGCCCCTAATTCCTAAACGTTTCATGCAATTACCCCAAACTCAATTCCAGCTTTCCCTTTGTGATATGGAACCTTGTAGTACAATTTCAGAAAGATCCATACACTTACACACAAGTTATTGTCATGAAACTAGAAAATGCCTGTTTTTGCCTGTTTTTGGCCCCTAATTCCTAAAATTTTGAGGCAATTACCCCAAAAATCAATCCCAGCATTCCCTTTGTAATATGGAACCTTGTGGTACAAAGTCAGAGAGATCCATACACTAACACACAAGTTGTGTCTGGAAGTTACAAAATGCTTATTTTTGGCCCTTTTGGCCCCTAATTCCTTAACTGTTGGTACAATAACCCCAAAAATCAATCCCAACCTTCCTTTTGTGATATTAAACCTTATGGTAAAATTTTATAGAGATCCATTCGCTTAAACTAAAGTTAGAGTGCGAAAACCAATGCGTCTTCGGACGACGACGACGACGACGACGACGACGACGACGACGCCAACGTCATACCAATATACGACCGCAAAATTTTTGCGGTCGTATAATAAGCCGGGTTCTCCTGTACAGTTTGAAATATAAAATTTTCAATCACTATCTCATATGAAGTTATATTGATAAAAATTGATAACTATCTTTACTGAAAAGGAACAAGCAAGATGAGGCTATAGACCAATAAAGCAATATATGAGAAGCCTACAACGAAGATATGTTTAAGCCCGCCACATTCTGTATGTGACGGTCCCACGTCAGGAGCCAGCCAGGAGCCGGTAATTCCGTGTTTGTCGTTAGTCGTTGTTTATTCTATTTGTTTTTCTTGACGATTTTTTACATAAATTAGGCTGTTTGTTTTTCTCGTTTGATTTGTTTTGCATATTTTTATGTCAGGACCTTTTATAGCTTGCTATGTATTATGTAGTTGAAGGCCGTAGGGTGACCTATAGCTGCATACATCTACGCTATTTGGTATCTGGTGGGACATTTGAAGTTTCTATTATGGGATTCTGTTTGGCACTTGATTTTATTTTTTTGCTTATCAAATGGAACTCACTTACTGAATGTAATCTTTACAGATATTTTACGGACCAATGAAAACACATTTGTGATATACAGAACATAAAAGGTTTTTGTCATACACAAATTCAAAAACAATGCTGACAATGTTTGGCAATGGGAGCTTTACACATAAAACTAACACTAAAAGAACACATGATTACGTAAGAAAATTGTTGTGACAGAAGACTAATGTTTGAAGAGATACACATATTTTCTTAAAATTGATACACCATCTTTATCTCGAACCGTGTTCGAACTTTTCAGTGTATATACTATATTTATCTGAACCCGTTTCTGAACTGATAAATTGGTATGCTATCTTTATCTTGAATCAATTTCATAACTTTTTGATTGGTATATTATATTTATCTTAAATCTAACCACATGCACTAGCACGAGATATCAAATTTAATATAATAAACCATATATTTACACATATTTCAGATCAGTGGCGTTCAAAATCGTACAGGAAATACAAAAGTAAAATATACCCAAAATGAAATCTGTTCAGGAGGAACATGTAGTATCATTCCAAGGAAAACAACGATTTCCGTTTATTGATTTAGACAAACTACGTGTTCTTAACATTAACTCATTTTATACGGAAAAAAGTATAACGAAAATACCGAGCTCCAGGGCAAATTCAAAAAGGAGAAATATATAAAAACTGACAAAATCAAACGCTTTCAATCAAATGAACAAGTGGAAGACTAGTGAAAAATGTAACATTTTAGACAAAGATTGATTGGATTGGGGTTCTGTGCTTTATATTTTTTAACCATCTCTCCCTACTCTTGGAAAAAATCGGGTATTTTTTCAGACCGAATTGTCTCACCACAAACTATGTTTTTATATATAGTATATTAAATACCTATTTCTACTTTTATACATCGTCCTGACTTGTCACGTAGCGGTGTGGCAGTTACAACATTGTATTTCACCAGGAATTTAGGTGCTGGATCCAATCTGTTCTAATAAAAAAACTCTACTTGAACTTTGCGCCTGTCCCAAGTCAGGAGCCTCTGGCCCTTGTTAGTCTTGTATGTTTTTTAATTTTAGTTCATGTTCAGTGGTTGTCGTTTGTTGATGCGGTTGATAAGTGTTTCTCGTTTCTCGTTTTTATATAGATTAGACCGTTGGTTTTCCTATTTGAATGGTTTTACACTAGTCAATTTTGGGGCCCTTTATAGCTTGCTGTTCGGTGCGAGTCAATGCTCCGTGTTGAAGGCCGTACTTTGACCTATAATAGTTTACTTTGACAAATTGTGACTTGGATGGAGAGTTGTCTCATTGGCACTCATACCACATCTTCTTATATCCATTTATATGTTTTAGAATTTAGTGTGACGTCAATTTTCACTGAACTAGTACACGTTTTTGTTTAGGGGCCAGCTGAAGCCTGCTCCAAGGTTCGGGATTTTAGCGCTGTGTTGAAGACCCATTGGTGACCTTGGGCTGTTTTCTGCTCTTTGGTCGGGTTGTTGTCTCTTCGACACATTCCCCATTTCCATCCTCAATTTTATTGTTCAAAACTCAAAATATTCAACGTTTTCCGATGCCGCAAGATAAATATTTCTATCGTGGTCATACCGTAATAGATAAATGCTGGGAATTTGAATCTTATTTAAAACTAAATAAGAAATATTTAAGACTCACAACAAATATTTAAGACTCACACAAATATTTCTACTTTTTATTTAGCTTACTATGAAATGTTTTGTTATTGTTGTTTTTCTCTTCGTCGTTCTTATTTTTCCCAATTGACATTGTGTTGTTTTTGCATGTTAACTTCATAAAGAAGTAGGACATGTTCGCATTCATCCCGTTTCCATTGTCATCCTTTCATTTGCAAATAAGCGTAACTATGATATACATCTACATTAAATAATATTGGTCAATAAAATTCGTCTAGTCTGTTTATATTATGGTGAGTGTTTGTTATTTACCTGTGCTCAACAATGCGATAAATACAAAATTTCTTGAAAACAACTACATGTTAACAGTACTTGATTGATTGCAATCAAAGTTACCGAACAGTACTGAATTTGCTGCAAGTAAATTTACATGACATAGAACAAGACTTAGTGATGTAATATTCATACAATAGAATTGGCCTTTTCAGCATGAAATGCATATACTACTGTATAGCTCTTACCATTAATGGGGATATTCTACCAACAGCCCCTGGCCTATTACATACATTTATCACTGCACCAGTGCCCTCACTTGCACCAGAGAATTCAATAATTTTAGGTATTTTATACTGTTCCTGCAGTAGGGTCCAAATATCTTGTCGCAATCCATTTCCAATAAAACTTCGAACGTTGTGAATTCTGTCTTATGGATCCTGTAAAATAATTCATATGCTCCCGATGTGTAATAATAGCTCAAATTAATAGTTTGTCAAGCTATCATTATTTCAAACAACTCTACAAAATCAAACCTGTTTTGTTTTATATGTTTTACATTCTTATGATATATACACTTTTGACAATTTAGATTTTAGAATCTGAAAAGTAGTCCATACTGTTTTAATTTCAGCATATAAAGCAGGTTCATTAATTTTCTTTGCATACCAATACATTTAAGGATTATTGCCATCTCTTTTTTGCACAGGAAATTATTGAAACGACAGGGTGTTCTCGATACTAAGACATTCACCTATCCTTAGACATGAAAGGAAGCTTTGAACACAAATGAATAGATAAGTGTTGATTTCCGTGTTCTTAAAATGAATTTTCCTTTTCTTAGACGCAATATTCCTACATCACATTGGGAAGCTTAGCTGGCTATATAACCAGGTTTATTCCACCACTTACTTTAGAACATGCCTGTACCAATTCAGAAATATGGCAGTTTAGGTTTTTCAATTGTTTTCGTTGGTTGATAACGTTTTATTTTGTCAGTTTTTATGGACTTCCGCATTTTTAATTTATCTTGGAGTTTGCGGTATTTTTGTTATACATTTTTCACCTACTAGTATTGCGTAAATATTACACTTGTTTAACTTCCCAAGAACTTGTATCCACTATACGGATAACAATCACTGTAAAAACTTAATATGTCATATTGTCGAAATGCATAGCTGGTTCAGTAGAATTGGTACCTTTTGTCATCATTGGCATAGTTCTTTTTAATATGTCATGTTCGAATGTATCCTAATGTAGAAAGTTTGAATCAAACACAACATTCATTCACAATCATAAATTTCCTAAACGACGTATATTATATAAATAACATTGAATGAAAACTGTATACCAAGGAAAAGGGACATAACTTTTAAAAGTCACTAAACTGTTTTGCGTCAATCATTTGCATATGGATATTTCGGGGCCTTTTATAGCTGACTATGCAGTATGGGTTTTGCTCAATGTTTCAAGCATTACGGAGACCTAAAGTTGTTAACTTCTATGTCATTAAGTCTCTGGTTGAGAGTTGTCTCATGGGCAATTATACCACATCTTCATATTTTTATATTTATATATATATATATTCTGAGGTAATATTATCGAAACACAAATCTTTTTTCATTCTGCTTCACATGAAAGCATTATAAGCATTGTTGAAACTGTTTATCATAGAGAAGTTACTGACTGTACAGTTATCGCCCTTTATTAACACACATTTATTCAGTTCAGGGAATACAGCCCTTGACAAGATTCCGGACTTTGCGCAGACACATAGATATGTGGTGGGATTATTTATATTTTAGTTTGGGAAAGATAATTTACTGATTAGCTGAATTTGACTTTGAATTAGCTTTCAGTAAGATTGAGTTCTTCGTGTTATGTATCTTTTTGCTGTGCTTCGATAAGTTAAGCCTTTTATAACTGATTTTTAAGTTTGTTCTTCTGCTGTACAGTTCAATACTGACTTAGGTTATAGGACAGTTGGCCATTCACAGACATGATTAACCAAGTCATATTATTTATATGCCTGTCCCAAGTCAGGAGTTGTTAATTTTGTGAATATCGTTCGTTGCTGCTTGCCATAGTGGTTTTCGTTTATTTTTTAAGAATAAATCTCGTCCTTTGTACCTTGTTTCATAGTTTTCTCATTTTCAATCATACCATATCTCATTATTTTCATATGAAAATTGTTTTCGAAATCTAAACTTACAAAACTGCTAGAAATTCTTCCTCCATATTATCATTACCCATATTTATAATCATCATAACATGTGCAAAGGATAACAGCTGTTTGTCAAATTACTGGTATAAATTATATTATATCAGATATGACTATCAAATGTAATCGTGATAGACATGCCATTTATATCATACTACTGCGGGGTTGCTAGCTTTAGATATATTGGATACAAAACACAATGTAATTATATATACTGAATACAATTACGGTCTTTTCCGTGGGTTGAACTCCGTAATTGTCAACTCATTAGCGTTGTTTGTTCTAGAGCACAACTTGTCAATTATGGTTGTCGATCAACTTTAATAGTAATTCTTTTATGAACCGAATAAACTATCATGTTTATTAGACAACCTGAGATCTTTAACGAGTAATAACAAATCAAGTTACAACGAATTTTGAAAAAGAAACAGACGACTTCCAGTAATAATCTGTGGGAATGAATTGCTTGTTTTCAGATTATTAATCAAATGCTTTCAATTTTTGAAACGTACATTTTCTTTCTGATTTGTTTATGATATTTGACTATTATATTTAACTTTGTGTTATAATATTCAAGATTAATTAACCTCCGGTACGGTTAACACATATCTACACAATTCTCCAATATACTGAACAATTGTCACTTTATATATTCTACAATCCGCCAAAAAATTGTGCGCAGAAAACTTCTTGCGAATGAGTATTGAACAACCTGAAAAATAAATGTGATGTTATAAATATTCGGCCCACCAATAAAGAATTGAAAAAGCTACAGATTCGGGACTTCAGTTTAGTATTGCATAATGTGTATACCCGG
Source organism: Mytilus coruscus (assembly GCA_017311375.1). Lineage (NCBI taxonomy): Eukaryota > Metazoa > Mollusca > Bivalvia > Mytilida > Mytilidae > Mytilus > Mytilus coruscus. Next base: position 61,795,451 of record CM029607.1, on the reverse strand, counting down.
ACCCTGTAAATAAAGATCAACAAATCGCATAATAAACATAGCCATAGAAAAAAACTGGAAAAATATAAAGGAAAAACTAAAGCAACACGAATTTAACGACTGTTAAAAAAAGTAAGATAACAAAAATACTGAACTGCAAGGGAAATTCAAAACGGAAAGTCCTTAATAAAATGGCAAAATCAAAAGCTCAAACATATCAAACGAATGGAAAACAACTGTCATATCCCTAACTTGGTACAGACATTTCCTTATGTAGAAAATGGTGGATAAAACCTGGTTTTATAGCTAGCTTGATCTCTCACTTGTACGACAGTCGATGAAACATGGTTCTTCATTTGCAATACAAGTACTCGAGGCACTTGTGACTTTTTCCTGTTCAACGAGATGCTTAAATCAGGAAAAAAATCATATTTGGTAATAATTCAGGTAAGAGAGGTTGTAACAACGACAAAGGAATAAAAATCCAATGGCATGTTAATTTCAGATGATATGTCAATTTCGAAATGAAACCAATGTAATACTTCAGCCCCTGACAAAATCGACATCTAGTATCATCATTATTAATCCTCGAAGAAGATTCTCTTGCCAAAATATATACAATGCCAGAACATCCTATCAACTACTTGATATTTATACTTCGTACGCATGATTGGCAGGTCTTTTTGGTTTCTTATCCATTTCAGAACTATTTTGCTGTAAAACAGTTGGTTAATTTTAACCAATAATATGCTCATGTAAATGAAACCGGCTTTCGTCTTTGAATTCTAGGCAACTTAGAGAAATAATGACTAGATAAGTTTACGCTTTTTATAATATTTTTATTTGTGCAATATGTCATGTATGTTGATAAGAAAACATATATATGGCAAATTTAAATGAAGTAAGTGTTAAGCCGCTTATGACCCCTAGAATCTGTAAAAAACGTACAGGCTGCAAAATGTGGTTATTCGGACAATATTTACTAGTGCATGCGTAGATCAGGATAGCAATTTTCCTGAAAGGTTATCAATACCTTTTTCGGATTTTAAATTATCCTGATTACATTAGATACCTCCTAAAAACGTCTTCGGGGCCTCAGTGGCTTAGAGGTCTACGTAGTTTATTTAAAGAGATCACTTGTATGTCAATTAAAAGGTTGTGAGTTGGAACTAAATTCGTTGCGCGGTGGGATCTATTACAATCTTTATTGACAAGGGTTGTCAGTTTTCCTCCCAAAGTCGGTGGATTTCCGTCTTCCACCAGCAATACAGGATGTTCGCCATGATATGGCCAAGTCTAAGATGATGGCGGTGAACAGCAACAGACAAGCGAACAAATAAGATATTCTTCGTTGGTCGTTTATTTTTTTCCAAGGAGCGAATTCTTCCGGGAATGTCATGCGGCACGTTAAATAATCCCATAATCTTAATGGAGAGGGGAGGGTTGATAAGTTATATGGTACATTTTTACAAAATCTAAAAGTAATACTGAATAATGCCACAGACATCATACAAATCCGTGTAGATAAAATACTTATACCACTAGGCCTCTAATGGCACTCAAGACGTCTTAAGAAGGGTTCTCAGGTAATCAATATAAGTTAAAAATCCGGAAATATATCAATAAGTCTTTCAAAGAAATTGCTATCCTGATCTATTATTTGAAAATAAGCTTCGAGATAATGAATTCGTGCCTTCTTAAATTCTAATGTCGGATGCCTTACTTCAACGTAGCCTTAATTTTAAAAAAATCATTAGTAAACATTGGATTCCAAATTTACAACAGAATTGAAAGTTTTTTATGACATGACATGCTAGTGAAAAATAATTTCATAACATTTTGGCATCATTCCATTTCAAAAACTTTTATTGATAAAAGGGGAAACAAATTAAGAACCTACAAGGATTTGAAGAAGAAATTTGATATGGAGAACTTTTTAAAATTAGATATAGACAAAGCTGATATTTTTAACTTTGTAAGAATCAGGATAAGTAATAGTATCCTTATGATTGAAAAAAGGCAGACAAAGACAGATTGATTAAGAAAACAGAGTATGTCCCTTTCTAAATTTGAATTTGAAGATGAATTAAACTTCACCATAAAATGTATAAACTCAATGAGTTGAGGAATAAATTTTTCCAGAATATTACAGATATTTTAACATCTTTCAATAATCTTTCAGACATTGAAAAATTCTATCTCATATTTCAAAGTAATGATTATGATGTCAGTAAATGTTGCTATAAAAGGTATTAATGAGATGTACAAGTTCAGACGATCACTAACTTAAGTCAAATAGATAGAAGGAAAAATTTTTAAAAAATAATTATAAATTACAAAATATCTTTTATATTTCTTTTTATGTTTTGTATGGATGTATATTAAACAAGTCTAAATTGAAAACAACGTTCAAACCTATGATTGCGTTGGATAAAAACCGCAATTTTTATACGTGTACATGCAAAACGAATTTCTTGGTAGAGGGGTCTAAATACAGCACAAACAACATTTTCCAAAAGACCAAAAAAGTGAAAAAGTATATTTTAACAAAACGCATTTGACTAGCAGGTCGAACAACGGATGTTCTTAAACCCTGCTGACTGCCATTGGCGATTGCGAAATAAACGGATCACCAGATGTAACAAAATGGATCTTAACTATTAATAAAATACCAAACAGAAAACAATAAACTTACGGAAAAGATGGTATACCGCAAACAAAAGTTGCAAAAATTAGTACACCATATCCGGATTTCGACAATTAATGTCTCTTCAGTGATGTTAGGAATCGAAACGGTATTTGGAAGTATATTAAACATATATACTACAATTTTATGTACATATAATTGATTGTAAGGATTGTTGTTTGTTCTTTGTTTGTGTGTTGATGACAATCCATATTTTGGATTTTATATCAATAAAATCTTTGACTTTGACTTTGCTAGGATCTTCTCTGTTTTTTTTTCGTTTAAATTCATACTACTAGCATTACCAAATGAACATGAACCTAAAGGCATTGTTATCAAAAACTAAAATATTATGCGTGTTTCAATAAATCGTAATAACGAAACGAATTATAGACTTAAAACCATTTAATTCATAGTACCTACTTCAGAGTTACTTATTAGGTTGTCAACTTAGGGAAGTTAAAGAATAAATAAAATTTCATCTTTTTTGATTTAATGATTTTTAATAACTGCTTTTGTGAAGTGTGTTAATATCGTAATAATATAAATACTATAATTTACAAAATCATGAAATGTTTCCAAGGCATTTGTCTCGGCTGCATCAGTGGTCCTTACAAATTGGAGTAGGGGTCGTTTACCTTAGTACGAAGAGGTATCATGCATGTTTCGTGCCCAATTACCGTGTTTCATTGTATTTTTATTACTTTAATTTGTGTATTGTTGCTGATGTTAATAACGTGCACATAATGTAATATTAACATAGACGGTCATGGTTTACGGATATTATTAGTTACAAAGTGTGCTAGTGACCTAATACGATATATATGGAATTTACTGACCCCATATATATCGTATTAGGTCACTAGCGTACTGTGTAACGAATTTATCTTACCGACTATATAAATATGTGGCATTTAGACTAGTGGCCTATAAAAGTGATCAAGTCTTCAATATGAAGAGCCTCCTTCCATTGGTATATGCAAAAACAAATGCCAACAATAACAACTTGTTAGCTTTTAATGTGTTTTCTGCATTTATTTCAATTTTTCATCTGTTGTTCAGGCGTAACGTTACAAATTTTTCCTCAGCGTTGTGTCGTTTTTAAAAGGGACGTAACACCCCTTTTAATCGTGTATTAAAATAAACCGCGCCTACTAACTCCATATTAAATATACACGGTCTCTACGCGGTCGCTTTTAACCAATGGTTTTCCTAGAAATGTTTAGGAGGTGAGATAATAGCATTACACATACCTACTTCTGCTGCACCCAACATTCCAGTCAGCCCTACTCCATGATAAAATGGTAGTACGTCATAAATAACGTCATCTGGTTTAACGTCAATTGATAGAAAGAGTTTAGCCCACTGAGTAAGCTTTCCTTGCATGGCAATTGCTGCTTTTGGTAGCCCTGTCATATAAAAAGATCTCAAGCATTAACAAAGGCTTCCAAATTTTCATAAATTTGATGTAAAATGACAATAAACAAGCTCTGTTCGAAGATGGTCATGATACTATTTGACTTCAATTTCTTAAACAGAATAATAAAGTACTAACATTTTGTCAAGGTTTTATAATAAAAAGTAGTAAATTTAGAAAATGTTAGAATTGTCGCCGATAGAAGAATAAATACTACCGTTTTCCCTATATACTGAACAATGTCATTGTTCTTGTAAATCACGTTAATACGCTACGGTTCGTTAAAGATGTCAAATATTAATGAAACCACACCATTCCTGAATTGGTCAATCATTTTCCATCACATGCTTACCATTTTGATTACCTTTCTAAAATATCGTACAGAAAAGGAAAATAAACGAAGATCCAAGCGCGGATATCTAACAAACAATATTTTTTGACATGAAACTGTAATATAGTATACTAGTTTTTAGAACATAATTGTATGTATTAAATGTTTATTGTTGTACATGTTTCACCAAAAAGTATAACTGTTTGCGATTGATAAATTTTGAATATGCCTGCATTGTCTAGGAATAAAAAATATATTATGTAATAGACTTTGGAAAAAAGTCAAAACATGGAGGGAAGATGAAGGATAATTTTCATTTTGATCTCTTGAAATTGCAATTTTAACTAAATCCCCGCATGGACACCCTAGCTTTTATTGAAATTGCAACATGGTTTTGTTTATAGAGCAAAAGAGGAGCTTCATATTAGAATGCTGCTCAGCATAATATTTATACCTGTTGCACCAGATGTGAATATATAACAAGAAGGACTATATATATCAATATGACTTCGAACTGTTGTAGATATATCTTCCGGTGATGACTGCATCATTAGACTGTTCCACGACTGGAAATGGCTATCAGCACTCAGAAATTTTCCAATGAGATATACTGGTAGCTAATTGCAGCCATTATCTCATGAACGGCATCATAAAGATCTTCCCCTGAAACATATATGAATTTTACAAGTGTTTACAATCATTTAAATATAATTATATTAATATAAGCTTAACAGGAATATTATACATTTTTGTTTAGGGGCCAGCTGAAGCCCACCCCTGGTGCAGGATTTTCTCGCTGCGTTGAAGACCCATTGGTTGCCTTTACCTGTTTTCTGTTCTTTAGTCGGGGTGTTGTCTTTTTGACACATTCCCGTTTCTATTCTCTAACTAAGTATCTAAACTTCCAAACGTTATTATCAAGATGTGTCTTTTACCGAGTCTTTAAGAATATGATGACATGATTGACTTGATGTAAGGGTCATATTAGACATCTGTAACGGCCATCCAGACTGGTTATTCTACTATCTAAATACAGAATAAATATATAAAAAGACATATCTATAAACGATCGATTCTCTTCACTGACTAGAATCCCGTTAATGGACAGTCGTGATTTAATTGTTTACATGTAGGGCAATGAAATAACAAAATACTTGAAATATCAAATGTGGATACAAACGCAGTCGTGTACATATTAAAGACTACGTCGACTTCAAAGTTATCGTTTTTTATTTATTTCTATGGATTCGATAATGTTATTACCTACCTTGACCTACAATGACAGATTTGGTATCAGTAACATCTATAGCGTTGATCAGGGTTTCGCCTCGAACGTTTGTATTTAATAACGTTGCTATAATACCCAATTTCAATAAACCTGTAAATATTGAATGCATATACTCTTTGAATGTGAAGGATACAATGCAGGGAACGGTTAAACGTCATGTGTTACTGTTCTAAGTACTCATACTACTTGAATATTACGATTTTATAAATAAAGTTCAATTTAATTAAATTGTTTGATCCTTCTATGTGTGCGTTTATGTACTTGTGTTTGTATGTGTTTCACTGGAAATTATTATAATTTTTTTTAAGCTTCATTTTTGTATTCTTTTTCTAATTGCAAACAATAGTGCAACCGAATAGTAACAGTTATCCTCTACGACTATTTCCCAGGAGGAGGTCAATTTGACCCGGAATGTCCTTTTTGTCCTCCTTGACAAAACGCACGTCGCGTTCATTGAATTTGTCACCAGATAACTTTCAAGAGATTGTACATATAATCTGTCTGTTTACATTATAACTAATGACTTTGATATTGTCAGCAACACCTCCTGAAGAAATGAGCAAGTCGACTACCGATATATCAAGAACCTATTAACTTAAAACGTAAGTTTTTAACAAAATTAAAACTTTATCGTTATCACCCCTTTGGCATCGTGTTACATTTCATTTTTAAAAATTCGCGAATTAACAGCATTTATCCTAAATTGGTCAACACTGTTTCTAAATGCACTCAAATATATAGGGATTTATAGATGTGGAAGTATTATTCGACCTACAGGAATTCGATGAAATGTAGAATTTGGTTTCCAGCTGTTAACGATAAAATATTTTTACATATAATCTAATATTGTATTATCTGTCCATTTTCGTATGGGTTAATAGAGATATCAGTAGAGGTTACACCATAAATTGTTCATTGGTTGTGTCTGGCATTTATTTTTCTTTTAGGAAATTCATTAATACGACCATTTATAGTTTGAAGACAGGTTACATGTTGTAATTGTAGTCATAAAGCATAGCACAAAGTGCCCTAGAAAATATATGCATTTTTCGACAAACCGAATTCAGTTTACCAAATTCATTAAAGCTAATTAAGCTTATCAAATATAAGCTTGAAGGCTTGAAATGTTCTTGGGAACAACGTCTGATTATTGGGAACGCCGTGTAACACTCACTAGTATCAACATCATGCGCAAAGTCTGTACGTCATAAACTTTTCTAAATTAAAACAGAATTTTACTGGCAAATCTGTAAAGAAAATTCACATTGATCTTTCCAAGAAATGTCCAGATAAAATCTGGACTGTTGTTACCAAGAATTGACACTGAATCCTCCTGTTTTAAACCCCATTGGCTAATTATATTTGCTACTCTGTATGCCTGAGTGTTGACATATTCAAATGAGTAATATCTATCTTCATATATTATATAAGTCCTCTGTGGAAATCTTTTGACGGTATCTTCAAAGTGTCAATCAGTAAACGATTATTTATAATATCTTCGTTCATCTGCTTTCCGATGTTCTTCAATGTTTTCATTGTCTGTATATCGTACTTAATCCACGGAAACAGGGTTCTCCATGCCAGAAGGGACAAACCCGCTGTCCCTCCAGCCGCTAATAATGCTCCGTCTCTAAATGTCGACATTATTCGGACAGTTTATTTAATATCTGTGAGAAACAAAATAAAGTATAACTAATGAAATAATTAAGTTTACAAGTATCTTCTTTGTGTTTTGAATAATTTTATTCCATTTTGATTTTAAGATAAACGGTACCAATTTTACTGCACAAGACCATAAATGTCTCTTTATTGATGCTGGAGGCCAGAGTATTTGAAAATCGGATACCTTATTCTAACGATGAAGAGCTGATCAAACCAAAAAGAACATAAAGTACAGCCAAAACCGGACAAAGAATCAGAGTTATGCATGAGGGAAATATATTCATTACTTTGCAATGATATTCGAAATTCTATAACAGCAAATTTCAATCAAACAATATCTGTATTTTCCTGCCAGTACCTACGCATATTATGCATGCATTGTTCTTTGTTAATATTTTATTAGTTGTTCCTTTTAATGTGCATGAAGACTATTATGTTCATTTGTTCATGCATAATGTGCTATCCTAAAATCCTCATGCTATCTTTTCATTGCTAAGAACTGGTTTTGTCCGTGGCCTCCTGTTCTTCTATAAAACAACTTTTTGGACAAATGTCAACATGGTTTTTTACAAAATTTCCGCATTAAACGTTTTCCATGAAATTCAATGAGTTCAAGTAAAAATTCCATTGGTTTTTAGGACCGGAAAAATACAAGATCATACAACGCATACGCCGACAAAAACAGATCTTTTGACATTTCGTCTGGGTTTTTTTTAACAAATTTCATATATGACTAGAATATAAGGTTGGTTGAACCATGTGTTATATGTATGTATTCTTCGCGTAAATGTGGCTGAAATCTAGACGATTTTGTCAAATTTCAACAAAATCTCTATTTTTGTTCTATTTATAATAAATGATCGACAAAACGTAGTTCTCTTTCACTTTTTCGTAAATGTCTTTTAAATAACTTAAGCACTTTTTTTTATCTTCGAATAATGGACTTTATATTTTAAATCGTATAGGATCCTTTCTCCTATTATAAAGAATTTGACAAACATTATTTTCTGCCAAGTTTATTTTAATTTGAACGTGTAGTTTCAATTGACAGACTAATAAATTCGACAGACACACGTAATGAAAATCTGGTAACCTAAGTTAAAACCGTAAACATTGACAATATAAAGTGGATTGGGATGAATAAATTGACATTTAAAGGATTATTTTTAATTCATGAATGCGGATTATCTTACAGTGGCGAATATTACATGTCTTGATGACAATTTAGTTTAAGTATTGTACAATGTTGTACAAACGCATTTTCATTCTTGCGCAATAAATGTGATCCTCTGATTTACACACAATCAATTTTTATATTGTATTGAAATGACGCTAAAGTTTGTATGTTGAAAATGATAGTACATATACTTCATCAAACTAGTTTTTGCTTCTTGTTTTCACTACATTTTATGATTTAAACTAGTGAATACACGAAATAACAAAATAACAGAAACAAGATTCTAGATTAATCTGTAACACCCTGTATGTATTTAATAAAGTAAGCCTGAAGTTACCGTTACATACTATCCATAACTTACGTAACAAATTATTTGTGCCATTGAACTTTGGAACATTTATCCTATGTCAACAGATAATGCGATCATATGTTTAGTTGGGCGTTCATCTTAAATCATTTACATTTATAAACAGAATTTTACTGTTTTGGGTTATCGCGGGACAGCTTTTCCAGATTACTTTGCTTAAACATTTTGGTTTTTATTTTAGTTCTAGATATTGTTTAACAAAAAGATCAACGTTGGTTACTGTGGTTACAATAAACAATTAAACATGTTTTTTTGACTTGCAGTGTATTCTGTAGTTCATTATAAAATATCACCGTATGTAGTTTGAAGTTTCAGGAGGTTAAAAGGTTAAGACACTTTTATTAAGATAAATAATATTTCAAACTACACATGTACAAATTCATTTTAATGCATCAATCGTGTATTTAACACGCTTCATAGAGTGCATACTACTGATGTCGAATAATTACGGAAGTACATGTATATCCTGGTTAAATAAGAAAACGAAAAACGTTTTAAACAATGATTGCATTAATAAGTAAAGCATCAGTTTTCGCTGATATATGAAATAAATGCAAAAAAGTGTGAAGTTTCATAAAATAAAATAGGACACATGATTTACGAAAATACGATGAAATGCGCTGTTAAGATAGGGTTCGTTCCAATGTTGTGGTATTATACATTGACTGTTCAGTTAGGAGTCCCAATAATGAGGTATTATATATGTACATGCACTATTCAAATAGGGGTTCTAATGTTGAGGTATTATACATGCACTGTTCAGATAGGGGTTCCAATGTTGTGGTATTATACATGCACTGTTCAGATAGGGGTTCCAATGTTGTGGTATTATACATGCACTGTTCAGATAGGGGTTCCAATGTTGTGGTTTTATACACACATTGTTCAGATAGGGTTCCAAAGTTGAGGCATTATACATGCATGCATTGTGCAGATAGGGGTTCTAATGTTCATTTATTATACATACACTGTTCAGATAGGGTTTCAATGTTGAGGTAATATACATGCACTGTTCAGATAGGGTTCCATTGTTGAGGTAATATACATGCACTGTTCAGATAGGGTTCCAATGTTGAGGTAAAATGCATGCACTGTTTAGATAGGGTTCCAATGTTGAAGTATGATACATGCACTGTGAAGTGAACCACCAGACAAATTTCAAAAGGGGCCAAACGAAACAACGTAAATTAATTGAGAAACGCAAATGTCAAATAAAAATGGCAATCCCTCTGTAAGATTTTGCAATGAAACTTAATTTCAAGGTCTAGATTATAATCGAGTGCTGGAATACATGTTTTTAATTGTCTAGTAATTGTAGTTATGAATACTCGCCAATAGGTCAAAAGAATTGAGTTTCCGCATCCTCTGATGAGACATGCGACAAGTGTAGTCCAAACGCTCAAGTACCACGCAAATGTAAATCTGGTGTCTTGGATAATTTCTTATTCTTTTTTTAAAATATTGTTCGATCGTGCTTAACGGTCATATGACGTACATAGACTCAAAACTGATTAATGATAAAATATATGAAAATATCGTCCGGTCACAATTGGGACGTTTAAATCCGATGCCTCGTGTAGAGAGAGTGTGTACGTAAAGAACCCTTGCAACAACTCTTGAGGGGGGAGGGGTCCATACGTGGCCTGTTTCAATGCAACATTTCTGTCCCTACCCATTAGACCCTCGTTTAACTGTGACAGTCAAAATTCCGGACGACCTCTATTACAGGACCTACCTAATTTTTTTTTTGTGAATTTGTTCTCGTCCTGAACATGCATGAAATATTTGCCACTGAACGTTAAGCAACCAAAAATCAATCAATCATAAAAGATAGACTCGAGAACGTTGGTCATTGAACTAATTCGAATCTTCCGATTGCACACTTTAAACTTGTTATTGACTTTGCTATATGGGTGCTATTTATGAGAAACGACTTCAAGATATGGCAATGAATTTCAAAATTACATATTTGAAAACCGCTATCTACACGGTTTTTTTATTATATTGATAGAAGGTCTTGATTGCTTAGAGGAGATTAAAGTTTTATGAACAGTATAAATACGCATATTCATTTCACCATGTAATACAATTCACAGCAATAACCGAATAAACATACTGTTTTTAAGGAAAGATACAAAATTGAAACTTTTTACTTACTATTTTCTTCATGTCACTCTTTAACACAAGATAAATATACAGTATTATTTGGCACGACGACTGTGCGCTATTGTTAAAATCCACTTAAACCTTACAATCGTTTACTTTAAATAGAGATATAGTAATAAAACTACACTATTCGGTGAAATTTATTAAAAAGTTTTACAAGTACACCTAAATTAACACCTGGAACAACTACGAGACATAAACAATCCATTGAACGCATTTAATGCCATATAACAACATATTAAAACTAAGACAAATCATTAAAGAAATTGATCACAAGTGAAATGTTGAAAACCGAAAAAACAGATCACCCATAAAATGATGCGCCAGTCGGAAAGGGAAATTATTGCACTGACCATATTGAAGGTTTGAATAGGTTTTCGTTTCGTGACAATCTTTTACCGCAAATGGCAATTTACGCATGTCTCAGGAAACTTGATTTAAAATATTAAATTTTGGGGATTTCATCATGATTATATAGGACAAATAGACATTTCTTAACGGAAAAAGGATTAATTTCCATAGACAATAGAGTATAGATCCTTCTACCTGATAAATTTCCCTAAGTGAACGCTTAGATATGTGTGCAGCGAACAAAAGCTACTTTATCTTTTATTTCCTTTACACATATGGCACTGTAAAGACACTTTCACATACAACTTAAACTGTGACAGCCTTGTCTTAACAGACTATGCCAGCTGTGCAATTTGTCTCTCTAGTACTTCAGTAGCGGTACATCTCTATGAATCCCACAAAACTTTTATTATTTTGTATTAACTTTGACATTCTGCAACCTTTGTCAACGTAATACATTTCCTTTCCATATGAAGCATGATTATCTTTGTATTGCAAGTAAAACCGATTGAATAGTAAATATGTGATTGAGTGGTGTTTCGTGTATATTTAGTCTAGTGATACATGTGGGTATTCAATATTTTTTTCTTATATAACTATGTTCATATATAATGTTGTTTTATTTGCAAAACACTACTAGAATTAGAATTAAATGAGTACAATAATAATTATAAATGGATATTTATAAAAACCTGATAAACATATCTAAACACACTTCTGTTCCTATTTCCTGTCGATACTTATATTTTGGCATTGCACGTGCTGCTCAATGTCATGTTTTCTGCATACTGTTTACAGAAAAAAAGGGAAAACATGACACATTATTTCTTTTTTTCGGTTTTAAATTGATAGGCAATCGGTCTATTTTTTGCTAAGTTGAAAAATTGAATCAAACAAAAACAAAAATTTGGTATTTGTTAAAACAGTCTAAATAATAAATAATGCAATAAATCACTTATTTTCTTTATTTAAATAAACAGTCTTACACATTAATTGTCAATCTGTCTTAAAACAGATTTAAGCAAAAAAAAAAAAAAGACCAATTTTACAATCCAAGAAGTATACAGATTTTCCACCTAACAGATTGATTTAACTTTTTTCTAATATTGAGCATTTTCGAAATGAAGTGGATAGATAAATATATGGAAGATATATTGTATCATTAAATGTACTTTTGTTACAAATATAATCATGATAGTTTGATATTTTCTACTCAGATCCAATGGTTATCATTGATAATACAACTACTGAACTAGGCAGTATTAGGGTTATGCATCAAGTTCTAATAGACCTACTACATAAGAAGGCTTTTTCTACACCTAGTTTATTTCGTATATAGGACCTACATGTTGCAGTATAATATTGGAATTGCTGTTTTTCCCTACTCATTTTAAAGTTTTGACTGCAGGAAATTAAGATGGCTTGTTTGATTTAGGGGAACATATGTTTTTGCGTCTGTTGATAAATAAAACAGTGGATCAGAGACAACTTTTGGATCAAATCCCTCTTCCATTAGAGCAACTTTATGTTGTTTGAATGTTCCTGTTGTCCGCATTTCCTTTTCATGACGTAATACTATTGGTCTGGCATACTTTGGCAACTTCTGCTCACAGTGATGGTAGATTGCCTTTAATTTTTCACTTGTCAGTTTTTCGTTGCCTTTCAATACCAGAGAGGCCATTCCTGCTCTTCCGTCGTGACCTGTAGAATTATATTTAATCCATTTTGTACAAACACATTCATGAGGGTCTGGATGGGCGGTCATTTATTTCTTATTCTTAAATTTTTAAAACAATTTTTCTCTATTCTTTATTTATTTTGCCCATATTTTCAATTTTTTTACATTATAGCACTCAATTATTCTCTACTCTTTACTATTTTTCCCTTTTTTTCTCTATTTTTTTTTTATTTTTAGCTCTTTATTCTGCATCTTTTGCTCATTAGTCTATTCTGTAAACTCTCATTCATTTACTATAGTGGTTTCGTCTCTTTTGGTTTTTCCATGGTGTTGTTTTTAGCTTGTTCATAGAATAAGTCAAAGAGTTTTAAATCAAATGAAAAACATTTTTTAACAACCTATCAAACAACAATATATATAGAATGTTAAACATACAAACAGAAATAATATAAATATATGAATATTCTCATTTCACCTAACGAGTTAGTCAAGCTACTGTTTACTAATGGTGTCTAATCTCTAAAATAACTTGATTTTCTACTTACGCAATTCAGTATTAAATATGATATCCGTCGCATTACAGGATTGTTTACTGACCTTGTGCATTTTTCCAGACCGTATTGGTTTTATTACAACCTATCAAGTTTGTGTGTTAATCAAGAGAGTTTCCCTTTAACTTATTCTTCAAACTTTGCGTTATGTACACACAAAGTCACTGTGATTTATTTGAATGAAAATACGGATATTGTTTTATTGAAGTTTTCCTTTGTAATATTTCGAAGTCATTTTAAATTAATGAATGTAGCTCCCTCGTCAATAGCTCTTTTTCAAATATTTGGCCTCGAGCATCACTTCAGATACATTAATTGTCGAAATGTGCATCTGGTGCAGTTAAATAAGATACCGTCAATGAACATGAATGAGGGAAGCTTTTTCATTTTTGTAAACATTACAGCTAATCCAGTTTTAAAGTATTAGTATAATTGTTTTATTCATCTGCAATCTTTTATTTCGCATTAAGACAGATTTATAAGCATTCTTTACCTAAAGTATCAATTTCATTTATTTCCTTCTTGTTTTTGTTGTTCGATTTTTTCGTTGTTTGTTTTTTTTTTTTTTTTTTTTTTGTTTTTTTAATATTTGTTAGTTTTTTTTCAAGGGGGCAGTATATATTATTTTCACACGAAATAAGACTTTTTTCATGCAATTTTACTACTCTACTAATTTGACTTGAATAAAGAATAATGAATCTTTTTATAGAAACGTACCTGGAACATTGACACCATATACATTAGCATCTATGATGAATGACAAGGCTGTAATGATGTTAGCAACCTCTGTAGTAGACACATTTTCACCTTTCCATCTGAAATTTAATGGTATTTAAATTTATTATAGGCTTTTTCAAAAATATTAACTGGTCATTATTTTTATAAATGATGGTAGCAGTAAAATAGTTATAATTGTAGTATTTATTTTATTAATAATCTGATAATATTACTAATGATAACTTATTTTGACAACCATACTTGGAATTTGTTATTTGATTTATTTTTTTACTTTTAAGTAAATGAACTAATAATTCGAGGAGAAAGCACAAGCAAAATCCGTAATTCAATAATGACCATAGCATGTGCTACAGGAAATTTTGAAAACAAATCTAATTTTGTATTTCTGTTGAGTACCATGTCTTCGTGTCATACCAGTGTCTATATTTTTCGGTACCTTATGACAGTGTATGCTTCAGCATATCAAATTTCAAAGAGGCCATGTGTATTACAGGTTTCATTTATCACTGACACTATTCTAGTTTACATAAAATCAAAATTTAGCCTAGAAACAGGTAACCTACGGAACTCTCAAAGAGTTGTTGCAAGGATTCTTAATCGAGACATTAGATTGATAAATCTGTCTCAAATCTGATCGATATAGATCAAGCCAGGGGACAGCACTCTACACGAGAAATCAAATGATTCAACGTCCGTATTCTGACCAGACGTTATTGTGAATTTAAACATTTCACACAGCCAAAAGGACACCCCACTTTTGGCAAGGGTTTTAATGCCAATGATGAAATTATGTATATAGCCTAGTCACCATAAGGGTGGTCAACGTTAAAATAAAATAACATTGAAAAAAAACTTAACCTGAATGTGTCTCCAACTCGATCATGAAAATAAGCGAAGTAATCTTTATCTAGATACAAAGAGTCACCAAAGTTGAAGTAAGCATCCCCTTCTTTGAAGACGTTACGTACAATTTTTTTCTCGGTCATCTCCATGTTACCTTTGTATAAACCTTTTTCAAGTTTATATGATGGAGGAATTCCACAAATTAATAACCCAGGTTCTCCTTTAAAATATAAAAGATAGGATAAGATTTAAATTTAAGCGATTATTGTCTTCATGAAATTGAGAACAACTTTTTGTACATATACAAAACATTTTATTGTCTACAACAATTTGAAATTGTTATATGCAATGAATACCAAGTGTAATTTGTCTTTGTAAAAATTAGTAAAACTTGTTTGTCTTATTATTTATAATTTCAGATAAGTCTGTAGTTAGGAAATTAAACTTTTCCAAATTGAATGACAGAACCAGTTATGTTACGTTCGAAAAAACTAAGCAAAAAAAAGAATATACATCCTTACTACGTGTGAAATTGCTTTATTATCCTTTTATGTATTCGTTATTTCAAGAGAACATACCTATTCTAACCTCAATACAGCGTCCTGATTTATTACGTAATGGTGTTGCCGTAGTCAAGTCATATTTCAAAAGATACTTTGGTGCTGGATCTAATCTGTTCTGTAAAATTATTTCATTTAATTTAAATCGAGCAATGGTAAATAACAATCAATAATTAGCAGGTGTTCATACTGAAATTAGTCCCATAATATAATAAAATATAAAGAAGGCATCTTATCAGAAGTTTGTATATCACGTAGTAAATTGACTCTGTAGAACTCAAGATATCATTCGTTGTATGCATATTGCATTAAATATGACTGTTAAAAAGTTGCATTAATATGGAACGAAAAACCAGAACATTTTCAAAATTAAAAGCATTCCTGCATTTACCACTGTAAAGTTTGTTGTAAATCTATCTACGCTTACTATAGCTAGTGCGTGACATGTGTAAAATTACATTGTAACGGTTTAAGTCCCATAACTCTGGAATGTCAAATCAGAAACAAATTCAAAATAAAGAAGTATCTTAATCTAAACAGATTCCAACAATTGCTTAAAGTTTCCAGTAAATCGATCCATACATATTCAAGCTAAGTTAGAGTACACTGTTAATAATTCGGCATATAGGATGCTCCGAGAAACAGTCACATGTAAAACAAATTATTGATAGGATTTCATAATATTGCTGTATTAATGAAGTAAATAAAAAACTTCAGAAAAACCAAACCTATCTAAATACAGAAATCGTCTTTGTTTCTTTGTTTACGAAATTTAGTTACAATGAAGGGTATTTATACACCTCTGACGGATTTAGTGCAAAGACGTCCAGAGCAGTCTGAGAAGGTCCATAAATACTTTTCAACTATGAGAAAATTTCTGCTACCAATTATAATAAGAACAATGGTGACAAACTTTCATACTCCTACATAAGTACAGGCAAATGAAATAGGTGGATAGAATCATGTTTTACGGCGTGATAAACCTCTCGTTTTAACATATGATTTTTTTGGTTAAAATTACATAAGAAATCAATGTAGTGAAGAAAGAGAGAATAACCTCTAGTATAATTGGATCTAACTGTAATAACGGTATTTATAATTTAGTTAGGTAAACACATTACTGGATGTACCCAGATTTAAAGCGCACTCACAACGTTACTCTTGATATTGAAAGTGACCCTAATGTAGATATGAAAATAACATGAACTCTTTTGCTTTCAAACTGTATAATGAGACTGATTTTGTTTCCAAAAAAAAAAAAAAAAAGAGAAATTATTAGCAAATATTAAAATAGTGCGTAAGAGTCTTTTCAGTTCATGCAATACTCTTCCGTCAAACATACGAAATACTGTAAATTCAGAAATTATTGCGATGTTTTATTATTGCGAAAAATGCGACAGGGTTATAAACGCAATAATTTAAACTAGCGTTTTGAAATTTTGTATATGAATTAAACAGGATTTTCTCAAAATCGCAAAAATTAGAATCGTATTTTAATCTAAAATGACAAAATCGCAATAATAAATGCATTAATTTCTGAATTTACAGTAACAAGATATTGAATATAATTATTGCACTGTACGCATATTTTGTAAAATTTACTTCTCGTCATTGGTGTCAGAGACTAAATTTTGAAAACCAAAGGATGAAACTTCCAGAAACAATATACTAAAAAAGCACACAAAATCGGAAAGCATGAGATATCGAGAAACAAATAACTCAAATTATCGGTGTTCCCACTGTCTGTATCACTCTGCTAGGGTCTTCGTAAAATTTAATATCACGGCTTTGTGACGTCAAATACGTTGACCTGGCCTTAATAACTTTGACCCGGACACATCATCGACGTCATAATGAATGAACCGACGTTGATAGTTTGACCCGAACTTATCACGTCACCTTCCGGTTTGCTGGTGAAACAAAGAAAACACTTGTTTCGATCATGCAAATACACAAATACAATCGGATAAATCGATTATCAGGTTGTCTGCATCTTGAAATATCGGCTGCTCGACACAATATGAAGCCTTTCTGACTCGTTCGCTGCGCTCACTCGACAGAAATCTTCATATTGTGACTCGCAGCTGGTATTTTACAATATAAATATGCAGACAACCTGATAATCGGTACTTATCGGTGTTCCCACTGTCTTTATCATTCCGTTAACCCGGCCGAAATAAATTTGACCCGGACATATCACCGACGTCATAATGAATTTCACGTGCAAAGGCGGAGCTTAGTTGCTTTGTCAGACAAGTGGGTTGGATTTATTAGCCTGACAATTAATTAACTATTACAATTGAACAATAAGGGGAAAATAGTAGATATCATTTAAATTTTTCTGACATTTTAAGAGACTTCGAAATACTGTAGTTTCTGATAGAACGTTTTTGTTCTCTGTTTACTTCTGAAGCCAAAATTGTTTGAATACTTTAGAAGTCATTTGTTACAGATTAATAGTTATGATCACATCACTGGTTTTTTTGTAAGTTATTGAGTACTATGGAAAATGTTAATGAGAATGAAATGGAAGGGGTATGAAGTAAACCTTGTTTAGACAAAATCCACAACAATACCGGACAATCAAAGCTATGACACGATGCCTTTTGGTACTTATTCATCTTGAAGTCAACACGAGTTCATGCCTTCAAAATGGGCAAAATATAGGTACCTCATAGCAAGTTGTTTAAGACAAGACAACCTCTAGCACCAGCTTAAGCAGAATTCTACTTGTTTAACTAGTCAATAATGATTTAAATTCAGAAAGAGTTAAAATCAATTATTTCACCTCAAAACACATACTTTTGAATCTATTTATTTGTAACTTTTTAACAGTCAAGTATACAAATTCAACTTTCTTTAAGACAGCTTATATATATGCAGAGTTATATAAACAGTGATAAAGGGCTTTTTTCATAATATAAAGCATTTTTACATAGAAATACACAATTAGCACTATTTGAAATAGTAAACAGTCAGTATAATAATGATATTAATGTTGTGTTTAACATTGACTATGGAAAATAGTAGCCAGGGTGAGAGAGTGCACACTCCCTTCATCTCAGTGCACTATTGTCTCTCACCTGGCTTCGGGTCGTCTACTCACACTCTCTTCGGGTCGTGCACTGGCTATTGTCTCTCTCTCACCCTGGCTACTATTTTCGCATAGTCAATGTTAAACACAACATTATTATATAAATAAAATGCCATTATTCTTTTATCGGCAATTTGTCTTATAAACTGTATGTTTTTTTTGGTTGGGAATATGAACATGATGAAGTAAAATGAATTAGTTAGTAAAACTACTTAATGCGTACAAAACGTTGGGGTAGTTGTTCGGTTGTATAAATGAAGTCGCGTGCATTTCATTGATAAAATGATGCAGATAGACTTGAGCACGAGATGTTGTTGCACTGATACATGACGTCATTGTCTTATATTTTCGATTATCAAGTCATGTCCATAATCTTAAAAATATTAGGTAGTAAGATCAAAGATTGCCTATAACTCAAAATAGCACAAAAGGACGTCAAAGCATGTGAATCGGACTAAGGGAGATAACGGTGAATGTAAAAACACTTGGCATGACAAACAAACCCAATAAAATAATACCAATGAATATACATATATGTTATGTATTCCCCCTTTCTCTGCGTACATGTATCTTATGTGTTCCCCTATCTCTGCGTACATGTATCATACAGAATGAGTTCCCACGATATCTGCATACATGTATCTCATGTGTTCCCCCGATCTTTGCATTTTTAAAAGACATTAAACAGTACTTGCCATCAAAGGTGATATCCTCCCTACAGCTCCTGGTTTGTTACACATATTGTACATTAAAGCAGTACCTTCACTTGCTCCAAAGAATTCCATGATGTATGGTATTTTAAATCTCTTCTGGATAGGGATCCAAATATCTTGTCGCAGTCCATTGCCAATGCAATACTTTATGTTATGATTTCCATCCAAAGGGTCCTATTAAATGAAGAATAAAGGTATTTGTACTTTTAAAATAGTCATCTCTGTTTTGTTTGATTTTACATGCGATGCTACAAAATGGCAACGACCAGGTATGCAGATAGGCAGAAAATCAAAAAGTTAAACATTTACCACAAAACATTATTGGATATCATTAACAGTAGTTGCCCATTTTTCCCCATAGGTGCATAGTACGTACACGAAAAGCTTATAACTTGGTGAAACTGCCATTTTGGGTAAAAGTGGTAATCCATGTAATCGCTAATGATGTTGATTCTCATTGATTTAAATTAAAGCACCATCCGATGATTTAATTATACACTCTTTTCAATATTGTATTAGTAACATCACTACATCACTACTGACGTCATTACAAAGGGAGGCCGTAAGACGATTGTCTCGTATAGTGGCCAAAATTTATAAGATACCGACGTTTCGTGACAAATTGGACTGCAAACGGGAAGTAAAACATTCGAACTATGATATGCTTACCCTTATATTTGCATGTGTAACTGGTGGAGAAGGAACTGCTAACCCTTCCGGAGCACCCGAGTTCAGCATCCGGTTCTGGTTGGGTTTGTGTTCATTAGTCCTTAGTTTTTCGCGTAGTTTTTGGTGCTATTGGTGTATTTCCGTCGTTTTCCTTTTGTAATCTTTTTACCTATTTTTGTATTTTTTTCATTGTATTACAGTGCCTTTCTGCCTTTTTACGGAGCCCCTGATATTACTCCACCAATGTGAAAGTGTTGGTGATTGGTTAACGTTGTATGTACATACAACCGTTAAATAATCAATATGTGTTCGTCCTCATTTAAAAAAAAAAATACTGCCCTCTTATATTTCTTTTTCTAACTTTCACTTCTAGATATAAAATAGGATACAATCAAACTATGGAGTACATATTAAATTATACCTCAGGTTGTGCAATAAGATATCTCAATAATTCGCCGATATATTGCACAAATGTAACTTTATATTTTCTACAGTCCTCCCAAAAGTGGTGCGCAGAGAACTTCTTACGTATGACTACAGTGCAGCCTGAAATATCCGATATAAGAGTTGTAAGATTACCATGAATGGTTCAGAATGCATATAGAAAATATCAAAAATCAATAAATGCTTAATCCAATCGTTATCTCGCCAAGTGTGTATGTGTCTTTTCCAATTGTTTTAGTGTTTTGGTGTTGGGTATTGACTGCAAATCGTTTTCATGTAATCTTTGTTTGATTTATTCACATTTTGTATGTGGCGGGATTATTTTAAAGCATAAAATAAAGTATGGACATTCGTCTGTGGTTGAAGAACGTATGTTGGCTGTAGATGTTTTTTGAGCGTTGTATTGTTGGGTTGCCGCCAAACAGTTATTTTATTAATGCTCCCTTTTTGTATGCAAGACTTTTTCAATACCATTGTTTGTTTTAAGTGAAGCTTGCCAGTCTTGCTAGGTAAAAAAATATACATGTAATAGGCTGAACGAGAAAAAAAAATAATCAAAAAAACGACAAAACAACATATGCAAGACGTAGACAAAAATATATAATTTTTATGTAACCGCAGTGTGTTGTGTTTTATAAAACATCAATATATTAATCCTTGAGATGTGCAAGATATCTAAAGTATTGATGTTTTTGGCAATGCTTACCTATTTCACTGGCAGCTATCCATCCACAGAGACCAGTTGCATGATAAAATGGTAACACGTCGTACATTATATCTTCTGGTTTAAGGTCTATTGCCCACACTATCTTAGGGTAAGCTAGCGCTTTTCCGTGTGATATTAATGCCGCCTTTGGTAAACCTGCATGTAACATATGTTATTTGATTAATACGTATACCAACACTGCCTACAGAAATCTCAGATATACTAACTATCGCAATGTCTGTCCGTCCGTTTGTTGCAATTTTCATTGCCAATACCTTTTTTTCTCTTTCTGTAGATACTGATTAAAGGTCAGCCAAAAGTAAGTACAAATCATGCCTTTTGTAACAACGCAACATTGCTAACTAATGCAATGTATATACCAACTTTCAGGATATTACTCTTGTAGAAATTTTATAATGAAAAACTATTTGTAGATGCGAAAATATGATTATTCAGTCGTGAATGTGACAAATATCAAATACGTTTGACGAAACAGCCACTTCATCTGTTAATATCTAATGGACTCATGTACAGAATGGTTGCACACCATGATAAGATGATCAACTAATATATCATTTTCTGTTGAGGTATTTGTTAAAAATACCAGTCAAGAGAAAGTTAATTTTCTTGCAACATAACATTGACCGAATCTTCAGTGCCTGGTGGCATTGTACTATCTCATCATAATTATAAATCCTAGAACGTTTGGGTTTTTATAATAGAAATACATGTACATTTGCATATCAATACAAAAACGAGAGTGGTAAATATTTGCTGTGTTTAACTCTTCCAAAGTTTTCTAGTTGTATGATTAGCAACAGTAATAGTACCTGTTGTACCGGAAGTAAATATATAGCAACAAGATGTGAATATATCAATATGGCTTCTTATGGTAGGACTTATATCTGCTGGTGATGATTTCATCATAAGCATGTCCCAGGATTGAACATCATCAGCACAGTTTCCCATAAAATAAACTGGTACATCAAGTTTTTCTCTTATCTCATTCATTGCATCGTACAGATCATCACCTAAATTCGTGAAGAAAGTTACAAGAAATAATATATTTGATATTTTGAATAAACTTTAACAGTGTAAATGCATAAGTCAAATAGTTGTCATATATTACTTACTGTATCAATAGCACTAAAAATATCATTTATCTTCACCAAGTTTTATCAAGCTTAATTATTTTTCTTCTGAAAAGCCGATGAGATACGGTAAATTCGATTTTTTTATATGTTTATAACTGCTTTCAACTTGTGTCACATGTTCTTTGATGCAACAAAATCAGATCCATCATCCATTGACTTTTCAATTTAAAAGTCAGAAATATGCAGTGATCAATTGTTTAGATATTTTTTATGATCTCAAAAAATGCCGGTGTTTTTTTTTTTCTATCTCGTTATATAACCATGTTTCTTTTGAATTCAGTATGACTTTCAATTTCTGATTTAGCATGATTTCAAGATTTGCATACACATTGACATTTTCTCACTTCGTGCTGCTGATTATGCTTTTTGTTCTGACAAAGTCTGTTTGATTGAGTGGTTTTAGATTTCCATTGTCTTTAAATTATTCCAACATGATAACAGTCAAAGTGGTGAATGACTACCAAGTATGTATCGGAGCAGTTTGGATGTTTGTATATTGTATTGATCGTTGAAAAAAGTAGAAGATACCAAGGCGTAATAACGTCAAATTAAAAGAAACAATACCAAAGTCAAAATGGAAAACAATGAAAAACAAGGAATAGTCCACGAAACACTACAAAGAAAGCTCAGATTGAATAACACAGACCCCACCCGAACAAAACGGGGATGATCTCATACGATGTGGAACATGTTAAAATAAATGTAAATTGCAGACAATTTCACCGCCAAAAAAAACAGAAACAGTACATACAATGATACAATAAGACAACCACGGTTACATTAAGATAACTGTGAAATAACTTGAGGTGACATAATGTACAAATAGGGCACATAATTAGGATGGGCTTCATAACAATTTTAACAAACAAACTGATCGAACGAAATAAAATCGAATATTACACATAACGTCCTGTGGCAAATATCTCATGCATGTTCAGGACGATTATATCTAGTTATCTCAAGAAATATACATATTTAAAAAAAAATCACAGACATTGTTGAAACCCGTTTCATTGACAATTATAACATATCTCCTTATTTTACATTAAGTGTGTCATTCCAGTTTCACACTGGTATACAATGGGCTGATTGAAACATGGAACCAGTAGTTTCAGGATACTGTGATGTTGTGTTTCCTTCTTTTACATGTACCTAGTATGTTTTCATCACCCCTTGGTATACACCTAACTTTCGTATGTTGTATGTGTGCTGAAACATACTGAATACTGTAAATTCAGAAATTATTGCGATGTTTTTATTATTGTGAAAATGCGACAGGGTTATAATCGCAATAATTTAAACTCGCATTTTGAAATTTTGTATATGAATTAAACAGGATTTTTCTCAATATCGCAAAATTAAAATCTTATTTTAGTCTAAAATGAAAAATCGCAATAATAGATGCACGCAATAATTTCTGAATTTACAGTACTATGATAGTACCTTCATCTTGATAAAAGTGAAAGTTAAACTACTTGGACATAGCGAACCGAAAAAAAGCTTACTGGGCGAACTTATCGATATTTTTAGGAATGGCCGTTGGTATTGTCATAGTAAAGATAAATAAGTGACCACTTACCTTGACCAACAATGATCGCTTTTGTGTCTGTCACCTGTATTGCATTAACTAATGGGTCACCTCGAATGTTTATATTTAATAACGTTGTGATAACACCAAGTTTCTGTAAACCTTAGAATATAATTTCATTGGTAAATGCATCTTTTCAATGTTATTTCATATTTTTGATAATAATACCGCTTATAATAATCTGTCCCTGTATAAAGATAATTATTGTGACCTCGCGAGTTTCGCAGATATGAATTATAGATGAATGAAAAACCATACTTGATCTTCAGACGATATGCCAGTGTTCGTTAGGGAAAAAAAAAATTGAGAAAGAAAAAAGATAAAGGGACGTGTTAATTGCCAATATATTGGATAATTATATATTAGCATACGTATATACTTAAGCATATGCACATGGTTAGCAAAAATGTTATTAATGCAACTATAGAATGTTCCGTTGTCATATTTTGCCGAAACTATCAAAACGGCCTAGATTTTGCGTATTGCAAGTATTTCATGAATTGGAGTTTGAAATCATGAAGACTAAAACCATGCCGGTGTAAAGTCATATCCTGCAGAAGAATTGTGAACTGTTTTCGTAACATAATGAAACCCTAGGGTTTCTTTTATCACGTGAACAACTTCGATCCGGCAGTAAAACCCGTGCTAAAGACGTGTACGGGGCATAAAATACAGTACGCAGCCATTTCAGTCCCTATTTAACATATCATCTTTTTCTAGCAGATGTTCAAATAACCTATAAGATTTATTGAATATTTGTTTTTGTCCAGTTTAACAAACAACAATGAATAAATCAATCATTACATTGAATCAATAGATGAGTCACGTGAATATCAAAAGCAAATAACTGTAATCACAAAACAACTATTTTTTGTGTTATTGAAATCTGGGAATTTCTGAACATACAAAATGTTAAATTGTGTTAAGACTTGAAGTTTTCCTGATATTTTTCGCAGTAGTATCTTCGTTTTCATACTCTTGCTTGTAGTATCCGTCACTTTTCGGATATTTCCAAAATTTTACTGATCATTAAAGAAGAGCTTCTGAACGATGGTAAAATTAAAGGAATGGATCTTAGCTGAATGTAAGCGAAATGTTGAAACACTTTAAAACAGTTTTGCATATTTAACTGTAGAGAAAATGTGTGAGAATTAAATCAAAAATGGACATCTACAAGTAGTTCTTTGTTGTGGCTTATCACATATGTTCTATTGTTGCAATTAGTTCCATCTTTTCGCGTATTTATACACGAGACCTTCCAGACATATTTATTCATTAGCGTATTTATACATGGGACCTTCAAAATAGATTTATTTATTAGCGTATTTGTACACAGGACCTTCCAGACAGATTTATTTATTATCGTATTTATAGACAGAACCTTCCAGGCAGATTTATTTATTAGCATATTTATACACAGGACCTTCCGGACAGATTTATTTATTAGCGTATTTATACACAGGACCTTCTAGGCAGATTTATTTATTAGCGTTTTCTTTTTATACACAGGACCTTCCAGACAGATTTATTTATTAGCGTATTTATACACAGGACCTTCCAGACAGATTTATTTATTAGCGTATTTATACACAGGACCTTCCAGACAAAATTATTTATTAGCGTATTTATACACAGGACCTTCAAGATAGATTTATTTATTAGCGTATTTATACACAGGACCTTCCGGACAGATTTATTTCGGAAATATTTATCTTACCCAAAAATGTCCAAATGTATTCTAGACTGTTATGTACAAAGATTGATACAGAATCTTCCTTTTTCAATTTCCACTGTATGACAATGTTAGCTACTCTACATGCCTGGTCGTTGACATACTCATATGAAAAGCATCTGTCATCTAAAATCACAAAAGTCTTTTTCGGGAATTTTTTTACCGTGGCCTCAAAATTATCAATAATTGTACGTTTGTTGATGATATCGTCGTTATATATTTTTGCCACTCTCTTTCCAGCCTTCATTGTCTGCAAGTCATATTTTATCCACGGGAACATGGTTCTCCATGCAATTAGAGACACCCCTGCTGTCCCACCAACAGCCATTAATTGTGTACTTGACATCGCTGTGTATTGACGTATAAATTAACTGCTGTAAAATTAAAAATATGTTCGGACGTACGAAATTAATAAAATCTTATTGATTAAACAAATTAAATAGAATTGTATATGTAACTTTCAAACCAAAGAATGCGTACAAAAGTAAAGACGTTATTGATCTCTCTATATATTTTGCATTTTCTTATTTATTTTTCAATGTTTCAACCCTGAACAATACACTACGGAATTTGTACCATGAAAGAATAACGTGACCAGTGACTGTTATCATGGTTATGTACAAAGTAACTTCGAGATCGGTGAACGTCGGTTCTTCTCGGAAAACTTTGGTAAAATAGGAAAATTTTAACAAAATACAAAATACAACGCATTAATGCAATATATTCCTTGTTGTGCAGCTAATAGATTAGTTGAGATTCTCTCCTACATTAAGCTATAAAACTTGCAATTGATTGATTTTTAGAGTGTGACCCTTTGTTGATCGGATTGTTATTGGTGTTACATATATATATATATATATATATATATATGTCAATGTCATATATATGTTTTGCTCACATGGCTACTGTTCTTGTTAAACGTCAAAAATTTTGTGCAAAATTATTTTTTCCTACAAGAATAACACATTTTAACTGTAAATGCTAACTTAAAAAATCATGACTTACCAAAATAATCTAGGTAACATCTTAGTAGGTTTCTTTGTGCTATCCGGTACATTTAATCTAAATTTAGACAACATTATATAGGTCAAAAATAAACATTTACATTTAAAATTCTAAAACAAAATATATAGTTCAGCATTAATGCAATAAAGAAAGGGTAAATCGAGATATACCCTAAACTTCCAAAAAAAAAATGACAACTTTGACAATGTTTGACTTTCATGGGTTTTTACATTATTCCACTTAGATCATTTTACATTGAAATAAGTATGTCAAGGTGAAAAACAGAAAACATATCATCACTTGAATGGTTTTATATATCGCTCTTTAAATGAGTAGACTTTTTATTTATTTTGACTAAATTCAATAATATTTAGATAACAACATAAAAAAATGACTTTCACTTTCATGTTTTTTTGTTTTTTTGTTTTTTGTTTTTTTGTTTTTATTATTTCACATTGACATAAGTATGTCAAATATTCTTGATATTAAATACTGTTGATGACTTTTCCTTCATTAGATAAGTTCATACAAGTAGGTATTGGTGTTTCTAGAATAATATTCATGGAGTGAATTACATAGCAAAACCTTAAGCCAGCTCTAAGTTTAACCACAAGAAAGCAATTTTCCCAAAGCACAAAAAATCAACAAACTTTTCCCTCAGTAATCCTTCTCAACAGTGTATTTTTAGACCATGATCAATGGGAAATTTATGATACTAACATCAGCTGGTAAGATTCTTAATATGCTGACAGCCTTCATTAAATATATATGTTTGAATTCAAATATTTGAGTAGTACAAATAACGCTCGGTAGAATCAATAAAGGACCTAAACTTTATATCTCCCTATTTTGATAACACAGAACCACCTATTATTTCGTATACATACAGAAAAAAACCAACAGCAGAAGTTTAATTTTAAATTATACGTCAGTAACATCAGACGTCAGTGTAGAAAATAATACTCCTCTAACTTGAGACTGTGAATCGTCGAATTTTAGATATGATCCCCATGTCCATGTTATTACGGGGGGACCTCAATATCGTTCAAGACCGAGAGGTTAAAAACTTTTTGAAAAAAAGACCTAAATATCGTCCTCCATCTAAAATAGATTGGAAACAGTGTCGTCAGGTCATAAAAGACGCTCTTTCGTCGTATTGTAAAAATAAGTGTAAACGGGAAAATCTGATAAAAATCTCTTGATTCTTGAGGATATTCGAATATCACATTTTGAAAATAATTTAGAAATAGATAAAAGAATACATAATACGCCTATTTCTAGAATAAGAAACAAACTTCAAGTACTCGCAAAGCGGTTTGTGTTTGTACCGGCCGACAAAGCAGCCAACAATGTGATAGTGGTATGCCGTAAATACTACACGGAAGTTCTTATGTGCCAGTCTTTGTAAGAATCAGGCAATTTAAAAAATCAAAACATGGCCGAAAAAAACCCACCGACCAAACCATCCTATTTTGAAGTTACCTTCATCCTGAGTTAGAAATGGTAGGTCTTTCATTTGTGCGTGTCTGGTAATTCGAGAAATGTCTAAATAACTTTTGGTTAGAATGATAGCAAATTACAGAGTTAATTGTTAATTTCTAGTGCATTTCAACCAAATTATATCTTGAATTACCAGATCAAGAAAAGGAAACGAAAGTTATATTCGTGCACCATTATACATTTTGAACATAAATTAATGTCAACTTGGGTGGGTTTTTGTTTGTCATGTTTTCACCACTGCCTGATTCTTAGGCAGATTGGCACTTAAGAATGAAATTTAAATTCTTCTACATTTAAGTCCGTGCGCTCCACAGAGAGTCACATAGTAAACAATCATATCATAACCACATCACAGCTTAAGGCCTCTTCTGAACATTTGAAGTCCCTACTATGTACTATGGTTACCTAAACTACACAAAAAAAACCGGTAAAATATCGTTTCATCTCGGCCTCTAGTAAGTGTTCTACAACTAATCTTTCAGAGCTTTTAACTAGTTCCTTAACTACTATTAAAGAACTCATCATTAACGTTTGTAATAAAACATATGAAAATAGTGGAAGGAACTATTTTTGGAGTGTAAAAAATTCTTTGGATGTTTTAGATAAATTACATGCTTTTGATGGTCCTATTGATTCTGTTGACAGTTTTGACTTTTCATCTCTTTACACTACACTTCCACACAATCTTTTCAAATACAAGTTTTCCTATTTAATTAAATGGTCGTTTGGTAAATCTGAATGCAAATATATTTGCTGCAACTCATTTGAAGCCTTCTTCTCTAATTAGAAAGGTAAATATGCTTGATATACTTGCTGGAGGTGTGATGAGATGATTGAAGCTGTTAATTTTCTCCTTGATAACATTAATGTACGTTTCGGCAATAAAGTTTATCGATAGGTTGTAGGTATTCCTATGGGCACCAATTGCGCCCCTTTAATAGCAGACTTGTTTTTGTACTGTTATGAATCACAGTTTATGACCAAACTCGGTAAAGACCCGTCTAAATTGCATTTAATTGATGAATTCATCAACACGTACCGTTATCTTGATGATATTTTTTCGTTAAATAATCAAGAACTTTCTAAATATACTTCCGAAATTTACCAAAAGGAACTTACTTTAAATAAATCAAATATAAACGGTAATAACTGTCCTTAAGTTTACTTGATTTAGATATTTCAGTTTTACACGGGAAACTCTACACTAAAATAATTTACGACAAAAGGGACGATTTTTCGTTTCCTATTGTTAATTTTCCTTTTTCAGACGGCGATGCTCGTTCGCCATGCCCGTTGCTGTTGTGACGTTTTGGATTTCAACGAACGTAATCTATGTATTACTGATAAATTATTAAGTCAGGGATTTCGTTACGGCAATTGCTTAAAACCTTTACCAAATTCTTCCATAGATACAAATATTTGGTTCAGAAGTTTGGTTGTACCTGTAGAAAACTTATTTCAAAAGGGATAGCACATCCTAATTTTTTACGAAGATGTTGTTTACCGAGCCCTGAAATTTAGATGCGATCCGGGTAAACTTGTCGATCCTTAAAATAAACTCATTCTAAAAGGTTACCAATTTAACACTGTAATTAGATCTTTGAATATTGTTTTTATTGGTATTAATATTGATTTTGTTATCAGTAAATTAAAATCAAACTAAATATCATTTTATATACATATGCACACTCATGGCTCTACAATCGCATTTAGATGCGATCCGGGTAAACTTGTCGATCCTTAAAATAAACTCATTCTAAAAGGTTACCAATTTAACACTGTAATTAGATCTTTGAATATTGTTTTATTGGTATTAATATTGATTTTGTTATCAGTAAATTAAAATCAAACTAAATATCATTTTATATACATATGCACATTCATGGCTCTACAATCTGTCGATACCTGTATCTTGGCATTGCACAAGGTCATGTTTTTCTCTGACTGTTAATGACGTCTTTACACTAAATCCATTGGATGTTGGATGTGTACTGATTGATATTTTAGTCTTAGATACATGATTTTTTTAATTAGTTGTTATTGGCATGGAACTAGCTGTCAGTAACTGCAAGTACCCTCAGATCTGTACTTGGTGTCTTTTTTGTTGTAGGAATGTATAAGTACCCTGCCACGTCCGGTCTGTGTTTTTGTTAGATGTATTTATGCTTTGTGTCGATCTGATGAGTTAAGCCCTTTTCAACTGATTTTTATAGTTAGTTCTAATGTTGTACTGTTACACCACTGTCCCAGGTTAGGGGAAGGGATGGTGCCTTCAACTAGTTTAACCCCTTCACATTATGTATGTGCCTGTCCCAAGTCTGGAGCCTGTAATTCAGTGGTTGTCGTTTGTTGCTGTATATCATATTTGTTTTTCTTTTATTATTTTATACATAAATCAGGCCGTTAGTTTTTTCGTTTGAATTGTTTTACATTTGTCATTTTGGGGGCCTTTTATAGCTAACTATGCGGATTTTGCTCATTGTTGAAGGCCGTACGGTGACCTATAGCTGTTAATTTCTATGTCATTTTGTCTCTTGTGGAGAGTTATCTCATTGGCAATCGTACCACATCTTCATATTTTTATATAAATAGCTTAGCAAATATTTTGGTCAAACTTTCTATCAGTGAGTGAATTGCAGTCTTAGTTTCAAAAAATGAATACACTGAAACTTTACGTCGAAAAAAAGTATTGTTCGATTCATTCCATTGTGAAATACTTGCCACTGAAATGATGGTACCTTTGGACACTGACCAATTGCCAACCAACATTGCTACCGACTTGATCTTGTTGATGGGGACATAATAAACATGTACATGTACCGACTTTTTGTTTGCATAAATATAAGTGTTTTAAGAACAATATTTTTCGAGTACGTCAAATACCAAATCTTTTATACTTGTAGGTCAAATACAAATACAAAAACGATTTGGAGCATCAACATTTCAAGGACCTTAAGAGTACACCAAAAACGCATTCTAAGGTCAATCAATGAGAAACTACATGCAAAATATATGTAGGACTCTGAACCGCGATGGTAACGCTGAAGTGCGAGGGTTGGACGCTGAAGTGCGATGGAGGCATCGTGACGCTATCTTGTTGATATCTACGTTGAAGTGCGTTGGTGGTAACGCTGAAGTGCGATGGACTACATAAACTATATTTTTAATGCTTTTCATGTCGATGAAGAAGTCAATTTGTTTGTTAGAAGCATTTTTGGTTTTTTTCAGTTAATAAGGGACTTATAAACTTTTAATACTATGGGAAACGGGGAGTGATTGGTGGAGAGTTAACCTTCTTTAGCGGACTTTTTATTCGAAGTCAACAAAAGGTTCTTTTTAATGTACGATTGAGCGTATCATTCTCTTAATACGCACAGGTCCGCATACAGACTCTTCGTCTTATAATGTTACGGTAAACTAGAAACTCATGAGAGGAACAACGTAAAAATAAAATTTTAACGCAGAATTATGTCCACATGCAGAAAATCAAAGAGGACGATCTCTCATTAAGTATGCAACATTAACTATGGACATACATAGACAACAACGAATGCAAATGTATCTACCAATTATAAAAAAAATCTACTTCTCATAATAATTGCACATCTGCAGATTTTAACTAGCCAGCATGCGTCATATAGACATAAGTGAACGGACCATCGTACTTCGGCGCTGACCATCGCACTTCAGCGTGACCATCGCACTTTAGCGTCCCCATCGCACCTCCGAGTCCTAAATATATAATAGAAAAACAAATGGTATGTGGTATCCATCCATGACAAAAAATCAGTACATGCACAGCAAAACACACAAAAGCAAAGGAACAGCGCTTGTATTGCTGTTCTTCATCTCAAAGTCACAACGAGGCCTTCAACACGGAAATCGGCTTTCAAAATAAAGGAGATAATTTTTGGTATCCCAATTTTAGTTGTTCATACTTTCCAATAAAGATAATCTACATACCAAAAAACGAATAAAACGAAAATGAATTCTCATAAATAAGATAATTGATAAGTCTTGTAAAGAGATTGAGAAGGAAAGGGGTCTTACATAGAACAAAGAAGAAACATAACAATATGCAGAGTGAATTTGTAAAATCTGTGATTTTGTCAAACCCTTGAAATAATTTCAGTTTCAGTGATTTTGTTTAAAAAATCACTGTAAATATTGCTAGGGATTTTGTAAAATCCCTAATTACAAGTACAGAATTAATATATAATTGTATTTTTCTTAATATAGATAAATCATTAATTTTCTAAATATTATAGGATTAAACGCCTTTTTAAAGGAATTTATTGGTGTATAAACTCGACCAATTCACTCACAAACAAATAAAAGTCCGAAGGACTTTTATGATATGT
Source organism: Mytilus coruscus (assembly GCA_017311375.1). Classification (NCBI taxonomy): domain Eukaryota; kingdom Metazoa; phylum Mollusca; class Bivalvia; order Mytilida; family Mytilidae; genus Mytilus; species Mytilus coruscus. Next base: position 61,762,691 of record CM029607.1, on the reverse strand, counting down.
TGTGAGTGACTTGTCCAGTTTACACCAATAAATTCCTTTAAAAACGTTTAATCCTATAATTTTTAAAACTGGAGATAAGGAATTTATTTTTCCCCACTCCTAACTTCTATCACATGTAAATTGTATATTTGTGTTATTGAATTGGCCTGGCGCTTGAATATATTTGTTGGTGAACGCAAAAATATGTACTCCATGAAATTTGCTATAAGATAAAAAGTAAACTACAAAAACATTTTATTATCATTCAAATGAATGTTTTGTGTTTATTATTTGATATAACGATTAACGCGAAGTGAAAATAAATATTTTCAACGTCGATCCGGATTGTGTTATTATCGCCGCCATCTTGTTTACATTGGTAACAAAAAGTAGTTCGGTCAACGTCGTCTATCGAAAAATAAAACAACGTCAAGAACCACTATCGGAAGTCCTCTCGACCAATCATATAAACGTATTCCCTAATATGCAAATCATATAAGAATTATATTTATTTAATGGACAGTACTGGTTTACACTATTTGTGAATAAAAGGCATATGTACAGATATTTCAATTTACTTATTTTTGCAGAATAAGTTTGTGTGACATTTTCTGTTAAATAATTGTTCTGCTTTTCGACAGACACGCCTATTTTTCATATCTTTACATTGAAGAATTTCATACCTACACTATTATTAATGTTCAACAAAATTTACTTTTCTTTGATTTTGTTCTAAAGAGTAGAGAAAATATAGAAAATTATTTTTCCCTATGTGATAGCATGGATGTATATGACAGTATCTAAGATATGACCAAAGCAAGTGAAGCATAAAAAAATATTATCAAAGTGTCTTACTTTTGTCTGGTTAGTTACTTATCAATTGAAATATGGTCCAATTATCGTTACCACAATCGCGTCCTCTATTCCTCGATTGTGAAATCACCAAATTAGACTTGTAACCCAATATGTACTTACCATCATCAAAACAACGGGTGCCACATGTGAAACATGATCTGATTACCCTTCCGGAGCACCCGAGATCACTCTCAGTTTTGTGTTGGCGTTTGAGTTGCTCAGTCTTATGTTTTTCATGAAGTGCTCTGTGGTTTTATTTAGTCTTTTTCGTTTTTTCAATGTAGTTGTCAGTTTCTCTCCGACGTATCTTTTGATCATGGTAAGAACAAATTGGGTGACAAGTCTCATTTGGTGACGTCACAATCGCGGAATACAGGACGGGATTGTGGTAACGACAATTGGACCATAACGTGACACAGATATTCCACAACGGTCAACCAACTCGTGATGGCGATAGTAAAACTTTCAAATGGACTTCAAAATGAAAATAACTATTGTAAATGATATCCGTCTGACGCGCTGTTCTGGATTTACTTTCATCAGGACTCTGAAATCCAAAACAATGAAAACCAAGGATGTATAACAACCGAAAGACGTTTAGAGCTATATGACCAAAGGGGACATTAAAAAAACTGTACCACTTGGAACTCTTGGTTAAATAACTTCCATGTAAGCAGCAACCATAATTCCCATAAAGAAGATGAAGCATTCCCCTTTGCCGAAAAGTTTTGTTTTCAATAGACCCTCATTGTCAATTTCTAGATGTAAGTCAAGATATGAGGCTGACTAAACTGTATATGTGGTATTCTTTAATTCAAGTTTGATTGTATAAATGTGCTCAACATAGTCACTATCTTTGAACTATTAACTGACGCGGCATTACGTGAAGCTAGGGTATTGGTTTTACAAATGTCAATTGTATATTCATAGTGTGTTATGAGTTTTATAAAGTAGTCAACGGTATGATTTAATATTGTTCCTTGTGTATGAAGGTATGTCCAGGTTTTTTTTTTCTTTCTCATTTGCAACCGAAGCAACCAAAGAACCTCTTATTAGACAATATATCTACAAATACAATATCAGTTGCCAAACGGTTTCAGTTTGATTTCTAAAGCTTAGTGTTACAATCGTGAATTTTCTTATTTAAAGTTTTTTTTTGTCATATTGTAATGTATAAAGGGAAGTAGAAATGCTATTCTGTTACAAGAGGTATTGAATAAATAAAGGCAACAGAAGTATACCGCTGTTCGAAAGTCATAAATCGATTGAGACAAAAACAAATCCGGGTATGTCATTGGAAGCTGAACATTAAATTAATTTACGACCAATTAATTTTGATTATATTCATATTATTGAAATTTAACCATAGAAATATCGAAAATTACGACCTCAAATTGACAAATAATTGAAAGGTTATTGATGATAAGGAATAATTTCAAGTATGTCTTCAATTTGCTTTTTCTAGAGAGTAAACCTTAAAGTTTGTTCAAAGACTTCAAACATCAATTTAATTGTACTTAAAGTTTGTACCATTACTTGAAATGTTTAACGCTGGCCTTTTGTTTATATCATAGAAGTGTCACCTTATTTATCCTGAAATATGACTGCTATATTTTTTCAGTGTGATTATAGAAAAGAAAAGATATGGGGTATCCATCAATGACAAAAAATCAGTATATGCACAGCAAACACACACAATAGTCAATAAACAGTTTAAATCTGGAAAAAAAATTGTCTCCAAATTTGTGAATATGTGCTATCTCAAGAAGATGTCTTTTAAATTATTTTGGGGACAATATATCCTCCATATTCCTGTTTTGATAAAAGGTCCATCAGATACAATCATAGTTCAAACTATGTATCTTCCTTTCTGTCAAATTAAGAATACTAGTAATAGACATAGAAAGGTTAAGGTACTATGTTGCAACGATTCATCAATGACACAGTCACGTATAATGCTTTCCATTATTTTCAATATGTGCCATATTTCTTATAGAAACATATCGTTCAAACATTTTATAGTTTGTTATGTAGTGAACCATTCTATATAACAATATTGATCATATGACCTTATTATTTTTATACATATGACAATTTCACTTTTTCATTTTTGTTAGATAATTTTCTACATTGGAAATATTTATTAACTGCGTAATACATGTAACTGTGATCTTTCTGTGAATGAAAAGAGTACGAAATAAATTGGTTGTTGCTATAAACAAATGTTCTATTAAATATTGCGCTCATATATTTGAAAAAGAAAACAATTTTAAAAAAATTATCTTTTTTCATAGTTTAGCTTGTAACATATGATGATGATTTGTTGAATTCAGAGGAAGATACGTGTTGGCCTCTGAAGACAAATAAAAATTGGATCAGACACTACATTAGGGTCAAATTCTTCTTTCATTAGAGTCACTTTATGTTGTTTGTATGTAGAAGTTGCTCTCATATTCTTTTAACTCTTAGTACTAAAGGCCTAGCATATTTTGGTAAAATTTCTGTTCACAGTAAGTGTAAATCTCTAGTTACTTCTCTGTTGTAAGTTCGATATTCTCCATAAATGTCAGAGAAACCATTCCCGCCTTCCCGACATGACCTGAAAAAGACAATTTATATGAATAACTATTTATATCTAGTGTTTTCGTTTGTAAAATAAATTACATTTATGTGATCTAGATTGAATGGTTACTCTAGTACAAAAATGTAGATCATCATTATTTATCACTGTAAAAACGTTTTAGTGCAACTGGCCATTAAATATGTAAACTAATTCCGATTACTGGTATGGGTAAGTTTGAATAATGTCAAAGGTAAACTGATGGAGCTACATTCAATGACAACATGATTCATGTTACTTGACTTCAGATGCAATAGTAAGACACCAATTGTTCATAGTATAAACATTAAACAGACAGTTGACAATTGCACTGGGACCTGATAATAGTACTCCATATACATTAAACATACTCACCTTATACTCGATATACATTTAATATACTCACAGGAAACTCATACTCAGTATACATTGTATATGCCCACAAGGAACGTATATGCTACACATTCATGTGCTACTTTTAGAGATAAATGGGGTCGAAATTTTTGACATTTACTCAAAATTTCGGTTTTCTTGGACATTTCTACTCTTTGGACAGACATACCTAACTATTGTTTCAGAAAAAGGGTGAAGGTTTGGTACCATTAAAACGTTTAAACCCGCTGCATTTGTTTGCACCTGTCCTAAGTCAGGAATCTGATGTTCAGTAGTTGTCGTTTGTTGATGTGGTTCATACGTGTTTCTCGTTTCTCGTTTTATATAGATTAGACCGTTGGTTTTCCCGTTTGAATGGTTTTACACTAGTAATTTTGGGGCCCTTTATAGCTTACTGTTCGGTGTGAGCCTAGGCTCCGTGTTGAAGACCGTACTTTGACCTATAATGGTTTACATTTATAAATTTTGACTTGGATGGAGAGTTGTCTCATTGGCACTCATACCACATCTTCTTATATCTATATACCTAACGTTTTTGTTTTAAAAGATAATCACAAGCGGGTTTTCGTAAAAGCATTTTAAATATCTTCTTAACATGAATATGCTCTACATTTGTGTAACAATTTTTGGGAAATCATTCATTTTTTACAATTTTTCATGATTTTAGAAAATAACGGCGTTTTTCCTGTATCTTATTTAAAAACAATTTATCGGTGATTTGTTAATAAAAATTGGTACAAATGATCTTCATATATAATCAAGCCAAGTATCATTATTAAAATGAAGGGTCAATGTACCCGGTTTCAAGCTAATGGTTGAAATCAGTCGACAAATGCATATTTACCGATATGTCGCAGTTTGATGTCACAAAAAATAACATTTTACGTTAGCAACGTCATTACCTCTCCTGTAACTGTTTCGTTTGCCCTTAACATACTCACCAGGAATTGATACTCCATATACAGTTGCGTCTAATATAAATGGTAGCTGTGAAATAATGTTACTAACTTCTGTCGTAAATACGTTTTAGCCTTTCCATCTGCAATGTGTAAAAAGAAGCGGGATATATCAAGGGGACATTCATTAGTTGAAAACAAACTTTCAACGATCATGACGCAATGGCAAAAATACGAAAGACGACCTAAAGACAATCAAGTCTACAATACACAACATAGATAACTAAGAACTTAGCAACACGAACCCCATCAAAACTGACAATGATCTCAGGTGCTACAAAAGGGTTAACAGACACTTCTACACTAGTGGCACACTTTATGTTGCTCATGCTGCATAAGTACAAATTCGATGAGGTCACAGTTGAGGAAAATCGACGGGATTGTGGTTACGACAATTGGACCATATTCGTGGTCATCTGTGACAGATATTCCATAATGGTTAACCAGTCGTGATGGCATCCTTAAAACTCACTTCTAAGGGATAACTTCAACACTAGAATTAGAAACTTTTGATTCAATAGGCTCATCGTAAGCAACAATCCTGTATCAAGGGAATCATTACACGAAACTCAATCTCTGGAATATTGAATCAGCTTGAAGATATAAACTATATATGCAGGCGCTGCTGGAATATTACTGTATACAAATGGTAAATTGTGAAGATAAAATCATCCCTGGTGTTGTAAATGTTTTTTTCTAAACTGACCCTCAATGTCAATTTATAGCTGAAAGTCTAGAAATGAGGCAGACTTGAATGTATCTGTTTTATTCTTTATTTTAAGTTCGATGGGTTCAACATAGTTATCTAACTTTGATTTATTTAGAGAGGGAATATCGACTACTAGTATATAGCAAAACGTGAAGTTAAAAGATAATGCTAGTTTTTTTTTTTTTTTTTTATTCTACCTAAGGAGCTCCCTCCCTAAAACAAGAAACTTATATCTACGCTGTAGCATATTAATTTCGTTCTTGTTTACAAACTTTTTAACTGATCTAGGTTATGGAACTTTTAATAAATTATAACAGTATTTGTTTTCTTTCCCGGATTAGTCAACCTTTTAGATACTAGTAAGGCAGCAATCTTTGGGTTTTATGACTTATAAATATCATAAAATTGAGAATGGAAATGGGAATGTGTCAAAAGACAACAACCCGACCACAGAATCATACAAACTTTGTTTTAGTCAGCCATTAGTCTTTCTTCTTTTTAAACGATTTAATAAATTTAAACAACTGTAAACTACTGTACTTTTGATTAACTTAATTGTCGCCATTGATATTAAAATATTGCATCACAATTACAGTTTTGTGTTGTTTTCAATGCCATTACTAGAAAAAAGCTAATGTTTATAATCATCTAGATTTTCGCAATTATATAGCGTGGATCGTCTAAAAATCATTGTAGAATTCAAATATTTCTATTCGCGAATTTTAACTAGCAACCAGATAAACAAAGTCTATTGATATAGTTCTACAAAAGTTAATTACTTTAAACCTAATCTCAAATGTTATGTCGTACAGTAACAGCTAACAACAACAAAATGTCACTCCATTTTGGGACTTCTATTTACTTTAAGTGTCCCTAAATCTTTATTTTAGCTTAAAATACCAGAATATTAAAATATTTTTTTCTCTTGAAATGATATTAGTACCTGAATGTGTCACCAACTCTATCGTGAAAATAAGCGAAGTAATCTTTGTCTGGATACAAGGAGTCACCAAAATTAAAGTAAGCATCCCCTTCGTTGAAGACGTTACGTACAATCTTGCTCTCCGTCATGTCCATGTTACCCTTGTAAACCTTTTTCAAGTTGATACGATGGAGGAATTCCACAAATCAATATTCCCGGTTCACTTACAGGGAAATTGGTACTGCAGTAATGTCATAATAACAAAATGTCTAGATGATGAAAACATTTTACTAAAGTTATCGAAGATTATAAAGGCTGTAGCAGGAGAGAACTTTTTTACCGTGGCCTCAAAATTATCAATAATTGTACGTTTGTTGATGATATTGTCGTTATATATTTTTGCCACTCTCTTTCCAGCCTTCATTGTCTGCAAGTCATATTTTATCCACGGGAACATGGTTCTTCATGCAATTAGAGACACCCTGCTGTCCCACCAACAAACGTTAATTGTATTTGACATCGCTGTGTATTGACGTATAAGTTAACTGCTGTAAAATTAAAAGTATGTTCGGACGCACGCAATTAATAAAATGTTATTAATTAAACAAAATATAATTGTATATGCAACCTTCAACCCCAATAATGTGTACAAAAGTAAAAACATTATTGATCTCGCTATATAATTTGCATTATATTATTTATTTTTCATTAGTTTAACCTAGTCCAAATTATTATGACGTTTTGTACGGCTTTTTGTTATTTTCTTTGTTGGATGCCTTCGCAGGAAAGCGTAACAGAAAAATTTGAAAATAAAAGCCTATCTAGACTTCATAATTATTTGGACTAGGTTCAACATTGAACAGTATGTACATGTATGTACACTAAGGAATTTGTACAATGAAAGAATAACGTGAGTGTTATATACAAAGTAACTACGCGATCGGTGAACGTCGGTTCTTCTCGGAAATCTTCGGTAAAAGGTGAAAATGTTTTAATAGAATTCAAAATACAACGTATCAATGCAGCATATTCCTAGTTATGATCAATAGCAAAATTGTTCGAAAGCTTTAGATCAGTTGAGATTCTCCCCTACATCAAGCTACATCACTTGTAATTAATTTTATAGCGTGTCCCTTTGTTGATCGGATTGTTATTGTTACATATATATATATATATGTCAATGTGCTATGCCCACGTGGCTACTGTTCTTGTTAAACGTCAAAAATTGTGTGCAATAGTCTTTTTCCTACAAGTTCAACACATTTAAATGTCAATTTCTGACTTAAAAAATCTAGACGTACCAAAATAATCGCGGTAGCATCTAAATTGGTTACTATGTGCTATCTTTCCGGTACCTTCGGCACATTTAATTTAAATTTAGAACACATTAAATAGGTCAACACTGTTTATTGTATTCTTAAACGTAAACAACAAGCAACCATACATTTGTACCAAATCTTCTTATTTTTATATTTACACCAAGATAAGGAAATAGTTGCATGGACAACACTGATAAAATAATCACTGCTCTTAACTCAAAGCTATATACTTTAAAGACAACAACTAACATGACTAAATCTCAAGCAAAAAGGAACATTTCTATAATAGAAAACAAACTACATCATCAGAAGAATGAATTATCTCATGATAAAAGCTTGCTAAATGAGACACAGGAAAAGTTAAGAAATACCGTCACCAATGCCAACTATACACAAGAAACTTATGAAAACAGAATAAGGGATAAGAATGATGAAATTCAACGCCTCCATCTATCAGTCAAATAACTTTTTTCGAAACTTAATATCTTGAGAGATGAAATAATTGAATTAAAAATGCAACTCCCAACAGTGATATATTCTGGACCACAATTCAAAGCCGACATCGCATCAAGCCCATCAAACACCAATCCGACCGTTTTACTTGTTGAAACATCTAACACTGAGGGAATTAATGCACAGAAACTTATAATTTTATGTATGTCATTTTGTGCTTCTTCGTTACATTTGTTTGTTTTATAGTGATTAAGATGATAACATGGATAACATAATGTTGACTGCTGTACCCTATTTTGACATTTTACCTATTGTGTCTGTTTGTTTTGTTCACGCATCGTTGTCAATATAATGGAATTTGATGCGACTGTCATATAAGTGAGAGGTTTAGCTAGCTATAAAACCAGGTTCAATCCACCATTTTCTACATAAGAAAATGCCTGTACCAAGTCAGGAATATGACAGTTGTTATCCATTCGTTCGATGTGTTTTAGCTTTTATTTTGGCATTTGATTAGGGACTTTCCTTTTGAACTTCCTCGAGTTCAGTATTTTGTGATTTTACTTTTACAAACATAGCTGAAGATAACGAAGTAAAAAAATATACAATGCAGCAAGCCACTGAATATCTAGCAACAGTTAAAACTCAACCTTCAGTCCCGGCACTTCATTTGTTAACTAATAACCTGAAGACCAAAAAACCAGCAGCATGTGTTGATGAAATGTTTGATCTAACATCACTCATCTTTTCAAAATGGCCGCTTTTTAAAATTGTTGTTTCATTCACAACTCCAAGATGTGACACCATTAATAATTCAACAAATGGGCAGATAATTAATGTTTTGTTGAAACAGAAGTTTTCTGGAATGGATAATGTCTACTTTGCAGAACATAGTAATATGCTCCTCTATAGTAATCCAAATAAACATCTTATACGCGATGATGGCTACCATCTCAATGACAAAGAATTTCAATCTTAACAGGCAATATAAAACGTGCCGTACATGCTGCATAAGATGTGCCTTTGCCTAGCCGCCGCTCAAGAAGCCTATCTAAGTCAAGAAAGGCCCAAGGATGTGGACGTGGTCAACGACGTGACTAAAAAGCGCAATTGTTCGACTATTTATAAAATGTGTATAATTTAACAAGATTGTGTGTCAAATTTTATGATTTACTGATATAGACAATATCAAATTGTTATTTGATTACATATATTGTATTTTACAATTGCTATATACTTTTTTTTAAAGTAAAACTGGTTAAAGAAGCAACTATCTATACACGGATCCATTGCAAAAATAAATGCCTGTTTTTTTTTTGTATTTTTTTTTTTTTTTAACTCTATCTTAGCTAGGCTGTATATAGCCATTTATTTTTATTCCTGTTAGGTATATGAATAAAATGCCAATCAGTTCAAGATCTAGTGCATGTATCAAAACGTGCTTTTGGAACACAGGGGGCGTAATATCTAAAACTAATGATAAGACAAAAGACCCACTCTTTTTAAAAGAAATAAACAAATATGATACTAGTATAGTTTTTCTAGCTGAAAAGCATCTTGGATATAATGCCAACATTTTTAACATTGGTCAGTTTCATTATCACCCAGTATGTAGACCAACGTCAAAGCACAATAATCGTCATTTTGGCGATTTGTCAATTTTGAGAAAATCAGCTGTAAAAACTCATGTTAGAATATTAAAAAATACTAATCCTGACTATCAATGGATCAAACTTGATATGGACTTTTTTTGGTTTTGACAATGATTTATATATTTGTATTGTTTATTATCCACCTAGTGGCTCATTATACACCAAGGGTCTAGACAAATATATATCCTAGTTTGTATTGAAGCAGATTTATGTAAATATCAGAGGGTGGGAAACATTTTTCTTTCGTGGACTTTAATGCAAGAATAACGGTAGAATCTGATTTCATTTTACATGATGATCACCGATACACAACAGTCTATGATAATTATCCTATTGATAAAAAGATTCTCAATAGATATAGTCCAGATATGAACATAGATACACGAGGCAAGGACCTATTGGATTTATGTGTGAGTCAACAAATACGAATCCTTAATAGTCGCACCCTTGGTGATATGTTTGGCCACTATACATGTTATGATCCTAATGGAGCAAGTGTGGTAGATTATGTCATGGTGTCGGAGGGTAGCCTGGATCAGGTTTTACATTTTAAGGTAGCTTTCTGATCTTATATTGTCAGCTGCACATTCATCTCCCAAAAGCCAAAATTTGTTAAAAGTCTACCTCAAAACCAAAACTAGACAAAACCTCATCAGATATCCTCAGATTTATAGCAAATTTCCCAAGAACAATTTCGTGAAAACCAAAATAAAAAATGGTTTGACAAAGATCTTGGGAAAACTAGACAAAACCACATCAGATATGCTCAGATTTAAAGCAAATTTCCCAAGGACAATTACGTGAAAAACCATTACTACAAACTTTATCGAGAGTATAAAAAACTGCGGAAGTTAAAGTATAGACAGCATAGTCAATATTGAAGGCTTTTGACACTGTTATCCACACGGGATTGAAAATTAAGCTTTCAAAAATTGGGGTAGGCACATTATTTTACAATATCATTAAGCAAATGTATGAGGTATGCAAGTCCTGCATTCGAATTCAGAATATCATTAAAGATTTCTTTACTATATAACTTGGAGTTAAACAGAGAGATAACCTCAGCCCAAACCTGTTTAAGGTATTCATCAATGACCTTCCCAGCTATCTTGAAAAAATCTCTAGACCCTGTTTACATAAATGGGCGAACTATCCATTGTCTGATGTATGCCGATGATATCATTTTACTATCTAACACAGCTGCTGGTGGGAGGGGTTATACATAATTTTAGTATAACTCTTAGAAGTTCGGGGCATATAAATGTTGAAAATATGCCGCAGAGCCCTATGTTTGACCTTTGAATAAAAGAGTAGTGCATATCAACTTTCCGTTCTATGATATAATTTTTTACGAAACATCATAGGAAAAGTGGCACAGCTTTAGCCGCAAAGGGAGTTCCTATGGGAAATTGCATTGTCTATATTTACAGAAGTGCAACCTATAAAAATATTCAATAAAGTATATCTATAAAGTTAGTTATATTTATAAAATACATTAGAGCAGATCTACATAGTACAATTTTATACCGGAATACGGTACGTTTCTTAACCTAAACTGTATATGATTTTTATTAAAGCTTCACTGAACCATGAAATTTGATACTGATAGCATGGCTCTTCAGTCGACAATAGAATTTTGAACTTTAATGGTTTTGTTTACACCACTAAATTATATGATGAGGTAAGAATGTTGTTTTTCCACACATTAAGCCTGTTTTCTTTATGGAAGTGAAATTTGGAGCTCATTTAATCCCTTTGGAGCAAAATTTAGATCTTGAAACCAGGTAACATTAGATAAAATTTATTTGAATTTATCTTGTGAAAAGCTACACAGTAAATTTATCTGGGTGTGCACAAAAAAACACATTTTTGCAGCCTCATCTGAACTTGGTCGGTTTCCACTGGCACTGTACTTTGACTAAGTCAAATCTGTTTTGAATTAGACTAGAAAATTAAGACTAATTTCCTTTATTACAAGATGCATACTAGCATTCAAAAACTTTATTTTCTCAGCAGAAATCATCATGGTATGGCTCTCTCCAACAAATTTTAAAAACTATTTATTTGGTTGCAAACATAAATGATGGGAAAAATATTTCAAAAGTACCATCATAAAAGTATTGAAAGAGACATGTATAAAAATTTGGAAGGATCAACTGATCACTGATCTCCGCACCTACGTTAAATTTAAGACTACTTATGGTTTCGAAAAGTATCTAAATATTATGAGCAATTTTGAGCTTAGGAGATCATTAACAAAATTTAGGGTGTTATCTCACCATTTGCAGATTGAAATAGGACGATACCAGTGTACTCCTACACACCGTAGACTATGTCAGCAGTGTAACTTAGATAATATTGAAGATGAAGTTCATTTTCTATTGCATAACATATACCGGACAGACAGCACTTATATCAAATTATTTCGGAATCATTTCCTAATTTCATTAACTTAAATTCCCAAGAGAAGTTACTATGGCTGCTCTCTTAAGCTTGTGGGAACTCTACTGTGTGAAAAGAGTTGTGTATATTCCTGGATAATTCTTATATGATTTGCATATTAGGGGATGCGTTCATATGATTGGTCGAGAGGGCTTCCGGTAGTGGCTCTTGAAGTTATTTGTTTTCGATAGACGACGTTGACGGAACTACTTTTGTAACCAAGATGTAAACAAGATGGCAGCGATAATAACACAAACCGGCTCAACGTTAAAAAATGTATTTTCACTTCGCGTTCATCGGTAAATTAAATAATAAACACAAAACATTCATTTGAACGATAATTAGATATATTTTATTGTTTATTTTTATCAGATAGCAAAATATATATTCATGCGCCAGGCAAATTCACTGACACAAATATACAATTTACGTGTGATAGAGGTAACGAGTGGGAAATTAAATTCCTTATCTCCAATTTTAAAGAATTATAAGGGTTAAACGCATTTTAAAAGGAATTTATTGGTGTATAAACTGGACCAAGTCACCCACAAACATATCATAAAAGTCCGAAGGACTTTTATTTGTTTTGAGCGAATTGGTCAAGTTTATACACGAATAAATTCCTTCATATTTTAGTTTTAATGTTATCTTCATATGTCTATTTTAATATCTGTCACATTATATGCTGCACAATGTCTCGTGTTTAGCATACGGTCGTCCAAAATTAGTTTCTGCAACTACGCCTCATTTAAAAATCATGGATCCGCCCCTGAAAAGCAGAAAAATGTCATTACTTGAAGATTTTATAAACAAAATAGTTCTTTAAACATTCATACTTCTATTATCTTTTATATTACAATTTCCCCCTTCATTATTAGATACGTTCATTATATTAACATCAGTAGGTATTGTTCATTTTTTCTTGATTAATATTCATGAAGTGAATTGCATATCAAACCTTTAGGCAGCTCTAAGTTTAACCACAAGCAAGCAATTTTCCCAAAGAATCAAAGTACTTTTCCCTTAGTAAATCCATCTCAACTGCGTATTTTTAGACCAAATGGATGGCGAATTTGAAATACTAACGTTTCATTATGTGGTAATATTCCAAACATGCTGACATCCTTCATTATGTAACTTTTGAAATCGGATATTTGGGTAGTACTTGTACGTTGAAAAGTATTATTTGAATCATTCCAGAGTTAAATACTTGCCACTGAAAAGATGACACCATTGGGTACAGATCAACAACCAATCTCTGTAGAGGAATATAACAAATACTGGAGTCCCTGGGCCCTATTATAGAATAATTAATAAATGTCGAATTTTGATTTAAACACCACTAATAGATATTGCAAGAACGAATTAGATTCCATTGTTATTAGATAATTATTTATGTTCAACCTATTGTTGCACCATTATATATTGAAGTACACCACTAATTCATGGCCCCATTGCTTTCTATGTTAAATTCCTCAATTTCAAGCAGGCGCAGCTCTTTTGTTTTAAGTTGAAATAAAGTGACAATCATTGCATGTCAAAGCAACACTTTATAGTGTCTTGTACTGCAAAATCAACATACCTTTAATGGCATATAAGAAAATACTGGTTCCCGGAACTTCGGATGTACCAAAACAGGTACTTCAAATCTGACAAACAGGTAAAATGTACCCTCCTTTTAAAATTTGGTGCAGTTTTTAATATTCAAAATAATAAGTCAAAAGTGTTCTACAATGATCACCAGCCATTCAGCTTTCATTTGATACCAAAAATATCTAAATATTTTACATATTTTGAAAGTCAGACTTATGAGTAGGAACTATTTTGTGTTAAACATGTACTACTTTCTGGTATGTGCTTTCTGGCCGGGCCTGAATTAGTGGTGTTACACCTATCCAATTGTTGTTTTATTATTTAATACTTCCTTTGCGTGAATATGCCATTCTGTATACCTTTGTTCATACATGTTGTGCTAGTCTATTTGTTACAATAAAGAAAATTCATTATAAAAAAACAAAAAAACAACCAGACTTGCTACCGACTTAATGGAGACATATACATACCGACGTTTTGCCTGCATAATAAGTGTTTTAAGAACTTAATCGGTTACGTCAAAACCAAATCTTTGATACTTGTAGGTCAAATACAAAAAGCGATTTGATGCATCAACATTTTAAGGACGTTAAGAGAACAGAAAAAACCTTTTAGGTCAATCAACAAGAAACAACTTGCAAAATATATAAAACAGCTTAAATGTTTGCTTCCTGTGTAACCAATATGTCCAATATGTAATCATTTGGCAAGTATAATTTATTTTACACGTTTCAAAATTCAGAGGTATTAACTTGAGGGTAAATTTAAATAGCTAGTGGTGAATAAAAGGAAACCAATTTTACCTACTTCCAGTTGCTATGAAGTCGTTTTTCTGTATGATTGTTGCCATATATATAGCCGTTAACTTTCTTTGATTTTTGTTCGTAATGACGCAAGTTAATCTGCACAATATCTGCATTGCGTTAAAAACTTATCTCTAAAAACAATTGTGACCTAATTGAACAATTGCAGATAAGCATGTAGTATAAATGATTAGAAAAAGAAAGTTACTTATTTTCAAGTAATTTCTGTTGAAGCAAAACTGGTTATTTCGGAACATCACATGATAAAGTTACGTTATTTGCTTCGAAACAACATTCAAATAAAGAAAGGCCATGTGAATGATTCGTATTCGTTGTTTAATAAGTCTGATTCAAAAGTTAGAAACTATGGTGAAGACTTTTAATTGCCTTTCAAATATCATAAAGGGAAATAGGATATAGAGAAAAGCACTGTTATTGTCTCAATCTCGATTTCGGAATTATGTAAGCTTAAAAAGAGGCGTAATTTACCTAGGGGATATTCAAAACTCATTGGTCGATGAAACTAAAAACGCCATGGCAAAACCGAAACACGACAAAAAGACTAACAAGTTCACAAAACACAATAAAGAAATTTTAGGCTGACGAACACGGACATCTTGAAGGGTAATCAGATCCTGCTGCATAAGTGGGAACCGTCATGTTGCTCATTGTAAGTACAAACTTGGTGATAAGTGTCATTCAGTGATGTGGCATTCAAGAAAGAGAGGACGGGATTGTGGTGACGACAATTAAAACATATCCGTGCTTGCTCATCTGTGGCACAGATATTCCATCACGGGCACAGATTGGTAATGGCGTCCGTAAAACTTACGAAGGAAAACTTCAAAATGAAAATAACACTTTATAAATTATATGTGCTCGAGACGTTTTTCTCGATTTACCTTTATAGAAACGCTCAAAGCCAAAAATTAAAACCCTGGAATGAGGAATAGTCAAAAGACGTTAAGGACTAAATAACCAACCATATATCAAGGAAATCTGGTTAGGAAAGGCAAGCTCTGGGATATCGTATCAACTGGGAGATATATACTCAATGTTTAGGTGCTGCTGGAATATTGTAACATAGAAATGGAAAGTTCGCAACTGAGAAGTTTAAGGCATTCCTTTAGTTTTAAAGTTTTGTTTTCAACCGAACCTCATATTGCCAATCTCGAGATGTAAGTCAAGATAGGAAGATGACTAAACTGTATCTGTGGTATCCTTTATTTTAAGTTCGATGGGATAGATGGGTTCAACATAGTTACCATCTTCGAACTACTACATCATCTGTATTGCAGAAAATGACGCAAAGGTGTTGTTTTAACAAATGTAAAGTGTGTATTCTTAGTGTGATATGAGATTTACAAAGTAGCAGTAAGAATCAGTAGTGTTCCTTATATATGCTTTCATTTGGTTGAAAATAAAATCAATTACATTATATTTCAAACGCAGAATAGCATTTAAAATTATAAAGGACAAGGTACGATAAGGCCTGTTTTGGCCCCTATTTTCTCATTTTTCAAATTTTGTTTTGGAAAGATACTTATTATGTTAAAATATTCCCTAAGGTTTGAAGTTTGTTTGGATGAACTTCAAAACCACTAATTTTAGCAACTGGGTGAGGTGAGGGGGGTACACTTTCTGTTATTATTC
Source organism: Mytilus coruscus (assembly GCA_017311375.1). Taxonomy (NCBI): domain Eukaryota; kingdom Metazoa; phylum Mollusca; class Bivalvia; order Mytilida; family Mytilidae; genus Mytilus; species Mytilus coruscus. The sequence goes on along the minus strand of CM029607.1, from coordinate 61,746,363 downwards.
AAATATTGTAATTATTATTCACTTTGCAGGTGTTCTGTACAACGAATTTTTAGTTTTTAGTGCCTGCGCCAACGTGACCCAGGAATTTTTTATTCCAATGTCATGAGAACTGTTTTGCTGTCTAAATCGCCATAATTTTCTCTTGGTCACGTAGGCGCACGCTATTAAATTTTAAGAAACAATGGTCAAAAATCGTAATTTGTCCTTCTTTTGGCGTTTTGATGCCCTTTACCCCCTCACCTCCCCATTTTCTGAAATTAATGGTTTTGAAGTTCATCCAAACAAACTTCAAACCTAAGTGAATATTTTAACGGGATAAGTAGCTTTCAAAACAGAATTTAAAAATGAGAAAATAGGGGCCAAAACGGGCCTTATCGTACCTTGTCCTTTGCATGTCCAGTTTTTTCTTAATTGTAATTGAAGTATCCAATGAACTCCTTATATGACAATCAACATACAAATGAAATATCAGATGCAAAACGGTTTCAGTTTGATTGCACAACCTTAGTTTTACAATAGTTATTCTCTTATGAAAAGTTTTTTTTCATATTCTAGTGAAGAAAGGAAGTAGAAATGCTATTCCGAAAACAAATAGTACTGAATGTCATTGGAAGCTGAATATTAAATTGATTTACAACCAATTAAGTATTGATTATTATTAATATTATTAGAATTTTACCCTATACATATAGATAATCACGACTTCAAGTTGACAAACTATTTGTATTGTTATTGATGATAAAGAACAATTTCAAGTATGTATTCAATATGCTTTTGTAGACATTATACTTTTGTTTTAAGATTTCAAGTATCAATTTAAATGTACTAAATCGTTTAAACCTTGAGTTGAAAGGTTTAAATGCATGCTGTGTTTTTGTCAAAGAAGTTTCACCTTTGCCTGAAAATATGATTGTTATTTTTTTCATATAAAGTCTATAAACAGTTTAAATCTGGAATAGTTTGTCTCAAAATTTGTTAATATGTTCCAACTTAAGATGATGTCTTTATTAAATTTATTTTTTTTAAATATATTATTCATATTTTAGTTTTATTTATATATTGTGACGATTTATCAATGACACAGTGCATCATTGAAAAGTTCGTATCCATTATTCTCAGTATGTGCTCCATTTCTTTTAGTTGTGGATCGTTCAAATATTTCCTTGTGTATAATATAGAGGACAATTCTATAAAACTCCATTGACACTATGACCTATGAAATTAGCCTTATAATACAAATGACATTAATATCACCTTCACCTTATCGTTTTGTATGAACATTTTCTACATTGTAAATATTGCCTTCAATGTCTGTTACATGTAACTGTGATCTTTCTGTAAATGAAAAGAGAACGAAATAAAGTGGAATTGCTTTAAACAGAAAGTAAATTTCAGCGGCCTTGCCCTCAAAAACACTTTGCAGCATTGTAGTCCAATAAGGCTTTGGCCATTTCAAATTTTGAGCAATTTTCTCAAACTGTGGAAAATATTTATCAACTGTTTTTTCACAAAATCTGGGAACCAGACGTATATTTTTTGCTGCATCAAAATGTTCTGATTTTGACTCATATTTAGTGTTGCTTTCTACTTTGACCATTTCTATTTTATTTTCTCCATCTCTAACCTTTCCCTCATTTCAAGTTCTGCCTGTTTTAATTTAAATTCATCTTCTTTTTCTTTTATCTTCTCCATCTCTAACCTTTCCTTCATTTCAAGTTCTGTCTGTCTTTCTTCTTTTCGTTTTCCAATTGTTTTAATTTAAATCAATCTTCCTTTCTAATTCAAGTTGTTTTAATTTAAGCTCATGTTCTAATTCAAGCTGTTTTAATTTGAAAGCATCAACATTTTCGACCTTGAGTTCAAGAGCCTCTTCACAAAAATGTCTGCGTCAACTAAATTGTCTATTACCAAATTTAAATATATGTCCGATCCTTTGTCTTTTCTTTATCCGGAATTCTTCTCTTAACTGTACGGAGTATGTCCAATCTATTATGATGTAGTTAACGTAAATAAAAGTGCCAATCCAACATTCAACAACTCAAAGAACTTCTGAGAATATAAGTAAATTAATGTCTAATGTGAAAGTAGTCTAACTTTAGTGTCTGTATATACATAGTTGTCAAGGAAATCTTTAAAACACTATAAAAGGAAACACCTAGAAAACTGTAGAACGGAAACTTCTAGAATACGGTAGAAGTTTAAATTACACATCGTAGATTATGATAATCCCAGAATTATTATGTAAGTCAAAATAGAAAGTTCTAATCATTCCATCAGTATCTATGATTGTTCCAGTGATTTCGAAACTGCACAGTTATAACATTATTTTGTAAACAACTGTAAGTATTATGTAAACATAATATACATGTTATAAGGCCACACAAAACAAATTAGGCCAAGATAAATAAATATAATACTTACAATATCATAAGAGTATATATAAGTTGTTCGTTCATGTATATCTTTCTCAACTATTAATACTAAAGGCCTGATTTATTTTGGTAGTTTCTTTTCACAGTGACAGTTTATCTCTTGTAACTACTTGTTGTAAGTTTGAGGTTATCCATGATTGTCAGTGAAGCCATCTACGCTTTTCTTCAATAACAATAATGACCATATTTGTACTGCATGTATTGTTACTATATGGTAAAGTTTTTTATCGGATTTATTGATGTTTAAACTCTGCCTTTCTCTCCTTTGGACTTTATTCAATTTGTGAGTGAATGAGTCGACCGAGTTTACACATGACTAAACTCCTTTTAAATAACCATCATTACTTAAGAGTTTTTCTGTCGTAGATTTCTCTCTGCCCCATTGTTACCAATTGCAATTGTGTTAACAGGAAATCATTGAAATCTTCTGGCTTTTCATAATTGTACAAGGCAATTTCTAAAAGATTTTTATTCTTATATTGGATATTTTAAAGAGATCAACAATACAATTGAGATTAGGTTTTACAAGATTTAATAGGTCTTTGTAATGTACAGATGTAGAGAATCATGCATTAACAATCAATACATTTAAACTAGTGGTTTTGTGTGTTATTTCTTTCCACCATTATCTTTAAAATTTCATTTCAAACTTATAACCTACATAAGTACATATTAAAATCTGATGAAATTGATCTTTTGTACTATCTATTTAAATGTTCACGATAAATTGTATTGCCCGTATATTTGCGTAAATAGCAACCATACATTTAGATCAAACTTTCCAAAATGGCTGGCTATGATGTAACAGGGACTAGAAAAAATCAGACAAGCTCAATCTGGAAAACACAATGCACGATCCAGTCAGGACAGTGGTAATTACCTTTCAGTTAGATAACAACCAAATTATTATTTTATTATGTTGTGTATTATTTTCGGTTTTGAACATCTACAAAAACTTAAGAAACGTTCGTTAAAGTTACAACCTAAAAGTAGCAATCATTATACATCTCATATATATGACATTGCTGTTAAATGGCACATATATGGTAGATTAATGTGTTCTTCTGTTGTTTTACTCTTACAAATCTCAATGTGTGCCTTACGACATCAAGACCCTACATAACATTAGTCATGCTAATTTTTCATATCAATATATGCAAACATTTATGAAATACATTCAAGTTGAATAATTCAACTTTTGTTTACAAACTTACGTAATTCATCCATCTGAACCTACTTTCACTATCAATTCTCAGTATACTTGATATTGTTCTTTTGGTCTTGATTATCAGAATTGTTCATGGTCTAATAGAATTAATGACTATATGTTTAACATAAAATAAGTTTTACAGAACATTCTCCTTGGATATTCAGTATCAGTGTTACAAGGATACTTGATGGAATGTTGTACATCAAGTATTTTGTTAAACAGCAATGAGTGCAGTAAAACATTATATGAGAGTTTGAATAAAAGCCAACTTCTCACGGTAATGTGCTATTTTTAAAATGTAACTATAACGAATGTTTCTTAAGTATCACCTTTATAGTTTCAATCAGAAGTATATGCATGTAAGAGGAACACAAATATTGCATTGTTAAACAAACTAAGACTGTTAATTTAGTGTGTACTGGTTGATGATTTAGCCTGGGAAAGTCAAGATTCAATTTCCAACTGCTTTTTAAAGTTTGTTTGTGTTGTGGTATTAGGCAAATGTCCCTGGTTAGTGGAGGACTGAGGGCTCACAAACATGTTTAAACCCCGCCGCAGTCTATATGTGCCTTCCCTAAGTCAGAGGCCTGTAATCTAATGGTTCACGTTGGTTGTTGTATGACTTTTTTCGTTTTCAGTTTTGGTTTAAACTTTTCGGAACGTTTTATTGCTTGTGACCTTGAGATTGCTTGAATCGATGTCCTTTGGTATATGCCGTCATCGATCAGTCACCGATCAGTCATCAAACAGTTGACGATTAGTCAGTTTTGAAAATCTTTTCTTTTCTAGCGGTTGACTTAGACGGATGACACCAAAATTAAAGTTTGTTTATATTTTGGAATATTATTAATTCAAAATGAACTGACATTTCCAATTGTGATACTATTAGGTGGCGCGTTTCATCAACATTAAAACAAATTAAAAGGGATTGAAAATAATATAACGTTATAAACCTAATTGTGTTTATTTCACAGTGTCTTTTCGCCTTTTCCTTTGCGTGTCTGACTACCATAAATATAAAGTTTCGACATTCATTCATCAAAATAAATGTTTTCATCAGTCCGTTAAAAGGGTAATGTTCGATTTTCGAAGAATAACGGAACAAATTTATAACATAAATAATTAGAGCAATTGAAAACAAATCAATGAGTAAGTCCATGTATGGGTTCATCGCGAACCAGTAGTATATTCCAAATTCGTGAAAAAGGAACTTTTACAGTGTTTTCAACAACAATATAACAAGAATTTTCTACTCATGATAAAATCCTCACTGTCATTACAGTATGCTAAATACAAATCGTGAATGAAAATTTTAACATTTAATAATTCTCAAACCATTTTATTTATTAAATGAATAAATAATTCGAAGTCACTTCTTTGGTTACTACCACCTTTACTTAAAATAATTTAAATACAAGCAACATTGAATGTGATTTGTAAAGAATAAAAGAAATTCTAAATATGCTTTTGTAACTGTAAAACTATTCTCACAATTAATTTTATGATGACATTTAACAAGATTAATTACAATATATTTCATTGAACATATCTAATTATTGTATTAAATGAACAGCTAAAGGTTTGTGCCTTGACTATTATAGTTATTCTCCATAGTATAATAGTCCGAAGTTTGTGGTAATAATATGTTTTAAATTTAATGAACTGAGCATATCATTTTTCATAAGCATAATAATATTCTTCTAATTTAATGTTATTAATTGACCAGTAATGAAAATGTATAATTTTGCGTCTATGACTGTTTTGTTTTATATACTTAAAACATATTTCATTTGCAAAGCACAAATTGGATTCAACACAAGTCAAACAGATTTATGGAGTCTTCTCCATTTAGCATATTCAACAACACAATATAAAAGAGAAGCATGCATAACAGAATTATTTCTACATGGGTATAAATTGGACAGAAAATTTAAATGACACAAAAGAAGAAGAAAAGGACGAAAATAAACCAACAGAAAAAGAAAGAAAAAAATCCAACTGAACTTAGATGATGATGTGCGTTTGGTCATGTTTACTATCTTAACAATAAGGAATCTCTTCGACCCTCGAAAACCAAAACACATGTTTAAAGATATTTTCATTTTTTATTCCTAATTAAGTATAGACTACCTGAGGCTAATAGTTCTATATTTAATGGACAGTTATTAAAGAGCCAGTAAAGATTTTCTGAAAGCTTACTTTGTTTTTCTGAATATTATATACATTTAAAAGAAAGAGATGATGCGAATCTTCACGATACACAATGCATCGGCAAGATGGACCAAAATGAAATCAACTCTACAAAGATCGTAATTTAAGACAAAACAGAACATCGAAGTTGGGTAAGAAAATATTAAGTTTGCGACTTCCAAACTCGTATCGCTGCGGCATGTAAATATCATATTTGGATTTAAGGTTTTGAGTTTCGTTTAACATTTTCCTATTGTATCTGCTTAAAAGTTGAAGCATCAAGTTTATTTCATAGAAGTATAGTTGATGGTATGTAAATGAGTCATTAGTTAATGCAAATTTGCAGAAGGAATAGAAAATCATATCGTTACCCTTGCGTTTTGGATAAACAGTCCTAATTTTGATTGCTGGCTTGAATTAAATTATTTCAATGTTCTGGTACATTATTTTGTTTAATATAATAAAACATTTGATTTTTTCTCTCCCCTCTTTCAACCAACGTTTCCTACCTAAGTAACTTGTGGATTATCATTCAGCTTGTGAAAATAGGTGAACCCGTTACTATTTGAACAGCTTGAGGTTGTAATTGCTCCAGCTTCTAATTACCCAACCCCATTTCATCCAAAACTTCATAAGTATATTAAAATAAAGGTCTTAAAAAATATTGTTTTCAAATTTTTCTACTAAGTCTATATTTTAGTTTCCTAAGCATATTTATATGGTTAGATACACTTTAAATGATATTATCAATTTGGACATTCCATTTAGCATCATTGCTAAATGTAACCCTTAACTGTTAATGAATATTAGTTACTGACAGGTATTTTTTCTTCATTAAATGTAAAATTTATTTCTGGGATGTCAACATTCATTTTATTTTATATATTTGTACCTCTGATGTTCTAAAGAAATGATAAAATGTTTGCAATTTCTTATTGAATTTTAGGACTTGATACACAAAGCGCATGTGTCGACAAAAATATCTTTAAACTTGTGTTTCTTTTAGGGTAAAGTGAAGTAATCATTTACATAGGCGACAATGGTAGCCATTTTCGGTTCTACGTTCTATAAAAAATCCGTTGAAAAAACTGTCAAATTCTGAAATTTTCAACACCTTTGGGTGTGAATAAAACTGCAAAACACATATGGTGCCGAAGCATTATTGATAGAGAAATGGCATTTTTAAAGGGTACTCTATGGTTCTGGAATTTTCGACATAGTATGAATGAAGAACACCCCTTGCTTAATTGTGCACAGAAATTTTGCTCATCACTTAGAGTTTCCTCCAAAATATCGCGTTATTTCTAATCCAATAGCCAACACTCATTTCTCATTATTTCAATTTACTTTTCTAATTAATGTGACAGTAGAAAACAATTTTTCTTCTACCTATTATCTTGGATGTAAAACTAGGTGGCGCCAGTCATCTTTAATTACTTCCTTTTAACCTTTAAAATCTACATACAATCATTACCTCGATAATTCGCGGTGTAATTTACATGGCGCTTTTTAAATAAAGGCACTATCATACTTTTACCAAACGCTCTGGAAAAATCTAGTGCATAAGATTACATTAAAAAGTTTCCGCAATAAAGGTAGCAATACGATATATTTGTTAACGATAGTGTCAATTCCTGGGGATTTGTTTTAGTTTAAATTTCTTACACTGTCTTTTAGTTCCTTTTCGGCGAATTGTCTGTCTAATTCTTCAAATATGCAAGAGTTATCACCCGTACTGGTATCATTGTCATCTTTACATATGTAATTTGTCCATCTGAACTTACTCTCATCATTATTTGACGATAGAATTCATATTGTCCTTTGGTCATGGTATATTAATTTATCAATGTAATGGGCTATACCAGACATAATCCACACTCCTATAGAAGGTTCGGGAAACGAAGTTTGTAAAATTTAGGATATGAATGAGATCAAAATATGGAGTTCCATGGCTGCTTATCTCATGAGGGAATACTTTCAATAAGTTAATAGAATAATCAACCAGGGACGAGTTATAAAATTTAAAATTAAGGTATACAAACGTATATACATTAATATGTTGGCATTATAAATTTTAAACATTAAAAACAGCGGAATAAATGAGGATTTTCTTATTTATAAATAGGTAAAATCATCTCTCCATGTGAAGTATTTAGCAATGGAATTTGTGAATTATATGATATATGATAAAACCTTTCATGAGAATGTCAGGTTCTTTAAAGTTAATATAAAATAAGAAGATGTGGTATGATTGCCAATGTGACAACTCTCCACCAGAGACCAAACGACATCGAAGTTAACAACTATAGGTCAATGCACGGCCTTCAACAATGAGCAAAACTCATTCCGCATAGTAAGCTATAAAAGGCCTTGAAATGACAAATGTTAAACAATTCAAACTAGAAAACTAACGGCCTGATTTATATACAAAACAATAAACGAAATACGAATATAATATACAGCAACAAACGACAACCCCTAAATTACAGGCTCCAGACTAAGGACAGGCACATACAGAATGTGGCGGGGTTAAACATGTTTGCAAGCGCCCAACTCTCCCTAACCTGGATTATTGGTGTAACAGTACAACATATGAACAAACTATAAAAACAGTTGAAAAGGGCTTAACTCATCAGATCGATACAAAGCAGAAACACAAATAACAAAACACAGACCGTACGTGCAGGTAAATATACATCCCTAAAACAAAAAGACACTAAGCACAGATCTGAGAGTTCTCGCAGTTATGACAACTAGGGTCCAAGTCAGGCGCCTGTAGTTCAGTGGTTGTCGTTTGTTCATTTTGTCATATTTGATTTTCGTAAATTGTTTTGTTATAAATTAGGCCGTTAATTTTCTCAGTTGAATTGTTTCAAATTTTCATGTCGGAGCCTTTTATAGCCGACTATACGGTATGGGTTTTCTCATTGTTGAAGGCCGTACGGTTGCCTTTAATTGCTTACATCCACTTCATTTGAACTTTGGTGGATAGTTGTCTCATTGGCAATCACACCACATCTCCTTATTTTATAATAAAATCATGTATCTAAGTATCAATCAATACACATCCAACATCCAATGAATTTAGTGTAAAGACGTCATTAACAGTCAGAGAAAACATGACCTTGTGCAATGCCAAAATATAGGTATTGACAGATTGTAGAACCATGAATTTGCATATTTATTTGTATATAACAATGATATTGGTTTGGTTTTAATTTACTGATAGCATAATCAAAATCTATACCAATAAAAACAATATTTAAAGATCTAATAACAGTGTTGAAATGGTGACCTTTTAGAATGAGTTTATTTAAAGGATCGATTAGTTTACCGGATCGTATCTTAATTTCCGGACTCAGTAAACAACATCTCCGTAAAAATAAGGATGTGCTATCCCGTTTGAAATAAGTTTTCTACAGGAACAGCCAAATTTTCAAACCAAATCTTTGTCTCTATGAAAGAATTTAGTAAAGGTTTTAAGAAAATTGTGGTAGCGAAATCCTGACTTCGAAATTTACCAGTAATACATAGATGACCTACATTGAAATCCAAACCGTCACTACTTCAGACACGGGCATAGCGAACGAGTTGTGATATATAAACACCGTAAGATGGTGCCAAAGGAACATCACCGTCCGAAAAGGAATATTAACAATAGGAAAAGAATTGTCTCTTATGTCGTAATTTTTAGTGTAGAGGTTCCCGTGTTAAACTGAAATATCTAAATCTGGGAAAGGACAATTATTACCGTATTTGATTTATTCAAAGTAATTTCCTTTGGGTAAATTTCGGCAGTATATTTCGAAAATTCTTGTTTGTTTAAAGAAAAAATATCATCAAGATAACGATAAGTGTAGTTGAATTTATCAATTAAATGCAATTTAGACGGGTCTCTACTAAGTTTGGTCATAAACTGTGATTCATAACAGTATAAGAACAAGTCTGATATTAAAGGGGCGCAATTGGTGCACACAGGAATACCTACAACCTGTCGATACACTTTATTGCCGAAACATACATAAATGATGGCATCACACCTCCAATACTCCAGTAAGTATATCTAGCATATTTACCTTTGTCATTAAAGACAAAGGCTTTACATTACAATCAGATTTTTCGAACGACCATTTAATTAAATGGGAAAACTTTTTGATAAGATTGTGTAGAAGTGTAGTGTAAAGAGTAGAAAAGTCAAATCTGTCAACCGAATCAAAAGGCCCATCAAAATTTTGTAGTTTATCTAAAACATCCAAAGAATTTTTACACTCAAAAATAATTAATTCACTATTTTTACATGTTTTATTACAAAGGTTAGTGATAAGTTATTTGATAGTAGTTAAGGAACTAGTTAAAAGCACCCAAAGATTAGTTGTAGAACACTTACTAGAGGCCGAGATGAAACGGTATTTTACGGGTTGTTTTGTGTTGTTGTGAAGTTTAGGTAACCAATACATAGTAGGGACCTTCAAATTTTCAGAAGAGGCATTAAGCTGTGATGTGGTTGTGATATGATTATTTACTATACGACTCTCTGTGGAGCGCACGGAACTGAATGTAGAAGAATTTATAAATACTTTCTTAAGAACTATCTTGTAGTAATGTACACATAAAATACAAATACTGAATATCACTTTTACACTTTTCAATCAAAAAAATAGGGATTTGAATGGAATGCACAAAATTTACACAGATAAACAAATCCAGAGTTTTAGTTGGATGTGTACTGATTGATTTTAGTCTGAGAAGATATGATTCAATTACCAGTTGTAATTGGCTTTCATTAACTGCGGGTAGTTTGTTCTTATGTTGTGCTATTAAAACACTGTCCCAGGTCAGAGAATGATTGAGCGCACTTTTCATTTATGGTTGTAGCTTTAATCAGTCCGTTATTATTCCTATTTTGATTTTTTCACATTTTTTATGCCATAACTTTTATAGCTTACTATTAGGTATGGGTTTTTCCATTGTTGAAGTCCGTGCGGTGACCTTTACTTGCTTGCATCGATGTCCTTTGGTATATGGTAGATAGAAGTCTTATTGTCTCATACAACATAAGGTTCGATAATCAGCCCGCTGAGGAAAGTCTTGGGAATCTGGTAAATAAATGAAATATTCCTTTCATAGCCCTTTAATTATTTTCAGATGTTTTAATAGTGTAAAATGTTATTAATATTTTATGCAAGTATATAATTAACAGCTCTATTTTACGTCGATCTTTGCCCACCTAGATCTACTCTAATGCGCTACCACGTTGACAATTAAGTTAAGCTATACCGCTCGGGATAGTAATCAAACACATCATATGTATGCACATACCCTTAAGGTGACGTATTTCTGTCAAATATACTAGCTCAGGCACAGTTAAATAGCTTTGAAAAGGGTTTAGTTTTGTAATGTGATGTAGTGTAGTGTTTAGACATTATTTTCTTGAAAAGTACATGTCCTGTTTGAAACTCTAGATGAGTCCGTGAGGTGACCATCAGCTCAGTAGTCGGTAATACTGGACTGACATGATTTATAACAAACCTTTCTAAAATTGTCCATTTATAAATTTAGAAATCATTGAGAAACAAAGGTTTAACTCCCTCAGGTACAGTTGATCATAGATTGATTTGGCTATTTTGTAGATCCCTTTTGGTCATAGAGCTTTTGAACTGTTTCGGTTGGCTTTCAAATATTCGGCTTTGAGCGTTCCTGATGAAGGTAAATCTAGAAAAGCGCTTTGGAAGCATGAAATTGATAACGTGTTGTTTAAGAAATAACTCTTTCATGCCATGCTCTATGCTCATTTAACATTTATTATATTTGTTAATGTCTTTAAACCGAGAGATTGCCAGGTGTAAAATGTTGACAAATATAATCTAATTCTAATTGGAAAATTAAGAACCTTTGTACTTCGAAGCGGACCTATCATACACTTTCGAGAGGCAGCCATTTCGATTTGATGAAGCCAAAACGTTATAGAAAATCAACCGTCTCACGATAAAAAAATGAATAGATACATGTAAATTTACTTTAAGAATGATTTTATTTAATTTCCTAGCGAGCAACACTAACACAAATGTCCATTTTCATCTCCGACGTTGTTCAAACTACAACAGTTGAACGGCAAACGCCTGAATCTGACAGATAAAGGTCAATCTGTCGACACAAAAAGTACCCGTATGTAAAATGTTTACGCCCACAAACAGCGCCACCTATAATTTTTTCTTCGGCGACTTTGAGAACGATGCTCCGTTCTGTAGGAAATTAAAACATTAAATTAACTCAAACATTGAAAAGTAAGTATAGAAAACAAATTAAAAGATATATTTTCAAATGACTGATTATGCATGATACGCTGGCAATGTGCGCAATCTCCTTTAATCCAAGATTGAAAAATAGTTTTTTCCTACCTCAAAATGGCGGATTCAATGTTTACATTTTCCATCACAACAAGAGCTGACACAAAAGCGTGGCCGGGGATAAATTTGCATATTATTTATTGTGTAGGGTAGCTTATCCAATGGCATTTACTGTTATATAAATGGCTATACGTTACCATCCATTGTAACAAAAGTGGGGTGTGTTTTGTGTGCACACCTCAGGAATGCTGTGTATTCATTTTTGTACGGTAAAAATCAATGTTATCTTCATTATATTTCCATGCATACACAAGTCATAACAACAAATACATTTTTTTTAATAAAACTAATAATGTAAAGTGACATGTTTAACTGTCTGCTGTAGCCAAAATTCGTGTAAATAAAGCTGATCCGTTTAAATTCAAGCACAGCAGACAAACACGTGGTCGTTCATTGATGTTTGTTTACTTAAATTGCACGTTGTTGTTACTGAACATACTTATTGTGTTATTATAGTTTAAGAGCAGATATAATTAATCTTACAATTGCATTTTAAAACTTTCAAGAGTTATATAATACACCTTGCCTAAGAAATATGTCTGGCTAGGTCCAGGGACTTCCTAAACTAGGTCCTTACAAAAAAATGAGACTGTAATCATGATGTTAATTACCATATTTACTTTGCATTTGATATTTTTCATATACATGTACATGTATGTACATAGAGGAAAATAGAGTATATGGACATACTTGGGTTTAATTCCCACCATAGGCAGTAATTTTAATAGGTTGGAGCAAATAGGGCAGATTGACCAAAATGCTACAAAATGTAGTGTCTCACACATCTTTTTTTCTAAGTATACAGCAGCTCCTCTAAGGATTAGTAAGGGAGCACTTTATATACAGTCCAGTGGCTAAGTCCTCTCTATTTTCCTTTTTATATTATTATATTTCTTATATTCTCTTGTAGTAAGCCAAAAGCTATAATTCCTCTTTTCCTAATCTGTCTATAAACAATGAAAGTTTGTATTCATTGTTGATGTTTGTAAAGTGACTTATAACTGCTAACAGACACATTTATTTGGACTCTGGTGGATACTTTTAGATTGTTATCTCATTTGCAATCATACCACATCTCTTTATTTTAGAACAGGTTAAGTATTTGAAGTAAATGACTAACAAACATTAAATCATTTGAAAAAATAGTTCTGCGATGATTATGCATGAAAAATAAAATTGTATTAATGGTGTCACTATGTTTAAAATGACCACTGTAATTGTGAACTGCCATGACTGTCTTGTGCAAAATTTCATTTTAATAAGTTCCCTATTGAATAGTATATAGATGTATAAAAACACATGTATGTACTGAATCCAGGCTATCAATTCAAAAATAATTGATGTTTTTAATTAATTGAATAATAACTTATTGCAATTATCATGATCATGATGATAATACAAACTAGCATTCTGAAATGTAATACATATTATACAACTTTATGCAGTTTTTCTGAAATAGTAATAATCCAGTTATGTCATAAAAAGAAATTTTGGTAAAAGTTAACAAAATTGTCAGAATTTCAACCACATTTAGGCCTAGGAAACTTTTTTTAAGCATAGAGGTTGATAAGCTAAGTACTGTAAATTCAGAAATTATCATGAGGTTTTAATTAAAGTAAATAAAGTGATTAAATTGATTATCGCAATAATAAGAACTCGAATTCTGATTTGAAGATTTTTCTAATATCAGAATAATAATTATCTTATTTTTGTCCATTATTCAAAAATTCTGAATATACTGTATTTAAGTCAGCTTTGTTTTGTTTTGTATTTCAACTGCCAATGCATTTTAGAGCAGTTAAATGTGAATTTGGTTTAAATTTGAAGTTGATTCAGTATACTTTGACACATAAATAACACTCATTTATTTAAAAAAAGCATTTTCATACTTTATTTACTGATCAGCTTAACTAATCATTCATTATTCAATCAATAATTTAATTAAAGGACTCAACAGTTATTTTAGGACTTTTGAATTCAAATTTAAGAAAAAATCCAAAACCTTGTAATAATGGAAATAATATGAACTGCATGATATCATATTGCATTACAGCTTTTTGTTCAGTTTTCTTTGTGTTGATTAATTTATAATGTTTTAAATCCCTTTCTGGCCTTTTGTTTTTAAAATTTTTCTCTTGATTTAGAGCGAGAAACAGAACTTGTACATCTTATATAGTTTCTTATATAAAAGCAGGTATAATAAGAAAAAAAGATAATTCTGTCCACTGCAAATTATCTTTTTTTTTCATTCAATGTTCACAAATTTGAAGTATGTATTGTCTACATTTTCTTTTTATCCATATTGTATTTTAATGTAATGCAAATTTATATTGTACTGCTGATGAACCCCTCTTGTATATAACTTTTGGCATGAAATCAAAATATATATATTTGTCTGTTATATGGAATAATCCCTACTCTTTTATAAAAAGCTGGATCTGAGGAAAGGTTCTTGCTTTTCTCAGAATTTGCCATATGCATTGTTACATCAGGAAAAAGGCTACCAATAATTAGCCTAATAATCAATGATGTCACACAGAAAGAACCCATCTCTTTGCAGATCATAGTAGAAAAAAGATAGTTGGTAACATAAATTAACTGTTTAAAGATATCAAGAGAAACATTCCCATACAACATATCTGTCAGAAAGTTATTTCGCCACTCTTAACAGAGAAATCTTAAATATGTATATTGATAAGCAAGACTTGCATCTTGAAAACTAAAATGTCTAGAGGAGAGAACTATTGTTTCTCAATTGATGCTGTGTTAGAATGTATAATATCACTCTTTTTTCTCCATATGATCAGCATACAAAGTGACAAAGAACCTATAGATAAGTTCTTCAGGCTAAATAACTTTGTTTAATCTCATTTCTGGTGCAACATTTTCAATGCACCAGAGTAAAACTTTCTATTTTAGATCCTTTATTTATATATATAAATTGAATTAATAAAGTCTAATTTTAAAGTGAAATTAATATTAAAAACTGTTCTACTATTATATATTAACATTCTACATGAACAAACACTGAGTTTATTTTCATAAGCTTTCTAAGAATATTGATACAAAGAAAGTAGAACAAATACTATTATTCCATCTATCAAAAGAGTGTTTGAGAATATACTATGTATAGCAATTTATAAGTCCAAGTTTCAGAGAAAAGTTATTTATCTATAATTTTGTACTTTGGAAGTTTCAAAAACCTGAAATTACTTGAAAAAATGTCATATTCAACTATAACAGAACTATTTTGCTGTTACATGAGTAAAGGAACATGCAATATGGAATAGTTATACAAGAAAGTGTCGAAATATAACTTCAATCATTAATTTTACTCAATTTACTGTTTTGAACTTGCAATTTCCTACGATGCATGTACGGAGTTATCTCCTTTGATCTCCGCTTCGCCAAGAATAAGCTGACACAAATTCGTTGCCGGGAATTTGGGATCAATAATGAATAAAATAAGAACCAGAAAATGGTTTTACTTCATATTTTATACCCTCCATACGTTACCAAACCCATTTAAGGAATAATTTGGGATTTTCCGTAGACCTACGCAAATTTTCCAAAAAATTTCCACTTCCATCGTCGTTTTAGAATACTTTTACAACACCTTTCTTAAATAAGTATACAGAATAATGAAACTTATTTACTCAAGATTTGGACACTTCAAGTTTTATTTATGTACGAGTTACAATAAGATGATACGAGGTAAAAACCACGAGGTGTACACGTTCACCCAAAAGGTTAAACTCTGACCTTTTATCACGTGACCAATGTCTTGACCTTAGACGCCATTAAATCGTTTGCCGTTCAACTGCAACTGACGTTGCAATTTCCATTGTGATGTCAATCACGTGCAGCTCATGTTCTATAGAAATTAGAACATGGCTTTGTTTCAAATCGAAAGAAGAACGTCATATTAGAACTTCATTGATATTGTGAGTATATTATCCTTATGTGAACCGTTGTTTAAGTTGTCATTATTTTTTCGATGTTCTGTTTTTTCCTTTATAGGTATTGAATGTTCGATGTCACCAGTTCCTCGTGGAAGAAGTGTATTTCCACCTATAGATAACGTTAGACAGAGTCAGGTAAAAACCTTTTTTCTGTTTACATGATCGTTGTAAAGATTTAGAATTGTTATCCAACACAATTCATTATTCCATGTCAACGATAATTAATTATATTGTAGGTATCTTTGAAATGTAAACCTTCCCAATTTTTGAATGAAGTAGGTAAAGAGTGATAAAATATAAGTTGCTTCCGTATATGGTTTTATATACTCATTCTCTTATGGTTGTGGCCTGTTACTTATTTCTAGCATAAAGAGATATTTCCCGTATCACATTGCACGGAGTGTGATACGAAACAATGCGTTTATTTATTGGCTGTCCGTCTTTCCGTCCGTCCGAAAGAAATAAAGAAAGAAAGAAAACTTTCACCAAAGGTTTTTGGCTTCTATGAAAGGGAATAGTTACAACACTCGTTGTTGAAGAAACATTTTCGTCAAATTTTTTCGGCTTCTATGAAAGGGAATGATTTTTTAATATTTGGTTTGCAGCTTGATAATGTTGAGTAGTAGCGAGTAAGCAATTTTACATCTGCCGTGCTGCCACTACCTGTTTTTAATAGTTTGAAATTTTACAACACTCATTGTAGAAGCATATTGTTGGTCAAAATTTTCTCGGCTTCTGTGAAAGGGAATGGTTTAATATTTGGTTTGATAATGTTGAGTTGTAGCGATTTGTACATCTGTCGTGTAACCACTGCCTATTTTCCGATGGTTTGAAATTGAACAACATTCATTGTACATATGTTTCTTGGCTCCAATTGAAGTGAATGATTTTAATATTTGGTGTGGGAATGATCAGTTATTTTTCGGTATACATGTTACTTCAATCAATTATATGCAGCGACGCAGGTCCAGACCCGGTATTGATCTTGTCAAATATTTGGCTTCGAGCATCACTGAAGAGACAGTATTGTCGAAATGCCCATATGGTGCAGTAAAATTGGTACCTTTATGATTATTTCGATTATTAAACAGAAAGAAGAGAAAATAAGATAAAGACTGACATTCTTATTAATGCGTTCGAGATGCTGTTTGTACAAATTTAAACGTGTATAACCTATACTTAAATAAATTAAGGCGATAGTAGTTTACCGATGTTCAAAGAAAGGAAATATTTTATTTTCTTCTGTTCAATTAGAGTTAAATATCCTCTTCTCCCCAATTGATAAAGATGATTTGAAAATGTTTCAAATCATCTACATATATGGTTAAGTTGCATTTAACCATCCACAAACACCCTTAAAATTACATATTATCGATATAGGACTACATCTAGTGTATAGTGCGTTAATTAGACTAATTAAGGGACTGTCTTTTGAATGGGATGATTTTGTCCGTGAATATATCATTCAGCAACGATTAGGGCTGCCAATGCATACTCTTGGGGAAAACACAGAATACGTAGAGTTCTATGTTAAATATCAGATTACTTTTGAAGCATTTCTTTCGAGTGTTGTAAAAGAGATGCGAAAGATACAAAAGAGACATACAAACTAATGAGTTGAAATTAAACTGACAACGTCATGACAAAAAAAGAAAAAAACGAAAAGACAAACAATAATATACAAAACACAATATAGAAAACTTAAAAACTTGTGTGCTGCGGAAGGGTAAGCAGATCGTGCTCGACATATGGCATTCGTCATGTTGCTAGTGTAAGTACAAAACCGGTGATAAGTCTTATTCGGTAGGTCACATTCGGGGAAAAGAATGACAGGATTGTAATTACGACAATTGGAATATATCCGTAATACACATCCACGTTCATTTTCTATATAGAGATTACTCTATCTATATATTACATTATACATATTTATTAACAGGTTAACATCTAACTATCCTACTGCCTGTCGATACTTTCATTTTGGCATTTCACAAGTCATGTGTTCTTTGACTGTCCATGACGTTAAAACACTAAATCTCTAGGATGTGTTTTAGCTGATTTTAGTCTCTGATGCATGATTTTTTATTATTAATTGTTTTGGCTTTTTAACTAGCTTTCAGTAACTGCGAGTACTCTCAAATTGTACTTTCGTGTTAATTTGACCTATTGATACAATTTGTAATGTATTTTTGTTATTTAATGTTTACTTATTCAGTGTTATATCTAGTCTCACTATTTTTAATATATACCACCTTTGATAAGTGTTTAGTATGACAATAAATTTTCACTTTTGTTCTCGTACTTCTTCTTCTTCTTCTTCTTCTTCTTCTTCTTCTTCTTCTTCTTCTTCTTCTTCTTCTTCTTCCTCTTCTTCTTCCTCTTCTTCTTCGTATGTCCTTCCAATTAGGAACACCAAGTAAAACAATTTTACTTGTATTTAAAGGTTTTAAATACTATATATATCGGATAGTTTAAAATGTAAAATGGTTGAACATTCCATCCCCATGTACAAGAGACAAAGTGTCATCCAATATATATACAACACTATCGTGCAAAGCAGGTGCAACATATATACATCCGTTTCCTTGAGTTATACTACAGGTAGTTTAAAATGTTTATAGAGTAAACACAATGTCTAAAGATAGCTAATGTTCAAAGCTAGCAAACCTCATCTCTTTCATCCGGATAGGATTTTGTACAGTTAAAAGTTAGTTTTACGTGCAAATCCCATAAAATATATTTATATTTAAAAGGCATAGTTTGGCTTTCTCACTTATACATAGAATATGGTTTAAAATAATTCAGTTTCTATCATGCAGCATTCACACATTAGGATAAGGATAAGTTCCTATATTAAACAGTTTGTTTAAAAGTGGTATCTCTAAAATCTAAAAGTTTGCCTTTTGTTGGTTGGGAACCCTCAAGTAACATTCAGTTCCGTTTTTAATTTTAATCTTTTATGCTGGATTTCAAAGCACATTTCACTTGTAGCTTTTGTTATATATGCCTTATTAGGCAAGGATTTCAATGTCTAGCTGTAAAAGCTTGGATCAACTATCAGCTGTGTTATTGACTGTTTGTTTATTAATAGTTCACTCCATTGTCTTAGTCCAATGTATATCTTTCAATCTTAACAGATGTGTTTTTTTGACATCATGTAACAGTATGCAGCTTGTGAGCATGTGTATAGTATCTTCTTCTTCCAGACCACATAATGGGCATGTAGCAGTTTCTTTATTATTACTGAATTTTGCTATGTTGGTTTGTAGTAGGTAGGTTCCTGTTGCTATACTACAGTGATTGAGAGATTTTTTAACCTCAGTGACTGATGACCCAATAGATTGCATTGATGTGGTTTTCCAATTTCCACGTGTTTCAAACAGAGATATTTTAGTGTTAATTTATTATTTGATTGATCTTTATAAGTTTTTGACCAGTAGCAGTTTGTTCATTTGATTATTTAGTAAGAATTCTAGATTTGGTAGGTCATATAGTTCTAAAGTTTTGGATACTATGTAACTTCCTGGGTTGTTGATGTTGATGGAGATCTGGCGTTGATTAAGTTGTTGTATACTTGATTAAGACTATACAAAAAGCTCAGTTGACGTTTGTGGAGCTCTGCTTCTATGGGTAGTGCACCAATTGGTAGATAGACGGCACAGAGAGCTGTTCTTTGAAACAGTTATTGGAATTTTCTTAGGCAGTTTATGTGGAACTTTCTAAGGCGGTCAATATCTATTTGTTTTAATGGTAGTATTTCAAATCCAAAAGAAGTTTAGTTATAAAATAGCTCCGATATATTTAGTAAGAGGTTATGGGATTTAAACCATTTGATCCATGTAGTCCACTGTTAATTAATGAGTAGAGTGTTCTACGAGCTAGGGACAGTCTATCCTCTACATTTATTTCATTTTCTCTAATTTCAGCTCTTATTATTCCTAAATGTTAGTTTGGTTGGTTGGTGTTATACAAGTAGTGCCGAGATTCCACTCGTACAAGGAACAACAAAATTATTTCCGTACTCCATGTTTACCTTACAACAAAATTATTTTTATTCATCTGTGTACGTTATTTTATTTGGCGGTATTTTGTCCAAGGTTATGGTTGTCTTTCTGATATTGTTTTACATCTAACCCCTTGTTTTATTAATTTTGTATTTACATTGTGTCATAGATCAAATTTATTTGTTCAGTGTATGTTCACTTGTCTTTGTTAATATGTCTTTTGATTGAGTTAAGCCATTTTAATTGATATTTTATAGTGTGTCTTTCTATGTTGTGATGTTACACTTTTCTTTCAGGTAGGGTGAAGGTTGGCGCCTATTAAAACGTTTAAACCCGCTGCATTTGTTTGCACCTGTCATGAGTCAGGAGCCTGATGTTCAGTGGTTGTCGTTTGTTGATGTGGTTCATAAGTGTTTCTCGTTTCTCGTTTTAATGTAGATTAGACCATTGGTTTTCCTGTTTGAATGGTTTTACACTAGTCATTTTGGGGCCCTTTATAGCTTGCTGTTCCTGTTCGATGTGAGCCAAGGCTCCGTGTTGAAGGCCGTACTTTGACCTATAATGGTTTACTTTTACAAATTGTGACTTGGATGGAGAGTTTTCTCGTTGGCAATCATACCACATCTTCTTATATCTATGTATTCCATAACGGTCAACCAACTCGTGATGGCGTCCGTAAAATTTTTGAAGGATGGTTTCAACTTCACAACTTGACACTCTTGGTTTGATAGCTTCCTCGTGAGCAGCAACTCACTAAGAAAGAAATCATGATAGGAAATGCAAGCCCTGGAATATCGTATCAACTGGGAGAAATATACTCCATATGCAGGCGCTGCTGGAATGTTGCTACATAGAAATTGTAGCTGAAATCATCTCTTTTGTCTCAACCAACTTCATTGTGAATTTCTAGATGCAAGTCAAGATATAAGGCAGAGTTAACAGTATCTGTTGTTTCCTTTATTACAAGATCGATGGGATAGATGCGTTCAACATAGTCACCAAACTTTGAATTATTTAGTGAGAGGACATCATCTGTATACGGAAATTGAAGTTAAAAGATAATACTACCTACTTTTCATTCTTCCTAAGAAGTTCCTGTTTGAAGTCAGCCTCATATGAATAAAGAAACAAGTCGGCAAGAAGAGGGACATAGTTGGTTCCCAAAGGAATGCCGATTGTTTGTTGAAAAACATGTCCTCCAAACGTAACGAATATGTTGTCAATCAATAAATCAAGCATCTTCACAATGTCAGTTTCACAGAATTTTGTTTGAATCATAGAGATTTATAACGTAGTACGATGTATCCTTCCCTAAGACAAAGATACTTGTATTTACGTTAGCCATTCCTTTTATGAAACAAAGCAGGACCAACTTTTTCAATTTGTCATTTAATTTGAAATAGGAATACTTGTGTAAAGTGTAGAAAAGTCAAATGTTTTAATAATATTGTAAGCATTTATCGGCAAGCCGACGAAGTCTCAAGTAGTTGAAATTGCCGGTAACTAACGATTGAAATGTGTTTCAACAGTTGATACTCATACGAAATCGTTACATAATATTGCCATTGTGGAGAAAGGCAGTATTTCAAAAACATGGGTTTCTATTATATATTATATTTTAGTTACTCCAGCATGTTTATTTTTAATTGTATTTTATTGTGGAGTTTTAGATAAACATTATATTGAGTAAGATAAATCAACATATGTGGTTGTCTTGATCTTGTTGAAGATGTACCGCACTGCAGAATGTTTTTAAATGTTAAAGGAATGAAGACCAGGATGGAGTGTCCCAGGGAATGTTGTGGATACTGTCAAGTGATTAGTATTTAAATGGAGATTTCCTCCTCATTTTATAGCGAAGATTTATTAATCCATTGCTGTGAATCTCAGCGTTTCTCTTAACTTTAGAAAGATTCCACGAAAACCATTTGATGAATACTGTCCAAAACGTTTTCGGGTATTTAGACGATATGTAGTAATGTTCTGCAGATTTTGTTCCTCCTCTTCACTGGGCCCTTTTGTGATACAATTTCTGATGAATAATACAAATCACAATGGAAAATTGTATATTGTATTATATGCTGTATGTAATTATACCAAACACAGTGGATCATAAAATTAAGAAATAAATAACAGTTATATATAATATAAAAGGGTCGATTTGAGTCTGTATACTATGACTTGCAAATAAAACTAACAACTCAGGTTGGGTTTTTTAACGGGATTTTTCGCAAAAATAATACGATTCCTGTAAATTTATTATAATGCCTATCTGTCTGATATCAATATTCATATTCTTTTTAATTTTGTCTTATAAATTAGCATTAGGGCTTCAGAAGTCTTGCATTTCCTGCAAAAGTATTTAATGTGTGTGAAAGATCTTTTGGATAATGCCTTGGCTCATAAGTAGTTTGTCTAAAACCTTGCATTAAAGGTCCATTTTACGTCAAATACTTCAAATTCGAAATATGTAGGACGTCATAGTGAGATACGTGTTTAATTTGACCTTTCTGCACTACTGTTTACAGATTATATGAACTGCATTATTTGCCAATGAAATTCTTTAAATTTCAAGTGCAAAATAATGACTCTTCTCGTACCTCAACCTTTGCATCTGGTAACATAAAAAGGAGCATAACTGATTGCCGAAAATTATGCCGAAAAGTTAAATGGTATGCATTAAGAATATAGAAATAAGATTCGTACCATCTGATTGTCATTTTGTCGGTCTGATTAAGAAGAATCTAATTAAGAACGCAAGATTTATTGTACTCGTTTTGTTCGTACTTCCTAGATATGTGAGTTTCGCTCCTCGAATGTTTAAGAATTTTTAAGATTGCTTATTTTTGTATATTGAAATTTTAAGGCAAAACAATATACAGTTTTATACAAACCCATCAAAGATACCAGGCTTAGAATTTGATATGCCAGACGCTCGTTTCGTATACATAATACTCAGTTGGAAGGCCATATATAAGATAGGATATAGAATGAGTCTGAACAGAAATTTAATCATATAAATAATGCATATATTTTAAACGCTACTAATTGCACACCGACAATCTTTGTCATTTTCCTGTATAAATAATTATATTTTAATAATACTTCTATATGATAAGAATATTACTTGAAAATTGAAAAAAGCGTTCCTTTGTTAACATACATAATGACTCATAAACAAGATACTTAATAATAAGATGAACAACATTTGGGACACTTCCATAAAAAAGAGTAAACGTCCATTTATTAAAATGACTGAAGACAATTTTTATAATATCATTGTACAATGTAAAACATAAATGGTAAGCCAAATAATTTTGAGCCAAAGAAGAACAATGAAGAATGTTCCCGGTTATGCACATCTTTATTAGTTTAAATAGTAATCCACTATGCCAGACACGGCTAATGCTTTAGTTATATAAAAGAAGACAATTCTAATATATTTTCTCTCATCTCAGGCCTTACTAAAACATGCGACAAGCTATCATAGCTGGTTACGAGTTGAGTCTTTTAACATAATTCCCGACTGATTTTCCGACAAGAGAGCTCTTATAAAGTTCATAATATGTTTATATACACATTGATCTTTTAAATGTTTTACTTATAACGCTCAACAATGAGATTGGCCGATAAATAGAATTTCCAATGTCCTTCTTAAAAACAGGAATAACATTTGCTAACTTCCAAACTTGTAGGATACATATATATATATAAAACACAAAGGTTTTCCTAAAATATCTGAGGCAATTTTCAAAAGTCTTTGGGTAATCCATAAGGACCAAAAGCTTTATTCACATTGGTTATTTGTAGAATGTCTTTCATTTCATATTCCTGAAGAACTATATTGTCAAGACACGTGACAAGAGGAGTATCGTCAGTAGAAACATTAATGTCTTCATTAAAATGTTTGACTGCGACGCAAAAATCAATTAAAAGCTTCAGCTTTATCAATGTCGTTATATATAAAATCGTTGTTGTCGAGCAGAGAGGGGATATCTGAATTTCTGGACTTAAATCCAGCTAGATGTGATGCTTTTATACACAAACTTCTTATACACAGAGTTTTAAAACTTAATTCTCAAGGAGACCGTCGATATAGTTTTTGTTTTCGAATTTAATTAAGGGTCTTGTTTTGAAATGTTCTAAATTTTGACCAGTGCTGTTGAAAATTATACTTCTTCGCTATTTTGTGCATCCAATTTCGCTTTCTGATAGCACGACGAAAAGTATTGTTAATCCATGGCGGATCAGTCTTTCTTACTGTTATAATTTTATAAAAGATAGAGGTTTTAAATAGAATCTGTCCATCCAATATGAAATTTTCACAACCGACTGTAGATTATCTCGGAATAAATTGAAACCGGAAACAATTTTTAATTTCTTCATAGTTATGAAGCCATCATTTGTCACTATAATACAATAATTTCAGTTACCAAGGCATGTAATTTTGTCCAGTTTCGACAGCGTTTTTAGATTAAAGCAGTGAAGGTTTGGCTTCTTTACATTGTTAATGTTTTATAATATTCTCAAATGCTGATTTTATTAGGGATATGAATGACTGATTAAAATGTTTGTTTTCATAATGGTATACGATAATTTCATGATTGCAAAGTAACTAAAACCGTTCTCGATCCCTACAGAACACACGTTATATAACGTTAACAAAATATGTGTCAGGGTCATATTGTTTATAGTGAAAATTTACATTTGGGAAAAGTGAAACAAAATCAAAATCATTAAGTTTGAAAATTCATCCATACTGGCAAGAAATCTGATGAAGTAATGATAGCTATGGATTGACAAAAAACCAAGCAATGGTGAGAGAGAAAAATAATGCCTTGCAATGCAAATTCTGAGAAAATATATATTCAAGAAGAAATGAAGGTCAGTAAAAATACTTATAGTTGAAGAAACCTTGCTTATTAGATATATCTTTACTAAATAAGTTACAGTTATAAGTGCAAAACACTAACTTATTAAGTCATAAAGAAATTTAATTCATAAAGCTGTTTTCTTACAAAACTGAATTTATTAACATGATAATTCTTGTTCAATTTTACAATCATTAAGTAAAATGCACAAGATTTTTCACCCCAACTGTTTTGTTAAATGATGCTCTTTTAATTTGGAATATAAATATCTAATTATTAAGGTAAAAGTATACAATGCTTTGTTGATAAATAGATGTAGCAGCTGACACAGCAACTTGAACAGTATGAGCCTTAATGTTTGAAATTTAAAAAGTTTACATTCATAATCCATAAAATACCATGAGAAATTTGGCAAGGACTTCTGTGCTAGCTAATCTGTATTAAAGATTTTAAAATAAAATGTATGTCACTAATTATACTGTTAGCAAAGTCTAATTTATTTACAGTATTTAATTTATATTGTTCAGTCACAATAAGTTAGTATGAAATATTTTTGTAATCATATCCTTTTCTACTGGATGTTTTCCAGTACTAGACATGAAGTATTGTACTGTTCAACTAAGAAACATAGAGGGCTAAAGGGCTTGTATGCTACATAGAAACTAATTGTATTGTGACCTTGGGTCCCACTTTCTAGAATCTAAAATTCAATGATCAGAAAGTATTTAAGAAAGATTTTGAAATTGTACAAAATAAGTTTTATTGCATTAAACATTGTTAAAAGTATTTTAAGAAAACAAAATCTTCAAAAGTGATCCTATCTCCATTATTAACTAACAAAAGCTAATTCATATCAATTCAGCTTGTTTTCATAATTTATACCAATTTATTGTCTTTTAATCTTGACTTCTATTTTTCCCTGAAAAGGAGATACATTCTTCTTTTATTTTAATTAATTGTTTTCTTCTTTTTATGATTTCGTTGTGTTTTTTTTTCTTTATGCTCCTAATCCAAATATCTAAATTGTATTGAAAAGTCAAACATCTTACTAAACATCCTGAACAGAGAACTGCATATTGTTGTAGAATCGACAATAATATGGATGGATGGATGGATGAATGAATGCTTAACGTCCAGTGGCAAGTTAAATGCACATTCAGGACGTGAACATGATGATATTATATAAACTTCAACCCTGCTTTGTACTAGACCGGTACCCTGAGCTGGTTTTAACGTGCTAGTTCACAAGTTAACAGTCCGCATGAAGATATCTTACCCTACCAGGACACATTATTCTGACTCCGTGCCGACCAGGCTTTGCTCTTACTCCTGAATACCGCGTGCTTAGCGGAGAAGCAACAAATACTTATTTTCAAGTTTTGGTTTGATCAGGTGTGGGATCGAACCCACGATCTCCCATACTCAAAGCGGGCACGCTACCACGAGACCACCGAGGCGGTTGGCTGTTATATGGAATTCGAATGCCAGTTTGAAAGCAACTCATAGGAAAAGTCCGTTGTCGACAAAATGCAAGCCTTATCAGAAAAAATTGCCGTGGGACATAATTATGGCAACACAATAGACGACGACGACAAAAGTCGGCGAAATCAATCGGCTAAAAATTGACGTTTAAACTTAGTTTTGAACATGTCATCATTAATCTACAACTGAATTTTAAAGTTTGTAGGTTTAGAGAGTAGTTTAACTTGACCACGATATCCACAATTTGTTGGAAGTAGACTGAATTTGTTATCACATCATCAAGTCAGTTCAAAAGTGTATTGTCAATCTTTGTTATTAAAATAATCTCGAAAATAAATAACTTGACGCTTGCGTATCCAAATACGGATAAGAACGTTTAATATCTTAGATGAAACCGGGAACGTACTTTACTTGTACATAATTATTAAGTCATCATTGTTTTACAATAACCGTAGAATTTTAGTGACCACGCTCGTGTCATTTTGATCGGCTGGTTTTAGCAGCGTTCCTATAGTTCAAATAGTTAAAGGTCAATTTCATTACGTTGTAGCTTATTTCAAAGTATTCTGAATAACTGATTTAAAAAAATCTGTACATATTGACGGAGACATTGTTTTCTTTTCCATCACACCTTTAACGTTACAAAATATGTGTCAGGGTCATATTGTGCATACACAGTGTAAATTTAGAATAGACATTGGAAGACTGAATCAAAGGTCATTCTGAAACTAATCTGACAAATTACGGATGACTAAATAATACAACGAAATGGCGGCAGAAACACATTTCAACGCCTTGCACTTCAAATTCTGGAAAACATATTTCAAAGTAGAAATAAAAGTCAGTTTATTATACCTAAATGTAAAACACTTATTTATCTAATATTTTTTTTCTAAATAAGTTATCGTAATAGATGAAAAACTAGTTTATTAAGTCAAACAAGAAAGTTAATTCTTAAAATGTGTTCATACAAACCTGAAAATATTCATATGGGAAATTTTTGCCAAATTTTACAATCATTGCATAAAATATTTCATACCAAATGTTCTGTCAAAATGTTGCTCTGGCAATTAGTGAAATAAATATCCAATCGTTAAGGTTAAAATATAAATTTCTTTAATTATTATTAAACCAGGTGACACAACAACTTCAAGAGTAGCAGCCTTAATTTGTTTGATTTTTCAAAATATTTTCATTGACAATATGCTTTTTAAAACATATATAATACCCTGATAACTTTGGCAAGGGTTTTGTTCTGCCAAATATTTTATAACGATTTAAAATAAAAAGAATAAATGTATTTCATTTAGTGACTAGATTTGTCGTAAACACATCCTTTTCCTGTAGGATATACTGTCCAGTACTACAGTAATGTACTGTTCAACTAAGAAACATATAAGGCGTTAAAGGGCTTTTAATGCTTTAATGAAACTAATGTGACTGTAGACTGTAAAATTTCAATGATCAAAAGAATTTCAGAAGGATTTTATTGTTCAAAATATTTTTTATTGCATTAAAAGTATTTAAAAATTCTACCCAGAGTATTCTTTATATCTCAATATAAAGATTGCAGTGAAAATGCATCAGCCAGAGCTGATTTGAATCAATTCAGCTTTGTTTCCATAGAGGTATTTCTTAATTTTTCCTCTGAAAAGGAAGAGACACTAGTCTTATTACAATAATATAGCTGAAAATCGAATTTCAGATATTTGTGTCTAGATTTTGTGATGTAAAATTCTTTTCATTTATTTTGTTGGACTTTTAGTTTTGACTTGGGATATCAGGGAGATAACAACTTATACAAATAGACAAGTAAAACACCGCTTCGTGTTGAAAATTACTTGACGTTTGCGTATCTAAAACTCTACTACATGAATATTCATACCGAATTGTTTAATTTAATGAGATGCCTTATCAAATTTAAATTCAGTCCATCAGTTTTAGTTTCCTGGAAAAATATCAGACTTTTGTTCAGTAAACTTGACAATTTTCTCACAAACTTCAGGTGTTGCGATCGAATTAAGACAGAAGGACCTTTGCTTGATTTTTAAGTTTTGGCGGGTGGAAAACATGTAAACTCAAAAATATTTTGATCATAAAGTTTTTATCATAACAGTCGTATATAATGGGGAAAAATGATGTTTGTCTCATCTGTTGTTTTACTGAATTTACGCGTTCATGTGACTCTATTGTTGCTGATAGATTTGAGGTCAAACAGTGACCTGCTTTCCCATTGGTGCAGCATAATTTTTAACGTATACATTTACTGGATTACGCCACAAATTCTGCGCATCATCCTACGATTGATGATCTGAAATTGTAAGTGCGTGTGCATACATTGTGAAATTAATTTTGAATTGTATGATTTAAGGATGTTTTTTCTATAGCGTCGTCAGTAAATTCAATTTGCGTCATTCAAATCTACAATTGATACCCACGAATTTTCTCTTAAATATGAGGGGTAATTTGGTGTTTGTCGCTGAGTACTTGCAGGAAGTTAGATAGTAGAACAAAACAAAGCTTGTTTAGTACAATTAACAAAATAGACAGCATACATTCTTGGCCCTTCTGTTAAATCTTGGCTACACTAATTTGGTTTCGAGATTACTGTGACTTATTTCAGCAATATCATTTTATATGTTGGGGCCATCCACCAATGTATAGTTTGGTGAGTAAAGGTTGACTGTACCAATTTTCTACTTGTCTTCCTAGGATTTAATCATTTATTTGTTGTTTTTAATTTAATTGAATAGACGCCAATACAGGCTCCACTTTCTGCAAGAGCAAGATCTCAAAATGGAGTTCAAAGATATAAAGAAAAGAAATGACATTTCAGCTTATGAAAGATAAAGACAAAGAACAGGCTGTTTCTATAGATGCTTATTCCAAAACGCAGAAATTTTCAAAAAAACTTTTGAAATGAAGCTTGAAATGAAAGAATTTGTTCGAGGAGAAATATGTAAACAAGCAAGGGATCAACAGAGATTTGAGAAATCACCAACAAGAAAAGTTGATAATCTTGAAACCAATTTGAAGAATGAAAATTCAGAAAGTACCGAAAGATATAACCGATTGTCAACACGAATTGGAAATGTTGAGCTTAAACATGAAAAACTTGAAAACCAAATATCATCAAACCAGAATCTGATCATAGGTTTTCTAACACAAAATAGAGAAGATATGAGCTATATGAAAGAACGGTTTAAAAATATTCCTACACAAAAACCAGATGATGAGGACCTTAACCATGATGAAAATTGTAGACGGAAAAAAATCGAAACACTGAATCAAAACCAGAACCAAAACCAAGTTTTAATAATAACTTTTAATTAATTATAAGTATATATTCAATAGAAATCAAATGTTCTTTAAATTATATTGTTTTCATTTTTCTGTCTAAAATTAATTGTCTAGTACGATTAATTTTGTAAAGAGGAAAGTACTATTGGCAACATCTCATATCAACCGATATAAGTGATACCATAAATGAAGCTTTTGTAACGGAGTGTACCTGCTAAACGGTCTTGTTAAATATAAATCTACAACTTAATACATTACTGTTACTAGTAGAAGTTACCAAGTATATCTAGGATTCTGATCAAATCAATCAAACAATTCTTCTTCATTGAGTCGTGATTACTGATAAATGCCTTGCATTGTCGAGGTAGCGTTCTCGTCGTGAGCAGAGTTCATTTGTTCGATCTCTGGTTTGAAGAAGGCTTTACATTGGTATTTTATGTTTCTTTTCAAAGCAAGAGACGTTTAGTAGTAAGTACAAAGGCTGGTTGGTGATGGAATAATAATATATCTCAAAATGATGACGTCTTCTTCCAGAATGTTACCTTGTAATGTCCTAAATAATTCGAAGTTTGGTAACTATATATATATTGAACGCTTCTTTTCAATCGAGCTCGAAATAAAGTATACAACAGATACATTTAAATGTGTTTTATAAATTTTCTAACATCTAGAATTGACAACGAGGGTCAGATGAGAACATAGCTTTACGACAAAAGGGGTGATTTCAGCTTCTCAATTGTGAACTTTTTATTTCTATGCAGCAACATTAAGAAAGCGCTTGCATATGGAGTATATATTTCCCAGTTGATACGTTAAGCAAAAACATGCATTTCATAAAATGATTTCCTTCATTGATGATTGCGGCTCACAAGGAAGCTTTTGAACCAAGAGTTTCAAGTGTTGAAGTTGAAGTTATTCCTTCGAACATTTTACGGACGCTATCACGAGTTGGTTGATCATTATGGAATATCTGTTTCACAGATGACGAAGGATATGTTCCAATTGTCGTAATGACAAACATGTCCTCCTTTCCTCGAATATGACCTACAGAATTGGACTTATCACCGGATGTGTACTTTAAAAATGAGAAACACGACAGGTGCCATATGTGAAATATGATCTGCTAACCCTTCCAGAACACCCCCGGTTTTTGGTGGGGTTCGTGTTGCTCAGTCTTTAGTTTTCTATGTTGTGTTTTGTAAACTGCTGTTCGTCTTTCCGTCGTTTTTCGTTTTTTTGCCATGGCATAGTCAGTTTGTTTTCGACTAATGAGTTTGAATGACGTTTTGGTATCTTTCGTCTTTCTTGTGAGCTAGCTCAGTGAGTCGATCTTCTACAAAGCAAGGTACATATATGTATTTACGTTTTATTGTCCAGAAGTGCACTTAAAATTTTCGACAGAACGTTTAATAAAAAAACAATCAATGAACCAATCAGTCAATCATTAATAATGAGTATTTCAGCTCCTATATATATTGATATTGTTTCCTTTTTGAAATATTGGAGTTGTTTTGTATACTTTCTAGGCTATATATAAATATAACATGTATAATGCTGTAACAGCCTCAAAGTTGAACATTATCTGAATTGTGTGTTCATGGGTCACACCCTTACATTGCAAATTCTGTTTTCATTTCAACAGAAACAAAGTAGATTTTCGTTTTACTAAATATGATGATTATTTACAAATGCCTGGTTTTCATCTGTTTTGTATGTTTAGTCTGGAATTAAGACGTCTGGAATAATGCATTTGAACCAATGCATCGTCATAAGGACAAATATTTTAATCTGGGAGAACATGATTTATTCATTAGTTGTTATTAGCTTTGAACTTGCTTTCAGTAACTGCGAGTACTCTTATAACGGTACTGCGTATCTTTTATTTTTAGTTGTTTTGTACCTCGTATCGATCTTTTTGAGTTAAGCTAATTGCAACTGATTTTTACAGTGTGTTCTTATATTGAACTGTTACACCACTGTCTCGGGTATGGGGGAGTGTTAAGCGCACACAAAATTTATGTTCCTGTCCCAAGTCAGGATCCTGTAGTTCAGTGGCTGTTATGGTATCATAGTTGTTTTAAGTAAATTGTTTTGTTATAAATTAGACCGTTTTTTTCTCTAGTTTGAATTGTTTCACATTTTTCATGTCGGGTCTTTTATAGTCGACTATACGGTAAGAGTATTTCTCATTGTTCAATTTGCGTACGATTGCCTATATTTACTTATATCCACTTCTAATCTCTTAAATTGGTGTATTTTTCAAATGAAATTGTCATTTTGAAAATTCGGAACTGCTGTGAAAATGTTAGCGTAATACCAGATTTCCATGTTAAGTTGCCCTGTTAAGTTTGTCAATCTCTCACACTATTTAGAAAAAACGGAATTCTCGGAATATTATAATGCTACAATAGGAGAAATTAAGGTTTTCATACTTAACTATACAATTAAGTCCATCGTTGAGCGTGCTAAAGAGTTTCAGATATTTATTATGTACCGTCGGCTGATAAAAGTAATTGACTATAATTACCTATAAGATGTCTCTGCACACGTATAGTTGAACATGAGTTTAACTTATATTGTCTGCATTCTACTTAATTAACTTAGTAATTAACATTTTCATTAAAGTTAATGTTACTGGTATGTTTCTATTTACTTGTAAACAATATACAGTGTCAAACTACACAAAGACAACAATCTCAATTAGTCGGGTAACCTTTGGGACATTTGATTCAGTATGCTACAACATGTTCTAAATTGTTAAAAAAAAAATCAATGAAAATCGCCAAATCTTCATGACGATATTGCATGGACAACGAACATGACAATTACTAATGCTACTAATGCTAGATATGAAAGTCTTTGACACAAAGTTGAAGAATAAATGAAATAAAGTAAAAAATGAGTACCAGCATATCGACATGTGCAACCAAATTATGTAATGTTTTCCAAGAGAGGAATATATTTCTGTTTTTTCATTGTACCGTTCCTGGTTCGTCTTCTCTTTTTACTTGCCTAATATATGGAAGAAATGGTTGATTTTCGAGATTACATGTAATCATCATTGTTCTTTTTGAGTGATAATTGTGATGTAGTCCTAACGTTAACAATATTGTTTTGTTTTGTCTGTCTGTCCATCGTATGTGTATATATTTCTTAATCTGAAACCTTGAAAATTCACTTAGAAAGGAACATTGCAAAACTACTGGATACCATGCATATTTTTGAACCTGTTGTTTAGTTTTTAAAAATATGGAAAAAGTAAAATATCCAACAACTGTAGTTGATATTGGAATTAAATAACACTCAACAGAATAACTTAATTCCCAAAAATTAACATGGACTGTATAATACCTTTAATCTTTTATTTCATTTATCTTATTTTTTGTCTTTTTTTTTTAGATGGGGTTTAAGTTTATCAATTGAAAATCCCACAGAGATTATGTATTTAAACATAACAACCTGTAGGTAGTACTCGTGGTTGAGCCTTGTTCTTTTTTTCGTTTTCTTTTTCATTGTTCATCAGTTTCATGTCTCATCATTGCTTAACTTGCACGTTTTTTTAGATATGAAGAACATTTCTTTCCTACCCAATCCCAATCTGACCTTGATTGAATTGGTTTTGCAGGTCATGTGTATTTTAAACCTTCCAGATATTTTACCTGAATTTATCGATAACATATATATATTTTATGTTTGTGTTAAAAAAACTAATTAAAGATACCAGGCTTATAATTCTGTACGCCAGACACGCGTTTCGTCCCCCAAAGACTCATCAATGACGCTCGAATGAAAAAAGGCCAAATGAAGTACGAAGTTAAAGAGCACTGTCGACCAACAATTCCGTGTAAAAGTGATAAAAAGCATAGCAAACCAAATATACGAACTTGAGGCAACAAATCTGATAAACAAAACAATAATAAATTAGAAGTTCAACTTTCAGTAAATCATTTAACAATTTCACTGAATGCTACACAGTCGGTTTTTAACCGCATGCAGTTTGTCTCTATTAATAATAATTCATTCACAAAACGTGGAATATTACTGGTAGAATTCAAAGTTCTACATAGATAGAATCAAGAGCTTTTGATTTCTTTACAATCATATAAAATTAGTTGGAAGGTAGAACATTAAGGTAAATACCTTATGTCATATTGAAAACAAATGAGAACATAAATGCATTCATTCCTGTTGTTTGATAAACGTGCCTATGTTTACCTGCATTGTCACGGGTATTTGTTTTATCTTTTAATAAACGTTTAGTATTGGTCCGAAGCTGACCGTAAACTAACGTTATATTCTTGATAACTAATGTCTTTTACAAAATCCACCATTTTCCACATAAGAAAATGCATATACGAAGTCAGAAATATGACAGTTTTACCATTCGTTTGATGTGTTTAATCTTTTGATTCTGCCATTTGATAAGGGACTTTCCGTTTTGAATTTTCTTTGGAGTTTTTGTTATTTTACTTTTTATCTAATGACCTATGATGTTGTTTGTTATACAAATGAAATATTCATCGTTTCATATATTTTTCTCAACACTTGACTTTCAAAAGCTTGGATTTGAGCGTTCCTGGTGCAGGTTAATCAAGAAAATCGCTTCAAACTCACCCTGTTTATAAATTTCATTTACTTGTAACTGTGATCTTCCTGTAAATGAAAAAGTGCGCATAAAGTGGAATTGCATGAATAACAAATAACTTTTCAATATTGAGCTACAACTCTTATTTTAAAAGTTTCAAAATGTCTTTTTCATAGTTTAGCTTGTATCATATGATGATGATTTGTTGAATTTAGAGGAAGATACGTGTTGGCCTCCGCTGACAAATAAAACATTGGATCAGACACTACATTAGGATCAAATCCTTCTTTCATTAGAGTAACTTTATGTTGTTTGTATGTAGAAGTTGTTCGCATGTCCTTCTCAATTCTTAATACTAAAGGTCTTGCATATCTTGGTAATTTCTTTTCACAGTGAGTGTAGATTTCTTGTAACTTTTCAGTTGTAAGTTCGATGTTCTCCATAAGTGTCAGGGAAACCATACCCGCCTTCCCGTCATGACCTGAAAAGATAATGAATATAAATAACACTTTAAAATAAATAAAAAACGCGCTTCGGACGCATAAAACTAATAAAGCATTATTTTCCTTTTTGTAGCCTTGGGTCTAATCCCTGCTAGTGGTACTCTAGTACACCATAATTGTTTATCCCTGCAAAATAAATTCCAGTCCAGTTTACTAATTAGTTTGTAAAATAATACAGAGAAAAATATAATTGAAGTCTGTTAAAAGAAGGAGATGATCATTGCTATCTGTGTTCAATCATTGATAAATTATGACAACTGATGAAGAAAAACCGTCAGAGTTAGACATTACACAAACAAGGTACCATGTAAGTCTTTTGGACGATCAGAAGGACATGCAAATTGTGTGGAGTGGGAACTTTACCTGTTCTCGACTCAGTTTAAACAGATATTGTGTGTGTCGTAGACAATGAATAGTTCAAATTTGAACTTATAGGAATCTGGATACTTCTGAATTCAAGTTTGTACTTTTACACATATAAACAATTTTGCAAAAAGAATGCAAAGGTTTGTATAGAGATAATACAAATAAATATGCTGCACGAACAGCAGAATTCATGCAATTTGGTTTCAGATGCAGCATTAAGGCACTAAATGTTTATAGTTTAAAGATTTAACAAACACTCAATATACTCATTGCGACATGATACTAGTACTTCATATACATTTAACATACTTATCAGGAACTGATACTCGATAAACATTAAACAAACTCACCAGGAACCTATACCTCATATACATTTTACAAACTCACCTGGAACTGATAGTTCAAATACATTTAACATAATCACCAGGAACTGATACGTCACATACATTTAATATACTTACCAAGAACTGATACTCAATATACATTTGATATACTCATAGGAAACTGATACTCCATATACATGTGTTGTACTCATCAGGAACTGATACTCCATATACAACTAACATACTAAACAAAAACTGATATTCACATACATTAACGAGCTCACCAAGAACTGGTACTCCATATACATTTAACATAACTCACTCGTAACTGATATTCGTTATACATTTAATATTCTCACCGGAAACTGATACTTCATATACATTTTCACACATGCGCTCACAATAAACTAATATGCCATATACGCTTAACGTAATCACCAGGAACTGATACTCCATATACATCCAACATACTCACCAGGAACATAAACTCCATATACATTTATCATACTCACCAGGAACTGATACTCCATATACATTTGCGTCTAAGATAAATGGTAGCTGTGAAATAATGTTACTAACTTCTGTCGTAGATACGTTTTCGCCTTTCCATCTGCAATGTGTGAAAAAAAGAGAAGGAAGATATCAAGGGGATATTCAAAACTCAAAAGTCGATGAAATACCGTCAATGCAATGGCAAATAACGAAAGACGGCGAAAAAACAGGTCAACAAAACACTATATACAAAACTAAAATCTGAGCAATATGAACTGTATCAAAAACTAGGGGTGGGGCTGTTTGCTCCGGAAGGATAAGCAGATCCTTCTCCACTAGTGGCACACGTCATGTGGTTCAGGATAATGTTTATACAAATTCTATGATAAGTCACATTTGGTGATGTCACAATCGTGGAAATGAGGAAAAAAATGTAATTACGATAATTGAAACACATTCGTTGTCACCTGTGACATAGATTTTTATAACGCTCAACCAACTCATGATGGCGTCCGTAAAACTTTCGATTGGATGAATAAAACTTTAACTCTTGGTTTGTTAGCTTCCTAGTAAGCAGCAACCCTCTATCAAAGAAAACACATGCTCTGGTATATCGTACCGCTGGGAGATAAATTCTTCATATCCAGGTGCTACTATTGATACATTCAAGTGGTACGTTCACAATTGGGAAACTTTTTGATCTTAAAATTCCAGAATAATAAATAAATGAATAATGTTAACTTTAAATAATATAATAACCTGAAAGTGTCTCCAACTCGGTCATGAAAATAAGCGAAGTAATCTTTATCTAGAACCAACGAGTCACCAAAGTTGAAGTAAGCATCCCCTTCTTTAAACACGTTACGTACAATCTTTTCCTCTGTCATTTCCATGTTACCTTTGTATAAACCTTTTTCAACTTGATAAGAAGGAGGAATTCCACATATCAATATTCCCGGTTCACCTACATGAGAATTGGTATTGCAGGAATGTCATGTTAACAAAGTGTCTAAATGATGGAAACCTTTTACTAAATCTATCGGAAATAAAACACATTCATTAACTGTAGTGAAGGAATAAATTGTAAGACTCAATGACAAAGTAACTCTAATAACTTGTTCTCTTTGATGGGCAACTGCTTTTCAATACATATTGGTAAAATCAATATTCAAAAATATAGCAAGCTCTAATAAAGATACGCATGTAATACCAACCTATCTGAACTTCCATACAACGTCCTAATTTATTACGTAATGGATTTGCTGTGACAACGTCATATTTTACTAAATACTTGGGAGCAGGATCAAGCTTATTCTAAAATAAAATATTAATTCGATAGTGTTGTCATAAATTTGAAAATTTACAACAATCATACTTTATTGACAGTTGTTTCAGTGTAAGATAGTCTCAAGATCCACAGCAATAACATAGTGAACAAATACTCCACATTATTAAGATTCATTAGAATTGATTTTAAAACATGGCTGGATTTACATTACAAATTAATTTAGAGTGCAGAAAAACCTGTGCATCTGTAAAAATAATAGCATGACAGAAACTAGATAATTAAATTTCCAACGCATTTAATTTTTCATAAAAAATAAAACCTTTACTAGATTTTGGCATTTTTTTTTTTTCCTTCAGAATTCGAAGGTCCAACTCTCCAAATAACAAAATGTCGTTACTCCATCTAGTTAGTTATCGGAGAATTCGATGTAGATTGCATTTTTATTTCATTAGTTCTGTTAAATATTGTTAAAGAATGTATACTATAAAACCAGGTTCAATCCACCATTTTCTACATAAGAAAAGCCTGTACCAAGTCAGGAATATGACATTCGTTTGATGTGTTTGTGCTTTTGATTTTGCCATTTGATTAGAGACTTTCCGTTTTGAATTTTCCTTGGGTACAGTATTTTGTGATTTAACTTTTGTTAAAACTAGAACTTGGAAAAAGTTTTAAGATTTATTAACTTATTATTTTCTAGTTCACGCCAAGGCAACCCATAAAAGCTATCGATGCGATGGAAACAAATTAAGGTGGCATTAGATTACTGATGTTCAATCTCGTGAATGGACTCGAGAAAACGGACTTTATACAAAATCACGAAATAAAAATGATTTTGGAAGACATATAAAACGAGTTTCGACTGCTACAAGAGATTGGTGTAGAGTTGTGGACTGATAGTCCCGAGGGTATCACTAGCCCAGTAGCCAGTACTTTGGTACTGGCATGAAAATCTGGATTTTGTGTTATTAAAATTTGCTGTTACAAAATTTTGGAAATTATTTAAAGTTAAGGAATGTATCTCCCTCATGCAAAGCTCTGATTTCTTGCCCAGCTTTGCCTATACTTTTGGTCCTTTTGGTTTATAGCTCTTCATATTTTAATAAGCTTTGGATTTTCAAATATTTTGGCCACGAGCATCACTGAAGAGACATTGATTGTCGAAATGCGCATCTGGTGCAGAAAAATTGGTACCGTTTATGTTATTGTGATGGAACGAATAAGTTTGTCTTATGACATGCGTCAATCTTCCTCAAAATTTACACAAAAATGCCTTACATGTTACATTTTCCACATACGTTATGCATTGTGGTCCACGAACAGGTGTTCTGTATTAATACATTACCACTCGATGGACAATGGCTTTCCTTATCCGGCATCTGGGAACACACTAACTACTCTTTTGGGATAGTCGCCAGTCGTTTCAAGATTTTTTCATTTCCAGAAAATTATCGTATATATTTGAAATAGTAAGATTTCTTAACAACACTTACCATTAAAGGCGAAATTCTACCGACTGCTCCTGGTCTGTTGCAAACATTTATTAGTCCTCCTGTGGCCTCAGTTGCTCCAAAAATTTCTACAAATTTAGGTATTTTAAATCGTTTCTGCAGCTGCAGCCAAATATCTTGACGAAGCCCGTTACCAATGAAACATTTGATATCATTAGTGCCATCCTTTGGGTTCTGTAATTTTCAAATATATATTTATACTGTAGTTACTTTACAGTTTGTTAAACGCAGAAGAAGTTACCGTTTTGACGAACAAATATTGAATAAACAAAATTAAAGCATTTTTTATATGCTAAGGTTTTATCTAATTTTTCTGCGTTTTGATTTTAATTGTGTCTTCATGTCCTTCCAGAAGTGCATGTGCCATTCCGTAAACCAAGAACCTCGTGAGTGGTTGTCTAAATTATTGTTTTATGGAATTTATTTATTGTGTCAAATCTTTGTTTTTCACTGTTATTGACTCTGACAGTATAGCAACTTCATAATGCTTATATGATGTATCAAATTAATATCGATATCTTGTAATTTGGTAAAATACCGCCAGGTCGATGCTGTTAATGGTTTAACTAAGGCCATGATGCTTTTACAATTCGGTAACCAGTCATTTGTCTTAAAAGGCTAACATAACAATGATGTTGAAATACTTTACAAATATATACAAAATGTGTTAAAATTAAAGGTTATCCTTCAGATTTACAAGTAATCATTAGCTGGTTTGTACCTTTATTTGGTCAAATTTTGGTTTATTGTTCTTCAATATTTGACAATTGTGTATGTCCAATGTTTGATTTCAAGCACTTCTGACGAGATATAAAATTTCAAAATGCGCATTTCATTTGTATTTTCGTATGATTTTGTTTTACCTAGAAGATGAGGTATGATAGCTATAGCGGGTCAAATTATATGCATGATGTTAATGTTTTAATATTACCTCAGGTAATGCCAACATATATCTACATAATTCACCGATATACTGAACAACAGTCACATGGTATTTTCTACAATCATCCCAAAAGTGGTGGGCAGAAAACTTTTTACGTATCACTACAGTGTTACCTGAAATGTAAATTTCTGTTCACCAGAATGTACATACTATTATTCTCCACTACATTCCTTCCCTGCAATATTTGTAGTATTTGATCAAAATTTAATCGCCGTATAAAAAAAAGCGGATGACAACAAGGGGAAACTCAAGACTCGAGAGAAACTGACAAAGTCATGGCAATAAAGAAAAGACGACGAAACAACATACAAGAACACAAAACACTTAACACCACAAAACTAAAATTAAACAAATTAAGGTGTCTATGAAAACTCAAACAACAATTAAATGATTCAAGCAACTGTATAAACTTATAGGACATTAGCAGTCAAATTCATATTCACCGATTTGACCTTAATTCTCATATTTGCTATATAAGATACTAAAACGTATATCCAAATTATAAGAAGTCTAAGATAAAAAATTAACGATGCATTGACTCGATAATATGTATCAGCATTTCGTGTGTATTTCAGTCTAGACGCCATCTAATTAACCATCTATGTGACCTCCGAAGACTGCCGACGATCATATTACCCGATATAAGCATAAATATAGATATACATAGATAGCGAACACGTCAATTGGATTTTTCTATGTCTGTTTGATTTCATATTATAGGTTAAACAAGAATGTGTCTATAGTACACGGATGCCCCACTCGC
Source organism: Mytilus coruscus (assembly GCA_017311375.1). Classification (NCBI taxonomy): domain Eukaryota; kingdom Metazoa; phylum Mollusca; class Bivalvia; order Mytilida; family Mytilidae; genus Mytilus; species Mytilus coruscus. Next base: position 61,705,731 of record CM029607.1, on the reverse strand, counting down.
ACTATCATTTTCTATGTTCAGTGGACCGTGAAATTTGGGTCAAAACTCTAATTTGACATTAAAATTAGAAAGATCATATCATAGGGAACATGTGTACTAAGTTTCAAATTGATTGGACTTCAACTTCCTCAAAAACTACCTTGACCAAAAACTTTAACCTGAAGCGGGACAGATGGACGAATGGAAGGACGGACGGGTGAACGAACGAACGGACGCACAGACCGAAAAACCTAATGCCCCTCTACTATTGTAGGTGGGGCATACAAATATATTAATCATCGTTTTTACCTATAACAAATGAAATATTTGTTGAACATGCCTCGTCTATGCGTAATCCATCTCTAGCTAAGGGGTTAAATTGAAGGTCACATGAATACGGATTCAATGAGGTCGAATTATTCATTTGCGATGTTTCATAGCTTATTTTAAACAAAATTGAACCAAACTGGCTGCTAAAAGCGAATTATTATTTCACTATTTCACTTTCATAAATGATTGAAAAAAAAATCATATTTTAATTTTTCTTATATCTCGTAGCTTATGCCCCTTTAACAACTGTTGCTTGTGTGCATTAATTTATTTTATTAACTTCTCATAAAGGAATTATGCACTAAAAATCTACTCTGAAACACATCATATAACAACATCAACTAAAGTATATTCCGGCACAATTCTAGGTTGTGTAATGTTTAGTTTGAATTTGAAGAAGGAACATGGATCTTCCTATACTCTAATGAATGTTCCGTTTGAATTTGATTCAAAGAAGAAATATGAATCCTCCTATACTCTTATGAATGTTTCGTTTGAAATTGAACCAAAAAAGGAATATGGATCTTCCTTTACTCTAATGAATATTTTGTTTGAATTTAAACCAAAAAAGGAATATGGATCTTCCTTTACTCTAATGAATATTTTGTTTGAATTTGAACCAAAGAAAGAATATGGATCTTCCTATACTCTAATGAATATTTCGTTTGAATTTGAACCAAAGAAGGAATATGGATCTTCCTATACTCTAATGAATATTTCGTTTGAATTTGAACCAAAGAAAAAATATGGATCTTCCTATACTCTAATGAATACCCAAAGTACAAACAATTCAGTAAACACAAGGTTACATTTTTGAGTCTGTAAAATCCCCCATACAATGTTTTTTTTTAAATGAGATTCACTCTTCGAAGCCGTTTTGACTAATTTGTGTATTAGTACGTTAATACTACGATATAAACTGTCTGCTTAAGGAATTTGTGTATTTACAATTCAATAAAAAACACAACATGTAACATCAACTAAAAAAGAATTCAGTGACAATCATAGCCGTTTTGACTTACAGATATATTAATTTCAACATATTTTATTGTTCAAAACGACAAAATTGATGTATTGCAAATCACTATTAATATCGAATCGGATATTCATGAGTTGCAATTTTTGTACATCACAAGATAAGATGATGAGTAATATTGACATAAATTGTGTCATTCATTATTACTTTCAATTGGTTTTGTTCAGAGCTCAGTAACCAATGCATTCAAGCCCTTTATCTCAAATATATCAGAAATCAATAATTTCTAGATTTTTCTCAACTTAAAAATAAGGAGATGTGGTTTGATTCCCATCGGGGCATCTATCCTGCGAAAACCGAAAGAAGAGGTTTTTTTATAAACTATAGTTCACAGTACGGCCTTCAACCATGATCGCAGTAGCTTTAGATGACACTGTTGTTTGACGTTTTGTCCCCGATGGTATTTCCAGACCAATAGGATGCATATTTGTGTTGCCATGGAATATTGTTGACGTAAAAATAAGAAGATTTGTTCATTTTCTGTTAGTAAAATGAGGAATTGTTCAAAACAATAGGGGTTTTGTACCCCAAGGCATGGATTGCCGAAGCCGTATTTGTCACAACTTTGGGATATTTGGTTTTACTGCTGTTCAACTTCGTGTTTGATTTGGCCTTCCAACTGTTTTGAATCGTTAGTCTTATGTAGACAAAACGCACTATAAGCCTGGTAACTTAGATGAGGCCACGGGATGACAAAATGTGAAACAATTCACAGCAAAAAAGAAAATTTGATGTGAAAATATCGAAATATTATGGATCATGTTGAATTTAATAAAGACATGGAACAAGAACGAATAATACTTGGATTCACATTTGAGCGGAAATCAATGGATTTAATCATTTCAAATGTGCATGCCAATAAGACAGAGATTTCCGTAACTTCATTAAAACAAAATATTGTTTTAAGAGTTGCGATGTGAAAGAAACATCCTTTTTCATTTGTTAAAAAGATAAGAGTTTCAATTAATCTTTACTTGGTAAAATGAACTAAATCGACATTAAGATAAATAATCGAAGACTAAATGACGTCAAAATAATGTTCCCTAAAATGGAAACATAATGTTCTAAAACTATTCACTACATTTAGGTAAATTTAGATAATTTAGTACTATATTATAGTACTTATCAGAGTTTGTCGATGCTGTTGCATGTCTATAAATGAGACAACACATTTATATGTCACAACATTGTCTTGCATTACAGGACGGGTGGCACATATAGAGCAGGATCTGCGTACCCTTCCGTAACACCTTATATCACCCCGGCTTTTTTGTTGGGTTCGTGTTGCTCAGTTGTTTTAGTTTTCTATGTTGTGTTTTGAATACTGCTGTCAGTCTTTTATCGTTTTCCTTTTTTTTTTACATGGTATTGGCAGTTTGTTTTCTACTTATGAGTATTATTATCCCTTCGATATCTTTGGCCTCTCTTTTATAGTAATTTTGTGCAGTAGTTGTTAGACTTCAAGCTTTTGTCCATACATTTAATTTTTTAGCGCTATTGTTGATTAACGCTGAATAATTTTACCAGTCAAATCCGTAAATCTAAATTTTTTTTTTTATAATATAACGAACCTATTTCGGTCCCACTTAACCATCCGGATATACCAGCAACGTGATAAAAGGGCAAAACAGTGTATAGTACATCTTCTGGTTGCAAGTCTAACACGCGCATTAATTTGTGACAAGATGCCAGCTTAAAATGTGGGATTCGTACTGCCTTTGGTAAACCTGCAAAACAAAACAAAACTTGTTTACCCATTTTGTCAAATAAGACATACTTTTAATGCAAGTTTGAGATATAGTTGACAGATATGATAGGTCTATCATTTACATACCTCTACTTTTCGTGTTTTTCTAATTGTTAAAATAAACAGTACGACCCAAATCCATTGATTAAAGAGTTTAAAAAAAAATAGTACCTATTGCAATTTTTTTATGTACTTCAAAGTTCAATTACACAGTTTTGTTTCTTTTTATAATATGAGCATTCGTTCGTGACATGAAAACAATATGTACTGCCAACTTTGTTCAGGGAAAGTTGTATTCTTTACATTATGAACTTTTTCCCTAAATACTAGCTGCTGAATCAAATAACTGCAGCCTGCAAGCTTACATTTAAATCGTCTTTCTAAAGGTCAACTGCAAAGCCATTCAGCCAAACCTGATCTCACCAGAAACGACTTAAATAAAGCAAAGTTTTTAATTCAACTCGTCTATTACTGAAGAGTTTGAAACTCAAAATATTTTCTCCCTCGCACTATTTCATTTCAAAGTTAAGGCAACCGCGAAATCTAGAATTAAGATCCATACACAAATTTGGTTTATATAGTGTAACACTATCACAGCATTCGAAACACGTGTAGTACGATCTCACAACTTCATGAAAAACAACCTCAACCAAAACAGTTACCTGGTCAATATACTTCAAAACCTGTGTAAAAACCCTCATTTGACATATATTCTTAAAAGCTGACATCATAATGAATATGTTTACTCAGTTTCAAGTTCATGTGCTTCCTTAAACCAAAACTTAAACTTGATACGGGACGGACAGACGGACGAATGAATGCAAAAACGGACAGACACACATATCAAAAGACATAATGTCTTACTAAAGTACTACAACAGCTCGTGTAACAATAAAAATATGTATAAGCATTTTTTTTAAGAAAGACCGTACTACAAAACATAATAATTGTAATATCAGTTAAATTATTTATAGTTTGAAACAGAATTGAAATGTTCCATTTGTTTTTCGATCTTTAAATTCACTGAACACTGCAAAATATCATGCATTCCTGCTCTTTGCAAACAAGTGCTGTATGACAATTACTTTGAAGTACAGCCGTGGATATAAGCATGGAAATAGGTGTGATTTCTATAAAAGTGAGTTTCTGTAAGACTGTCACACAAGTGAAAGGTTAAGCTAGCTATTAGACCAGGTTTAATCCACCATTTTCCTCATAAGGAAATGCCTGTACCAAGTCAGAAATATGAATGTTGTTTTCCATTCGTTTGATGTGTTTGAGCTTTTGATTTTGCCATTTGATAAAGGACTTTCCGTATCTTCCTTGGAGTTCGGTATCTTTGTTATTTAACTTTACTCTACTTGTATTCTATGCTAGTGGGTAATTTGGTATTGTTTTAGTTGTAGATACGTTTTGTTAAATACCATACTTTAAAATAATATAACCTGTTGTTCCGGAAGTTAAGATATAACAACTAATTGTATGCATGTCTATATGACTCCTGAAGACTTGGGAAATCTCTGCTGGTGATGACGTCATCATTAACAGGTCCCATGACTGGTAATTATGTTGCAAGTTTTCAGAAACCATTCCCATGACGTAGACTGGTATGTTAATTTCATTTCTAATCTCATTAATTGCTAGGTATAAATCTTCTCCTATTGAACAAATGCATTACATACAATTTCAATTCAGTGTATTCATTTAAAACAAAATGTCGAATTGAATATACAAGAATATTTATCATAGAATATAATTCCCGATCCTCTATATTAATATTTCAAATTGATAATCTAATACATACATATATATATATATAAATGGATAAATAAAGTTATGAGTCTTGTGGTCTAATGTACTGCGCATTTTTAAGTTTTGTTATGAATCTAAGGATTTATGTGTAAATATGCAAAGTTTGTAACAACTTTTACATTTGGCACTCATTTGTGATTAAAAGATGATTTTTATCTGGAGTATTTTATATTGGTTGCAAAGATGTATTGCATGTTGTCCTTATTCGTTTGAACCTCAGCTTACACAAATTATCATCATGTACTGTAAATTCAGAAATTATTGTTAGGTTTTTATTCATGGGAATAATGCGACTGGGTGAGTATCGCATTTAGATACCTGCGGCATATATTTGTATGTTTATTTTCAAGAAATCGAAATAAGTAATCTCACATTTTTGTCCGTTCTTCAAAAATTGCAAAAATGGACGCAATATTTCTTTTTGAATATACAGTAATTCTCACCTTGACCAACAATGATAGCTTTTGTGTCTGTTTGTTGGATCGCATTTGACAGAGACTTCCCTCGTACATTGATGTTCAATAATGTTACAGGAAAACCAATTTTCAGTAAACCTACATTTATAGATAATACATGTGAATAAAAGGAGATGTTGAATATATGTCAATTAGACAGCAACCAACGACACGTATTCAAAATACGTCTACAGTTCAACACATGGTCGTGAAATGTCTATAAATTGTGCCAAATTCCTCGAGTCTGGTAGAGTGAATCTCCTTATTTCTTTGATTAAGACTATACAATCTTTTTATTTAAAGTCTATTTCTCTTAAAATAAAACCTTAGTACTATAGGCAACCACACTTGAGGTTCCAAAATTTGTATATGAACCAAAGGGGTATAGATTAGTTTTTTTTTAAATATCAGTCCGTCTTCTTTTAATCATTTGGGGAAAAACCTGTACATACAAGAACAAGAAAAAAAAATAAATGCATAACCCGAAAGGTGTTTAAAAGATAGCAGTGGCCCTCGAACGAACAAACTGTAATAAACAACACCCTGAATACCGTATCCAAGAATGTTAACAGTGACTAGAGCAAACTGTAAGTCATTAATATCAATTAAAATACACCTGTGACGTAAATCTTTTGTTCAAACTCTCCATTATTTTTCAGGAATGGAGAGTTATTTTCTATTGTTCGTATTCATTCATCCGGACGTTTTGCCCTTAGGATATTTCCATGGGCACTTTCTTAAAAGTGTTCACCCATGGAATAATTCTAAAGGACGTAACGCGATATTAAATGAAGATTACACCCCAGTTCTATTGTTATACTTCATAGTTTCTATTTCTGAAACATGTGTAAATTGAATAGATCTATTGTTACGAATAACAATGGATTTTGACCACAGGGTGTGACGAGCGGGGTTTCTGGAAACCCTGCTTCTACAACCCGCAAACAAAGTCCATTGTTATTCGTAACAATAGAAATGATTATTTTTAAATAGCATAAACATAAGAAATTACTAATATTGTTCACTACAAATTGTTTCATGATATTAAAAAAAACATTTTATGAAATTCAATAAACATCTATATGGAATACAAAATAATCCTTTAAATACTCTTTGCTTGAAGGTAAGTTTTTTATCCCAGTCATATGTCTCTATTCTAAAGCATTGATCTTTAAAAAACGGGGTTTCTAACCCCGGACCCCCGGTTACCCAGTGGCCGATCCGGGATTCCGCAGGTTGGACCCGACTTTTATTTAAAAGATCAATGCATTTGAATGGTTGGACCTCCACCCCTTTTCTCTTGAGTTGGGAACCCCAGGATCAGCCCTGATTGCCCCAAAAGGGAGTTCCTCTATATTAAATATTGTATGTTGAGCGTGTCTGGTAGTCGGGTTTTAATGCAGACACACCTATCCCTTAGTATGTTCGAATATGAATGTTTGTTTATTCTCGAGAAGAGGGGAGGGGCTTTCGTTTTAATAAAATCGTAAGATATAAAATACAGTTATGATTACCTTTATTAAACTGATACAGGTAAGCACTTTGGGTTATAATATTGTCTTTGTCTTTAGTCTCTTATACCAAATCCAACGCTTGCCACAAAATGTCGTCCGTCTTATACCCGTCCTTATTGACAACTGTATACCAGGAGTATGATGTATTTTTGTTTGTAATAAGAATACACGAAACAGTCAAACTTGACCTGCTGATCCATATTATTAGCACACGATTTAACGGAATATGCAAAACAACTTTGACATTTGTAAAATATACTCACTTGTCAAAGTTTGAACGAAGATACCCTAAGAAAGGTTACTAGTGGGGTTTCATGTAATAAAAAATTTTTTTATAAATCATGGTTTGATATTGTCAATAAATATGCTATGGTTTTTTTTTTTTTTCATTTGATAATCAATGTTAACAAATATAGGGTTTAGAATGGGGTGTAAGTTAGTTATACACCTCGGGATACGGCGTGTCTGGATAAGAAACCCCTCCGGCCTCCGGCCGACAGGGTTTCTTATCCAGACACACCTATCCCTCGGTGTATAACTATTACTGAAATCTTACTAAAACGACTGATACTGGATTTTTATAAATTGGGATCGTAGTAATACAATGAACACTAAATATTTCATTATTAATAAACAGCTTTTATTTGCGAGTTGTAATTCCATCGTGTAAAATATAGTACCGTATTCACTTAAATTCAACAATATAATCCACAATTTGTTTTCCGATGCAAATCTTGGCTGAATTTTTGTCACGGATAGTATCCAAGTGGGTAAAAACGAATATTTTCCATTGAATCCCATTCCTCTTCTGTGCATCTACAAAATATCAAATGTGTTAACTGTGTGTGAGTCAGTGAATTCTATTGTAATATTGAACACAATAACATTATTCAATAATGAAAGTAAGAGAAAAATATATTTCACATAAAGATTTGATTTTAATTTTACCGTTTAAGATATCATTTCCTTGAAATATTTTGATTTTGTACAGCAAAAATTGTTTGTTGCATTTTTATATAAATTAAAAACACAAAAATTACTCGGATAGTTTCTACAATAATATTGTGGTTTGATAGAATAAATAGTCCAAGAAACTGAAATGGTCAAAATGGCGTATTCGGTATTTTATTTGATTGTTCGTTGTTATAATTTAAATATAGTACTAATGAATACAATTTGAGGGGTATGGATAACATTTGAATAAGGCTTGTGTTAAATATTGGGCGGGTATTTATTCAATTTTCAACAGAAACGCGTAACATAATCGAATTCATTCACTCTTGTTATATGTCCAGTGGCAAATATAACAGTTATATCGGCAGTGCAAATAAACGGCCTTAATCTTGAAATAAATGTTAAAATGAAATTAAAAGGTAGTTGTCCACTTAAGTTAAATACATACAAAACGGAATCCAGAAATGTTTTTAATCATGCGGATTTTTGTTTCTAAAACTTTTTTGCTTCCTTTCTGATAATAGGGAAGAATGAAAAATACTTTCAGTTTGCTTGTATTGCTATTTAAAAAATGCATAAAAGTTTTGTTCGTTGTAATTAGCAAAGGGAAAGACAAAATGTTGGGTTGTGCATGAAATACTGTTTTCTTGTTTCATTTTATTTCATCGAATAAAATGGTTTGAAATATAGAATCACATTTTGTTTTCGATATGACTTAAAATCGAGCACACCGTTATTAGTTAAATAACCTATACTAGAGTGTTACATACCTGGAAACTCATTCTAGTTGTACCATTTCACTTTTCACAGACGATTCTACATCCAATATTTATCAAACGAGAAACACACATAATCCATTAACATATATGCATAAATACTAGTTTTTTTACTCTCCCGAAATACCACTTAAAGACAAAAAATAAACATCCTTTCAATCCCACTACAAGAAAGACGTGCGTATCCAATGACTTTAAACATAAATCTAAATGAACTTTATTCAAGATCTTTTATAGTAATTATTCTACTGTTCATAAATACTTCGTTAAGTGAGTAGATGGTCAGCTTAATCTTAAATTTTGCCTGCGGATTCTTGGGTACAACACGGGGAAAATAAAAAAAAACCATTACAAAATTAAATAAAATTCTTTTAAAAGTTATAATCTGAAGATTCGTTTTAATATTTAAGGTGTATTTTAAGTTAGCGAAAGTCGAAATAACTGTCCATTCCTGGGAAATATTGGGCGTCGGCCCTACGGGCCTCCGCTCCATTATTTCCCAGGTATTGACAGTTATTTGAACTTTCTCTATAACGTAACACTACGAAGCTCTGTAAATCTTCATTAAATATGGCATTTCCCGACATTTTCTTCACAAATTATAAGCCTGGTATCTTCAATGAGTTTTACAAACACTGGGTAGATGTCATTTCTGATGGAAGTTTGCCCTAAGGTATCCCCAGCACAGTAGTTAGCACTTTTGTTGACATGACATAGCTTTGAAATGATCGTGTTCCGTAATCTTCTTTTTCTCCTTTCATGTGGTTTTATTCGAGCGCAACTGCAAATCTTGTGTAGACGAAATGCTTGTCTTGCGTAACAAATAATAATGAGTTTGGCGTACAAAATTTAATCCTGGTATCTATGATGAGATTATTTGACAGTGGTTAACAGATTTGTAGTGTACAGACAAAGTGTATCTACTGATCCGTCAATTAATTGTGGATTCATAAAAATTTAGATATATATCGGAATGGTAACTGAAATATTACAAGTAGCGGTATCAATATCTAAAATATGACACATTCATATTGAAATATAGAGAATCGAAGATTTATTGTCCATGGAAGATCTTTACCAATAGTATCTGAAATCTTAAATGTTACCTGACTCGATGTTTTGATTTAACTCTGCCGACATGCCATTGTGTGTTTGATGATTTGTAATCTTTTTAAACATAAAATTACCTAGGAATGTCCAAATATATTCTGCGCTGTTGTGTACAAAATTGCAACAGCGTCGCTCCTGTTCAAATCCCATTGCATGACTATATTTGCCACTTTACACGCTTGAGAGTTGACGTATTCAAATGTGTAACACCTATCATCGCATATGATATATGTTTTCTTTGGAAAGCGCGCAACTATCTTTTCAAAACTGTCAATTACGAAGCCTTTGCTGTTTGTAATATTGCTCATGTATTTAACAACTTTGAGATTTGCCTTCATTGATTGCAGATCATATTGTATCCAAGGAAACATTGTTTTCCATGCTACCAAGGAAAGTCCTGTCATTCCAAAAGTAGCTAGTACTGATTTTCTCTGGTGGTTGACATGATGTACACTCTTTTTGTTGATAGAACTGTTAAAAATAAAACGATTAGACGTTATTTCATACACGATGGCCTTATAAATATATAACGTACAATGAAGTATAAAATGCCAAACTTGTAATCTTCGAATGTATTAGTCTAGACAAAGGAGTACCTTGCCTGTTAACTTCTGGTCAATGTCAGAAATGGACAACCGCTTTCGAAATATTGATCGACCGGGTACACTTTTTAAATATCCAGACCAATCTGATTGAAAACACATTATGTTTTCTATTCGGATAATTAATGCATCACCGAATGAAATGTCAACCTTCAAATTTTAGAAGGTGTGGATGTTTAATTACGACATAACCAGAGATAACCCTAAAACGGAACGTGGAAAAAAGGACTGTCAAATCATTGTTAACAAAGCTTGGACACAGGATCTAGATCTGTATTTCAATCAGATTGTATCCGGACCTAGTTAGTTTCGAAGTTCCGACATATTCAATTAAATAAACTTCCTTATTATTGACTATCTTCCTTGATCATCCAAGGCTCAAAGCACTGTTATGCGATATGATAAGGTGAAAATACCTGAAACAAATTAATAACAGTTACTGTAAGTCTGAAACAAAACACCACCATGTCGGGAAAAAGAATAACGAAAGAATACCAACAGTCAACAAAACACTTCAAGGAAACAAAAGATTAAGCAACACGAACCATACAGGTTGAAAGCTCAAGTATCCATTTTATTGTCGACTTGTTTCCTCATTACTACTTAACAAAAAGCATTGGGAGCTTCTGAAAACAGTGAGAAGAAGCTATATATGTGGTGTTCAACCAATCGAGTTTGAAATGCCACAGATACAATTGAATATTCTTCATATCTTGACTTTTATTTAAAATTGACAATGATGATCGATTGATAAACTTTATGACATAAAAAGTAAAATAACAAAATACCGAACTCAAGGAAAATTCAAAACGGAAAGTCCTTTATCAAATGACAAAATCAAAAGCTCAAACACATCAAACGAATGAAAACAACTGTCATATTCCTGACTTGGTACAGGCATTTCCTTATGTAGGAAATTGTGGATTAAACCAGTTGTATAGCTAGCTAAACCTCTCACTTGTATGACAGTCGTATAGATGATTGCAATTTTCCATTTTGAATTTTCCATTTCTCTATAGCAACATTTTCAGAAGCGCCTATGTATATGGCATATATCTCCAATCTCTAACTTCATACAAGATTTGAGGGCTATCGTGTCCTGTCATGGTATTTCTTAAAGATTATTGCTCATGCTAATATATAGGCTATTGGATAAAGGGTTTGATGTGATACATTGTAAAGCTGGCTGACATTATCTCTACGGAAGTTTTACGGAGTCATCATGATTAGTTGACCGTAATGGTATATATGAATGATGCAAATACTATATGAATTCACTATTGTTACCTATTTTGAAAATTTTATAGTTCATAACAATGTCTCATTCTTTCTTGTGTGTGTGTTTGTTTGACTATTTTGTAATTCCTTGTTTGTTATATTTCAATGTATGTCATGAGGGCCCTAGGAAGATTAGTTTTGTAGCTAACTGTGTAACCCTCTTTAAATAAAAATTATTATCATAATTGTGTTTCAAAGATATCTGTGACTACGGATACGTTCTTTAACACAAACTTCACTAGACACAAGGAACACATCGAACGCTACTAGTTGCCCAGGAAATGCTTACCTTTCTTAAGCACTGGCCTGACCACCATATTTGGAGGAAAGTGTTTGTGAATCTAGTTATCTGTGTAGTGATTATGGATTGTTATTTGTTTTTCCCGTTATAGTTATTGAACATAAATAACAAAATAATGTTTTCCAATTTTTATTTCGGTTTTGATCATTTTCTTAAAATTATAAACAAACTTCAAACAGAAAACATGTTTCACAAGACAAGATTGAAAATAATGTCTGTTTCACCATTATTCTAGGTTGACTTCTTTTGCAAGTGTCCGTCCTTAAAGGACATTTGTTATAACTCAATTTGGTGGAGTTCAGTCTTTAGTTTTCTATGTTGTGTTTTGTGTATTGTTGTTTGTCATTTGGTCGTTTTCGTGTTTTCCATGACATTGTCAGTTTGGTTTCGACTTCAGCGTTTGAATATTCCTTATGTATCTTTCGACTCTATTTTGCAACATGTCTATCTCATATTATCTTGAATAATATTCGGACGCACGAAATTTGTAAAGTGTTTACTTCATAAAAGTGATATTTACTGTAAACAGCAAAATGATCAGCAATACAAGATCTACAAAAAGTCATATGACGATTTACAAAAGTCATATGACATAGATATTAATGGATGTCTTATTGGAGTTGTTGCCCATTTTTTACATTTGCTTTTTTCTGAAAGTATACGAGATAGAAAAAAACTTAAAAGACCAATGATGATCAAAACAAATTTTACAATTAGGTCATCGTAACTCAAATGACAAGAGCTGCAAGGGTCAAACATGATGAAAAGCATTAATCGACCTCTCATTGGAGTTAATACCGATTTTATTTTTTATTTATTATTTTTATATGTGAAACTGTAAACAGAAAACATGAACTTGGATTTGATATTCCTAGCGTTTCATCGAGATTAGCGATTCAAAACCTTTGAGATTCTTTAGGAAATGGTTATTTGTTACAAAATGACATTGAGCAGTTAGGTTTTAAGATATGTGATAATGTAATAGAAGTTTTAGGAGTTTGGGTAGGAAAATTTCAAGAAAAATGCAATATTTTAAACTGGGAGAAAAAAATCAGCTCCATTACTACTGTTTTAAATTTATGGAAACGGAGACATCTTTCACTTCATGGTAGATTTGCTGTTATATCATCTCTACTGATGTCAAAATTATGGTATACACTTACAGTGCAGACTATGCCTTCTAAGTATTATTTACAAATTAAGAAAATATGTGTTGATTTTTTATGGAATTTTAAAACTCATCAAGTGGCATATGAAACAATTATTTTAGAAAAATCTAAAGGTGGTCTGCATTTTCCAGACATAATGCTCAAAATGTTTGCCTTTAGGTTAAAATTTCTTAGTAGACTATTAAATTCGGATTATTTTGCTCTGTGGAAAAATGTTTGTATATACTTTTGTCAAAATAGAAAATATGAATCTTGGTAAAGAAATTTTAATTTGTGAATTGAAACAGTCGTCTTACTCAAAGCTTCCTTTTTCGTGCGAGAAATGTTGCTTGCATGGAGCAAAATGAAGACTTATGTTGCCTTTGAAGCGAATGAAAATAATATTCACGAGATACCATTATTTTTCAACTCTAGTATTACAAAAGAAGGTAAATTACTAAATTATAAACCTTTCATTTTTGCAGGTATAACAAAAGTTAAACATTTAACGTATGAAGTAATTCCTGGTTTTCTGAAATTTATTGCAATTCATGAAATTTTATCTGAGAAAGATGCTGATCTAAAATATGATGATGTCTGCAAATTTTATAGAAATGTGCTTGTCAGTCTGCCTCCTGAATGGGTACATTTTATCAATGAAAATATTAATCCAGTTTCAAAGAATTTGGAAATAACTGCAGATTGTTTTTCATTTTCTGTTGAAGATAAAGAAGTTCCTATGCCACAAAGTACTCGAACTTTTTATAATCTCTTAATACAACTTGTTGGAAAATCGCCTGTATCAGAATCTTATTGGATCGAAAAGTATCCAGAATTAGAACTTTCAAAATGTTATATTTTTTCAAATTTATATATCTTGCCTGGTGAATGCAGGGAACTTAATTTTCAAGTACTTCATAGAACTTTGTTTACTAAAGTTAAACTTTTAAAATGTAACATGTCTGATAATGACACTTGTCCAGTGTGTGCACAATCTAGAGAAGATTTAGAACACATGTTTATTAATTGTGTCAATTTGTCACAATTTACTGATTTTTTGAAAGATTTTGTATTAAATTTCATGTGTAATGTTGATGATAACTTTGTAAATACGCTTGATTTTGACCAAGCGATGCTTATGGGTTTTTTGAAGAGAAGTAACGGGTTTAATTTTTATTTCGCTAATTTTATTATGAGTATAGCTAGATTTAGTATCTATAAAAGAAGAAATTTCATATTGTTGAATCCTCAAGCTAAACTCAATTTAGTAGACTATTTTAAAACATTATTAGAAAAATACATCTCTCACTATTTTTATCTTTTAAATCAGAGAAAATAACATTTCTTATTAGAAAATATTTTATATTGGACAATCCCATTATCAAAGTAACAGATAACCATGCAGAAATATTATATTAATTATAAACATACTAGTATCTGAACTTACATTAAATTTCTATTTGTTTGTAACTGACTATATGTAACTGTCTGTTTGTGACACCAGGTATTGTCTGGTGAATGTTTCATTGTACATATTTGAATAAAATTTTATCAAGAGAAAAAAAGAGCGCTGCCTTTAGATCCCGAGATTGAGGGTTCGAATCCCGATGGTACCATCCATGGATTTTCACATCACCACTTAAAGACACAAATAAATATCCTTTCAATCCCACTACAAGAAAGACGTGCGTATCCAATGACTTTAAACATAAATCTAAATGAACTTTATTCAAGATCTTTTTATAGTAATTATTCTACTGTTCATAAATACTTCGTTAAGTGAGTAGATGGTCAGCTTGATCTTAAATTTTGCCTGCGGATTCTTGGGTACAAAAAGGGGAAAATAAAAAAAAAAAACCATTACAAAATTAAATAAAATTCTTTTAAAAGTTATAATCTGAAGATTCGTTTTTAATATTTAAGGTGTATTTTAAGTTAGCGAAAGTATTATTCTACTGTTCATAAATACTTCGTTAAGTGAGTAGATGGTCAGCTTGATCTTAAATTTTGCCTGCGGATTTTTGGGTACAACACGGGGAAAATGAAAAGAAAACCATTACAAAATTAAATAAAATTCTTTTAAAAGTTATAATCTGAAGATTCGTTTTTAACATTTAAGGTGTATTTTAAGTTAGCGAACGTCCAAATAACTGTCCATTCCTGGAAATTATTGGGCGTCGGCCCTACGGGCCTCCGCTCCATTATTTCCCAGGTATTGACAGTTATTTGGACTTTCTCTATAACGTAACACTACGAAGCTCTGTAAATCTTCATTAAATATGCCATTTCCCGATATTTTTCTTCACAAATTATAAGCCTGATATCTTCAATGAGTTTTTACAAACACTGGGTAGATGTCATTTCTGATGGAAGTTTGCCCTAAGGTATCCCCAGCCCAGTAGTTAGCACTTTTTGTTGACATGACATAGCTTTCAAATGGTCGTGTTCCGTAATCTTCTTTTTTCTCCTTTCATGTGGTTTTATTCGAGCGCAACTGCAAATCTTGTGTAGACGAAATGCTTGTCTTGCGTAACAAATAATAACGAGTTTGGCGTACAAAATTTAATCTTGGTATCTATGATGAGTTTATTTGACAGTGGTTAACAGATTTGTAGTGTACAATGTATCTACTGATCCGTCAATTAATTGTTGATTCATAAAAATTTAGATATATATCGGAATGGTAACTGAAATATTACAAGTAGCGGTATCAATATCTAAAATATAACACATTCATATTGAAATATAGAGAATCGAAGATATTTTGTCCATGGAAGATCTTTACCAATAGTATCTAAAATCTTAAATGTTACCTGACTCGATGTTTTGATTTAACTCTGCCGACATGCCATTGTGTGTTTGATGATTTGTAATCTTTTTTTAAACATAAAAATTACCTAGGAATGTCCAAATATATTCTGCGCTGTTGTGTACAAAAATTGCAACAGCGTCGCTCCTGTTCAAATCCCATTGCATGACTATATTTGCCACTTTACACGCTTGAGAGTTGACGTATTCAAATGTGTAACACCTATCATCACATATGATATATGTTTTCTTTGGAAAGCGAGAAACTATCTTTTCAAAACTGTCAATTACGAAGCCTTTGCTGTTTGTAATATTGCTCATGTATTTAGCAACTTTGAGATTTGCCTTCATTGATTGCAGATCATATTGTATCCAAGGAAACATTGTTTTCCATGCTACCAAGGAAAGTCCTGTCATTCCAAAAGCAGCTAGTACTGATTTTTCTCTGGTGGTTGACATGATGTACACTCTTTTTTTGTTGATAGAACTGTTAAAAATAAAACGATTAGACGTTATTTCATACACGATGGCCTTATAAATATATAACGTACAATGAAGTATAAAAATGCCAAACTTGTAATCTTCGAATGTATTAGTCTAGACAAAAGGAGTACCTTGCCTGTTAACTTCTGGTCAATGTCAGAAATGGACAATCGCTTTCGAAATATTGATCGACCGGGTACACTTTTTTAAATATCCAGACCAATCTGATTGAAAACACATTATTTTTTCTATTCGGATAATTAATGCATCACCGAATGAAATGTCAACCTTCAAATTTTAGAAGGTGTGGATGTTTAGTTACGACATAACCAGAGATAACCCTAAAACGGAACGTGGAGAAAAAGAACTGTCAAATCATTGTTAACAAAGCTTGGACACAGGATCTAGATCTGTATTTCAATCAGATTGTATCCGGACCTAGTTAGTTTCAAAATCCCGACATATTCCTTATTATTGACTATCTTCCTTGATCATCCAAGGCTCAAAGCACTGTTATGCAATATAATAAGGTGAAAATACCTGAAACAAATTAACAGTTACTGTAAGTTTGAAACAAAACACCACCATGTCGGAAAAAAGAATAACAAAAGAATACCAACAGTCAACAAAACACTTCAAGGAAACAAAAGATTAAGCAACACGAACCATACAGGTTGAAAGCTCAAGTATCCTTTTTATTGTCGACTTGTTTCCTCATTAATACTTAACAAAAAGCATTGGGAGCTTCTGAAAACAATGAGAAGCTATATATGTGGTGTCCAACCCATCAAGTTTGAAATGCCACAGATACAATTAAATATTCTTCATATCTTGACTTTTATTTAAAAATTGACAATGATGATCGATTGATAAACTTTATGACATAAAAAGTAAAATAACAAAACTACCGAACTCCAAGGAAAATTCAAAACGGAAAGTCCTTTATCAAATGACAAAATCAAAAGCTCAAACACATCAAACGAATGAAAAACAACTGTCATATTCCTGACTTGGTACAGGCATTTCCTTATGTAGGAAATTGTGGATTAAACCTGGTTGTATAGCTAGCTAAACCTCTCACTTGTATGACAGTCGCATAGATGATTGCAATTTTTCCATTTTGAATTTTCCATTTCTCTATAGCAACATTTTCAGAAGCGCCTATGTATATGGCATATATCTCCAATCTCTAACTTGATACAAGATTTGAGGGCTATCGTGTCCTGTCATGGTATTTCTTAAAGATTATTGCTCATGCTAATATAATATATAGGCTATTGGATAAAGGGTTTGATGTGATACATTGTAAAGCTGGCTGACATTATTTCTACGGAAGTTTTACGGAGTCATCATGATTAGTTGACCGTAATGGTATATATGAATGATGCAAATACTATATGAATTCACTATTGTTACCTATTTTGAAAATTTTATAGTTCATAACAATGTCTCATTCTTTCTTGTGTGTGTGTTTGTTTGACTATTTTGTAATTCTTTGTTTGTTATATTTCAATGTATGTCATGAGGGCCCCAGGGAAGATTAGTTTTGTAGCTAACTGTGTAACCCTCTTTAAATAAAGAATTATTATCATAATTGTGTTTCAAAGATATCTGTGACCACGGATACGTTCTTTAACACAAACTTCACTAGACAAAAGGAACACATCGAACGCGACTAGTGGCCCAGGAAATGCTTACCTTTCTTAAGCACTGGCCTGACCACCATATTTGGAGGGAAAGTGTTTGTGAATCTAGTTATCTGTGTAGTGATTTTGGATTGTTATTTGTCTTTTCCGTTTATAGAAGTTATTGAACATAAATAACAAAATAATTTTTCCAATTTTTTATTTCGATTTTTGATCATTTTCTTAAAAAATATAAACAAACTTCAAACAGAAAACATGTTTCACAAGACAAGATTGAAAATAATGTCTGTTTCACCATTATTCTAGGTTGACTTCTTTTGCAAGTGTCCGTCCTTAAAGGACATTTGGTATAACTCAATTTGGTGGAGTTCAGTCTTTAGTTTTCTATGTTGTGTTTTGTGTATTGTTGTTTGTCATTTGGTCGTTTTTTGTGTTTTCCATGACATTGTCAGTTTGGTTTCGACTTCAGCGTTTGAATATTCCTTATGTATCTTTCGACTCTATTTTTCAACATGTCTATCTCATATTATCTTGAATAATATCCTTTATTTTTAAGTTGCCATTAGTATTTTTATGGTCCATAGATGTTGTATCCTGTTCATGACAACTTCAAACTTTATTTGATCTTTTCATTTTTTTTTTTTTTAATCTAGCGTTCTTATAAGTTTTTTGTAGACGAAACGTCTGGGGTACAAATTTACAAGCCCGGTTTCTTTGATTAGTTTTTGTTTTTTATCTCTACCTGTCCTTGATTTATTGTTATAGTCATACATATTGCAAACGGTTGTATTGGCATTGATCTTGTTATCGTTTATATTTACACATTTACATTTCTAAATATAACCATATATCGCACAAGGTTAATTTAACTATGTTACAAAAATATCACACAAGGTTAACATAATAACTATGGCATTAAGTAAACGAACATGATATGATCCTTGTTGTTGATTTAAGTAAAAAGATACGGAAAAAATCAATTTGATGTCAGTCAGTAGTGCTTTAAATTTGTTGTATTTATAACCTGCCACCAAAACCATGTGTGCTGAGGCGGGGTAAAACAAACACCAATCAATCAATCAATCAACCAAAACCATTTGTTGGTATAAAATAAAACAAAAAATAATAAGATAAAATAGTTTTTGAGAATTAATGAAATAAACCTAAATACGAATATTGCTTTTATTATCTGAAAGCTTTGTAAAAGGTATTGTTGAAGGCCGTACGGTGACATACAGTTGCTAACTTCTACGTCATTTGGTTGATGTTGGAGAGTTGTCTCATTGGCAATCAAAACACATCTTCTTATTTTAATAGTTATCACTGAAACAAAATAAACACATTACTACGTTTCACGAATTAAAATCGATTATTTTTTAAATTGTTGTTGTACATATATGTGTCGTTAGGTTATTTTCTCGTTGATGTGTACTTCCCATCTCCTGAAAAACATTACATTTCTCTCTCTTGATGTCCATACTTTTCTGTCTTTACTGACAGTTATTATCAACGACTGAAAATAATCGATTTTAATTCGTGAAAACGTAGTAATGTGTTGGTATTGTTTCAGTGATAAATATTAAGATAAGAAGTCGACATAAGATCTTCAAAAAAGAAAAGCAAAGCGCTATAACGGCAATACAAGAAGTTATTAACCCAAAATCAAGATATGTATGCCTTCAGTATGTGGAATGATAATATTAATAAAATTAATGATAATAATGAAACAAAATAATGACCGAGGTAACAGGTTATTATTACAGCGTTTTGAATTGTTCTATACAAAAACCCTCACTATCAATCACTTGTTGTGTACTTGTTTGCTGTTAATGCTCCTATGTTTGTTCGAATCTATTTGCAAGTCGTTCTAGATAAAACAGAAAAATACTTATGTATTCCGTTTGTTTGTCTGTCTATGCATACAGTCCAAACTTATTATTCCAATAACATACACAGTTTTGATAAACAGCTAAAATTCGGAAAGGGACATTTCATTTTTTCCACTCATAATTGTGGCTCTTTCGCTCTCATTTATTTTTCTATGATTGTGTAAATCTATATACATGTGTGTGTTTGTACATGTGTGTGTGTGTGTGTGTGTTCAAGTGAACATTAAATGCAGCAAATTAGGCAACTCAAAAGAAAAAACTTACCACCACAACTTGATTATGCCTATATCCAAGTGCAAACGTGCAATATATGTATTATCTCAAGCTGTGTTATCTATAAAACACTATTTACACTGTCAGACCTAGATAGGTTTTACACTGTTATCAACCGGAGTATCTTAAACATGTATTCACTTCTAAGTTAAAGGTCGAAAAAATGAAAAAACAAATCAAATGATAATATCAGAAGTGTGACATAGTAATGCTAGTACTCGATGACATCAACATATTTTAAAAAATTATAATAAGTGAATGACCTTTGTCATTTTCGATTTTGATTGTGTTGTCCTATTAAACACCTACAAGACTTGTCGTTGAAGGGGGTAAATAACCCTTATTTTGACGAAATACAACGTAGAATGCGCGAAGAAAAAAGGTTGGTTAATACGTTTCCGTGACAGTTTGTGTTTATGCAATTAAAATTAAAATGTACGATCCTCTTTCTGAACTAGATTCATGGTCCATATTCGATTTAATGTTCAACATGTCCAAAACTTTACAAAAAATATCCAGAGTTAGGCACCTTTTGCTGATGAGATTGAAATATAAGAGTGAAATATACATATAATTGATAAATTGAATATGGCACCGTTTGTTTGTTAATTATTTTGGAAATTCTTTGTAATGAAGCGTATTCGCACACCGTAGTTTGACCAAAAGTAGCAGAATAATCAGAAATGATGGTGGACACTTAACGGCAGATGCGGCAGAAGCCTTTTAAATATGTCATCATTCATTGAACTGAACAATGGGTGTAAATGAATGAATTCTCACTGATTGCACTAATAAATTTTATTACTTTCGACCGCCATGTATTTAATAGTATTATCAACAACAACAACAAGATTAAAACCTGACGAAAACCTCAAACGTTCTTACTAATTCAGATTAACAATTGACGTCAATGATGGGTATTGTCATTTTTTAAACTGTTGTTCTTAAAACCTGAGTGTTTACTGTTAATAGAAACCATGGTGGGTTGGTAGAAAATCTACACACACTGGTTAATTTTTCCAACGAGCGTTTTTTCTTGGAAATAGGACGAAAAATATCAAACAATGCTATCAAAGTTTAACAGGTAAGAAATTTTTCCTCTTTAAAAGATTTGAATTGTTAAAGTATGAATATAAAACTGTTTCTTTCAATTTGTTTAATGAAACATTGCAATCGTGTTGCCTAAAGAACTCCACACACAAAAACGAAAACGGTTTTTCCATAAGGGTTTTGACTGTAAATTGTTAAAAAAAATATGTATATGCGTTAATAAAATTTATGTGAAAGAAAAAAATATTTAAACTTTTTCACTTTTCATACCTACTTAATAATTAATTTTTATATAATTGGCTCAGAATGCAAATTATATAAAGCAAATACCAATTGCATGCATGTCAATCAAAGTGAGTGTAATGAAAAAATAGCAATTGTCTTAAAAATCGTGATATTTTGTTTGATAATTAAAACTTATAAAGTATACAGCCATATATTACTCGTTCCTTATTCTGTGTCGCAGGATATGTATATTTTGTATTTTTTTTCAGATTTCTGATAGGTGTTTGTACACAACTTATTCGTTATTCGACAAGATTAAGACATTCCTACAATTAAGATTGATATCTTTAATCTTTGTTAAGGAGATCTTTCAATAAATCTATTGGAAAACAATAAACCCTAGATATACAGAATTTAACATGATTTTACTGTATGTAACATGTGTAAATTGGAAATCAAAATCCTCCCATTGTTTTCATGAAGGTACGAACAAGACTCTAATGTGCAAACAGACATTTTAATCCCTTAATGCTGATACATATGCCATAGTTAAAAATTGGTCGAGCTCATTATAGCTTAACACAGAATGTTTAGTTTTAATTTTCCATTAAAAAATAATCGTATTCAGGTCAAATGTGATTTATATTTAGTCGATATGTGAGTTATTTTAAGACTGAAATTTAAATATCTTCATTAGACTGAAACTAATGCGTAGACTTTTATATATGTCACACAAAACAATATTGTTGACCAAAGTTGATTTCACCCTAATCTAATAAAATAAATACTAGGTTCCACAACCAGTATTGCACAACATAATCAACCATAACAACTAAAGAATACATTTCACATTGAACCATTTCTTCCGATTAACGTTCACCTGTCACCTGATTCTGAAAATAATCATTACGTTCGACAGCCAGTATTGCACAACATAATCAACCATAACAACTATAAAATACAATGTTGACATTTCACCTGATTCTAAAAATAATCATTACGTTCGACAGCCATGTATTGCGCAACATAATCAACCATTACAATCATTAAATACCTTTTACATTAAATAATTTCTAATGATAAATCTTGATCTTGCATATTATTCTAAAAATAACCATTACGTACGACAGGTATTTGTTACACAACAACTTCAACAACAACCATATGACTAAATTATTAAAAACTTTAAGCGCATGTTCAACCAAACGACTTAGTAATACAAAATTAGGAAATGACGTCGATGGTTGGTATTGTCATTGGTTGAATTATTGTTCACAATGACTTTGATTGGTTAATGTTAAGAGAAACCCTGGTTGTTTGATATAAAGCCGAACCCATAGGCGAAATCATCCACAGCGCGTTTTATCTTGAAAATGGGACGGAATAGAACTCATCCAATGCTATCGAAGATTAACAGGTAAGAAATTCTTCCTCTTTAAAAGACTTTTATTTTTCCATCATGAATATTACATAAGTCCTGCCTTGCAATTGGAATTGCTTTGATAAAAATTTTAAAAAAGACAAGTGCAATATGTTAACATTCTTTTCCTTTACAGAACGCCACTTAGTATATTCAGTATGACGGTAGAATATTACAATATTTGTGTCAATTATCTATGCTTTGGTAGTGGTATACGTATATGGTATATGTATATTTATTAGATGTATATATATATCATACAAAATTGTTCTTTTTTATATTAAGGGAAAGTTTACTAAAGGAACTAGAAAACAATGGTTATGCGATCATACCTAACGCTGCAGAAAGATGTGATGAGAAATTTTTGAAATACCAAGAATGGTTTGCAGGCTTCAAAGAAACTGGGAATTCCATTCAACGTGATGATTACGTCATAGATAAATATCGCATCAGCCATTCTGAAGCTTCATGGGGTATACGTGGTCAAGTCAGGCAGTTATTTGGTCTTGTTTGGGAAACTGATAAACTTTTGACCAGTGTAGAAGGAGTTATTTTATTCAACCCGCCAGAAAAAGGTGTGTAGTGTGGGTTTAAAACTGTTACTTTCAAATATATTGTTATGTGCGCCAATCGTATCAGTCCTTAGAGTTTTGTCAAGAGCTGTTATTTTCGAAGAAACTATGTACAATAGTTACTATTCCACCAAATACATTTGTGTTGGTGGCATTTGATCGACTACAGTGTGTCCAAAACAAACCACCTTTTTCATGCATTTTGTGTCGCAATATTTGCTTTTCAGTGTTTTATGTCGAGTAATATATATTTTGTTATATCTTTGTTGTTTTGAAATAAAAATTTTGAAGTGATCTTAATCTCAGATATATCAATAAGCACAAAAAACTCATAATAACACTTCAATCCACAAATAAAATGCGTACAAAATATTATGCGCACTAGTATATGTATCGCATGCTTGCATTGTTACGTCAAAACATACTTAGTTGTATTGTTTTATTGTGTTAGAATTTTGTCATCTTCACTGTTCTATTAACTTTATATCTATAAATGATTTTAGGTGAAGGTGATTTCCGTACCCCGGATGCTTGTAATTTACACTTAGAACAAGGTGTTCGTCGGCAAGGCTTACATGCATATCGAGGTGCAGTTTATCTTGAGGAATCAACCGACGAAGACTTCTGCTTTCGGGTGTTGACAGAATCACACAAACATCATTCAGAATTCTTTGAAGATTTTCCTCAAGCTGCGTCCAAATCCAAGAAAAATGAGTCGCTTAAACTGACAAAGAATGAAAGAACATGGTATTTTGACAAAGGCTGCAAACTTGTCAGTGTAACGGTACCTAAAGGTGGCTTGCTCTTGTGGGATGCAAGGATGGTTTTCGACTTTGTGCTCCCAGAATGCGGCAGGAAAAATATTGACCGATGGGCCGCCATCACGTTAGTTACCATGACACCAGCTTTGTGGGCAGATAAGGATGATATCGAATTAAAGCAAAAAGTCTTCAAGGACTTGTCCACGACGACACATTGGGCGTCCCAAGGTCAGAAGGTTATATCGGAAAGGAGACCAGTCAAAAGAAATGCCTTGGGTGACATAGTTGAAAATGTTGCGGTGAAGTTTCCAACGGCAACAGCCTTGTGGTATCCATGTCAGAAGCTAATGGGGATGATGGAGTATGACTTTGAAAATCCTGAAGAAAATGGACCTCTCCCTCCTGCATGGAAATAACTGTTCAAAATGTATACTCCAACCTTCATCAATATTATGTTGAGATTTCAAGTGTTTTGTTTAATGTGTATACCCATACCTGTACATATAGTGTATATGTTGTCGGACTTAGTTTTGAATTCAAAAATTCTTTATATGCAATTTGGTTGGTTTTTTCGTTTGAATATTTGAAATATCGTTATGCTATTTTTGGAACAAATGCGAAATTCTTATGGTCTGTGCTGTTTCATAATTATAGATCTTATTGAATAAAACAAATGAAGAAAGCTGCAAGCCATTACTTGTTTGCATTTTTTAATTATATCCATGTAAAGATGCCTTTAACATTAGTCAATGAACGTGAATGAGGTAGCCAAAAGAGGGCAACACACAAACTTTAACAATAGATATATATACATTCTGTACAATAGTTTGCTTTAATGCAAAGGATTGTAGCTCACTAATAAAGGAAAATACTTATATCATTCATAATTAATACATACAAAGACTCAAACATAATAAAACCGTTTCAGTTTGGAAATTAAATCTAAACCGCAATTCTGCAAGGGGGCAGTATAGAATTAGAGATTAAAGATCACCAAAGGTACCAGGCTTATTGTACGCCAGATGCGCGTTTCGTCTACATCATACACATGAGGGACGCTCGAATCAAAACAGTTGGAAGCCCCATTCAAATACGAAGTTGAAGAGCATTAATCATCAAAACTTCCAAAAAGTGTCAAATACGGCTTAAGCAATCTATGCCGTATGGTGACCTATATCTATTGTCATTTTGTCTCTGGTGGAGAGTAAAATTGTTTCATTGGCAATCATACCACATCTCCATATTTCTATATATACCTCGGAATAGAAAAACTTTGTTTTTTTAATAATTCATTATTTTATAAAAATAAAATGAACACATTTCAATAATATTTCATGTCAACACAAAAGTGCTGACTGCTGGACTGATGATTTTCTCGGGGAAGAATCGTCCACTAGCAATGGCAACGACCCAGTGGTTGTATAAACTCATCAGATACCAAGCTTAATACTTGGTTCACCAGATACGCGTTTTGTCTATTATAATATCAGACTCATCAATGGCGCTTAATAACTTCGTTTATATTAACAAATAGCAACAGAAAATACACTGAAAAAAGACAACAGCCATGTATATATGGCGATAAGCTGAGTTGAAAATGATTGAAGGAAAAGATCTGGACACAAAATACAAAGTGAATATTAAACAGTTTAATGCCTAGTTTTCATATTTATGGTTTGTCGGGTATAAATCTTGTCAACTAAGTTACATACTATCATTGACCTAAACTTTAACATACCAGTTGAGGTTTAATACATTTAAATTAAGCTGGAGTTTCCATAACATATAAAAAGGAGATACGACATGAGTGCCAATGAGACAACAGTATTATAATTTCCGCCAAAGACCAATGGAAGATGATGTAAACAATTATGGAGCACCATACGGCCTTCGACAGTGAGAAAATCCATGCAATATACTTAGTAAGCTTTAAAAGGCACCGAAGTGACGGACTGTAAAAACAATACAAAAGAGACAAAACAACGGACTGATTTATTCAAAAACAATAAATGAAAAATACATGTGACAGACAGCAACCAACGACAATCGCTGAATTACACTCTCCTAACTTGGCACAGGCAAATATTGAATGTGGATGGTGAAACTTGTGTTTGCGCGCTCAATCCTCCACTCAACTTGGGACAGTGGTGTAACGTACAGAACAACATACGAACAAACATGAAAATCCATTCGAAAAGACAGGACTCATCAGACCGGCACTAACACCCACAAGATACCCTTATAAAAGCACAATAGTAAAGATTGTGCAATATCATAAACGTGCTGATTTACATTATTTCTCATTTTGATTTCATAATTTGAGTTCAAAATGATAGATCTGTCATTCAGGAAAACAACTTTTGAGTTCATTAGAATCTAACAATTTGATGTCAAATTGATTGAAAAATTTATGTTCTAGCAGTTGTATTTATTTGGACAATTATTCTTTTATCTTGACTGCAATATTCTTTTTTCATGAAAATGAAAATTGTCGTCGTTCACAAATAAATTGTATTAAAATATATGAAAATTTTTTAGTATGTGTATGTGTATGACTGTGTATTATACGTGGGGGCATAATATTTTCGTTTACTAAAAAAAAATCACAATCGACATTTCAAGTTAAGCTAACAATGAATATGGAGTGAGAACATTTTGTCTATGTTCTTAATCATGTTAATAACACAGGACTATTTGCAGAAGTTTATAAATGAATAGATATAACACGACAAAGCAAAAAAAAAAAAAAAAAAACGAAAATATAGATTAAGTGCAAATGGGTAAAGGATAATAAGATTTTCCTTACTTTTTAGGTTAATATATATATTTATTTAGAAACTACCCCTTTACAACAGGGGCATTTGCGGACGGGATATCCACAAACGCATCTAACAGCATATGCAATGAATATATACAGCATGTAAAAAATATTCATGTCATTTTTAGAGTTGAAAATTGGTACATTATAAAATAAGACAGCTTACATAAACGAAATACACATTATGTACAACATGAAAAATAAAAAAAAGGTTATAGACTTGTAGCTGCAACAAATAGAACACTCTTGAACTATTGTTTTACATAAAATTCATATTCATCCAATATTTAAAATAAATCATATTTGAAGAGACAGTAAATTTATAGTATAACAGATCATTATTAAAAAGACTCAGAACGTAAATTTGAATGGACTAGATGAAAGTGGTAATGTCGTTATACCAAATGCAATTCCATCATCTTATCCTGTTATCGCGATCAGAGACATATAATACAGTATGCCTCTGTCGCGATGAATATATCCTCGAGTTTAAAATTTCAAACTCATGGAAAATCTTTGAAACATTGGAATTTAATTATACAATCATACAAGATTCATGATTGGACATTTTGAAAGTGCATGGAACAGTTGTTTCCAATGTAAACTGATCTTCGAGCTGCTGTGAGAAACAAGAAACTTCTCGTCGATGTAGAAGGCGTTGTAGTTGGCAAGTCCGATTAAAAAGGTTAAATATTCAAAGTACGATAGCTTAATATTCATTAATCATGTTAATACATGTTGTATCCATAAAATTGAGTCCGATTGTGTACATGATAACTACGGTTTTCATATACGTCATACATATGTGCTATTTAAAACATAAATTTAAATACATAATAATATTATTCTAAACTTTGTTGTAAACTTTTAATTTTTTAGTAGTCTGAGTATCATAAGTCTTGAATTAACCTTTGTCAAAATGGTCAAGACAGTTCTCTGATTCAATAAGTTTCTCATCCCTTAAAGAAGCCAGTATACATTGGCATTGTTCAAATTGAGAGGATAATTCTTTAACCTGTTTAGAACATATGTGTACAAAAAAAAATAGATGTAAGTTTTTGTTAAAAATATACATAACGAATGTTGATGTGTCCCTCTTTAACTATAACATGTATTAAGTATCTACCGTTCATATTAAATACCAATCTTATTAACTAATCACAGTGTCCGTATTATGGCAGAATAATAATTACAGTTTTTCCATGAATACAAGACAAAACATCCAATACCAAACATGATTTCAATAATTTAGTTGATTAAAACTTTCAACATAATTATATACATTTATTAAAGAAAAGAAATGCTTAATTCTGATCACGGTATCGACTTACTCAGAGGACCAGCCTCAGGCATGAAAATAAGCGTTGACTTATGTGGCCAAGTTTTTCTCTTATTAAGGGTTATCTTTTTATTTCATTTATTCAATATGGTATTCTTTTGTTTTCATGATCAAACCATGACAATAACTAATGTCTATTTACTTTTCCATGGTCTCAACTAAAAATTTAGGCGTGAACATTTACTTGATTTTTTAATTATTATTATTTTTTTTTTATCAATAACTTGAATATGGGAGTGATGTCTGTTTGTTTTGTAAACATTCTACATAACTCGGGTGATTTCCAATGAGCTGATATATGGTACGTTGTTGGTGATGAATTTCATAGTATATTTTCGGTACTTTCTTTACCAAATAATTTTCTTTATCCATCAAAGTCATTTGTGCGTTTATTGACAAGAGACATCGTACATAAACTTAGCCAAACAAATTACATCGACGGAAAACAATATTGACACGTCGCCATGTTATCTCGATAGGGATATATTTACCTGTCTAATTCCTCGCTTTATTGCACTAATTCAGCAACAATTGAGGCCCAAAACACTTTCGAGAAAATGACACGAAGAAATGGTTCAGTTGCAAAAATCGTTGCAGCAGCAGTTTTTGTTGTAGGAGCTGTGTACTTCTTTTATGTATTCAATCAAACAAGTGGGAAGTTGAAGGATACAGAGCGAGTTGCGAACAGATATCGAAGAGAACAAGAAGCTTTGTCCTCTCAGCTAGCTGGTAAACTTAAGCAACACCTTATATGTTACATGACGTTGTGATGTCAATGGTGTTAAACAATGCAATCACTGAATAAGTTTGTTTAGAATTAAGACCAGATAGCTCATGATCATGAGCTGCCTTCTACTTTATGACACCCTTTGTGACTAAAAAGTCACATGATTGTACTTGACAGCTTTACAATCCCTCAAAAACTATCAGATTTGCTACCTAATGAGCTGCAATTTACATTAGTCATGTTAGTAGGTTACAAAATGGATATTGGTTTTTAACAAGTTGATTTTGCATGGTGTTTTAGTTATAATCATATATTCCAGCAATCAGATATACAAATTTGCACGAGATCATATGCCCCTTATGATGTTTGAATTTTAATGAAAAATCCTTAAAGGAAATAGTTGGAAAAAATTTATAAGCCACCATGCTGCATGTGGAAGTTTTTTCAGTGCCATAGTGGTAAAGACCAAACCAATTTGCCACCATTTATGCTTCCTTCCGAGGCATATACATGTACATGTCCGAACACATGCAATCCTAGCTACTGTCAGTTTTGAGAGTAAAGATTGCATTTATGAATTGTACATGTAACTCTGTTTGGAGAGTTACAGGATTATGTTCTCTAATCTAGTACTGTCTTGACTGCTATGTACTGATCATACATGTTTAAGTTGCTTAAAAAATGATCAACCTCTTAAATGTCCTCTTTTGCAACAAAGTTGGACTAGCCTTAACATACACGCTCACATTCAAAAGATACGATATTGCAATAAAAAATGCAAAAGGAGATGTGGAGTATAGAATATTTTTCCAAATTAAAGGGCCCATAACGAGCATACATGTATAAATCAGATAAAATGATTGGAGTAATTTAGTTAACAATAAGACATTACAATCATGACAATATAAAATATATAATATATACATGTAAGTCAATGAGACAGCAACATTTGTTTGTTCCAGGAAGTAATAAACATGAAGGAGAGACTCCATTGATAGATGCCCTTCATTCAGATAAGAAAAGTTCAGTAATGATTTGCTGGTCTGAATTTTACTACACATTTAAACTAAAAAAGTTGTTCATATGTGAATAACAAATCAATAATTAACAAGTGTTGTACTCCAAAATAAAGAAATTTATGTGTGGAATTTTGTATTCGAATACTTATGGATTAAAGTTTGTGTTGCTTAACTCTTATTCCTATCAAGTAATTTTTTTCAATTCTAAATTTTGATAAAACTGGTCATTCATTAGCATGCATTCCAGTGGGAATAGTCTGATGGTCACCTTCATGACTTTATGAAAATACAATCCTTATCTTTTGGGATAATTTTTGAACATGTACAACATATTATAAAACAATTTGATTTCAAAAATCAAAAGGGGTTTGAGGTATTTAGTCAACAACTATGTTTTTCCATTTTATTTTCAATGATGAAAAATGGTGTGTTCATGGGATTTCTCAGTGACATTCATGTAGAGTGAGTATATTACTATCAATGAATAGGTTATTGTGTCCACAATGTAGGTAAACATGGTAAAAAAACGTATTGTGAAAAATAGGGCTGTTCATTAAAATATTTTTTCAAAATTGCACAGTAATACAAAAGTGATTGTCAGGAATACATTTGATTACATTCATGACATTCTTGATGGGAAGATGCATTTTATTTCACTAATTTTTATATAATTTCTTTTCAGATCTTAGGTCAGAAAAAGAAAATTTACAGTCAAGATGTGACAATGAAAGGGTTTGTATTTAACAAAATTCCAGGTGTTCAAATCTGCTTTACTTAATGAAAGGTCCATGAAATTGCTTTACTTAATGAAAGGTCCATAACATTTGAAATTTCAAGTGAAAGATCCTCCTACAGATTGTCATAGTTCCTGTACAAAGCATCAGTGTAAAGAATGGCAGGTCCTTGACTTATGTAATTTAAAAATAAAAAATCCATTGCCAGAAAAGTCAGGTCCCAGACTTAGGACACCTACTAGTTTGAACACCTTGATTCATTCTTCAGGTTTAGTTTAAACTTCAGTTTTGGCAGCTTAATACAAAAAATACACACACAATGAAAGCAGACTAGTTTTAATAAAAAATAAAACCAAAACAGGCAAAAAAATGCATAAATCTTTGTGTAGATTTTAAGCTGTAAAAGTTGGCGAACAGGTATATTATATATTCAGTTCATACACAAATTTTTGTCCATCATACATGTAGTTTGAGACGTGTAATTCTGGATATCAGGTAACATACAAGTATGTCTTATTTGTTTTTTGTTCTTGTTTATTATATTCAACATGTTCATCAGATATGATTTCCTGCATCTAGCAACAAAAATGCTATAACTGCTACATTTGCACTGTTGAATGGTGTATTTACTTCTGTGATCAACAAATATGCACAATTGTTCAAAATCAGAAGTTTATTATAAACATGATTATGAGTATGAAAACTTAATTTGATATGGTTTTCTGTAGTGAATATGTTGTTTATTACTTTTAAGCTCACATAGGGACACTACTGGGTTTACACAAAGTTATAATGTTCGGAGTTTACAAACTATTTTAACTATGATCTGTCAGAAAACTATTAAGCAATGTCTTCAACAGTTATATTAAGAATATTTTGTCATGCTTAAATGCAATTACATCTTATTCAAAGGAAATGATGTAAGCTACAATGTCAGTATTTTTTTATTTTTTTCAGAAAGAATATCAAAACAGACTAAGTTCTTCTAATCAGCAGTATAAAATGATACAGGTAATTATACTAGACGTTAGAAGGCAGATATAGTCATATACAGGATAAAACCCAGGATGCTTCTAACAAGTATTTGAGATGTATCATTCTGGTTATTGTTCTAGCTAGGATTAAGGTTAGAAAGGCACGGTTTTAAGATGAAGGGCATGTTAACTCATTCTCTTGTCTGAAACGGGTCAACTTGCTTATGTTTATCGATAAAAAATTGAAATAATTGAAAACATTTTTTCTGGATTTATAGTATTTTGGAATGTTAAAAGCTTTTCCCAGTAGTTAAATGTTTTTTTTTTTTTTTCAATTTTACTCTGGAAAACAAAAATAAATATGGCAGGGGTGCACAGAAGGGACAGGGGGGAAGTGTGTCCCTCTATCTTTAGCTAGCTAGGACACCATAGAGTGGTGATGTATTTTCAGATTATTGTGTTCTTACTGGTATCTCATTTCCCCTCTATACCTTAAAAACTATTTGAATGTCACTTTGGTATCCTTCGCCTCTTTTTTTTTAACAGTATTTTGATATTCTACCTTAATTGTTTTCCTTATTAAATAAAATTGAAATAAGGAGATGTGGTGTGATTGCAAATGAGACAACTATCTACATGAGACCAAAGGATATGGATGTAACCATCCCCTAACCTGGGTTAGTGGTGAAGCAAAAGAATAAACTAAAAAAAATCTGTTGAAAAGGGATTGACCCATCATATCAGATTGAAGCACATAAAACTAACATTAAGACAAAAACACAAAAGTACTTACATGAATCTAAATAAAGTTTGGTATGATTGATTGTGGAAAGCTTTCTTTGGTTTTTTTTTACATCTTGGAAATTGTATCATGCAGCATGGCTGGCTCAAAAAAATTTTGGAAGCCCTGATTATGCTATGTAATACTTAACTAGGAGTTGAGGTTCACATTATTTGTCAGTAATTATCATATATTTTAAAAATTTACGAAAGTTGTCTACTTATTTGTAAATTGTAGATATAACTGTAAGGATTATCACATTACAACAGTCTGTTTATTAAATAAAATATATTTTGTTTCTCAGAAGAATAATAGTTGAGGAAATTGATAATGTCCAAGCTGTTGTCTCATACTATTATTTTCTTTGATGTGAGCAATACAAAGCAATTAAGGAACATATATTGCTTCATTAATTGTGATGTGGTATACTGCATTTCTTTGAGAAGATGTAGTTTGCTTTTAGTGAAGGTAGTTGAAATTCTTAAAACAAATATGAAAATTAAGAGACATATATGCATCACAATTCAGACTTAAAGACTAGCTCTGACAAATCAAACTTATACATACTTTATCACTGTGAGCAGAATATAGCATTTCCAGGTACTTGATCAAAGGTTTATACTATTAACATGATTAAAGTGAGAACTATTTTTTTTTTTTAAGTTTATTGACAATTAAAACATTTGATAAAAGTTCAGAATATGTTCAGTATAAGTACAGTTATGGAGGTACATTACAGTACATTTAACAGGTATAAATTGGGATAACTTTTAAATCATTAGTTATTAGAATTTGTTATACGGTGGATTCATTTTTATTCGTGAGATACCAATTTGCGTGGTTTTTGTGGGTACAGGTGAACCACAAATTTAAATGTTCAAGGAATTATACATTTTCTATAGGTTTGTATGCAGACTTTGTCAAAACCATGAAATCAAATATTCATGAAAATGTAAGTTTTCCTGAATCTTTGAAAATTAATACCCATGAAAAAAGATTGATACTCAGTACACTTCACAAATTCAAATGTGATATGATACCAACTTTAATGACAATTTGTTTTTCACAATAATATTATGCCTGCAATCTACCAAATTTGTTATGGAATAGTCTTTTTTTAATTGATACATGAAGTTACTTACGTGTACCACTATATTTTAGAGTCAGCATGAAGATCTACAATCTGAGTTTACACGCTTACGTGATGATTTGAAAAAAGACAAAGATGATCATAAATTACATGATGCACAACAAAATCAAGAGTATATGCAGCTAAAACAAGAAAAAGATTTAGAAATATCTAGTCTTAAAGGTTTATATTATTTATTTTTATTATAGTAAAGTAGACTCTGCATGTGACATCATCACTGATTAAATTTGGGCTGACATAAGATATGTAAAGTAATTACTAAAATGAACATGTCAAATTGTTTCACATTTTTCATGTCAGGGCCTTTTATAGCTGACTATACAGTATGGGTTTTTCTCATTGTTGAAGGCCGTACGGTTGCCTATAATTGCTTACATCCACTTCATTTGAACTTTGGTGGATAGTTGTTTCATTGGCAATGATACCACATCTCTTTATTTTTATAATGAAACAGAACTGTAGATTAAGAAATTTTTGCCGTATATTGTGAAATAAAAAGTTGCAAGTTATCTTTTGATGGCAGTATTTGTATTTCCTGAAATTGTAATAATTATTCTCACTATTATTTCTTTTGATCAACAATGGCAATAGAAAATGCATGCAGACATTTCTGAATTTACATGTGCCGTGCTTTATAACAGTAAGATTTAACTTTGAAAAATGTTTAGTGTTGAAGAGAAGTAATGCTTATACAACTGGCTAAACTCTGTATGTTTATTTTTTGGTAAACTCTTCACATTCATAACAGAACTGTCAAACCTGTAATATGCATGTCAAGTCTACAATTGATTTATATTGAGACTAGAAATATACAACTTATAATCAACTAAAGCTGAAATTTTTCATTTCCAAATCCATATATCATTTGTATGTTCAGAAAACACTTCTTTTTACTTTGATGGTTGTTTATGTTAAGTCTTTCTTTTTGGTCATAAATGACATACTAAATTGAATCTTAAACATGGTAGAATAAAATGAAAAGTGCTTTCTGGCACGCTGTTAGAACATGTATTCGAATGCATTGTTATCATAATCTGAATTGAATTAGTGATGTACACCGATTAATCATATTGGAAGTTTTTCATATTTAAAAAAATGACTGTTGTTTCTCTCTTCAGATGAAGTAGCTAATACAAAGAGAGATAAAGATAGTCTAAATGACCAGCTAACAAAATTACAAGCAGATTTAGATGTCAGTCAGGTTAGTTATATGGATTATATATTAATAACATTGAGGAGTCCATCGTGTTTAAAGGAAAATAAAATAAAACAAGTCAGAATGACATCTAGAGGTCAACATACCCTCTTCAACAATAGATACGTGTCTATACCATATGTCATGCACGTTATTGTCCCAAGATAAGACAAGTAGTTAATAAATTCATCTGAGACTACAAAAGATCAGGGAACAATACCAATTCTGTAAAGTGCAGAACACACGAAATGTTTTGTCACTAATATTAATCAATCAATCATGTCTTGTCTCTTATGAGTGATGTCCTTTTCTGCGTTACTTACATGTTTTCATTGAATAACCTTTAACCTTCCAAAGCTTTACTAAAATTGTCTGCTTTGTAGTTCATTTAGTATTTAAGAATATTAAGTTTGATAAATAAAAAAAAGATCATAGTTTTCATACTTTCTGCGTACATGATTTTTCATTGAAATTGTGAACAATTTTTTTATCAGACACTTAATTCACAAATATTTTGCATACATATATAAAAATAATACTATTTTCAAATTACAATCAGTTTCCACACTTTATTGAATTGATAATTTAAAAATTATGTTCAACACAGAGAAAGCAAACAAGAAATGTTTATTCCATTTGTTAGAGCGAAACACGCCACAAACAAGACTCTTTGAAATCAATGCAATGCCTGCTACTTTTTTCAATATTTTATTTTATAAACAAAAGTCTGTTCAGTTTTGAAAATTGCTTCTGTTACTAGTTGTTAATTACCTTCCTTTCTTGGGATCAAAGTTATGTTGAAATAGAATAACCTTACATAAATGGTGTCATTAGTAAATGTAGGACCAAAGTTATGTTTTTAATAGAACAATCTTATATAAATGGTGTCATTAGTAAATGTAGGACCAAAGTTATGTTGAAATAGAACAATCTTATATAAATGGTGTCATTAGTATATGTAGAATAGATTAGAGTAGAAGTAGATATATCAGATTTTCTGTTGCTTATTAGAAAAAAAGAGATTTAGAAAGGAAGGAGCGTTTACATCTGGAGATACAAGTTGGCAGCTTGAAGGTTATATATTTCTATATTGGTGATTGCTAGGTCAGAGATGCATGTTTTCAACAGATTTCAACTGCTCAGCAGATAAAAGTGTTTAATCAACATTGATTGATGCTATTTTAATGTTATTCAAAACAATTTTGCATGCTGTGTACATGCTTTCAGATTCTAGTTTTACCAAGAGTTGGTCTTAAATGGAATATATAGCCATTATTAAATTTCTAAATGAAGATGAATAAATTGCTTCCCTTTTTGTATGTTCGTTTTTCAATACTGCATTAATTCTACATCAGTTAATTTTATAATAAACTAGGTTCAGATTTACTAGAAGGAAACAAATATTTTACTTTGTAGCTTAACAGAATGTGCATGCATGTACATAGAATTTTTTATTATACCCCGTTTTAAAAAGTGGGGTATACTGTTTTACCTCTGTCTGTCCGTCCATCCGTCCGTCCCATAAATATATTTCGTCGCATCTTTCTCATGAACTACATCAAAAGGATTTCTGAAATTTGGTTTCAGGGTTTATATTAGTCAGCTATACAGTGTGATGCGTTTTCAGATTCATCACTTCACAACTTCCTGTTTACCGAACACTTACATATTTTTACACTATTAAAATTATCCAGTTGCGGCGGGAGTATCATCAGTGAGCAGTAGCTTGCAGTTTCACTTGTTTTTAACTTGTTTTTCAGTAATTTGAAATGTCAGAAATCATTTACTGATTTTGTGTCATGGATACCCCATATCCTTTGCTTTTCTGTTATATATGTAAGGATATTTTGGTGCAGTTTGTACAAGTGCAATGTCATGTTAAGTCCAAAGGCTTTTATTCCTACAAAACAGTTCATGGCCTTGAATGAAGCCAAACTTGAATAACCATTCATCATGTTACACTACCAAAAGTTAGGTTAATATCTATTGAAAATCAAAATATAGTTCGAATTACATTAAAGAGGTACTAAAACGCATGACAAGTAATTCTTATCTAAAAGTTCAAATAATTGATAAAAATGCAAAAACCCGATGCAATTTGGTCCACTAATAACAGAGATAATAGCGTGTAAAGTTCAACTATTTTACCTTAGGAAAATCCAATCAACACTACTTCCAGAAACAGCACTAAAACCAAATCTACCGGAAGTGACGCACTGTGGGTCACTTCTTGGCTTATCTGAGCGTTGTTTAATAAATTAACTTTCTTCTGATCGTTGATTTAAAGCACTGCCAATGAATTTCACTACCCTTCAAGGTTCATTCTTCATTATGACTAATTTGTCAAAAGGAACAAAATATGTTTCAGAAGGAAGTGTATTTATAACGTGTTTCAACAGAAAAAGGGGATGGGGTTGGGGTAATTCAACATTGAGTTTTCAACTCAAGACACTGTTCCTGATCGTAGAACTGAGATAAATTGACGGTCAATATAATATATTCTAGCTATTTATTAAAAAATCATTGAGTCGAGAAAATATGGTTTATATTTACATACGTAAAGTTGCATAACATCTTATCAGTAGTGTCAAAAACGGACTGTTTTAATTACCAGATCAAAAGGTGATCGAGAGGATTAACATTTTTCTTGTTTGGTTATTTATTTGTCATTGCTTAAATTTCAAATGAAAGAAAATGTCAATATTTGAAAAGCAGTATGGTATAATATTTTTATTTAAAAAAAATTGCTGTGATCATAACATTTAAGATTTAGGACACAAGTAATATGGGAATGCACAACCCTTTTAAAAAAATTTGTATCAGTGGCTTTTGTTGTAGTTTTAAATGCCCTTAGATGTTTTAACTTATTTAATAATTCTAT
This sequence comes from Mytilus coruscus, assembly GCA_017311375.1. Classification (NCBI taxonomy): domain Eukaryota; kingdom Metazoa; phylum Mollusca; class Bivalvia; order Mytilida; family Mytilidae; genus Mytilus; species Mytilus coruscus. Next base: position 61,667,944 of record CM029607.1, on the reverse strand, counting down.
TGCTCTTATATTTCTGTCAATAGGTTTAATATCTTATTTTCTAATAACAAAAATAATATATATTTACATATAAAATAGGCCTGTGATTTAGGACACAGACATAGATTATAATTGCTAAATAAAATATGAAAAGGAAACAAAGATCAAACATGAACATATAAAACTGCAATAATTTGAATTATGCATTAGACATGTAAATGTGGATGAATGCATGATTTCATATAATAAAAAGAGCAAGGTATAATGATGCGATTATAACCAATGGTGGGTTGGTTGCTGTCAACCGATAGTAGTAGATAATCAGTTGGTAATTTCAACCGATTATCCAACACTACTTTTCAGCTCACACTATTGGGTTTACACAAATTATAATGTTCTGAGTTTACAAACTATTTTAACTGTGATCTGTCAGAAAACCATTAAGCAATGTCTTCAACAGTTATATTAAGAATATTTTGTCATGCTTAAATGCAGTAACATCCTTATTCAAAGGAAATGATATAAGCAAAATGTCAGTATTTTTCTTTTTTCAGAAAGAATATCAAAACAGACTAAGTTCTTCTAATCAGCAGTATAAAATGATACAGGTAATTACAATATAGATGTTAGAAGGCAGATATAGCCATATACAGTATAAAACCCAGGATGCTTCTAACAAGTATTTGAGATGTATAATTCTGGTTATTGTTCTAGCTAGGATTAAGGTTAGGTAGACACAGTTTTAAGATTAAGGGCATGTTAACTCATTCTCTTTATCTGAAACGGGTCAACTTGCTTATGTTTATCGATAAAAATTGAAATAATCGAAAACATTTTTGCTGGATTTATAGTATTTTGGATTGTTAAAAGCTTTTCCCAGTAGTTAAATGTTTTTTTTCAATTTTACTCTGGAAATCAAAAATAAATAGGGCAGTGGTGCACAGAAGGACAGGGGAAGTGTGTCCTCTATCTTTAGCTAGCTAGGACACCATAGAATGGTGATGTATTTTCAGATTATTGTGTTCTTACTGGCATCTCATTTCCCTCTATACCTTGTAAACTATTTGAATGTCATTTGGTATCCTTCGCTCTTTTTTATACGCCCGTTTACGGGAAGTATTATGGTATACCGTTGTCCGTCTGTCCGTCCGTCTGTCTGTCCGTCGTCAACATGTCTGACATTAACTCAAAAATGCTTTAACCAATTTGCATAAAACTTTGGTGAATTGTTTATATCTGTTGACGTGAGCTCCCTTCGTTTTTTTAAATTTAGATTTTACGTGTCCGAGTTATGGGGTTTTATTCATTAAAAAGGGGATTTTCCAGTTTTCAGACAATAAGTCAAGAATGCTTTCACCAACTTGCAAGAAATTGTGGTGAATTGTTGAGCTCCTTTCGATTTTTATAAATTTTAGATTTACAGGGTTTTATTCATAAAAAAGAGGGATTTTCCAGTTTTGGACAAAACTCAAAAATGCTTTCAGCAATTCTTATGAAACTTTGGTGAATTGTTTGTATCTATTGATGTAAGCTCCTTTATAATTTTATAAACTTTACATTTTACATTTCTGAGTTATGGGGTTTTATTCATTAAAAAGGGATGATTTTCCAGTTTTCGTACAATAACTCAAAATGCTGTCACCAATTCTCATGAAACTTTGGTGAATTGTTTATATCTATTGATGTAAGCTCCTTTTATGTTCATAAATTTCTAATATGACATTGAGAATTAATTGAACTTTATTTGTTTATAGTCTGACAACAGATTTACTAAATATTGCGCAACAGCAAGAAATCTTTAATTGAATACTAATTCAATTCATATAACCAATTTCAAGTTCTTTGACTACATTTATTCAGAAACCTATAATATGTCAAATGTTTAATTACAATCCAAATTCAGACCTGATTCAAGCTTGAATATTGTGTCCATTTTGCCCCAACTGTTCAGGGTTGGACCTCTGCAGGTGTATCTAGCTGTGCTAAGCGAAACAGTTTATTTAACAGTATTTTGATATTCTACCTTAATTGTTTTCTTAATTAAAGCAAAATTGAAATAAGGAGATGTGGGTGATTGCAAATGAGACAACTATCTACATGAGACCAAAGGATATGGATGTAACCATCCCTAACCTGGGTTAGTGGTAAACCATGAAATCACATATTCATGAAAATGTAAGTTTTCCTGCATCCACAATAAAATTAATACCCATGAAAAAGATTAATACTCAGTACACTTCACAAATTCAAATGTGATATGATACCAACTTTAATGACAATTTGTTTGTCACAATAATCATGAAAATATTATGCCTGCAATTTACCAAATTTGTTATGGAATAGTCTTTTTAATTGATACATGAAGTAACTTATGTGTACCACTATATTTTAGAGTCAGCATGAAGATCTACAATCTGAGTTTACACGCCTACGTGATGATTTAAAAAGACAAAGATGATCATAAATTACACGATGCACAACAAAACCAAGAGTATATGCAGCTAAAACAAGAGAAAGATTTAGAAATATCTAGTCTTAAAGGTTTATATTATTTATTTTATTATAGTAAAGTAGCTAGACTCTGCATTACATCATCACTGATTAATTTTGGGACTGCATTATAGCATAAAGGGTACCAAATTTTTGCACCAGATGCGCATTTCGACAAATAAATGTCTCTTCGATCAGTGATGCTTGTGGCCAAAATATTTGAAAATCCAAAACTTTAAAAAAAAATGGAGCTTATAAACCAAAAGGACAAATGTATATCTAAAGTGCGGCAAGGAATCAGAGATTTATTCCTTAATTTAAAATAATTTCAAAATTTAGTAACATAAGCTATGTAAAGCATGTAAAGTAATGACTAAAATTGACATGAACTGTGGAATAAAAAGTTATTGTTTGATGGCAGTATTTGTATACATCATTTCATGAAATCGTAATAATTATTCTCACTATTATTTCCTTTGATCAACAATGTCAGTAGAAAATGCATGCAGACATTTCTGAATTTACATGTACCATGCTTTATAACAGTAAGATTCAACTTTGAAAAATGTTCAGTATTGAAGAGAAGTAATGCTTATGCAACTGGCTAAACTCAGTATGTTTATTTTTGGTAAACTCTTCTCATTCATAACAGAACTGTTAAACCTGTTATGTGCATGTCAAGTCTACAAGTGATTTATATTGAGACTAGAAATATACAACTTATAATCAACTAAAGCTCAAATTTTCATTTCCAAATCCATTATCATTTGTATATTCAGAAAACACTTCCTTTACACTTTGAAGGTTGTTTATGTTAAGCTATCTTTTGGTTTTAAATGACATACTAAATTGAATTTTTAACACGGTAGAATAAAATGAAAAGTGCTTTCTTGCACTCTGTTAGAACATGTATTCAAATGCATTATTATCGTAATCTGAATTGAATTAGTGATGTACACTGATTAATCATATTGGAAGTTTTTCATATTTAAAAAAAAAAATAACTGTTCTTTCTCTCTTCAGATGAAGTAGCTAATACAAAGAGAGATAAAGATAGTCTAAATGACCAGCTAACAAAATTACAAGCAGATTTAGATGTCAGTCAGGTTAGTTATATGGATTATATATTAATATAAACATTGAGGAGTCCATCGTGTTTAAAGGAAAATAAAATAAAACAAGTCAGAATGACATCTAGAGGTCAACATACTCTCTTCAACAATAGATAAGTGTCTATACCATATGTCATGCACGTTATTGTCCCAAGATAAGACAAGTAGTTAATAAATTCATCTGAGACTACAAAGATCAGGGAACAATACCAATTCTGTAAAGTGCAGAACACACGAAAAGTTTTGTCGCAAAACATTAATCAATTAATCATGTCTTGTCTCTTATGAGTGATTCCCTGTTTTCAATATCCTTTTCTGCGTTACTTACATGTTTTCATTGAATAACCTTTAACCTTCCAAAGCTTTACTAAAATTGTCTGCTTTGTAGTTCATTTAGTATTTAAGAATATTAAGTTTGATAAATAAAAAAGATCATAGTTTTCATACTTTCTGCGTACATGATTTTTCATTGAAATTGTGAACAATTTTTTTTTTATCAGACACTTAATTCACAAATATTTTGCATACATATATAAAAAATAATACTATTTTCAAATTACAATCAGTTTCCACACTTTATTGAATTGATTATTTTAAAAATTATGTTCAACACAGAGAAAGCAAACAAGAAATGTTTATTCCATTTGTTATCTAGAGCGAAACACGCTCACAAACAAGACTCTTTGAAATCCATTCAATGCCTGCTACTTATTCAATGTTTTATTTTATAAACAAAAGTCTGTTCAGTTTTGAAAATTACTTCTGTTACTAGTTGTTAATTACCTTCCTTTTTTGGGATCAAAGTTATGTTGAAATAGAATAACCTTACATAAATGGTGTTATTAGTAAATGTAGGACCAAAGTTATGTTGAAATAGAACAATCTTATATAAATGGTGTCATTAGTAAATGTAGGACCAAAGTTACGTTGAAATAGAACAATCTTATATAAATGATGTCATTAGTAAATGTAGAATAGATTAGAGTAGAAGTAGATATATCAGATTTTCTGTTGCTTATTAGAAAAAAAAAGATTTAGAAAGGAAGGAGCGTTTACATCTGGAGATACAAGTTGGCAGCTTGAAGGTTATATATTTCTATATTGGTGATTGCTAGGTCAGAGATGCATGTTTTCAACAGATTTCAACTGCTCAGCAGATAAAAGTGTTTAATAAACATTGATTGATGCTATTTTAATGTTATTCAAAACAATTTAGCATGCTGTGTACGTGCTTTCAGATCCTAGTTTTACCAAGAGTTGGTCTTAAATTGAATATATAGCCATTATTAAATTTCTAAATGAAGATGAATAAATTGCTTCCCTTTTTGTATGTTCGTTTTTCAATACTGCAGTAATTCTACATCAGTTAATTTTAATATAAACTAGGTTCAGATTTACTAGAAGGAAACAAATATTTTACTTTGTAGCTTAACAGAATGTGCATGCATGTACCAAGAATTTGTTTTTATTATACCCCTGCTTTAAAAAAGTGGGGGTATACTGTTTTACCTCTGTCTGTCCGTCCATCCGTCCGTCCCATAAATATATTTCGTCGCATCTTTCTCATGAACTACATCAAAAGGATGTCTGAAATTTGGTTTCAGGGTTTATATAAGTCAGCTATACCGTGTGATATGTTTTCAGATTCATCACTTCACAACTTCCTGTTTACCGAACACTTACATATTTTTACACTATTAAAATTATCCAGTTGCGGCGGGAGTATCATCAGTGAGCAGTAGCTTGCAGTTTCACTTGTTTTTAACTTGTTTTTCAGTAATTTGAAATGTCAGAAATCATTTACTGATTTTGTGTCATGGATACCCCATATCCTTTACTTTTCTGTTATATATGTAAGGATATTTTGGTGCAGTTTGAACAAGTGCAATTTTCATGTTAAGTCCAAAGGCTTTTATTCCTACAAAACAGTTCATGGCCTTGAATGAAGCCAAACTTGAATAACCATTCATCATGCTACACTACCAAAAAGTTAGGTTAATATCTATTGAAAATCAAAAATAGTTAAAATTACATTAATGCTTAAATTTCAAATGAAAGAAATGTCAATATTTGAAAAGCAGTATGGTATAATATTTTTATTTAAAAAAAATTGCTGTGATCATAACATTTAAGATTTAGGACACAAGTAATATGGGAATGCACAACCCTTTTAAAAAAATTTGTATCAGTGGCTTTTGTTGTAGTTTTAAATGCCCTTAGATGTTTTAACTTATTTAATAATTCTATTGCTCTTATATTTCTACGAAATAGGTTTAATATCTTATTTTCTAATAACAAAAAATAATATATATTTACATATAAAATAGGCCTGTGATTTAGGACACAGACATAGATTATAATTGTATAATTTGTCTCTATGGCAAACGTACTGAAAGTTACAGGACAGAAAGTAACACATTTGTTAGTACAAAAGTCACACATACTATTTGTTTAGTTTTGTTTGAAAACATAGGAAAAATTTCGACAATTTTTTTAGGTTGCTTGCATATATTCATTTTACAATTTATGAAATAGTTCATTTAAACCTTGAGTAATGAATAGATGTCAAATTTTATGCATGAAAAGGATAAATTTATTGGCACTATGTCACAATGAAACCATTTGAGTACCAAGCCACTTTAACAAATTGTTATCTTTTCAATTATTTTTTCATTATTGTTTTTTTCTTCAGGATAAATTTTGTTTACAAAGTTGCCATATTAAAGTTCTAAAATACAAAAATATTTTGACAAAATCTTCTTATATTAAAAAAATTTTTAAAAAGAATAAACTAAAAACTGAATTGTGAATTTTGTACTGTGACTTTCTATCCTACATTTGTCCGTAGGTGGACTATGCTCATGATGCTGGGATCTAATATAACGTTAGTATATATATATATATATGACACATATAATAATTTTTTACATAAGGTCCAAGGACCATGACAATCATATATACTTATACTGATTTCAGTCCATTTTAGAATTTTGTTTGATGTTTAAATCTCGTATAGGTTAATTACAGGTATATTCGTTGTTTGAGTGAAATATATATACAGCTGAAAATGTCAAAATTCAACAACTGGAAGAAATCAGTTTGTAAATTAAAGAAAGTTATGTTAAAGAAAGAGTTTTGTCATTTGTAATCTTCTTGTCATCATCCATTCTATGGATGGGGTATCTGGACTGTCATAATAGTTCCATGTTTCTATCTAATTTTTGTCTAGAGAATCATTTATCAGAAAACAAGGGTTAAATATATTGACCAAATACATACTGTATTCAAAATTTTGGGGTCAAGTGTCTTTTCAAAAGGTAAAATATTCTTTAACAGAAGCACTTGCTGGTTATAAAAATAGCATCATAATAGTTATGGGTACTAGAGAAAGGATACAAACAATTTTTTTATGTAAGAAGAGTGGTTATGACATTAATTTTGTCAATTTCTGAAATGATCAGATTTATAAATACATTGAACAATTAAATACATTAAGAATTTTATAAATCTAAAACTATAAAATGCATGTCAACGTTCCATGGTCATTGATGGTGAAGGAGTATTAATTTTGTTGATCTTTTTATTTTGTATTAAAAAGAGTATATGAAATGTATTAAATATCAATCAAGTGATAGTGTGATGCAGGTTTATTGTACTAAACATACTGAAAAGTAAATGACATATTTGTCAAAAGTCAGATTTGCTTTTTAAAGATTCTGTCAACATCACCTTTATACTGACATGTGTATTAAAGTTATTTTCAGTCTAGAAATTCTTTTACATAGTGCTGTAAATAACAACATTTGTGTATTTTATGTTTTGAATCTATAAGTTAAGGCTTATTTTGCTTGGTGTGTAACATAATGTCCTTTAATGTAAATGACATATTCTAATGACCTTTTCTTTTTCACATAACAACATCCTGTATGTATTTGATATTATGAAGCATGCTGCCATTTGGGAAAAGTTCTTGAATGGTTTCACAATTAATTAATGGAACAGTGTCCCTGAAATCTCATATAAAATAAGAAGCCTGATTTATGTTCAAATCAGTCCCAAAAAAATATGATTTATTGCAACAAATGACAAACACTGAATTGCAGGCTCCTGACTTGCAAAGTGCATAAACAACTATCAAAAACACTAAAGAGCCAAAGTACAGATCAAAGAGTATGCATAGTTACTATTCATAGTTCACACAAAGTATATCTATATTGTGATATAGACATAGGTCAAAGGATATTTAGATATTCAATATGAATTAACATTTGAAATAATATATTCAATAAATATATTCCAAACCTGTGAAGTTAAAAATCCATGTGAATAGAAAGAAATTACAATAGTGGTATTTTAGACGGTGAAACAAATACAAACAAACAATGTTTACTTTTTTCTGTTTACAGAAGCAGGTAAACAGTTATCAGATGTCAGTCAATACTTTACAGGAACAGAATAAAGCATTAGAGGTAGGCATGAGATAAAATCACTAAGAAAATCTTTATCCATAGGAACATAATGTTTGATCATTTGTATTTTTTGGAACCTTTGAAGTAGTATCCCCTATGTCCTTGAGAACCTTTGGAGTAGTATCCCCTATGTCCTTGAGAACCTTTGGAGTAGTATCCCCTATGTCCTTGAGAACCTTTGGAGTTGTATCCCCTATGTCCATGAGAACCTTTGGAGTAGTATCCCCTATGTCCATGAGAACCTTTGGAGTAGTATCCCCTATGTCCATGAGAACCTTTGGAGTAGTATCCCCTATGTCCTTGAGAACCTTTGCAGTAGTATCCCCTATGTCCACGAGAACCTTTGGAGTAGTATCCCCCTCTATCCACGAGAACCTTTGAAGAAGTACCCCCTATGTCCTTGAGAACCTTTGGAGTAGTATCCCCTATGTCCATGAGAACCTTTGGAGTAGTATCCCCTATGTTCATGAGAACCTTTGGAGTAGTATACCCTATGTCCATGAGAACCTTTGGAGTAGTATCCTCTATGTTCATGAGAACCTTTGGAGTATCCCCTATGTCCATGAGGACCTTTGGAGTAGTATTCCTATGTCCATGAGATATTATGTAAGCTACAAAGAGCCATGTCATAAACACAGAAAGACAAATGAGCATATTTTTGAAGGACTTGTGTTTTGAAGAGAAGACATTTCATTACTAGGTTAAAGCTTGTATAACACATTTTTCTTCAGTTTGATTACTTAAATTTTGTTTTAGACACTGTAGGTTATAGGATCATCAGTGACTGCATTTAATTGCTTCTTTAAAACAATTCAGCAATTTCATCATTTAAAAATAGGTCGATTAACCTTATTTTTATGGTTAATTTGCTTTATTGAAAGTTTCCTTTTCATGTTGGTAATCTTAAGTTTTGCATACATGATTGACTGTTATGTCTAACTTCAGTATAACATTCCAAAACTAGTCCATGAAATGAATGCTTCTACCCCTAAAGAGCATTTCATAGTTTTGTTTTCCACTTGCATATATAAATACTTTTTACAAAACTCAATTTATATGAATTTAACAACTTTTCTAGGAGTTTGACACACATGATAATAAGGTACATGTTTAATTATTACCTCTTAATCAATTTCCTGAATGATCAATCATGAACCATTTTCCCTTGTTGTTTTTAAAATGTGGAAAGACTATGAGTCTCAAGGTTTGATTTTTTCTCCTTATTTACTCTTGCATATGACTTTAAACATTTGCTATCCGTATTAAATGTCAACTATATATATACATATCAGTACTTGCATGCATTATAGTAGGAGAAAACAACATGTTTATTTATTAGTGGATGCTCCATAGTATTTGGGTTTGAAAAAAGTTTCGATACATATTTATTTATTATTGGTTTTAGAAATTCTTATCTGACCAATACTTAGTTCGAATATAAAATCTAACTTTAATTTGACTCTTATTTAATGATCCTTTTAAAGGAAAAGAGGATGTAAAATATGAGCCATTACCAGTCTTTCATGTGCCTGAATCAACCCGCTCAATAATTCATAAAGTTCCATGTCACAGTTTTTTCTTAATAGAATATGCCCTAGCTGTGTAGCTATTTAAGCCATTCCATGTGAGGTGAAATTTGTGAAGTAAAATTGAGAATGGAAATGGGGAATGTGTCAAACAGCCCAAGGCCACCAAATACAATGGGTCCTCAACACAGCAAGAGATTTCCGCACCCGGAAGGCGAGCTTCAGCTGGCCCCTCAACAACAATGTATACTCAGCGAAAATGGACGTCACACTAAACTCCAAAACATATAAATGAACCAAAATTAAAAAAAACATACAAGACTAATAAAGGCCAGAGGTTCCTGACTTGGGACAGGCGCTAAAATGCGGCGGTGTTAAACATGATTTGTGAGATCTCAACCCTTCCCTTTACCTCTAGCCAATGTGGAATAAACAAATACACAGCAATATGCACAGTAAAATTCAGTTCAAAAGAAGTCCGAGTTCCATGTTAGAATAGGTAACAGAAGAAACTAAGCAAAATGACAATAATCAACATAAATTAACAAAGGATTACTAGCAGTTACTGACATGCCAGCTCCAGACCTCAATTAAACTGATTGAAAGATAATGTCTTCATCATATGAAAATCAAGCACAATCCCTCCCTTTAGGGATTTAGTATCATACCATCATAAAATATACGATATAAGAACATAATCCGTATCATGCCAACATCTGGTTTTAGAATAAATGTGTTTTCTTTTTTATTATGGTAATAGTAGAATACAAAATACTCTTATTTTAGACACAATTGGGATTATTGAGGCAAAGTTTTGAACAACAGAAGTTACAACAGCAGCAAAACTTACAACAACAGAATTTACAGCAACAAAACCTACAACAACAGAATTTACAACAAAACCTACAGCAACAACAGAATCAACAACATCCTGTTGTTGATGGAAACCCTGTCAGCAACCTTAAAAATATAGCCAATCAAGCCATAGGAAATCTTCCAAATGCAGCCAATCAACTTGCAGGAAATATCAAAGAGGCAGCCAATAGCTTAGGTGGAGGACAGGTTGGAGACTTTATGAAAAATTTAGGAGAACAAGCCCAAAAACTGATGGAAAAACATGAGGTTTTCTGATTTTTTTTTTTTTTTTTTATGTTGATTCAAGTAACAAAGTAACAAGTTTTAAAGTAATAATATAAAACAAGAATATGCAGCACAGTAGTAATTATATGATTTTAATTCTGCAACAAAGTTTTAATTGTTTTGAGTAATATTAGAACATTTTCAACATTTTAGTTTTGGAAATATGTTCATGTGCTGTAATATTATTTAATCCAGTATTATATTTTATTACCATCTCTCATAATTATTAATTGCACAAAGAACAGAATGTATTAATGTTTTGGAATACAAGAAATCATTGATTGTGAGGTAAAATGGTTCAAAATTCACAGAGCTGCAAACACGATAATCAGTGGATAGAAATTGTTCTGTTGTAAGAAATTCATGCAAGCATTCTTTAATACAGTATAATACTGTGTATTATTCCACTGTATGCAATTATTACATATTTTATTGTCCTAAACCATGACACTTAGATAGAGTACAAACAGTCCATTTCTACATGTTCGAGGAAAACCATGAAAACTTGACTGATATGGATTTTGCTTGAGAAGTATAAATTATTCAAAAGGAACTAATTCACAATTACAAAGTCCATTCTTAATGCTCGCTTGGATTGGTTAAGAACTTTTAAAAAGCTCTTCAAGTTCTATCTCTGACATCTAGACTGAGAAGTTACAATACAGCCTTCTGTATTGGACAAGTGGCTATTCAATTGCAAGGAGTATAAATGTGAATGACTAGAACAGAAACAATGAAAATCTTACATCAACACCAAGTTTCTTAGATGAAAAAAAATTAGATTTATGTTTTTACAGAATAACCTTATTCAAACAAGAATTTTTTCACATGATGTTCTTTTTTGTAATTACAGAATGTAGAAGAGATGGAACAGAAGAAATTACAACAACAGAAAGATAAAGAAAGTAAGATTCTACATTTGATTGTTATTTGTAAAAGGTCTGATCTTATTGTCAAGATCAATTTGTCGCTTTCAAGCCTTTAACATGGTCAAATTCTGCATAAAATGTGTACCCCTTGTCTAAAACAGAGGAATATAACGGTTCTCTGTCCATAGTACATTTCTGTTCTATTCATCTTGGCACCTTCAAGTTTAGTTTCTTGATATGTGGGAACAAGTGTTATATCTGATTATCCCCGTACTGTGTAACTTGCATTTCCTTTGATGTTCTACTTCCTGTTGGCTGAAAACATGTATCCTTAAAATTTCATTCACAAATATTAAATTTTAGTCAAATTTTCTCAGCAACTAAAATTTATAGCTACTTAATATATTTTGACATGAGTTCTACCTGTTTGTTTCTTAAAATTTCATTATTGAGTCTGGGAGGTGTTTTAACTCACAATAATCACAATTGAAAAATAAATTATAAAACTGTATTTATTTCTTGATCTGCATCAATAAAAGATTGATTTGTTAAACTTGGGGATATAATGAGAAATCTGTTTTGGAATCAATAGTTTAGAGACCTACAAATTTCAGTATAACTCTCACTTGATTCTCTATAGAGAAATCTTTTTATATATCTAAATGAATTGTTTTTATTTTGTAAGCAATTACAGAAAATTTTACAAAGTATACAACATTTTCATTCTGTCGATAGATTTATTAAAATTTCACATTGGATGGACCTTTCAGAAAAATGTATTTGCTTTTATCAAAATGAGAAATAAAGCCAAATTTTGTATAAGAATGATAGGAAAATGTCCTTTGACATTGAAGGGGACAAACAAACAAAAGTTACAAACAGAATAAGAAAAAAAATAAAGCCCTGAAATCAACAAGAAATAGAACTTTCAGATAATAATGATAAACCAACACTGATTACATTTACGAAATAATGACAAAAATATTTTTTAGAAGACCAAGAAGCAAAAAATAAACTGATAGAAGAACAGCAACAACAACACCAGGTGGCACCACCAAATAAACATGAAAATGATGATGATAAGGTAAGGAATTAAGAATGATTGTTTTTCGGTTTTATATCTGAAAACTGTAAATTCAGAAATTATTGCATGCATATGTTATTGCGATTTTTAAAGAATGGAAAACAGTGCAAGATTAAATATTGTGATTAATGGAAAATCTGGATACAGATGAATGTATCCGATATCAGAATATGAGTTCTTATTATTCAATACTTACCCAGTCCAATTATTCCCATTCATAAAAACCTTGTAATAATTTCTGACTTTACAGTATTTGGAATTGTAACTAGGTTAGTTATCTTGTGTTTCTGTTGTGTAGATTAACATATTTCTTCTCAGAGACAGAACAATGGAGTTTGTTAGTTGAAAATAAAATTGAAGTCTTCACAAAAATGAATCATTGAAAAAAGAAAATAGTGCAAAATTGCATAAATATTTTCAATGATTTAATCAGCAAAATAAAAAAAAAGAGTTTTCTGTAAAATGTACTATAAACCCTGTCTCAATCAATAACATAACAGTCTTTGCTTTCTACTAACAGTACAAATATCCAAATATAGATTACCTGTATAGAATAGACATGTCTAACACTACAGATGCATACATGTGTTTTAAATCAGATTAGGAAATATTTAGCAAATGAATTTGATTTTTGCATGGCTTTTAATGTTATATATGGCTATTCTTTTAAATTTATCCATGATGGAAGCATATGACTTTCAATGAAGGATGAAACCTGTATTTAAAAAATGAAATATTTATATTGGTTGGAAATTTGAATTATTTGAACTATTTTGCATAAATCTTAAGTAAATTTAAGTGGAATAGCTGTCACATGAGTTAATGTTTTGTACTGCATGTAAACACGGAATTTTAGTTGAGAATTAAAAATACGTCGCGTGCAAGCTTGCTATCTGCCTCCTTCACAAAATCCGTAATAGTGGTACTTTGAACTATAAGAGAGCCACGAGATACAAAAAAATCCAGACAATTTCAAAATTAACACCTCGTGTAAATATTCCATGCTTACATGTACAGTAGCATGTTTTTAGTTGTGTATGCTATTGCATGTAAATGTGTGTATTACCCAAATGTCTATACATATTTTGTATCACAAATCTGCAGCTGGATCACAAACTCCAACTTCAACCTGGAAAAACGAGTAAAGAAACACCAAAACCAGTTTCCCACAGACCTAATATCAAACCACCAAATTTTAAAAGAGATGGAGAAAAATCTGAGGAAAAACCTGATGTACCGAAAGTGAATGACAGAATGAATGACAAGGATTCAGTAAATCATAATCAAATGCCACCACCAGGGGGCCTTCTTGATATTCTAAAGAACGAAAAAATAAGTGGCAAAAACAGTGAAAAATTGGCATCAAAAACTGACAATAAAGGAGAATTACATCCAAACGAACTTAATCAACAACAAAATATTCCTCCACCAAATGTTGGTGGAGGTGTTAAAACTGAAAAACAACCAATGGTTGGTGGTGATGTACAACAACAAAATATCCCTCCACCAAATGTTGGTGATGGTGTTCATGAAAAACGACCAGTGGTTGATGGTAATGTACAACAGTTAAATATACCACCACCAAATAAAATGATTAAACCTAATAAAAAAGTGGTAGATGTTCCGAAACTTTTTGACGATTCAAAGGAAGATGTTAAAAAACAGCCTGCATTGCCTCAGATGTAACAATTCTAAAATCACAGCTACTTGAAACAGATATGTGTCTTTCAGTTCAAAAAAATTTTCATGGGCATATGTCCTGAGCTTCCAGGTTTTATACCTTTGAGGTGCTCTCATGTTCTGGAGAAACATTTCTTTAAATAATATTTGTTAAGAAGTTCAAACATATATTTTTTTTATATTTATTACTTTATAGATAACTGTACTAATTTCTTTTTCCCAACACCATATTATTTGAGACTAGTCTTCATTTACAAAATCATCCTTTATTTTACACATTTCTTATGAAATCCAATACGTTTTGCAGTATAGTAAGAGTTCCATGTAAGCTTTTCATCCCTTCCTATAGAAGATGAGTTTCCAATTTCCATTTAATGAATGAACTTCCTCAATTGACCTAGGGTCATTAGGGGAAAATGCGTCATAATGAAATCCAATATGGTTTGCAGTATAGTAAGAGTTTCTTGTAAGCTTTTCATCCATTCCTCCATTACAAATCATTGACATTTTTATCACTTTTCATTGTTCCAAATGGAGACAAACATGTAAGAATTAGTCTTTGTGGAGGCCTTATCAAAATTTACATTCCTTGTACCAAGCCACGATAATGACCATTATAAAACCTTTTTGAATTGGGTTATGTATTGTGACTATTAACTTTTTCTAATAAGAATCTTATTTACAAATTCTATAAAAGTCCTAATAAAATGAGATCCTTTACTTGCACTTCATTTGAAATCCAATATGGATGTTTGTTTAATAGATAGTCCCAAACAAAGGATATAGTGTAGTTGTACATTAGATAGAAGCCATATTACATCTATCACCAAACAGTCAATGTCATCAGAGGTGGGTAGGAGGGGGTGTCATTCCCAATTGTGAGGTTCAATTCCCAAAAAAATAAAGCATACTTTCCAGGATCCTGAAAAATGAATTTTCAATTCCAGAGTCCAGATAGGTTTAAATCTAGAATTTCTACAAAAATAAAGGTCCAATCCTGAAGTCCTAAAAAGGGCCTTTCGCCCCTCTCATCACATTTCACATAAATTCATATAAAATTAAGTACCAGATAAATGATTTTGTCTTGCCTTTGATGAAAATTGCATTGATAAGGTCACACAGGCTAAATATAGCTGTGATTGATTAATTGATTGTTGTTGTTTAACACCACTTTCCTAATCACTTGGTTATATCATGGGGTCAGGTTAAATTGGTGGAGGAAGGCAGAGTACCTAAACTGAACCACTGGCCTTCTGTCAATTAACAATGGAGTCATACAACTGCCATAAGCAGGTTTCGAACTCACAGCCTCAGAGTTGACCAGCATGTGATCACTATAAATGAAATACATAGATCACTATGCCACAAAGGACCCAAGTATTTCTCATTTTTCACAGTTTATAAATAGATGTATAATCAAACCCTGCAGGTGACAGTTGCGTTAGACTCCTGACTTAACTGACTAGGCCTGCCAAACGTTGATGGTTCTCTTCAGGCTCTCTGGCTTCTTCCACCAATAAAACCTGAACACCACGATATAGCCAATAAGTGGCATTAAAACAACAGTAATTAATCATGACTGTGTTAATGTAAAAGAATTTTATGCCCCACATACGATAGTAGAGGGGCATTATGTTTTTCGGTCTGTGCGTCTGTTCGTTCAGTCGTCCGTCCGTCTGTCCATCTGTCCCGCTTCAGGTTAAAGTTTTTGGTGAAGGTAGTTTTTGATGAAGTTGAAGTCCAAACAACTTGAAACTTAGTACACATGTTTCTTATGATATGATCTTTCTAATTTTAATGCCAAGTTAGAGTTTTGACCCCAATTTCACAGTCCACTGAACATAGAAAATGATAGTGCGAGTGGGGCATCCTTGTACTACCGTAAATTGGGAAATTTTGGCATCGGGATATTTTTGCGGTTTTCTCTCGAAAGGCAGGTGTTTTATTTTGGTGTGTGTAATTTTGGTGCTTCTTCGAATTGATATGTCTAATTTTGGAACAACAGTAGTGAGCAAGCTCATTCATATTTGCCTTTATTTACCCGTTTAATGTCAAAATATCATTGAATTTCTCAAACTAGAAACGCGACAAAGTTAACTTAATGAAGGAATCGGATACGGATGCAATTGCAAATAATTCCGTATATCGTGGTTCAAAGCTGAAAGAAAATATGAAATAAAATCTTGAACATTAAAATCACTTTTAAATAGATTATTTATTTTTTACAAATATCATATGAAATAAATTTTAATCATCTCTATTGCAGTACATGTTAATCTATTGACAATCAAGGATTTGAATTTTATTTCTTACACCTCTGGCAGTACATGTTAATTAATTGAAGATTAAGGATAACAAGGAGTTTTGATATATATATTCTAATAACCAATAACAGCGTCTAATCAGCAATAGTCTGGCATATTTATAACACGTGTGAATACAAATTCATGTTGTGTTTTCTTAACAATTTCAGAAAGTTGACAATTAAGTAAAAATTATATAGTGTTGTTGTCAAATTATACCAGGTATTTATTTGCAGATTTAGCTCTGTATAGAATTGTAGGAAATATACCGAAGGTATAATAACATAAAATATTTTCCCCAACAATTAACATTACGATATTGCGTACCGGTACGCGATTTTGGCGTTTCAATTATAAGTGTTTGCTTTATTTTCGTGTGTTAAATTTTGGCAGTTTCATTGGAAGAACCAAATAAACCAAAATAAAACTTCAACCAAAATAACCCAATTTACGGACACAATGATAGTGCGAGTGGGGCATCCGTGTACATTCTTGTTGTCACTTAAAATGTGTATCAATTTGGAATATGCTCTGTATGACATTTCATTAATAGATCATGGAAAGCTTTTGCTGATGATGTAGATGATTTATTAACATTGTGATCTTATAGTGCTTCATTATATAGTGATATTATTTTATTTATCATGTTTAAGTTCACACCATACAACAAACCCTTATCATCTTGTTTGAAACCTGACGGATACAATTATGTACCGCTGTTGTCATTTAGCACGAGGAAGGAAATTTTGTATATTTCTATTTATATCTTCACTTCTTGAAAGTAATAAGCTATTAATTGTTTCAGTTTAATGAATACTATCGAAATAGCTCAACACAATTTTGAGAAAATAGGAAGAAATACTGACTTCCTGACACGCTCTTCAAGTATACAGCAGTGTGTGATTGTTTTATCAGGTTTTGAAAATATGTTACCAGTCCGTTGTACGGTGTGAAGTTTGTTTATATTGTACATTCAACACATTATATAATGTAAAAATTTCAGTTAGAATTTAAAGGGGATGTCTTCTTCATTGGTGAAGGTCATATTGACACTATTAATAATGGCATCATAGTTTATGATTTATTTGTTGTGCATTGTATTTAGCTTGATATATTATGATCTCTATAGCATTTTTTATAACCATTCTATGTGTAATTGCTTGTGTCTGTGTCTTTAACCATGCAGTCAAGGAATGCATTTTTTTGTCTTTTTGTTTGATTGATTTGTCGTGTAAACTGTACTTAAATTATAGGCACTTAATCGCAAGTCTTACCTTTAATATAGAAAAATTGAAGTTTCAAATGTTAGCCCTTTCAATCTAAAGACATACACATTGTATTAGGTATAATAAATTTTGTCCAGGCATACAATTTCCATTGTTCATTTTGGATCTAGCCTTCATCATTTTTACAAGTAGGTTATTTTAACCAGTTGCCAAATTTTTTGAAATATGCTATGTTTGTCTTGAAGTCAGAGTCAAACAAATTGATTTCCACAGTACACAGGAGTATGTTTCATTATCATTATAATTTTATTGCTGTGTTCTAGTTCAGATGACCACAGATATGTTCCACTTATTGTAGCCACAATCCTGTCCTCCTTTTCTGGTTTGTGACATAGGGCCATATTAGATAATTTATATACTATTTAAGTGGGACAGTACATTTAGATGTATGCTGGTGCTAATTAGTATGATATATGTAGTATCAATAGTATGTAGATGTAGAAATAACTAACTTCGAATATGTTAAGACCATTTTTATTAATGCTTTAGTATTCCCCAAATGTTTATGGGGAACTTTTATAAAAATATCTTCAGTCTTAACTATGTCAAGATTACTGAACTAATAGCTAAATAAAATTCTCAAGTACAATTGCCTCTGAAGACTATGTTGGAAATTCCAACCAAAACAAATCATGAAAGACTTATTTTCATATTATCAGGCATGATGGTCTTTGGACAATACAAAGAAACATACAACTTTTTCCACTATTTTTTTAAAGTTCTATAGATATACAAATATCATAACCATTTTTAGTTTAAATTAGGTACCTTCAGCCCTTTTAAGTGACAGACTTCAATTTATAATAATTTCAAAGATAAGTATAAAGAACTGCTGGAAAATTTTGACCTTGGTCATAGGACACTTGTGTAACAGATTGTTCTTAAAATACAGAGGTACTGTCAATACAATGGACTATTCGCTGGTATATCCAATAAAATAGACTACCAGTATTTTGGCTGGTATATCACTTAAAACTTGGGTCCTTAAAAGAATTTAGTACCTTGTGCTTAAGTTAGCTGTAGATTTAATGAAATCTTTTAGTACAACAGTTCCGTGTTACTATGGTAACAGTGATATCAGTATAATGGAGATGTATACTTAAAATGTGTTTTTGAGATGTTATAGTATGAAGAATGTTATTTAATTGTATAATGTGTGTTATGTTTTGTGTATACTTGAGTAAATGATAGTGAATGTATTGAAACAAGTTTTCAACTAAAAATAAAAAATAACAATTGAAGGTTTCTTATTTTCTTATTTACTTAAATGTTTAGAATGTCTATCTGCCAGTGTTTGATAATACGTTCTGATTCAAATTGTCCTTTGGCTTGAAGAAATCACAGTAGATTTTGATGCTTTTTTTCAAGAGATTTTATAAATAAAGGCAACAGTAGTATACGGCTGTTCGAAGTCATAAATCGATTGAGAAAAACAAATCCGGTTACAAACTAAAACTGAGGTAATGCATCAACTATAAGAGGAAAACAACGAAACAACAGAAACACTGAAGTGCAACAAAAACCAAAATGACAGTGCAACACACACAGAAATGAACTATAAGATAACAACTGCCATTTTCCTAACCTTGTTTTTCTAATCAAGAACATTGATATTGCATGGCAATAATGAAATCACAAATTTATACAGAAATTGTCATGAAACTGGCAGAATTATGAAAATAAATGATGACTTTTAGATGATCAGATCAAAAATATTTCAAGTCATATTGTCTGGTTGTCTTCTGCTACAGTTGGTGTAGTTTAACTGATAGAAACTGAAATAGCTGACCTCAATGAGTAACTGTCTGGTATATTGAAGTATGTATGGAATGTTAGGAATCAATTTTATACTGTTGTGGACTGGTTGTAGGTTAAAGTTCTCATACACAAATTTCTTACTGAAAGGAGAACACATAGAAGAATCTCTATTCAGTTAGGACTGTTGGCACAGAAAATGGAGCATAGATTGATGTCTAAGTAATATTATCATAAACATATATAATAAACTCAGTGGTCTTGCATCTGTACTTTGAGATTGATAGTTTCTTGGTTTGATCATCCAGACTTTAAAATTGGTGTTTGATGTTTACATTCCTTTCAAGTTGCATTTAGGACTTATGACAAAGACTACTAACTGGCTCAGAGTCAGAATAATGAGTTATGGTATGTTGAGATGATTTCATAGACTGTCAAACTGTCACCTTGTAAACTATCATGTTAGAAATCTTAACTCAGTATGTCAATTTATTTAATACAGAACAGTATGTTCTATTTTATGACATGAACATGTTATCATTTAATTTGCATGAAATATTTGCCGCATGGTGCTAAGCATTTATCATTTAACGATTAGCATTATAATCTGTTGTCTGGTGATTGCCTCATTGGTTTTACTTAACTTTTCTTTTATCAGTGTTTATTGATATGGTTCTTTATTTTTGTACACATGATAAAAAACACAATATACATATCAATTTTAATAAGACATAGAGAATGACAAACATAATACAATTATTTTTTTTAAATTCATACATTGGAGTTATATTTATAAAGAAAGAATTTTCTTTGTAAGAGCTGCTGTGAAAATGGTCAATAAAGTGCATAATTTCTTGCAAATGTTTAGTTAATTTATAATATTTCATGCTTGAGCTATTTAAGAAAGAAAAACGCATTCACTTGAAACAAATTGTTGTAGAAAATTTATTTCCACTCAAAATTGATTTGAGGAAATATTTTTTTGGTAGCTCTTGATCATATTTACATTCAACTAAAGTATAAAGTCAGTATTGATTTCAAGATATAATTTTTTGTGGATAAAATTTGAATTGAACTGACCATTGGCAAGATGCATGATAGCATGATAAACATGATAAACATGATAAACATGATAAAGGTTTTGGTTATTTTTCTTTTACTATTGTAACCATAAGGTAAAATGGTTACATTATTCTTTCCTGGCTAGTATTGATAATTTACCCTGGTTGTGAAGGCTACATTCTTTAGTGTATATTATCATACCCTACATCACCTTTCTAATTCACTATTTCTTCTCTTCTTTTTATTATGTGTCAATTTCAGGGATTCAATTCACAAAAAGTCTTGGGAAAAAAAATACTTGTAAGTTATGAACATTTCAGTATAACTTATGATTAATTTTTATCGTAAAATTTTTGTGAAAAGAGTCTCTGGTTTTTGGATGTTTATTTTACAGACAATAATTTATTGAAGTGTGTTATTAATATAATTTTAATAACTTGACTTGAACCATAAGCTTTGTGCTGATGCATTTCTTGTCAACAATCATTGATGGTGATGTCATGCTGCTTGCATTCCTTCAAAATTATTATTTAATTTTTATTTGGTTCCTTGATATTAAATTGTTTGCCTTGACTAAATGCTTATATATCAATATAGATAAAGGAATGTTGCTCCTGAATAAAAATGGTATCTCTATGTAAAAAAAATCTTAAAAACAAAATTGTTCATAAGTTATTCTGAAATTTTCATGACTAACAATTACTTTTTCCATTAAGATATGTTTGTGTAAACAGTTGCTAACTAATTGATAAAAGTAGTTAATGATTGATCAGTTTATGTAATAAACACCAAATATTATCCAAGATTAAGTAAAGTTCTATCTTAATAATGTTATTTTTTTGGATTTGTACATATTATTTGTTTCAATACTTCAAAAAACTTACAAATAAAAGCTATACATTGGGCATAATTAAAGGTACATAGTTTGGTAAATGTATGTGAGAAAACAATGTGTGCATCTACTTTCCAAGAAGAAACCTTCAACACATCCTTATGTTATTCATTTCACTAGTTGTTAATGGTCTTCAGATGTATTGCACTCTAAGTATATGAGCCCTGCTTTCAAATACCTGCATATTCAACCTGGTAATTCTTGCATAGACATATATTTTTAGCTAGTTCATAAAGCTGGTGTTTTGTGATTCTTTTGGTGTGCATTCTGTTTCATTTCTGGCTGTTTTTCTGGTACAATTTTTTTTTTTAATTTTTAAATCATACACAGTGCATGTCATCTTTTTTTTAAGGAAGGGCTTTTTTAGATTAAGAGGAGCAATTGATGTGGTGAATAATTTAAAAAACATTATTCCATATAAAAGATGACAACAACAAATCAGAAATAGTGTGATTCTGTAATATCAAAACAACGGCATATCTGCTCACAGCTGCAAAGTATATAAAGTATTTGACAAGGAAATCATGCTATAACAGCAGCCATGATACATATACATAGATTTCATAATACAATGTTTTGAAAAACCTGATCTTTTGTAATACCCATATTAATGTGCAAAAAATCTAAATAAAGAAAAGAAAAAGGTAGTTATGTTTCATCATTCCTGTTCATAAGTGAATTGTTTTTGTTCTGAATAAAGACAAGTTGTAAGAATTTAATTACAAAAGGAAAAGTAGTTCCTGTGAAAGTTATCAATACAGATATTTCAAACAAAAGAAGCTTTACATCTAGCACACTAAGATAACTGATGTATGAACTCAAACTACACTTGTCATGTATATTATTGTCGAAAAAAGAACAATTCACTATTTGAAATTCAGTCATCATATTTGAAATACTTTTTTATTCATCACAAATTAATTTCTGCCAAAAAGCAGATTTAAAATTAATAGAATTCATTTCTGAATAGGAAAAAACCTGATGCATTAAAAATATTTGATTCTCACAAAGAGTACACAAAAAATACTCTTCATAAATCTGATTTCAATAAAAATGTTTCTTATTTGTTCAAACAGGCAGCAGAATTTGATAAAGAATTAGAGAAATATAAAAAAGAAAAAGCAAATCAGAGACAAGAAATTAAGAATGACCATGATAATAGAATTCAAAACCAGGGACCAGTTGGACTTCAAGTGCAGGAACCAGTTTTACCAAAGCAAGTTCAATTTAAGGACGACAATAAGAAGTTAGATAATAATCCTAATGTTGATGCTCAGGTTGGTACTTTTATGCCCTACCTACTTTAATAGAGGGACATTGTATTTTTGGTCTGGCGTCAATTCCATATCAGGTTAAAGTTTTGGTTACAGATAGAGTCTTGATTAATGATAGGTTAAAGTTTAGGGTAGCGTAGTTTGTGGTCAAATTAGATTTAAATTTTATTACATACATTCATTATGGAGTGAACTATTTAATGTACATTCCAAATAAGGATTTTGACCAAGATTTCATGGTTCACAGAACAAGGAATTATGATAGTGCAACAGGAACACATATTCTTGTTTCTTTCAGAATTTGTCCTAATTCCTTTGGTCTTGAAATGCTGATTTTAAAAGACATCTGTATAGATGTTGACTTGGAGGTGGGTTATGGGGGGCACCACCCTAATGGATCTTCATACATGTCATATATGATAAATGCATAGACTTTTTATGAGTATCACTCCAAACGTTGGCTTTCCAGGGCTTGAGGATGGTATAATGTTTTCGACCCATCTTTCAGTCTGGAGGTTAACTTGAAAACCCATATTCATTATCGTCAACAGGATAGGAGCTTCATATTTTATCAGATCCTCTACAAATTTGTATTAAGGTTTCCACTACATATAAAATCCTGACATCTTGTTTCAGGAAGACCAAAAGGACCTAAATAATGCAGAAGAAGTAAATGATGATGGTCATCAAGTAGAAGGTATGTAGTTTGTACACACTTTAGAATATTGGTCTGGGACCAATTTATTTATATCAGTTTAAGGGGAACTGCTAGTGGAAGTCGATTGATATTTGATATGCAGTAGTATTAGCATTGGTATTTCTCATTTCAATGGAGGTTATTTGGCCCTGCACCTTCAACCATGGTGAATTGACTTTGAATGTTTTGCATAGTTAACATGTTAGTTTTAACATTTTTATAATTGATACTATCAAAAAATACACAAGATATATCACTGTATGAACAATTTTTTTACAATTTTGCTATTTTACCATTTGTAGCCTCTAATTTTCCTCTTATTTGATTTTTTTTCATAGTATAATTAAACCTCCGCTTTAAAAAAGTGGTGGTATAATGTTTTACCTCTGTCTGTCCTTCTGTCAGTCCATCCATCCATCCATCCATCCGTCAGTCCATCTGTCAGTCCGTCTGTCCGTCCCATGAATATTTTCATCACATTTTTCTCAGGAACTACTTGACAAGGATTTCTAAAATTTGGTTTCAGGGTTTATATAAGTAAGTTACACCGTGTGATGCGTTTTCAGATTCATCATTCAACAACTTCCTGTTTACCGAACACTTGTATTATTTTACACATGATAGCCAAGTTGAAAATTTTCGTCACATTTTATCAGGAACTACTTGACAAGGATTTCTGAAATTTGGTTACAGGGTTTATATATGTAAGTTGCACCATGTGATGTGTATTCAGATTCATCACTCAACAACTTTCTGTTTACCGAACACTTGTATTATTTTACACATGATAGCCAAGTTGAATTTTCGTCACATTTTCTCAGGAACTACTTGACAAGGATTTCTGAAATTTGGTTTCAGGGTTTATATAAGTCAGCTATACCGTGTGATGCGTTTTCAGATTCATCACTCAACAACTTCCTGTTTACCGAACACTTGTATTATTTTACACATGATAGCCAAGTTGAAAATTTTCGTCACATTTTCTCAGGAACTACTTGACAAGGATTTCTGAAATTTGGTTACAGGGTTTATATAAGTCTGTTACACCGTGTGATGTGTTTTCAGATTCATCACTCAACAACTTCCTGTTTACCGTACACTTGTATTATTTTACACATGATAGCCAAGTTGAAAATTTTCGTCACATTTTCTCAGGAACTACTTGACAAGGATTTCTGAAATTTGGTTTCAGGGTTTATATAAGTCAGCTATACCGTGTGATGCGTTTTCAGATTCATCACTCAACAACTTCCTGTTTACCAAAATATTTCAGCGGGGGTATCATCAGTGAGCAGTAGCTCACAGTTTTACTTGTTCCAAAAAGCTTTGTTTTAATCCTTTTCTAGTTACAGGTAGCCAGGTACACTTAATAATATTTTTTCCAACAATTCAGTCAAACTGTACTTCCCTGTCTATATCTAGCTCTGAAGCGGATTTGAAGAACAAAAAGAAATAACCATTTACCAAAAAAAAATCAATTAAAAAATCTTATTCTGTTTTCTTTCTTATTGCTTCTAATTAAAGAATGTATGAATGTAACAAATTTAAGTAACTTAAATCAATGAATGCATTAATACATGTATATTGTAAATTCAGAAATTTTTGTGTGCATTATTGGGATTATTCAATACTGTGAGAATAATTATTGTAATATTAAGAAATGCTTCATACAAATACAATGTAATGCTGACAACATTTAAAACTTGGTATTGTTAGTATAGTCTCCTACTGCAAAAAGTTTTGTTTAGATCTCTTTAAATACTTGTGTTAGTATAGTCTCCTAATGCAAAAGTTTTGTTTAGATCTCTTTAAATACTTGTGTTAGTATAGTCTCCTAATGCAAAAGTTTTGTTTAGATCTCTTTAAATACTTGTGTTAGTATAGTCTCCTAACCCAAAAGTTTTGTTTAGATCTCTTTAGATACTTGTGTTAGTATAGTCTCCTACTGCAAAAGTTTTGTTTAGATCTCTTTAAATACTTGTGTTAGTATAGTCTCCTAACGCAAAAAGTTATGTTTAGATCTCTTTAAATACTTGTGTTAGTATAGTCTCCTACTGCAAAAAGTTTTGTTTAGATCTCTTTAAATACTTGTGTTAGTATAGTCTCCTAACCCAAAAGTTTTGTTTAGATCTCTTTAGATACTTGTGTTAGTATAGTCTCCTACTGCAAAAGTTTTGTTTAGATCTCTTTAAATACTTGTGTTAGTATAGTCTCCTAACGCAAAAGTTTTGTTTAGATCTCTTTAAATACTTGTGTTAGTATAGTCTCCTACTGCAAAAGTTTTGTTTAGATCTCTTTAAATACTTGTGTTAGTATAGTCTCCTAACATAAAAGTTTTGTTTAGATCTCTTTAAATACTTGTGTTAGTATAGTCTCCTACTGCAAAAGTTTTGTTTAGATCTCTTTAAATACTTGTGTTAGTATAGTCTCCTAATGCAAAAGTTTTGTTTAGATCTCTTTAAATACTTGTGTTAGTATAGTCTCCTAACCCAAAAGTTTTGTTTAGATCTCTTTAAATACTTGTGTTAGTATAGTCTCCTACTGCAAAAAGTTTTGTTTAGATCTCTTTAAATACTTGTGTTAGTATAGTCTCCTAACGCAAAAAGTTTTGTTTAGATCTCTTTAAATACTTGTGTTAGTATAGTCTCCTAACGCAAAAAGTTTTGTTTAGATCTCTTTAAATACTTGTGTTAGTATAGTCTCCTAATGCAAAAAGTTTTGTTTAGATCTCTTTAAATACTTGTGTTAGTATAGTCTCCTACTGCAAAAAGTTTTGTTTAGATCTCTTTAAATACTTGTGTTAGTATAGTCTCCTACTGCAAAAAGTTTTGTTTAGATCTCTTTAAATACTTGTGTTAGTAAAGTCTCCTACTGCAAAAGTTTTGTTTAGATCTCTTTAAATACTTGTGTTAGTATAGTCTCCTACTGCAAAAAGTTTTGTTTAGATCTCTTTAAATACTTGTGTTAGTATAGTCTCCTACTGCAAAAAGTTTTGTTTAGATCTCTTTAAATACTTGTGTTAGTATAGTCTCCTACTGCAAAAAGTTTTGTTTAGATCTCTTTAAATACTTGTGTTAGTATAGTCTCCTAACGCAAAAAGTTTTGTTTAGATCTCTTTAAATACTTGTGTTAGTATAGTCTCCTACTGCAAAAAGTTTTGTTTAGATCTCTTTAAATACTTGTGTTAGTATAGTCTCCTACTGCAAAAAGTTTTGTTTAGATCTCTTTAAATACTTGTGTTAGTATAGTCTCCTACTGCAAAAGTTTTGATTAGATCTCTTTAAATACTTGTGTTAGTATAGTCTCCTACTGCAAAAGTTTTGTTTAGATCTCTTTAAATACTTGTGTTAGTATAGTCTCCTACTGCAAAAGTTTTGTTTAGATCTCTTTAAATCCTTGTGTTAGTATAGTCTCCTACTGCAAAAGTTTTGTTTAGATCTCTTTAAATACTTGTGTTAGTATAGTCTCCTACTGCAAAAGTTTTGTTTAGATCTCTTTAAATACTTGTGTTAGTATAGTCTCCTAACGCAAAAAGTTTTGTTTAGATCTCTTTAAATACTTGTGTTAGTATAGTCTCCTACTGCAAAAAGTTTTGTTTAGATCTCTTTAAATACCTGCATCTGTGAAATATAGGTCACCTGCTATAAGTTTCTTTCATATATAAGATGTTATGTGTGTGTTGTAGATGCAAGAGATGTAAAATACTATGACGAAGATGATAATGATGATGCTAAAGGAAATAAAGAAGATAAAAATCATATGAATGATATAAAAAATAATGATTTTGAAAGATGAAAAGTTTTTACATAATCTAGTCTCAGGTGAGTTATTAGTATGAACTTAAGGATGTTTGCTCCTCTTGTTTTTGAATTTTTGCCAGATTTTCGGAATCCTCTGGTTTTATCCATGTGTTGCAATTAAAAAATTTTGCCCGCTAACCCCTTTTTTTATTTTCATAATTTTATTACATATAGTTTAAATAGTCATATTTGAAAATCTTATAAAATCCTTGTTATTTTTTTATAGTTTTCGAAACAAAAAAGCGGCCAATGTTAAAAGCATGAAAAATCTAGAAAGAATCATTTCCCGCCAAATTTTCAATGGCTTATATTTCGAAAACGAGCACACGGACCCTTCATTTTTTTCTGCTTTTTTAGTTCCTTTATTTATATACTATCAATTGATAACAGTCTTTTAAAAAGCTTGTTATTTTGAAACAGAGTAGCAAACATCCTTAAGGTCAGATGTCCAATGTTATAAGGTTAGAGATAATAAAAGTAATTTTAGTAGACAAGGCTACAAAAGATGCAGCTTCTCTTTCTGATACCTGTAGTTCAGACATTCTTACATTAGAGAAAATAAAGCTTGATTGTGTTTGTGGTATGTGGAAAGCAAGTTTAAATCAAGGTTGATTTTAAAACTTTTATAACAATCTTTAAAACTGAATAAATGCTGTACCTTTTAATAAATTGAATAATTTATTTAAGTCTGTTGTTGTCATTTGTCAATGGATTTTTTATTAAAAAAACATACAGGCTTTTTTATAACATTATTTTTCTGGATCTGAAGTTAATGAAATTGATGTTTTGTAGTAGATGTACTGGCACTGCTAGAAAATTGACTAATTGTTCCTTGCTTATTTTTTTTTATATAAATCTTGTGATTATAAAAGCCAAACTTTTAATGATATTTAAAACTTTTTTCAGGTAATTTTGTTACCAGAATTGACGACAAAAATACACAAAAGTCAGCTGTGATATCTTCTACAATTCCAGAATAGTTTGTGCCTAAGAGATGTATAATATATTTAGGTGACTCTATCATCATCATATTTATACAATATATTGTGAGGATAATATTATATAATGATACAATATATTGTGAGGATAATATTATATCATGTGGGGATGTTGGTATTAAATTGTGATGGGAAGAACAGAGAATAACATTGTGTATTATTTCTGTGTCAGGATTCAATCTAGAACAGAGGTTTTCAGGAATTTCATGATTTTTTTTTAGATTACTTTATGAATTGTGGATAGCAGCTGTATTTGTGGTACCAATTTAGCCTAAATTGCTCATTTTACACAACTGACTGTATGTGAAAATATATTCAGTTGAAATTTATAAAACATTTCAAAGAAATATGTCTCTTCATTATCAAAATTCTGTTCAGAGGTTTTGCTTCTCATCATTTATTCAATGGAAATGAACTCAAAATATAAATATTACTTTATCTAGAATGTTCATCTTAAAAGATTAATGAATCATCAGCTTTATAATTAATTTCATCCTGAAATTGCTGAAGTAACTTTTTGATAGAAGAATTTATTTTGCCTGCAGTACTGACAAATGATCTATGGCATGCACAATGTAAATCACTCTTTTAAGAAAAGACCATTAGGGGTGGATTTTGACAAAATTGCACTGTCACTGATCTACTAGATCCTAGATCAATTTTACTATTTTACAATTTTCATGGATTCATTATGCAACATCATATTTATATCAAAACATTTGACAAAACCATGTGGGTGCTTTTGATCATTGATTTAAAAAAATAGATTATTAGATATGAAGTGTTAAAAATGAACTTATTTATATATACGAACCCTTGATTAGTAGTAAAAATGTGTGTTTTTTAAGTATTTTATTTAGATCTGAATAATTTTTTCAAACACGGATCTAAGAAGAAAAATGAATGACCTGAGAGAAACAGATTGAAATGATTTCAAAATTTTACTTAAAGTGCTTAATACTCTTATTTCAAAATATTCAGAGTTAATGTTGCCATTGATTGTTGTATTTCAAGAGAATTATATAATATTAATCATTTTCCTAAAGGGAATATCTACTTCAATATACTATTGCTTGACACAGCAGTGAACAAATGCAGGAAGGGAAATAACTCCAATTATTATTTCAAATTCAAACTTTCTAAAATGACATTCAGGACTAAACATGTAAAATTCATGTCCATATTTTATTTTTATTTGAAAAATTACACAAATCTGATTTGACCAATAACATACAAAGTTATTTCATTGAAATCTATTTGTCTTTCTGCTCTGTTTTAGGAGTATATATCGACAATAAACACAGACAGTTTCTGTTGTAGTTTCTTCACAGGTGCTATAAATGTAAGATTGGAAATAGCAATGTGTTTGAAGTAAAGCTTGGGAGTTTATAAGCTGATTAAAATGAAATTGTATATTGTTTTTTTATGAATCTTTCCAAGTTACAGATTTTATTACTCATGAAATTTTGTCAGACTGTAACATTAATGATTATGAATATTGTATGATGTTTGCTCATTGTTGAAGGCTGTAGGGTGCCCTATAGTTGTTTACATCTTTGTCCTTTGGCCTAAGACACATAGTTGTCTCTTTGGCAATCATACCCTATCTAATTGTATACTAATCAAGTGCCAATTTGTCAGCAAATCAGACTGTGATGGAAACATGATGGAGAAAAATAACTGGGCCAATTAACATCAAAACTGATTTCAGTTGATCTAATAATTTATTTCTTAAAGAAATTGTTTGTACCAAGTCAAGAATATAGCTGTCATGTGACCTTTTTTTTCTCTCAGTAATTTTGACTTTCAATTGGAATATGACAATTGTTTTCCATTCGTTTGATGTGTTTAAGCTTATGATTTTGCCTTTTGATAAGGGACTTTCCGTTTTGAATTTTCTCGGAGTTCAGGATTTTTGTTTTTTTACTCTTTATTTATATATCCTTGCAGTTCAGTAAGTTGTGATAACAAAAAAAAAAACATCAAATAAAGGGAGGTAATTAGATACCTTTTATAAACCACTTGGTTTGTGTTACTGCTACAAGTAGCCAGTACTTGAGTACTTTTGTCATTTACATTATACATCAAAAGACACCAGTCCTACGCTCAAAACCCTAGAAATCATATACTGTGGATTCATTATTATTGGTGCGTTATTAATTTTCATGAACTCCATAGGATAAGGTAAACCACCATTTTAAAATTTTCAAGGAAATACAAATTTTTTAACGGCTTGTATGCAGAATTTTTTAAAGCCATGAAACTAAGTATCTCAGAAAAAATATTTTTTCCTCAATCCAAGAAAATTTGTACCCATAAAAAAAATGAGTCCACAGTTAGCCTAGTATTAGTATTAGTATATGAATTTTTTACTTCATATTATTACGAAATTATGATTAATTCTATTAATTTTATAGCATACATATTTTTATAATAATGTGATAAGACTTTAGACAATGAACCTCTGACCCATATGAATAAATATAGTAATTATGTGTACTGTTATCTCTTCACAGCTAAGAATGAATGGAAAAATTGTCCATAGATATAGTCCTAACAAGTTCCATATCATTACATTGTAATCTATAAGATTTGTTTTGTTTACTTTATATATAACTTGTATAAGAATTGTTGTGGGTACTAGCTTTCAAAAATCTTAAATATAATGTTTTTTAACTGTGGAAGATTAGGCATTTCATCATGTGTTGTGATTTTTATCAATAGTTCATACTTGATCTGTCTAAATGTATCACTTTGATATTGGATAGTAAAATTATCATATCTTACAAAACCAGAAATGTGTATTTGTAGTTTAGGAGTCTAAATTTTGAACCATTAATGTGTTCTTTCATTATTGAGCACTGTAACAAGTGCATTTATATACAGATACAATTTCAGAACTACTACTACATTTTACTAATCCGAATTCACCAGCTTGTATAAATAACATTTGTTTTTAAACCTCAAGAGTTCTCATATTTTGTTATTCAAAATTCTTCTTTCTTTGTCACTGTTTTGTTTTTAAAATGAAGAGTTATTTAAATGCAATAAAAAAAATTAAATCCAATCAGAAAAACTCTTAATAATTGGATTTCATAAAATTAATGTTATTTTGCTAAGCATTGAATTTATTACACTATTGCTGAATTGCAATCTGCCATAACATGCAACATAAATGGACTAGCCCGAAATGGAGTAAGATTTTTTCCTCTTCATGATAAAACACTTTTGACTCAGTTATTTCTGCAATTATTAATTTTTATTGTCTGAGAACAAATTGTCTGTTATAGTGGTACTGTGACTTCATTTATTTTCGTGGGTACAAATTTTCATAATTTGAGGAAAACTTACGTGGATATATGAATTTGTGGTTTTGTTAAAATCAGCGCAAAAGCCTACAGAAATTTTTACTTTGTTGAATATTTACATTGGCGTATAATCAGTATATATCCTTGCAGTTCCGTAATTTGTGATAAAAAAAAAAAAAATCAAATAAGGGGAGGTAATTAAATGTTTTTTCCTATGCCCATGAAATCCACTAAAATTGGTATCCCATGAATAATTATGAATTCACAGTACTTGGCTTTTCATTTCAGTATTTGCTCCTTTCATCGCAAAAGAGTATATTTTTGTTATATTTTGTTATATTTTTTTATTTTTCTCTTCTATCCCAGAAAAGCTTTAAAACTTGTATGTCACATTATTGAATCATCACAAGCTGTTGTTTTGGCCTTCATGTTAAAATAAATACATTTTACATACCTTCTCATATTATAAAAAAACGTGAGACTATTATAACACATATAGTAGTCTCAGAAAAAACTCAAGTCTGTGTTCTCAAAATTGAAAAAATTTATCGTATATACACATATTATCTATAGATATTGTAGTGTACATTTTAAACATGTTAAACATGTGATTTATGTACATATTATATAGTGTGGAGTGTGTTATTTGTCTCATGTCTATTTGTTTTAAGGTGACTTGTATTCCTTGTTTGATACTCTGCTATAATTGATAT
The DNA here is from genome assembly GCA_017311375.1 of Mytilus coruscus. NCBI lineage: Eukaryota > Metazoa > Mollusca > Bivalvia > Mytilida > Mytilidae > Mytilus > Mytilus coruscus. Next base: position 61,635,507 of record CM029607.1, on the reverse strand, counting down.
GACTTGATTTCATTCTGGGCGTTCTTTTTATTTTACTAGGAGCTAGATTAATTTAATATTTAGGTTCTGTGAAATAAACAATCATAATATAAGTTATAAGTTTGGGGAATCTTAAATTCATGCTTGTAGGAAAAATGTTTATGAATTTTGTGTTTTATGGGCTGTTCATTTGTTGGTTGCAGTCATTTATTAAACTGAAAATTTAGTATCCTATAGCAACGTCAACAATAGACAATTCATGATTATGACGTCATATACCTGATACCCTTTTTCCAGTTCTTCATGGATTCCAATTTTGTATAATTTGTCCTGAAGACCCCGATCTAATCAGCGAAACATGTCTTCACCAGTTGAAACTTCAAATGTATTGTATACTACAAGAAGTTAATTTTTTGTAAACTAAGTTTCTACAAGCATTTACTGAGATTTTGTATGTGAAAGACTAGTATTTTAAGGTTTGTTTGCATTTAAAAGCTCAAATATATATTCACTGAGGTAAAGAATTTGTAATACATGCGTTATATTGATCGAAATTTGTAACTTTTAAAGCTTTGTATGAGATGCAATCCTCATGCATGTTCTAATGAAAAGTGATGGACGTAATGGAAGAGATAAAGGGGATGCAGATCTAGTCACATCTCTTTTTCTTGAATGAAAACAATGCATTGAATTCTGAATATATATATTAATGTACATGTAAAGTGTTATACATGCACCTTCTAAATGATTTATAGTGTAAAAAGCTTATACGTCAATTTCTAGCTTGTGATTTTATACTCAGATGCATATCGTCATGTAATAATGCTATGGTTGTTTTGTGTAGTTATGTTATTTGGTTATTAACTGTCCAACTTGTTTTAACTTTTATATTTTAATGCTTTCTTATCACAGTGATGATTTCTATGCAATATACACCTTTTTTTTAAAGCTGAATAAAGTTTACCTGTTTATAATTGAATAAGTGCAATGAACATTTCATATTTCAAGGCACAAACCAACCTTCTTGGTAATTGACAATTTTATCTTTTGTGGGTATTGAATGAAAATGGTTTTATAAGACTGTTTGTAGATTTATGTATGTTTATTTGATAATAGTGACCTTTTTCTTAACCCCTCACATATATTAAAGGTACTCAATGTCTGTGATTTAAAACTGCATATTATATTTTGAAATACACGTATCAATTCATAGGAATATTTACCAGTTGAATTCTGCACTTGAATAAGGAAAACGATACATAGGACATGTTTTAAAGTATTAGCAGTGATGATAATAATCTACACTTTGACAAGACTGAAGGCCATTTTTTTTGTGTTAATTAGACACTTTTTACATTCCAGGACTTTACCAAATCTGACCTTTGTTTTTCTCCATTTGACCTAATGACATCTGAAAATTAGAGATTTGTGTAAGCATTGTCAATTGAAATTACTATGTGAAATATTTGTATTTCCTGTAAGGAAGACAGACCACAAATTGCCTCTGCTATATTCATGATTAAATTATACCACAGCCAGTTAGATCAAACTCTTGTGATTTACTTTAATGATTGGTACAAAGAACTGAAACAGCTGTTTCACCTTTTTCTTGTTAAAGTATGGAAGACTCAGACTGACTTTTTCTAATACTCACCAATGGAGTAGGAACTGCTGACCCTTCTGGAGTACTGAGTTCACTGGGATTTTTGTTGGTCAACCTTTAGTTTAAAGTGGATTATTTTGTAACTGCTTGTCATTTCATTGTTTTATTTTTTGGCCATGGTATTATCTGTTTAACCAACTTGTGGTTTTTTTATTGCACCATGGTATCTTTGCCTTTATATTCTTTTGACATTTAAGAAAGTTGAAAATTCTCACATATGTGCCAAGAAAAACAAATTTAAGATTGATAATTAAACATGTAGGTAAAACTTTTTAAAACTAAATCATACATATGCTTGATGAAGTCGGGCTTCACTGTAGTACTACTATATGCTAAGTTATAGTTGATTTGATAAATTGTTTTTTGCTTAACATTCATTGGCAAATATTATATGCATGAATAGGATCAGCTAAGATATAGTAGTACCTGTGTAAATTAAATGCATGCTTAGAAGCATTCCAGTTTTATAAGTTGGTTTTTTTTGTGGGGTAAAAGACCTTGGAATGTACATGTACTGTATGCTTAGAAGCAAAGGTAGGATTTAGTACCCCAGTATGTGTAAATACTCCCATTTGTCAGGTAACTTACATTTCTTCATTGTAAATTAAACCATTTATTACAATATACAGATAATGTTTATATTGGTGGTTTGTATGGATTATAATTGTGGTGTCTCCGAAATGTGATTTTGTTTTGCGATTTTATGTTTTTGTAAGAAATGTTATGAAGGCAACTTTGTTTGATTGTTTTCTCCAGGATCTTTTTAAATGTATTCACAACACACATCCTCCTCACAAAATGACGATTCATTATAATAAGGAATTGATAAATCATCAATATAAGGACCCATTTTACAGAGGAGACAGTTTATACACTGATGTATTAAAATTGATTATATTGCTGTAAAACTGTTGATGATCTGCTTACAATATCAAAAGTCAACATTTGTTAAGAATTCCTTTCTAACACAAAGCCTGCTCATGTACTTATTTTGTCAGCATTGTAAAGTTAATGGACAATTTGTCTTCAAGTTGCATGTACTTGGCTCATAGGTAGGGTTAAACTGTCAACAGATTGCAAAACAGCTTTAGTACCACTGATGTCCTGCTAAAAATGTACAATGTAGTTTTCTTTGTCTTAACCTATGCATATGCTTTTAAAGGGGCATAAGCTACGAGTAAGAAAAAAAATAAAATATGATTTTTATTTTGTTTAATCATTAATGAAAGTGAAATAGTGAAATAATAATTCGCTTTTAGCAGCCAGTTTGGTTCAATTTTGTCAAAATAAGCTAAGAAACATCACTGTAGAATTATTCACTTGCAAGTGAATAATTTGACCTCGTTGAATCCGTATTCATGTGACCTTCAATTTAACCCTTTATCTAGAAATCAGTTATACATAAACTAGGCTACTAAAAGGAAAAGAATGTCGACATTGAAAGTGAAACAATGGGAAAAACATTTGGTTGACTGATTCGATCCACTAAAATCCATTCTTATACAGGTAAAACGATGATTAACATATTTGTTTAACCTAGGATATGAAATCAAACAGACAAATCCAATTGCATGTGTTCGCTATCTATTTATATCTATATTTATGTTTATATTGGGTTATATGACCGTCTGCAGTCTTCGGAGGTCACCTCGATGGTTAATTGACTAAGATGGCATCTAGACTAAAATACACACGAAATGCTGATACATATTATCGAATCCATGCATAGAAAATTGTTTATTTTAGACTTTATTATTTTGATACAAGTTTTAGTATGTTGTAAGTCAAATATGAGAATTTGAGTCAAATTGGTGAGCATTAATTGAAGGCTAATGCCCCTTTAATGAGGAATGAGATAGTATGGTCTATTATTTGGCAAATTACTCATTTGTTATGTTTTTTTATGCCTTTGTCCGTCCGTCCGTACGTCCCAAAGTTGGTTTCCGTTCTCTAACTTTAATTTGCCTCAACTAAATGTTATGAAACTTATACAATATGCTTATTACCACAAAACACAGATCAAGTTTGAATTTTGGTGGCGTCATTTTAACCGTTCTAGAGTTATGCCCTTTACAAATGGAAAAATTGCTGAATTTTTAGTTTCCGTTCTCTAACTTTAGTTTGCCTCAACCAAATGTTATGAAACTTATACTCAATGCTTATTACCACATTATACAGATCAAGTTTGAATTATCATGGTGTCACTTTAACCGTTCTAGAGTTATGCCCTTTACAAATGGAAAAATTGCTGAATTTTAGTTTCCGTTCTCTAACTTAAGTTTGCCTCAACCAAATGTTATAAAACTTATACTCAATGCTTATTACCACAAAATACAGATCAAGTTTGAATTATCATGGTGTCGCTTTAACCGTTCTAGAGTTATGCCCGTTTACAAATGGAAAAATTGCTGAATTTTTCGTTTCTGTTCTCTAACTTAAGTTTGCCTCAACTAAATGTTATGAAACTTATGCACAGTACTTATTACAACAAAACACAGATCAAGTTTGAATTTTGGTGGCGTCACTTTAACCGTTCTAGAGTTATGCCCCTTTACAAATGGAAAAATTGCTGAATTTTTCGATTCCGTTCCCTAACTTTAGTTTGCCTCAACCAAATGTTATGAAACTTATTCACAATGCTTATTACCACAAAATACAGATCAAGTTTGAATTTTGGTGGTGTCACTTTTACTGTTCTAGAGTTATGCCTCTTTACAAATGGAAAAATTGCTGAATTTTTTGTTTCCGTTCTCTAACTTAAGTTTGCCTCAACCAAATGTAATGAAACTTATACACAATACTTATTACCACAAAACTTAGATCAAGTTCAAATTTGGGTAGCGTCACTTTTACCGTTCTTCAGTTATGTCCCTATATTACTTCATATGATATGCAAGCGGGGGCATCATCTGTGTCCCATGGACACATTCCCAATTTTTCATCCATGATTAAGCCAAGAGTGCTTAAAATGGCGGTAAACACCAGCAAACACAGAAACAATTTTTTGATTCATTTACACTGCACATAAGGTTATTTTCAGTTTTTGGACCAAAAAAATAGCTTTTTTCATTTATATACATTGAACTACTGTTCCCACTTTTTGACTGATTTTACAATTATTTCAGTATTGTGTTTTTATTTTGATTTTCAACAATTTTGTTATGACAATTCTCAGTGCTAAGCAGAATTAATGCTTTATTAATGATCGTAAATGTAATTGTTGATGAAAGAGAGATTTGTTGTGATCTTTAGTCTATGTTTGTATGGTTTCACATTAAATGATATATTTTATAATTGGTGTGCTATTATTAAAGCCATTATCCATACTTTAAAGAGCTGTTACTAAAAAACACATGGACAGTCAGGATATAGTTTTAGAAAACTATATATGCGTTTTAAGATTTGTCTGTCTAAAACATTTATAGCATTAATGATAGGTCTTCATGGTATAAGTTCACAATTTTTATTTCTATGTATTTTAAAAATTGGTACATTATTTTATTAGAAGGAGACATATCAGTAGGTCATACCATGATGAGACAGCTACCCAACTTCTTGAAGGCATTGGATGATAGCATAAAGTCTTCAATAATATACAAGGGTCTGTACTAAGTAATTTGTGAATACAACTGATCTGCCATAAATACCAAATTGCTTATTTCCATAAAACCATGGTGTACAGGATGACAAGAACTGATTAGGTTCCAGACTTGGAATGGTGATGCTGAAATTTGGTCTTTAAATTCAGGAGTATGTGCATGCATTTTGAAAAGGATATAACCAATTCTACAAGAATACCCAAACATGTATACATATTTAGAATCATATTTCTCAGCAGATTTCAAATCTGTAACTAGCTTATAGTTTTAGAGTCATTGGTGGACTGGATATGAATTTAGACCCGAAATTTACATTTCTACTGAGCAAACCAGGGTCAATCTCTTGTCTGGAATCATACCTTTCAATTAAAACCACTCTCACAGCATCAAATTTTATTTTCTTCATTTTCAGGTACTTATAACTTGTCTTTCTCTTTTATTTAAAAAATTCACAGACATTGCACCTCAATCAAATGTTATGAAACTTATACACAATGCTTATTATCACAAAATACAGATCAAGGGTGAATTTTGGTGGCATCACTCAAACCGTTCTAGAGTAATGCCCTTTATAAATGGAAAAATTGCAAAACTTTTAGTTTCGTTCTCTAACTTAAGTTTGCCTCAACCAAATGTTATGAAACTTATACACAATGCTTATTACCACAAAACACAGATCAAGTTTGAATTTTGGTGGCGTCACTCAAACCGTTCTAGAGTAATGCCCTTTTAAATGGAAAAATTGCAAAATTTTATTTTCCGTTCTCTAACAAGTTTGCCTCAACCAAATGTTATGAGACTTATATACACACAATGATCACTCAAACCGTTCTAGAGTAATGCCCTTTATAAATGGAAAAATTGCAAAACTTTTAGTTTCCGTTCTCTAACTTAAGTTTGCCTCAACCAAATGTTATGAAACCAAGTTTGAATTTTGGTGAGTTATGCCCTTTACAAATGAATCTAGACCTGGACAGTGCATGCATTTTGAAAAGGATATAACCAATTCTACAAGAATACCCAAACATGTATACATATTTAGAATCATATTTCTCAGCAGATTTCAAATCTGTAACCAAACACTTAAAACAAAATTGTACAAGTTCAGTATCCATGGAAACATGAATACAACTGATCTGCCTTTTAAGGTGTGTTTTGACTTAAGACTATATTTAAATATCTGCACTTTTAATTATGATGACGTCATAAAGGTAATCATGACGTCATAAATACTGGTTAGCAACATCAAAGTATAAAGTAACAAACTATCAACCAAATTGCTTATTTCCATAAAACCATGGTGTACAGGATGACAAGAACTGATTAGGTTCCAGACTTGGAATAGTCATATAAACATGAGACAGGGTTAAACTAGTTTCATGAGTCAACACATCCACTTTTTCATCTTGATCCTTGGAATAAAAAAGTTCCACAAAAGAATGTACAACAAAAATCAGTTCAAAGAAGCCTTTAATGAATCAAACCCAATCCATAATTCTCTTCTATTTGACTTGTTTGTGACATTACTGAATTTTATGCCCCCCCCGTACTCGATAAAATCACGTGACTGATAAGAAATTCCAGATGCCATTTTACAACCGCAGTATCACAGATAGTAACCAAAGGGTCTTGCCGCTGAGACTATAATTGGATAAAATAATATGACTTTAGTACAGAGCTCTGCATACCATTAATACATGCTAATTAGTCATTGTTATTCCTTTTAAATATTACTACCATGTACAGATCAAGTTTGAATTTTGGTAGCGTTATGCCCTTTATAAATGGAAAAATTGCAAATTTTTAGTTTCCGTTCTCTAATTTAAGTTTGCCTCAACCAAATGTTATGATACTTATACACAATGCTTATTACCACAAAATACAGATCAAGTTTGAATTTTGGTGGTGTCACTAAACAGTTCTAGAGTAATGCCCTTTATAATGGAAAAATTGCTAAATTTTTAGTTTCCGTTCTCTAACTTAAGTTTGCCTCAATCAAATGTTATGAAACTTATACACAATGCTTATTATCACAAAATACAGATCAAGGGTGAATTTTGGTGGCATCACTCAAACCGTTCTAGAGTAATGCCCTTTATAAATGGAAAAATTGCAAAACTTTTAGTTTCCGTTCTCTAACTTAAGTTTGCCTCAACCAAATGTTATGAAACTTATACACAATGCTTATTACCACAAAACACAGATCAAGTTTGAATTTTGGTGGCGTCACTCAAACCGTTCTAGAGTAATGCCCCTTTATAAATGGAAAAATTGCAAAATTTTTATTTTCTGTTCTCTAACAAGTTTGCCTCAACCAAATGTTATGAGACTTACATACAATGCTTATTACCACAAAACTCAGATCAAGTTCAAATTTGGGTAGCGTCACTTTTACCGTTCTTCAGTTATGTCCCTTTATAACTATATGATATGCAAGTGGGGGCATCATCTGTGTCCACATGTTGACACAATCCACATTTATTTTTTCACTTCAATGAGCAACACAATAGATGCCTTTATTGGAACAGGACATGCCTACCCTTTAGGATCTTGCCCCTAATTTTGTTTTAAAGGAGTTTGAATTGCTCTTGTTTAAGTTTTCAGGGTTTTATTCTGTGCTATTTTATTTTTCAATGTATGTGTTTTTCTCCCAATAACATTCATCTATTCTTTGTCCTGTATAACCATATTTTTATTTTAAATGTTCACAATCAGTCAAGGTTAAGGGATAAACATGTAACAAGGTATACAAGTTTCATGGTGTTATTGGGTTAGAAACAATGAATTTTTGTGGATATTTGATTTTGTGGTCTGCATACAAGCCTAGATAATATGTATTTTGATAGCCGTTTAAATTTGTGCTTTGCCTACATCCACTAAAATTATTATCCCACAAATTACCCTGTATAATGAAGCCACAGTACCACATCCCCTTATTTTATATTATTATCCAATCCATAAGAGTAAGATGTCTAATCAAGAGTAACACGACAGGGGTCACTTGTGGAACAGGAACTGTTCAACCTTAACAATCAAAGGAGTTCACCCCAAGTTTTTGATGAGGTTTCTTCTTGCTCAATCTTAAGTTTTCTGTGTTTTGTGGACTTGTTTATTTTTTGTTGACAATGATGTTGTCTGTTGACAATGATTTTGTCTGTTGACAATGATGGTGTTGTCCGTTATATTTCAACGTATGGTTTTATTGTCTTCCTTGGATATACTGATCATTTAATTTTATTATAACCTATATTTCACTCAATAAGATCACCAATTTGATGCAGGTTAAGTTTATAATTTTGATTTTGCTGTAATTTTTGTACTGATTATTAACCTTAGACTAACCTAATCACATTCAAATGATTGAAGGGTGGGGCCAAAAATTCCCCATGAACAGAGATGTGCTTTTGCAAATGCAACTGCATACCAAATATCATTGACTTACCATAAGTGGTTTCCATTAATCAGACCTTATCAAAAACTTAAAACAAACTGTTAAAGCATACCCAAGAAACAGCACACCTTAGACATGTTAGACTTGTCTCTGCAACTTTATAAAGGCGAGACAGTAACTTAACATGGTTGATAAATGAATAATGAAATAAGGTCAAGGTCAAATGAAATCCATCATACAGACATTTACAGTCACTGGATCATAAAAAGGAAGATGCAAACATGTCAGATGAAAAATTCAGAACACTAGGCCTCTGAATACAAGCTATGCCTTATATGACTGTTCTACCTTATAAATATATTAGCTAATTATAATGCCATCCACTATCACAGACCATCTAGCATCCCCACACATATCAATCCAAATATTTGTTGCAGATAGGACAAAAATCAGGGGTGAACTTAGGGGCTCTAGAAAATTAATCAATTTCTACTTCACTGGTGGCATCCCTTTTATCTATCGATTAATGTTAAATTTCATAACATAAACAGTGATATTTTTCATTCATTATATTTTTAATCATACACAATTATTACCTACAATAGATTACAAATAAAGCACTGGTATCGTTTGAATGAAGATATTTAACAATAACACAATTTTGTATAAAAAATTTTGAAATATAATTCAAAACAACAAATTTTAAACAGTTTTCTGTTTAGTTTTTAAATTGAGATATTTTGGCAGTTTTTACCTCCAAAGAAGTGGCTACTGTTGATAAATGAGATTTGTCAAATTTTGGCACTTTGTGCCAAAACCCAACTTTTATTTTGTCAAAATGGAATTCATTGTTCAATTAGTTATGGACAACTTGTAAATAGGTAAACTAAATATTAATCTTATTACCAAGTCAGAAGGATCATTAACTGTTCAGTCATTTGATGTTTTGACATAAAGTTTTACATATGATTATTGAAAATCATGCAGTTATCTTTTTTGGTAAATGTTAATACTTCGGTCTTAAATTTTAATACAAAATGTACTTTTTTTCTAAGGCAACCGAATAAATTAAAATATGACAAGAGTCAAACTATCCCAATTTACAGTTTATATCAACTTAATCATTATTTGCTCAACTCATGAAGACACAATTGGTTTATGGTAGTACCTTTAGTCTTTTTACAGTGTTTAATCCTTAAAGAATTTATGTCTTAAAATTTCACCTTAATAAAGATAGACAGAATTTTTAAATAATTTGCCAAAATGTAGTTTATATCATGCTGTTTTCAAAAACAAAATAACCAGTTTAGGTCACAGAGCTTTTTTTCCAAGTTGTCAGATTCTGTAAATATTATACAAGGAAAAATTCATTTTGTGTGATAAAAAGAAAACTGGTCCATAGAATTTTAAGATAAAATATGAGAGGACAGCTCTTATAATGTGCTTTCAGAAAATAAAAATAAAAATTAGGGTCATGAGACTTGTTTTCTTGCTACAAATCAAGAGAGGTAGATTAACTACACATTCCTTTATAAAAATAATGTTATCTCAGTTATCTCCCCTTATATGACAAAGTTAAAAAAAATGAATCAAACAAAATCATAAACAGTAGTTGTTATGAATAGTCTTACAAATGAATAACATTCCTCTCTAAAAAAAAATGGCATATTTCATTAAAGATCTTGACAGATTCTGCTATCTTTCAATTCAAAATGACTAAAATTTGGTTTTAAAATTAATTTAGTTCAGTCTCAGGTGAAACTGCTTCATTCAGGTGATATTGTCTTAGATAGATTCTTGGTAGAATCAAAGTACAACTGATCTCTTGCAATTAAAATTGGTCAACACTTGAATGGTTTATGTTGTAATTTAAATTAAAAGAGTATATTGAAAGCAATAAAATTATGCATCGACAATAAGTTCAAATTACAGATTTAGAAATGCCTAGTTGTTATTCCATGAAGAGAATTAAAAATCTAAAAATTTTAAGATGAGATTGACAATTTCAGAATGAATCTCTCTTTTTATGTATTGAAAACATGAAAAACACATTTCACATCAGCGTCAAGTTATTTTGGAAATTGGTTTAGCATAGTACATGTTTAATATACATAGTATAATATTTACACAATTTTACAGAGATAAAAATAATTTCTACCTTTCTTTTTAAATAGAAATGTTGTTACCTTTCGATATACATAAATTATCGACATTAAAGACAACACCACTGATAATTACTTTGCGGTAATTTACAAGTGTTTTTGTCTTTAATGTCAATAATTTCTTACTTTTTAAAAGACAACTGTGAATATCTATAAGGTATCCACTCCTTTATTACCCTACCATTCAATCACCACTCCAGTGTTGGTTCACCCTATACAACTACATATATACAAAAACGTTAAGGAACTGTTGATTTGATAGCTCTGTTACATACATATATAAAATCTAAGACAAATTTTTGCAATAAAATTAAGATGTATTCATTGCTTTTATTACATGAAAAATATTAAATCACTTTATACACAAATAATAGCACTCAAAATAAATGTTTTATAGTCTGGATGTACATACAAACACATGTTTAAATGTACATATTACCACAAACACATGTTTAAATGTACATATTAATACAAACACATGTTTAAATGTACATATTAACACAAACACATGTTTAAATGTACATATTAACACAAACACATGTTTAAATGTACATATTAATACAAACACAAGTTCAGAAGCTGTTACTGACTAAATTAATTGATGCATATATGTACTGGTTAAGGGCATACGATACAGTTTTGATCCCATGCTGAATTTTTGACGACAGTTTGCATACAAGCTATTTTTCACCTAGTCAATTCAAATATGTAATAAAAAATATACCTTCATGTGCTACTTTTAGAGATAAATGGGGTCGAAATTTTAGACATTTACTGGACATTTCGGTTTCTTGGACATTTCTATCCAATGGAAAGACATACTAACTTTTTTGTTTCAAAAGATAAACGCAAGCGAGTTTTGTCAAAACATCTGGAATATCTTCTCTACATAAGTGTGTTTTGAGTTTGTGTAACAATTCTTTGGAAATAATTCATGTTTATTATATTTTCATGATCATAGTCAAAAAACGGCATTTTTGTCTATATATTTATCTAATTAAAAAATATTTCATCAGTGATTTGTTCATAAAAATTGGAACAAATAATGTCCATACATAATCAAGCCTAACGTAATTTTTAAAAAGAGGGGTCCATGAACTCGATTTCAAGTCAAATCAATCTGAATGATAAAAGTAAGTCGAAAATGCATCTTTTTTCGATATGTCACAGTTTGACATTGCGAAAAATGACATTTTACGTTAGCCATGTCGTGACCTCCCCTGTAACTGTATTGTATGCCCTTAAGTACAAGTCACTGTCAAAAAATTCAAAATCTTTCTTTAATATTGTTTATCAAACAGAAAGTCTGTTTAGAAATATTATTTAAACATATGAAGGGTTACTCAGTGGTATAGAACCATAGACTAGGACATAGAATCATCTTATTTATCAAGGGCAAGCTGTGATCACTAGTGTGTTGATTTTCATACGATATATTTTATGAGTATGGGACCCTACAACAAACAGTTACTGTCATTGATGATTGTATCCCGAAATTCCAATAAATGATGGATATCTACTTGTGATATCTATAATGTTGTATGTTGCTATTGCGTAGCAAAAAGAGTTAAAGACATGTGAAATGTACCAATAGACCATAGACAATACAATAGACTTAAAATCAACAACAACTGTGCTGTATTGGAACCTAATGTTCAATTTTGATAAATATTTACTTTTTTAATTATTTTGACAGAAATTTGGTTTATAAAGCAAGCTTCGATATTGTTTTGTCTGAATTATTCATCAGGTTCCAGCAGGCAGATCTCCCTCCTTTCTATGGGTTAAAGCACCCAGAAAATTTCCCAATCTTATTTGAATTCAACAAAACAAGAGTTTTACAAATGAAACAAAAATATGTGTCTGAAGTTAACATCAATATGTCATAGTTTATATGTAACAGTTTTAAAATAAAAAGTCAGGTGAAGGTAACTGGTCACTGACGGTATCTGGTCACTGCCAGTTACTGGTCCTTGACCTGTATATATACATAAATCAAAGTACATTTCAGATTAAAATCTTGTATGCGAGTTATACAAATTTATTTTTTCATAACTATAAGTTCTAAGATTATATTTATTAAACAAAAGCTTAACAACAGACAACAAACATTTTACACTGTAAATTTATACAACCCACTACCAGTGACTTCAGTAAAAAGTAGTCAAATCTGATTCACTCAAATACTATAAAACAATCACCATCATTTCTTAAGAACTAAAATCATCAGACAATAGAATAAACATTTTTTTAAATCTGTTATTTTTAAGGCAGCACAAAAAACAAACATAACAAATATCTTATACAGATAAAAAATTCTTAAGCTCATTTTCTAAACTTTCATGGTCAAAGTTGACAAAATACGTTTCTAGTGTTTAAAAACCCAGATATGTTTTTTTTTTTCCATTTATCGACTGCTTTTTCACTTTGCTGATAATCTTATTGTGTGCACATAGCAGAGGGCATATATTATGCTGTAAATATTACTTAAAAATTTAACTCCTTTTAGTCAAATATATCACTTGGATATAAATTAAAAGTGATCATGCGCTAATTTGTCTTATCCATACATAAAATATATTTTACAATAAGGATTTGGCACATTTTGTCAGCTAAAATTCACAAAATTCAATGACAATCTTTTGGATATAATGTGACTTTCTGCAATTATCAATCTTATACAATATACTATAAGGTAGATTTGTTCTTGAATAAATACATACATTGTAAATTGTTTGGCATAGTTTTGATTTGCTTAATCTAAAGTTAACGTAATTAAGTGATAAATGGATATGTACTTGTTAATAATGAAAGCAGCAAATAATGATAAGAATATACAGATTAATGATTTGTAGCTTTCATCATTGTGATTAGTTAAGAAATATTATAACAAATTGATATAAAGTAATATACTTTGAAATGGATGTGTTAGTATTGACTTGAAAGCTCCCAACAACATGATGTGAAATGTTGGCATCAAATACCCTCAATCAGCAAAAAACCTGCAGCTCCCATTAGACAATTACTTAAAAAGTCTGCTCAATCTCTACTTCCACAAAACTAAATTGACAAGAATTAATTTCTCGATCTAAAAGAAACTATTGATAAGTGCACTGGAGAAAAAGTCAAATTGACTGATTTGCAAAAATCACTACACAATCTGCAAACAAGATAAAAATTAAATCAGAAGAAAAGTCAACTGGAGCAAAAATAAAATGGTATTATTATGTAACTTAACTTATAATAAAATTTAGGCCAATAATTCTAAACAAAACAAAAACATTTTGGTAAATTAACTTTCATGAAATTAGTCCAAGGGTCATAATTACCCCAAAAGTATGTCCACTTGAACAAAAGGCAAAATATACCTGTAATTCTTCATTATGCTACACCATTTTCAATAGACTTGTTAAAATCAGCAAGAAACACCAATAAAATATTGATAATTGGGGTAATTATAGAAATACTGAATTGAGTAAAAACAACTGTAAGACATGGAAAAATAGAATATAATGCTTATAATGTAAACAAAATTGAATTTGAAGACTTCTTCACATCATGATAAGTTTCAGATTAGTCCCTATACAACAAGAGGATATATAATATAATTAGTTTTGAATTAGTCTGGATAATCAAGGACTGTTTCAAATCTTGATTGGTTTTGAACTAGTCTGAATAATATAGGACTGTTTCAAATCATGATTAGTTTTAAACTAGTCTGAATAATACAGGACTGTTTCAAATCATGATTAGTTTTAAACAAAGCCTTAGTTTTGCATGATCACAGATATAATATTTCATGAGTTTATGCATGTCTATAACACATCCCAGAAGTTTTTCACACCTTTCGACACTTTACCCAACAAAACGGAACATTTAACTAGGTGGTGGAAGCATATAGAAGTCTTTTGTTAGATCATTTGTTATCTTCACAATAGGTTCTGGCTTGCCATCAGGGATACTTGCCTCTTGTATCATCCACTCCACCTGTATAGTAAAAATAAAATGAAATTCATATTATGTAGAAAATATCACATAATAAATATAAAACTATGTGAATTGGTGAATTCTTATAAAAACAACAAACAACTCTCCAAAATAAAACAAGTCTTCATGTTTATATCTAACATAGCTACAGATCAGTTACAATCTCCAATCTCCTGAAAACATTTTGCTCATATCAAAACTTTTTGTTCATTGACAAGTACTGTGGATTCATTATTATTTGTTGGATATCATTTTTCGTGGATTTCGTTGGTATAGGTAAACCATGAATTTAGATGTTCAACGAAGTACACATTTTCTATAGGCTTGAATGCAGACTAGGCAAAACACGAAAATCAAATATCCATGAAAATGCAATTTTCCCTCAATCCACGAAAATTGGTATCCAAGAAAATAAATGAATCCACAGTATGCATCTTTCGGTTTATTTGACTATCCTGGCTGAATCCACTGGTAGCTTAATGTTAATAAGGGTATTCTGGTGTAGGAATATTTTTAGCAATATTTTTACCTTAACAGCAGTGAATAAATTATGGTGTGCCAAATCATTTGCACTGTGTGTCAATACTATGTTTTTATTTTGATGTAATAAAATTCATTAGTTATTGGTGACAATTTAAGACATGTATATCATCTTTTTATTTGTTGTTTATTTGTTTCAGAGATGAGAATGATAAAAAATCACACATATCAATAATTTTGAAGGTCATATGACTTCTTTATTCAACATCATAATACCTGTTCCATCATCTGCTCGAATGTCATGTTGTTGGCAGCCTTACACATCACAGACATTAGTGCACCAATTACCCATGATCCCTTCACTATTGAATCACATCTTCCTGAAACATTTCATAATACTAAAAAGTAACAGCGTTTTCATCTATTTTGCATCTTTATTAAATAACATATTAAGTAAACACTGTGGCCTATAATTGCTTACTACAACTTTATTTTAACTCTGAAAAATAATTGTCCCATTGGCAATCATACCAGATTCTTCATTTTTATGTGAATGAAATAAATAGTCAAATCAGACACATTTGCAAAAGAATATGAATAGAAAAAACAAAGGATATGAGATAACCATCCAGGACACAAAATCAGTACCGGTATATGCACAGTAAAAAAACACAAAAAAAGCAAAGGAACAGCACTTTTATTGCTGTTCTTCATCTTAAAGTCACAGTGAGACCTTCAACACGGAGCAAAAAAACTCTCACCTCACTGCAAGTTTAAGACGGCCCCTAGCACCAGTTTGAGCGGAATTCTTTGCAAACTAATTCGGATAGACTTTGTAAGATGTAACACCACCAATCTGGGCCCAGACATACTGTAAAGTAATTCATATCTAAAACAAAATAGTTCCTATGCACAGGTGTAAATGTAAAACAATGTTGATTATATTTTGGTAATTTAGGTATCAAATGAAAGGTGAAGGACTGAAGATACTTGTAGAACACATTAAGACTGATAATTTTCAATAATACAAAAATGTATGAATGAATTCTAGAAAAATGTTACAGAAGTATGTTACAGATGAACTGGCAGAGGTAAACAGTATATCACCTCCCTCATTTGGAGCTTGGGTATAATAACATTTTATAAAGACACCTATAAAAAGTCATGATTTAGGGGACAGACCCTCATATTTTCTTCGAATTTGAAGAACAAGGAAGAAAATTCAATAGACTCGCATATCAATGGTATTTCATATTTTTCTTCATAAATTCATACAGTAAGATAAATATCAAAACTTTTAAAAAAAAATTATAAAAAACTGCAGCTTGATCAATTTGGAAAGGGGCAGCTCATATACTGCAAAACATTGAGATACATGTACATGGATGCTCCTTCAAAAGTATACCAATTATCAATGATCTATCGTAACTACTTGTTCTAAAATACACTTAATAAAAAACATGAGTAGTAACTTCATTTACAATACCAATGCAGGAAAAGAACATCTTTTGTCTCTATCTTGAAGACATTCCTTGCAAGCAAGACAAAAACTGTTTAGTACTGAAAGCATTCTTAGTTCAAAACAAAAATTTAAATCAAATGCAAAAATTTGCTTGCTTTATCAAATTATTTTCAATTTGAAAAATATATTGCATTTAGAAGGTTGTAATACTTTCCAAACATAAATGTAACGATGGTGTCAAATTATTTAATCTTGCTTTCAAATTTTAATATCTACATCCTATATAAAAATAAGGAGATGTGGTATGATTGCCAATGAGACAACTATCCACTACTTTGATACGTACCCAGTGTTGAAGCTTTACATATGTATGTATCTAGATTGTTTGTCACAGCTACAGAATCTCTCTGATCTGCCAGGACCTGTCTACCACTCTCTGTCCTTAAAAGTTGTTTAGGATTTGTGAAAGGTGTCTCCTGCAAACCTCTTGAATATACTTCATCATGAATATCACTTCCTGTATCAAAATAAAATCATATAAATCTATAACTGTATACATGTATGTAAATTCTATATATAGGAAGCATGACATCCAAAACAGTTTTATTTTCCATGCATGTTCTGCAAAATTTATTTGTGTCCTACAGACAGTGATATACTGACAGCTGAAATGGACAATACATAAGGGTTTGCCATTTAAAAATAATAAACTGTTAACAATAAAATAAGTTTGGAGTAGATCAATTCAGGAATATTGGAGTAAATGTGTGATTTGTGCAGAATTGCCTTAAATGTATACGTAACAATTAAAGTTCCCCAACTCTAAAAAGACAAACTGGAAAATTAAAAAAATTACAATAGAGCTTCCTTTCATCATTCCCCACAATAATGTAAAGTTTGGAGGAAATCAATTCAGGAATACTGGAGTTAGTGCATGATTTGTGGAAAATTGCCTTAGATCTAAGGGTCAAAGTTCCTTAATTCTGGAATGATAATATTTAATTTTTTAAAAATTGAAAGGGAGCTTTCTACCGCCAATTCTAAAGTTATATGAGAATTGGTTATAGCGAATTTTTGTTTTCTTATGAAGTTTTCACAGACGAACATTGGCATACCATAGTACATGTAAGTCCCCTCATTCAAAACTGTAAATGGTCATCAAAGAGCAATTTCTCCAATAAGGAGTCAACTGACAATTTCAGCCATTTGACTTATTTGTAGATCTTGTATACAATGATATTTTGATAAGTTTATGTTCTATGTTTCAAGAGTCGAATGATTTAACAGTAGTTACGGATCTGGCTATGATTTTACTTAGTTATAGCTCTTTTCTGAGATTTAGTGAGTTGATTAATCTGAAGTTTAACAACATTATTTTTAAAGAAAACTATTTAATTGTAAAGATAAATAAATTGCTTCGCCAATCGCAGCTGGATACGACCACAGAGGTCCAAACCTGAACAGTTAAGGGCAAAAATGGACACAATATTCGCACTTGATACAGGTCTAAATTTGGACACATAATAGGTTTCTGACACAGAATAACTGTAGTCAAAGAACTTAGAATTGGTTATATGATTTGAATTTATATTCAATTTCTTGCTTTTGTGCAATACACTGTGCTGTTGCGCAATACCTTGTAAATCTGTTTTCAGACGATTAGCAATTGTGACACACAAGTTTTCTTTGGAAAATTGACAATTTTTAAATCTTGAAGAAAAATTGACCCCCTCCCCTTTTTTGTCAAAATAAAATATAAAAATATTTGAAGAAATTTTCTTTTTACTTTCTGAAATCTTGATAAAAATTGTCCCCATCCCCTCCAATTTTTTTACCACCCCTCCCCAATTTAATTTTTAACCTTCCCCCTCTTTTCCAAAAAATTCTTTCCCTCAAGATATGGTCATAATCTCAATTCAAATTTCCAATGGAGTTTGCATCTATAAAACCCATATAAAACCATCATTAAAGTATTGAAATAGAAAATGACATACATAATCATGGCTAAAATTAATATACCTTCATCAGCATTTAATAGTAACTTCAAAAATAAATTGACAGCTAATCACCTCAAGACAATACAACATTTCTTTATAACAAAACCATTGTAAGGAGGTAACTCTTAATGCTAAAACCCAAACAAATGATATTGATCACAAATAAACAATTCTGAATATGAAAATTTTTACCACTGAACCCTTTGATATACACTATTATTATACATGTTATATTATTTATACTTCCATCACAGTATTTGATGTTTCTAGAAACAGCTAAAAATAATTCATACTAGAACTAGCTGACAACTGTACATAATTCAAAAGCAATGTAAGGAGGTAATTCAAATATAACATTGTAATTATCATCTTTTAAATTTTATTTAATGTTTAATAAATCAAACAAAACAAATTTTATAGCCTTAGGACCAAAATTTGGATTAGAAAATGGGCACAATAACCAAATACACAGTTAGATTCAGCATATGAAAAAAATGTAATACTAATAGCATGAAAAATTGTAATACTTATAGCAAAAAGTCCCAACATAAAGAATCAAAGCTTTCTTAAAATCAAAATCCCAAAATATTATTCTCTTCTATATACTGTAAAATATCATGAATCAATCGAATGCTATCACTTATATAATGCTTAATGGTCCAATATCTATTTCATAGAGATCCAAAGACCAATACTTAAGTAATTGTCCATTAACCAGGAAACCCTTGTTTTTCCCCCCTTTTTTGCCCCTAATTCCTAAATGGTTTGAGCCATAACCCCCCAAAGCCAATCCTAACCATCCCTTTGTGGTATGGAAACTTGTGGTATAATTTCAGAGAGATCCATACACTGTTCCACAAGTTATTGTCTGGAAACTAGAAAAATGCTTATTTGGGCCCCTTTTGGCCCCTAATTCCTAAACTGTTGGGACCATAACCCCCAAAATCAATCCCAACCTTCCTTTTGTGGTTTTAAACCTTGTGTTTAAATTTCATAGATTTCTCTTCACTTATACTAAAGTTATTGTCCGAAACCAAATGTCTTTGGACGACGCTGAAGCCGGCGACGACAAAGGCGACAATGATGACGAGTGATACCAATATACTACCGCAAAATTTTTGCGGTCGTATAAAAAGTAAAACCGATCAATACAGAGCCGGAGATGAAGTTTTAGTTTCAAAAGGTCAATCATTGGCTTGTCCATTTGACATGTTATTAAAGTATATTGGTATGGCGCATTTAGATATTTTTTCTGATAAGTATTTGTTTTATCCATTGTACAAATCTAAGAATAAGTCTGGTTTAGTTCAGGTTAATAAACCGATCAGTTATAGTACAGCTAAAGAATGCATCCTGAAATGATTGAAATTAGTTGCACCAGAGTTAAATTTTGGTTTGCACTCTTTGAGGTCTGGTGGTGCCACTACGGCGGTCAGTTCTGACGTTAATGAAAGGTGTTGGAAGTGCCATGGTAGATGGAAAAGCGATTCTAGCAAAGATGGCTATTTAGCAGATTCTATTGAAAACAGATTAAAAGTGTCTAAGCAATTAGGTTTATGATTTATTAATCGCAAGTTTGGTGTTAAGATAATTTTATTCTTTGTTGTTTTCTATATACAAGCAGCAAGCTAGTGGACAAACATACATTTGTGTTTTAGTTGTGTTTTTTGTAAAAGTTGTGTTATGTTAAAAACATAAGGTATAGAGAAGACTTCCTAATTTCCGTGGTACAAATTAATTGTCTTCTCACATAATAGTTCGAAGGCATATGAATTTTTGGGGTGGGAAAAATTATTTGTTAAATGATAGTTGTATGAATGGTCATTTCTAGCCCTGCTTTACTTGAGTGAACATCAAATTTTTAACATGTACGTTAATGTATGTCAAAAATGTTTTTTTTATAAGTGTGTTCATATTGGCATTTAAGTTTGTTCTTAAGGTTAGGTTGTATGGCTATACAAACATAATCTGATTTGTTTTTATTCAGACTCATTTTTGTCTTCAAATTATTTTCATATAGCCGCAGTCCTTTCACTGATTGTAGATTTTTTGCATTTAAATGTTTTCTTTAATGTTTTTTGAAAGTTCCTATATCAAGTGAGGTCCCAACACTTGGGTTTCGCTTGGCATTGACAAAAGGACACAGGTTTCTAAAAATAGTTTTTCCTGGTCAGCCACGAAACAATTAGATATAAACGTAGAGGAAATTGGAAGTCATTATGATTGCCACAGTTTAATGTGTATTGATGCGACATGTTTGTATATATTTATTGAATAAAGCTCAGAAAATAAACAAGCAGAAAGCTAGTCGACAGACATACATTTGTGTTTTAGTTTGTCTTTTTGGTAAAAGTGGTGTTATGTTAAGAACATAAGGTATAGAGAAGACTATGAATAAACTCAGCAGCTCAGAAAATATACAAGCAGCAAGCTAGTCGACAGACAAACATTTGTGTTTTAGTTTGTCTTTTTGGTAAAAGTGGTGTTATGTTAAGAACATAAGGTATAGAGAAGACTATGAAGTCCTGTATTAGTTCCTTTAATGGAGAAATGTGCAACAAAAATATTTATGTTGATTCAACATATAGCAAAATAAAAAGTATGGGCAAACAGAAAGAAGTTTTCTGACGATCAGAAAAATATGCTCACACATTACAAATTGATCACTGTCAAGCTGCTGACCCAATAAGAAGACACTCTGTGAAGAAGTTTCTGAAAGAAGTGCAAAAAAATATTTGTTGTAAGGAAAAACGGACAGTTATTGCAATACATGTATATCATCCACTTTTAGAGTTGGGGATATAGTTAATATTGTTTAATTTGAGCTTACCAATATCACAGTCGTCTAGAATAAATATCTTTGGTTTTCCCTTTAGACCTTGGACTTCATCAAACCTAGTTGTGATGGCAAAGTACTCAATCCGCTCTCCACTGGTACCATACATACCATACTGATCACCCCTCGATATAATTATCACAAATAATGAATGAACTGAATTAAAATCACGTTGCATTTCATCATTCAATATGTCAGTGATTTCCTGAAATAAAGACCTAAAATAAATTCTTGTGCATCTACAGAAAAACAATATTGTATTTTAACTTTTACATTCCAGATTTTTTCACACTAAAAAAAGAGAATTATGAAGTCCTCATCATAGCTATTTCAAAACCATTTATCGGTAAATGGTTTCAATTTCATGATTGTTGGAGAAAATTTTAAACGTGTTCATAAGGTTTTATTTTCATGATTTTCTTGTCCTTGATTCTTATTTTCTTTGAAGGGGAAGGCCTGGGCTATACCTAAATAATTGCAGTTAAGTTCATATGAAAAACCAGTTATATATATTCAGGAGGTAGGCTTATGTTAAGGGAAGTAACTCTTGATAATAACTGTCAAACATTTTCATAAATATGTTTGAAGATTCTTAATAATGAATATTATTATAGTATTATATCAGTTACAGGTAAATTAATTTATCCTGTAAAGACCTTTCTACTATACAAATACAAGTGTACAGATAACACGAAGAGATGAACTTACAGTATACTATATAGTCTCTTTGTATCTTGATTCTGTAGAGAGCAAAAGGTTTTATTCAAACTACTGTTTGTGTCACAGTTTAATTTGGTTTGTGGTCCTTGCTAAAGTCATGTTGGGTTCATTCAAAAACAAAATCAATAGTTGGGAAGTAAAAGAACTATATGTTTGAGCATAAATCATGTTAAATTGCAAGATACAAAACAATACTTGGATTTGTAGGAAACTATAAAATGTATTTGTACTCGTTAAGAAACAGGAGAAAAGCTCTAGTGCCTCACTTTTCTCTCTGTTCCTAAGGCTCTTACATATAAATTTAATAAATAAAAATAATTGATCGCCACTGATTTTTTATCTTGTCTGAGAGATTGCTGATATACACCTATGAAATCAGTTTTATAAAAATCAGGCAAGAATTTTACATGTGAGAGCGCTAACAAGACAGAACAAACAGACGCACAGACGAATGCCCAGTATTTCTATGTCCCCAGCAACGCATCACAAGTGGGACATGAAACTATGATACGATCCTTCTCAAAAGCTTACTTGAGTTATCATCTAGAAACCATTTTTTTACCACAGAATTCTAAAACTGTATAGGGATTGGAAAAGCTTTATAATTAAAAGTTTCTGAAACCAGTTTCGAGTGATACATTTTTGTATTTAATCATTTAAAATTATTCCAGGCATTTTTCAGTACAGGTATATTCATGTATTTTTAAAGGACCTTCCAAATATAAATCCTAATCGTTATTGCAGAAACGTTGATAATTTAAGAATTTGACCAGCATTTTTATATCATTTGAGAATAATCTAACTTAAATCATTTAAACATATTTTTGATTTTTCGGGTGTCAAATGTATGTTTGCAAAACCGTTTTTTTTTTTTGGCGGGGTTCATGTTGGTCAGTCTTTAGTTTTTTATGTTCTGATTTGTAAACTGTTGTTTATCTTTTGATTGTGTTTAGTTTTTTACCATGACATAGTCAGTTTGTTTTCAACTTAAAAGTTTGAATGTCCATTTGGTATCTTACGCCTCTCTTTTATATGCAGATTTTCATGACCTGGACAAGTTTTTCTAGAAATGCTTTTTAAACAAAAGTTGAAATACACTCACAGCTGATGTTTTATTTTATGTATTTGTAAGTCCCATTTGAACTGCTTTTTCATCTGCTGAAGCCATGTACATTCAACGTCAATACCAGTTCCTTGATATAAAGCTTTGTCTCTACTCTGATTGTTCAGTAAACACAAAACTCTAGACTGCTTTCCTGGGTCTGTATCATATGTCTGTAATGAAAAAGAAAATCATGTATAAAAATATACTGAATATTTGAGAAACATTGTTACAATTTCTTAATATATAAATAGGTGTCCAAAACTGGAAAATTTACAATAAGGAACAAAAATCATCTCTCTCGAAGATTTATGCATAGTGTTTCCTGTGTGAAACTGCAATTTCCAAAATCAAGAAAAGCATAAGGGTTTGCTTTTATTATAAGATTTATTTAAGATAAAGGTAGTATAGCAGTTCCATGAAAATATTAGATTCTAATAGTGTAAAGACTTTATATATATATTAAAATATATATATATAAAGTGCCTAGAAAATCAACCTAACAATGTTAGAGTAGATCTGATTCTTTACCCCTGGCCACGGCTGGAACCTGTACTTTTCACTTCATACTTCTACGACATATATATATATATATATATATATATATATATATATATATATATATATATATATTAGATATTGCATATCAAATAAATATAATACTAGATTCCTGCTTAAATGTGGAAAATGCAAGTTACTTTTCTGCTACATGCTGAATCCTTATATTTTTAATGATACAATGAATATTATAATTGTACCTTGCTTAATCTAAAAAGTTCCACTGAACTTTGAGAAAATCTCATTCAAGTTACTTTATTTACTAAATCAAAGACAGTAAATAGTGAAATAAAATTATGTGATGTAAGAAGATCAATTCGCCGTTACAAATCTAAAGGACTATGAATAATTTCTTTGCTTGTACCCCAAAATGAAAACAACGTCACACCACTGGTATAATTTCCATTGTTCAGGACATTGTGAGCTAATCACAACGTTTTGATTTATACTTTAGAAAATTTTACCCAGAATGCATTAGTTTCTGCAACAGTGAATTTGTAATGTAGAATATTGTTTCATACCCTGTTTGACAGGAAATTCTCATCTAGATATTTCTTTCCTTTCTTTATCATATTCAGAGAATATGTCTCTGATGAAGGCCATCCTGTAATTATAAAGTACAATAAATATCTTTGTTTTTAATATTGTGGAATACATAACCTCAGATTAAACGCATCATTTAATATTGCAAACCAACAATGATAATAATATAAAAGATTAGCAATCCATTGTCCCCAGTTGATGAGGCACATAGTTTATATGTCCAAGGCCAACAAATCCAGTCAATTTTTTTTTAAGTATCTTTTAAACTTTTTCGTAAGTATCTGATTAGAATTTAGGAGTATGAAACTATGATTGCTAACAATGTAATTTTCCACATAATTTCTATTTCCAAAGAGTTGATCAATGCTTACTTTCAAATCAATCACAGACATTGCTGATATAAATTTCATAACAATCCTATAAGCAAGGTAGACTTGAAAGTAGCTTACATAAAATTTTCCATATAATTTATATTTCCAAGGGGCATTACTCCTTTTCGTTGATTTTCAGACTCGTACAAGACATTGCTTTTATAATCTTTAATACAAATTTCATAGTTAATAAGACGTATCATTGTAATTCAAATGAATAAATTTTCCTTAACATTTCAACTATTATGAACAGTAAGATTGTAACCTGTCAGTCACCATTTCCTGGCAGATGCAAGACTCATATATTTGGAGGACAATCCTTGCATTACAGCATGTTGACAAACTTAAATTACAACATCATTGTTAATTAACATCTTTGAACATATATATATATCGCTGATTGCTGTATAAGTAAAAGGTATGACAAATATGAAGACTGATTGGTGTTTAACACCACTTTCAGCACTATTATGCTATTTCGTGGCGGTTCACTTTTAGGATGAAAAGAGTTTACTTATCAATTCTGTGTATACTTGACAATTAACCTGTTAATAGTTTTATGCATATAAATGTATGAAACACTTAAACAGCAATAATCTGGGAATATGCAGGGAAATCTTCGCTGTGTCAAATTTTTGCAACGAACAAAGGGAAATTTAAACACACACAAAAAACCCTGAAACAGTATATCAAAAAGCTCCTAAATTAAGAGAGGGTATCATTAAAGGGAAACTTCACAAAAAAATCAAAATTTGATATAATGTTTATTCAATATAAGTATGCATATTTGCATTAATATTAATGTTTTATTCTCCTCAATATGTGATCAAATTGGATTTTTAAATCCGACTATCAATTTTCAACATGTCGCCATCTTGATAGCATCTTGATACAAATAATCACGTGATATCTAAATACCACAAAGTCCCAAAACAAGCATGGCATACCGGAGTTTCATTCCGTGTCAATATGATGTTGATGTGTTTCTGTTTAAACTACTTTCTATGTAATATATTTATTCATTCTGGGTTCTTTCCTTATTTGATAATCGGCATGGCTTAATAAATTAATGCCAGATGTCATGTCAAAGTTACACATTCAGATATTCTAGCGAATTCCTGGCGGGCATAACATTTCACAATGCGGGTATCCATGCATGGTTGCTTTCCTTTGGAGTGAACCAGGTCTTCACAGGTAAAATTTTTGAAACATGTCATACCAAATGCTGCCAGATGTAATATACATCCTGTGTACAATTTTCCGACACTGATAGTCATATACAAGATATGAATAATGAAATCATACAAATATACAATTGAGTGTGTACAGTTTATTTATCACAGTCTATACATTAATGGAATGTATAATGAACGAAATTTATGATTATTAGGAGATGCACCAGCTGTTGAAGATAAAGATGAGAATGCCTTCTAACGGTTAAATTTTGACAAAAAAAATAGTATAAACTTGATGTTCATAATAATTATGGACATTTTGTTAATTTTATATAAATTTCAATTTACATTCAATATTTGATATATTTGGCTGTAGAGCACAGAAACATATGCATTTTGCACACAAATTTAAGCAAGTGAACCTTTGGTAAACAGAAAGAAAGTCACTGGGGCAGATCAATACGTCACAATTAACATTACAATTGTTTGAAAATACATGTAGAAGAGAAACCTCTTGAACTTTTTTCTATTTACTATATATAGAACTATTCATTTTAAAGTCTTGGAAATTGTCCATTACCATTGTTCAATGAAGACTTATCAAATTTAAATCGTACAAGGCATATAGTTGTGGGCACCATGAAGCCAATTTGACAGCTTGACCCCATTTTCTGTCTATTTCATGTTACTGAGAGAGCGTATCACTTTCCTTTATCATTTATGTAGCGCTTCACGTTTTAGTTATTGTAAGTCAAAGTGAAAACAATCACTGTGTATATATATAAACGTCTTACTTTTGTAAATGTGCTACTAGCCATGACAAAGGCAGCAATGCAGTTCTTTATTCTGTTTTTGTTATTTCAACTATTTACTCTTCTGTGTATGCTATACGGTCCATCATTCTGTGTTATGCAGGTCAACAGACAATGGCACATTTTCTGTCTATTTATTGTTAAATGAGCAAGCGTCCTACTTTCCTATATTACTATTTAGCGCTTCACTTTTTAGTAAATTGCATGTCAAACTGAAAACGGTGAATTGTATTTACTACATGTAGCTCGTATGCTTAAACCATTGACCCACTTTTCTGTTTATATTTACACTTTATTCCATTATTGAAATAACCGGTTATCGACATTCTGCTAAAAAGTAATTATGTGGATCTTTACAAGAGTTTTCAACTGAGACTCCAGGTGAAACTCCTCTTGGTGCGATAGTCATTTTGAATGCAACATAAAAGTCGGGCACGTTACAGGTCTAATACACCAATATTGAAAATAAAATTTACATGGCGATTTTCAAATATTTGGATTAGAGCGTTCCCGATGGGGTTAGAAAAGTGCTTCGGAGGTACCAAATTATTTCAATGCTATTTTGTCCTTTTCTATACATCTTTAATTTCCTGATTCTTTATTCTGTGAAATACATGTTAAATATTTCATGATTTATTACATAATTTGCAATGGAGGATACGCAAAAGATAATAAAATATTCCATGGAAGTCAATGTATTTGCCACCCTGTCTCCCCCCTGGATATTAAATTATTTTTGTTTATATACATGTATGTGTATTATACTTGCCCTTGTGTCGTATTATTCATTCGTATTGACATTCACACCTGGAACGGTGTACCCTAGAGGTTTCAACGCACTCGGATAAAGATCAAAAGAACAGTTATACAGAATTAATACTGAAAATCATGCACGTTGTACTGTATTTTTTCAATTGCAAACTTTACAATACAGATAGTAAAAGAATTCCGTAAATAAAGTAAATTAAACACATTCATATAAATGCAATTGATAATTTTCTAAACACAATTAGTACATGTCTTAGTTTATACACTCCTTTTTTTGGGGCCATTTTTATTTATATATAAAATTATTCAATTAGGATTAATTCGGTTTTTTATTATCACAATAAAATATTCATCTGGCATAATCTATTTAAAACCGAGATTACGCAAAATATAAAATATATACACGGCGATCCAGGTATTTTATCACCATGCATCGTCCTTCCCCAAATGATTTAATTTCTTCTTTAATTTTTGTGTCTCAAACTCGCACTTCTCTCTTATCATCCTTTCGAGATGTTATTCATGTGTGTTGTACTGTTGAATTTTTTCAATTGAAAACGGATAAATAATTCACACCTAGAACGGTGAACCCTGGAGGCTAAAATACACTCGAATGAAGATCAAAAGAATAGATTTACAAAATCCTAATCTTTTAATTACCGGGAATTTAACCATGCCTTCACCAGGTATTGTCAGGGTGGGCCGGTCAGAGTATACTACATGCATTAATATTGTATTTACACAGTCCTAGCAGGAAAATGTTTGCTAGGCTGAATTAAAAGGTCAGAAAACATACATTCATTGTCATCACATTATCAGTTATATACGTTTGTTCAACATATCCGTCGGAAAAAAGATTTTACAAAAAAATATTTTATTGTACAATTCACTTTTATTACTATACGCATATCAGTAATCCATAAAATATATATCTGCCTTTACCATAAGAATTTAAACAGTTGCACGGCTGTTCGTTTTATTATTTTTATTATGAGTTGGTTAATAGCTATGCAAAATAGTCATCGATGAGCTTTAAATTGCTTTATTAAATGATTAACAAACAAGACATTAATTGATGAATAATTCTACTCCCGGCATGCCACAGTTTAAAAGTACGTCACAATAGACTGGTAATTTCCAATAAAAGAAATTAATAATTTCCAATTTTCTTCTTTATTAGTGTTCATATCTCGATAAAACTTGGTGAATGTGTTTTTTATGTTATTATGAACATAATAAGATGATAAGTAAAAAATCGTAAATTTTCCCTTTAATACAAGAGGTGAGACAGGATGGGACCCTGAGGCTCAACATACCATTTTCTTTCAGACACAGGGAAATAAATATGCTCTATCTTCCAATTTAGTCAAAACTATTTATGCCTTTAACATTGAACAAGAAATATAATGTATGTAATGCCCACTTGAATAAAGTTTTCTTCATTCTGTACATAAACTTGAAATGAATCACTTTTTACCAGTTTAATAACCTTTAATCCAAAAAAAAAAAAGAGAAGCAAATCAACCATTTGGGTGAAAAAAATATCCAAGGTTACATTTGTAAATTATGTACCATGGCTAGTTTTCATTGTCAGTAAATTAGAAGTAACAATTTCACCAGAAATGCAGACACACAAGTATTTTGAATAAGTTTATTCTTGTAAAGACAGAAGGGTACATTTTTGTGCTTCGAAGAGCAGATGAACAAGTTAAGGTAGGCCCTGGTAAGTGCATTAAGAGTTTGCCACCCAACATAAGACAGATTCTTTCTTTTAATAAGTGCCGACTAATAACCTATCTGCCAACACATAAGAACATACATATATTGACTTTAACACATTAAAGTAGGGATTACTGACCTGACTACCTCTTCAAATTATATATAAAATGCTCCGCAGGGCACAGCTTGATACGACCGCAGAGGTCGAACCCTGAATAGTTGGGGCAAGTATGGACACAACATTCAAGCTTGATACAGCTCTGAATTTGGATTGTGATTAAATATTTGACACAGCATAGGTTTCTGACACAGAATGAATGTGGTCTAAGAACTTAAAAATTTTAAATTGGACATTCACCTATTATGGTCCAATATCCAAAATCTAAATACATGGTTAGATTCAGCATATCAAAGAACTCCAAGAGTTCAATTTTTGATGAAATCAAACAAAGTTTAATTTTGGACCCTTTTGACCTCAATGTGGACAAAGTTGATAACGGGGCCCAAAAATCAAAAATCTAAATACATGGTTAGATTCAGCATATCAAAGAACCCCATATATTCAATTTTGTTGAAATCAAACAAAGTTTTATTTTGGACCCTGATTTGGACCAACTTGAAAACTGGGCCCATAATTAAAAATCTAAATACATGTTTAGATTCAGCATATCAAAGAACCCTAAGAATTCAATTTTTGTTAAAATCAAACTAAGTTTAATTTTGGACCCTTTGGACCTTAATGTACACCAATTTGAAAACGGGACCAAAAATTAAGAATCTAAATACACGGTTAGATTCAGCATATCAAAGAACCCCAATATTTCAATTTTGATGAAATCAAACAAAGTTTAATTTTGGACCCTTTTGACCTCAATGTGGAAAAATTGATAACGGGGCCCAAAAATCAAAATCTAAATACATGGTTAGATTCAGCATATCAAAGAACCCCATATATTCAATTTTGTTGAAATCAAACAAAGTTTAATTTTGGACCCGATTTGGACCAACTTGAAAACTGGGTCCATAATCAAAAATCTAAATACATGTTTAGATTCAGCATATCAAAGAACACTAAGAATTCAATTTTGTTAAAATCAAACTAAGTTTAATTTTGGACCCTTTGGACCTTAATGTAGACCAATTTGAAAACGGGACCAAAATTAAGAATCTAAATACATGGTTAGATTCGGCATATCAAAGAACCCCAATAATTCAATTTTGATGAAATCAAACAGTTTAATTTTGGACCCTTTTGACCTCAATGTGGACAAAGTTGATAACGGGCCCAAAAATCAAAAACTAAATACATGGTTAGATTCAGCATATCAAAGAACCCCATATATTCAATTTTTGTTGAAATCAAACAAAGTTTAATTTTGGGGACCCCAATTGGACCAACTTGAAAACTGGGCCCATAATCAAAAATCTACATACATGTTTAGATTCAGCATATCAAAGAACCCTAAGAATTCAATTTTTGTTAAAATCAAACTAAGTTTTATTTTGGACCCTTTGGACCTTAATGTAGACCAATTTGAAAACGGGACCAAAAATTAAGAATCTAAATACACGGTTAGATTCGGCATATCAAAGAACCCCAATAATTCAATTTTGATGAAATCAAACAAAGTTTAATTTTGGACCCTTTTGACCTCAATGTGGAAAAATTGATAACGGGCCCAAAATCAAAATCTAAATACATGGTTAGATTCAGCATATCAAAGAACCCCAAATATTCAATTTTGTTGAAATCAAACAAAGTTTAACTTTGGACCCCGATTTGGACCAACTTGAAAACTGGGCCCATAATCAAAAATCTAAATACATGTTTAGATTCAGCATATCAAAGAACCCTAAGAATTCAATTTTGTTAAAATCAAACTAAGTTTAATTTTGGACCCTTTGGACCTTAATGTAGACCAATTTGAAAACGGGACCAAAATTAAGAATCTAAATACACGGTTAGATTCGGCATATCAAAGAACCCCAATAATTCAATTTTGATGAAATCAAACAAAGTTTAATTTTGGACCCTTTTGACCTCAATGTGGACAAAATTGATAACGGGGCCCAAAATCAAAAATCTAAATACATGGTTAGATTCAGCATATCAAAGAACCCCATATATTCAATTTTGTTGAAATCAAACAAAGTTTAATTTTGGACCCGATTTGGACCAACTTGAAAACTGGGCCCATAATCAAAATCTACATACATGTTTAGATTCAGCATATCAAAGAACCCTAAGAATTCAATTTTGTTAAAATCAAACTAAGTTTTATTTTGGACCCTTTGGACCTTAATGTAGACCAATTTGAAAACGGACCAAAATTAAGAATCTAAATACACGGTTAGATTCGGCATATCAAAGAACCCCAATAATTCAATTTTGATGAAATCAAACAAAGTTTAATTTTGGACCCTTTTGACCTCAATGTGGAAAAAATTGATAACGGGCCCAAAATCAAAAATCTAAATACATGGTTAGATTCAGCATATCAAAGAACCCCAAATATTCAATTTTGTTGAAATCAAACAAAGTTTAACTTAGGACCCGATTTGGACCAACTTGAAAACTGGGCCCATAATCAAAAATCTAAATACATGTTTAGATTCAGCATATCAAAGAACCCTAAGAATTCAATTTTGTTAAAATCAAACTAAGTTTAATTTTGGACCCTTTGGACCTTAATGTAGACCAATTTGAAAGCGGGACCAAAAATTAAGAATCTAAATACACGGTTAGATTCGGCATATCAAAGAACCCCAATAATTCAATTTTGATGAAATCAAACAAAGTTTAATTTTGGACCCTTTTGACCTCAATGTGGACAAAATTGATAACGGGCCCAAAAATCAAAAATCTAAATACATGGTTAGATTCAGCATATCAAAGAACCCCATATATTCAATTTTTGTTGAAATCAAACAAAGTTTAATTTTGGACCCGATTTGGACCAACTTGAAAACTGGGCCCATAATCAAAATCTAAATACATGTTTAGATTCAGCATATCAAAGAACCCTAAGAATTCAATTTTGTTAAAATCAAACTAAGTTTAATTTTGGACCCTTTGGACCTTAATGTAGGCCAATTTGAAAACGGGACCAAAAATTAAGAATCTAAATACACGGTTAGATTCGGCATATCAAAGAACCCCAATAATTCAATTTTGATGAAATCAAACAAAGTTTAATTTTGGACCCTTTTGACCTCAATGTGGAAAAAATTGATAACGGGGCCCAAAATCAAAAATCTAAATACATGGTTAGATTCAGCATATCAAAGAACCCCATATATTCAATTTTGTTGAAATCAAACAAAGTTTAATTTTGGACCCCGATTTGGACCAACTTGAAAACTGGGCCCATAATCAAAAATCTAAATACATGTTTAGATTCAGCATATCAAAGAACCCTAAGAATTCAATTTTGTTAAAATCAAACTAAGTTTAATTTTGGACCCTTTGGACCTTAATGTACACCAATTTGAAAACGGGACCAAAATTAAGAATCTAAATACACGTTAAATTCGGCATATCAAAGAACCCCAATAATTCAATTTTTAATGAAATCAAACAAAAGTTTAATTTTGGACCCTTTTGACCTCAATGTGGACAAAATTGATAATGGGGCCCAAAATCAAAAATCTAAATACATGGTTAGATTCAGCATATCAAAGAACCCCATATATTCAATTTTTGTTGAAATCAAACAAAGTTTAATTTTGGACCCGATTTGGACCAACTTGAAAACTGGGCCCATAATCAAAAATCTAAATACATGTTTAGATTCAGCATATCAAAGAACCCTAAGAATTCAATTTTGTTAAAATCAAACTAAGTTTAATTTTGGACCCTTTGGACCTTAATGTAGACCAATTTGAAAACGGGACCAAAAATTAAGAATCTAAATACAGTTAGATTCGGCATATCAAAGAACCCCAATAATACAATTTTGATGAAATCAAACAAAGTTTAATTTTGGACCCTTTGGACCTCAATGTGGACCAATTTAAAACGGGCCCAAAATCCAAAAACTTAATACGATTAGATTCAGCATATTAAAGAACCCCAAGAGTTCAAGAATAAAACCCCATTGAAATTGGTCAAGAAATAAGTAATTTATACAAAGTATCTTCTTTTGCACAATACTGTGCAATTGAATATTTCTTAAAATTGCGCAATACTGTGCAATTGAATATTTCTTGCTATTGCGCAATACTGTACAATTGACAATTTCTTGCTATTATTAATACTGTGCAATTGAAAATTTCTTGCTATTGCACAATACTTATTATATAATAATTTACACATCATGTTTGGGTGTATCTCCTGCCATATCATTATTATTTGCTTTTAAATATAAATCAGAAATAACCAACTTAAAATGGAAAATTTAAAAAGGAAAAAAGAAAAAAAATCCCCCAAATGTTTTGAACCCCTTATGATTCATCACCCCAAACTCAATCCCAGCCTTCCCTTTGAGGTATGGTACCTTGCAGTACAATTTCAGAGAGATCCATACACTTCAACACAAGTTATTGTCTGAAACTAGAAAATGCTTATTTTGGCCCTTTTGGCCCCTAATTCCTAAACGTTTCAGGCAATTACCCCAAACTCAATTCAGCTTTCCTTTGTGATATGGAACCTTGTAGTACAATTTCAGAAAGATCCATACACTTACACACAAGTTATTGTCATGAAACTAGAAAATGCTTGTTTTTGCCCTTTTTGGCCCCTAATTCCTAAAATTTGGAGGCAATTACCCCAAAATCAATCCCAGCATTCCCTTTGTGATATGGAACCTTGTGGTACAATGTCAGAGAGATCCATACACTAACACACAAGTTATGTCTGGAAGTTACAAAATGCTTATTTTGGCCCTTTTGGCCCCTAATTCCTTAACTGTTGGTACCATAACCCCAAAATCAATCCCAACCTTCCTTTTGTGATATTGAACCTTATGGTAAAATTTCCTAGAGATCCATTCACTTAAACTAAAGTTAGAGTGCGAAACCAATGCGTCTTGGACGACGGCGACGACGCCGACGACGGCACGACGCCAACGTCATACCAATATACGACCACAAAAATTTTTTTGCGGTCGTATAATGAGCTACAACACTTCCTTTAATACATTACAGTGCAGAGTTGTCCAAACATTTATTCTTAGTTTTTTGTGCGTATGAATTTGTTACAACTTTTTAACTTATGAATGTAATATTTTCCTGGAACTATTTGTCCCTATGTCTTACATGAGCGATATTTTGGGCAGCTGGACACATTGATACAATCACCTATTTCAATGAATGTTTTTCAAAGATGTATAATTCTAAATGAAACTATTTTTACCGTCAAGTAATGGTGTATTGTGATCCACTGGGATATCTAGTACATCAGACCGATCCCTTGGAGATTCTGATGCTGAACTTGTTTGTCTGGGAATTGATTCATGTACACCACTACCTGCTGAATCTTGACTGGCGTAGGATATATTATGTGATATGGTCTCCACTGGACTAGCTGGAGGAGGATATCTTGCACTATAATGGTTTGCTAGTTCTGCCCGTGTTTTCTCTTCTTTTTTGGGACTTAATTCCCTTTCAGCTATAGTGTCAACTAAAACAAATACTTTCAACTCAATAACTTATTATCCTGTACGAGTAATATTGAAAATGAGGCACTTTTCAAGATCACATATATGAGTTAAATATTATTAATATCATTTACAGAGTTGTCCATCATGTCCACTATATTTGAAAACTGATTCCTAATGTAGATTTGATATCAAATGTCCTCTTGACTCTTAGCCATATATTAGACTTATGTCAATTCCTATTGAAAATCTAAAGGAATTTACATCATGAATATCTTTCATATTTATGAAGTATCTGTATTGCATATCTTATTTCAAAATTATGAGCATGCATATCTTATTTCAAAATTATGAGCATGCATATCTTATTTCAAAATTATGAGCATGCATATCTTATTTCAAATTATGAGCATGCATATCTTATTTCAAAAAGTCCAATTTACACAAGAGTGTTTCAGATAGTAAATTATTAATCTTATTTTTGTTTTTAAAGTACCAAGGGACAGCCTTGCTAAAAAAAGGAAAGTAGATACTGCACTATCATGACTGTGGACAAGATGTCCATTTGAGAGGTCAATCAGCAATGTTCTTACCTTCTATTTCTAGTTGTAGTTTACCATCTGTTAAATTCAAAGCCTGAATCAGATCAGAATTTGATGTCATAGAAATTCTGTCACCATCTTTGTCTGTAGATTATATTATTGTATGAAGATATGAAAAAATGACAAGAAACAAGAAACAAGACAGAATTTACAAAATAAAGATAAACCATGTTTAATCGTCTGTTTCAAAATATAGTTTGTACACACTTTATGCAATTTGTAGAAAAATAGATTTTCCTTCATGTCTGATCAATATGTTTCCTTCTCTTTGACACGATTTTAACAGGTGATTTAAATCAAAAGGCCATGATATATATATATTTTAATTTGTTCTCTCAAGTACATGAGGTAGATTGATACAATCTACATTGATTATCAATGATCTTTACAAATATATTTGCTCAAAATGAGCTACATTTTGTACTCTTATCATGCTTATCAAAATTACCTTTCCAGAACAATTTAAAAGTATATCTGGTTGGTAAAGAAGTGGAAATCTCTCCTGATATCTCTTTTAAACTTTCTAATGATTTTGGTATCTGCAGCATCCGATGTTCCTTAACTACCAATGACACCTTCACATTTGCTTTATCAGCCATTGTAATTAAAATCTAATTCTCTCGTTATCACATCATCTACAAAACATCAAAAAATGTATTCAATATATATATAAGTTCAAATTTATACATTGTATATATTTGAAGATTGTGAAATTTGTAAAAGGAAACAAGGGAATGGTCCTGTGTTGGTCTTCTGACAAAAGCAAAGGAAGTATTACACTTATATACATGTATTGACATGATTGAGTAAATTTATGCATCTAACTTATTCTTCTGGTAATAAATTTTAGTATTTTAATGTTTTATTCAGTTTTAACCATGCTTTCTGTTTCATAAATTGTTATAGATAATTTACATCAATTTTCTATGTATTAATGCATAATACTATATAACTTTCTGTTGATGCACACAGAATATTTGGCATTATCTTACACGCATTCTGAGTGTTTAACATATACATTGTATGCAGTACAATGTCCCTTTCTGGCTGTTATGTTTACATTGGATGTGTTTTCAGTTATATTGGACAAATTGTGTTTGCCCTTGGCGTCGTGGATGTATTACAGAATTTCAATATTTTCATGTTGATGGGCCAGATAATATATGTGATATGTTTAAAGATGACAATACTGAAAATTAAACAACTACTCGTACAATCCAATCCTTAAGGAATCTATCTTAAAGATATTTTCCATGACTATATAGCCACAAGCTACCCACAACTTAGGCAAAAATCGTTTAAATAAAATAAAACTCAAACTCAATATGTAACTTCTTATGGTAGGACGACATCATACCTGTAACTTATATTTACGTAATTAACTGATTATGGCATTACAGAACAAAGTATAGAAACTAAGATTTTCAGGCAATTTTCAATTTCCAAGGGCAACAACTTCAGCAAAAATTCTCAACCAGGACAAAATTCAATCTCAATCTGTAACTTCTTATGAAATGAGTACTGTACATATATATTTTACAGGCATTTTCTAAATCTAGGCATTTTGCAACATGCCTTAAAACTTTAGGCATTTTCGAAAATGCCTGCATGATTCAGGCATTTTACATACTGACTAATTTTTCTAGACATTCTACAAAATGCCTGGAAAAATTGTAAGTCATTTTACAAAATGCCTGAAATTATTTTAAAGAATGAAATGTTAAAAAAACAATTGAAAGCTTTGAACAACAGAGCAGTTTTATTTATAATTACTGAATGTTAAAGCTTGCATTTTAAGAGTTTTAAAAATCAAAAATATTTTTTTTTACTGAATTATTGCAAATTCACACAGGCACAGAACTTGACAATTATTTGTTATTTCATAAAATGATTGGATGACAGAACTATTACACAATATTTGTCCTGATTTTTTTGCAAATACATTGTTTGGGGTAAAATTTGTTGAATTTTGTTTCGAAATTTCAGTCATTTTACAGAATGACTAGGTATTTTTAGTCATTTTATATAATGCCTGTCAAGGTTAGGCATTTCATAAATTGCCTGAAAATTCAGTCATTTTACAAAATGCCCAAATTTAGAAAATTCCTGTAACATATATATTCCAAATATCTAATCAACTGATTCAGGCATTACAGAAAAAGAAAAAAGGTGCAGACTGACACATGTAACTGATATTTCCAAGCAATTTACTATTTTCATCATGTCCATGGGCCAAACAAATATGCTCAAATAAAACAAATATCAAACTCAATCTGTAATTTCTTATAATATAACTGGTTATCATCAATTTGTACATTTTCCCTTTGATCTTACTGCCTAATATTTTTAAGATCATGGACAGGACTTGATACATGTACTTGAAAATATTACATGTATCATGTGTATTAGGCAATGATGACATGTATCAGTGCAGCAACGTCACATGCTCATGTCAATTTATCAATGAAATGCACGCGACTTCATTCATCATGTTCATACAACTAAACAACTGTCCCAATGTTTTGTACGCGTAAAAGAAGTTTTACTTACTTTTTCATTTTACTTCATATTCTCAACCAAAAAATATACAGTTAAGACAAATTACTGATAAAAAGAATAATGGCATTTTATTTTTTTGATGCTGACTTCATCAGCTCGAATATCAGCTCGCCCTAGCGGGCTCACTTGATATTCTTGCTGATAAAGTCAGTATCAAAAACAAAAATGTCATTATTCTATATATTGTAATATTAAATCAATGAACTATATGTAACTCTATAGTCTGGGAAAACACCAGGGTGCATATGTTTACCATCAAGTTGAAGTTCTTATCAGATGCTAAACTGTTACTATCTAGGTTATCTTTACATGTATATAACTGTTTCCATAATCTCGTCACTCGTGTGCTTTACACTTTACTGTAAACATGTATATACATGATATAGTTTAGATTAGAATAAACTTATAATCAGTCTTATATCAAGGAAATATATATTTGCCTCGCCGATATAACATATATACCAAACATCTAATCAATTGCTATAGGCTTTACAAACATCAGTGAAGAAAACTAAGACTTTCAAGCAGTTTTCTATTAAGTACATATACCATATGCATGCCAACTTGGAGGATAATCAAAGAGCTGAAAGCTCTGAGGAAAAATGACGCCACTGTCTCTAATATTGTGATATTTTTTATGCAAGTCTTGATTTTCACATACCGTAATTAGTTTAACATTCCAACATGTGTCGTAAGCATATAATTGATATTCGTATATGTGTGTGTTATGTGAAGATGACAACTGGCTGTTTTTTTAGTACAAATGTATAGGTCAAGACTACCTGAATGATCTACAGTATCCAATGACTACTGGCTGTTTTTTTTCTATAAATAAAAAGGTCAAGACTACCAGAATGATCTACAATATCCAATGACTACTGGCTGTTCTTTTGTACTAATAAATAGGTCAAGTCTATTTGAATGATCTACAATATCCAATGACTACTGGCTGTTCTTTTGTACATATAAATAAAGACCTGAATGATCTAAAGTATTCTAAGTAATGTGATTTTTGTCTTGCAATTACATTTTCTAAATCAAGAATATAGACTACTTGTATCCTTTTCAAACCAAATGATTATGAAGAGCCTGTTGTTATCAAGTTCTTATACCCCACATACTCATTAAATAAGTTACTAGTGACCTAGTTATTTCTGTTGCTTGAAGCAAATTATATTTCTGTAGATTTAGACAATAGTATAATATTGTTTTACTAATTTTATTTCACCTTGAAGATTAGACAAATAGGGATACTCCTTTGATTTTTTATTTCATGTCAGTCAGGTCGCTTTATATGAAACTTGAAACCACTTCTCCATGTTCTCTGCCATATTGTTATTTCATAACAACTCTGCCCTTGACCATGTTGACCCATGTAATTGATATTCATTCTTTAACCATATAACATAGTCAGTTAGTTTTTGATTTTGCACTCCCACACCACCTTTCAGGTCAAACGTCTGTCTCCATTTAAGTTAATGACATTGAACAATCATGGTATTAAACACAATTTCAATAGTGATAATGCTGTTCTAGTAGGTCACCATATATTCAACTTGGGTAGCATTCCAGTTATTGAAATTTGTGTCAGATTAGAACAATGATCTAGACCTTTAGGAATGGATCTTACAATTTAATATGGAGCCATAGTATGGGACCCCTACACGTTAACAAAAAAAAACAAGCTTGAAAGGATACAACGTCAAGCGGCAAAATCTATCACCAGAAATTACAAGTCAAGAGAGGATGGACGGGATATGTCTCTAAAATGCTTGCCTAACTGGAACTACAACAAGATCTCCAGACAAGACGAACAAGGAGTTGAAGCCAGAAGTTATATTTATGTAAAAAGTAGTTGAGGGGCTGATTCCCGCTATTGAACCATACTGTCATTCTATAATATTATTGCGCAAGTATTTCTGTATTGTCCTTGTTATTGGTCCATGTCTTGGTGTATTGGTCTGATGCAAAGCCGAAGCCTGGCGGGCGAAGGCCAATACTGCTGGCCAAGGACCAACAATAAGGCCAATACATAAATACATGTAATAGTATCGTTATTAATTAACTAGTGTTACAATATTTTTTTATTTCATTTCACAAGAGATCAACATTTTTACCTTGAAGTGGAACTATCCAAATCTCAGTTTCTTTTTATAAGATGCAATATCTAATGATTTGGTGCCGTTTCCATGGATTTTCAGCCTTTTCTCATCTGATGAATTTTTCTACCCTTTCCAGTCACTATAAAGTGTTACAACTTTAATTTAGACACAACACATAAATAGTAATTGGAAAGGTACTGCCATTGCATGTGTAATGCAAATATATTTTAAAAAAAAATAATGTAAGAGTTGAAATTGATACAACTATCCATAAGCCAATTGACCAAAGAACGAAGATTTGCGCAATTACAGAATGCATATGCCTGGTTCGGGTTTAAAAATAAAAGACCGTTTACAAAACATGAGAAGCGAAAGTAAACAGTAAAAATCGATTTGTACCATCGTTATGATGAAATTATGAGGTCGTCAAGAAATGAACTTTGTGATAATTTACTCGTTCCCCAAACCTGAAATAATTCCATCATCTACTTTCAAAATGCTTTTCAAATGAATGGGACCGTCTTTAACCTAAAATATATGCCATACTGAACGTTTCAGCTTGTTTATGGTGAGTAAATAAAAACTGTGTCGTACAAACAACTGTTTACTTTCAGTTTGAGTTTATCGTGACTTACAATCTAAAAACTAGAGACGTTCCGAAATCCTGTTTTGGCGGATCAGAACTCGGAAGTAGGAGAGATCGATTACGGGAGGGACTGAATTATTCGGGTTAGCAGGTAAAATAGTAAATATGAAACCGAGTGCGGTAGGCGGAGGCATAATCAACTTCCGTTAGTTCTGGTCAATGGTATCGGAAACATGCCGCTGATAGCGTCATTTTCCAAAAATAGCTAAACAGACATGTATGACAGACGTCAAATCGATCCATACTTTCCTATGTCATGATATGACTGTATACAAAATATCCAAACAATTAAAGCATTACAGAAAAGTGTGCTGAAAACTTATTGGGTGGATACAAAGGATAGACAGTGAATCAGAGCTTCATTGATAGAGAAATTGGATAAATGTCTCATTGACAATCATACCACATCTCCTTATTTCTATATATGAATTATCAAAAATAAAAATAAATGGGGAAAGTGTCCATGGGACACAGATGATGCTCCCGCTTGCATATAACGTTATAAAGGGACATATCTCAAGAACTGTAAAAGTGACGCTACCCAAATTTGTACTTGATTTGAGTTTTGTGGTAATAAGTATTGTGTATAAGTTTCATAACATTTGGATGAGGGAAACTTAAGTTAGAGAACGGAAACAAAAAATTCAGCAATTTTTCCATTTGTAAAGGGGCATAACTCTAGAACGGTAAAAGTGACTCCACCAAAATTCAAACTTGATCTGTGTTTTATGGTAATAAGCATTGTGTATAAGATTCATAACACTTGGTCGAGGCAAACTAAAGTTAGAGAACGGAAACCAATTTTTAGACATACAGACAGACGGACAAGGGTAAAACTTAATGACCCCTCTGCTTCGGCAGGGACATAAAATCAAAGTGCTTTTGTGAGTCCCTAATGAAGAAAATGGAGACCATGTTTAGGATACTGTTTACATTGTACTTTATTTTGAAATCACAATCAAGACTATGATCATGATGATAGAGGATATGAAGAAAAAATAAGGCACTGGCTACGGTTAAAAATTATTGTTACATTGGAGACTAATTGTCGGAATGCAGGGTTGGGTATGGAACCGATTAATTACAAATGTAACAATAATATTTGTGTCTACGGTTACATTGCATTATTGTTACATTAATGCACTGCAATGTGCGAGGGGACTAGTAATAGGTATTAAAATAAAACTTGAAAACTTTTATTTGATATTTACAATATTGCAAACAATTTTCTAAATTTTTATTTCAATATTGCATACAATTTTTAAAATTTTTATTTTCAATATTGCATACAATTTTTTTAATTTTTATTTACAACGACAGTTTCTACACCAGTACAGTATGTTGTTTTTGGAGCATGTTTTAGTCCGACGCATTTTAAGTGAAACCACTATAAGAAGCCATAACAAACCAGTGATGTGCATACCATACAATTCCATTCTGCACTATCCTTTTTTGATGTTCAAGAAACTTTCAATGTCTGCCATGCTTCATGTGAAAAATATTTGCTTACTCTTGCGATGTTTACTGTATATTTTCGTCCAATATTTTTGTTGGAAGCATGTGAGGTTGTTTAAATACAAGTCATTTGTAAACGCAATTGATGTTAACATTTGCCGACAGGTTGAAACCGGGTGAAGACATTTGCCGACAGGTTGAAACTGGTGGAAACAGTGTTTTCATTTTCAGAGTCTAGATAATTTGTTATCGTAATTTCATTCTTGTTGGTGACAGTACATGCTCTATTGGACAGTTCATCATGTACTAATCAATAGTGCCATTGAACTAAACTGTAGTAGTATATTTGTAATAACATCAAAACAGTTAATACTTAAAAGATCTTAAAAATATTTAAACACTATTCGATTGAATATTATTATTATTAATTTATTATCATTATTACTAATATTATCTGGTACATATCAAGAATTAAGAAACAAAACAATAGAGGGTTTAAGTTTAATAAATCTAACGTACATTGCAGTCTTTAATGTAACAATAATGCAATGTAACCGTAGACACACATATTATTGTTACATTCGTAATTAATCGGTTCCTTACCCAACCTTGTATTCCGGCGATTAGTCTCCAATGTAACAATAAGTTTTATATTATTATTTCATTTCCATGTAACCGTAGCCAGTGCCAAAAAATAATCTGTAAACAGTACATGACACCCCTTATAGACACCCAAGTTTAACAGGTAGAAGAAGTTGGAGTTCAATCTGTATTCAGCCAATTTCGGGTAGAAGTGTGTTTCGACTTAAAAATTTTGGCAAAATTCCTGGTGGGCCTGAAATATACATGTAAAATACTTTACATAAGACCTTATCATAATAAATTTCAAAGCTTTGAATTTCTGTCATGGGTAAAATGCTAGAGTTTTATAAAATGCATCACTTGGGAAAATGGGATTGTCAATTCGTGCAATGAACTTTTCATTTCTGTACATTTCACTTTTTGCACTTCTTTAAAACGTCAAAGGTCAATTTGAATTGTTTTCATAGTTTAATCGGGCTAATTACGTTTCTAAACAGTTTATTATTAAATTTTCACAGTCGAACTTTTAGTTTGTAGGGAAATCCCCTAACCTAACCAGGATGATATATATCGAAATAATACCTTTATTACTTAATTAAACTGTGAACTTTCATTTGTTTAACAGGTTTATTTCGCGGTTTTCATATGAGAATGTAGCAGCAAAAGTAATAAACTAACTTTTATGTAGTCTTACTTTGACAAGATCATTTCCACTGCTTTGTTTTCTTTTCTGAGAATTATATTTAGAATTGTACAGCGACGGACAGGACATGTGATTATTTCCGCTAAACAATAGTTCATAAATTATTATTTCCAGTTTTCCTGCTCATTCAAAAAAAAAAAAAAAGATCCTTACGAATCCGCGAAGGACTGAAAAATTTGTAAGAGTCAAGCACGCAAAAATCTAGTGGAATATGTGGGTCATTTTCAAAATCCGTCAATATTCTTGTACGGCGACTAACCCGTGAGGAAAATCATGACGGCTTTATCATTAAATGTTGGAGGTGTCCTGCATAGTTCAACGCGTAAGTTTTACTACTTGCAGAAGAAAAACAAGGAATAGGTACATGGATTTTCTTGGAAATCCTGCTCAAAGCTCTAAAATTACCCCCAAACTACATGTCCCCACTCCGCCAAAAATACCAAATATCGTAGCAAAATAGACATCTTTATAATAACACAAATCTTACAATTTTCTGTTTTAAGATCCAAAATACAATGTAGAATGATATTATAAAGGCTTTAAATA
Organism: Mytilus coruscus; assembly: GCA_017311375.1. NCBI lineage: Eukaryota > Metazoa > Mollusca > Bivalvia > Mytilida > Mytilidae > Mytilus > Mytilus coruscus. The sequence continues at coordinate 61,591,391 of CM029607.1, read as the reverse complement.
GTAGCTGGCTATGGTTTCAGATTTATTTTAATTCTATATAGTGTCCTTGATTTTTTGTCAACTACATAACGAAAACGTTTTTTGCTTGTTATAATATAACTTCTGAAACCCCTTTTTAACTACAAAGTGCCTCAGCACTAAATCTACATATCATTATATTAATGGAAGCATAAACAGATAACTCTGTAAATGGTATCAACAATTATTGGCATTTAAGTAGGTAGAGATAGCCCCGTATTTTTTAACTTGTCCACTTGGTAACGGGATTTTTTTCAGTTCAAGATAGCAATGGAACATCACGTCCACATCTATATCATTGTAATCAATTTTCTGTGTTTTATAGAAAAAGCACAGTCTATGTGATGTTGAAGTATCAGTGGTATTAAAAAATGTACCAAAGTGTGAATACGTCCACTACATAACGGTCAACTGCATAACAATTGACCTAATTTTGTTATGTAGTGGACATTTTTGTTGTGTAGTTGACAATATCGTTATGTCAAAATCGGTCGTTGAACACTGTAATAACCGAAGTAATTAGAAAAAAGTAAATTTATCTTATAATATTTAAGCAAAAGGTCATCATTTATTAGTACCAAACATTAAGATATCAACCTAATTGCTATCGGTATGTAGTTAAATTGACAAATTCCGTAATTTCTGTAATCTCATTTTGCTTTCAAAATGATCTTCCCAGTTTCATTAAGACTGCATATTTTAGATTTTGTTCATATCAATAATTCAGAATTCATTGGATTAATTAAAATTGAATTAAATTGATAAAAATATTTTCTCAATTTCTATCTAAAATATGGACGGATTTTGAAAACGACCCATGTAACGTAACAGTAGTGATCGAGTACCCAAATTGCACCCATTTAGAAAAAAATAGCAGCGAAAATCTTACAAGTTTTCTTGGAGACTAAATAATTTGCATTTCATGATTTGAAATTATGCACATCTTTCGATATTGCAAATATATTTAAATATACACACAGTATGTATCAACAGATAAAGTATTCAGTGAAAAGAAAAATCTGCGGAAACGTCGCCATGCGACGTCCACAAAAAGTCAACTTTTAAAAATGATTAAAAATGTCACAGGCATTCCGTGGAGCACTTGGAAGACACCGCAATGAAACGTTGTTTGTAAGGTCACTTATGTAATTTAGGTATCAAAATCAGTGAAGGAAGATCCAATTCTTCATCTTTGGTTGAAATAAATCTGATCTATGATTCCTCTGTGGTAAGTGTCGCCGACATGAGCAATTCAAATTTACAGGACCAACCTTTATAGAAGTGATTAGAACAATGATAAACCTATCACGGATTAAGATCACGGAATAGAGAACTTCATTCCAAATGAGTGGAAAACAGCTACTGCTAATATAAATAATCTCATCGTAGACACTCAGTATTCAGACATGTTAAAGGTTTCAACGTAAGCCAGACGCGCGTTTCGTCTACCTTAGCTTGGGCTCAGAAGACTCGCATCACTCGAAAATCACAAAATTTAAAGAGGCCAGTTGAAGAGCATTGCATGAGGATCCAAAATTCTGAAAGGTTTTGCCAAATACAGCTAGAGTAATCTATTCCTAGGGTAAAAAATTCAAAATTTTGTTAACAGTTAGTTTATAATTATGACCATATCAATCATCGGATAATTCATGTCAGCATAGAAGTGCTGCCTACTTGGCTTGTGGTGACCCGCGGGGAACCTCCACCAGCAGTGTCATCGACCCAGTGGTTGTAAATAAACTCATCATAGGTACATGTTCCAGGATTAAAATTTTGTACGCCATATGCGCGTTTCGTCTACAGAAGAATCATCAGTGACGCTATAATAAAAAAGTTAAAAATGACGAATATAAAGTACGATCTGTTTTTCATAAAACAAGGAAAGACAAAGTACTATTGTCTTTCTTCATATAAACCCATGAACATAACACGTGGTATGTGCAAACTAACAGACAGAATCAATTGTACTGAACAGATTAACCATGTTAACAGCTTTAAAAGAAGGATGCAAAGTTAATAATTGAAGAGAAACAAGAAGCCTTTAAAAAGTACTGCGCCTCCTATTGTTAGATGAAGGAAAATAAATAAAAGATTTCCTGAACATGAAATTAGCCATTTGCGTTTTCGGTTAAGGTTCTGGTACAAATAAAACAACGACCAGTCTAGTTCAATTTTTTTTAAATGTGAGATACAAAATACGACAGTATAATTATGCAAAAAATAACATCGATAATTCGTTTTATCGCTATTTTACGAATTTTTCCTTTGATCTTGTTGACTGATAATTTCCGTTCTCAGCGGAGTCGAGTGATATGAAAATTATCGCTAGAAACTAAGGGAACACGTGCCGTTGTCAAGGAAATTAACAACGTCTTCATAGATAAAATAGCGATAAACAGATTATCATTGTCATCTCAACTCGATTGCTTTTCTCGCTTTCGCCGTACCGGCTCAAGCGAGAAAATCAATCTCGTTGAGATAACCAACGATAATCTATAAATATAAAAATAAGAGGGTATGGTATGATTCCCAATGAGACATCTCTCCACCGAATTCAAAATGACGTAGAAGTTAACAACTATAGGACACCGTGCGGCCTTCTATATAATGTGCAAACCCATACCGCATATCAAGGTATAAAAGGCCCCGAAATGACAAATGTAAAATAATTCAAACAAGAAAACTAATATATTTTCAGACGTAAAGTCAGAATTAAATTTACAGTTAAACTTCGCAAGTACAGAATATTTTGTTTAACTGTTAAAATGTTTAAAAGGACTTACATCAGCATGATCAATAAAACTTAGTTTTGCATCAATTAACAGGTGACTTTATTAATATATAATACTTCCTGCCATAGAGTATCTTTAACTTGATGACGTGTATAAAGAATCAAATCACACTTTCTGCAATAGGCTGTCCAGTAGTAGTATATCTAGGACCAATATATATAAACATATTAGTCCAGAGTATACAGTGACTGCACTATTAAACTACGAAAGAACGTCAACCTTGAAGTTCATTAATATGTTTTGTAAACTCTTTATTTGTTAAAACACTTTAAAACCAATTAATATACCTAAAATAGTACATAATAATTTGCAATTTAGCACATGTAAACAAAATTAAATCATCGTTCGATTTATTGACACTTCATTTTTATACTTCATTTCTTTTTCTATAAAATGTTAAGCAAGAACAATTTTTTATGTTGTTGTTGTCTTTTAGATTAAAAGAGCCGTCAAAACAGCCACTGTCTAGATTACAATAGCTCGCCCATTAATGCAATAGAAATTTAAACTAAGAATTACTTTCAAAAACATGAAACAACTAATATAATAAAAACATTTATTAGGCTAATGAAATGGATTCACACAACACAACAATCAATAATAATCAATAAACAAATTTAAGAATAACCAAGATAGAAATTCAAAAATTGTTAATCCACAAAAGTAACCCTAAAGACCGGTAGAAAAATATAATATAATACCCATTTATAAATAGGGCACGGCCGGTTTGTTGATCGACGCTTCAACTCAAAATTCAAAAATGATATAAAAAGAACTAAGTGTTTGCCGTCTGAAAACAAATCTTGGAGGTAAATGAAAGTGAGTAGAATTCAACTGATAATCCAATAAGAAAAGTTATGACAAACTTAGGATGACGAAAATTAAGTAGCAATTAAACAAATTTAATTCGTTAAGAGCAGAAAAACAATAATGAATCCGCGAAAAAGTTAAACCTAGCAAGAATGGAAATTTCTTTCTCAGTAATTAATCATTTTTATTAAAATAAAATTTCCAAATAATATTGTCAACATTTTTATTTGGGGTTTTCACGTTGATGCGGCAACTAGCGAGTGTTTTTCATTTCTTTTATTATTATCTCACCCTGTTGTTGTTTTATGGTTATAATGGTTTGATTGAGATGAAATTTCCGGGTAAAAAAAACAATACCATTAACCTGGACATTCCCATACAGAACTAACAATCTAATGAAGTAATTCTATATCTTGACTTTCAGATACACATTAATTCATTTTGGTTCAAGATATCCGTCCATGCAAAATTAAAAAAAAATATACAATTGAGCATTCCCGATGCAAGTCAGTAATCCAGAAGAGCGCTTCGGACGCACGAAATTTATGATGTACGATATTTAACGTCTTTGCTGAAGTTATTAACAGCTTGTCCATGCCAATTTTGGACCCAGGTTGTGACCCCAAGTTGCCCTTTGCGACTAACTACTGTTTTGGTGTTCATTTTTAGTGCATGAAGTGGTTTGTCTTATACTATGTTTACTTACCAAACGCCATTAACATAATTATTCGAGAGAGGAAAAATTATATCAGTTGAGAAATTGAAAAGCTTTGTACTGGAATCACTTGCAAAGATAAAGCAATACACTTCTTAAATTGTCTGCAAAGTAACTCTGAAGAGAACTACCATGCAGATATACATCACATAATGGTTTATTTGTCTAGGTTTCTTTATTTTCGTCGTTTTATGAAATGTTAAGCGACGTGAAGAAAGACCAAATGGGTTTTTGTATTTTTGTGAACACTACAACGAATCAAGATTTTGTTGTTTTTTCTCTGGATAACTGTCTTATTTATCTTCTTCATGCCATGTCTAATTTATCTTCTTCATGCCATAGGCCAAGTGGTGATTCCAAATGTTTTAACAGAAGAGAAACGTAATGAGCATGCTTAAAGGTACTAGTATTTAAGATGGTATTTCATTTTAAAGGATTTATATCAAAGATGAGAACAGTTCTAGTACATGAATTTTTGTAAACAATGATATAAAACATTACTTAAATGGAGTACCGGTATATATACAATGTAGTTAAGATATCTATCTTATAAACTTAATAATTAATCTTACAAACTAAATAAGATATCTTATTAAGCATAAAATTTGAGATATTTATAAAAATAAGTAAGATATCTTAAAAGTATTGAAAATGTCTAGTTTTCTTTATGATATATCATAATTAACTTAGAGAGTCGAAAGTTTTTATTTTGGTAGATACAATAACACATCTGATTTTGTATAACACTTTTTACCGTTGTTAGTCTTATAGCAAATTCGAGTTATCTGCACTTTTTTCAATAGGTGGCAATATTGATTTTAAAATGGATATTGGACTGTAGTGTACTTGTACTAAATATAGATATCATAACTACATACTTTGAATTACCAATTGTTGTGAAATTTACCTTCTGTAAATATAAACAAATAACATGTACAGTAGGGATTGATTTTATGACATATTATTTCAAAATGAACAGGTAAAGTTGTGTGAACTTTTACAAAAGTAAACCGATTGAAACAATACATTTACTTTTCTACATTGGCTAGAGGTATAGGGGGAGGGTTGAGATCTCATAAACATGTTTAACCCCGCCGCATTTTTGCGCCTGTCCCAAGTCAGGAGCCTCTGGCCTTTGTTAGTCTTGTATTATTTTTACTTTTAGTTTCTTGTGTATAATTTGAAGTTTAGTATGACGTCCATTATCACTGAACTAGTATATATATTTGTTTAGGGGCCAGCTTAAGGACGCCTCCGGGTGCGGGAATTTCTCGCTGCATTGAAGACCTATTGGTGACCTTCTGTTGTTGTCTGTTCTGTGGTCGGGTTGTTGTCTCTTTGACACATTCCCCATTTCCATTCTCAATTTTATTTAGATTTATAGTACTAGCATAACAGTTTTTCGTGTAATAATTATGAAAATATGAAAATTACGCTTGGTTGATAAGGTTCATGTGGACCCTTTGGCTAAATTGTCTGCATTTTCACCTCAAAATTTACTCTGAATACAGACAAACATGGGTATCTGGAAAAATTTAAGGCATAGCATGCATTAGATAAATAAAATTTTAATACATTTTATGTTTTAAAAAATTAAAAACTTTACTGGATTTTGCAGTGCACTTTTTTTCATTCCTCCAGAAGGTGCCAAAATAGACAAAGTTGGGAAAGAGGTTTGAGAACTTCACCACAGGTAACAATTAAAGTGAACTGTATTGATTGACATGGACAATAGAGGGACAATAATTGGTGATTTAAACTGAGTACCTGAGTGGACTATATGAAGTGAAACTCAAGTCATGGTTAATTTTATCATCTTCTGAAGGGACAAACAAAAAGTGCACAGAAAATCCAGTTAAGGTTAAATTTTCTAAAACATAAAATGCATTTGAATTTTATTTATCTAGGGCATGCTATGCCTCAAAACTTTTCCAGATGCACAGGTTAGTCTGTACTCGGAGTAAATTTTGAGGTGAAAACGCAGCCATTTTAGCCAAAGGGTCCACATATAAGTAAAGTATTACAGTGCTACGCCAAGTGCTTCATAAGTTTATCTGATCTAAAACTCATTTGATGTATCTTGGATTACAATGAAAAAAAAATTAAAGTTGAGAATTTGAAAAGCTCTGTACTTGAATCACTTTTTGAAGCGAATTGTGTTGCGGATATATTTAACATAATAGTATCCTTATCTCATGTAAATCGAATGTTGTTGTATTTTTATTTTCGTCTTTTAAAATGTGTGTACGACGAGAAGAAGACAACAGATGCTTTTATATTTCTAATGATTAATAATAGAAGTTACTGAGATCATGACCTTTTTGGTTGTATTTCGTTTTGTCCCCTTGGGTTATCGCCTCATTGATCTACTTTGTTTTTTCCATTTATTCATATTACATAATTTTTCAGAGACGAAATTCTAGAGAATTTAAAGACTAATGGCTATGTGGTAATTCCAAATGTTTTAACAGAAGAGGAATGTGATGAGCATGCTGGAAGTTATAAAAGATGGTATTCCATTTTAAAGGACAATACAGCAAAAATGAAACAGCGAAGGTCCGTCATACAGTCATACAGAGTCGGTCATTTTAACACAACATGGAAAATAAGACTCCAGGTAAATGAATTTTGTAAACAATAATATAATGCATTCCCTACATTGAGTACGGTTTCTCCAATTTTCATGCTTTTTCACATTTCTCAATCGGTGTGAGAAAAATATTTCTGATCTCTAAAACTTTGTTCTAGGCAAATGATTGGTCAAAATCTAATTACAGAATGACGTCAAATTTTCTTGGTTTCTTCTGAATTTTTTATTGTGACCTCATGGAGTACGGTATAAACAACGCAGTTAAGATACCTATCAGCGACTCTTGCCACTCTTATCATTCTACTTAAGACAAGAGGAACTTAAGTGATGACTAAACTTATTTGTTAGAATTTTAACATATCGGTTTAGCTTGATATCATTGCATTACCGTTGACTTTTCACATATCTTTATTTTTGTATTGCACATTTGGCTACATAAGGAAGGACTTTGTATCTTTGACTCGTGTTGCAATACTCATTTTTTTTAAATTCTATTCTATTATATTCTTGGTCTTAATTTATATTGAAAATTTCTTTAATTTAGGTCAAACCTGTTTTTGAAATGATATGGGGGACAAAGAAACTTCTGACAAGTGTAGATGGAATTGCAATTTCTATGCCTTCAGAAACAGGTAATTGAGAGTTGACTGACTTTATAAGTATACCTACTTAACCATATTCTTTCATTCTTATTACACGATTTTTGAAAGAAGTCCTTCGGAAAATTCGCCTTGTTAATGAATAATATATTACAGTTACTAACGAGTTATGCAAAACAAACTTAAAAACTCACAGACATTTCTAATAAAAAAATCATATGTTAGCGATTTTCATGCGCACGAAATTGTTTTTGAGGTAAACATTCGATAGGAACGTCAAAACTAAACGTTTCGTGGAAAGCAGGAAGACGTTTTAGAAATTAAAACCATTAGGTCATAGACATTGATTTCAGTCTGAAGTCAAATTTGAATTAGTGCGGTGTAACCTTAAGGTTAGTACTGTCAAGATCTTTTTGCAGTGCACTCTGCAATAATTCTATAGATTCTATTAAATTCAGAATAAATAAATTGAAAAATAAAACCCCGTAACTCAGAAATGTAAAATCTAAAATTTATAAAATTCTAAAGGGAGCTTACATCAACAGATATAAACAATTCACCAAAGTTTCATGAAAACTGCTGAAAGCATTTTTTAATTATTGTCCGAAAACTGGAAAATCCCCCTTTTTTATGAATAAAACACTGTAACTCGGAAAAGTAAAACCCAAAATTCATAAAAATCGAAAGGGAGCTCATGTCAATAGATATAAACAATTCACCAAAATTTCTTGCAAGTTGGTGAAAGCATTCATGAGTTATTGTCAGAAAACTGGAAAATCCCCCCTTTTTTAATGAATAAAACCCCAAAACTCGGAAACGGTAAATCTGAAATTTATGAAAAACGAAAGGGAGCTCACGTCAATAGATATAAACAATTCAATAAAGTTTCATGCATATTGGTTAAAGCGTTTTTGAGTTAATGTCCGACATGTTGACGACGGACGTCGGACAGACGGACGGACAGACGGTCAATGGTATACCATAATACGTCCCGTAAACGGGCGTATAAAAATGATACAAAAGTGATCATACCAAAAAAAAAATAACAAAAAATTATAATTTTAAAGGTGAAGCTGATTTCCGCTCAAATGGTGATTGTTGGATGCATTTGGACCAAGGTGCAAAACGCAGAGGTCTCCATGCATACCAAGGAGCTGTTTACCTGGAAGAATCAACCGACAAAGACTATTGTTTCCGGGTAATGGATGGATCACATGATTTCCATTCAGAATTCTTCAGAGCTTTCCCTTATGCCTGCGAAAAATCAAAGCGTTGTGAATTTTACAAGTTCAATGAGGAAGAAAGAACATGGTATGAAAACAATGGTTGTCAGTTGATGTGTGTTCCTGTTCCAAAAGGTGGAATCGTTTTATGGGATTCTAGGACTGCTCATGATAATATAGCTCCACTCAGTGGACGACCAGATACGGACAGATGGCGCTGTGTCTGTTTTGTAAGCATGACACCTGCAATATGGGCAGGAAAAGACGATATCGAATTTAAAAACAAGGCATACGCTGATATTGCCATGACAACTCATTGGTCATCTCAAGGTCAAAAGCGTCACAAATCAGAAGAAAAATGCGATGATGTATTATCAATCAAAAAACTTCCTGCAAGCTCACGAACGAAGGAGGCCAAATTAATAGTGGGCGTCGATAGTTACGATTTTAATGATGGCGAACCAAATGGCCCACCAGCCCCTTACTGGATGTAATATATCTCAGCTTAGATATATTTGTGATTGGTTCGAAAAACTAGAATACTCGTTTTAATACGTTACATACATTGACCTTTTAGGTCAGTTAACTGGTGGTGACAGGTTCGATACAGTTATAAATAAAACAGGTCGCCAAAAGTTTGTATTGTTTTGTTCTTTTGTTTGTGCTGTTGTTCGTAATATCCCGATTTTCGCTTGTTCCTTTGGTACGAATTTATAGAGAATGTTACTGTACAAAAATGAGTGAATAACCACTTTTTATTCAGTTCCAGAAGATGAAATGATAGCTTTAAGAATACATTCCTGTAGTTGTAATAAGCCTTGTAAAAGACTTGAAACTAAAAAAAGAACAGACTGAAATTAAAAGCAGAATGCACAAAAATCAGCTTTCAAAATGTCTTTGATCAATTTTATCCGTTGAAGTTTAGAAACCACCACGCTTTCGTAGTGCGCATGATTTCAAAAAGTACTAAATCGATTTGTATAATCACTGAGTTTATTACTAGGTAATTCATAAAATTCCTGATTTCGACTACATATTTTACAAAAATGTTTAAATAATTGAGTGCATTTTATACGACCGCAAAAAAATTGCGTTCGTATAATGCTATCGTGTTGTCGTCGGCGTCGTCAGCGTCGTCGTCGTCCGAAGACACATTTGGTTTCCGGACAATTACTTTAGTTTAAGTGAATGGATCTCTATGAAATTTTACCAGAAGGTTCAATACCACAAAAGGAAGGTTGGGATTGATTTTGGGGGTAATGGTACCAACAGTTTAGGAATAAGGGCCAAAAAGGGGCCAAAAACAAGCATTTTTGTAGTTTCGGGACAATAACTTGTGTGTAAGTGTATGGATCTCTTTGAAATTGTACCACAAGGTTCCATTTCACTAAGGGAAGGCTGGGATTGAGTTTGGGGGTAATTGCCCTAAACGTTCAGGAATTAGGGGGCAAAAAAGGGGCCAAAATAACTTATGTTTAAATGTATGGATCTCTCTGAAATTGTACTACAAGGTTCAATACCACAAAGGGAAGGCTGGGAATGAGTTTGGGGGTAATTGCCCCAAACTTTAGAAATTAGGGACAAAAAAGGGGCCTAAAACGCATTTTCTAGTTTCCAGACAATTACTTCTGTAAAGTTTATGGAACTCTCTGAAATTGTACTTTTTCTCTGAAAAGAAAATAATCTTCAAAATTTCAAATAAAATGGGGGGAGGGGGTTCAAAAAGTTTTGAGGTGATTTTTTTGGGGGTTCATATTTTTTTTCTTCAAAATTTTTGAAATTTCAAATTTGTTGAAAAAAATTTTTTTTGGAGGGCATTTTTTTCAAGTTTTTTTTGGCGGTTCATACTTTTTTACTTCAAAATTTTTCAAAACTTCTAATTTTGAAGTTTTTTTGTGGGGGACACATTTTTTTTATGGGGGTGGTTCATACTTTTTTCTTTAAGACAAATTGTTAAACGACCGCAAAAAATTCTGCGGTCGTATATTGGTATCACGTCGCCGTCGGCGTCAGCGTCGTCCAAAGACATTTGGTTTCCGGACAATAACTTTAGTATAAGTAAATAGAAATCTATGAAATTTAAACACAAGGTTTAAAACCACAAAAGGAAGGTTGGGGTTATGGTCCTAACAGTTTAGGAATTAGGGGCCAAAAAGGTGCCCAAATAAGCATTTTTCTAGTTTTCAGACAATAACTTGTGGAACAGTGTATGGATCTCTCTGAAATTATACCACAAGTTTCCATACCACAAAGGGATGGTTAGGATTGGTTTTGGGGGGTTATGGCTCATGCAAACCGTTTAGGAATTAGGGGCGAAAAAGGGGGCAAAACGAGGGTTTCCTGGTTAATGGACAATTACTTAAGTATTGGTCTTTGGAACTCTATGAAATAGATATTGGACCATTAAGCATTATATAAGGGATAGCATTCGATTGATTCATGATATTTTACAGTAAATAGAAGAGAAAGATATTTTGGGATTTTGATTTTGAGAAAGCTTTGATTCTTTATGTTGGGACTTTTTGCTATAAGTATTACAATTTTTCATGCTATTAGTATTACAATTTTTTTCATATGCTGAATCTAACTGTGTATTTGGTTGTTGGGCCCATTTTCTAATTGGTCCAAATTTTGGTCCTAAGGCTATAAAATTTGTTTTGTTTGATTTAATAAACATTAAATAAAATTTAAAAGATAATAATTACAATGTTATATTTGAATTACCTCCCTTACATTGCTTTTAAATTATGTAAAGTTGTCAGCTAGTTCTAGTATGAATTATTTTTTAGCTGTTTCTAGAAACATCAAATACTGTGATGGAAGTATATATAATATAATAATAGTGTATATCAAAGGGTTCAGTGGTAATAAATTTTCATATTCAGAATTGTTTATTTGTGATCAATATCATTTGTTTGGGGTTTTTTTAGCATTAAGAGTTACCTCCCTTACAATGGTTTTGTTATAAAGAAATGTTGTATTGACTTGAGGTGATTAGCTGTCAATTTATTTTTAGAAGTTACTATTAAATGCTGATGAAGGTATATTAATTTTAGCCATGATTATGTATGCCATTTTCTATTTCAATACTTTTATGATGTATTTAAATGGGTTTTTATGGTTGCAAACTCCATTGGAAATTTGAATTGAGATTATGACCATATCTTGAGGGAAAGAATTTATTTTTTGGAAAAGGGGGAGGTTAAAAAAATTAAATTGGGGTGGGGGGTAAAAAAATTGGAGGGGGATGGGGACAATTTTTATCAAGATTTCAGAAATTAAAAAGAAATTTTCTTCAAATATTTTTTTTGACAAAAAAAGGGGGTTAAACAAAATAATTTTTGGGGGGTCAATTTTTCTTCAAGGTTTAAAAAATTGTCAATTTTCCAAAGAAAAATTGTGTGTCACAATTGCTAATTCTTTGTATATCGTCTGAAAACAGATTTACAAAGTATTGCGCAACAGCATAGTGTATTGCACAAAAGCAAGAAATTGAATATAAATTCAAATCATATAACCAATTCTAAGTTCTTTGACTACAGTTATTCTGTGTCAGAAACCTATTATGTGTCAAATATTTAATTACAATCCAAATTCAGACCTGTATCAAGCGCGAATAATTGTGTCCATTCTTGCCCCAACTGTTCAGGGTTGGACCTCTGCGGTCGTATCCAGCTGCGCTTGGCGAAGCAATTTATTTAAAGATTCATTGGTTTAATTCAAGAATGAAGAAAATGAATGAATACTTTATAAATTTCGTGCGTCTTAAGCGCTTTTCTAAATTAACTTTCATCATACACGCTCAAACCTACACATTTGAATTCCAGGGGTGTGTAAATACGCTTCAACGTTAGGAGCTATATGACAGAAAGACACAAACAGTTAAGCCAAATTCATCTAAGATCAACTTTGCCTGAGGGAGTTGAATCTTACTTTCTTAATAAATGAAGTAAAACAGGGAATGTTAAATAAGTATATGTTATAAATCACGTCAGTACCGAATCATTGACTACTGAGAATGGACAGGTCATCATCAAGACAACAACACATCAATTTAATCATTTTCCCTGTGATCACTTACTTTGGATAATGTCATATATTGAATGCTGTATATCTGAAACTGTTCAAAATGCATGAAAGCACACCAATTATTGCTGAAAACCATATAATTTTCTATATTTTATATATGTTCTTCAACTTCGTACTTTAATTGGCCTTTTCACTTCTTTGATGTAAGCCTTACTGATGAGTCTTTTGTAGACGAAACGCGCGTCTGGCTTAAAAAATATTAGTCTGTAACTTGGATGAGATTTTAATTTGATTAATTGGATCTTTAATTTAGGTCAAAAATCATAATATGTAAAAAAATACTTTAATCTTCATGTATGATGCAATGTGGGGATGCGTCAAAAAATCCTAAATTCCTTCGGGTAGGTTGATTTGCATATGATTCATAACTTTTTGTCAAGCAGTTAAACTATTTGCAATTTGTGATATACAAAATGTATCCTGTGTACTGCAATTTCGTTATTATTCATATTATTCGATTATTCATAATCACCCGTTTTTAAAACAAAATCTATAATGTCTGTTAAAAAAGGATAGTTCAACTATGTTATCTATACATGTATTAGAAAACATAAGTTTTAATACATTCATGACATTTTTGTGATTAACAGCGAATTGGAGATTTTACAATATCCTTAGCAATATTTATAGTGGTTTTTTAAAAGTTCATTTCAAATTCAGTGATTTTTTTATGCCCCCAAAATGCCTTTTATGCCTTCAGAAACAGGTAATTGACAGTTGACTGACTTTATAATCATACTAATTTCATCATATCCTTTCTTTCCTGTCGAGCTGTGCAAGTAAACTACCGTTTTTTCCAGAATATTCGCTTTTCTGTTACTAACGTGTTATGCAAAACAAAAGAAAAAAACTTACAGGGATTTAAGCATTTGCTTAATAAAAAACCCATATGATACCGATTTTCGTGTACACAATAGAAAATGAAAGGATATGGAGTAAATGTACATGGGACAAAATCGCACACAATACATAGAAAACATAGAAAATTATCAATGAACAGGGCTTTTATTCCTGTTCTTCATCTTGACAGTTGATGTAGGGTCTTCAACAATGAACAAATCATTCATACCCTACAACAAGGTCAAGACGGCCTAACGTCGACTTAAGCGGTACTATTGATAAAAATAAAGTAATTTGAAAGACATTGATCGCCGCTAAAATATGCATTGAAGTTTCACATGTCGGGAGCGGTCAATGAATTGCATAATTTATAATTACAGGCGAGGTTTTGAACATATATTTGTCATACATTGCCCAACAAAAGAACAACAATGTTTTAGATATACCTTCCATTGAAGAGCTCAAAACTAAACGATTCATTGAAATCAGGGGGAAAACTTTAGGCATTGCAATCAACAGGGTTCCAAATACTGCTTTAGAAAGTCATATACAAATTAGTGCAACCTTAGTGTTAGTCCTATCAAGATCTTTTGCAGTGGATTCTGTTATAATTCTTTTTGTCCCCTTGGTTGTTACATTTAAAATAGATAATAAGAAAAGACAATGTTACAAAAGTGATCATATAAACAGTCAGTGTATTGAAAATATAATACGTAATATATCATTTTGTTAATTTCTTAAATCTTGAGGATAAAAAATTGTCCCCTCCCCCCCAAAATTTTTCTACCCCCTTTTAAAAAAAAAAATAACATTTGAAGAAAATTTTCTTTTTGTAAAATGTGGTACATTTTAAGAGACATCAATACACTTAAACACAAGTTATTGTCTAAAAACTAGAAACATTCTTGTTTTAGACCCTTTTCGGCCCCTAATTCCTGAACGGTTTGGACAATTACCCCCAAAATGAATCCTAACCTTCGACTTGTGGTATTGAACCTTGAGGTACAATTTCAGAGCAATCAATATACTTATACACAAGTTATTGTCCTGAAACTAGAAAAAATGCTTGTTTTGGGCCCCTTTTCGGCCCCTGTTTCCTAAACGGTTGGGACCATCACCCCCCAAAAAACAATCCCAATCTTTCTTTAGTGGTATTGAACCTTTTGGTAAAATTTCATAGAGATCCATACACTTAAACTTAAGTTATTGTCCGGAAACCAAATGTCTTCGGACGACGACGACGCCGACGACGACATGATAGCAATATACGACCCCAAAATGTTTTTGCGGTAGTATAAAAATTGCTGAATTTTTCGTTTCCGTTCTCTAACTTCAGTTTGCCTGAACCAATTGTCATGAAACTTATACACAATGCAGATCAAGTTTGAATTTTGTTTGTGTCGCTTTTACTGTTCTAGAGTTAGGCCCCTTTACAAATGGAAAAAAATGCTGAATTTTTCGGTTCTGTTTTCTAACTTAAGTTTGCCTCAACCAACTGTTATGAAACTTATACACAATACTAATTACCACAAAACTCAGATCAAGTACAAATTTGGGTAGCGTCACTTTTACCGTTCTTCAGTTATGTCCCTTTATAACTGTATATGATATGCAAGCGGGAGCATCATCTGTGTCCCATGGACACATTCCCCATTTATATAAAACTGCTTTAACAGTTAGTGATTTTAAAAGTATCTGAATATGTCAGAGGTTTTACAAAATCCTTAATTTAAAAAAAATCACTACAACATATTCAAACTGAGAGAAAAACGCGTCGGCAGTGCATGCAATTCAAAAGTCATATACAATAATTTACAATGGAACTGTCACGACGAAGAAAACCCACCATTTCACCTGTAAACCGTAGGTGTCATTAGCCGGTGTCGAGAGGTGGTTGTG
Organism: Mytilus coruscus; assembly: GCA_017311375.1. Classification (NCBI taxonomy): domain Eukaryota; kingdom Metazoa; phylum Mollusca; class Bivalvia; order Mytilida; family Mytilidae; genus Mytilus; species Mytilus coruscus. The sequence goes on along the minus strand of CM029607.1, from coordinate 61,575,816 downwards.
CTTTTTGACACGTAACACAAAAGGGCACTTGCGCTCCAAACACTATATACATTTGCGTTTTAAACTTTGATACCTGAAATAAATTGACCGGTTAACGGGACATTTGTGCTTTTTTACTTATGAATTTTTTCTTGTAATCTTAAACAAATTTACCAATGTCAAGGAAAGATGTTCACACATTCTTTGAAAGTTCTCCCATACAAACCACAAAATCAGAAAAAAAGTATTCATCAAGCGATAGAGAAAACGAATATTTTATGGATGGAACGTTCAAATTTTGCGCTATATTCTTCAAGCAGCTCTATACAATTCGTGGTTTTAAAAATTGAAACTATACTCCTCTTGTGTTCTATCTATTGCATGGAAAGCCCGAATAACTGAACATAGTTTATCTTAACTTGTTTCAGTTTTTTAATTTAAACCTAAATTTGAAATTTTGAACCACCTGCCTTTCATGTTGACTTTGAAGAAAAAGTCACAGTTGTTATAAGGAATTTACTTCCTTCCACCCTCTTAAAGTGTATTCATCTGACACAAGGATATGATGGCCGAATATTTAACCTTTTAGCTCTATATAATATATATGAAAATGTGTCTTTTTTTTATATTAAATGATTTTTAAACTTTTAACCATGACTTTTTTTTGTATGTAAAAAAATGTTATATAGAAAAAACGCAAATGTCCGTTTTTTAACAGCGCAAATGTCTTATAAATTAAAGTGCAAATGTCTATCAAAAAGGGCAAATTTCAAATCAAAGAGTTGAGACGTCCGGCGCCGATCGAGAGTTATTTAAAAGGTCTGTTAGTAGATACAGTACCACATCTTTTTAGTCACTTTACCCTTCTTACCAACGTTTTTTGTCTAATAGCGAATTCGAGTTATCTACGCTTTTTTCAATAGGCGACAACATTGATTTCAAAATGGATATTGGACTTACCTGTTAGTAGTATATTTATAGTTTACTTAATATAAATATTATAACACACACTTTAAATTACCAATTGTTATGAAACTTACATGTTGTGTATTTATGCTAAATATAGATATCATTACTGCATACTTTAAATTACCAATTGTTGTGAAAGATACATTCTGTAAATAAAAACAAATAACATGTACAGTAGGGATTGATTTTAAAACATATTGTTTCGCTATGAACAGGTAAAGTTTTTATTTACTCAGTTCTGTGAAAACTTTCACAAAAGTAAACTTATTGAAACAATATATATGATAACATAACAGTTTTTATTCAATCGTGCTACACCAAGGACGTCATTAAGTTTATCTAAAACGCATTCAACGTACCCTGGATTCAGTCCGTTGATCTGAATAGTATAGGGCCATTGTCTATATTTATCATAGAAACGTTTACAGCTATATCATTATATTCACGAGGAAAAATTAAAAAGGTTTGCTCATTTCACAATCACAATACGATAATTCTTATATGATTTGCCTACTACAAATACTTTAATCAGATTGGTCCGTTAGAATATTTTGCTTTGGTTTACACTTCGATAAACCATGTTGCCGAAACTACTTTCGTAACCTTCATTGTGATCTATTCATGCGCGATAGTCGTGCATGGGATCCAGAGGATCTAAGCAAATTGAGATTAAAAAACAAATACATAACAGTCAGAGTGTTTACACATCAATAAAAATGTGTTTAATCCTATAATATTTTTTAAATCGGTCTTAAAAGGGAAATCAGTGAAGTCTTGTAACTTAAATGTGTTTTCTGTAAGAATAAAATATAAACAAATGAATCGTTCTATCTGTTTTCCTTGGATGTGGTATGTTGATTGGAAACAATTACGCTATAAAGTACCATGTACATTGACATGATGAAAATATAATGCACTGAGTAACATACAGATACAGATACATATGTAGTTTTCAAGGCTTATCCTTTTTTTTAAAGGAATGGTCGGTTGAGGAGTTCAACTTGTGAACGTCTGAAAACTTGGTTTGTTGGTTGGTACGTTTAGAATGGATATTGCTCAGTTTACTTTCCGTATGACTGTCCACTATTTAATATATCGACATTTAAGGATTTTTATCTGAATTTAAATTGAAATGAAGACATTCCGTTTTGTGTGTGTGTGTGGGAGGGGGGGGGATAAGACAAATTTCCAGTTTTATTATTTTGATTTTGTATGTTTTTATGATACCTTTCGCTTTTCCATGGGTTGTCTCATACAAAGAATGGCCAGTGAAACCCATAAAAGTAATTTTAATCCCTCCGTTGCTTTTGGGGTTTTTGTATGCTAATTCAATATCGTGACTAGTTGTCATAAATTGATACACCATAACCCTTCTTTATGTTCTGTGATGAAAAAAGGTTAAGAGGATTTTAATTTGAAATATAGATACATATTTTTATGCCCCCGCCGTAGCGGAGGGGGCATTAAGTGTTACCCTTGTCCGTCTGTACGTACGTACGTCCCAAACTTGGTTTCCGTTCTCTAACTTTAGTTTGCCTAAACCAAATGTTATGAAACTTATAAACAATGCTTATTACCACAAAAATCAGATCAAGTACAAATTTGGGTAGCGTCACTTTTACAGTTCTTGAGTTATGTCCCTTTATAATGTTATATGCAAGCGGGGGCATCATCTGTGTCCCATGGACAATTTCCCCATTTATTTAGTCTTACCTTTATCACGACAATCATTGCAAACTATCTGTAGAACTTTACTTACTAACCAAGCGCCATTAACATATTTATTAGAAAAAAAACCAATATGATATTTAAGTTGAAAATTTGAAAAGCTCTGAACTTGGATCACTTTATATATTTTTTAAAGAGAATTATGGTGCGGATATACTTCACATACGTTTCATAACATTTGGAATTACCAAATCATTATCTAATGTAAATCGGTCGCTTTTGTTTTTTCATCGTTTAGGAAAGGTTTATACGACAAGTAGAAAGACCAAAGGGGCTTTTGAATTTCTAATGATTAATACACCAAATTGTACCTTCTTGGATATATTTCGTTGTAACCCCTTGGATACTGTCTAGCTGATATACTTTGCTGTCTTCTCATTTATTCATATAACATTTTTGCAGAGACGACATCCTAGAGAATTTAAAGACTAATGGATATGTGGTAATTCCAAATGTTTTATCAAAGGAAGAATGTGATGAGCATGCTGGAAGTTATAAAAGATGGTATTCCATTTTAAAGGATTCTAGAGCAAAAATGATGCAGCGAAGGTCCGTCATACAATCATACAGAGTCGGTCATTTTGACACAACATGGAAAATAAGACTCAAGGTAAATGCATTTTTGTAAACAATTATCTAACGCATTCCCTGCATAGAGTATCGGTAAATACAAGGTAGTTAAGATACCTATATGTGACTCTTACCACTCAGGTCGTGTTATTGTACTTAAGATCCAGGGGTCTATAGTATTGGCTAATCGTATTTTGAATAAATCAGTTAAAGCTTCATATTTTGCATGACGGTTGATTTTTCAAGTATTTTCCTTTTGTTTCTTCTAAGCATTTGGCTACCTCTAAAAGGACTTTGTATCAATTTCTTGTGGTACAATGAATTCTCTGGTCTTTATTCTATTCTATAATAATCTTCGTGTGAATTAATATTGAAAATTTCTTTAATTTATAGGTGAAGCCGGTTTTTGAAATGGTATGGGGGACGAAGAAACTTCTGACAAGCGTAGATGGAATTGCAATTTCTATGCCTTCAGAAACAGGTAATTGACAGTTGACTGACTTTATAATCATACTTACTTCATCATATCCTTTCTTTCCTGTCGAGCTGTGCAAGTAAACTACCGTTTTTTCCAGAATATTCGTTTTTCTGTTACTAACGTGTTATGCAAAACAAAAGAAAAATCTTACAGGGATTTAAGCATTTGCTTAATAAAAAACCCATATGATACCGATTTTCGTGTACACAACAATGTTTTAGATATACCTTCCATTGAAGAGCTCAAAACTAAACGATTCATTGAAATCAGGGGGAAAACTTTAGGCATTGCAATCAACAGGGTTCCAAATACTGCTTTAGAAAGTCATATACAAATTAGTGCAACCTTAGTGTTAGTCCTATCAAGATCTTTTGCAGTGGATTCTGTTATAATTCTTTTTGTCCCCTTGGTTGTAACATTTAAAATAGATAATAAGAAAAGACAATGTTACAAAAGTGATCATATAAACAGTCAGTGTATTGAAAATATAATACGTAATATATCATTTTACAGGTGAAGCTGATTTCCGCTCGCATGGTGATTGTTGGATGCATTTGGACCAAGGTGCAAAACGTAGGGGTCTCCATGCATACCAAGGGGCCGTTTATCTGGAGGAATCAACCGACAAAGACTATTGTTTCCGAGTAATGGACGGATCGCATGAATTCCATTCAGAATTTTTCAGAGCTTTTCCTTATGCCGGCGAAAAATCAAAGCGTTGTGAATTTTACAAATTCAACGAGGAAGAAAGAACATGGTATGAAAACAATGGTTGTCAGTTGATATCCGTTCCTGTTCCAAAAGGTGGAATCGTTTTATGGGATTCTAGGACTGCGCATGATAATTTAGCTCCACTAAGTGGAAGACCAGATACGAACAGATGGCGCTGTGTCTGTTTTGTAAGCATGACACCTGCAATATGGGCAGGAAAAGACGATATCGAATTTAAAAACAAGGCATACGCTGATATTGCCATGACAACTCATTGGTCATCTCAAGGTCAAAAGCGTCACAGATCACACAAATCAGAAAAATCAGAAGAAAAATGTGATGATGTACTCTCAATAAAAAAGCTTCCTGCAATTTCACGAACAAAGGAGGCCAAATTATTAATTGGCGTCGATAGTTACGATTTTAAAGATGGTGAAGCAAATGGTCCACCTGCCCCTAACTGGATATAACTTATATTAGCTTAAGATAACAGTTGTAGTTGAATAGAAAACTAGAATTCTCGTTTTAAAACGTTGCACATATTGACCTATTGAGTCAATTCACTGATAATGACAGATAAGCGAAAAAATCAAATAAAATAGACAACCGAAATTTTGTATTACTTTTGTTTTTCATTCGTTTTTCAGTAGGTATCAGTATTGTCGGTTATTCTCCGACTTTTGATTATTCCTTTGGTATGAATACATAGGAGCTGTATAGAGAATGCTACCGGAAGAAGCTGGGTGAAACGCCAACGACTTTTTATTCAATTCCAGCAGATTGAATTACACGATAGGAACATATTCCTTAATTATTGATAAGCATTGTAAAAGCTTTGAATTTAAAAGAAAGAACAGAATTAAATTACAAGCAGAATGAACAGAAACCAGCTTTCAAAATGTCGTTGATCCTTTTTATCCGTTGAAGTTTAGAAACTACAACGGTTTACAAAATCATGCATATTATTTCAATAGACGCGTATAATCACTGAATTTATTAGATAGGGAATTTACAGAATTACTGAAATAATTTGAAAAGTACTTTTTTTTACAGATTCATTGGTTTGATTCAGGGAATTTAGAAAATGAAATAAACACTTTATAAATGTTGAGCGCTCGAAGCGCTTTTCTGGAATCACCTTTATCAGGAACCCTGAAAACCTAAACATGTGATAGCCCGGGAAGCGTAAATATGCGGGAAAGTTAGGAGATATATGACAAAAAAGGACATACACAAAATAGCCAAAATCTTCTACGGTCAACTCCATAGGGAGTTGGAACCTTACAAAATGAAAGGATATGGAGTAAATGTACATGGGACAAAATTGCACACAATACATAGAAAATGAAAGGATATGGAGTAAATGTACATGGGACAAAATTGCACACAATACATAGAAAATGAAAGGATATGGAGTAAATGTACATGGGACAAAATCGCACACAATACATAGAAAACATAGAAAATTATCAATGAACCGGGCTTTTATTCCTGTTCTTCATCTTGACAGTTGATGTAGGGTCTTCAACAATGAACGAACCATTCATACCCTACAACAAGGTCAAGACGGCCCTTAGTTTCTTAATATTTAATTAATGAACAGGAAATTTTAAATAGGTTTATTTATGTTATAAATATCACTGTCTACTGATATGATGATACAAACGAGGACTAACAGTCAACTATAGCAGTGGTATCGAAAGAATGAAGATATATTTTTAATAACACTCCTATGCTCGTTGTCTGGACTTGCTATTCCAAGATTTTACTTAACACTGACTATCTTGGAATCAGGCAAACTTTATTAAAGTGGATAACATAAAAATAGATATCAGTAAGGTTTGGTCTTTTGACAAGATAATGTTATTTCTAGCCCCCAATATATTAAAAAATGAATAACAACAGAGGAAAAATGAGAGGAGATACCTGGATCAAAGAAAATTGCTACTTGACGTGCATTTTGATAGGCAGGATATCACCAAAACAACCACAGATCAATTTAATCATTTTTCCTGAGGTGAAAATCATATATTTGATACTGTATAATATATAAAGTTCCCTTGGGAGTTTGAACCTAAGTTTCGTAATATGGAAGCACACAATGAGATAAAATACTGTTAAAATGCAAATATTGTTTTTTTTTTTATATTTTATATAATTAATTGCATCCTTAATCAAACGTCAAAGTAAATTAAAGTGTAGTGTTTTTGATGTACACATATGCAGGAAGATCTATAATGTGAGGATGCGAATTAAAAAAAATCATACTTTTCTGATGTTAGGTTGATTTACATACGATCCATATCTTTTTTGTCAAAAAAAAAACAATTCAACTATCAGTCATTTGTGTTGAACAAGGTTAATTGAAATATGTTTTATTGAAGTTTTTAAACATTCTTTTTTATCAAACAGTTCAATCTGTTTATTATTATCTCCTTATTTCGGGTTTTCTCATGAAAATGTAAATGTAAATGTACTAAATTTTAAATGAAATAGAGAATGGAAACGGGGAATGTGCCAAAGAGACAACAACCCGATAAGAGAGCAGAAAACAGCCCAAGGTCACCAATCGTTCTTTAACGCTGCGAGAAAATCCCACATCCGGAGGCGGGGTTCAGCTTGTGCCTTAACATTAACTAATACTTATTCAGCGAAATGGACGCTACACTAAACTCTCAAACATATAAATGAATCAAAATTACAAAGACGAGACTAGCTAAGATAGTATATTTAAAAATATTTTCTATATATACCTATTTAGAAAAAAATGTTTGCAAAAAGTAAAATAACAAAAATACCGAACTCCAAGGAAAATTCAAATCGGAAAGTCCCTTATCAATGGCAAAATCAAAAGCTCAAACACATCAAACAAATGGAAAACAACTGTCATCTTTCTGACTTGGTACGGGCATTTCCTTATGTAGAAAATGGTGAATTAAACCTGGTTTTATAGCTAGCTAAACCTCTTACTTGTATGACAGTCGCATAAATTCCATTATATTGACAACAATGTGCATGTGAACAAAACAAACAGACATAATAGGTAAAAATGTCAAAATAGGGGTACAGCAGTCAACATTGTGTTATAATCTTAATCACTAAAAAAACAAACAAATTGTAAACAGTACAATTGGTGATTGACCGTCATATATTTGACTTACACTACATGTCGCAAAGGTACGAAAGAAACGGTGATCTGGAATACCGGGTTAAACGATTGGATAGTCGTCCAATTCTTTACTGGTCCATTTTATGTCGGGAAACAAGGGAAACAATACAAACACTATGTTACAAGTATTGCAATCTTTAACTTTATTCAAAATTCAAAATGTGATTTACAAACATGTTAATAAAATAAACATCACCCATCATCCCGCTAAACGAAACCGTCAAAGTATTAGTTTCGGGATTCGTTAACATCCTAAGAGCCCTGCATTATCCCAAATGTGTACCAAAGTTAACGTCCATAATCAGAACATTCTTCATTTAGTCGGGGACAAATTACTTTATTCTGTTGTTTCATAGTTGGATATGAACCCTAAAGGTTGATTGGTGTATAGCAATATGGTCATCCCTGGACTTCTCCTGGCGGCAGCTAGACCCTTGCTTACGTTGGGCGTCCGGTGGTAAAGGGGACGTTAAATCCGATGCCTCATGTAGGGCGAATGCCACGCTCAGAACATGTGCAACTATACTCTCTGAGTGGTCCGTCGGTGTTCTATGGTAAGGACAAATGTCTGTCCCTATCCAATATTTACATGAACCTTCATTTTCCAATGACAGTTTAAATTTCCCGACCTTCATATCGTATTAGTTGTTAATGTGTTATCGTCTTGAAAATGTACCAAAATATTTGCCACTGGACGTTAAGCAAACAATCAATCAAACTGCAAAGGTTCTTAAACGTGCAGAAAGCGTTGCATGTGCACCCTACATGAGGCATTGGATGTAACGTCTTTTTCCGACCAGACGTGGCGGCGTATTAAAAAACCCAGAGCCAAACGGAAGCACAACTTAAGCAAGGGTCTTACTGTTGGTAGAAGTCCAGGGATGGACATATTACTGTACTCAAATCAACCCTTAGGAAGTTCGGACTTTAGAAGAGTGGCGAAAGATACCAAAGGGACATTCAAACTCATAAGTCGAAAATAAACTGACAACGCCATGGCAGTATATATGGAGAAACTCATTTCTATTAACGTAGATATAAGAAGATGTGGTATGAGTGCCAATGAGACAACTCTCCATCCAAGTCAAATGCATGATAAATCGAATTTCACTAGCAGAGTGAATTATACTGGAGCATGATAATTATAAATGCTAAGTCCATAGAATTAATAGAAAACATTTCATCGAAATTATGATACACGGTACTCGTGGACAATTACAAACCTTATTTGATGTTTATACATTGTTTATCGCGTGTTTTCTTAGTATAGTATCTAATTTCTATTTTTAACGTGATGATAAATATAGGTAGTATTTACCTTGTTGTGAAATCATAATTTTTGTGCGTAGGTCATGCAGGTGAAAGGAAATCCGATGCAGTTTAACAGGTATGTTATTTTTATCTTTTTAAATAAAATAACTACAAATGAACATAAATAAAGTAATATCCATAAACAGGCTGATACGGATATTAGTTTTTACTAACAATGTTTTCGAAAGGATTTCCTTCTCCCTGGTTAATCTTTTGACAGAACTATTTGTAAGAGTCATCGATCCTCTCAAAGCTTAGGACAGACACTATTTGATATCTGTTGATAATGTTATATATCCCATTGTGTAGATTTATAAACAAGGAAATATAACTCTTAAACAAATTATCGTATTTTTAGCCCAGTTAATAAGTAAGATATAAAATGAACCATATCTTTATGATTGAATTGTTTTGATATTACCTATAACAGGGGCGGATACAGCTATTTTAAAAGGGTTCCAACCATATGCCCCATTCAAAAGCATTGATCGTCAAAAGAGGGTTCCAACACTGAACCCCTCTCCCCTGATCCGCCACTGTATAACATTTTATAAGTTCCAGTACTTTGATTTTTGTTAATCAAAAAAAGAAACCCAACAATTAATACGCAATTTATTAACAAAGAAACAGTATGAAGACGTCAGAACCTACTCTTTAGTACAAGAAATTTAAGTTATGTGCTGTCTTGTCGCGGACAATGTACTTGTATATTTTATAAACGTGAAAATTGCAGTATGTTATTTCATAAACTACCTATATTTATCATCACGAAATTTGAACTGCATTAATTGAACGATCTAACATAAACCAACTCACAATTTCTGATACGTATTGCTTTTATTTAGAGATGCCGTTATTAAGAGTTTAGAGGATAATGGTTATGCCGTGATACCAAATGTGTTAAGTTTACAAGAATGTGACACGTATATAAAAGAATATAAAGATTGGGCTAAGCAGGTAGAAGATACTGGTATACCATTTACAAGCTTTGAATCACTTATTCAAGGATACAGTATTGGGCACTTCAATGCTAGCTGGAGGGTGCGGCTTAAGGTGAAGGAAGTGTTTTCTAAGATATGGAACACAGAAAAGTTATTGTCAAGTATAGATGCTGTGGCTCTATCATATCCCCCTGAAGAAGGTATGTGACAAAAGTATAAGTTATGATAACATTAACGGTACCATTATTTTGCACCAGACTCGCACTTCGACAATACATGTCTCTTCAGTGATGCTACACATAATATCATATCGTTTCACTAGCCTGTCAACACTGAGGCTGTGAATTTGAATCCTTGTTTTCCTGCTGAAGGTCACATGTTCTCACCGGATGCTCGAGCTACCTCCACCAATGAAAAATGGTCGAATCGATCAAGCCAAGCAAGCTACAAATGGAGTTACAAAGTAAACACCATTAATTAATCGATCATTTTTATTATCACAGATATTGATAAAAGTCATCTTTCCTTCGAATACTTTTGAGTACAAAAAGTCATATGAATTCTTGGTAAAATAACGAATTATAAAGCTGGGGAAATGAAACCAGTTTATAAAAATATTATACTTTAAATTAATATATTCCAAACTCCTTTCTTTAAACTTTTGTTCAGTTGAACGTTAACCTAATAATTATAAAAAGAAGATGTGGTATGATTGCCAATGAGACAACTGTCCACAAGAGACCAAACTGACACAGAAATTAACAACTATAGGTCACCGTACGGCCTTCAACAATGAGCAAAGCCCATACCGCATAGTCAGCTATAAAAGGCCCTGAAATGACAATGTAAAACAATTCAAACGAGAAAACTAACGGACTTATTTATGTACAAAATGAACGAAAACAAATATGTAACACATAAACAAACGACAACCACTGAATTACAGGCTCCTGACTTGGGACAGGCACATACATACATAATGTGGCGGGGTTAAACATGTTAGCGGGATCCCAACCTCCCCTAACCTGGGACAGTGATATAACAGTACAACATAAGAACGAACTATAAAAATCAGTTGAAAAGGTTTAACTGATCAGATGGACAAAAATACAAGTGGACGTGCAGGGTACTTGTACTTCCCAACAACAAAAGACACTAGGAACAGATCTGAGAGTACTCGCAGTTATCTGACAGCTAGTTCAAAGCCACTAACAACTAATAAAAAATCGTGCATCTAAGACTAAATTATCAATCCGTACACATCCAACATCCAATGGATTTAGTGTAAAGACGTCATAAACAGTCAGAGAAAAACATGACCTTGTGCAATGCCAAGATACAGGTATCGACAGATTGTAGATCCATGAATGTGTATATGTATATAACATACTAGTAATATTTAGTTTGCTTTTAATTTACTGATAACAAAATCAATATTTATACCAATAAAAACAATATTCAATGATCTTATTACAGTGTTGAATTGATAACCTTTAGAATAAGTTTATTTAAAGGAGCGATAAGTTTACAAGGATCATTTCTAAATTTCTGGGCACGGTTAACAACATTTCCGTAAAATGAGGATGTGCTATCCCGTTTGAAATAAGTTTTCTACAGGTACAACCAAACTTCAAAACCAAATCTTTATATCTATGGAAAAATTTAGTAAAGGTTTTAAGTAATTTATGGTAACGATATCCCTGGTTTAATAATTTACCAGTAATACATAGATTACGTTCGTTAAAATCAAAACGTCACAACAGACACGGGCATAGCGAACGAGCTGTGAAATATAAACACCGTAAGATGGTGCCAAAGGAACATCACCATCTAAAATGGAAAATTAACAATAGGGAACGAAAATCGTCCCTTTGTCGTAAATTTTAGTGTGGAGTTTCCGTTTAAAACCGAAATATCTAAATCTAGGAAAGGACAGTTATTACCGTTTAAATTTGATTTATTTAAAGTAAGTTCCTTGGGGTAAATTTCAGCAGTATATTGAGAAAATTCTTGATTATTTAACGAAAAATATCATCAAGATAACGGTAAGTGTTGTTGAATTTATCAATTAAATGCAATTTCGACGGGTCTTTACTGAGTTTAGTCATAAACTGTGATTCGTAACAGTACAAAACAAGTCTGCTATTAAAGGGGCACAATTAGTGCCCATAGGGATACCTACAACCTGTCGATAAACTTTGTTGCCGAAACGTACATAAATATTATCAAGGAGAACATTAACAGCTTCAGTCATCTCATCACACCTCCAGTAAGTATATCTAGCATATTTACCTTTCTCATTAGAGAAGAAGGCTTTAAATGAGTTGCAGCAAATATATTTGCATTCAGCTTTACCAAACGACCATTTAATTAAATAGGAAAACTTTTGTTTGATAAGATAGTGTGGAGTGTAGTGTAAAGAGTAGAAAAATCAAAATTGTCAACAGAATCAAAAGGACCATCAAAAGCATGTAATTTATCTTAAACATCCAAAGAATTTTTTACACTCCAAAAATAGTTTATACCACTATGTTCATATATTTTATTACAATAGTTTATGATAAGCTCTTTAATAGTAGTTAATGAACTTGTTAAAAGCACTGAAAGATTAGTTGTAGAACACTTACTAGAGGCCGAGATGAAACGATATTTAAATGGTTTTTTGTGTAGTTTAGGTAGCCAATACATAGTAGGGACCTTCAAATGTTCAGAAGAAGCCTTAAGCTTTGATGTGGTTGTGATATGTTTGTTTACTATATGACTCTCTGTGGAGCGGATGGACTTGAATGTAGATGAATTTAAAATTTCATTCTTAAGAACGTCCGTGTAGTATTTACGGCATACCACCACCACATTGTTGGCTGCTTTGTCGGCCGGTACAAACACAAACCGCTTTGAAAGTTCGTGAAGTTTATTTCTTATTCTGGAAATAGCTGTATTATGTACTCTATTATTTACTTCTAAATTATTTTCAAAATGTGATATTCTCTTATCTACCACATTCATACATTTATTTAAATAAGAATCAAGAGATTTTTTATCAGATTTTTCCCGTTTACACCACTTTTTACAAAACGAGGAAAGAGCATCTTTGGTGACTTGACGACACTCTTTCCAATCTATTTAAGATGGAGGACGATATTTTGGTCCTTTTTCAAAAGTTTTAACCTCTCTGTCCTGGACGATATTGAGGTCCCCTGTAATAACATGGACATAGGAACATATCTAAACTTCGACGATTCACAGTTTCAAGTTAAGGAGTATTATTATCTACATTCACGTCTGATGTTACCGACGTATAATTAAAAATTAGACTTCTGCTGGGTTTTTTGTATGTGTATGAAATTATAGGTGGTTCTATGTTATCAAAATAGGGAGGTATAAAGTTTTGAACGGTAGAGTCATTAAATATACTAGATATGTTGATAAAATCAATACCTCTGCTAATATATTTAATTTTCAGAAAATGACGTTTATGATCTTCAGGTTTGTCGATACGCGGAACAGCCTATGGTGGCAAAAAGCTGTAATTATACGCGAATATTCATACAGTGGGCTAAAGAAAGAGATGGTGTCACACTCTTTGAAAATATCGTGTAATTTACTAATGGGTATTTGACCCAGTTTACATAACAATTGATGCCTTCCATTGTTTTTAAATATAGATAGGAGATTACCAAGTGTATAATTTATACGATGTTTAACTCGTTGATTTCGATTGATACGTTTGCCATGAGACCTATTATTTCGTTGTCTTTTATCAATAATATTCATGATATCAACAGAAGAAGTAGTAGATATGTTCCCTTGTCCAAGTATATTGTCATTTAGACCCAGGGGATAAGCTGTTTGAAGTCGTTTAATCCAAGACAGTTCGATAACTTTACGGGAATCTTCAAATTGTTTATGCGATTGCCCTTGTTGTTTCTGGACCGTTTCGAGCGGTTGAAATCTAATAAATTTAATATTGTGGTTGTGTTTACCTAAATGTTGATAAATTATACTTTTGAATTTCTTAGGTTTTCGGAAGCGGTATAGATGTTCCTGTGTTCGTTTAAAAAAACTCCCGTCCTGTTTGTCCTACATATTGTATACCACACTTTGGCTTTGTTCATGTAACCAGATAAATGAGGCTTTGGGTTTTCATGTAATGTCACAGGAAAAGGAAAGCGAAAAGCTCTCCGTTCACTGTTGACCTTACGGTAGTATCAGAAGATAATCTAGAACAGGTTTGTCATTTTCTGGCATTGCACGGAAATATTTGTGGATATCCACGTGCATTTTATTGAATAATCTGGCTGCAGCAGCATTGCCACCTTTAACACAATTATAAAAGCGCTAAATTTAGATGGGGAATTTCGATTGACGGCGGTTGAATTAATATTTGGAATGAGGTTTTAGAGCACGTGAATATCCTTGAAGGATTGGTGTTTAGTGTTTTCTTTCCATTTCGTAAAATCATGATTAATTCAAGGGTTATGAGAAGGTAAAATGAGGCCGAAAGTCATAACATTGAATTAAGCGTTACAATAACGGAATATATAAACAAATTATAAAACAGTCGAAGAATTCTTATAAAACTATATTGAACAGCCCGACAAAATGACGTCAGCAAAACAAGACAGACATGAAACAAATATTGGTCCGAGAAAACAGTTATGACGTAGTGAATTTATCTATAACAGAAAACAACAAAAATATTTTAACAAAATTAGCACCTGCTTGATCCAAAAAATATGTTTACAGTGTAGTGTATTAATTTTGGGACACATCATAATTTATGACCTTTTCAAACTGGACCAGATCACTAATTTATCTTAACGTAATAAATGCTTATTAGTCTCGCATTTAGTGGTTGAACTCCAAGTATAGCAATATATCAAAATTGGTTTTAAGAGAGAGAAAATACTAAGACAAACGAATCAAACATATTTAATCTTGTATCTGTATGTCTTGCATTCTCTCACGTTTACTTTTAAGTTTAAGCTATAATAGAAGGAACGATTTACTTAATGTTTATATATTTTATAGTGTTTAGAGTCCACAAATATGGGACTATGAAAGATAATATTATATTTCACTTAAAAGTGATGATATGCTTTTCGGGGCCTTTTGTAGCTTGCTATGCGGTATGGGCTTTGTCATTGTTGAAGACCGTACTATGATCTATATCTATTCGTCAATTTCTACGTCATTTGGTCTCTGGTTGAGAGTTGACTGTTTTGGCAATCAAACCACATCTTCTTATTTTTATACTATGCTATGTCAAATATTTAATGACAATCCAAATTAAGATCTCTACTGCACAATTAATAGAAATTGTAAGTAGAGTCATAGTTAAAAATAGTTGCAGCATCAAATCTAATTTTAGAAATTATGTATAAATATAGTTTGAAATTTACTGTTCATTATCAAATATTTTGAAAAATACTCAAAGGTAAGTTTTATGGATTTTTTGAAAACATTTTGCTAATGAGGAATGATATTTTGGAAATTGTTTTTTCATTTTTTTTTTGATAGATTTTTCAAAGAACTTCGTGGTAGGTTTGTTTGTTATTCTGTATGAATTAATTTTCAGAATGCTATATATATATGTTTTTATGCCCCCGCCGTCGCGGAGGGGGCATTAAGTTTTACCATGTCCGTCTGTACGTCCGTCCATACGTCCGGAAATTGGTTTCCGTTCTCTAACTTTAGTTTGCCTCAACCAAATGTTATAAAACTTATACACAATCCTTATTACCACAAAACACAGATCAAATCTGAATTTTGGTAGCGTCACTTTTACCTTTCTAGAGTTATGCCCTTTACAAATGGAAAAATTGCTGAATTTTTCGTTTCCGTTCTCTAACATAAGTTTGCCTCAACCAAATGTTATGAAACGTATACACAATGCTTATTACCACTAAACTCAGATCAAGTACGATTTTGGATGGCGTCACTTTTACGGTTCTTGAGTTATGTCCCTTTATAACGTTATATACAAGCGGGGGCATCATCTGTGTCCCATGGACACATTCCCCATTTATTTTTCTCTTTGATGAAGCGAACCCCTTATCAACTTAGTTTTTATTGTCCATTAATAAATAAATAAATGAAATTATTGGTGTACTTGGATATGCTGAATCTAACCTTTTATTTAGATTGTGGATATTGGACCATAATAGGTAAAAGTCCAATTTCAAATTTTCAGTTCTTTGACCACAATCATTCTGTGTCAAATATTTAATCACAATCCAAATTTAGAGATATATAAATACCAAGCCACTAGTACACCAATTGAGCATATTGAATCATATTTGACCAAATATTGAAAATACAACTGCCTTTAAGCTTTGATTAATATAAAGGTTGCATTAAGTTATTATTTTTCATTAGAGGGTACTATGGAAAAAATTACTTGCTTTTAAATGATAAAAAAGTAAAAGTGTAATTTTACTGAAAATTGATTACATTAAAGATATTGCAGTTACCAAAAGTGGAATCATATTAGATCAAATACAGGTTTGTTTGTTTTGTTGTTGCAAAACCGCTAAGTGACTTCTGTTGTCACTTTATATAGAATGTTTAGTGAGTGTTCTGATGTCTATTGTTTATCTTGTTCAGTATGGAAGTTTGTTTAGGTACAGGGGAGTGGAAATATAAACATTCTTCACTTGTCCAAGGACAAGTACTTACAAAAAAAATGTTTTTTGACTTGTCCTTACTGGTTGTGCTTATACAGAAACTACTTGTCCAGGATAAGAAGTTGGCACACATTGACCTTCACGAGAGATTTTTTCTACATCCATGAGGTATTACAAAACTTAATATAAAATGACCTTTATTTTTCAGGTAATAAGTTGTATGCAAAACCAAATCAAGACTGGCTACACATTGACCAAGGCGGACACAGAATAGGCCTACACGCTTTTCAAGGAGCAGTTTATCTCGAAGAAGCTTGTGAAACTGACCACTGTTTTCGTGTATTGGCAAAATCACATAAAGAACATGAAAATTTCATGAAAATATTTCCTCATGTAGGTCCTGAAACTAGGGATATCGAGTTTTATAAATTAGACGAAAAAGAAATAAAATGGTACATTGAGGAGCGAGGATGTAAATTAACAAAGGTTCCTGCGCCTAAAGGTGGAATAATCTTGTGGGATTCTAGAACAGTCCATGATAATTCTCGACCAGAGTTCGGACGTCCTAATCAAGACCGGTGGCGACATATCGTGTTTGTTTGTATGACTCCAGCTGCATGGGCAACGCAAGGAGACTTAGCTAAGAAGCATGAATCTTATAAGAATTTATTAATGACGTCACATTGGCCATCTGTTGGTGTAGGACTGTTCCCCTGTTCATCATCACAGAAGACGCCTACAATAACAGAGCTACCAGAAATAGCAAAGACAAAGGAGGCAAAAATGTTAATGGGAATAGAGCCATATGATTTTGAAGACGGTACCCCAAACGGTCCGCGTAATCCTGAAATAAAACTGTAAATTGATGTTACATGTGAATATCTTTTTTATGCCCCCACCGTAGCGGAGGGGGTATTAAGTTTTACCCTTGTCCGTCTGTACGTACGTCCGTCCGTCCGTACGTCCCAAAATTGGTTTCCGTTCTCTAACTTTAGTTTGCCTCAACCAAATGTTATGAAACTTATACACAATGCTTATTACCACAAAACACAGATCAAGTTTGAATTTGGGTGGCGTCACTTTTACCGTTCTAGAGTTATGCCCTTTACAAATAGAAAAATTGCTAAATTTTTCGTTTCCGTTCTCTAACTTAAGTTTGCCTCAACCAAATGTTATGAAACTTATACACAATGCTTATTACCACAAAACACAGATCAAGTTTGAATTTTGGTGGCGTCACTTTTACCGTTCTAGAGTTATGCCCTTTACAAATGGAAAAATTGCTAAATTTTTCGTTTCCGTTCTCTGACTTAAGTTTGCCTCAACCAAATGTTATGAAACTTATACACAATGCTTATTACCACAAAACACAGATCAAGTTTGAATTTTGGTGCCGTCACTTTACCATTCTAGAGTTATGCCCTTTACAAATGGAAAAATGCTGAATTTTCGTTTCCGTTCTCTAACTTAAGTTTGCCTCAACCAAATGTTATGAAACGTATACACAATGCTTATTACCACAAAACTCAGATCAAGTCAAAATTTGGGTAGTGTCACTTTTACAGTTCTTGAGTTATGTCCCTTTATAACATCATATGCAAGTGGGGGCATCATCTGTGTCCCATGGACACAGTCCCCATTTATTTTAATATATATCGTAATGTGTTAATCGAGCTGTGATACTGTGGATAGGATTTATCGATATACAATGTAATATTACAAAAAATTATTTGATTTCGTGGAAACGACGAACATTACTCTGATTGAAGATGCAAAGTTTATAGCAGAGACGTTTATATCAGTGGTAAATATTTGTCTACAGATGAGCACAGATGAGAACTGTTTTGGATATTATAATACTTAGTGTAAGGTTAAAGTGTAATAAATACATATCTTGATGTGCTCAAACATTATATATGTAATTATTCTTCTCAAACACTAGAAGATTTTACCACATAAATTATTGAAACGTGTTGTTCGTCTTTTGGTTGTTTTTCGTTTTTTCCCATGACGTTGTCAGTTTCTTCGACTTAGGAGTTTTCATACTTCTATGGTATCTAAGGCTCTCTTTTATTCATGTTAATTTCTACGGATTGAATTAATGACATACGTTACTTTTTTAGGGAATAGATCCTTTTCATTCCGGATGTTAATTAGTCTTCGTTTTGTCCGTTTATTGGGTCTAAAGAATTCTTGTTAATGATGATGAATTTAGTTTATTTTTGGTTATTTAGTCAGTGTTTAAATACACCATTTAATTTATTTGAAATATCACGATTAATAACAACAAGAGGCGTTCCATGCAGAGCCTGTGCTGCTCTTCTGTATCAATGCACCAAGACAGCTATGACCAATTTCACGATAAATTAATCATATGCATGCAATGGAAATTTTACTCATAACATTGTGCAGTCAGAAAGTATGAATTGCATATGTCACTACGGTTTAAATTAGACTGAAAACAACTAGGAATTTATATTAAAATACTTTTAAAGCCTACTATAAGGTATGGGTTAATCCCACTGTCGAAGACTGTGTGATTACCTGTAGTTGTTAACATCTTTGTTCTTGCTAATCTTGGTTCAAACAGGACAGATGCCCCATTGGCAATCTTACAACATCTCCTTGGTTCACACAGGACAGATGCACCATTGGCAACCTTACCACATCTCCTTATTTTTATGTCTATACATTATTCCTTACATATTTGGTTCAGACGATGATGTTTAGCCTCAGACAAAATGGAAATGGGGTTTACAATATGTTAATTGTAGTATCATTGAGTGATTAATGCTAAGTGATAGTCTCCAAATAATTATTCCTACAAAGTTTGAAAAGGGTTACCTCGAAGTGTAAATAGAGATGACATTGTCTATATTGATTGATTTCAGCACTATTGGTTATTTCGTGGCGGTCAATTTTTATTGGTGGAGGAAGCCGAAGTGCCTGCAGAGAACCACCTACCTTTACCTGGAAAACTGAAAATCCTATTCAATAAAGATAAGCGTCGAATGCACCTGCCACGTGCGGGGTTCGGAACCCCGCACGTGGCAGGTGCATTCGACGCTTACCGTTTGAACTCACGACCTCAGGCCTATGTTGACAGGCTAGTGATACAGTAGTTGGACTGTTTAAATCACTCAGCCACCGAGGCATTATATGTATATACAAGTCTAAATTGAAAACAACGTTCAAACCTAAGATTGCGTTGGATAAATACCGCAATTTTTATACGTGTGCATGCAAAACAAATTTCTTAGTAGAGGGATCTTAATACAGCACAAACAACATTTTCCAAAAGACCAAAAAAGTGAAAAAGTGTATTTTAACAAAACGGATGTTCTTAAACCCTGCTGACTTCCATGGCGATTGCCAAATAAACGGATCACCAGATGTAACAAAATGGATCTTAATTATTAATTTAATACCAAACAGAAAACAATAAACTTGCGGAAAAGATGGTATACCGCAAACATGAGGTGCAACAATTTGTACACTATATCCGGATTTCGACAATTAATGTCTCTTCAGTGATGTTAGGAATCGAAACGGTATTTGGAAGGCCATATAATTTACCTATAAATCAAGGATTGACTCTTAAATTTTGAAGAGTCGAAATAGGATGAACGGATTATATGAACCCGAAGGCAAATATAATACAAGCCCAAATTACTAATGTAAATTATATATATATTTATGAAGCGAACTCCTTTAAAAACTTAGCTAAAAATGTCTATTAATGTACTTGAATATGCTGAATCTAACCGTGTATTTAGATTTTGGATATTGGACCATAATAGGTAAAAGTCGAAATTCAATTCTTTGACCACATTCATTCTTTGTCAGAAACCTATGCTGTGTCAAATATTTAATCACAATCCAAATACAGAGCTGTATCAAGCTTGAAGGAAGTGTCCATACTTACCCCAACTGTTTAGGGTTCGATCTCTGCGGTCGTATAAAGCTGCGTCCAGCGGAGCATTTTATTTTCTCATGTAAAAGATACCAACACAATGCAGATAAACGATTGCATTTTAATAATCTCAAACTCAATACATAAAATACAAACAACCAAGATAATGATTGTCACACATAATATTTACAATTCTATACATTTATCAATAAAATACTACCTCGTTGTTACATATCATTTTAAATAAGTTTCAAATAATGAATTTATGTGCGGTACATGGGGAATGAATTTGAAAGATTGCGGACTGGCTTTTACAATTTGGGTTGGAGGGTGGGGTGCAGGGGTTGAAATAGTTTGTGTAACAATAGACTGTATTTTGTTTTTGCTTGATGGACTTTGAGCAGAGAAAATACTTGTTTTTGAGGTGATCACTTCAAAATTCAGTAACCAAACATTTTGTTTGTTTCATTGCATTTAGTAAGACAAGTTTAACGATGAAGTGTACATATTTCTACAAAGTAGGTGGAGCATTTTAGCACATAAATATTTTATGCTTGTTTTAAACAAAGTGCATTTAAACATGATATACATTTGTATTAATTTTATAAACAGCATGCAGCTGGATATGACACGAGAAATGGTCCATAGTCTATGGTACCCAAGTTGATATAACACAAACAAAGTCCGTAGTCTATGGTATCAAAATTTGATATGGCACCAAAAAAAGTCCATAGTCTATGGTATCCAAGTTGGAGCAGGAGGTCCATTTGGTTTACCGTCATCAAAGTTGTACTTTTCAACGCCCATTAGCAATTTCACTTGCATTGTTTTGGCTACCGGAGGGAGCTCTTCGATCGACTGTTCATCAATAAATGCACCATCACTTTTGCGTTTCTTCGGTTTATAATTAACAAAGGCTTTCTGTCCCTGAGATGACCAATGTGTTGTAAGTTGCATTTTTTCATAAACGCCTTGCTTGAATTCATGACAAGATTCGTCGGCCCAAAAGGCAGGCGTCATGCTTACAAAAACAACACATCTCCATTTATCTGCTTTTGGACGTCCGACTTCCGGTGGATCTGTGTCGTGTACTGTACGAGAATCCCAAAGAACCATGCCTCCTTTCGGAACAGGAACATACGTCAACGGACATCCTTGGTCTTCATACCATTTGCGCTGAGTTTTGTTTAGTTTGAAAAATTCAAATTGTCTGGTTTTGTCAGCAGCTTTGGGAAATTTCTTGAAGAATGCTGAATGATGTGCATGCGAGTTTTTCAAGACACGGAAACAGTAGTCTTGCTTCGTTGTCTCCTCTACATAAACAGCTCCTTGATAAGCATGATTTCCAAGTCTTTTTACGCTTTGATCAAGATGCAACCAACATCCACCAGGTTCTCGGAACTGTCCATCTATGGTAAAAAAAATAAAAACTTTTTTATCTTGTTTATGTTAATACAAGCACGCATACGTCAGTTTTACAGTTGCATACTTTTCGAGTGAAGAAGAGTTAAGGTTACATTTTTGTTTTGTATGTAAAGTTTTTAAAAAAAAAACACCAGAAGAGAGGGGTAATTATTGGTACGACAAAGTAGTTTTGCCTTAGGGGGTGTCATTGTTGGTACTTTTTACTTTTATCAAACATGAATTACCTTTCTGTGGATTATGTTTTTAAAAGTTATAAGGCATCTATACTAGTCAGTAGTTTCTTCGTTCCCCATATCTTTTCAAAGACAGGTTTTCAATGTACGCGGCATTTCCATGTTGCTTAAACTACCCAAATCCTATGTGTCTTGATAGGGTCATAATGGGTACGATTAAGTGATTTTTGATTTTTATCAAACCTGAATTACCTTTCTCAGCAGGAGGTGTGAGTGCTACGGCATCTACACTGGTCAATAGTTTATCCGTTCCCCATATCTTTTCAAAGACAGGTTTGCTATGTAGGCGACATTTCCATGCTGCTTCAAAGTGCCCAATCCTATGTGTTTTAATGATTGACTTCCAAGTACGCATCCGTTGTCCATCTTCTTTGAAGCTTGCATACCACTTTTGGAAGGTTTGTAAATATTCGTTACAATTCTCCTCAGGTACAACATTTGGAACTACACAGAACCCATTTTCAGTCAGCTGCTTTTGGATAGCTTTTCTAAAACGCATGAAATAGGATTGTAAAAATAGGATTGCTGAAATACCTTCTGTCAATACGACCATCTTGTTCGTATATTTCTATCTTTCATCCGTACCATTCATAAATCTTAAGACTTTTATAATTTTTGTTTGTTTGTGTTGAATTGCCAGTTGTTAGACGGTCCGATATGCTGGTTGGTTGTTTTTGATAGACACTTATATATATACACATGAGAACAAAAATAATGTTGTTTTGAAATTGAAATGAAGGAGGAAAACAGGGGGGAAGCGGGTCTCCTTCGTATGGCCGATTGTATTTATTTCTCAGTGCATTATTCTGATTTTGACTACCAGCCACCTAAATTTGTGCGCACTTCCCCCTGTTTAGAAAATCTTGGATCCACCACTGTAAAATAATTAGTAATCGCAATGAGTGAAAAAATTCGAAAACTGCATCATTTCATTGATTGATGAAACTAAATTTAACACTTAACATTCATTTAAGTTAACCTGTGTGACTGATAAATTAAATATTGCTGACAAATCAGTCTTATTGCACACATATTTGGTTAAATATAAGCATTAAATCCTACATTTGTATTGGTGTGTGTCAGTATAAAATAATATACAAGTAAACAAGAAATACTAAATTCTCTTTTTTTAATGGAACAGATACACTTTCTTAAGTAATTTTACCTGTCCATATTGGTACAGGCTAGAAAGGTCTGTTCTGTTCTACACTTCCTCTCTGACTGTAAAGAAGTACTTGTGTAACGTCTTTAAATAGCTACGATTTTATTACCTGGATCAGCGATTTTGGTATTGCACAACTACTTCATTCATGCATATTTGACGTCCTTCTGCAATCTCTTTGAAAATATGCAATGTATACATGACTAGAGTATTTATATTGACTGACAATTCTCAGTAACGATAGAAAACAAAAGACACTATGATACTATATTGATCTACCTGTATCACGTGACACGTAATGACGCGAGTTACAGTAGAAATATTCGTTATTAAAAAAAATAATAATAAAAGCTCATTCCCAATATACTAGTTCTGGCAATGAAAATCATATAAAATACAACAATAAATCCAATATTTCTATCATCTAAAGGTAAAAATGTAATGTTGATATAGCAAGAAACATCAAATGTTTGTACAGAGACATAAATTGTATTATATGTCTCTGCTTCTTTTGACAGCTGTTTGAAAATATAAGAAAAAAAATGCTGTCATCTGCACTCCCCCTTATTGGAAACTATTTGTGAAACGATACATGGTACTAGTGTGCCCGATGAAAGCCTGATCTTTTTCTTCAAATAATACTTCTTGTTTATTGCTAAGCGATTTCTATGTACACCCAAGGATTTGTATAGTAACTACAAAGCATTGGTACACCTTAGTCGAAAACGCAGTCACATAAACAAACTCAGATCTTCACAATGTGACAAATTAAAGGTGTTTACAAATATTGCACTAGATTAATTTAGTGGCAGCCATAACGTTTATAATTAGGACAATATTCTGAAAAAGAAATATAGCCATACTTTACCGTATATGATCAGAGGTTTAAATATTCCTTATTTGGCATTTAAATTACGTACATATAATTGATCCCATAAATACTATTTTTAGAAAACCTTGTTATATTTATGGATTTTTGTATGTATTATCGGGACATAATATATTGAATCAGTATACTATTCCCAGGTATTATACATTTTTTTAAATAAAAGGCAATACTAAAAAGTATTCTGGATCTCAAGCGTTTAATAAAATGGCGACCAGTGGAACATTGATACAATTTGACAGGTATGAAAATTTTTCTTTGTGTTTTATTTAGTCAATTATCCATGTTTGATTAGTTCATAAAGTATTTGTACAGGAAGATACACAATAGTCATGCTTGATTAGATCTAATTTGGTGTATAATAAAGTGCTGCATTTCGGTCGTGATTTACGTTTACCCTTAATAATTGTATATTTGTGTGAAGTTGCAAACATATTTTCCATTTTATATATATAAACAAGTAGGACTCAGATCCACGTCAGGTCTCTAATTAAGAAATAATTCTTTCATGCCATGCTTTATGCTCATTTTATAGATATAGGAAGATGTGGTGTGAGTGCCAATGAGACAACTCTCCATCCAAATAACAATTTATAAAAGTAAACCATTATAGGTCAATGTACGGCCTTCAACACGGAGCCTTGGCTCACACCGAACAACAAGCTATAAAGGGCCCCAAAAGTACTAGTGTAAAACCATTCAAACGGTAAAACCAACGGTATAGTCTATATAAAAAACGAGAAACGAGAAACACGTATAAATTACATAAACAAACGACAACTACTGTACATCAGATTCCTGACTTAGGACAGGTGCAAACATTTAGAGGTCCGCTTGAAGTAAAAAGTTCTAAATATTCCTATCAGAATCGAAATAATTCTATCATGCCATGCTTTATGCTCATTTTAACATGGGTAAGCATTATATTTGTCAATATCTTTATACCGAGCGTTAGCGAGGTGTAAATATGGACAAATATAATGCCTACCCATGTTAAAATGAGCATAAAGCATGGCATGATAGAATTATTTCGATTCTGATATCTTTTGACTAAGGAATATTCCAAAAGGCAGCCATTTTGATTTGATGAACCAAAACGCTATAGAAAATCAACAGTTGAACGATCAAAAATTCATATATATACTGAAATGCGACCAAGCTTACCGACGTAATAGTCAAACAAACTTTATTAGATTAACACATCGTATTCAAATTCAAACCTTCGGCAGCCATTTTGATTTGATGAACCAAAAACGCTATAGAAAATCAACAGTTGAACGATTCAAAAATTCATATATCGAAATATTTAATTCAACTGTCTCCCCTCAGTTGGTTCTGGATTAAGAAAGCTACCATTTTATTTTGATGGGAGTGGGGCCTTGGATGAAACATTTTGTTCTTTTTTTTTGGTTGTAATCTCTGTCCTGTCTTTTTATTTTTAAGTCTATTTGGTCCTGCCTTTTTTTATTAGTTTGTCCGGATGTTTTTTACATAAATCGTCATCCGGCCTTTTTTGCCAAGTTGCTCATCCTGCCTTTTCATATCTTTCGCAAGTTTTAGGTATTCAACTAAGAATAGTGTGATTTTTTTCTGATTCCTTTTACTTAATTTTGAGAAAAAATCCCGAAATTCTAAGTAAATTCAGAACATGTAACCAACCATACTTTGTTTAGAGAAAATGGAGATGGCAAACCATGGCACAGTGGAAGGAAATATACTTTATAAACCCAGTGATATACTTAATGAATTTTATAATTAACTGTTTTGCTATTCTCGGTTGAAAAACGAACGTAAATTATATATTGTAAATATTTAAATAGTTACATAGAAAACAATCAGTTTTTAAAAGCGTGTTTATTCATTAAATGTATTGATAAAAAGGTGGGTCCCTTCTTGTACATGCATTCAGTCATCCTTATTAATAATTTCTTAATATTTCGTTTATCAGTTTATCTTACTTGTATGATTTTGTATTTCATTTTAAATACGCATGCATACTACACGTCACTTTGGCGGACAGTTCAACAATGTTATGCAAATCACTATTCTTACGGTATGAAATTAAAAGATAAGTTTTCAGCCAATTAAAATCGAAAACAGTACATATATATTGTTCCTTATAAACTACGATATTTCTCACAAGTATTTATTTATTTTTTAGTTCCACACATACAAAAGAAAAAATCTTCGCCGATGTAACATTTCAATCCTTTTTACACCAACATGCCTTCACTGAATTCATTTGAATTTCGTGGTGACCATGATAGTACATTGCATACTACGTCTTCATTCACGTGTACAAATGATACGATTATTGTTGTTTTGTTACTATATTTCGGGGACAATTTGCTCCGTTTATGATACGTAATTTCTGAATGACCAAACGCTTAGCTACTGTGTAACGTTCTGTATACATGTTCGTTTTATAGCATGAAAACACTAAAAGAGGAATGTGCAACCCATCATAAATTATTGTAATTATTGTAATGGATCAGTATTATGAGATCCTTATTATAAGTAACTACGACATTGAAAGAAATTAAAAGTGGTTCCTTAATCATCCGTATAAAAGCGGCACATGCATTTTATTTTATCCTTATATTTTCATAATGCGGTACAAGATAATTATGTTGCTGAAGTATAATATTTCGACACAACTATTTGAAATTCACAAAACATTTATTTAATTCTTTTGACCAAAGATTTGTAAACTATACATTGTCAAACCCAGAACGTAAACTTACTTTTAGAATGATTTTATTTAATTTCCTAGCGAGCAACACCGACAAAACTATCCATTTCGACCTCCGGCGTTGTTCAAAATACAACTGACGTTGCAATTTCAATTGTGACGTCAATCACGTGCAGCCCATGTTTTATTGTAATTAGAACATGGCTTTGTTTCCAAAGCGAAAGAAGGACGTCATATTAGAATCGACTTCCATTCTAACGTCATGAAAGAGTAAGATTCCAAATCGATGGCCGATTTTATTCGAATTTTTTTTTATTGTTCTCAAATCGACGTCCAGTTCTTGACTGAGATGTCATGAATTAAAAAATATTACAGAATGGACGGTTCTAGTATGGGAACAAAAATTGCACCTTCTTTTACCAACATTTTCATGGGTTCTCATGACCCGATTTTTTCAAATGTAATGGTGTCGAGAAACACAATTTTCTCGCTTGAAAATTCAGTTGTAAACTTTATAGAATGATGTAACTTATTACAGAGGTCTGAAAAACTTGTAGATGTTCTATAGTAGCGTTCCATTTTATGTCGATATCATCAATAAAAGAGTCAAGACAAGGGTTTGTAGCAGAAGGATAATTCTGTCGCTCGAATAGGACCCGAGGTCCCCCATTATTTCACATATTGATTCAGTTTACCTACGCGAATAAAAATAGTTCCCCACTTCGGAAAAATGAAAGTAGGGTTAAGAAAATGTGACTATACATTGAATCATAGAATGCATTAACCGAAGGACAGCTATCATATCATCTCGGATTGTTATGTTAAACAAATATAAAATTTCATTGGGAACACCATGTGATGTGAATGAGTTTATGAAAGAATAGAAATCAGCTCTCTGGTCCTAATCGAGCGACAGAAATATCTTTGTGCGGGTTTGTACGCCACACCATAAAAAAATACGTTATTCACAGCTTTGTACAACACACGGTGTTTTTGTCCACCGCGTAACGCGTTATGGGGGACATGGAAATAACGGGCGTCCGTCCATCCGGTCTTGTTTGCGCATTCACGTGTACAATTCCTGCCAGATTTATATGAAACTTATATCATAGGTTTATATCAGCAATGTCTTGGACGAGTTCGAAAATCAGTACCGATCAATTATTTTTAAAAGAGTTATGCCCCTTGGACACATTAATTTTATGAAAAATAGATCGTTAGCGCTCTTAAGTGTACAATTCTTGCCAGAATTTTATGAAACTTATATCATAGGTTTATAATTAGCAATGTCTTGGACGAGTCCGAAAATCAGTGCCGATCGATTTTTGTTTAAAAGAGTTATGCCCCTTGGAACCATTAATTATATTGAAAATTGCATTGTTAGCGCTCTCATTTGTACAATTCTTGCCAGATTTTTATGAAACTTATATCATAGGTTTACATCAGCATTGTTTTGAACGAGTTCGGAAATCAGTGCGATCAATTATTTCAAAAAGAGTTATGCCCCTTGGAAAAATAAATTATATGGAGATTTGCATGGTTAACGCTCTCATATGTACAATTCTCGCCAGATTTTTATTAAATTTATATTATAGGTTTATATCATCAATGTACTTGAAGAGTTCAAAAATCAGTGCCGATCAATTATTTCTAAAGAGTTATGCCCTTGAAAATATTGATTATATGGAAAATTGCAATGTTATCGCTCTCACGTGTTCAATTCTTGCCATAATTTTATGAAACTTATATCATAGGTTTATATCAGCAATGTCTTTGACACTTTCGAAAATAAGTTCTGATCAAATATTTTTAACGAGTTATGCCCCTGGAAATGTAAATCATAATGGAAATCACATTGCATTTGCTCTGAAGCCTTCATTTCCCTTAAGATATTAATAAAAAGTTTTTAAGAACAAAAAAAAAGTGCTCTTTTAGTTATTGTCCTTGTACCTTGGATAGATAAAATATGTGCAACGCGGGGGACATTGGAACTCTGTTCTTTCATTTTTCTTTAAATTACAATAGTTCTAACACAATTGATTACCAATCTTATTTTGGTCCTGTGCATACCATGGTCACGGATAAGAAAAATAGCTGTACACAACTTCGGCAATCTTTATCATTCAGTTAGATGTTGATATCGCTTGTCTTTACGTGTTCATGTATTTGATATTGTGATAGAGCATTTATTTTTAAGAGATGGAACCATTAAGGAACTTGAGGAAAATGGTTATGTAGTAATACCAAATGTTATAAGTAGAGAAGAGTGTGATCTGTATTGCAAAGAATATAAAGACTGGGCGAAACAACTCGAAAATGATGGTTTACCATTCACCAGTTTTGAATCCCTCATACAAGGGCATAGTATTGGCCACTTTAATGCAAGCTGGCAAGTACGACTCAAAGTGAAAGAAATATTTGCTCAGATCTGGAAAACGGACAAATTGTTGTCGAGTATAGATGCGGTGGCTTTGTCTTGTCCTCCAGAAGAAGGTGTGTTTATCTCAATTGCAATGTGTTCTTGTCACAAAATTTAGTTCAATTATTCAATAATTTTATAAATATGTGTATATTTGTGGATATTTTTGAGTCATTTAAAATACTTTGAAACAGCTTTTCTGCACTTAAAGCGATTTAGAGCTTGGCAGATAGTTACATGTCTTTCGTTGAAGACAATATGTAAGCATCTATATATTTTTTTGTGTTGTTGGGCTACTGTCGCAATAACCGTACAACACCATATGAAATTAACAAACTCTCGTGTTCATTGTCTTTACTGTAGTTTCTGTAGAATGATTCTTGTCGGCAAATAGCACAAACCACAACCGACGTTTATACTCGTGTTGACCTAACAGATCTTATCTGAACTTAAAATGTATCTTTAAACATATCGTTCAATAATTCAAAAAATATATAGTGGAACTGGTACTGGACAATAATAATAAATTCATTACATAAAATGAAATGAGAATAATTTTGAAGCCTCTGATTTATTATGTCCATCCACCAGTGCTCTGAAAACAACCTTTATCATTTGATCTACTCTTAACAGTTAAGTAACAAATGATAAACTATTTTCTGGATTTATACATGTTTTATGTACATTTAAATTATCAGGAAGCAATTTGTATGCAAAACCAGACCAGAACTGGCTTCACTTAGACCAAGGAGGACAAAAAGTAGGACTACATGCTTACCAAGGAGCAGTTTATATAGAGGAAACACATGAAACTGATCATTGTTTTCGTGTATTGGCAAAATCACACAAAGAGCATGACAATTTTATGAGAACCTTTCCATATGTACTGGAAAGAACGAAGAAGACTGAATTTTTCAAATTGAGCGAAAAGGAGAGAAAATGGTATACTGAAGAAAAAGGATGCAAAATGACAAAAGTTCCCTGTCCGAAAGGTGGAATAATCTTGTGGGACTCGAGAACAATTCACGATAATTCCCGCCCGGAGTTTCGGCGACCTAATAAAGACAGGTGGCGCCATGTTGTATTTGTTTGTATGACTCCTGCAGCTTGGACAACCCCAGCTGATTTAGCTAAGAAGCGCAATGCATATGAGAATTTAGAAAACACAACACACTGGCCGTCGAAAGGTGTAAGTATTTTCAAATCATCTCGATCATCAAACTCTTATACACTATCAGAGCTACCAGAAATAGCTAAAACAAAGGAAGCAAAAATGTTAATGGGAATTGAACCATATGATTTTGATGACGGAGAAACAAACGGTCCTGAACAACCAATTGAAATGTAATTAACTTATTATCTGTAGTGAATTTTGTAAGACTCAGACGATCATGAATCATTTTAAAACATATATTTTAACATTGTTCTCGTTTATTTTCGTAAACCTCTCTTCTTATGCACATAAGTGAGGTACACATTTAAATAAATTTCCTAAATTATAACAAATTATCAACAATTTTCTGTTAACAACAGAAAATTTGTAACATGGTTGAAATACAAAAATCTTTGAATTTCTTGAAACTTGTTGTGAACATCGGAGGTTTGTACACACTTTAAACAGGTTTAATCCCGCCTCATTTTTTACTTGTACCATGACAAACTAGTATCATGACCATGTGTAAATTTTATGGTCCGTTACTGTTTGTTTGTTGATCTATCTTTCGGAAGAGTCTGTTATTGGTGGTGGTTGGTGGTAGTTGGTGTGGTCAGTTGTTCTGTCCAAGACTTTTGGTGAATGATTCCTATTATCCTTTTTTTTGTCTGGTCTCGAGTGTACCAATCACGGTTATTCAAGGTTAATATTCGAGAAACACGTGTCATGTATACTGAAATCTGTAGCAGATAATTCATAAGAAGTAATGGATTCGGAAAGGATAAACCAAAATGACTTCCTATTAAATTATCTAACTTAATAAAACCGCTGTTTATTTTAAGTCTTGACCATAAATCAACGGAATTATTTAAAGATAATGTAATTTGAATTTTCGGAAATAATTGAATTATATTATTCACACCTATCTAGACACTCGTTAAGCTATAGAAAGTTAAATATAACTTATATATTATAATTAAGATTTAATACATATTAGAGAATTTCGGACTTCAGACATAAATTCTTACTTTAATGAATGGATATGGTACTGCTTCACTTACATGTTCACGTATCACCGGGTTTGTACTTACATCAGCAACACGACGAGTGCCACATGTGGAGCTGGATCTGCTTACTCTTCCTGTTTTCCTGGGATCATCCCCGGTTTTTGGTGGGGTTCGTGTTGCTCAGCCTTTAGTTTTTATAGTGTGTTTTTAGACTGTTTGTTTGTCTATTTTTCGTTTTTCGTTTTTTACCATGACATCGTCAGTTCTTTTTCGACTTATGAGTTTGTCTATCCTTTTGGTATATTCTGTCTCTTTTGAACAAGAACATAATTGTTGAGGGTTATATTTGTAACTCATATTATATTCCATGTTTTTTTTATATTATCATTATTGTACATTATTTAATTGCTAAGAATTGTACTGATTTTGCCCATAATGGGTCTTATAATGTTATCTATCTTATTTTATCTTATACTTTATATATATGACTTATCTCGAACAATGTAAAGCATTTGGAACGTTAACTTATAGGTATTCTGGTTAACGGGAGACAATCCAATTTGGTTAAGAGAGTCTGTTAGACATATGGTACCAAGACTAAAACCAATATCGGCTATGACAAAACTAATTCGTCGATTTAAAAGAGCAGAGTATTTTGTGATGTAGCGTTTTGAAAGTATAAATATGTTATTTCGTCTTTTGTGTCTAGTCGACGATCGTACCGATAGTATATACCCTAGTTTATACATTAAAGGAAAATTTAGTACCTATAATGACATGAATGATAAGTATAGAACGATACATGTTAATCATGCTGTTTCCCGGTATCGGCGTCAACAATGTTCAGTTTTTGATCAAGTTACCGTGACAGACAAGACATATCTCTGTGTTGACAGTCTCCCTTATATTCTTCTTTTCTGTTTTCAAATGTTTTGTATGCAATAAATTATATATTTTCATATATATTGCTATATGATTATATAACTTTATTTTTTATAGGAAATTGTAAAAGGTCCCACTCGCCCCGATGACATACACATGAACATGATGCAGGTTAATGTGGTATTCGGAGACCTCAAAAAACCCTTCTTAATTTCAATGGAATAACAAAAGATACCGGCGAAAGAACGTATTATATAAAACAAACAATAGAATAAAAATGTTAGCTGATACTTAAAGCCAGCTCAAAACACTGAACCTTTTGAAAAAATCATGCCGTCTTACATATCATCGGCAGCTATTCTGCCGGGTAGATTTTATACAGCAACGTCAAGTACAAGAAGATTCGCAATGATAAGAATTTCTATTTAGAAACCCTCCACCCAATCCCCAATGAAGAATCATTACGGTTTCTTTTAACTAAATCATCGACTGTCGTCATCCTCCTCCTCCTCCTCCTCCTCCTCCTCCAAAACCAACAAAACCCGCACAAACCAAAAAACATAAAAATAAAATTAATAAAACAGACAACAGCCAAAAATAAAAAAAAAAAAAAAAAAAAAAAAAAGAAAGCAAAACATCGGAAGTAATAATTAAAACCAACAACCTTTTTCGACAAGTCTTTCGAGCTAAAACGACATATTCAAATGAAAATTCCTAATCTTTTTTGCTTGATAAACACTATTTTATATACAAATAAGGTATCAAATACAATATATATATGTATTTGGCAATAGAAAGACTATCACGGTATTTTTTCTGGAGATTCACTTGAGAGCTATTTCCATAGGCTTTGTAACAATTATAATAACAGGTTCCTCAACGGTTGTAAGAGCACTAGACAGAAGAAGAAAACTATTTGTGGTGGAACATTTACTGGATGCAGATAAAAACGAGATTTCTAAGATTTCTTTTGCAATTTAGGAAGCCGATAAGGATTGATAACCTTATGCCTAGTTGCAGCTTCACTTCAGTCGTTAAAACGCTTATTCAACGATCTTTATAGAAGAAGCAGAGTAGTGTCGTCCTATGATTTGTAATCTCAATTTCGATTATCTCAGCATAGGATTCGTGTAAAACAACAACGGTATGGCCTGGCACAAACACAAAACGCTTCCCATATGTATTTTATTTGTTTTGCGTTTACATATTGTTTTAGTAGAACGATTTTGAATTAAGTTTCTTTGGGAATATTAAATGAAATAATCATCACTTTACCTTTAGAGTAGAGTTACTTTATTGTAAGCATCAACCCTTTGTCAGAGAATTCTGAAGATAGTAATTAAGCTCTTGAATATATTGAATCTGAAAGAATTACAATTCCATACACAAGCTAGTACTGCATGGTAGTTTCTTTCTACATAAAAAAAAAAAAAACGATTATTCAAAATAGGAATATTCAATTCCTATGTTTTTATAGTTTATTTCTGATCCCGCCCTCATTGTCGATTTTCAAGTTAAGGTTGAACACAATCGGAATCGTAGGAAACTTTACAATCGGTAGAACTTCATATGATTCAGCGGCTCTTTTCACAAAAAAATCTTACGATTAAAATTGATCGTAAGTTATACTGAAATGCTCATGACTTACGAGTAATTTTACCCGTAAGATTTATTGTGAAAAGAACCGCTGAATCTTTATCGAATTTAAAACTATGTAACACCAACAGAAAGTTCTGAAATATCCAAATTTTTAATAGATGTATGTCTTAGAGCTATACAGAAAGGATCTACCACGTTTGCTTTGATAACAATAGCCAGCATTTCATCTTTATGGCAAACGGTACAGGCTGTGTTCGATTAGACAAAAGAATTCCTTAAATCTCGATATCTTTGTAAGTTTAGTAACGAATTGCTGTTTCTTCGCATTATGTTTTGTCACGTTCACGTTGATATTTTCAATACCATCAACGACTGATTTCATTGGGTTGTGTTGGTAGGCATGGATTTTGAAATATGGCTATTCCATATTGAGCGCTCACAAACATGTTTAACCCCGTCACATTCTTTATGTAAACAAAACAAATCAGTCGATATCTCAGTTTACGTTCGACGCCATTTGTCTCAAGGTTAGAATGTAAAAAATGCAGCAAGAATTGCATATTTTTATGCAAACATGTGGTCATAAACGGTGTTGTAAATTAGGTCGTTTGTTTTCTCAACTGAATTGTTTCACATTTTTCATTTCGGGGGCTTTTATAGCCGACTATACGGTATGGGTTTTTCTCATTGTTGAAGGACGTACGGTTGCCTATTATTGCTTACATCCACTACATTTGAACTTTGGTGGATAGTTGTCTCATTAGCAACCATACCACATCTCCTTATTTTTATAATATTCCAGCCACTGAAAAGTGATTCAGACTACAGACTGTTTTGTGAAAGTGCTACAAGTAATAAAGATTTCAATATTAGTGTATTATCATAAGCGCGTACAAAAAGTTTACCGTATTAAAATTTGCAATTTTAAACTGAATATTACCTACTCGAAGGGAAGAATTACATTTTCTGAATCTAGCTCAAAATGGATTAAAAGCTACCAAAATATTAGACTCATGACGAGTATTGATTTTATGGTGTGATCGAAATCGTGCTGTTAGTACTTTTCTTTGATTTATATATTTGAAAATTGAGCTTTTAAACAAACAAAGACTAAATACCCCCATCACACTAGGACCACGATCCCGCTACGACCTCAGAAATTATGAAAAATTTTAGAAGTCGTAGTAAGATCGTGGTGGTCGTAGTAAGGACGTGCCAAGGTCTTCGTGATCGTGGAGGTCCACGACCAACTTTGAACATGCTCAAAACATTCGTAGTGCAGTCGTGGCCAAAACTAGTCGTAGTAGAAGCGTATGAAGGTCGTAGTAAGGACGTAGTAAGATCGGGATGGGCGTAGACGCATCGTATTGGAAACGTGGTGCAATCGGGAAGCCAATGGAAAAGATTTCGCTGCGACCTTACTACGATTTCACTGCGACTATTCCGATTTCACTACGTCTTTATTACGCTTCTACTACGATATTGATACGATTATACTACGATGAGGAAGACAATATTACGCTGCTTCTACGCGCTTGTCGTTCTTAGTACGACCTTACTACGATAGTGCTACGCCCTTGCCACGATAATTTCACGATCTTATTCTGTTGATATAAAAAACGGATGCAATAACTTCACCTGTAATTCAACCATGGACACGCATGAGCAAAACCTACTTCTGCAATCTTTAATTTAGCTACACTGTATCAATTTAGCTGATCAGGCTACACTTTTGGTTATAAGAAGGAGAAGACATACTACTTTTAGTACCACGACCTCCAAGTGTTTTTGATACCTTTGGCGGCATGTTTCTCTAGGAAACTGGTTGTACAATGGGAAAGTCAAGATATTTATAGGGACGATGAGCGCAGTGACGTAGTGGAGTCGTGGTTTGATCGTAGTAGACTCGTATTGAGATCGTATTTCGATCGGGAAGGTCTTGGTATAAGCGTACAGAGATCGAGTAAGTCGTAGTAAGGTCTTCTTAGACGTAGCAAGAGCGTGACAAGATCGTAACTAAAACGTGTTACTATCGTAGCGGAATCGTAGCAGGATCTTATCAGGATCATAGCAATGTCGTGGTATGAACGTGAAAACTATGAAATATTGAATGTTCAAGCCGACCATACCAAGATCTCACCGCGATCTTATTTTTTTATAGAGCGTAGTGGGATCTTCATGGTCTTGGTCTAGTGTTACGGGGGCTTAAGCAAAACCAGAGATCACCTGAATTGTACAAAAGGATAAACGTAATAATATGAATCAGCGTACAAAGTCCTGTATTTAAGATCGACAAAAAAATGTTGAACCAGAATTATTGGATCAAAAGCATGTGATGACCAACCATCCTACTATCATACATAAAAGCAGTCAGAAATGCAGTCTAAATATACTTCGAAATTTACCCAAAAGAACTTACTTTAACTAAATCTAACATAAACAGCAGCAGTTGCCCTTTTCTAGATTTAGACATTTCAATTTCTAACGGAAACTACATACTAAAATTTACGACAAAAGAGACGATTTTTCATTTCCTATTGTTAATTTTCCATTTTAGACGGCGATGTGCCTTTGGCTCCATCATACGGTGTTTATATATCCCAACTCGTTCGGTATGCCCGTGTGTGTTCTGATGTCATAGATTTTAACGAACGTAATCAATGCATCACTGGGAAATTATTGTGTCAGGGATTTCGATACCATAAATTACTTAAAACTTTTACTAAATTCTTTCATAGATACAAAGATTTGATTAGTAAATTTGGCTGTACCTGTAGAAAACTTATTAAAATGGTATTTCACATCCTAAATTTTACGGTAATATTGTACTTAAAGCGAGGAAATCACTATGTGATCCGTGTAAACTCATCGAACCTTTAAACAAACTTATAAGTAAGGGTTATCGTACCAATATTGTAATTAGATCTCTGAATATTGTTTACATTGGCACTAATATCGATTTTGTCATTAGCAAATTAAAACATAACTAAGTTGTATCTTCTTTTGAGGCGGGATGTTTAGAGACACACACGTTAATTTTATCTCTTAAGAAGTAGCTCCTCACTATCCTACTACCTGTCGATACATTTATTTTGGCATTGCACAAGTCATGTCTTCTCTGACTGTTCATGACGTTAAAATACTAAATCCCTGGGATGTGTTTTAGTTGATTTTAGTCTCTGATGCATGATTTTTATCATTAATTGTTTTGGCTTTTAACTAGCTGTCAGTAACTGCGAGTACTCTCAAATAGTACTTTCTTGTTAATTCGACCTGTTGATACTATTTTAATACTTTTTGTTATTTTATATTAATATGGATCTTGTCTGTATACCAGCTTTGATTATTTGGAATATCTACTAATTTTCACTTCTTCGTACTACATTTGTATTAACATCAAGATTATTCTCCTTTAATCTGTACAGGAAGTTTTATTGTTGATATTTACCCTTATGTATCTAGTGTTAAATTAGGTATTTATATGACAGACCTTTCTTGGTATTCCTAATTATTGGAAGATTTTATATAGACAGAAAAAGTATACCTAAAACGACAAAGTTATTTTTCATTTACCTGTATATATTATGAAAACCGGTTTTTCAAAAGTGATTATTTTCTAAGGGTTTAATATTTCGCGGTAGTGTTTTGCCATGGCTTTATTTGGACTTGTTTGTTTGCTTTTTGGCCTTGAATGTTTGTCCCTAATATTCTATTAACTATGTATTTACTTTCAGGTATCACAGATCGAATTTATTCGTTCATAGTGTGTTAATTTACGTTTTTGATTGAGTTAAGCCTTCCAATTGATGTTTTATCGTGTGTTTTCTATGTTGTGATGTTATACTATTGTTTCAGAAAAAGGAGAAGGTTTGGTACCATTAAAACGTTTAATCCCGCTGCAAATGTTTGCACCTGTCCTAAGTCAGGAATCTGATGTACAGTAGTTGTCGTTTGTTTATGTAATTTATACGTGTTTCTCGTTTCTCGTTTTTATATATACTAGACCGTTGGTTTTACCGTTTGAATGGTTTTACACTAGTACTTTTGGGGCCCTTTATAGCTTGTTGTTCGGTGTGAGCCAAGGCTCCGTGTTGAAGGCCGTACATTGACCTATAATGGTTTACTTTTATAAATTGTTATTTGGATGGAGAGTTGTCTCATTGGCACTCACACCACATCTTCCTATATCTATTAGCCGAGTTTAGACAATGCTGTGAACAGATGAACGAACATGTAATGCTCGTCCATCTTTAAGAACCTTGTGATTTGTGTCTATCAAAGTCATACAATATAAAAAAAGTAAAATAACAAAAATACCGAACTCAAGGAAAATTCAAAACGGAAAGTCCCTTATCAAATGGCAAAATCAAAAGCTCAATCACATCAAACGAATGGAAAGCATCTGTCATATTCCTGACTTAGTACAGGCATTTCCTTATATAGGAAATGGTGGATAATATATACTTTGTAGACGGAATGTTTCACTACTTAGAAAACCACAACTTGCTCCGTTTCATTCTTCAATAATTAAAAACAAATAAGTTCCTCCCACAAGGTCCATTTACTCTATACCATCGGAAGAATAAAGTATTTTCTCAAGACGACATAAATCTTTTCTATACGATGTCCATATACGGTCTGTAAGTGTTAACAAGATAACTAACAGTTCATATCGAAGTAGAACTAAAGAGATCAAAGGCATGATTTTTTGTCAAAAGATCTCCACTGCTGAGTGAA
Source organism: Mytilus coruscus (assembly GCA_017311375.1). Lineage (NCBI taxonomy): Eukaryota > Metazoa > Mollusca > Bivalvia > Mytilida > Mytilidae > Mytilus > Mytilus coruscus. The sequence goes on along the minus strand of CM029607.1, from coordinate 61,537,226 downwards.
TCTAGATATTTCTTTAATTTAAACACTCAGTCAAAAGTCAATAAGAACTTTGATCAAGATTTTACAATGGATTGTGATATGAAACTTAAAATATATATTTTGAAAGTCGTGATGGACAAACATACGAAAATAAAGTGCTGCATATATTATTTTCAGAAATGGTTTCAACGGTTGTTCTTCACTAAAGTATTTCAAATTGTTTTAAATTATCGTTTGGTTCATGGTCGAGATTTAAGTTTATCCGATACAATTTCTTTTACCAGATCGTACGTACACTTAGAATACCTTACCCAACATATTTGCGGGCATTTGTTCAGTGATTGTCGTTTGTTGGTGTGGTTCATAAGTGTTTCTCGTTTCTCGTTTTTTTTTTTTTTTTTTATATAGATAAGACCGTTGGTTTTCCTGTTTGATACACTAGATAAGACCGTTGGTTTTGACCTGTTTGAATTGTTTTACACTAGTTAAATATTGATGGCTTTAAATCTTCAATTAAGCATCATTTCAAATATTGATGGCTATAAATCTTCAATTACAATATTGTGAATTCTTATGCAAATAAATGTAATTGAAACAAAGTTAAATCATTCATTTAAAAATCAGTCACACGGAATAATTAATGTTTGTGTTTCTATATCATGGCTAACCAAATTTTTGATTAATACACCTTATCGCTATTCCCGCTTGACCCGAGAATCTGTCCCGCTTGAACTTTTGACGTCATACAACAATCACTTTTCCATTGTGGCGTCAGATATTTTCTATTATGACGTCAAAATTTTACGGGAACATTTGTGATGTCCAGTAATGGCGGACAAATAGCGATAAGGTGTATAAATCTATTTATTTATACAATATAAATATAAGTAGATGTGGTATAATTGTCAATGAGACAACTTTCACTCAGCGACAAAATGACGTGGATGTAGGCAACTCAAGATCATCGTATGACCATCAAAAATGAGCAAAACCCATACCATATAGCAAGCTCTTAAAGGGCCCGACATGACATAATGTGAAAAAATTCAAACAAGAAAACCAAAGCCCTGATTTACTGATATACATTTACTTAGTGTTTAGTCGAAGCTCATTTCAACTTTATGCTCTGAATTATTTTATATTTATGATTTTCCTATTTTTTTACCTTGAGCATTTTTCGTAGACACTTGTCGTGCTCATACAATTCGAAATCCATATTTTTTTCACGACAAAGACGTTAATATTAGTCTGACGTTCATATCCGTCATGGTCCGTTATATTTAACACTGTTGTGTAAACTGACACATTTCATTACAGGACTTGCTAAATTGCTTTAGTTACTTAACAGATTCCTGTCATATTTACTTATATGCAAGATACATCCTTGAAATGTGTTAAGATATGCAAAAATTACGATGGATGAACTTTGTGATTCTATTAAGCTTTGACTTATTTGTACTGATGTATATCAAATGTATGAACTTTTATATTATAGCATTTTCGGTCAATAACCGACATGGACTGTTTTATATTCCGAAGGCTTTAATGAGTTATTGCAATAGCTAGATCACTTTCTAACATTCTTAAACTAAATATTACATTTATTCAATTCAGTAGTCCAATGTCCAATATTGTTTTTGTTCTTGTGGAAATGTGAAGACATGTATGCATACAATGTATTTTGTACATTGTAAAAGAAAATGGTTGTAAATCATCAGATTTCTCAGGGAATGTCTTCACGTTCAACTTGTAAACTTCTGAATCAAATGCTACTTCGGGTAAATTTGTTTAACATGAGTCAGATAATTCTTTAAGAATTTGAAATTAGAGTGTGAAGTAGACATCAGTTTTATGTTCGAGATTAAGATACAGGCCATGACCTCCACTAACATGCAACACCAACAAAACAACCATTTTCAAAACCAGACCAAATGTCTCAATTTTTTTTTCAAAAGTGAGACCATTACACTTTCCACCAAGCTGCTATTGCTTTAATTTAAAACGCATGATGTAACTAAGGCTTTCATGGTTTTATGCTATTTTAATGACTCAACAACGTTTTATCAGTCAAAGTCAATTTCCAATATTTTGAAGATGTCACATTGATTTTATCATGTTATTTCAATATAAAACACAGCCTGATTTGAGTGATGCTATAAGTAATATGTTTAATGTTATACACTAGTATGAATTAATATATTTATCTATATGTAAAAGAAATATTAATAGCGAATAGTCCTTCAAATTCACTTCCGTAAAACACACATTTCTCTTTATTCATAAGAGAACCATAATAACAATTACGTGATGTAAAAAAATTATAGTTGGCGACTTTTGAACTATATGCAGAAAATGTGTTGATTGCAATATAATAACAATCTACCAGAAACCACAAAGCACGTAAGAAAATATATTGGATCAAAAATAGTTTTTAATGTGCAATATAAACAGAAGGTAAACAATATTCTGTTTTAAAATACAGCTTTTTGCTTTGACCAGCTTATGCTTAAAGAGGCGGTGAAGGCACTATGTGCTACGTAATTATTTACGCCGGAGATAAAACATCAAGACATAATTTCAAAAGATATGTTAAAACCAATTCATTATAAAAAGAAATATGCACGAATTAAACACACCTTTATGTCTTTGACCAATTAATGCAAACGTCATTTAATTTTGTGTCGGTCAAATGAAATGTAAAAGTATGAGCTATTAAATTGATTATAATGTCAAATTCGATACAAGTAAATTTCATCTGAAGACTGTTTGAAATGTTTACATATTTGCTCAAAAACTACAATGACGGACCTCTTCTATTATTTTTTTTTATAAAGTATCAAAACTTCAAAGATTCACGACTATTCTAACAACTTTTTGTCGAATGCAATCTAATTGTGTTATTGTAAGATCAAATATGTATCCAAAATCGTAATGATTCTTTTAATAGAAATTCGATGTCTCACAAAAAAATGTATTCCAGTACATAGGTAGTACACAGGACACATCATTTGACTCAATGTCAAAAAGAAAAACAAACTTCAAATGTTTAGAATATTTAAATCAACACTTTATATTGTAGGGAAATGTTCTTTTTTCTCGTCATTTTTTTGCTATCCGAAAACGAGGAAAATTGTTCCGTCTCACGATAGATTTTAAAATTCCCATACGCATGCATAACTTATACGGTTTGTTAGACTAAGAGCTTTGAAAATGATGAAGACAGTTATGTCTTATCTATTTATTATATCTGAAAATTGTCATTTGTGGGATTCGGCGTTAGTTTAAATGTATTTTTTTGTTGTTGAAAACATGACATACACAATATGATTGCGGTATTGTAGACAATATTAGGAATTTGGAAATAAGATCGTCCTTATATGGGGTAAGGACCTTTATCAGGACTCCGGGATCTGGTGTTTTTAAGCTCGGGATTTCGGGATTGATCCTTTCGGGATCCGGGAATTCTTTTTTCGAATTTCGGGATGTCGGGATTTAATTTTTTTTTAAATTCGGGACATCGGGATTCCATGTTATTAAGCCCGGGATTTCGGGATCAGGACCCCCCCCCCCCCCTTATATTAATCCGCCTCCCTGCCAAAAGAAAAAAGGGAAACAACTGCTATTGAAATTGTTAAAAACAGATATCGTCAGATCTTTTAGGCTGTACTTGTGACGGATGTGTGTTTCCATGATTTGATCAAGAGTATCCCTCTCAAATGCGAAATACAGAGGAAGTCACTATAATTTCTTCGAATCCACTAAACAAAATTTGAACTTGCTTAAATATGAGTTAATTTTCTTCCTGACTAAGTATATCTTTGCCAAACAAAAGTGATTTGATATATTTTTGGAACGAAAAGGTTTTTATTGTACGTTGTTGGGTATGTGAATAATTATTACACTCCAGTAGCAGGAAGTGCTTACTACTTTCTATTCTGTTAGAAGAACAGTTATTTCTCTCTCCGAGCATGGAGTGATATCGTTTATATGAATAAGGGTCTGGGTGGGGTGTACAGAATAGAGAATAATGGGCCAATTCTACAGAAAATGGACCAAACATATATAAAAAATGGAGGAAAAAGAATATAGAATAATGGGTGTTTAAATACAAAGAATAGAGAATAATGGGTGCTTAAATATAAAGAATAGAGAATAATGGTCAATATATAAAGGTTATGGGAATTGACCTAAACAAATAAAGAATACAGCAATGAAGGAACCACCATCCAGACCCTCATAAATGTTCGTTTAAATGTGACCTGCCGAACTAGACTTGTTACCGGGTCTGTACTTACATGAGCAACACGACGGGTGTCACATGTGGCTCAGGATCTGCTTACCCTTCCGGAGCACCTGAGATCACCCCCAGTTTTTGGTTGGGTTCGTGTTGCTCAGTTTTTAGTTTTCTATATTGTGTTTTGTGTACTGTTGTTTGTCTGTTGTTTTTCTTTTTTATTTTTAGCCTTGCGTTTTCAGTCTATTTTCTACATATGAGTTTGAATGTCCCTTTCTCTTTTAAACTACAAAGTCTTGTATGACGTATTTGTACTTTGCTTTCATCATAACAATAGTAATTTTGTATTCTAATCAAATTTTTTTTAACGAGTAGTATTAAAAAGTTTTAATTTTAATAGATTTATCATTTATATTTATATTGTACGGGACGGGTCCCATGATCTGTTAACTGAAGGTAGAAAAGAGTTCTGATAAATTGATGCGCATGTCGTTTGTACGTCTTGTGTAGTTATTAATGTTGAAAAGCGGAATACTTTTTTAATGCAACCATCAAAATAAAAAGTCGCAAAAACAAATCAGTCGATATCTCAGTTTACGTTCGACGCCATTTGTCTTCAGGAATGAGTTGCAATGTTAGAATGTAAAAAATGCTGTAAGACTTGCATATTTTTATGCAAACATGTGGTCATAAACGGTGTTATAAATTAGGTCTTTTTGTTTTCTCAATTTAGTTGTTTCATATTTTTCTTGTCGGGACTTTTATAGCCGACTATACGGTTTGGGTTTTTTCATTGTTAAAGACCGTACGGTTGCCTATAATTTCTTAGATCCACTTTTTGAACTTTGGTTGAAAGTTGTCTCATTGGCAATCATACCACATCTCCTTATTTTTATATCAATCATAACACATCTCCTTATTTTTATATTAATCATACCACATCTCCTTATTTTTATATGGATCATACCACATTTCCTTATTTTTATATCAATCATACCACATCTCCTTATTTTTATATTAATCATACCACATTTCCTTATTTTTATATCAATCATACCATATCTCCTTATTTTTATATCAGTCATACCACATCTCCTTATTTTTATATTAATCATACCACATTTCCTTATTTTTATATCAATCATACCACATCTCCTTATTTTCATATTAATCATACCACATTTCCTTATTTTTATATTAATCATACCACATCTCCTTATTTTTATATTAATCATACCACATCTCCTTATTTTTATATTAAGTTAAAAGTCGTTCAAAAGTAGTTCCGTTAAAAGCGAGAAGATACAAAGGGACAGTCATCAATCGGCAATCCTCGGGTGAATCCGCTACTCTCCTTGTACGGAATCGGCCGAGTTGTGACGAATGGGACAGTCATAAATCATAATGCCAAACACATTCAGACAACATTAATGACAAAAAAAAAAAAAAAAAAATTTGAATAGACAAACAAGTTTGAGCTTTCTAAAAAGCTGTGGACTGCTTCGCTCTATCCTAATTTAAGGTAATGTGTGTGCATGTGGTTGTTGATTTAGTATTGGAAATGTCGTATATTTAGATATTGATTAATATAAAATGGATGTCTTAGACTTGGAATATCAATTTTTGTATATATATTAAGATGAACTTTTCTGAAATTCTGTTCAGTGTTAAGTTGTCAATGTGTTTTTGTGGAGTATGGTTTTCTAGTTTTTTCAGCTGGTCATTGACTTGCGATTTTGATTGCTAGTTCTGTATACAATTTATTTAGATTTATATGAATGTTTAGGTATGTTGATTAAGAGTAACATGATTTCGAGTGATGAAGACAATAACAATCAAAACCAATGAGTAAACAAAGACTTGTACAACCAAAAGATATTTACAACAGTTAAATAAGAAACAGCAATTAATATTTGATGTTGTTCTACTTTAAGAGTGTGCGTTATACACCCATGCTTTTAAAATTTTGTTCACTTTACTTGTTGAAAATTAAAACATTTACAAATAGACACGACTCTGGAGGTGTGCCTAGATTGGCAGAAGTTATAAAATACAGATAATGCATTTTTGTAAACATTGTATAGGAACATTGTTAAGCGAAACAAATCGTGCATATTGCAGATTAACAAAGCAAATAACACGTATTAATTATTGATATTTCAATATTGAATTTCAGTGTGCAATATATGCATAATAAAACGAACATGAATCAATGACAGTTGATCGGAACTGAAATACACTTAGTTAATTTTCCGGCATTTGATGTCTTATCCTGAGACGAGAAAAGTCTGTAATTCTTTATCTCATTTAAGCCAATAGCTGTTGCTGTATTTCAGCCGCATCATAAAGCGACCAATCAGAATCTATATGTGACAAGTAATTATTTCGAGATGGCGTGTATATCGACTGAAACTAATAGCTCCGCACCGTGATGCGAAGCAATAAAAAAGTTCTTTGAACACCACAAAGAAAAATAAAGTTTAAGCAACACGAAATTCACCAAAAACCCAAGGATGTACATTGGTGCTTTAGTGTTAAGTTAAACCAAAATATATTTTTCCCTAGTACGAGGACTAAAAGACTGGTATAGAATTTCATTTGAATATAAACAGGGGATGAAATATAGGAAGATGTATGGCTCTATTGTTACATATTATATAATTCGTACTTTAAGTATCCCTCGAATTTCATCTGTACATGTCTTTGGATGTACCATAATAACAAGATAGACTATCCCGCGAGGTACAAATAAATTTCACGTAGAAACAAATCAATTCCTAAATGGGCGCGACATATTCGCCAGCATCATTAATTTCAAACGAACTTTATAATTATAGCTATTCACAAGCTCTGATGATACAACAATAAAAGCGAGACGTAATTTATCTTTCAAACAATATTTGCAATCTCATAACAAGCAAATAAAAAGCATACTTCTTTTTTGTGCATATAAAATTTTTCTGACGTGATCAATTAAAGATTCGTTGTTTTATCATATTTTAACAGAGGAGTTCTACAGCAGTTAAACTGTGGTAATCTTACATTGCACACTCTGTACAATACTTTTGAAAAAATCGAAAGTTTAAATACTATAGGTTAAACCGGGTATTAAAATGAACTTTCATGAAAATGAAAAATTGAAATTTTTAAAAATTAAAGAAAAAAAACCAAATGTAAACGAAGTTGCAGCAAATATTATATCAAAATGTATGGGATTAAATAATCATATAAAAACACCATAAAAACTACAAAAATAACTCAGCTTCAGCATCATCATTCCTTCCATTGGAATATGAACTAGAGGAGATGTTGGATCCTATGGGTCAATGAAATAGCAACCCAACGATACAAATAACCATAAGACATCTCGAGGGAAACAGGTCTTCAGCATTAAAAGGTGTCTATAGGTCTATATGTCTATATGTCTAGCTCCAAATCGTCCCTAGGTTATAAAGCGAATAAATTTAACAGAAACAGTGGAAGATCTGCCATTAGAACCCAATTCTCCATATAACGAAAAACATTAAGAAATTACAGCCGATAACTACTGACGACTCTCCTGACTTGGAAAGTCTGTCCTCAGTTAATTTATTGTCTGCATCTCCTGTTGTTATGATATAAGATAGGTCGTTGGTGTTATCTATTCGCATTATCAAAGTCAATGTACTTCTGGCATTAAACATAATTTACACTTAGAGGTGAACTTCCGCTTGAACGTTTTAATTTTTATTTCTAACACCGTTTAAGAGAGAGAGAGAGAGAGAGAGAGAGAGAGAGAGAGAGAGAGAGAGAGAGAGAGAGGACAACATATGGTATGATGAATTACGTATGCACATCACGTGTTTTTGTGCTGACTTTCAGGTATGCACGGGAGTTTGGAAAGTCTAAATATGATACTTTGTAAAAAACAGGTCTTTTAATAACCCTAACGAAGTTCAAACAGCTAAAAAGGTTGGTCAACTAATTACTACATTTAGATAATAGAGAAATTAGATACACTTTTAGATATGATGTGACAAGTTTAACTTCGAATAGACAAAGAGATCCAGGTGAGTGACATACGGCTCGTATGACTGGATATGATTAGAAACAAACAGGAGGAGATAGTGAAGTTTTTCCAGTAGGCTCCGATGCTTGCGATATATGTGCAGTTGTCCTCAATACTTTTTCAACCAACAACGTTCCTATTCTGGTTGTGAGACAGTATTTCACGATTTTGTTGTCTATCATGGTAAATGTACATCTAACCTTTCTTTTTTTGTATCTAAAATCAAATAATCTATTCTAGATAATGAATTGAAATACAATTTTTATGAAACATCTTTGTCACTGGCGACCACGCACATGTTCCACTTGTCCTAGCAGCAAGTTTAGGTTGACTTAAGCACCAGGACGGGTGAAACTAGTTGAGCATAACTGGCCACCCCTCCGGGGCAGATTCATTAACTCCACGTTTTTGGTCCATTTCAAGTTTCTCAATTTTTAGTTTTTGTGGACTGCTGTTGGTCTTGACGTCGGTTTTCGTTTGGAAATGTTGTTTTGTGATTTTTTTATTGTTCCTTTGGATACCATATGACAATGTACAGACTGGATATTTCATTATGCAAGTTCCAAAAGTTACCTGGGTTTTACAAAGTCATCACTCTCCTCGCTGCTATATTTTGACATTGACCAATCATTTTGATTAGAGATTGTGACATTATTGGGCAATATATAATACGCCGTTTCAGAATCTAATGCATTGTGGGTAATACGTATTTGACCAATGATGGGAGGTTATTTTCATTTTGGGGTATAAACAATAGAATTACACAAAGTTCTTTAGATTCTGAAACGGGAAGTTCATAAAACTATTCTACTTGACGTTAACTTTTGATATATATTGCTTTGCTCCCATCTTGGATATTCAACTTTTACAAATATATGTGCAACGTTGATATTTATAATATAGATGAACAGAAGGGTCTCGTCAAAATTTGTGTTTTCAAATTCAATGAATTAAAAGTGATGACGAATTAAGTATGATTTGCAGGACTTGTATCACGCTTGATGAATATTTATCATGATAAAACTGTACTTGCTTGTCAAATTATCTATATTAAATCATACATGCTGTCAGTAAGTAATATTATGTTCAGCAGTTTTCTCTAAGAACAAATGTAGTATTAGATACCATTCAGTTTGATTTAAGAAAATTGAACAACTGAAACTATACAAACGAACCTAAATTGAATAACTGTCACTTTATATTTTCATGGTTTATGGGTTTTTCTACTGAAGAAATGATAAAAGGTTTTTAAAACTTGAAAATTGATCAGAAAAACTAAATGCAACAAAATAGTCACGTATTTCCAAGTAAAAGTGCACAGACTTTTAAACATAATTATTTTTTAATCATACGTTCTTTTGTTGCGCCTTAATACACCACTGTCATAGGCTATGGGGAGGGTTGAGCGCTCACAAACATGCTCAACTCCGCCACATTTTTTGTGTCTGTCCCAAGTCAGAAGCCTGTAATTCGGCGTAACCGTTGTCGTTGGTTGCTGTCTATCTTTATTGGTTTTTCGTTTATAATCTTTGTAGGAAATTGTGCATAAATCAAGCTGTAGGTTTTCTCGTTTCAATTGATTTACATTTTGTCGTGTCGGGGCCTTATAAAGCTTAGGGAGCTACCATTTGATTTTTATTGGGGGGGGGGCTAGGATGAAAAATTTTGTTCTGCTTTTTTTTTTTAGTTGTAATCTCTGTCCTGCCTTTTTTTTTTACTAGTTTATCCTGAATTTTTTTACACAAATTGTCATCCTGCCTTTTTTTTTACCAAGTTGCCCCTCCTGCCTTTTTTTTAATTCAAAACTCCTGTCCTGCCTATTTTTTCAAATTCATGATTTTAAAAGAATGAAATTGTTCATTGATCCAACGCTTCAGTGTCAAAATATTTCAACATTTGTCCATTAGTTAAGGTGTAGAAAGTTCAATTATAGAATAACGATCAAAATTTGAACGGAATATAGCTAATTAAATCTCTTCTTGAGTCATCTTGGAATTTCTACACTTGGTGAGCCATGACGAATCATCATACAACATTGGGTACACGGAAATAATATATGTCCATAAAAACCTGAAAAATAAATCAAAACAGCAGCAGTATATCGCCAAAATACACATTTTAAAATCAAGAGGTGGGAAGGTGAGTTTTTCTTACATTACATAGAAATATATTAATACAAAACCCAGAATTTACTCTGACGAAAAATGTCTGCCTTTTCTTCTTTAAATCTCTGAACGCCAATGCAGACGATACACTGACGTCACAAACGATATTGGTCCGCTAGGCCATATGACTTTTTATAATAATTAATAATAATAATAATAATAATAATAAATTCTTTATTTAAAGAGGGTAACTCAGTAAGAAGTAGTCTAATTTTCATTGAGGCCCTCAAACAAAATACATCTCCTTATATCTATATACAGTTAACATTCATACATTAAAATACAATATATATTACTAGTATATACACAATTCAATCATTCAAACATACAAATGGCAATAAATGGCAATAATTGGTAAAGTTTTGATTAAATTTTCTTATTCTTACAACAAAAGAAAGAAAACAAATTATTCGACTTGCATGGAATTTTCAAGAAAATGATTCTAACAATGTTTCTTAAATAATTCCACAAGTTTTTATTTTGAGTGGTAAATTATTCCATACCTTTGTTGCAGAATAATGAAAAGATTTTTTACCAAAATTTGTATTTGGTCTTGGAACAAATAGATCATTATTAGAGACGGATCGTAAGTTGTGGTGTTGCACATCATTAATATTTAGCATTTAACACCAAGATTGTATAGCATTTAAATCATTTTGCAATATGCTGTTTATTTTTTCAATGCTTTTATTATGAAAATGCAATGTTGAATCATCAGCATTTAAATCAATGTCGGATTGTTTAACATGAAGTGGTAAATCATTTATATAAATTAAAAATAACAGAGAACCTACAATAGAACCTTGAGGCACTCCATATTTTACAATCGATTTATCAGATTTAATGTTAGCGTATTGAAATTCTTGTTGTCTCTCAGACAAATATGATTTTATCCAATCTATCGTATGTTCTCCGATATGATAAAATTTTAACTTTTCTAAAAGTATGGCATGATTAATAAGGTCAAAAGCCTTACTGAAATCTAAAAACACAGTACCAACTATTTCTCCATTATCTGAATATTTTAACCATTCATCAATTAGTTTAGTCAGCGCTGTTTGACATGAATGACCTTGCCTGAAACCTGACCGAGCGATATGTAACATTTTTTTATTATTTAAGAATGCATATAACTGTGTACAAACATGTCTCTCAAAAATTTTAGATATGGTATTTAAAATAGAAATTGGACGATAATTGGAGGAAATATCTGTTGGTCCTCCTTTATGTATAGCAGTTACTCTTGCAAGTTTTAATTTTTGCGGAAAACGATTCGACGTTATACTTTTGTTTGTTAGAAAAGTTAGTGATGGCGATATTATCTCTGAACTTAGTTTTAAAAATTTGGGACCAATTCCATCTAAACCTGCGGATTTATTAATATTAAGGTGTTTTAGTTGTGAACACACCTCTCCAACAGAAATGAGTTTTAATTTAAAATTTTCAGTTTCCTTTAATTTTTTACTAGTAAAAGTTTTTAGCTTAAAAAAATCCATATCTGAAGTATTATTTCCAATAAGTTTTTCAGCTACGGAAGAAAAATGAGCATTCAGTGTATTAACAATGTCTTGGGGGTTATAAACAGTTTGATTTTCATACTGCATTTTAGGTGGGAAAATATTATCCATTTTTGGATTTAACTCTTTAATGTGATTCCAAAGTTATTTACTATTTTTGGAACTAGATATAGCGTTTTGATAATATTCCTTTTTTTGCATTAAATATTAACGACGTTGTTTTATTACGCCACTTTTTAAAGTTTACCCAATCTTTTTTTGAATGATACATATTCCTGTATTGAATGGAATTTTTAATTTCTTCATTGAACCATTCGGCTTGTTTAAATGCTTTTACTCTTTTAGTTTTCATTGGTGCGTACTTGTTAATAACTTGATTAAAAAGTTCATACCATTTGTCTACAGAAGTATCAATATCTTCTTCCATTTCAACAGTATGAAAAGGGGTTTGATACGGAAGCCGATAAGGCCATTCAAAAAAAAAAATTATGTCGTAATTACGACATAGCATGTCGTAATAACGACATCACTATGTCGTAATTTCGACATAACATCAATCTAATTAAAATATTGATCTCTGATTACGTTATACTACATATGAGATCTAACAACTACCAATATGTAGTTCCACTTCTGACTATTTCACACGTGACTTTTAAACCAATTAGAATTCCCTTAACAAATCTTTGCAGTCCATTCGATACATAAATTTATATATGGCTTATTGATATCTTCACGATATGTCCTGAGAATACCGAAAGATAAAACCGCGGGTAAATGACGACAGCTTGTTACTCGCTTCAAAAACAATGTAGATTGGTAAGCATTATGTAGACATTGTCATCGAATTAATATTATAAATAACATTCAATTGAGATGTTTCTCTAAGTAAGAAGCTTAAACAGACATGAATAATTTTAATTTTATTCCGCTCAGTCCCAAATGTCTGCCTATTCTTCTTTAAATCTCTGAACGCCAATGCAGACGATACACTGACGTCACAAACGATATTGGTCTGCTAGGCCACATGACCCTTTTCGAGAAGCGTAGTTTGATTTTCAGAAAATCGCAAACCTCCTTTCTAATAAAATCCACAAACAAAAACAAATATGAAGCTTAGAAATGGAAAAATATTAAATACTAAACTCGTTCAAAGGGTATCTACACGTCTCAATCTTCAAAATCGCTTATCTAAAAATACTAACATCGCTAACATTTTTAACAATAAAAATCGTGGTTACCCTTCTATCGATAAGTGTCATGCCAAAAAATGACTTACATGTCCCCGTCTTTCCACCAACAATACGGTAAGGTCCACGTTTAATGGTCGCACATTTTCTTTAAATTTTGAAACTGATATAACTTGAAAAACAAACAGTATTATTTATTTACTCACATGAAACAAACCGGGATGCGGTATTCAGTACGTAGGTGAAACTGGGCGATTTTATCTAAACGCACGCAAGAACACCTGTATCGTTTTAAAAGACCCAATAAATTCAAAAGTATCATTTATCAACACCTTAAAAGCACAAGCATCCTATTAAATATTTAACAGTTCAACCTTTAGAAGTAGTAAATAAGCAGCCTGGTGAATCTCATTCAAAGTTTGTACGATCACGGAAAATAATTGAATTAAATTGGATTAAAAAATTACAGACAGTCTACCCTCTCGGTCTTAATGATAATATCATGGGAATTGGTAATATATCAAGAACCGATTCTGTTAACATTTTGGATATAGTTTCTAAAACTGTTCGTAAAACCGTTCTCATGGTCGTAGAAAAATCGCAATCAAAGGAAATTTCGGACCAATCATACCAATATTTCGGACCTAATTTCTATTTCAAAAAACAATGGCAGACATTATCTGTTAACAAAGCTCTGTTCATTACCGGTTAATAAGTTAAATAAAATTTTAGAGGATTGCAACACAATTTCATATAGCAGTCCTAAGTATGAAACCGTTCAAATTATAATGGCATATTGTTATTCTAAACTGTTTCCCAAAATTGATCGCCCTGAAGATCATAAAAAACATTTTATTAAAATAAAGTATGTCAATAAAGGTTTTGATTTTGTAAATATTGCCGGTATTTTTAACGACCATTCTGTTAAAGAACAAATTCCTGGATATTTTGATAATACTGAGCTCCTCTTATTTGTTATATTTACAAGAAATCTACCCGGAAATATGTATTTAATTATAGCCAATTGTGTAAAGATGTTAATATCAGTGAAAATACACCTACTTCATGTAATTGCAGTAATTCCGAATACATTTATGGACCCATTTCCATGTTATAACAGGAGATCTTAACATCGTTCAAGACCGAGAGTTAAAATCATTCCTCAGTAAAGGACCTAAATATCGTCCCCGTCAATCATTAATTGGAATGAGTGTCGTAATATCATCCACGACTCACCCGTACTTACTGTTTAAAATGGATAAAACGGGAAAAAGCTGACAAAAATCTTTGGACTCTTTTTAATTCAGTAATGAACATAGTTGATATACGTATTCAACATTTTAAAGAACATTTTACTCTTAACAACAACCATAATAAACCTATTTCTCGTATCAAACATAAACTTAAAGAACTAGCCAAGGAATTTGTTTTGTCCCGGCCGATAAAGCTGCTAATAATATCATTATTGTTTGACGTAAATTTTACATTGAGGTTCTGAAAAAGAAATCACCAATTCACCAACATTCCAACTGACTCCATTTTCAGAAAACGACATCTGTAACAAACATAAACTTTTAGCTACCTCTTTACAAGCAGAACCAAATACAATGAAAGTCCCAACTATGTACTGGCTTCCGAAGCTACATAAAACACCTTACAAATATAGATTTATTTCGTCTTCAAGCCATTGTTCCACTACTAAATTGTCTATTCTTCTTACCAGTTCACTTGGTACAATCAAAAACCTGATAATAAATTGTTCAAATAAGGCCTTTGAAAATAGTGGAATTAATTACTTTTGGAGTGTCAAAACTCGTTGGAAGTACTTGATAAATTGCATGCTTATATTGGTGATTTTGAATCTGTTCAAAGTTTTGATTTTTCTACCCTGTATACCACATTGCCTCACATTCTCATTAAGAAAAATTCACACACCTAATTAAATGGGCATTTAAAAGTCAGAATGTGAATACATATGTTCTAACTCTTTTAGGTCATTTTTAGTAGCAATAAACAAAAGAACTATGTCAATTGGACATGCTTTGATACTATATCTGCCCTTGAATTTTTACTAGATAATATTTTTGTTCGCTTTGGAGATTCCGTATATCGTCAGGTTATCGGAATTCCAATGGGGACTAACTGTGCACCACTTATTGCGGACCTGTTTTTGTATTGCTATGAGTTACAATTTATGACTAAAATCAGCAAAGACCCATCGAAACAACATCTGATACAAAATTTAATAATACTTTTAGATATTTGGATGATATATTGGCTCTCAATAATGACGACTTCAGTATGTATACTAAAGAAATTTATCCTGTTGAACTTACTTTAAATAAAGCTAATACTAACAATGACCACTGCCCTTTCCTCGATCTTGATATCTATATCATTAACGGAAAGCTTAATACAAAATTTATGATAAAAGAGATGATTTTTCATTTCCTATCGTTAATTATCCATTTTAGATGGTGACGTTCCTTGTCACCATCTTACGGTGTTTATATATCTCAACTTGTACGATTCGCTCGTGTATGTAACAACGTTTCAGATTTTAACGAAAGAAATTTATGTATTACAGAAAATTATTACACCAGGGTTTTCGATATCACAAACTAGTCAAAACATTTACTAAATTTTATCATCGGTACAAGGACATCATTCGTAAATATAGCTCAACATGCAGACTTCTTATACGTTCAGGTATTTCACATCCAATCTTTTATGGTAATATTCTTTATAAAGCACTAAAATGTCAGTATTCACCTCAGAAGCTAACAAAACCTTTAAATAGACTTATTAAGAAGGGATATAGTTACGATACTGTTGTCAGGTCATTAAAGATTGCATATTTTGGCTTTAATATTGATTCACTTATAGGGTCTTTGCATCGGAACTAAACACATTTATTTAAAACCAGTTGTTGGCATGACACGGGTTATGCTCTTCTCATATATTTTATGATGGTATGATACTAAACCCTAACGGGAGGGATTGTGCCTGATATTCATATGATGAAGACATAATCTTTCAATCAGTTTAATTGAGGTCTGGAGCTGGCATGTCAGTTAACTGCTAGTAGTCTGTTGTTATTTATGTATTATTGTCATTTTGTTTATTTTCTTTTGTTACATCTTCTGACATCGGACTCGGACTTCTCTTTAACTGACTTTTAATGTGCGTATTGTTATGCGTTTACTTTTCTACATTGGCTAGAGGTATAGGGGGAGGGTTGAGATCTCATAAACATGTTTAACCCCGCCGCATTTTTGCGCCTGTCCCAAGTCAGGAGCCTCTGGCCTTTGTTAGTCTTGTATTATTTTTACTTTTAGTTTCTTGTGTATAATTTGGAGTTTAGTATGACGTCCATTATCACTGAACTAGTATATATATTTGTTTAGGGGCCAGCTTAAGGACGCCTCCGGGTGCGGGAATTTCTCGCTGCATTGAAGACCTATTGGTGACCTTCTGTTGTTGTCTGTTCTGTGGTTGGGTTGTTGTCTCTTTGACACATTCCCCATTTCCATTCTCAATTTTATTATGAAGAAACTGTATAAAGAAAGGTAACTCGAATAACTGAAACGGCAACTTCACAAAGTTAAAGCAATCTATCCCTATTAGGATAGATTGAATTAACTTAAGATTCCTGCTTATGCTTGAATAAATACCAAAGAGATATCAATGAAATATTATTTTAATTGGCAAAATAAAGGCCACGGCTCACAAATTTATCAAACATTATCATCAATAAAGATGAAACATTAGCATGATCATGAATCACAAATGATCAAAATTAACACATTAGCGGGATCACTGTTGATCAGTTATAATATTAGAATGGATCACGATTGATCAATTAAAACCTTAGGATGGATCACGATTGATCAATTATAACATTAGCATGGATCAAGAATGATCAATTAGAACCATCTGTACAAAAAGAGCACTTTATCATTACTGTCCATTTATGAATACTGACATTGACTTTTAAAATACTGGCCCTGGGAACAGAAGCTCAGTAACGGATATTATAGTCCATTATGTGAACATGGTGCAAGATTGTTGGCGTTGTGTCGCTTTCCCGCCAAATGGTCACATGTTAAACATGCGACCACCGCCATGAAATAAAAAGAAAACGACGCAACAAGCCGTGGCCTTATTGACTTTTGGTTACTACATATTTATATTAATCCCTTCTCTCGCAGGGCGAAGCCTTTAAATAAACGAACGTCATAACACACTATTGCAAGTGCACGACTTAAATTAACAAAACATTATTAAATTTGTAACCGCACAGTTTGTACACTAAATCATTATCTGCACATTTTCTTTCATTAGTAACGCTTACACAACTTCCTGGAGAAAACTTTGAATTCTATACAAAAATAGTTCATTTCCCATGTTTGAAAGATTAACACCGTCCTTGTGGAATAGTCCTTCTCAGTTATAGTTACCAAATTAAAAGTGTTGGGTATATGTAGATACACCATAGGAGGGACTAAATTCCACGAAAAGCTTTACTTTCGAGTGAAATTTAGTCCATCCTATGGTATATCTACCATAGCCAATCACTTTTTATTTGGTAAATGACATGTGTCAAAGTTCACAACTGATATCACGTGATGAAAAGTGCCTTTCCCGCTGTGTGGAGGTCAGTGACATTGACTTTTAAATTTTTCTACAACAGTAAGGGAG
The DNA here is from genome assembly GCA_017311375.1 of Mytilus coruscus. Lineage (NCBI taxonomy): Eukaryota > Metazoa > Mollusca > Bivalvia > Mytilida > Mytilidae > Mytilus > Mytilus coruscus. The sequence goes on along the minus strand of CM029607.1, from coordinate 61,519,392 downwards.
CTACCATTTGATTTTCATGGGGGCTAGGATGAAATTTGAAAAAATAGGCAGGAGTTGTGAGTAAAAAAAAGGCAGGATGAGACACTTGCAAAAAAAAAAGTCAGGATGACAATTTAGGTAAAAATAGTCAGGATAAACTTTAAAAAAAAGGCAGGACCGAAAAGAGTGAAAATAAAAAGCAGGACAGAGATTACAACTAAAAAAAAATGCAGGACAAAATTTTTCATCCTAGCCCCCTAAAAATCAAATGGTAGCTCCCAAACTTTTCGGGCTCAGAGGTGTGGACGAGCATCGGAATCTGTCCGTGGACCAGTTCGAACTTGGAAATGATCAGACGGGAAGCTATATTTTATTCAAGGGCAGAGCCAACAAAACGTACTATGGTAAGTTTCATTTTCTTACGATTTTGTAGTATTTGTGCTTTTATTGTGTATTTCAATTCGTTCTTTGTGTATTTAGGCCATCAACACTTGACTGACGGTTTCCAGAAAATCCAGGTGTCTTCGTCGAGGTTCGCGCTACAACAGGTGCTTCTTTTATGGAAAACAATAATGTAAACACGGGTATATTGACCGGTGTATATTGTGTCGTGTGTATGCTTATGACATTTACCCAATCCAGGCCAAATAAAATTGTTTTATATTTCAATAATCAGTTTTGTTCAATGTATGATTTTTATGTCACTGAATGTAAATACTTCATTTTTCAGGTGGACTCAATCAGCGGAACTTAAGTGCCAAAATCTTAAAAACTACCTTCAAAACCCTGTACTTTTCAAGATTTATCACGGAACAGTATTTGAATATTGTACGTGATCTGAATGGGACAGCCTGTTACAGGAGACCTCTAGATTAAGGACGTACATGTAAAGTTTGGTGAACAGTCATTAGGCGTTAAAAATTATCTAATATCATGAAAACGGAAAATCGTGAACCATCAAATAGTGCTGGATGAGGCTTTGGAAGTTTGTTGACTGGATGCATGTTCAATTCTAATAATGGAAGTTAATTACAATGTTTATGTGTGATTAATTCAGTATTTTTGTATTATGTTGAATGGTTTGGTGTCTTTCATTCAAAGGAATGTTTGATTATTGGAATTATGTGCACCTTTTTTGTAGTGTATTTATTTGCATTCTGGAATTATGTGCATCGTTTTGGTAGGATCAGAGGATTTATTTATGTGGCGTTCAGTCTCTCATTTTTTAATAATACAGTTATTAAAATTCATTGTTATACTTATTATATGAAAAGAAAGGCTACGGGTTTTCACCAATGAGACAAATACCCAACACTTTAGTTTTAGGGTTGAAAAATATTCCAGGAAAGAAAATGTGTTACATTGTAGTTTCTGGCTAAAAGTGTGAGGTATCTAACATACACCACAGGACCATTTTCAAGCATCTGGTAAACCAATCAGAGGGCTGACATGGAACTGTGGTGTATGTGTAGATACCCTCACACTTTTTCAATTGAAAATCAAACAAACTATAGTACATTTCCATGTTATTTCAGGATATTTTATATATCCTCCACCAGACTTAAGACATAACCAACCAGAAAAATTGTTTATTCTGACCGCAGCCCGGTTCAGAGACTTAATGTTTTTGCCATTCCGCCAAAATAGTCTCGGTAGAGTCTGGGACCAAATTAGTATAGCTTTAGGGAGCAATTCTGAAACCTTACAAAGAGACGACTTAACTTGCCGTCTAAAATTATGTAACTTGCAAGAGCCTATGTTGTTGCCCCCACAATGTATAATTAAAAAATCTGGCTCCTGTTCAAATCTTAATAAATATTTTATCCTTGGTAATATTCGTGCCAATTCATGCCCCCTTTACCTTGCCACCAAATGGTACATTTTTTCCGCTTCAAACCCAAATGGATGCCGTCATAAGAGGTGCGGGCATGGGTAAATGCATGTTTTACAATGGACGAGCCTATTATCCAAACAGACTTTTTCTCATATCTCTCAAGTGTCCCTATTAAAACACAATTACACTTTTAATAACACATGTACCAACTATTTACATCTATAAACAATAATTGTCTTTGATTAATATATGACCACATCAAAATAAAAATTTTACAATCTGATGTGCAACAAATTTCCATCGTCCTAGTTTCATAATTTCCTCGTTAGAAATTCCTTTAGCAGAGGCTTCTGAAGCTGCCCCAATCCTGAATGAATGGGACTTGTAGCCACTTGAATCAATACCTATTACATTCAATGCCTTAGATAATATACCAGAGAACTGATAACGAGACACATATTTTCCACCAAGGTGGCAAAGTAAAGGACCATTTTTATTTGGTCTTACCCTTAGGTATCTTTTTAATAGCTGTATTGGACAAACTGTGGAATCAGTCTTCCTTATATCAATAGAAATACCCTTACCAGTTTGATCCCCCTTAGAGTGCGTTAAGTGAAGCCTAATAAACTCCCCTTTTGCTCCACATAAAATTTGTGTACCATGTATTGATATTATATTTTGCGCTTGGCCTAATTTTGTGTAAACCAATTCTCCAACTCTTAGGAAGCCATGAAAGGCGACTGAAAAAGCTGCCGCAAAAAGAAAAGATTCATATGCTGAATAACAAATCGATGGCAACTTTTCAATTATCCTAGCCAAGAGTTCCGATGTAATTGGAAGCCTCTTATCCTTCGAGAACTTAGAGCGTTTCAATCCTCTAACATTTTTCGTATAATAAAATTTTGTGAATAGTCCATAAATTGAGACTGTAGAACCTTGCAACGAAAACCGATAGCGGTCACGTAACATCTGACAGTTTTATGTGCTCTCCCTTTCAGTGATAAATATGCAATAAAAAGCACAATATGCGAAGGGGAGGCGGCCACACGCACTCCATATTAAAGTCTTTCCGGAATATCTCGAAACTCCGCAACCCCGTTCTATATGTATCCTTCGTGTTCGAAGCTAGCGAGGCATCTACTAGACGATCAATTTCAGATCGGAAATCAGCTGCAGAAAAGTTTCTGGAATTGGTGTCGCCTCTGTCTCTGCTTGTGGTGCTACCATGCGGAATCTGTGCCACTGTTTACGTGAAATAGCATCAGCGATGAAGTTCGAACGACCTTCAATATGTACTGCTTTAAATTGCATATTAAAAAATTCAGAGAGCCCACTAAAATTGAAGATCCCTCAGAGTGATTTTTCTTTTTTATAGTCAATTCCAGTTTTTCCTTAACCTCTGTTAATTTGTCTTGTGGTATTAAAATAACCATCTCCAAAGTGTCTATTTCTAACCCCAAAAAGTCATGATACACGAAGGACCTAAAGTTTTTTCCTCCGCTAGAGGAACTCCAATATCGCTGCAAATAGTCCTAAAATTGTTCATGAGATGCAAACATTCCCCCGACCTAGCTTTTCCGGCAAGCAAGAAATCGTCTAAATAATGCTCTATTGATTCCTTGCACGATTGAAACCGGACCAACCACTCTAAAAAGCATGCAAACTTTTCGAACAGCGCGCACGCCGCCGAGCATCCCATTGGGAGCGCTTTCTGGAAATAAAAGTTGTCTTGGAAGCGAAAACCAAATAAAACAAATTCATCAGGGTGCAATATTAATAATCTAAATGCCGAGACTATATCCATTCGTGCCAGTTCTGCCCCTTTCCTAGTTTACTAATAGTGCCAAGAACTTTGTCAAAGGATGTGTATTGCACGGTTGCTAGTTGGGGTCAATAAAACTATTAATACTACTTCCCAGTGGATAACTCAAATGTTGTATCATACGCCATCCGTGAGTTTTAGAGCCAGGAGGAGGCTTTTTAGCTACAAGCCCTATCGGTGATAAGCGGAGGTTAGAAAAAGGTTTGTTTTTAAAGGGGCCCGCTATTCGCCCCGCCTGAATCTCTTTCATAATTTTTTCTTCTAATTCAGACTCATGCTGCTTTGCCGAAATCAAATTTAAACAATTAAAAGCTTGATTTGATTCTTACATTACATAGAAATATATTAATACAAAACCCAGAATTTATTCTGACGAAAATGTCTGCCTATTCTTCTTTAAATCTCTGAACGCCAATGCAGACGATACACTGACGTCACAAACGATATTGGTCCGCTAGGCCATATGACCTTTTTATAATAATAAATAATAACAATAATAATAAATTCTTTATTTAAAGAGGGTAACTCAGTTAGAAGTAGTCTAATTTTCATTGAGGCCCTCAAACAAAATACATCTTCTTATATCTATATACAGTTAACATTCATACATTCATACCTTAAAATACAATATATATTACTAGTATATACACAATTCAATCATTCAAACATACAAATGGCAATAAATGGCAATAATTGGTAAAGTTTTGACTAAATTTTCTTATTCTTACAACAAAGAAAGAAAACAAATTATTCGACTTGCATAGAATTTTCAAGAAAATGATTATAACAATGTTTCTTAAATAATTCCACATTACGATAATTTTTATTTTGAGTGGTAAATTATTCCATACCTTTGTTGTAGAATAATGAAAAGATTTTTATAAAAATTTGTATTTGGTCTTGGAACAAATAGATCATTATTAGAGACGGATCGTAAGTTGTGGTGTTGCACATCATTAATATCTAGCATTGCTAAGTAATCAGGTGTTAGTCCATTTACAATTTTATACATTAGAATTGATTGTTGGTATTTTATTCTTTTGTAAAGATAGCCATTTTAAGATGAAAACATAAGATTAGATGGAACAGAAATATTGCATTCAAGTATAATTCTTGCTACTCTTTTTGAAGTTTTATGATTCTATCTGAATCTTTTTGTAATAAATTTCCCAAACTGAACTACAATAGTCTATATATGGTAGAATATATGCATTATAAAATATTTGTCTTGTGTGTATAGGCAAATGTACTTTAATTTTAAACAAAAGTGATATTTTAGATGAGATAATCTTACATATCCGATCAACATGATCTTCCCAGCTTAAATTTTCATCAATGTCAATTCCAAGTAATTTGAAAGAATGGACATTTTCAATACATGTCAATACATGTTTCATTGACGGTAATACATAATTCTGATAGTTGTGTAAGTTTTGTTTTGAACCCAATATCATACACTGTGTTTTTGTGCATTAATTTTCATACTGTTATTGTTACACCAAGATTGTATAGCATTTAAATCATTTTGCAATATGCTGTTTATTTTTCAATGCTTTTATTATGAAAATGCAATGTTGAATCATCAGCATATAAATCAATGTCGGATTGTTTAACATGAAGTGATAAATCATTTATATAAATTAAAAATAACAGAGAACCTAAAATAGAACCTTGAGGCACTCCATATTTTACAATCGATTTATCAGATTTAATGTTAGCGTATTGAAATTCTTGTTGTCTCTCAGACAAATATGATTTTATCGTATGTTCTCCGATATGATAAAATTTTAACTTTTCTAAAAGTATGGCATGATTAATAAGGTCAAAAGCCTTACTGAAATCTAAAAACACAGTACCAACTATTTCTCCATTATCTAAATATTTTAACCATTCATCAATTAGTTTAGTCAGCGCTGTTTGACATGAATGACCTTGCCTGAAACCTGACTGAGCGATATGTAACATTTTTATTATTTAAGAATGCATGTACAAACATGTCTCTCAAAAATTTTAGATATGGTATTTTAAATAGAATTTGGACGATAATTGGAGGAATATCCGTTGGTCCTCCTTTATGTATAGCAGTTACTCTTGCAAGTTTTAATTTTTGCGGAAAACGATTCGACGTTATACTTTCTTTATTAGAAAAGTTAGTGATGGCGATATTATCTCTGCACTTAGCTTTAAAAATTTGGGACCAATTCCATCTAAACCTGCGGATTTATTAATATTAAGGTGTTTTAGTTGTGAACACACCTCTCCAACAGAAATGAGTTTTAATTTAAACTTTTCAGTTTCCTTTAATTGTTTACTAGTAAAAGTTTGTAGCTTAAAAAAATCCATATCTGAAGTATTATTTCCTAAAAGTTTTTCAGCTACGGAAGAAAAATGAGCATTCAGTGTATTAACAATATCTTGGGAGTTATAAACAGTTTGATTTTAATACTGCATTTTAGGTGGGAAAATATTATCCATTTTTGGATTTAACTCTTTAATGTGATTCCAAAGTTCTTTACTATTTTTGGAACTAGATATAGCGTTTTGATAATATTCCTTTTTGCATTAAATATTTACGACGCGACGTTGTTTTATTACGCCACTTTTTAAAGTTTACCCAATCTTTTTTTGAATGATACATATTTCTGTATTGAATGGAATTTTAATTTCCTCATTGAACCATTCGGCTTGTTTAAATGTTTTTACTCTTTTAGTTTTCATTGGTGCGTACTTGTTAATAACTTGATTAAAAGTTCATACCATTTGTCTACAGAAGTTTCAATATCTTCTTCCATTTCAACAATATGAAAAGGGTTTGCTACGGAAGCCGATAAGGGCCATTCAAAAAAAAAAATATGTCGTAATTTCGACATAACATGTCGTTATAACGACATCGCTATTTCGTAATTTCGACATAACATGTCGTAATTACGACATCACTATGTCGTTATTCACTATGTCGTAATAACGACATCGCTATATATAACGAAGAATATGTATTATGATTGCCAAGAGACTAAATGACACAGAAATTAACAACTATAGGTCATCATAATGCCCTCAATAATGAGAAAAGCCCCGCATAGTCAGCTATAAAGAGGACGAAAGATACCAGAGGAGAGTCCCGAAAAGTCAACAATTTAGTTCAAACGAGTAAAATAACGGTTTTAATAATGTACAAACAAAGACCGAAAAACGAATATGTAACTCAGCAGCAAATGACAACCACTGAAATACAGACTCCTGACCGCTATGTGATGATAATGACAACCTTATAGTTTAAATTTTCACTTTTGAAGCGATATGAATTTCAAAATGGTCGTCAGTATAGACAAAGTTTGTAGCGTAAGCAAATTCATCTTCTTTTTTTGAGAATAATGAACACTATATGCAATCAAGCTTAATTCAAGTTAATCACTTGCACCTTAGACTTGCACATACTAGAACTTTATTTATAATCGAGTCAAATGAGACCTAGTTGAACAAGGAGCAATTCAAGCTCCTTGGCGCCTCTAACTATGTTTGGCATGTACAGATTTGTGTAAATTAGAAGTCCTGCATTTCCATTGCAGGTTCTGAATAAGATGAATTTTAAGCTTTTCCCAATAAAGACTATGTTAAACTTTGGACTCATAGTGCTCAGACCCACGGATCTATGTACCTTCATTTGTACACACTTGAATCTTAATGTACTACTGAGGCTTGATGCAAATTATAACTGCATTGCTATTGTTGGTTCTTAATGAGATTCTTCAAGCGTCCTCCCATTGAAGCTCTATTAAAACTTTGTACCCCAAGTTCTTTTAACCACTGTTCCCTAGGACAACTATTCCTACAAACCTAGGGGAGGTTGGGATCCTGCTAGCATGTTAAACCCGCCACATTCTTTATGTATCATGTGTCTTTCCCAAGTCTTTAATTCAGTGGTTGTCGTTTGTTGATGTTTTACATATTTGTTTTCGTTTATTTTGTACATAAAGTAGGCCGCTAGTTTTCTCGTATGAATTGTAATACATTTGTCATTTCAGGGCCTTTTATAGCTGACTATGCGGTATGGGCTGTGATCATCGTTGAAGGCCGTACGGTGACCTATAATTGTTAATTTCTGTGTCATTTGGTTTCTTTTGGAGAGTTGCGTTTTTTAGCAAACCAGCGTATCCCAAGGCCTTGATAACCTCTATAGGCCCCCAAAAAGACGAAAAAACATCAAAATTGGAGAGAAAACGGAAAAAGGGTTTCTACAGGGATGTTAATCCTTGGCTATCTTAGATTTAATGCAATCAGTATGCATCAGCATCAGGCTACAGCTCATTTGCATATCATTTGCATATTTTTGCAAATACTCGAAATTTAGACACTTTCTGAAAACAATTCAGCATGCCAAGGGATATTAACCCTTGGCTATCTTAGATTTAATGCAATCAGTATGCATCAGCATCAGGGTACAGCTCATTTGCATATCATTTGCATATTTTTGCAAATACTCGAAATTTAGACAATTTCTGAAAACAATTCAGCATGCCAAGGGTTAATATCCCTGAGGTTAGAAACCATTTTTTCAGTTTTCTGTCCAATTTTGATGTTTTTTCGTCTTATTTGGGGCCTACAGAGGTTATCTAGGCCTTGGGATACGCTGGTTTGCTCAAAAACGCAACAATCCACAAGAAACCAAATGACAAAGAAATTAACAATTATAGGTCACCGTACGGCCTTCAACAATGATCACAGCCCATACCGCATAGTCAGCTATAAAAGGCCCTGAAATGACAAATGTAATACAATTCATACGAGAAAACTAGCGGCCTACTTTATGTACAAAATAAACGAAAACAAATATGTAAAATATCAACAAACGACAACCACTGAATTAAAGACTTAGGACAGACACATGATACATAAAGAATGTGGCGGGGTTAAACATGTTAGCAGGATCCCAACCTCCCTTAAGTTTGTAGGAATAGTTGTCCTGGGGAACAGTGGTTAAAAGAACTTGGGGTACAAAGTTTTAATAGGGCTTCAATGGGAGAACGCTTGAAGAATCTCATTAAGAACCAACAATAGCAATGCAGTTATAATTTGCATCAAGCCTCAGTAGTACATTATAATTTAAGTGTGTACAAATGAAGGTACATAGATCCGTGGGTCTAAGCACTATGAGTCCAAAGTTTAACATAGTCTTTATTGGGAAAAGCTTAACATTCATCTTATTCAGAACCTGCAATGGAAATGCAGGACTTCATAATTACACAAATCTGTACATGCCAAACATAATTAGAGGCTCAAAGGAGCTTGAATTGCTCCTTGTTCAACTAGGTCTCATCTGACTCGATTATAAATAAAGTTCTAGTATGTGCAAGTCTGAGGTGCAAGTGAATAACTTGAATTAAGCTTGATTGCATATAGTGTTCATTATTCTCCAAAAAAAAGATAAATTTGTTTACGCTACAAACTTTGTCTTTACTGACAACCATTTTGAAATTCCTATCGCTTCAAAAAGTGAAAAGTTAAACTATAAGGTTGTCATTATTATCACATAGCGGTCAGGAGTCTGTAATTCAGTGGTTGTCATTTGTTTGAGTTACATATTCGTTTTTGGTCTTTGTTTGGACATTATTAAAACCGTTATTTTTCTCGTTTGAATTAAATTGTTAAACAGCTGTCATTTCGGGACTCTCCTCTGGTATCTTTCGTCCCTCTTTAATAGCTGACTATGCGGGGCTTTGCTCATTATTGAGGACATTATGATGACCTATAGTTGTTAATTTCTGTGTCATTTAGTCTCTTGACAATCATAATACATATTCTTTTATATATATAGCGATGTCGTTATTACGACATAGCTATGTCGTTATTACGACATAGTGATGTCGTCATTACGACATGTTATGTCGAAATTAATGTCGTTATAACGACATGTTATGTCGAAATTACGACATAAAATATTTTTTTGAATGGCCCTTATCGGCTTCCGTAGTTTGATGTAAGTCTGCACAAAAGGCATCTTCATTAAAGTTTTTGAAACACCTATACTTTATTTCGATATGATTTTCTTTCTTTACCTTTATTTTGATTTTTCTTTTAAGCATATAGGGTAGTGCTCACTTAAAGCATATGAAGGAACATGACAATGAGCAATATTTTCAGGATTAGTAGTGTAAATATGATCAATAAGAGTTTCTGATTTGTCACAAATACGTGTTGCAGTGCAAATTTGTTGTTGAAGATTAAAATGGTTTATGAAATTCATCCATTTTTATTTTCAATTTTATCAAGTTAATATTAAAATCCCCATTAAAATGATCTCTTTGTTTTCTGAAAGAGCTGCATTAAATTCCTCCTCAAAAGATCTATTCATTTACCTGTGTTTAAAGCTATTGCAAATGGCTGATATTTTGTTCAAGCATATTGTTTTTCTTAAATTGTTTAACATTTTATACTGATATTACATGTTACTTTTATTATTCTTCCTCAGTTTATTTATTTTGTATTTACATTGTATCATAGGTCAAATTTATTTGTTCAGTGTATGTTCACTGGTGTTAATATGTCCTTTGATTGAGTTGATATTTTATAGTGTGTCTTTATATGTTGTGATGTTACACTATTGTTTCAGAAAAAGGGTGAAGGTTTGGTACCATTAAAACGTTTAAACCCGCTGCATTTGTTTGCACCTGTCCTAAGTTAGGAATCTGATGTTCAGTAGTTGTCGTTTGTTGATGTGGTTCATAAGTGTTTCTCGTTTCTCGTTTTTTATACAGATTAGACCGTTGGTTTTCCCGTTTGAATGGTTTTACACTAATAATTTTTGGTGCCCTTTATAGCTTACTGTTCGGTGTGAGCCAAGACTTCGTGTTGAAGACCGTACTTTGACCTATAATGGTTTACTTTTATAAATTGTTACTTGGATGGAGAGTTGTCTCATTGGCACTCAAACCACATCTTCCTATATCTATCCAGGACTGAGGGGACTTTGGTGGTCTATAAACAGTACAAATGAAGAAAGGTTTAGATTTTGGAAATTCTACCTCTAACCATTAAGTTTCTAATGTGTTTATTGATAAATCAGATCTATTTTAACTGCAATAGAATCTTTGACATAAACTAATAGACCACCACCATCCTTACTCTGGCGATCTTTTCTGAAAATTTTGTATCCTGGCACTTTACATTGTTCATTGTTAATATCAGGTTTTAAGAGTGTTTCAACTAATCCAAATAAATCTAAATATCTGTTGTTTATAGTAATTATATTCTTTAACTCGTCAAATTTAGATAAAATATGTCTAACATTAAGGCATACAGCATTGAAACCTTTACATTTTAGATTAAGACAGTTTTTTTTATAATGTTTGTTTCTATCACTTTTAGGTTTTGAGCTAAAGCTATTAGTGCAAATACCATTTTCTATGGTGGCCGGTTAAGGCCATTTCGCGTTTTCGCGTTTTCGCCTTTCATATTCTATAGGGCGAAAACGCGAAAACGCGAAAACGCGAAGTCGAAAACGCGAAATCGATTTCGCGTTTTCGATTTCGCGTTTTCGCGTTTTCGACTTCGCGATTTCGCGATTTCGCTTTTTCGCGTTTTCGCGTTTTCGCGTTTTCGCGTTTTCGCGTTTTCGCGTTTTCGCGTTTTCGCGATTTCGCCTTTCGCCTTTTCGCGTTTTTACGATATACATGTTATTATAACATAACATTTTAAATATAATTGGAGACAAGACTACAAAGTATAAGTCATTCAAATGATTGTCATATAAATTTCAAATCTGTGACGTATTTTAAATATTTTCATAAATTAGACAATTTCTTCACATTCTTTGTTGACAATTACTGAACAAATTTAAAACAGATGCATTTGTATAAAATGCCTTTGAACATACAATTTGCTGGAAGTTATAGTTTGGACATTTTAAAATAAATGAAATTAATGATTATTATCGCCATGGTTACTTAAAATACATAATCATTCATTTAATGCTCTTGTTGTGAATCTAAAATTTTAATATTTAAATTAGCTTGTGTGAAAAAGTTTAAAATTTAATACATTGTGGAGATAAGACTTTGTCAAATAAATTTGGGACGGTTTCATGAAGCTTTCTTAAGACCTGTTATAAGATACTAGAATATCTTATGACATGTCTTATGATCCTCTTAGGACTATCCAAGACCTCGCCTCAAAACTGTCGTAGGTTGATCTTAGCACAGATATCCTAAACCTGTCGCATGTTCTTTTAATTTAAACAAAAAGTAACCTGGATTTATGGAAAATTCATGTAAATGTAGACTGTGTTTCCATATATTACTAAACGCATTGATTAATATTTCAAATTTTCAAAGATGGAAATTTGTTCATCTACAGGAGACACCAAGGGACAAGGGATATACTCTTGAAGCGGTAGACAATAACAACAATCCTCCCGTGTCAGAACCAGATTAACAAAACAAATAGAGAAACTGAATCTGGTCAACTAACAAATATATTTTAAAATGTCAAAATATGATTTCAAGCAAATTGTATACTCAAAGGCATTTTATACAAATGCATCTGTTTTAAATTTGTTCAGTAATAATAATAATAATAATAATAATAAAATAATAATAATAATAATAATAATAATAATGATAATATCTTTATTTAAAGAGAGTAATTCATTTGGATTAAACCAATTTTAAATAAGGCTCTCTAAATACAATATCAACTACATGACTAAAACATAATTAATCTACTAATATACACATGTAAACAATAGATGTATATAAACAAAAGATAATTACAACAACAAAAACCGCCTATAGTTTACATTGTGGCTTAACTTATAAATTTGACACTTTTAAAAGATAATGACTTGTTAGAGTATTTGAAACAAAGAATGTAAAGGAATTGTCTAATTTATGAAAATATTTAAAGTAAACCACAGATATGAAATTTATATGACAATCATTTGAATGACATACTTTGTAGTCTTGTCTCCAATTATATTTAAAATGTTATGTTATAATAACATGTATTTCGTAAAAACGCGAAAAGGCGAAAAGGCGAAATCGCGAAAACGCGAAAACGCGAAGTCGCGAAAACGCGAAATCGCGAAAACGCGAAAAGGCGAAATCGCGAAGTCGAAAACGCGAAAACTCGAAAGGCAAAGTCGAAAACGCGAAAACGCGAAGTCGAAAACGCGAAATCGAAAACGCGAAGTCGAAAACGCGATCGATTTCGCGTTTTCGACTTCGCGTTTTCGCGTTTTCGACTTCGCCTTTCGCGTTTTCGCGTTTTCGACTTCGCCTTTCGCGTTTTCGCGTTTTCGACTTCGCGTTTTCGACTTCGCGATTTCGCGTTTCGCCCTATAGAATATGAAAGGCGAAAACGCGAAAACGCGAAAACGCGAAATGGCCTTAACCGGCCACCATAATTTTCTGATTTATGACAATTTTCTATGGAATTTTGTTTTAAAAATCTCAGCTTCAGACATAGAGTTTTGAGTACATATACATTTACAATTTGGACATAAATTGAGAAGTAAATCAAAATTGTTATGAAGAAGTAATGATTTACTATGATTTGAGAATTTGTCTACAAATTGAAATACATCAGTTTTATCCTAAAATGTGTGACAGTCTTTAAAATGATGACCAATTTACCATGCTGTTCATTATTTTCATTATTGGACTGAGAACTATTTGTGCGGATGAAGATGTTTACAACCCTGTTAATGTTTCTAAGTAGCTGAATTGTATCCTGATTAGTAAGGTGTATGCGAGAAGCGTAGTTTGATTTTCAGAAAATCGCAAACCTACATTATAAAGAAACTGTATAAAGAAAGGTAACTCGAATAACTGAAACGGCAACTTCATGAAGTTAAAGCAATCTATCCCCTATTAGGATAGATTGAAATATTAGACAAGATCACAGCAAGAAAAGGTGTTTAGGGAAAAAAAACAAAGCGGTGAATAAATTGTTTGGATTCGAGTCCACTGAAGAGTCTTATACAGACGAAACCAAATTTTAAGACTGGTATCTTTGCTTACATGATAATAATGCGTACCTTATTGTTTTAAATACGAATATGTTTTGAACATTGAGAAAGCATTCATAGATAGTAAAAAATGATTGACTGTAATGTGTTTCTTAAAAATAATAATTCATACAATTACTTTGGACATCGAAACTTTCTTTCTGTCATTTTATAAACTGTGTCTGCATCTGTTGAATTATCAACATTTAATTAAATGAAATTAAGAGTTATATCAAGCTTTTCGTTTGTTTCAATTGTTTTTTATGCATTGTTTGAACAGCGGAAATGAAATATGATTTTCGAGAGCGATTGTTGTCAGACAATCAAAATTACAGATTCTAATGAAACAAACACGCAACGTAATTATTAACATATGATTGAGTATTTAGAATGATATAACCTTATGTTATCATTAGACATTTGCGGAAACTAGGTCTATACCTAGGATTACAATTAGACTTACTATTACAGTTGACGAAAATCAAGGGGTCATCTCAAAATATAAAAAAGTAACAATAGATGTACCTAGTAAAACCAAATCATTTTGTTGTTGTTATGTAAATAATAGATATAGGAAGATGTGGTATGAGTGCCAATGAGACAACTCTCCATCCAAGTAACAATTTATAAAAGTGAAAAATAGGTCAAGGTACGGCCTTCAACACGGAGCATTGGCTCACACCGAACAGCAAGCTATAAAGCCATTCAAACGGGAAAACCAACGGTCTAATCTATATAAAAACGAGAAACACGTATGAACTACATAAACAGACGACAACTACTGTACATCAGATTCCTGACTTAGGACAGGTGCAAACATTTGCAGCGGGATTAAACGTTTTAATGGTACCAAACCTTCTCCCTTTTTCTGAACAATAGTATAACATCACAACATAGAAAGACACACCATAAAATATCAATTGGAAGGCTTAACTCAATCAAAAAATGTAAATTAACACACAATGAACGAATAAATTTGATCTGTGATACCTGAACGCAAATACATAGTTAATAAAAATTAGAAAATCATCACTTTTGAAAAAACCTGCGTCATATTATACACAGGTAAATGAAAATAATTTTGTTGTTAAGTATACTTCTTCTTCTGTGTGTATAAAATCTTCCGTTTAGGAATACCAAGAAATTTCTTTAATATCAATAAAACTAATCTAACACTTGATACATATAGGGTGAATTGTCTTTCCGACGACACACCAATGCAGCGCAAATGGTCACAACAGATTTGAATCGCTGTATTGGATATGTCACCAAAAAATCCCCATTATATACTTCGATTATATCATGTATAAAAATATGAAATAGGAGAGTGATTTGAATGAATTCTTGCAAGCATATCATGAATGAGGATGGTCATTTTATCGTCAATACGTCATAGTAGAGGTTCTTGATTGGGGGTCTTTCATTTCTGTATTCTATAATTTTCCATGCCATTTTTCTCTATTCTTTATACTTTTTGACCATTATTCTTCGTTCTTGATATGTTAGCACCTCATTATTTTCCATCTTGATTTTTTTAGTCCATTATTCTCTATCTTTATTTTTTGTGGTCCATTTTGTCTCTATTCTTTATATTTTTGCCCATTATTCTCTATTCTGTAGACCCCATCCACACCCTCATAGTAATTGTAGGTCAACTATGTATTGCCATACTGTTCATGATACAAACCTCCTACATCATGTCAATAACTATATTTTTGGATTACATACGTCATGCTTTTCTAATCAGACTGTTTATGACGTCTTTACACTAAATCCGTTGTATGTATACCGATTGATAACCAACTTGAAAAAGCATGGTTTATTTATCAGTTGAAATTTACTTTGAACTAGTTTAAACTACAAAGTTAGGAATCTGTAATTCAATGGATTTGTTGGTTGCTGTCTGCCATATTTGTTTTCGTTTTTTTTTGTGTGTGTGTGTGTTTTATTTTAGTAGTAATCAGACTGTTGGTTTTCACTGTTAAATTGTTTCAAATTTTGTCATGCCGGGGTTTTTTATAGCTTTTTATATGGTTTGGCTTTTGCTCAGTGTTGAAGGCAATTTAGTCTGTGACACATAAACGTTGTTTACATCCTCGTCCATGGTCTATAATGGAAAGTTGTCTCATTTGGCATTCATTCCACATCACTTTGTTTGTATAAAGTTATAATTCAGTTGAAGTTAACTGTTAGTTTAAATTGACCTGAAGTCATATAAAACGAGTTTTTTTTAAATCATAGAATTTAGGAAATTATTGAACCAATGTATGTATATATACTAAACTAAGTCCTTTATGCACGTTTTTCACATTTATTAAGAATCCATAAAGTAAGACCGACATAAAATATTGCATTTAGTGAAACTTGTGCGTGCTAATTAACTTTCGGGTTTTATCGCCGAAGTTTTCAGATCGTGTCTGACCTTAATAATCAATCAACACAGAATCATGGAGCACGTGAAAACTAAGTGAGATAAAAGACATGCAATATAGTGATGTTTACATTTTTTATATTTTCCATTCGTTTCTATTTGTTAATTAAATTTTGTCATAACAGTTGTTAAATAATTTGGTGTATTAAAAGTTTTCTTTTAGAATCAAATTTCTTAAGATTTTATAAGATAAAGAATTTTCTTGTAAAGAAAGTCCATGTACACGTGTTTTATAGTATAACTTTCTATACATAGCCATTTAAGTATATAAAACATATTCAACTTTTTTTTCTAAATTTGAAATATCATATGACTTTTATTAAGATAACTGCTTACTACCACCTCATTTTAACTCTGGTGGATAGATGTCTCACTAGCAATCATACCACAGCTTATTGTTATAACAGATAGATAAATAGAAATATAAAGCCTAAATGTTTTGAAAAAGAATATTGACCTGAATTTTATTGTTGAATGATCACGATATAAAAGCTAGTGAAAAAATTCACAGTAAAACAAAACTTAAAAAAATAAAATATAAGAACAATGTGCCTGCGACTGCTGCTGTCAGTGTAAAAGTGTTCACTGCTGACTGCATAAAAACTAAGTCCATTTATCAGTAAAATATAGAAAAATAAAAAATACAAAATTTCCTCATGGTGTTATCTCTTGATAACGAAGAAGCTTCTGTCTAAGTTTTGTAAAATTGCAGAACGGGTTGAGAATTTTATTCAAGTTTTAAAAATCTGTCACCAAAGACTCATTGTTGACTACTAAGATATATGGGAAAATAATAAAAAATAAAAAATTCAGTTGCTATCACTTAATCATGAAAGAAGCTTCTGTCGTATTATCGTAAAATTCCATGCAGATTTGACAAAGTTTAAAAAACTTGAAACATTTTGGACGACGCTACCCACGACGACGGAATCTAGGATCTCGTTGTGTCGGCCTCACGTTTTTGTTACAGGCAAGACAATAAGTATAAGAAATTTATTTTTAGTTGAAAATATATGTTCAGTCCCTTATGATACACATCTGTTTTCTCTGTCTCGGGGAGGGGGGCACTTCAATACTTAATTGATATGGGGTGTCGCTGGGGTTTCTGTTACCCCACCCTTCATATAATTTGGATTTTAAAAATGTATACCTTTTCATATATAAAAATTTCATATTTCGTAACTCGCAACTCGACCTTCGTAACTCGCAACTCGACTTTCGTAACTCGCAACTCGACCTTCGAAACTCGCAACTCGACCTTCGTAACTCGCAACTCGACCTTCGAAACTCGCAACTCGACTTACGTAACTCGCAACTCGACCTTCGTAACTCGCAACTCGACTTTCGTAACTCGCAACTCGACTTTCGTAACTCGCAACTCGACCTTCGTTACTCGCAACTTGACCTTCGAAACTCGCAACTCGACTTTCGTAACTCGCAACTCGACCTTCGTAACTCGCAACTCGACTTTCGTTACTCGCAACTCGACTTTCGTAACTCGCAACTTGCAACCCGACGATAAGAAACTCTCGTTTTCTTTAAGTTTTTGATTTTTTGTTTTCCCATTTTTAACCGGTAAATGTAAAAAGTGATCGAATTAGTATACTACAAGACATTAAATATATCCATTACTGGCCAACATATTAATGAAAGTCACTGTGAAAAAGTCCTTGGTATTTTTGTTGACGCCACTCTTTCTTGGTATGATCAAATTAATCATATAATCAAAAAAGTTAATTCTTCATTACCTTTTTTTTTTAAAGAATCAAGGAATACTTAAATCATAATGCAATGCACGAATTCTATTTTACAATGCGTATATTCTTCCACATTTTGATTATTGTTGTTCAGTATGGGGAAACTTCAACAAGTTTTTAGTTGACAGTTTACTAAAATTGTAAAAAAGGGCAGCTAGAACTATTTTAAACGAACACGATATTCGTAAACCATCTATTGAACTATTAAAGGATTCTGGAATTATTCCCGTTACCAAGAGAATACTTTACCACAAGTCATTATTAATGTATAATCAACTATGAACTGGCACCAAAATATTTATCAAATCTTATTGTGCCTACAAATAGTAATGAACTGGCACCAAAATATTTATCCAATCTTATTGTGCCTACAAATAGTAAACAATCGTACAGTACTCGACTTTCATCATCAGATAATTTTTTGTCCCTAAATCAAAAACAGAATTATACAAATCAAGTTTTTCTTTTAGTGGTGCAAAAGTGTGGAATTCACTATCCAGTGAAATTAAAAAAATCAAAAACTATATCTGCATTCAAATACTCTTACAAGTCATTATATTTTTAAAAGTGTGAAAGTTATAAGTTAAGCCACAGTATATACTATAGGTAGTTTTTGTTGTTGTTGTTATATTTGTGTATATATACATCTATTGTTTATATGTGTGTAATAGTAGATTAATTATGTTTCATTCATGTAGTTGATATTGTATGTAGAGAGCCTTATTGAAAATTGGTTTAATCCAAATGAGTTACTCTCTTTAAATTAAGATATTATTATTATTATTATTATTATTAAACACAACTACATTTTACAGTGTGTTTAAAAATAAGAAGATATAGTATGAGACGATCCACCAGAAATAAAAAAAAAAAGGATACCAAGGTGACATTCAAAACTCATAAGTCGAAGAAATGGTAAAAACGGAAAACGAACAAAAGACGAACAAGTCACAAAACATGCTATAGAAAAAACTAAAGACTGAACAAGACGAAGCCCATAACAAAAACCGGGAGTGAACTCAGTCGTGCCGGGAAGGTAAACAGTCCCTGCTTCACATGTGGCACCCGTCGTGTTGCTCATGCAAATACCAATCCGGTGATAAGTGTCATTTGGTGATTTCACAATCGAGGAAAAGAGGACGGGATTGTAGTATCGAAAATTGGAACATATCCGTGACACAGTTATTCCATAATGGCCAACCAATTCGTGATGGCGTCAGTCGAAGGTATGACTTCGACTTCATCGTTTGGAACCCTTGGTTCAGTATCTTTCTTGTCAGCAGCAACCCTCTATCCAAGGAAACCATAATTGTAAATGACGTCATTACCTTCAGGTCACAATACGACCTTCATCAATTAACATAACCTATATCGTATGGTAAGATAAAAAGATGCTTCATGTCAAACTGTATAGCAATTCAAACAAGTGTTATTAATGGTGACTTGAGACAACATTATAACTAACCATTCATTACATTTTTGAAAAACATCACATTATTCCATAAAAAAAATCTTTTTTCCAGAAATGCTTGTATATCTGAAAGAATCAGACACCCAGCTATCTATATTTATCAACAAATGTCATATATGATGTTCATTCTCTGTGGAGAGAAGATACTTTTACGACATAATAGTAATTATCACACATATGTTATGAAAACATTGGATTTTGCATAGGTAATAACCGCAAAATTGTTCTACTCATATTGCTGCCCGGGGCAAAAAAGTGGTTATTGGTTATTGTGCCCCGATTCCAAATGTCGTGACGTCATTGCGTCCTTAACGACAAAAGCCAACAATGACGGTGTTTGTATTGAAAATTATGAGAATTCTGCTACAGTGGCCACTAGTAACAATGTCCAACCAACTATTATCGATTTAGCCCCAGTTATGCCAAATTATCGCTTTTGTGTATTACCATATTCAAAAATAAGGGGGAATGTTACAATAAATTTGTATGCAGTAAATGAAAAAAATTAATGGAAAATTTGATAAATCTTTTAGAATTTACCTGTTGTGGTTAATTAAATAGTTATAATTGAACGTTTTTCTCTTTTGCAGAACTAATTATGTGATAAATAGATTATAACATGTCTTTTCCATATTGGCCCTGGTATCATCCCTCGACCCATATCGGCCCTCGGCTTAAGCCTCGGGCTGATATGGGAGTCTCGGGATGATATCAGGGCCAATATGGAAAAGGCATGTTATAATCTATAATTACTATTCATGAATTGATATATAGGTGCAGAAATAATCACAAATCCTCTATCAAATAAAAGGGGCCTCGGTGGCCAAGTGGTCTAAGCCAGTCAACACTGAGGTTGTGAGTTCGAACCGCGCTCGTGCGGGTGCACTCGACTCCGAACTTAATTGACTAGGATTGTCAGTTTTCCTATCGAAGGTCGGTGGTTTTCTCCGGGCACTCCGGCTTCCTCCACCAATAAAAACTGGTCGCCACGAAATAGCCCAAAAGCGGTGCTTAAAAGTGGCGTTAAAACACCAAAAAATCAAATCAAATCTATCAAATTAACGACGATGGGCAGCTTCAAATAGGAATTTGTTTTATTATAAAGAAAGGTAACCATATTAAAAAAACTCGGCTAATTTTTGTCGTATCTGCAATTAGTTTTTTCAACATAATTTATATTCTTATTTGATTATACACGTTGCCGTAAAAAAAAAATCCCTGTTAGACTGTTATTACCATAGTCGTAAGATTCCGGCTGAAGGTAAATCATTCAGAAATTCGTACTAAGCTCAACAATATTGTTACGTTTTACATATATGTTTTTTTATGTGTTATGCATAAGATGTCTAAATGCTGAAGCAGTTTTGTTTTTTTTTGTGTAAGATTTTTGCTTCTTCTGTGTTTAGGCTAAATACACAGAAATATCATACTGATCATATATAATAATACCATAATGGACTCATATTTGATAATTTTCTAAACATGTTGAATGATAAACAAAATATGATTTAAAAATAATCTGCATGCTTTTTTTTAACATACCATTGAGACTTCATGGTTTGCAGTCATGAGACTTTCGAGTACGATTATCGTAATCGTACTCAAACTCAAATATCAACATTTCAAAATACTAGATTTAGCGTTCCGTGCACAAATTATTTACTTGGAATACTGCGTGAAGTGGACAAATGTAAGTGAATTATGGAAATAAATTTGAAATGTCCTCGAGGGTATCACCAGCCCAGTAGTCAGCACTTCTATGTTGACATAAATTATTATTGATATAGTCATAATTATAGATTAACTGTTAATTAAACTTTAAAATTTGATCGAAATAATAAGGATTTTCTACACCAGGAATAAATTACCTTAGCTGTAATCGGCAAAACTTTCGGAATTTTTGGTCATCAAAGCTCTTCAACTTCGTACTTTATTTAATCTTTTGATTCGAGCGTCACTGATGAGTCTTTTGCAGAAGAAACGCGCGTCTGGCGTACACATTTAATTCTGGTATCTATGATTAGTTCATTCAATAAATTCGCAAATATTGACAGTTTAAAACCTTATAAGAAATGAGGTTTAAAACCACTATCTCAATTTGTTGTTGACACTTGGTAACCGATCGTGAAGTGTTATATATAAAATCAATTTGTTTTAAGGTCGAAGGATTTTGAGATAAGGAAAATTGACAGGTATAAAGTTTCGCTTTTCTTTTATAAACATTTTATTTTTGGAAAATGAAGCCATAAATACAATGCCCTTCCATTCGATGTTTTTGTTGAATATTTGATACAGTAAAATAATACATAATATCTGTATTGGTGAACTTGAATTAGTATAAAATGACAGAACCCTGGAGAATACATTAATGTAAATGTCACGATTTCTCGGCAGATGATGTGTGCATTTAATTTCCCTGTTTCAACAATTCATTTTAATGTAAATTTTAAATTATCATAATTTAATTTTGGATGTAACACGTCTTCTGATTGGCTGAAAGTTTTTGTCTATCAGCTCACAGACATAATTTTGTCATGTGACCTTGACGTCATCAACGTTTTTTCATGATTTACTCCTTAGGATGTAGTCATGTCAGGTTTAGTTATTTTTGTCAGATGTTCGAACTCCTTTGGTTCTTTCCTACGATACAGGGTAAAATATTTTGCCCCATATCACCCACTTTTCTTTTCATAAAAGACTTCAATAGCTCATAAATAGGTCATTGCCAAAATTTTAGCAGATTCTAGATTTCTTTTCTTACGATTTGAGACCCAAATATAATGCCACTGCTAAATAAAGGGTAAAAGTCCGAGCAGGCGCGTAGCTACATTTACGTCAGAACGACCGGGCGTACGCATGAATTTTTGAGAAACAAATTAATTCAAATAAATTAAAAGAAGTGGTTAAAAGCACATAAGCCTTGTAAATGTTTTCTCAATGACTTTTAATTGAAGGTAAAAGTGACGAAATTTACTTTTTAATCAAATGGTAAACAGTATTATATCATATATTTGTTTATTTTCTGCCAAAGTCTGAATCTACTGTGAAGTCTACTCAGTTTCCTATTGTTTAAACAATTTATTACATATAATATCACGTTAAAATGAGAGTGACAGTCTGAAGGGACGAGCCGGTCGCCAGAAAAACCGTGCAAATGTTCCTGCAGATAGTGCTTCTGAATTTTGGCGAAAGGTAATTTATTTACACCAAGAGAGACTATCCGCATTAGGGTTGGTACATATTCACCTAGAAATCCCAGTTATTGAAAGGGAGTTGCAGAAATATTTGCTTCATGCAAAAGCAGAAAAATGTTCTGTTGTACCAATATTGACTTTGTACTTCAAATATATTTTTTATTTATTAGGTATTGACTATCAATATTCATGCTCTCTGTTTCTAGCATTACACTGCATATATATGCAGTGATTTATACAATTCTGGTAACTTTTATTCGAAATATTGTACATACGTTTGATTTTTTTTATTATATAAATGTACTTATTTTGACTGAACTAATCTTGATCGTATATATCAATACTACTAAAATAACGAGGCCCAATTTGTTAGCCGGCATGACGTAAAAACGACGAATCAAAGTATTCAACTTTATATATAACTAATATAGGACAATAGTGGTGATTAAAAACCATTTCAGGCTTTTTTGTTTTCCAAATAACTTATATTACCAATAACTTATATTACCAATAACTTATATTACCAATAACTTATATTACCAATAACTAACAAGTTCTGAGTCTAATCCGATACCGAACAAGTTCCGGGTCTAATCTGATACCGATACCAATAGTATATGTCACATTTCTTTCTTTGCAGTAAATTCCTCCATTATCTGGAGCACCACAGGATATCTGTGTAACAGAGCAAAGGATTTGCTTCACAGGTAAAAAGTCTATTTCTCATGTGATTTAAAACAAACTGTTCTAACAACTGCCTCTGTTAGTCTTTCACTATAAAATGTCCTATGTGTAACATCCAAAAAATAAATGATACATTTTCTTAAGCTTAAAATTTTTCTTATCTATTTAAGATAAACACTTAAATATCTATATCTATACAGCTATATCTCATGAAGTTTCTGGTTGTGGTAAGAAAACCAGGACGGGTTCAAACAGAAACGGACCCGCGCAGGTGTGTCCTAGTATATAAGAAAGCTGAGATACGATATGTGGTTTCCATTTTATTCTACACCTCAGCATCTATGAAAATCTATTATTTCATGTGTCCATTAATGGAATGTGTGCATAAAAACAGGAAAAAGTAAGTTGAAGTCAAAATAATTAATAGAACGACAACATTGAATCGAAGACTTGCCTTTTCTAAAGTTTGGATTTTTTGTCAATATTATTGATTGGTTTACCAAAAATTTCTCTTTACACGTAATTTACAGTAACTGATTTCTACATTTTTCTTTAAGGTGGTACCTAACACTACAGGGAGATAACTCTGTAAAATCAGCTAAACGTTTTAATCACGTTGTATTGTTAAGGAAATATTAAGCTTCTCAATGATCAAAATTAGTGTTTGTCAAACTGCTATATAACCAATGAAATTTTTCTGATAAAGTGGTTGGTTCAAATTTTTTGAAATTTTTATATTTTTGTCAAAGGGTCAAAGTAAACATTTTGTCAAAATTTTATGAAAATAAAACGAGCCAAATTAATATTAGTCAAGGTGTTTGGTACCACCTTAAACCAATGAACATTAGATTCTAAATCAAAGCGGCCGAAGACCCATCACCAAGGTTTGGGCTTACACTTAAAATGGCCTAGCTACGCCACTGCCGAGTCAGTCTTTTCTCGCCTTTTAAAAAAAAACAAATATCTCAAAAAGGAGTTCCATAACCTATCAATAATTTTAGCATATTTTTTCCTTAACTAATGTTCTTCTGACTTATAGTATCAATTCTAAATTCTAGATTTTTTTAATTTCACCTAACTACATCCTTAAAATAGAATTAAGAATTAAATTATAAGGAATGATTGTAATATTTTTTCTGCCTATTCGAAATAACCTCAAAAATGTGGTGCACACTTTTAAATAACCCGTTACGAGTGTGCACCACATTTTTGATGTTACGTCTTCATAAACAGAAAAATATTCCTTAAATAGCAAGGCATTGAATCTGAGCATTTGCGCAAGTGGTGCTTGTAATTTCAAACTAACGCCCAAATACACACACACATACACTCTCACATACACGGAATACATCGTACACAACCCCGTAACCATTAATGCAATCTTGACTATAGAAAAAAGTTGTTGATATTGCAGAAAGAAAATTAGGCCAAAGAAACACAAGTTTTAGCAATCAATTAAATTACAACGCCCTATGAAGAAAAGTGCAACTACGATCAAGTCTCTATGGTGAGAATAATGAAATAGTGGGTGAATTTATGAAGCGTTATTCCTTAATCAAGCTAGACATAATTTGTCATACAGTGGTAAATATATATGAGACCTTCTACGGTAGTCACAAAGTCGCAATAAATAATAAAAATGATCGATTACAACTTTCAAGGCTTCCATTGAAGATACTTGGTTTTTATCTAATTTACAAAATTCTATATGTTGTACATTTTTCACTAAGTTTATATTTTTTTGAGATGTGTGCGGGTGAATTTTAGAAGGTGTTTTCGGTAATTTGATAATAATGACTACGTCATCGATCAAACGAATCATGTCTATAATTGAATTAGAACACCGATGCCTTTCATAGATACATTTCCGATCTGATGACACGTATCAACAATACAGATGTTCATTTCTCAGATAATTGGCGGATAATAGGACAAATCAGTATTGCTTTCTTGAAACTTAATATCAGATACTTTTAACGTCAATGGTACTTTATAAACAGGAAATATTTCACCAATAATTAAAAATTCGTACTAAAAAAAATTGGTTAATTGGAAAAGGTAGACAATATTTTAGCTTTGAACATCACTGAAGAGAAATGAATTGTCGAAATGCGCATCTGGTGCAGAAAAAAATTGGTACCGTTTATATCATAACTCTAATTTAAAGCAAAATCAAACAGCCATTTTGATCTGAAAGGATCAGTTAAGACATTTGTTGTGATTTTTAGATGGGTTTCTGACATTACAAACTGTTTAGTTGATAGAATATATTTGGAATACCAGCTTACATTTGTTTAAAAGTTCTATTTAATATTTTTTCAGAGTGTTTAGTAGCCGGTATTTTATTATTCTACACAATTAAACAAAATGAGTTACTATTGCAACTGCAAGGATTTACATTGTAGATTGAATAATAACAGATTTCAGAACTGGACCTATCTTGCATGTACGGTATACGATACAATGCCAATAAGCAATACTCATACGGTTCTCAACGATACACATATTTTTTCATGCAATAAATAAATTTTTATAACAAAACTTTCTTGAATTGTTTGTTTATAAATTCAGAAATTAATAAGAAACTAAGGTCTCAAATCCCTCAGGCAAAGTTGACCTTAGATGGATTTGGCTATTATTTTAGGTCCTTTCTTGGTTATAAAGTTCTTTAATTTGTTTCGGTTCTTATACTTCCTCTGCTTTCAAATATTCGGGTTCGAGCCTTCCTGATGGAGGTAAAACCAAAAAGTGATTTGGACGCACGAAATTTAAAAAGTGTTGTTTTCATTTAATCAAAGCGCCCGAATATTTATAAGATCATTTAAAGATATAATAAAGAAGTTGGTATGATTATATATAGGAAGATTTATAAATGTCAAATACACAATGAATGTACATAATGAATTGGTCGCAACAAAAATGACTGATAAGTTTTTGGTCAGGTTATCAAGAAAGATTTAAAAATGTATGCGTTTCACAGAGAGTTTTAACTTGCTTTAAAATGTAATTGATGAAAATTTTAAATGTCAATTGAATAGCATTTTTCAAGTTAAACGCAACTCTTCATATTTGTAGTAAATGATTTCCAAATGCTTTGAGTCTCTTATGTAGACAACATGTTTATCGTACGTACTATTTTATAACCCTGGTATTTAGGTCCTCAATACTCCCGGACTTCGTACTTTATTTGACCTTTTAACTTTTTATTCGAACGTCATTGATGATTTTTTTTGTAGACGAAACGCGCGTCTGGCGTACAAATTTTAAGCCTGGTATCTTTGGTAGACTTTTTTTAGTACTTTTTATTTCATTTACAAGACAAAAAAAAAAAAAAAAACAAAAAAAAAAACAAAAACAGAAAGAAATGACTATTCGTTACACCTGTAATGTTATTTCTTGAGATAATAAACCTTTAAGATAATGCTATTTACTCATGCTATGATTGAAAAGTTAACAATGGGCAACTCTCCGTAATGTATCAATACAAGATATTTACATGTACTTTATTCAACGTTTGAAAACGGGATGAAAGTTATATATTTACTTAAACCTGATATATCAAATGATACACATTTGGTAATACATACTCCTTGATAAAACAGAAAGGAATATTTATGATATTTGGATATTGAAAAACAACCAGAAAGGATGAGCTAATTTCTATTAAATTAAATACTAATATCATTCAATTACAGAAGTATGCAAACATATTCATGAAATACGAAACAATTGTGATTATACTTGAAACACAATTCTAACTCTTTTAATCAAATTCAGTTTCTCTCTTGATAGTATTGAATTGAATAGGACGTAAAACGATACACCTTATTAATTAGGATGATACTTGTTCACATTTCAAATAATTGTAATACATGTAATGATTTAATTACTTTGTACAATAAGATTATATGCTTTACTATGACAGCAGCATAGGTAATCACTATTGTCCAATCGAAATTGAGATTATAAAATCTTTTTACAGGATTGATTAGCGTCGTTTTTCCGAATCAGAGATTTGTGACGTTATATTTGCTTAGTATTAATGTATGCTCTGTGGGCGGTACGAGAACATATATAACTCTATCCTATACATTGCTTTTTTCTCTTGTAACAAAAGTTAATGAATTGATAAAGACAATACAATTATAGCAGAGCCAAAAAAGTGAAGTTGTTCTAGAATAGAATTATGAATTTCAGCAAAAGTTTATCAATTATTGTAAAATTTTTCACAGTTTTACTGGTACTGGTATTATCGACACATGCACAAATGGATGTTGACGACAAAGCTCTTTCCACAGTAAGTTCATTAAGAATTTTGTAGTTACTCTTTTTATATTTACTGATTATTGAAAACTATTCTTCAAAATATAAATATCAATGTCATTAATCAGTAACATATTTCACATTTTTTTTTCCGATTACAAAAGTGTAAGAAATTGACTAACATTAGAAAAATTGAGAATCTTTAATTTAGTTTTTACATTAAACACTTGTGAATTTTAATGAAGAATTTTCTTAACTACGATTGACTTTGAAGCAATAGTATAACAATTTGCTGTTATTGATGACAGAACCGAAATTGATAAAACTTAAGTGTATTGTCAATATTAAAGATTAAGACATAGTTGATTTGATAATAAAGAAGATTTAAAATGACAAAAATATGTAGTTTGAATATCAACGGAAACATAACTGAAAGGATAACGTCTTAAAATGATAATGTTAGGAAAGAATGGAAGCAAATGTTTCGGAGGGTATAATACTACAACGAGCTGAAAACAATTTGATTACAGAGCAGTGGCAAATGTAGCATTTTCTCATCTATCAGTCCGAATGAGCATAATTTCAAATCCCGTCATTTACGCGCAAGAGCAATATTGTTTTGATTGAAAATAAGCAAATTTATCATTTATTTGCTGCATTGTTTGCTTTTGTAACGTATTGGTAAGTTAAGATTTATTTGAAGAATTGCAGGGCATTTTCATTTATTCCAAATCGTTTTATAAATCTTTTTTGCAGCAATTCAATAATTAAAAGAGTTGCATCTTTTATATCATATAGTATTGTTCGGTGATAAGTAGTTTTTCTTAAGTATTTGTATCTGTTAATTGGTAACGTAGGTTACAGATTTCAAATTTTGTTTCATGTGTTTTGATAATTCGATAAACACTTCATAAAGGATCGCATCATGAAAATCCATTTAAGATAGGACACTCTATCATTTGGTATTAAGTACGACAAAAACAAAAGTTTAAGTAAAGCAGAACTGGACAATACCGTATTCAGATTTTTAAATTGGGAGCTTCTTTTATTGTTATAGTTCGCCTTCTTTGAATATAAGAATAACCAGTCTTGTATTATTCGGATACAGATTCATTTAATTTCAGTGGCCTTTATTCTGGTTTCTTATAGATTAATACATCATGATCGTTAAATTTCTTGATAAAAACATTCAAGAACACGAGTTTCCTCATTGAAGCATTCCATACATCTATTCCATTACTATTTACATACATTCATACAAGTACATACAAGTACATACAAACATACAAACATACAAAACGCGTTTCAATTCCTTTCAATTTTGATCAACGTTTGATACCCAAAGCGAATTAAATGACATTCATAGCCTGATATTTTTTAATTAAGCTCAATCATACGCCTTCTTACATTGTTATGTGAAGTAGACATGATAGAATGTTTGTAAATAATTTTGGTAATCTTTTATGTTTGCACAGATTGTAAGTAGATATAGGAAGATGTGGTATGAGTGCCAATGAGACAACTCTCCATCCAAGTAACAATTTATAAAAGTAAACCATTATAGGTCAAGGTACGGCCTTCAACACGGAGCATTGGCTCACACCGAAAGGTAAGGTCCGTTTTAGACAACATGAGGTGTTAGTACTTACAAATCATATAACGTACCACACATTCATGTACAAAATTAAACTTATATTATCGCTAATCTTATCACACATATCTTGATACATATAGATCTCTACAAGTTCTTCTACAGTTAATTCAAAGTATGTAGTTTGTCAGTGAAGCCTTATTGTCAAAACATCATAGTCTAAATCTTAGTTTAGTTGTCTTCTTATAAGAAACCGAAGTCTTGAACTGAGTTATTTGACTGCAATATAGCAAACGATTTATGATAACAATAAATATAAATCACCATTTGGATTACACATACCTGGTAATTCTTTTGATATAAAAATGATAGGTTTTATGTTTATTCGGTATAGATTCCCTCAGAAATTATCAAATGTTTGATTTGCAAATATGCGGTAACACATTTTGTCATTTTCCTAAGCGGGATTCGAAGAATGCTTCTGTGATATTTTTGCTCCGCTTGCTTTATGTGCAACACCTATACCATTCGGCTAACTAGGTTATGAAAGGCAGCATTCGTTACTTAAGTCATGCCTTTCGCCGTTGGTTTCATTAAAGTTGCTGGTAGATGGCATATCCTGCAGATCAGCTGGTTTTATCAGTTTTGAAGGTTAATACCGACCACATAGCTGAATTAATATGGTTTTTACGTCTTAATATGCAATAATTGACAATAAAAATTGTCAATCGGAAAACAATGTTTATACAGGGCTAACATCACAATTACATATACTGAATCTGAAATGATGCCAAACCACGTAAGACCTTCACTTCCAATTAGGGTGTTTCCATAAGAGGGATTTAAACACAGATTTATGCGACATCGTGCAAACTTTGTCTACACTGTTTCCAGAGCCCTTTACCATTCAATCATCTAAAACATACAACTTTCGTTAGTTGAATAATGCTTTATTTTCCCGTCGCTCCTTTATATTGGATTGAAATAAAGTACATGGTGTATACTTGCATGATGATCTGATGAAAAAAGTGCTAATATGGATGGAATGAAATATACGTTTTTGATATACGCAGAAATTCAAAATTTATTTGATAAAGATCAGAGCGTTATTCTTCCATTTCTGATAAATATAAGAAATAGAAATAGAAATACGATGTATTTGTTCGAACGTAAAATTTTCATTAAAATGGTTTCATTCGATAGAAAAGATAGTCTATGAAATGTAGAAAACATCAAAGACAGCGTTATAAGTTACTCACATCTAAAATTAGAAAACCTGAGTTATCATTTTGAAAACGTAGTTATTATTTTCATTGGTGATTTTTTTTTTTTATTTTGCATTCTGTCACGATAAAACTGAACATATAGAAACGAAATTCAATAGGAAGAATGGAGTTTAGTATGTGAAATTATTATTTACGAACATATTCTTTGTTAGAGATTAATAAATGCCTTTGATAATATTTATATCATACTATCAATAGTGAGTCTGTTAGTTCTAATGTAAAAGAAAGCAGCTCTTTTAAAGGAAAAAAAAAAAAAAAACCAACATACAGATTTTTTTTTTTCAAAGCCATTATCGTCAGCACTATTCGGTTATGAATATCAACGTTGAAGTTAAACGTAATAAAAGACTACAATTATGTAATATGAAACGTGATAGTTTTATGTAATATGCGTTTTGTGAATATTAGAAATATAAATGTATTTGGAACTTATCAATCAAAATCTAAAATTAATCCTCATTTATATTGTATCATTTATGACTTTCAAGTGATTTTACCCGGAAGATGGTTTGTGAAAATGGTTAATTATATAGTGTTGCCAATTCTGACAGGCCCTATGAGAAATACTATCTCCAAATTTACTACTAGCAAGGGAGATGAGTAATTAAAAATTCATTACGTATTTGCTATTTTACGAAACATCCTATCCTATATTGCTCTCTGTTTTAATGCACTGAATTGTTTTATTCAAGCTTTCTAAATTGATGGAAGTAATTCAAGAAAAATAATGGCATGCGCATTACGATTGGAGTCCTACTTTTATATTACTATGTGCTTTACATATTAGCAAAATGACATATATAATGGTTGACACTACCAATTGCAATGCACCGGAGGCGGTTTTTTTTTCGGTTGAGATGTTTTAACAAATAGCATATAAAGATGTTGGATAGCGTTGTCTGGCCGAGTTGCAACGTTTGTTTAATTGATAAACTGATAAATTAATAATTTATAAACGGACGATAAACGTCTTTTTTATGTTACTCAGGTAGTGTAAAGCTTTATATTGTATGTTTATAAGGATTGAATGAATTTGTTCAATAAGTTGCTTTCAACCTTTAGATATGTCTATGCAAAAATGAAACTCGGAAACGTGTGATAAAGCGAAAGCTCGAATTTAGCGACAATTCTAGGAATGGTGGTATACACATTGAAAGAAAATGTTTATAAAAAATTATCTTACACTACATAAGAAATATGAATGACAATAAGGAATACAATCTGTGAATATATATCCTTCACAATTGAAATTTGAAAGTAAGGAATACATTATGTGATCTTATACAGATATTTTGGGTAGGGTATATAGTTTGATACAATTAGCCTAGTGATTATTTGCCTACATGTAATTGTAAATCAACCTTCTCACCCTTCTATTACAAAAAAAAAATAACTTGCTAAAAAATAATTTTTTAAAGGTAATGAAAATTACGGGTTTTCTCATTTGAATATTTTAAATTAGACGTTAACTTATTCGAAAACATCGTATAATCATCTGATTATTACTGATTTTTTTTTCAAATGAGTTTAGTACAGATTGTACTGTAGAAAGCTACAATGTGACAATTGAATTAATCATAACTTGTTATGTAACAAAGAGAAATTAAGTTGGTATGAGAGGAACAGTATAATATTGACGTTTAAATCCTGCAGATACATTTTCAATATACAAATAAAAAAAACACACGTAAAGAATCGTATGATGATAGATTGAACGAAAAAAGTAACGAAACATTACGTTGAAAACATTTACGATCGCAATAATTAATGTGTAATAACAGATACTAAATATCAAACAATTGTGATTAATTTGGAACAAAATTCTGTAATTCAATACACGAAACAGAATTAAATCATAAGCAAGCTTAGAGGTATACATAAAGAGAAAGACACATATACACATAGTGAACACGTTACTTCAAAGTCTCTGGTTGTACGAATTTCCACTTTCTAGCAGTTATATTTCGTGTAGCATATATTGCACGTCAACACACCAAGCAAAACTTATAAATGTTCTTCTTGAGACCGTTCTAAAACATATAATTGTATGTGATTATCAGAAAGCTGATTTTATTGAACTGCATTCCACAGTTTTTGCCCTTTATAAAATTAAACAAAATCGTTTAATTCACTTCTGTCTTACGGAGTCCAAATCGTGTCTTTGAAATTTAAACCCGTTCGAGTTTAGATCTTTATAGTGAACAATTCATTGTTGCACCATCTTATCATACTATATCATATGAAGTCAACGTATCTGTCATTATGTAATCATCCGTCGTTTATATGTTTATGGTACCCTGAATTCCTGAAATAATTGACACTCTACTGTTATCTGAAAAAGACAGATTCCAAACCACTCCTAAATATTTGAAAAGTTTAGCATTTCTATAGATTCACTAAACACTAAAGTTTCGGCCTTGTAATATTTTAATTCAATAACCAATATTTAGAAAAAGGCTGTCAAAGCTATATTGTCCATTTTTAGAAAATTGTGTAGCTATTGAAACAGGATTTATAAATGCAACTAGTTGTCAACAATGTATTTAAGAATGCAATATACGAATAAAGATAAGGTTCAGTAAATGTCATTCAATTAGCTATCAAAATTATAAATAAGGTATAGACATACAATGTATATAGAGGGTAATAAAATATATTAAATTAACCGACAATTGAAATAAAAATCACTTACTTTCCCGGAACATTTGAGTTCCTTCAACTTTTTTGTGAGGTCTGTGCTTCCAATTTTTTAGTTTTCTGCAATTTTTGGTGGACTTTTTTGTCCTTTTGTCGTTTTTTATTTGTTTGCAGATGGTACATTGTAATGCTCTTTTTCTTAAACTTATAATGTTTGATTGTCCATTTGGTATCTTCGTCCTGTTTGAGTTATCAAATATATGTCATCGACGCAAAATATCTCGAACAAAAGCCATTAAGATATGACACAAGACAAGTAATAATGAAGTTCGGGACGTGGTACAGACACATGAGTCTATAAGAACATTTAAAAATAAAATGGTTGATGAATTAAGGCGACAGTAGTGTAACTATGTTCAAAGCTCTTAAATCGTAAAAAGCAAACGTCGCGCATACGTAGAAATGTTTTTAGCTGAACGAAATCACTAAAATGATAATGTTAATAGTAGAAGACATTTCAATGCATCAAGGAAGAAAATGCTTATTCAATGGAGAGGTGACAAACTCAATGACGTGCCGGATGATAAAATATGTGGGTATTGCCATTAAAAAAAAAACGCGCTTGCGTCAAATGACATTAATGCTGTAATCCCAACATCAAAACTGCTTTGAATTTTGTGATAGACATATAGCTTATTTGTTTTTTGTTCTTTTAAACATAATGGCAGTGAAAATTTTACACAATTTTTAACGGAAATAGTTGTATGCATTTTACGTATATAAGTGAATCACAGGCAATTGGAAAATTATGTACTGAAACAAGAAAATTACCAAAAAGAAAAATGAAACAGTACAAATTTTAATCATGTCTAACTTCTGATTTAATTTGCCTTTTTAAAACCTATCTCATACTAGTCACTTGTCCAGGTTTGACGGTACTTTTGGACGTTTTGGTTTTTTATCAAGGATTTAACGCTACAGTAATTGTCGGAATGCGCATGTGGTGCAGTAAAATTGGAACCGTTCTATGTTATTAACAGAGGGTCAATACCTCTGCTGGGGAATTTGTTTTCCATCATTTTACGTTTTTAATCCTCGATGATAATTTTATTTTTTAACAATAGTTTATGTATTACCCACTTATGAACTTTGCATGGAATTGATGTGAGCTTATACATTTAAAACAAATGTTGTGTTGATTGTCTTCGTGATGAAGTTTTAGTTAAGTTTAGCTCGCGTGCCAGTTGGAAAATGTCTATATTGTCCTATTGTCTTACGATTTGTTCAGTACTTTTTAATTCAAACTGGACATGACGATGTGAACTCTTTAGCAAAAATGGTAATTTTTTATTTCCGTTACGTTATTAAACCAATATCCTTGAATTCCTTATTGTACGCATCTCCAACAAAATAATCAATGTTTCAAGGAAGTGTGTAGTTCAGGGAAAACTTTAAAGTACGCTGAAATGTGAAAAGAAAAAAATAATATCTGATTTTGGTTGATTGTCATCATGACTACAAATATAATTATTAAATTAGACAATATTGCACATGGTTAAATAACGGCTCTTTCATAATTACAATTTCCAACTAGGATTTAAAATCTGCATTATTGTATTTGCCGTACTCCTCCAATTCTAACGAGTATGAAAGCGACAAACCATGCTACATTACACGAAATGTAGAGATGAAAAGCATGTAATTCACTACAACTTCATAATATGTTTACATTTAATATTATTAACACAAAATAATATTGTAATTGCTAATAAAATTGTAAAACGTAACCTAGAAAGTTTACTTTTAAGTGGTGATATACAATTATGTTCAGTTTGATTTTTCCATCTCGTGTTAAACTCCCACTTGCGCAGGAGACCAATCTACTACTAATAAATCTATCAACAAACATATGGTAGGGAGTCTATAATTGATCATGTATTTTGGAAAGGTTTACATTGTACTTATAAAAAAGGCTTACGATATTGTTCCCAATAGAACGAGTTAATACACTTAAAAAAAACAAGTAATGAGTGGGAAAGACCTTCTTTTTTGCACCAAGCAAACTGAAATTAGAACTCATCCATCATAAAAGTTTAAATACTGCAACTACAACTAATCTAACTATATTAGCGACAAATTAGGATTTCTTTATCTATGACATTTGTTATTGTTCTAACGTTAAACTATTATGCACGAAAATTATTTCATCGTATATAACAATGAACAATGAACAAAAAAAGATATTTCAATATAGTAATTGAAAATAAACATAATTTATTTGGACTTATTTAGCCATAGATAAAATGGTCTTTTTAAAGTATCCATTTTCCCTATATTTTATAAACGTTTAGGTGCCTCGGATGATGCCTCATAAAAGTAGTGTCGATATTATTATTTCAATAACTTACACAGGTAAAGCTGAAATATAAGGTTTGAATCATGGGTTATCAATTCAACACCGAAGTAAGATATTTGAACACTGTTTTTTTTTATCGATACAAACATAGATTTTGGTTTTGATAAATAAAACATAACTATAACTATGCATTGCTATACCGAAATGAAAACTTATGGTCCTTCCTCCTGTCTACTAATATAATTATTTACTAATGTTTCGGCATTGCACAAGCTCATGTTTTTTCTCAGGCTGTCTTTGACATTTTTACACTAAATTTGGATGTGTACTGATTTGTACTATCGTTTGGGAGAACTTGTTTTATTTATTAGTTGTTATTGGCTTTGAACTATCTGACAGTAACTGCAAAAACTTTTATGTCGTACTTTGTGCCATCTTTTTTTATGATCGTTGTTTTTTGTGCTTCTTGCCGATTGGATGAGTTAAGGAATTTCTCATTAATTTGTGCATTTTGTTTTTATGTTTTGTTGTAACACCATTGCCAAAGGTTAGAGGGACGGTTGAACCTCACAAGCATGTTTGATTGGCATTGCACAAGATCATTTGTTTCTTTCTGAGTGTTAATGACGTTTTAACACTTTTGGATGTTGGATGTGTACTGATTAATATTTTGATCTTCGATACCTGATCTTTTATTAGCTGTTATGAGCTTTAAATTAGCTTTCAGTGCGAGTACTCTCCGATTCGTAATTTGTCTTTAGTGTTATTGTTATATGTTTTTGTGTTTTGTATCGATCTGATTAGTTAAGCGCTTTGTAACTGTTTGTTCTTATGCTGTGTTGTTACACCAATATCCCAGGTAAGGGGAGAGTTAGGCGCCTGCTAACATGTTTAACCCCATCATAGTCTATATGTGCCTGTCCCAAGTTGTTCGTTGCCTTATATCATATTTATTTTTCGTTTATTGTTTTAAACAGAAATCAGACCGATAATTTTCTCGTTTGTATTGTTTTACATTTGTCATTTCGGGGCCTTTTATAGTTTGCTATGTGGTATGGGATTTGCTCCTTGTTGATGCCGTACACATATTTGCATACTTCTACGTCATTTGGTCTCTAGAAGAGAGTTGTGTTATTTGCAACCATACTACATCTTCTTATTTTTACATTAATCTCACTACATTACGTATAAGCATTTCTGATGTCATGAGCCTGTAATTCATTGGTTGTCGCTGTAATCTGTTATATCTATTTATCGTATATTATTTACCCATAAATTGTTTTTTTTTATTTGAAATGTTCACATTTTGTTATGTCGGGTCATTTTATAGCTGCCTGTAGGGTATGGGTTTGGTCATTGTTGATGGACTTACAGTGACATGTAGTTGCTTAATACTGCGTCAGTTTGACCATGGTGCATTGTCGTCTAATTGACAATCATACCACATCTGTTTATTATTTTTTTTATATACAATGTCATATTTTGACTTATCTATCACTGCAATCTAATGATACAAAACATAGAGGCATCAGAGGTTTACCGATGTTTATATCTAATGAAAACATTGAAAAGATCAAACAAACACACAATGACCGAATCGCATGAGCTCCAAAAGGACCGAAACAGAGAGTGTCGAGAGGGTAAGCGTCTCCTGCTAAAAAGGATAATATTAAACAACACATTAGACCACATCAACTACCACCACCGACCCGAAAAGACATAAAGACGTACAATCAAAAACAAACAACAACTGAAAACTTATGGTATAGATGGATTGACTTTGTATATGAACAAAATGCGGAAGGGTAAAATCAGTTTTACAATCGCATTAACCTCCAACTTTGCCTATCTATACCATACGTTTTTAAGTAAAGCATGCAATAAAAAACGCACACAGTGCATCTGTAACTTGAATAAGACAATAAAAGACGGCACATAATTCAGAAACAACACTGTTGGCAGAATACTGAAGTCTGGAAAAAAAAATCAGAAACAACTCTCTAACAAATTTAATTAAGTTCAATCCGGATAACACCAAAAATACACTACGAAATTATTACCTAAATGAAAAGAAGTTAGTTGAAATCAACTTAGTAGACTTTTGTGGATAGTTTTCGCATTGGCAAACATACTACAAATTACAAATTACGTTACCACAAATATAACTTAAAACCTTTACTAAATTCTTCCGCTTCGGACGCATATTTATAACGTGTTGTTTTCATTTTTTACAGCACTGGGTCGATACCTCTGCTGGTGAACTATCAGTCCCCGGGGGTATCATCAGCCCAGTAGTCAGTACTACGGTACTGACATGATTTATTACAACCTTTCTAAAACTATCCGTTAATAGATTTTGAAATTTTCAATTAATTAACTCCCTCAGGCAAAGTTGACCTTAGATGGATTTGGATATTTATTAGGTCCATTTTGGTAATATAGTCACTGATTCGTATACATCTTTGGCTTTCAAATATTCGGCTTTGAGCGTTCCTAATGAAGGTAAATCAAGAAAAGCTGTTCGGACGCATGAAATTTGCAACGTATTTTTCCATTTTTCCATAGGTACAAAGATTTTCTTCGTAAGTTTAACTATGTGTTATAGTAGTCTCAGGTTTGGCTATACCCGTAAAAAACGTATTTCAAACGGGATAGCACATCCATATTTTACGGAGATGTTGTTTACCGAGCCCGGAAATTTAGCAACGATCCGGATAAGCTAACCGATCCTTTAAATAAACTTATTTCAAAAGGTTACCAATTAAAAACTCTAATTAGATCTTTTAATACTGTTTTTCAAGATATAAAGTTTGATTTTGTTATATGTATATTAAACCCAAAGTAATATTATAGTTCCATACATATACATATGCACATTCACGGTATAAATACCCTGCCACGTCTGGTCTGTGTTTTTGTTACGTTTTTTTCCTGCTTTGTATCGATCTAATCATTTAAGCCCTTTTCAACTGATTTTTATGGTTTGTTCATGTGTTGTACTGTTACACCACTGTCACAGGTTATGGAAGGGTTTGGCGCCCGCTAACATGTTTAAACCCGCCACATTCTGTATGCGCCTGTCCCAAGTCAGGAGCCTGTAATTCAGTGATTGTCGTTTGTTGCTGTATATCATATTTGTTTTTCGTTAATTGTTTTTTACATAAATCAAGCCGTTAGTTTTCTAGTTTGAATTGTTTTATAATAGTCATTTCGGGACCTTTTATAGCTGACTATGCAGTATGAGTTTTGCTCATTGTTGAAGGCCGTGCGGTGACCTACAGTTGTTAACGTCTATGTCATTTGGTCTGTGGTGGAGAGTTGTCTCACTGGCAATTATACCACATCTTCTTACTTTTATACATCTTGTGGATACCATATGGGTCGGGCGACATTGTAGATGCTGTATTGGTCAAGCAGACGGCTTATTAACACCGGGAACATTCTAAAACTTTGTATAAGAATTAGTAATTTAAACAAACTGTTAGTACTGAAAATTACCAAATCGGTTTGAATATAAAATAAAAAAAAAAAATACCAGTTTAATCAGCAAACATTAAATAAAAACTCTTTTTTCATGTTTAACTATAATGATGATTGCATGACGATATTTCCTCCCCTGATTACATGAAATCGATCATTTAAAGGTAGACTTAATTGCACTTTAATGTGTGAAAACTTAATGTTCAAAACTGATTGCAAGCAAAATAATTGTTTTGAAAGTCTACTTAATTCATTCTACACGCCAACTGATGTCTTTTCCTAGAAGTATTATGTTTTCACTTCTAGTTTTGTTCGGTCTGCATTTTGAATTTTATTATGAATTCTATAGTTGAAAGACCTCGACGTGCATGTTTTGTTAAAGTGTTATTTTATTTCGAGATTAATTATTATTTTCCGTTCCCATTTGATACCCATTTGCTTTGACTATCTTTGTATAAGAGGTAACACTATGCTAACATAAAGTACATGCTGTAACATCTGTATGTTACATGATAATAATCTGACGGATTCAAATTATATTTCAAAAATTGTTTTCGATGTTTCATTTGCAATTTTGAAGACGCAGGTTATGCCTTGTATTTACTCATAATTTATGATTTAGTTAAAACTGCTGAAGTTTAACCACGCGTTCATACTTGTAGAACTTCAGAAGCCGATCAAAAACAGTGAGAGAAGCCGAATGGTTTATTTTCGTCTCTAAAATATCAAATTGTTGAACAATATATGATAACAGCATTGATATCATATTATTTGATTATAAAGTTTATTAGATTATGTCCTCACATTACATTCTGGTTTGTATAGAATTAAATAAGAGTTTCAGTTGTTGATAATATAGAAAAAACCTTGCGTCTAGAAATATATATCCAATTTATTTACGCAATATTAAGAAACAGAGAGAAAGATAACTCTTCCCGATCCTAACTAAATATTTCTTTGCGCCTTGTATAGCAAAAATGATCAAAACTTAAATAAAAACAATAATTTGGGGTAATAAAATTGTGAATTGTTGACATAATATAGAATTCGTGAAACGCCTTAGGTTTATAGGCAATAAAAAAAGTATAAAATTGCATTTTATAGAACAGAACTAATTCATGGATTTGTTCATTAACAGCTATGAAAATATTTGTTTGATTTTTTCTGTCTTGATCAACTAATCCCATGTATTTATATTACGTTCAAAAAATATTTCCTAGAATTTAAGAGATTCTAAAATAACAAATTATTCATTAAAATAAATAAAAAGGTATATTTACAGTGGAATTCTAACATGTGTTGACTGCAGAATTAACCTCATACTAACATCTCTATAAAACGTATTTTGGAGAAAAAAATGTATAAACCAATGAGGCATGTAGCCTGTCTTTTACATATGTGGATAAATGTAGGTGATAGGTATACGTCAGTGACACAATTACCAAACACACTGAAAACAAAAGACAAGTATAGGTCAACAAATTGTCTTCAGAAATAGTCACATGTCTTTACAAACTAAATTCTTTCAGTTGCCCTGGTTGTATAAATGATGTTATAGATTAAACAGATATCATCAAATAGTGTCCACGAACACCGACTTCCCTGCAAGACGAAAACATTAGCATAAAACTAAGTGTATAAGGCAACCACAACGACGTTACTGACTTGGTCTATGCTGGTTACATATGATAAGTTTAAACTAGTCTTTCTTGTGGATAAATGTCTCATTGGGAATACCTTTTATATTAGATAAGATATTTACCCGCCCTATTTGAATGTTGATCATTAGAATAACAAATGGCGCATATAAAACGTACTATAAAAAACTATTGAGAAATTTCACATATCTCTATTTTCACTCGTTCCATTGGTTGATAACGTTTGCTTTTCTCAGTGTTTGTGGACTATCCCTTTTTAAATTTACCCTGGAGTTCGGTACTTTTGTTTTACTTTTGTAACGATATAATAGACTACAGATATGAACAGCCCAATACTTAGTAATGTCATATACAAGAATGTTCGTAGTTCCTGATATCAAACTCAAGTACATAATCTGCAGAAATATAATCCTGGTATACTACATAGATATAAGAAGATGTGGTATGAGTGCCAATGAGACAACTCTCCATCCAAGTCAAAATTTATAAAAGTAAACCATTATAGGTCAAAGTACGGTCTTCAACACGGAGCCTTGGCTCACACCGAACAGTAAGCTATAAAGGGCCCCAAAAATGACTAGTGTAAAACCATTCAAACGGGAAAACCAACGGTCAAATCTATATAAAAAACGAGAAAAGTGAAACACTTATGAACCACATCAACAAACGACAACTACTGAACATCAGATTCCTGTACATATTTGTAGACTGAGACAAGTTTTGGGTTTCGAAATAATGATCACCTTAGTAACATAAAAACGTATTTGAGCAAACTTTCACTTGAAAAATCTAAACCTCGTTTATAACAAATAAAGTTTGATTCTAAAGTAATATACTTCAAACACAAATAACTAGTGGGCATTTTGTTGTTTTAAAATTGTGCAATAGTCTTCAAAACAGTCATGTAACTATTCATTTTACTTTACCTGCCAAAGATCCATTTCATAATTGGGAGACCTTAGATAAAAATGAAATCGAATTAAGTGTATATGAACCAAAATTGAATTAGTAATAAGAAATCTCACAAGAAAAAATTGAAGATACAAAAAGGAAATTTGAGAGAAAGTTAATAAACATATTAATAGCAATGATCATTCTCAAACTGTCGATAACTTCCGGTTATAAGTAAAATCTGGTAATTCGTATGAAGGATTGCATTCAGAACGAATTAAATAAATCCTATAAAGACTATTTGTAAACAACGCAAATATTCTTCATCTGTAAATTGGATATCACGTTATTGTCTCACAGTGAATAAGCTACCCATGCCTTAATTCTAGACGTCTGCAAGTCCTTCTGGTTAATCAATGACTATCATT
Organism: Mytilus coruscus; assembly: GCA_017311375.1. Classification (NCBI taxonomy): domain Eukaryota; kingdom Metazoa; phylum Mollusca; class Bivalvia; order Mytilida; family Mytilidae; genus Mytilus; species Mytilus coruscus. Next base: position 61,477,627 of record CM029607.1, on the reverse strand, counting down.
AATTACGACGGGTCATTTATGGACGATTCAAAACCAACTAGGATAAATGGTGTCTCGGAAAATAGGTAAATACAGAAAATCACGAAAAAAGACGAATCCAGGAAAACGAACAAAGTTCTCACAAACAAGAGAAGATATTCTCGAATAGTGAACACTTGAAAATAAAGCTGTGAATAATATCCTCACCAAAGCCGGAAGTTATATTATATTTATACTTATATTTAAAGACCAAAATGTTGCTAAGCACTTGTCCTACCTCCATGACAAATATGTTGTTGTCCCCGCAGATAAAGCTTCAAACAACATTTTTTTTTGTGTATAAATCACATTACATAAACTGCTTGATAAATGAATTAGGTATTGACAATTCACTTGGAAACTCAACATATACGACACTTACTAAAGAGGAAATCATGGATAATCATAGGTCTGTTCTATGCTCCTTTGGAATTTCAACCAAAGATAAAGAACTGGATCTTCCATCAATGTATTGGATACCTAAACTACATAAGTGTCCTTACAAACAACGGTGTATTGCTGGGTCTTCCTAGTGCTCCACGAAACCTCTTTCTAAATTATCAACATCAGTTTTATCAGCAATCAAAGCCGGACTTGAAAGTTATTGTGAAACTACCTATTCTAGAGGTGGCGTGAATCAGATGTGGATGCTAAAAAATTCCAAAGATCTCTTAGAGTACATACAATCTAAGACTCTTTCATCTTGAAATAGTATTAAAACATTTGACTTTTCTAAACTTTACACAAGTATTCCCCATTCCAAACTAAAAGACAAATTGAAAGAGTTGGTTCTGCTTTGTATCATAAAAAAGAATGGTCAACGTAGATACAAGTATCTTGTCTTAGGGAGGAATACATCCTACTTTGTGAAAAATCACTCTGATTCTTACAAAAAAATTCTCTGGAACTGACGTTATCAAGATGCTTGATTTCTTGATTGACAACATATTTGCTACGTTTGGAGGACGTTTTTTCAACAAACAATCGGCATTTCCATGGGAACCAACTGTGTCTCTCTTCTTGCCGACTTGTTCCTTTATTCATATGAGGCTGACTTCATACAGGAACTTCTTAGGAAGAAAGAAAAAAAGTTAGCAGTATCCTTTAACTTTACTTTCCGCTACATAGATGATGTCTCTCACTTAATAATTCAAAATTTGGTGACTATGTTAAACGCATCTATCCCATCGAACTTGAGATAAAATATACAACAGATACAGTCAAGTCTGCCTCATATCTTGACTCACACCTAGAAATTGATAATGAGGGTCGGTTGAAAACAAAACTTTATGATAAAAGAGATTATTTCAGCTTCCCAACTGTGAACTTTCCATTTTTATGTAGCAACATTCCAGCAGTACCTGCATACGGAGTATATATCTCCCAGTTGAAACGATACTTCAGGGCTTGTATTTCTTATCATGATTTCCTTGAAAGAGGGCTGCTGCTCACAAGAAAGCTATTAAACCAAGAGTTCCAAGTGGTGCAGTTGAAATCATCCTTTCGTTAATTTTACGGACGCCATCGCGAGTATGTTGACCGTTACGGAATATCCGTTTCACAGATGATGGCGGATATGTTCCTAATGTCGTAACTACAATCCCGTTCCTTTTTCCCGAATGCGACCTACCGAATTAGACTTATTACCGGGTTTGTACTAACATAAGCAACACGACGGGTGCCACATGTGGAGTAGGATCTGCTTACCCTTCCGGAGCACCTGAGATCCCCCACAGTTTTTGATGGGGTTCGTGTTGATCAGTCTTTAGTTTTCTATGTTGTGTTTTGTGTACTATTGTTTGTCTGTTTGTCTTTTTCTTTTTTAGCCATGGCGTTGTCAGTTTATTTTCGACTTATGAGTTTGAATGTCCGTTTGGTATCTTTTGCATCTCTTTTACATGTCAAAGCATCTCCTGGTTCGAAATTGAAACATTTGTCATTGTACACAACGACCTCTGAGGTTGAGTCAAATAATGTCAAAGTGATGAAAACCGAAAAATGACAAATAAATAGTAGAAAGATGTGAACAAACCAATTCTATTTCATAAAATATCTTTAAAAATAAAAAAAAAAAAAAAAATAAATAAAAGATAGGCGTTAATTATATCAATTAATACTGAAATGAAGAAATATTTTATTATAAATTGTAGACCGATAAAACACGAAACAAATGACTGCAAAACTTTAGCCCCAAAAAAGAGAAATACGTTTTCCGTTTTTATATTGTCTTAGCATGGGATATCTTTCTTAAAACGATTGTAAACATATGCAAATTGAGGTTGTTTTGCAATATTAAACTTTATGAATTGAAGCATCATTTCAGAGATGTATCTTTGAAATCTTACATCGTCACTTAACGCAACCTCAACCCCACGCTGCCGAGGCTACAAACCGTGGACAAGTTCATTAGTACAAGTTTTTGGGAAACATATAGTACACATCTTCCCTCTATCATGCCAAGAAAAGTTATGATGAAAGATATCGAAAACATCGTAAATAAGAACGAGCCAAGCAAATTTTAGATAATTCAATTAGAATCGGTATATAGAAAACAAAACATAGTCTATCAAAACCAATAAAATAGAAAATACCGATTTCGAAAATTCTTGCAGTTACTGAAATTTTTTTTTATCAGCTTCTTGCCATCATCAGCTTCTTACGGTAATTTTATTTATAAAGATAATCTCTTATCTTTTTCATTTAAGCCTAATAGACCAAAGGATAATACTTATATCTATATTGATCTTCACAATAAAATGTTTACCACTGAATGTTTTTTTTTTTTTTTTTTTTTGTGACGTTGAGTTGATGTTTCATCGAATTGAATCCACATCTGCATTTATTCATTTTAAAAATATGTCATTCATTGATACCAAAATGACAAAATATATGTGTTAACGGCAGATGTAATTCAAAATAGATATCATACAGAAAAAAAAAACATGAATAGCAGTGTGCAACACGACCTTCTTAAATACCCATGGTTAATTTGAGCAAAACACTCCAATTGAAAAATTGCGAGGTTTAGTAAATTGTTTATAATCAAATCAATTGAAAAAATGTAATCTATTAAGATTCAGAAAACTACTTTTATGCAATTATATCCTTGAGCAACATTTTCATTCAACAACAAAAAAAATGATGAAAAGGACAAGTCATTAACCTTTTCGCTTTATTAATTACATTAACATAAAAAACTTAATTTGAAACAACATTTGAACTGATTGGTTGAACAAGGTCAAACATAACATTATTGGTATAAATATCAAATATTGGAATTTTATATAGATATAATTGAGAATGGAAATTGGGAATATGTCAAAGAAACAACAACCCGACCAAAGAGCAGACAACAGCCGAAGGCCACCAATGGGTACCCGTTTTATATTAAAACTAATGGACATATCAAATCATATCTTAAATATTGTATAATAGAAGTTTACAATGTAGATTTATAAATATCATTATACCAAAATAGGATAAATGTGGCATATATATCCGGATCCTTTTGTAATAGTGTATTCCTTCCACCATGGGTTTTTTGAGGGGTTAGAAAATATCAAAAGCAGCATGTAAAAATAATTTTTCATATGGAAATTATACACCAGTGTAATTTATCCTGGAAAAATTATACACAAATAGACAAACGATAAGCAATGTTATCTGCATCTGGCTGAAGTTATTCTCCAAGGAAATGAGACAATGACGAACACCAAGTGATGACAAAGTTACCTTGAAAAAATAACCTAGTGCAATTATTCTTCAAGGAAATAAGACTATGAAGGAAACTAAGCGGTGGTTATAGATCACATGGAAGGGTCATAGTTTTTCTTATAGATATTCTAATAAATTTTACATCAATTTATGCAAAAATATTTTTCACATCAAACAGTAAATTCATGATTTAAATTCATAATACTTCACAGCTTTGAACCATAGAGTGTATTTATCTCAATTGCAATATTATTCGTAAGTACTAGATTGTTTCATTTTTAAGCCATTTTGGTCCACTTGAGGTCTCTTTAGAAATGGGTTTTAACATCTACTCTACTCCAATGTCACAAAAAAACATTGCTTTATGTTTGTTCTGTTTGGCACTATTTACGGAAAGACAACACTAGTGTAAATTTACTCATCGGAAAATCTACACGACGGAATAAAAGTACGTTTACACTTTCAGTGATGACGGGGAAAAATACGACAATGATTCCCTAACACATGTAAAATGGAATCATATATCAAAGAAGAAGATGAGATATGATTTTCTTTTTATCGTTGTGAAGTTTAAGAGTAAAATATAAATATAAGGCGCAATGAAAAACACGATAAACATGAAAATAAAGTGGGAATAATCCCCGCAATAGCTGGCCTTCATTGACTAACCAATTATGAGATCGTCTCTTTTGAAATATTTTTTTAAACTGAAGATTTTCTTTGATTTTTACATCATCATGGTCCTGGAAAAATAACTAGGATCACACCTAACTTAAGATGAATAGGTAGTCAGTTTAAATGGGAAAATATCATTATACATTTACCAAATTTGAATCATTTAGAAAGAGAATATCATTATTCAAAGAGGGGTAAAAGTTTTGTTGCTTCGTTAATACGACTGATAGTGGACGGTTTGTTTCCGATAGTATCACAAACTCAGTAGTCTGTTATCATGAAATATCATTGATACAGTCATTTTCTGTAAATTTACAGTTGATTAAAATGTTTATTATAGAGACACTTATATTTTTTTTAAACCAGACATACGTGTCTTTATTCGAGTTCTGGCGTAGTAAATTATATGTTTGGTATCTTCAATGCATTCTTATATCAATGGAATATAACATTAGGGGTGGCTTTGTCAACTGGTTCAAACACAAGATCCATTCGTGCAATGTGTAATTTATTATTGTTTTAATATAGATTCTCTACAGAATAGTGGATCCAAAATATGATTTTTTTGTATTAGTTTAAAATGGTTTTAAGTTTTTATCATGTTATCTTATTGATGAATTTTTAGCTCACCTGCCCTGAAATTTTCAGATGAATCGGACAACCAGTTGTTGGATTGCTGCCCCTGAATTGGTAATTTTAAGGAAATTTTGCCGTTTTTAGTTATTATTTTGAATATTATTATAGATAGAGATAAACTGTAACAGCAATAATGTTCAGCAAAGTAAGATCTACAAATAAGTCAACTTGACCAAAATGGTCAGTTGACCCCTTAAGGAATTATTGCCCTTTATAGTCAATTTTAACCATTTTCGTAAATTTTGTAATCTTTACAAAATCTTCTCCTCTGAAACTACTAAGACAAATTTAACAAAACTTGTCCACAATCATCATTAGGGTATCTAGTTTAAAAAACGTGTCCGATGACCCCGCCCGCGAACCAAGATGGCCGACATGGCTAAAAATAGTACATAGGGTAAAATGCAGTTTTTGGCTCATATCTCTAAAACCAAAGCATTTAGAGCAAATCTGATGAGAATAAAATTGTTCATTAGGTCAAGATCTATCTGCCCTGAATTTTTCAGACCAATCAGGCAACACGTTGTTGGGTTGCTGCCCCTGAATTGGTAATTTTAAGAAAATTTTGCAGCTTTTGGTTATTATCTTGAATATTATTATAGATAGAGATAAACTGTGAACAGCAATAATGTACAGCAAAGTAAGATCCACAAATAAGTCAACATGACCAAAATTGTCAATTGACCCCTTAAGGAGTTATTGCCTTTTATAGTAAATTTTTTACAATTTTCATAAATTTTGTAAATTTTTGTAAACTTTTACAAAATATTTTCCACTGTAACTACTGGGCCAAGTTCATTAAAGATAGAGATATTTGTAAGCAGCAAGAATGTTAGGTAAAGTAAGATCTACAAACACATCACCATCACCAAAACACAATTTTGTCATGAATCCATCTGTGTCCTTTGTTTAATATGCACATAGACCAAGGTGAGCGACACAGGCTCTTTAGAGCCTCTAGTTATTTGTAAATACGTTTTTCGCTTTAAACTAAAGTTTAAGTAAACTGAAAGACTTTTTGTCTGATTTAAAAAAAAAACGTCTGGTTATTATATTTGAAATAGCTCTCGCTGCGATATAGCCTTTTTGTGCTGATGGGGCGTAAAGCAATCACCAATCAATCAATCAATCAAAATAGGGGATTCTTTTAAAGAGTTCTACTGTTCTTTTCACTGTAAATTATGTAATATTTCTATGGCAGCAAGACCCTACCACAATGTTGACCTTAGATTGTTTTAACTGTTCTGTTAACCATAATTAATGCTCTAAAACGTTCTCCAAACATGTGGTTTTGGATAACATGATGCAATTATTCCTGAAAACGTGATTTGTAATTTTTGCTAATGATATTATGTAAAAATTCAAAAACATGTTAAGTATTGAAACTTGAAGAGGTTATGGTGTGTCCTAATTGGATGAAAACAATTGTGGTTGACTGCATTAGACCTGAAGTAGTAATTTTTATTTTGGAGAAACAAAGGAAACCAATATTTGTACGAATATGTTTCTCACTTATATTAATCATTCTGTTGCAATTTATTAAGTAAAAACTATGCATTACAGACCAAAGTATAGTTTTGAAATAGTTAGTAAGATATGAGACAAACAAATTTAAAAGCTATTATCAATAAATGTCAAATGTAAACAATACACACCAAAATATGCTTCTTTCAATTTTGATGCTGAATTGTAAGCTGGATTTTTGGCCTTAATTTTTGGTAATTTTACCATATACTAATTATGGTTAAATTAATTCATGTTTAGCTGTAATTGTTGTCTGATAATGTATCATGGTTTGGCAACATTAAAGCTTTCGGTGACTTCTCAACTTCCTCTTCGCCCAATATTATATATTGCTGAAGTTAAGTCAATAAAATTGTTGAATCAATAAAATGTTACAAAATGGAACGGGGTATTGTTAAATTCCGTGGTTATTCATCATTGAATATTAAATTTTCGATTTACTGCTGTATGTTTTTGATAATCAGATTTTTCGGATAGTTTACAGAACATTCACATATGCGTTTATCATTATTACAAAATTCAACTTATGAAATTGAAATGCTCGTCTTAAGTCAAATGAAAATGGTTTGTTTCATTTTTTCTTAACCTTCAATTATTGTCAGGCTAGGAATTGTATTTGTGTACCTGGACGATAAGTTTTCAGATGATGTTTTGCAACATTAATATGTAAATATTTCATTCGAATTTTTCTTCACACTTGAACTGAGTTTGATGAAACAGATCACATTTCTTTAAAACCTGCTGACATTCAACTGTTTTGTTATCAATCTTAAACCAATATGGAATACAGTTTTCTTGTATTTAATCAGTTTTAATTTTAATCCATCTCGAATTGTAGAACGGTTACAACAGATCACACATGGAAGGAAGCCAAACTTTTAAGATCTAATGCACGAGCGTATTATTCATTTTTCAAAGTTTTTTAATTGTATAATTTACAATGTATTAGTAATCAGTTCAAATTTTCATTTCGCAATATTTTCAAAAAAATATCAATTTCAACTTAAGTGTTAAACTGTTTTAATGTAGAAATGATTAAGAAAATGGAAATAGCTTTTTACTATCTGTCTATTTGTATGTATAGTAAAATTACTTTATTATATTTTATATTTAAACGGGTAGGACGAAGGCACATTATATAATTTTTTTTAAATTATGCTGCAATTTATTTTTTGAATGCCATTGCTCAGACATTTTGTCGCTTCTTTTAGTTTATTTCATTATTAGAAGGTGCATTTATCAGACAGACTTACATTCTATTCTATTTTGAGTAATTCTGAACTAATTTTGGCAAGGTAATTGTATGGTCTTATTCATATGTACGCACAAAAGGAGTTCATAATAATGGATACTATACCTGAAAAATGGTTGCGTGGATTAGAAATTTCATTGTTAATGACAGAGACTAGAAGAGCACTGAATGACAGGGATTTAAGGGAGAAAATGTTTCTAAAAATTAAATAATATAACCAAGAAAACTCCCCTTTTCCCTGACGTAACACGCATGTGACAAAGCTGTAAGACATTTCTGTAAAGAAACCAAATGAACAAATAATTTCGCTCGAAACTCAGAAAACAAGATCTAAGGGTTTAAAGAATAAATAGTGTTATTCAATTTGTATACAACTTTAAATATTTTATCAATGTAGTTTTATGTTTCACTTGAAATAAGTATAGCTTTACGTAATCAGGTTATGCTAATTCCCCTTTTAATGTCACTAATATGACGTCACAGTAAGCAAGGGTAAAATTAACCTTTGTGATAGACTTACTGCTGAAGTTTAAAGAATATGACTAGTTATGGCGTTATAAACTTTTTTCTTTTTAATAGCCAATGGAACTAAAAAGGCAGAAAATGTACCTTCTTCTTTAAATCCTCAATGCTCTTCAACTTCGTACTTTATTTGGCATTTTAACTTTTATGATTTGAGCGTCACTGGTGAGTCTTTTTTAGACGAAACGCGCGTCTGGCATTCAAAATTATAAGCCTGGTATCTTTGATGAGTTTTAAAACCACCTAGTCGATACAATTGCTGGTGGACGTTTTGCGACTTTTGTATCACTAGCCTAGTATCAACCTCATCTGTGTTGACAAGAAATATTAGTGATGCGGCGGTCATCAGTGATCAGTGGTTGTCGTTTGTTGATGTGGTTCATAAGTGTTTCTCGTTTCTCGTTTTTTATATAGATTAGACCGTTGGTTTTCCTGCTTGAATGGTTTTACACTAGTCATTTTTGGGGCCCTTAATAGCTTGCTGTTCGGTGTGAGCCAAGGCTCCGTGTTGAAGGCCGTACTTTGACCTATAATGGTTTACTTTTACAAATTGTGACTTGGATGGAGAGTTGTCTCATTAGCACTCATACCACATCTTCTTATATCTATATATTCGTTTAATTTACTGTTTATATAATGTTTAATTATTCGAAACGCTAAGATGTTTCCCCAGGCAATATATTATCTTAGACGTATTTGGCAAAACGTATCGGAATTTTTGGCTTTCAATGCTCTTTAAATTCGTATTTGATTCGGCATTCTAACTGTATTTCCGAGCACCACAGGTAAGTCTTATGTACACAAACGCATGTATTGAGTACCAAATTTTAAATCTGGTCTCTTTGATGAGTTAATAATCAGAAGGGCGATGCCAATACTAGACGTTTCATCCTCGAGATGATCACCAGTCAAGTAGTCGACACTATTGTGTTAAAATGACAAAGTTTTGATACGAACATCTTTTGTTAATGTATTGTTTGCAAAATGTTAAATTATTTAAATCACTGACATATTTTCCCCCTTCCTCCACGTAAAATTGCCTTATTGGTATTTGGCGCAACGTTTCTAGAATTTTGGGTTTTTCAATGGTCTTTAACCTGTATTTATTCAAGTTTATACAGAAACGTTCGCTCGACGTGCCAAATTATAACTCTAGTATCTTTGATGAGTATTTATGTCATATTTTAATGTTTGTTTTTTTTTTTTTTTGGGAGAATTTTGTGTTGATGTTAAATCTGTTAAGTTTCTATTTAATTTTGGTAGCTCTTTTAAAGTGTCTTTTTAATTTGTCCACCATCTTGCTAGACTCTGGACGATTAAAAGCCTGACTTATTGTATAGAAACCAGACTATTTAAACTATGTTGACATCTAAATGTCAATGACGACTATCCTACATTTCGTTTTATTCATAGACACTAAATGTTAATGTAGCCGATTATAACCGATTCACGGTATTTACGTTGGCCAGTCACAATATACGGCATGACACTTGGCAAATTGTTTAGTCAATTTCTGAATACTACTAAGTAAGCAAAAATGTGTAGAAACATAAATTTTGATTAAAAAACCAATGTTAATACGAAAAAATTAACTGGAAATATATCAGATAATAATTGCGCGATATCAATTCCTAAATGACCACATTTAATTAATAAATGATTCTTACATTACCTGTTTACATCCGTGAAATCCCAACTCTCTTTAAGATTTGATGCATGTAAATACAGCGACATACTATTAGCAATCCACATGAAAAAGATTGTATTAATGTGTGTGGAAAACACAATACAAATATAAAAAAAAACTAAAATGAAAAATTAAGCCATAATGGGAAACTAGGGATTTAACAGCAAAGAGAAGTAATTTACATGATATAATATGATTTCTGATAAAGATACTTTCTTATTAGATTGAATCTCATTCTCAATGTACTTTATACACTATAAAATGGAAATGTTCAAGTAGAATTTACATTTGCGAAGAGAGATGATTTTTGAATGATAGTCAGGAGATAAAATTGCTTGTCTCTATACATATATATCATGCTTTTAACACATAACGGTTTTGTCTTTGCCACCAGTCAATTTATTGTCAATACCTTTTTACCATAAATGAAAAATTTGGTTTATTTTTCTTGCTTTTTGTTTTTCAATTTTGAAAAGTATATACAAACAATTTGTCTGTTTGAAAATAAATAAAATCCGACAATGGTTTGTTTTTCATTAGTCCATTATAAAGAGTTTGACATGTATTTCGTATTTCTGAACACTTTTGTTAAATGGGTCATGAACCTTTATGGAAGTTATTGCACTTTTATCATCTATAAGATACTTCTTTAATCTACTTTTAACTGGTTTACAATGTGTTATACCATTCATTGAATATGTGTTATTTCCTGTACATGTACTTTAATGATCATCTATAGTTTATTCTGACATAAAAATAAGAGGGTAAAGTGGAACAATACCATTAAAGAAGTCGTTCGATAAGGAGTTAACAATGAGCAGCGGTACATATTCTATTAATTCCATATCAACTCGATAGTTTTCAAGGTTTCTCATACATGTATCAGTCGAAGGCATCAGAAATGAAATCGGTCAGAGTATGCAATTAAGACAAAGCGCTGTTCTTTTGTCTTTTGTGTGTTTTGCTGGGCATGTACTGATTTTATGTCATGGATAGATACCCCATATTATTGATATACAAATTATGGGCTAATTTAAAACGCTTTATCAACACAAAAATCATATTTGTAACGACAAATTCACAAAAAATTAAAGATGATGAACTCGAACCCTAAACCACAACTAGGGTAAACTTAGGTGTTCAGAAACAGTGAGTATTTCCACCTCAAACAATGGTACCCGTCGTGTTTATTTCAAGCGAATGACATTATGTTCGGTCCATGTAGACATATCATATCGTTATAAGCACGTATTATATGGATATAATATCTCAATTTTGGTTTTGCACAAGTGGTGAATCAAATTTAAAGAGAATAACAGAGATTGTCCTTATGTGAAGATTTTTTTTATGAACAAGAACACTGAGACAGAAACAAACACAATCAAAGACAAAGATGTTCCATACATGGATATAAACGTGTGGCAGGATAATTAAATCATTAATTAATATTTTACCCATCTACCATTCGAGGATATGTACAGGTTGATAGAGAAATTAGATATCATATTGGTATTGGCAATCATACCACATCTTGTTATTTTCATATTAAAGGAAAACAATGCAAACATTTACCAAATTGGAATGAAACATTGGTTTCTTTTTTTCTTAGAAACAATTGAGACAATGGTCATTGTACAAGATAACCATGTGACAAATTCTTGACAGCCATCTGTCTTTTATAAGATTGTTATATCTAGAGAAGTCTCTAGGAAGAAAGAGTGCAATAGATAACACTTCTTGTAAGATGATTGTAGCATTAATAATTTGTAATTCAAATAGTTTACTCAAGGACACATTTACGGGATAATGGACATTCACAAAAAGTAGCAGATATAAAGTGTCAGATTACTTATCAATTCTATACTTTTTTTCAATTTTCTTATCTATGTATCATTTGAATCAACAACATAGAATATCCTAATCACTTTGCGACACATACATGAAGATTTTTACTTCAATTCAAAGTAACAGAAATGTGGAAAACAAAAAGATTATTATTAAATCATGTTTCTTCTACGCATTAATTCTGACAAGATATAGTTTCTGAACCCATAAATTTCATATATCAATGTTTAAGCGTAAAATGGGATATGTGGAGTCTACCGCAATGAAACATCAACGAAACAACAAGGTCATACCAAAACTTAAAAGTTTAGAGTTTTAGACACAATCTTGAAAAAAAAAAACAAAAAAACAGACAAGTGTCTTTTACAATATGTTAATAATAAGTTAAAATAAGTGAAAAAAAATTATAGAAATTACCAACAAAAAAAATATATTAGAAAAACAATGATGACGATAATTTTTACGCTTCTTATTTTTTGTTATATTCTTAATTTACATTCATAAATCTATATAAATAATTGCCAAATCATTGCCTCGTTTAAATATCATAAAAATCATGCGTAAAAAGCTACGTGCGATATGCGTACTATAAATATCGCATGAAAATCATGCGTTTAACAATAAGATGCGATATACACATGTAACGATATGTGCGAAAGTGCACGTGGAGATCATGCGATTAAAGCATACTACAGATCAGATAACGCACGATTTTGCGCACAATTTGTGCATGACTTTCACACGTATTGGCCTTTGTGCGTATATTATGCGTGGCACATTTACAAGAATTGGTATTAAACGAAAGATTGGAGCATTTGGTCTCATAATGATTAGAACAAGATACTTAATATATCATACAAATACTTGCATGAAAATAAGTATAACGTACTGATAAAATATTTGGTGGATCGAGAAAATCGAATTGTAACTATATATTATTTATAAGAACGTAAGAAAGTCTTCATAACAGTAAAACAATCAATACATAGAAAAATCAATATACGACAGAATTCAAAATAGTTAACACAATAAAAAAGTTTTTTTCATTCGCATACGCGCAGTAATCTATTCTGAATTTCAATGGAGGTAGCCATCTTGTTGCTATAAATTTATAACGTACAAATGTTCATTAGAACTAACAAAGAAAGAAATAACTGATCTGAAATGTGCAAATGATAACATTTAAATATAACTGTGCATAAATGGATGTGAATTTCTATTTGTAGCATTTAATTCTCAAATAGATATAATTCAAACACTACAAATATAAATATATATATAATAAATATATTATATTGTACATATATCCAGAACCTTTCTCTCTGTTTTCTCCTTTGGGATTAATCGAATATTTTTAAAATTTGTGATTCATTTAAACTTGATCACATGTACATTTGTATTTACTCAGTTTGCACGCCAGCATTGTTTTTATTAGCTTTTCGTATGTCAAAAACAGCATATTGCAAAGGGCATACAGCATGTTACTAAAAATACATCCTAGAAATCTCCAATTTTACACTGTTCATGCAATAGTTGTTGATTAATAATATAACAATTATAGCCTTTGGTTGAGACAATACGATGTTAAATCGACACAAAGAAGCATATCGACCTCGGACTTCGTCCTCAGTCCATATGCTTCTCTTAGGTCGATATAACCTCGTATCGACCTCATACAAAGGCTATAATTGTATAATATCAACTTGTCCACTTTATATCAATAATTCCAGAAAGGTTACCGTCGTTTAATTCATCATAACAGCTAATCCAATATAATCCAATGATTGCCGTTTATTGATGCTTTCTTGTCCTGCCATTTGACGGATTAAATATAAGCTTATCCATGCTATAAAACTAATTAACCAAAAAGAACAGCAAGAACATACATTTCAATGCTAAACTATGCATTCTTGTCTTGATTTGGAACGTTAATTTTGTTATAAAAGACCTTGATTGATAGCTTCATATCCTCTACACAATAATGATCTTTAATGATCTTTGTTTTAATTGCCATTGCAGAATCTAAATCTACGGATAATTTCATTGAACATACTCCAATAAAATCGGGCAATTAGCTGAATGAGAATTGTTTGTGACATTGTGAAACAATTACAACATTTTCTTGAAATATTACCAGTAAAAAAAAGATGTGGTATGATTGGCAATGAGACAGCTATCAATCAGAGACCAAATGACGTAGGTGTAAGAAAAAACTCGTTTGATTTGTAAATGGTTAATCATTAATTAACTATTAAGAAACCAAGGTTCCCACTATAGCTCAGACAAAGTTAAAGCACATGTCAAGTTGTAATACTTCTATTTCATAATGCATTATTAGATTATTCAGAAAAACTGTATGCATAACTTTTGTCAACATGTATTCATTGTCGATAAGAAACATTGAAAGAGCAATTAATAAAGTTTGACATATTATATTGACACTGTTGTTGAGGATTGTTTGTTGCCCACGGAACGTCTTTTGGTGTCATTAAGTTGTTGTCTCGTCGAAGTACATGTATTCCGCATTTCTCATTTAATCTATAATCAATAATGAAGTGTCAAACTTTTTTCCCTAACTATAAAATATTACACTGAATGACTCCATTTTTCCAATTCTTGTTTTCATTATTTTGCAGTTTCCGGTAAATACCATTTTGAATGTTTTTTAAAAGAACATTAAGCGAAGTTTTGAACGAATCTCTTTCGATAATTTGTATACCTGTTCATTCCAAACAAGTGTTATGTCTTCAAAAATATCCAATTACCATTCGTTAAGAAGCTGTGACTGGGGAATTAGGAAAGACTGCAATATCATTGGTGCTTTTAGGGTCAAACGTTTGTTTTTTTTTTTTGGATTGAACCACAATGTCACAATGTCTTCTTGTCGGAATCTCATTCGAAGAATAACCGTCAACTGTTTAATAATAAAAGGGGTGGTAAGATCAAGTAATTGATTCAGTTTTGACTTTAATTTTCGTAAAATCAATAAAGGTGATCCCTGTCATATCTTCTATTTTCCATATATCAGCATTACTATAGAAACAATCTTCATCAGTATTCCGGTTGCTCTTATTATTTTTATAAATAAATCTTTTTGTATTATATCTCATTTGTAATATGAGTTTAATTAACAAAACGGGATTTTATAAACATATGTACAAAATGTTCAGAATATAAAATATTAGAGTAGTTTGTGTATAATAATTGTTTTTAATTACTTTCTCTTCACTTAAAAAAAAAATGTCATGCAATTTTTCAATATAAAATCCCGTTTTTGTTAATATCTAAGGCAATTTTGATATGGGACATTTATTCATCTGTTACCGCTGGCCTGTACCACTTTCGGTTGAGAACCCATTTTCTTCTTTTTTTTTTTTTTTCAATTAATTTAGTTGGGCTGATGCTTTCAGTGTCCTAATCAACTATTTATGTTAAAAGTAGTAAAGGAACTATTTATTACTACACCTTTTCTTTTTGAAGTCAATAATGTAAATAAAAACAGATAATATTGTTTCCCACTGAATGTAAATGTGTTTCCATGTTTCTTATTACATGCCACTTATATAAGGAAACAATTCTGTTATTGCTCATAACAATCTGTTTTTTGGGGAAAAAAGGGGGGTAAAATATGTATGAAACAAGCATTCATTGTGTATTGTGATTGTTTGTATGTTAGTATGGGTTTAAACATCCAAACAATGAATGACAGTGTTTTTGCGAAGGATTCAACTGATTTGATTTGATTTGATTTTTGGTGTTTTTACGCCACTTTTAAGCACCGCTTTTGGGCTATTTCATGGTGGTCAGTTTTATTGGTGGAGGAAGCCGGGTGCCCGAGAAAACCACCGACATTCGATAGGAAAACTGACAATCCTAGTCAATTAAGATTGGAGTCGAGTGCACCCGCACGAGCGGGGTTCGAACTCACAACCTCAGTGTTGACTGGCTAGTGATTACAGTAGTAACTACTTAGACCACTCGGCCACCGAGGCCCCCAGGATTCAACTGAAACATCAGTAAGTATCAGTAAGTATGTGTGATTATAAAACTACACAATTGTTAAATGCAAAGAAGCAGCTACTTATATAACAACAGCTAAAGTAAAAATAAAAATAAACAATTATCTGCAATAATATAAATATAAATCGTTTTGCATTTCCAAATTCAACGTTACTAAGATTATGCTTTTAAGTGTCAATACAGCTCCTCTACGATGGTATCCAGTAAGACTTATAACCATTTGTGATCATGGACTTACGATATGATGAAATACAATGTCATATTTATTTATTTGTATTTATTTATTGCCATGACTGATTATTAAGCTTAAAATACAGCACCAGACTAAAAGCTGTCAGACAATTGAGCTATAATAATGACATCAAATGTACTCCATATTTAGCAGCTGACAATATCAATGATATCAAACATTGCCCCCTATCAAATAGATAGCTATGTCGGACATTAAAGTTCCAATGTGTTATATCATACCACGGATATTAATAACTCACGATTTCTGCTATCCTTTAACAGAAGGCGATATTAAGAATTTAGGTGACACTTACTGTCGGTGGGTTTTTCATACATATAACTAAATTATAAAAGATTGCTTCATCATTTATTAATGGGAAACTGCTATGACATTCAGTTACGAATTATAAAAAAAGGACTATTTATTTATGTATTCCCACATAGAACCGAGAAATATCATTGACTTTTCATTTTACCCACCTACAACTATGGGACATTTGTCTTCCAATTTAAATTAATTTTATCATGACAAATTTATGTTCCTTAAAAGTCATTAAAACATAGTTGATGAACTATTACAAGATTAAGTTTCAAACAACAAATGGTGTCACGGGATTTTCAAGGGCTACATTAGAGTACTTTTAAATCTCACAATAATTCATTCGGCAGCACAGCAAAGATAATTTCAGAATGAACTTAAGGACGGATTATGTCGTTTGTTTTCAACTTAAATTTTATATTAATAGCGAAATGAAACCAGTGCCGATGCTAATACTTTTATATAATAAACATAAATTTTTATCGATGCAATTTTTTTTTATACCTTATCTCCAAAGATGACAAATAATTCAGTGATATTTTGTCTAGCTAAGATTTTTCTCTTATTATGTCTTTGCTTTTAAAAAAATATAACATAAGATTTTTTTTTGTAATTACGTAATTACAGAAGAAAATAGAAATAACTTATGTCTTTTCATGCCTGTACAATTAGATGTTCAAAGATTTAATATTTCATAAGACATTCGTATGTTTCTTCCTGTCGTTACGTTTATCGATTGAAATAATAAGTGATTTTTTTAAAAAGATATAGGAAGATGTGGTGTGAGTGCCAATGAGACAACTCTCCATCCAAATAACAATTTATAAAAGTAAACCATTATAGGTCAATGTACGGCCTTCAACACGGAGCCTTGGCTCACACCGAACAACAAGCTATAAAGGGCCCCAAAATTACTAGTGTAAAACCATTCAAACGGGAAAACCAACGGATCTAGTCTATATAAAAAACGAGAAACGAGAAACACGAATTTATTGCTAATTTTAAAAAAGCATTACTAAAAGAAAAGGTATCACGGCTTTAGCTCACCTTAGTTTTTTTATTACTACTATTATTATAATTATTATTTCAAAATGAGTCAAAATTGTTGTTAACAAATTGATTTCCTTCGTACAATATCTTAAACACATAGTAAATAAATGATCAAGACAAGTCGGTTCCTATCGTGTATCTAAGCGATAGCCTTCAATGGTGATGCTAGTTTACATTTTTCATTGTTCAAAAGAGATGTTTTCCGTAAATTTGACTGTCGAAAGCACTTAACCTATTGACAATAATATCGTAATAAAACTTGTCTATGTGATGCTCTTTGAACTTAAGACAGTTAATTGTCGTTTTAATTTGCCAACTGCTTTAGCGATGTGTCGGTATCTCATTTTACTAGTGGCACGTTTCCGCGATCTTATATCATAGAATACCAGTAAACACGTCTGACTTGTAATTTAACCGAGTATATCCTATTCCCGATTGTGAAATTTTGGCTGAGAGTGAATTCTCATTACTGATGATGCATCCATAGCAGGAGACTCTTACCCTGTCGACTCACCCAATATGATCCAATATCGCTCCTTTTGAAGTTCCTGCAATTCCCTCAAGTTTTGTTTGTTACCTTAATTTGTTTTGTTTTAATCGATTAACGAGATTTAAACATCAATTCGTCTTTTCAGAATCTAAAGGACTATGGGTAATCTCATTATTCGTACACCAAAATGAAAATAAAGTTACGTCATTGGTTGAAACCCTCTGACATGTGACTAATCCCACTCGCCTTACAATTACAGCCCCTCTGGCCATGTTATTACTGGGATCTAAACATAATTCACAATGAAAATCTCCGAAAGGTGATTTCTCATGGTCCTAAGTTTAGAGAACCCCAACACATCAATTGGAACCATAACTTCAAAATAATTATGGATTCCATTGAGGACTACGCCAGAGCATGGGCTAAACGAGAAGAAGTTCAACTAGACACTTTGTCAGAATGGGTCAAAACAATCAGGTCTCTGATAAAACGTCGCATTCATAAGTTGAAAAACTGTGTGAATGATCGACCAAAGTCCGTTTTCAGAGACAAAGAGGCTGTGAAATGTCTATCATCTCTTCAAGATAAGTATGTTGTTGTTCCTGCGGACAAAGCTTCAAATAATATTGTCTTTATATGTAAATCGTATTACTACGAGTGTCTTGTAAAAGAATTAGAAATAAATGAGCACTCAGGTAATCCCACATACAAAGACATATCATTTGACAAGGATGAGATTTTGGCGAATCATAAGTCCTTCATGGCTTCAATGAACATTGCATTGAACAACAAGTCGGAGGACTTACCTTGTTTGTATTGGATACCTAAACTTCACAAAATTACATACAAACAACGGTACATTGCCGGCTCACCTGCATGTTCCACTAAAGAATTGTCCATTAGATTGACTAAAATTCTGTCCGCAGTGAAAGAGGGTCTTCAGAAATACTGTGAAACTGTTTACTCGCGTAGTGGTATTAACCATATGTGGATTCTTAAAAACTCTAAAGAACTTCTGGATAATTTTAAATCTCGGTCTTTTTCTGAGATTAGTTCTATCAGAACTTTTGATTTTTCAACCTTGTATACCACCATTCCCCATGTGAAATTGAAAAACTGTCTAAAAGAAATAATCCACAATGCTTTTCATCATAAAAATGGTAGCATACGCTATAAATTTATTACTTTGGGATACCATAAGGCATATTTTGTTAATAGTGAACAAAAGGGTAAAACATGCTACACAGAGGAACAAGTGATCAGTATGCTGGAGTTTCTTATTGACAACATATTTGTTGAATTTGGAGGTAGACTTTTTCAACAAATTGTCGGCATTCCTATGGGAACGAACTGTGCGCCTCTCCTTGCCGACCTCTTCTTATTTTCATATGAATCGGAGTTCCTTCAGACACTTGTCAAAAACAAGAAGATCAAAGAAGCCAGGTTATTTAATTTCAGTTTCAGATATATTGATGATGTTCTTTCCATTAACAATCCGAACTTTTCTGATTGGGTTCCATTAATATATCCACCAGAACTAGAAATTAAAGAAACAACAGACACGGCTTCCTCCGCCTCATTTTTAGACTTATACCTCGAATTTGACATACACAGTCATCTCAGTACCAGAATCTATGACAAACGAGACGATTTTAATTTTGAAATTATCAATTTCCCCCACCTTAGTAGCAATATACCAACTTCACCTGCATATGGGATATACATTTCCCAACTTATTCGGTATTCAAGAGCTTACAGCTCCTACTCAGACTTTGTAAAACGTCACCAGTGTCTGAGCAGAAAGTTGATGAACCAGGGGTATGTCAAAGAACGTCTCGTCCTTTTTCTAAAAAAGTTCATCGGAAGGTACCAAGAACTTGTTGATAAATATTCCGTATCAACTTCACAAATAATACACGATGGTCTTGAAGTATAGATTTTGCGTACTGACGTTGTTTCTCATCTTAATAACGTGTTATAGTATTCTTTTATTTATATTTATTAATATTACTTTTACTGTTAAGTCTGTGTTTTGAGATATCCATTTGACGTGACTCTTTGCTTATGTATCCCGTAATACTTTGAACGACAAAATTATTTTATCTATTAATATTACTTTTACTGTTGAGTCTGTTTTTTTTTTGTTTTTTTTTTTGTGATATACATATGACGTGACTCTGTACTTATGTATATCGTCATACTTTGTACCACACAATTATTTTATTTTATTTATTAATATTACTTTTACTGTTAAGTCTGTTTTTTGTTATATCCATTTTACGTGACTCTGTATTTATGTATCCCGTAATACTTTGAACTACAAAATTATTTCATGTCTACCTGTGCGAATTTCAAACGCGCGATTTTACGCCAGTACTTAAAACCTTCCATCCTTTATGGGTGGATTTTACATAGATAAATAAAATTGTAAAATATAAGCAAAATGAGGATGTTAAATTTGATGTATGCCTTTTTGTGCTTCTTCGTTACATTTGTTTGTTTTTATAGTGATTAAGATGATAACACAATGTTGACTGCTGTACCCCTATTTTTGACATTTTTACTTATTGTGTCTGTTTGTTTTGTTCACGCATCGTTGTCAATATAATGGAATTTGATGCGACTGTCATACAAGTGAGAGGTTTAGCTAGCTATAAAACCAGGTTCAATCCACCATTTTCTACATAAGAAAATGCCTGTACCAAATCAGGAATATGACAGTTGTTATCCATTCGTTTTATGTGTTTTGTTTTTGTTTTGTTTTTGTTTTATTTTGCCATTTGATTGGGGACTTTCCTTTTTGAATTTTCCTCGGAGTTCAGTATTTTTGTGATTTTACTTTTTTCCATTGTTTAGTATGTGTAAAACCAATCATAACGTTTTGGTGTACGCTTTTGAAAATATTACCCAGAATGCAATAGATTCTGAAACGGCGAATTATGATTTAGGTTAATTGTATACCATAAATTCATAAATAAGGGGCGAATATTTTGACTGAAAATATTGTATTGTAACGATTGCTGTACGAAATATTAGTGATACAAGCATTGAGTTATAAATATTGTAAGTAAATGAATTTCTATGATGGCATTGCATAATTTAAAATTTACCTTCATCAGGAAAGCGCAAACCCTGCCATTTTAAAGCCAAAGATGTATATAATACCAGAAAAGGTAAGAAATTGTATATACAAAAGGGACCTAAAATGACTAGCCAAATTTAACAAAGGATGAGGGAGTTTGAACCGTAGTTTCTTAATAATTTCTGACATTGTCAACAGAGGTTTATGAAAAATTTGTTATAAATTATATATGTATCGAAACACTGACTACTGACCTGATGATACCCGCGGGGACTGACAATCAACCTGTTGAAATGTTTAAGTTGACTGATGGTTTTTGACTCCCCCCCCCCCCTTTTCCCCTCGGTGTCTTTTTCCGTTAATTAAACAGTACAATATCGATACAGCCTTTCCAAAAAATCAAGATACTAGTGCGTGTATTTTAATCAGTAGTGAAATTAAAGCTTTGACAAGACTTGTGCTAAACATGCGTCGTGTGCATCAAACAAAACTAACCTGATTTTCTGATGTGGTTATTTTGTTTGCAAATCAAAAGATCAATATTTTGCAGCTATTAGTAATTAGCTAACTTGCATCATGAATGAAGTTATGATTTTAATGTCAGGAAAATTAAATAAAAAGAGGAAGCATTTTATGATTGCCATTTCTTTCAGATATTTCAGAATCATTGAAATGTTTGTTTTTGTTACTAATTATTTGAGTGCAATTGATGTGTTTTTCATTTTCATATTTCTATTGTTGTTTTACTATGTTACTATGATTACCTCAAAACAACACATCATACTAGAATTGTTGGTATCAATCAACACATCATACTAGAATTGTTGGTATCAATCAACAAATCATAATAGACATGTTGGTATCTTTTTTATTGCAAGACTTTAGGAAACTGTAGTTTACCAATTTTTGAATCGCATAACTCCTTTAAAAGATTCAAATCGAGGTAAAAATCAAATACAGAGGGACTCTTATGATCTTCATAATGAACGAGACCAAATTCGTCGTCAGGATAAGCGTTTCAAAGGCCAGTCTTGTTCATGTGGCTGAGCGACGTTTGTAGTTTAGCCTCATTGTAGGTTTTTTTGTTAGTTTTGATCGGTTCGATCTAGTCCTTTGTTTCTGCGGGCGTTAATTTAAGTACTCAGTACTTTATTTGACCTTTTAACTTTTTTGTTTCGAGCATCACTGATGAGTCTTTTGAACAGATATATCATGTTAAGGAGGGGTATTTACTGTTATCAAATGAATATCGTTCATTTTTTAACGCCGCCGGGGTATATGCAAAAAGGATATGCCTTTTTTACCCTCTCTGCCGTGGTATTTGCCAAAAAATACTCTATCCGACTGGACGCTTGTAACGTCACGATCATCAATGCGTTTTTGAACGTTAACATTCGGTGTAATTAAACAGATATAGCATGTTCTTGAGGGGTATTTGCGAAAAATACCAGTCTTGAGAATGAATTTCCCTCGCCTTACGGCTCGCGAAATTTAACATTCTCTCGACAGGTATTTTTCGCAAATACCCCTCCTTAACATGATATATCTGTTCAATACCCCTCAAGAACATGCTATATCTGTTTAAGTACACCGAATGTTAACGTTCAAAAACGCATTGATGATCGTGACGTTACAAGCGTCCAGTCGGATAGAGTATTTTTTGTCAAATACCACGGCAGAGAGGGTAAAAAAGGCATATCCTTTTTGCATATATCCCGGCGGCGTTAAAAGATGAACGATATTCATTTGATAACAGTAAATTGGTGAAAAATACACTGGCTATCAACCAATCAAAACCCAGGATTCTTACATAAGGTGTAATTATGAACAGATATATCATGTTGTAGACAAAACGCGCATATGGCGTACAAAACTTTAATCCTGATACCTATGATGAGTGTATTTACAAACAATAAAAAAACAAAACATCTTTCAGTAATTTCCATTATCTGTTTCTTTACAAACACGTTACATGTGTGAGTTCATTTTGCTTTCAAAGGATTCGCCTTTGTTTTAAAAGTGCATTTTATCATCAAAGAAAGACCAAAGAAAACATTTTCGTATTGTAACTACACGCACAGGTAAAGTAAAGAAAGACAAAAATAGGGATATCCAAATTAAAATTTAAAAAAATCCGACACCACTTTTTTTTTAAACATAGGAATAATAGGGAGCAACACGGTGCTGTGATGATGTGTACGTCTAATACAGGTACTACTTTGATTTTACTACATATAAATTAAATGTCAATAATTGTAAAATAGAAGTCCTCGTTTTTTTAAGAAAGGAAGAGATATGATAAGAATCATTATTTGGTCCCTGTAATTGCAGAAAATAATGTTATGTCAATCCTTTCAAAGTTATGTAAGTTATCCAGATATGTGAATACGATGGTATCATCTAGACATTTAACAGTCAAAACATTTATATAAAGGTCAGGGTGACGTGACAAAACATTTATATAAAGGTCAGGGTGACGTGACAAGACAGTTTTTCGCTTGAAAGAGATGCCCAATATAGCAGGTTTGAATGTGGTTCAGGAAAATCTATTGTGGTGTCCCTATGACCCCATAAACATATTTGAAATTGACGTATTTGGCCTTAAAAGGCCGTTTTTCACATATTTTTGGCAAAGTGGGTTATAAACAAAGTCCCTATCAAGAGGACCTACATTTATGTCGTTACAGTACAGATTTTGTATCAAAATATTTGTGTTGCATAAAGCCTTTGCTCATATCCAAATATCAACGACACGATCTCAAAATGAGAATGTTTGAACCCCTTAAGCAATAAATATAACAAAATTCAAAAAATATAAATGCTGATATCTGAGAGACTATCGTTTTTTGCAGCTGATATTGATCAAGGGAAATTATCAAATTCGAAACATTAAAATTCGGAGTTAAATACTTCCGTATGTTTTGTCTTGTTTCCCTCTTTGGCTTCTTTTAAATTGTCCAAATTTTTTGTATTTTGTATATTCTATCTCAGCTGAAAACTATACATTGTGAACTGGCATGTATAATTGTCAATAAACTTGTGAAATGGTAGCTAGGGGAAGAGGATTACATAGTTGTTATGATTTGGATAAAGATTGCTAAAAAAGAGTTATTAGTACCATGTTTAATTTTCTCTTAATACGTATTGATTTGTTAATAAAAGTCCCTTGTCATTTAATTTTATATTTTTCCTGTGATATATCTTTGGAAATTGATAGATTGTTACAAAGCTTTGGTGTATTTATTTTCAATGCATTATTATTCCTATAAAGTTATTGCAAATCTGTATTTAATCATGAAACCATAAAATCGCGTTTGAGAAATGAGGGTGAATCAGTTCATATTAAAATCTGCAAAAGTTCTATGATACATGTACTTTCTGTATTTTGCAGTTCTTATCCATTAATGGATAATTGTTCGAAAACAAGTCAAATAGATTCACAGTTATCTGGTGATCCATTGTTTATTCACATGTTGACGTCATTGTACGATGTTTGGAGTTATGTAAATTACAGCACCATTTTGCTTCTTAAACATGACTGAGTTTAAATATATTGTGAAACAAACTGTATTAATATTGGTACCCGCAAACAATTAAATATTTTCTTAAATATTTTTAATGTATCAGTAATATATTAATTTTTAGAAAAAAGTCGGACAACATATACATACTTCTTCAAACATTTTACATCATTAAATTCCTCCATAAAAAAATAATAATCCTCAAATCTAAGAAAACAGGTTACGGAATTTGTGAGATTTTGTTTGAGTGTAATTACTTTTATTCAGATATAATTGTGAATATGGGTTGATTGCGTAAAGTTGAAGCTGAATCAAAATTAAAGGACATTATATTCAATAAAAAGTTTCTATCTGAAAAAATACCCTGTCACTTTATTTTTTCTGTAAAAAGGTTCACAGCGGTTCTAACTATTGTTTTGTTTGAATGCATCACTTTTGAAAACAATAAAAACTTTTGTACGAAAAACTTAAACGCTTCAACTTAACATCAATCGAATAAAAAGGATTTGTGGTTTCTGTAAAAACACAACGATCAATTAAATTAGTGGAATATGACTACAAATCAAATCATTGGCTAAAAGTGTTAAGTATGAAATTGAATGTCTCCTTAGAAATTAGGACTGATCAATGTATTACATAAACTTCTGCTGAAGTCTTCCTACGTATATGGTCTTTCGTTGACCGGCAATGATTTTTTTTTTATCAAAACGATTTCAAATCGTAAGAACATCGGTGGTCTCGTGGACCTTGTGATTAAGATTTAACAGATTACGTTATCTATTTACTGGTTTTATGTCACTAATGTCTACTACGACCAATTACCATTGATTACATATCAAATCTGTCGTTATAACATGAATATTTGTGGTATTGAAATCAATTTGATCGCCCCCTGGTGCTATTACCTATCTCTAACGTATCCGTGTTGCACATCAGTCATGCGTCTTAGTTATATTTACATTAACGTTAAAGTCTGTTGAGAGAGAATAGTTTTTGTGGTTACTGTTTTGCACTATAAAGGGCCTTCTGACGTCTTTTATTGTCGTAACCAGACATCGATAATATCTTTATCTTTCACACCAAGGGATTTGACGAAAAATGTCAATGCCAGTCGATCTGAATGATGACCTTTCTCTAACCTAATGGAGATGATTTTATCAATTCAATATCTTTTCCATAAATGATTTTTACTCCCCTGTGGAAATCATTGTACAATCGTTGAAAATGCACTGCCTCTCAATGGAAATTTACTTTCTAGATCGAGATACGTAAGCTCTCATGCATTTCAGTTTCTTCATTCTTTTTAATATAAACATTTGATACCGCTCTCAGTGCTCACGAATCGCGTTCTCTCATAACCCGTGTCACTTGAGACAATTACCTCAATGCTAAATAGAGCTTAACAGTACAGCTTTAAACGTCAGCTTTTAGAAGTAAGAACTAAGTTTAGTTTTTGAATACAGTGTAACCTGCCTAACCTGACACTTGAGTATTCCAACATCCTGCTTTAACCGACACATTTTCATTGTCCCAAAATATGCCTATCCTTGCAGAAAAAACCTGAGTATTCCGACACCCTGCTTAATCCGACATTTTTTCCTGGTCCCCCAGTGTGTCGGATAACACAGGTTACACTGTAATTACATTATTCATGAACTTAAAATTTACACAGTAAAGAAATAAATGATCTACATGTCAGCTGACATTGAGTTTTGAACCAGCTTTACTGCAAGAATTCTTTCTTTTTATTTCTTTGATATTTTCTGCGCCAAGTACCATATTACTTTCCTTTTCATTTTGCATTGTTTTGAACATGTCTCAAACCAGGGTTTGAGGTTAATAGTGTTCTATTTGTTAGCCATCAAGTTTAAGTTATTTTACAATTTCGGTCGGCTTGCTCTCATATAGTCAACCTCAATGTTTGATTTTTGCCCACTGTTGGTTGGAATAAGGTGACATGTAGTAGTGTTCTTCATCTCTTTTGTATCTATTACTGGATAATATAGGTTTAACTTGCAATCTTACTCAGGTGAATTGTTTTCAGTTTTCTTTTTAGAATACCATAGGAGAAAGCGGCTTATCGCAGAATTATTGATGTTAGAACAAAACTATTCAGTAAACATTAAATGTACATTTAAATTAAAAAATGTTCATCTTTAAAATAGGAAAGAGAGAAAAAATAGAAATGTATTCATATTACGAAATGCTGAGAAGCTAAATTTACATGTAGGACGTTCACTCATAGTTAAATTCAGTAATGTAGGTCAAATCCGTAATAATTCGATAAATGAAGTGTTTTAAACAACGGAAGTTCTTGCTTGATATGATACTGTAGAACTTTTGTGTTATAAGAGACGCAAAATAATGAACTATATAATATGTCATTTTGGAATATTATTCGTAAATTGCATGCTCATGAAAATGCAAATCGCCGAAATAAAGTCACCATATTATGGTGAAGAAAAATTTATTTGTACTGTTTTGTCAGAGTTAATGAGACAACCCATCTAAACCTATACCTGGGGAATGCAAATGAATAAAACCAAATATGCTAAAATCATGTTGGTATCACTTAAATGTCACTGCATCAGGAAATGGACTAGTATTTCCGTTATTAATCTCACAATCATGTATCTCTTGCATTTCAATTGGATGGAATGACATTAAGCGGTGCCAACCTTACTGCACCAGATTTGCATTTCGACAATTAACACCTCTTCAGTGAGGATCAAGGTAAAAATGTTCGAAAATCCGAAACCTAAAACAAAACGTTGAAGAGCAGATACAACCAATATAGACAAAAGTGTAGCTAAAGTCTGCAAAGGAATGAAGGCTATGCACGCAGGAGATGAAGTCCTTAACTTTAAATGATTTCCTAAAATTTAAACATTTAACTTGAACATGCTAATTATATATCTATCACACTTTTCTACAATGAGGAAATGCATGTATCAAGTCAGGAATAACGACTGTCATAATTTTCTTTGGAGTTCGGTATTTTTGTTATTTTACTTTTTGTAATAACACTAGATAAAAACTGAAAAAAGATTGAATTTCGAACACAATATGCAAAAGGCATTTTTGCACGAATACTATGATAACTAGTGGCATTTTATGTCCTTATGCACAAACAAAAAAGTAATAAATTTCCTTTATCAATCTGAAGAGTAAAGAGTTGGATATTTGGAAATTTTGATATTTAAAGTCCACTTATTTAATGAACATGTTGCATACTAAACTTAACGAACCTTTCTAAATACGCCTACATATTATATAGTTGTTGGTTTCCAAAAACAAGATTGTTTATATTTTGCAATACGCTGGATCAGGAAGCTTAACAAAGAAACTGTATAATTATTGAAGGCTGCATGGAAATTGAGAGCACAGATTATAAGTTAATATTTTTAATTTGTTGAAACTTATCTCGGCATTCGATTGTTCTCTGGATCTGCATATATTAGTTATATATGTATATACCTTGCCTAAGCAATGTTGTTGCTTGTGTTATTAAGATTCCTTCAATGTACCTGTCTAGCAGGTTTTAGTCAGTTACCTAGAAATTTTGAGCATGCATTTCATATTGAAAAGATTCCGTATTTAAAAACAAAATATAACTTTATTAGCAACAATATTTCTTACACATTGCATTAAATATTCTTTTTATTTTATTCAATATTCTTTAACAAATAATATTTTGTAATATTGAATTTGTTAAATAAAAATATTCAAAATACAATTAAACAATCCCATTGGACGTGTTAGAAAAGTCAATACGATTTTGGCGCTGATGTTAAATACCAATACTACTTCAGTTTATAGTGGGGATCATCTCAAAAAAGCCGAGATAATCATTCATTACAGTTATCTGTATGGATATGTTTGATACTGCTGAGATGATTTTTAAACAATAAATGATGACAATATATTCAACAATAGACAAACGAGGACCATGCAAAAAAAAAAAAAAAACCAACATGATCACAGTTCTTATATATTTATATTTTTATCATAAAATTGCATTGTTTCATGGTAGTGATCGATTAAGTTTAAGATCGTTGTTCCCCCTTTTCTTACTAATTTGTTAAAATACTACAAGGGAAATCCGCAAAATGAATGGAATAAATGAATAAAAAAAACCACTGCAATCAAATCACATCCAAATCCATTTTTTTACACTCTACATCAATCTTTGGATAATTGAAATGCATTTAAAATGTGCTTTGCGTTTGTTTATTTCATATTAGCTAGAGGTATTAGGGGGGGGTTGAATATAAAAAAAACATGTTTAAACACGACGCAATTTGTGCATGTCCCAAGTCGAGAATCTCTAGCCTTTGTAAGACTTGTGTTTTTTTTTTTTTTTTTTAGTCGAGTTTTAGTCCCTTTGACACATTGCCCGTTTTCATTCTCTATTTTCATGTCGGGAGCCTGTTATAGTGTTTATGCAGTATGTGTTTTGCACCTTAGTGAAGGCCATATGGTGACCTATAGTTGCCAATAATGTTTCTCTCCTCGTTGTGATGACGACTTCCATCATAACTGTTCATTCAATATAAAATTTTAACTATGTTGTCTTGTAAACTATAATTCAAGAAACTTCGTCATCGATTTAAAGTCCAGCGCTGAAGATGTAAAGTTCAGCGCCAAAGATACAAAGTTCGCCAATTGTTACAATTAGGAGGCACCAATTAAAAAAAAAACATGAAAGGAAATAAATATAATACAAAAAAACTAGATAGAAGAATTTCAGAGTATCGAGTTTTTGTCGAACACGCCATCAAACGTTTTAACGATTTTAGGGTTATCGGAACTATGTGGAGACATCCAAGATACGAATTAAATCAAATCGTGTAATTGTGTTCTTGACTTGTGGAGTGACAAACTGAGTTATTTGACTATTTAACATATTCTACTCATTCAATGTAAATTAAGGCTTGTAGCCGTAAAATCCATCATTTCCATTCTTTATCATTTTATATATTTTTTTAAAGTTTAGCTTTGCACTCTTAAATCAAACAAATGCAAATACATATATTAATATCCATGAAATGCCCGTGCATGTCTTAAAATTTTGTGTCGGCGTTAACTGTTCGCTTTATTGTAGCAAACACACCACAAAAGTAAACTAGACTACGCCTGAATACTTTCAATGCAATTGTTTTTTTGAGAAAGTCCCCACTAACATCAATGCAATATTTAAATCGCTTTCCTAACGCGTCTATTAAAAACTACTCTAATACGTTTGTGGATAGAAATGCATTTTCACATCATTAAACATAAACTAATTGCAAAAAGGTAGGAACAGTATTGCTACATCATAAAGCGTTGTTAATAAGGAAGTATAACGATTATGATCCTTATGAATGTAATATCACGAGTAAACGAAAATATGTTATGCAATCACTAAAATGAATCAAAGACAATATCAATACTAAGCAAAAAGACTTTAAGGTCGCACTAAAATAATATCTTTCTCGGCGCTGTCTGCTACGGGTGAAACTATGGTCAGTATTTTACACGAAAAGAATTATAGTTAAAACCACTGAGAAAAGAAAATCATAAATAATCCAAAAATCAAACTAGAGACAATAGAATGAAGATTTGCAAGTCTAAATAAAATATATTAACAGGCAAAACATATCATATCAGTGAATACTTAAGGTGGTACCTAACACTACAGGGAGATAACTCTGTAAAATCAGCTAAACGTTTTATTTACATTATGTTGTTAAGGGAATATTAAGCTTCTCAATGATCAAAATTAGTGTTTGTCAAACTGCAATATAACCAGTGTAATTTTTCTGATAAAGTGGTTGGTTCAAATTTTTTAAAATTTTTATATTTTTGTCAAAGGGTCAAAGTAAACATTTTGTCAAAATTTTATGAAAATTAAACGAGCCAAATTAATATTAGTCAAGGTGTTGGGTACCACCTTAATTATGTTATGTCAACTACACTTCTTTTGTCATTTACAAAGTTTTGGTGCAGTCAAAACAAGCAATCTCGTTTTTAAAGCATTTAATCATAAATTTATTTCAACCAAAACAAAATTGTTTTAAAATTAAATGGTAAAGAAAGAATATGGAATATTTATCGGGCTTTGTTTATAATATTTTCAAGTCATGAAAATCCAATTTAATACTTTTTTCCAAAACAATTTATACATGAACATCAAAATAAATACAAAAGTAACAGCCTTGTTTTCTCTTTATGATATATCGATCGATATTCATGCTTTTATTTGTTCAGTCTTATTTCCCGCAAAAATGTTCAGTTAAGTATTAGTCTGTACAAGGGTGTTCTAACTAAATATTCCAAAGGAATTTCACAAAATGCCGATATGTCTGTAGATTTTCCCCCTTTCCCCTTATAGTAAGGTAGTGTCGTTCCGAGATTTCTTATGTTCGACTTTCGCATTTCAGCTAGATGTCACGGACACAAGCTCCCCAGATGTGTTCCCTCTCTTTGAAATACTTTTTGTTTTGCGTACAGATATATAGTTCTGCGTGCAATTTCTATGCTTGTGTGATGGATGGTTTTGTTTTAAGATATAGCAGAAATGTACCAGTGATGGTAGAGAGAGAGCTGATATGAAAAAATGAAAATGAAAACAGACGAGAGCATGAAAGTTTGAAAGAGATGGGTTTCTGTAGTAGATTGAGTGTTAAGCATGAAACAGTATGCATATGATGAGAGCGCTTGTTTAATAATACTTACTCTAAAGCAATCAGTACGGATATGGAATCCTACAGTACTCCTTACGGTTTATTATGCCTGATGTTTATAGCTTTACATCTTAAATGACAGTTATTCTATGAAGGAGGTTAAGATGGTATGACACGGGAGCATTTTCCCTTTTCTATTCCAATTACACAATGAAGGTTTTAAAAACATAAAAATTTGAAAAAATAATGGAATATCTACCAAACACTTAAAATCTGTCTGGACTGATCAGACAAAAAACTGTTTTGTGCATTTACATGGAAAGCCATTAAGTATCAACTTTTATTTCTTAAAACAAAGTCCATTATCAAAATATGGAATAATGTCATTTATAAAAAGATTGCAGACGGTTTTTTTCCTTCGTTAGATATCTTTTTTCGAAGTCATGTTTTGCGTTGGTGTATGAACAAGTATAAAATCAAAATTTGCACATTTAAAATACACGTGTTATAGTATATATATCAATATCATTCATACTACAAACTTTGAATACATCCCACATTGTAAACACTACGTATCAATATCAAACTTTATAAATCAGATTTGTGTCAATATTACCCGACAATACTATGATATTATCTTCTGTTCAATATTGACATGATTTAAGATTTTAAAACCATCGTGAAATATCAATCTTAAAAGCTTAAAGATAAAAGCAAATAGTTCCAATTACAGGTGATTCTAAAAATAACGATCAAGACAAACGAATACAGCTTTTTCATGCATAAGAATTAAAAAGAACTAGACAAAGTGATGCCCCGCACTCCACTCTGAAGTAACTGTATTATAACAAAGTCAATTTGGGACTTTCTTTGAGATATCATTGTGTCTGGGAGACACAAATGATGCCCCCCCCAGATGGAAAGTGTTATTTCAAAATACAACAAATTTCAACTATCTCCCAAAAGAGCAAATATTAACAAAAATCAAAACCCTGACCACATGCACACCTTCAATATATGTACAAACAGCCAGCAAAGTGAAAACTTCCTACCATTTAAACTGTAGGAGGAGTTATGTGGAATAACTATATACCCATAATGGGACAGACAGACGGAAGGACGGACGGACGGACAGGGGTAAAACAATATGCCCCCCAACTTTTAGTTGCGGGGGCATAAAAAAGATGAAATACATAATACGTTTTTAGTCTAAGAATAAAACATAACAAAAACTTAAACACTTAGTCATACTTTTATATTCCTATACTATATACAAAAAGGTAACCGGACCAACGACAAAAATATTGTGCTAATCGTCAACTCGTTCTTAATTAAGACATACAGAATTTGTATATCCAAGTGAATGGGAAAAAGGTAGAATTACCATTATTTAAAGTAAAATCTGTTCAAATATACATGCGATTTGGTTTCTGAAAGTGAGGCGAAAGATACCTAACGGATGTTTAAACTCGTAAGTCGAAAACAAACAGAAATAATACTGTGATGGTGACTGTCGGTATATTCTGCGTCTGTGAAGTGGGAAATTCTTAGGAGTGGTTTATTGTTTGGAATTCGGAATTAAGATAAAGTCGTATAATATTTCTTCTTATGACGTAATTTAATCTTTACGGACGATCAAAATGTGGGATAAGAGACGCGAATATTGATTGATAGATAGAACTTGGTGTTTAGTACCACTGACAGCATTATTGACTCTTTTAATTCCGCTAGTTTTTATTGTTGGAGGAGGTCAACCCGCAGAAAACCACCGACCTTCGGCAAGGAAAAAAAAATGCGAATATAAAACTTTGCGAAAAGTTTTGGTCCTAGTAATCGAGAATTTAAACTCTTAACATTGAAACATCGATGAAGAC
Source organism: Mytilus coruscus (assembly GCA_017311375.1). Taxonomy (NCBI): domain Eukaryota; kingdom Metazoa; phylum Mollusca; class Bivalvia; order Mytilida; family Mytilidae; genus Mytilus; species Mytilus coruscus. The sequence goes on along the minus strand of CM029607.1, from coordinate 61,444,502 downwards.
ATTTTAGCAGCTTTCAAAATAACTAAAAGCATCAAAAGCGCTGTTCCTTTAGTATAATAGTTTTGTTATTACTTTTAATTTTGGATTTTTATCTCATGTATATATAACCCATATTCTTTCAAATCTCAATATGAACAAAGAGGAGATGTGGCATATACCATAATTAACAGCAACCTTACGTTACATTAAAGCTAAAAAGGTCATATACATGTCAAACTATTATTATTCTATGTATTATATCAAGATTTGAATCGCGTTAAATCGTAAATGTTAGTAATAGATTTATATAACGTGCTTATCACCGGATTTCTACTTGAATGACTAACACAACGGGTTCCACATGTGGAGCAGGAACTGCTTACCATTCTGGAGCACCTGCGTTCAACCTCGGATTTTGGCGTTGTGCGCGTTGCACAATCTTTATATGTTTTATGTATTGGTTTGTGGACATTTCGTCGTTTTTCGTTTTTGCCATGGCGTTGTCAGTTTTTCTTCCTTAAGGAGGCTCGCGGGTCTAAATCAAATTTTTATTTAATATAGATTTCGCTATATTTTCTATAAACGAACTTTATCTTATACTTAATAGAAAAATAAAATAAAAAATGGGGTCACCGTTCATTTACGCTCACAATCTGCCTTCGAAAGAAGCATACATTTTGTAAAGGTACCTTTTTCCGTTGAACTAATAGGAGAAATAGAGGTAATATCGAAATTAAAAAACTTAATTACAGAAATCGCTCAAATTTTACAATAGTTTAGTTTAAGTACAGTTTATTTGAAAATTATAATATAAAATATAGGTCACCGATGATTCAAAAGATATTTCAATTTTAATGCAAAAATGGCATTTTGCATCAAAGGAGATAATTTGGTGCTTTTCAATGATATCTACACTTTAAAAGTCATCTGGGGCCAACACGAATTGATTTTTTGAATGATTTTTGTACCATATGATAAAGTAACAACTACTTAAGGTAATAAATAAAATTTGTAATGAAAATAAATGTTTAATTTGTTTCTGAAATTTTTATACCCTCGAGCCTCCTTAATGAGATTTGAATGTTTCCATGGCATCTTCAGTCTCTTTTTAAAGACCTTTCATCAGCAAACAATTATCTAAAAGAAAAAAAAAAACATAAAGATTTGATTAAAGACATTTTCCTGGCTTGGGATTGGTACATAGTACATAATTAGAAGGTTTAATTTAGCAATATAAAGTGAAAATGTATGCAACTGAACACAGACATACTGTACATTTCAACTGCGCACGCTCTTCAGAGAATAAAAATAAGGTAATTCAACAGCAGACATTCAATTAAATAAACCTGGAAAGTGCTTCTAATTCGTTTTGTGAATTTTCTGCTAAGATTATGGTTAACATTCAGTCTTCTCTATTTTCAGCAGGCTGTCGAAGACTATAGATTCATGAAATCAATACTAGAAGTATTCTATAAAAGTCAATTAGAGCAGCTTCAAGAGCAGGAAGCCTTTATTCAGCAACAATTGGACATTCTTCACGACCAAAGAGAGGCTGTTCGAACCAAAAAACGAAGCCATGTACAATGCCTTGTTAATGTTGTTGCTTGTTATAAAAAGCGACGATAAGAATAAAGCCTTATAAAGCAGAGGACATTCCTTGATTCTTTGGTGTATCTGAAATCAACCATTCCTAGAAGACAATCGTTTATCTATTTGAATGATTATTTTTATTGAAAACACTGTACATACCATCATGATTGCTTTTTTGTTATGATATTGTAAAATTGTGGAATATTAAATTAATTTCGGGTACACCAACATGTTATTGACTTTATATATATATAATCACATTGCCGCATTAAGTCTTTTATTCTTTGCTAATGCTCAGCACACAATGCATCCTATTTCAAACGTGTTCCCTACAAAAGAACATAGTTCTTACCGCTGATCTTAAACTTATTACTGAAAAAACAGCATAGTTATTACATCTAATCTCAAACTTTTTACCGACAAAAGAACATAGTTCTTACATCTTATCTCAAACGTAGCTTATTACCGACATAAGATCATAGTTCTTACATCTAATCTCAAACTTATCACCGACAAAAGAACATAGTTATTACATTTAATTTCAAACTTATTACCGACAAGAGAACATAGTTCTTACATCTGATATCAAACTTATTATCGACAAAAGAACATTGTTCTTACATCTAATCTCAAACTTTTTATCGACAAAAGAACAAAGTTCTTAATCTAATCTCAAACTTATTATCGACAAAAGAACATTGTTTTTACATCTAATCTCAAACTTATTTCCGACAAAAGAACAGAGTACATACATCTTGTTTCACACTTATTACCAACAAACGTACACAGTTCTAACATATTGTTTCGAAATAACTGACCAGAGGTCTATACGTGTATTTATCAATTTATGAAAGACCTGTGGTTTACATCAATGGAACAGCAACCCAAAGACAAAAAAACCAAAGGACATTAAGGAAATTCGGTCGTGAAAATGCCGTTTACTATCAAGCTGGAGCTTTTATCAAACCAAAATGTAAACTTGTCGCCAATTAAAAACACAATATCAGTCATAAAATAATTATTAGGATGATATAATTCCTTCTGGATATATTTTCATGAAAGTGTGATGTAGAGGTTACTCATCGGAAAACCGCAACAAATTTTAAACATAATCAGATTTTGTCCCTTTCATTTCAATTTCTATTGATTACCTCCTAAATTATGAGGGTCTGGATGGGTTTTACAGGATGGAGAAAAGTGGAGCAATACTACAAAAAAAGGCACACAAATAAAAGAGAAAAATAGACCAAACAAACTAAACATTTGGGGTGCTAAAATATAAAGAATAGAGAATAATGGCCGACAAATTAAAGAATATAGAGACGAATATCCCCATTCAAACTCTAATGCAGTGAAGAATATTTCGTCATTATATATGTAACTTTACGTTGGAGATTTTGAAAGGTAGATTATCGATTAAGATTAAGTGATTATCTCATAGATAAATTTCTTGCTTAATTATTTAAATCTACTGAATAACTTGTCAATTCATCACTTTTCATATTTTTTGACACATTGTTTTATTTACATTTAATTAAGATATATATTGTACATATACATGATCACGTAAATTTTGAAAGTAAAAAAATAGAAAAAGTTGAAATTTTCCGAATTAATAAGCCAGGCCAGAGTACTTTTCTGTGAGTAATTAAGCTAAAAGAATAGTCCCATATTAGTCCCAAACCGTATTGCAATACAATATAAGTCAAATTGAAAACCTTATTTTAAATAATACAGATAATGAAAAAAATACTACAGTACAGACAAAATAGTTTAGACAGAAGATGATCATGCCAACTGAAACTTGAATCGTCGATAAAAACAGATGCAACTATGTATTACTAGGTGAAGATGGTTTAAAATAATCTCTGTTATTTGAAAAAAAAGAAAAAAAAGAATATACTACTCTTCCAACACCTTTTCATAACTGATAAATTATAACTATAGCGTAGATAACGAACACAAATTTCAATTACAAAATCCGTTTGGAAATTGTGAATGAACTTCAGTTTTAGTAAATTACATAATTCACAGTGAGAACCCTTTTTGTTGGTTACGGGGTTGATTTCTAGATTTATCTTCATTTACATGAAACATGTGTCTGACAAAGAGAACAGAGAACACATAGATATAAGAAGATGTGGTATGAGTGCCAATGAGACAACTCTCCATCCAAGTCACAATTTGTAAAAGTAAACCATTATAGGTCAAAGTACGGCAAAGAATTGTTTTCAATGTCTATGGCTTTTATATTTGTTTGTCAAGATATATATATATGAAGTGAATATAAAAAAGAAGATGTGGTATGATTGTCAATGAGACAACTCTCCACAATAGATCAAATGACACAGAAATTAACAACTAAAGGTCACCGTACAGCCTTCAACAATGAGCAAAGCCCATACCGCATACGCAGCTAAAAAAAGGCCCCGAAATGACAAATGTAAAACAATTCAAACGAGAATACTAACGGCCTAATTTATGTACAAAAAATGAACGAAAAACAAATATGTAACACATCAAAAAACGACAACCACTGAATTACAGGCACCTGACTTGGGACAGGCACATACATACAGAATGTGGCGGGGTTAAACATGTTAGCGGGATCCCAACCCTCCCCCTAACCTGGGACAGTGGTGTAACATGACTATATTTATATACTGGTTGTTTCTTTTGTATAAAGAAATAGCTCAAGATTACCTGAACGATCTACAATATTCAAAGTAATATGTGAATTTGTTTCTTGCAATTTCATTATTCTTAGTCAAGGATACATTAAAAGACTATCCCCTTCTTTGAAGAATTATTTAACAAAATAAAATTGAGAATGGAAATGGGGAATGTGTCAAAGAGACAACAACCCGACCACAGAACAGACAACAACAGAAGGTCACCAATAGGTCTTCAATGCAGCGAGAAATTCCCGCACCCAGAGGCGTCCTTAAGCTGGCCCCTAAACAAATATATATACTAGTTCAGTGATAATGGACGTCATACTAAACTCCAAATTATACACAAGAAACTAAAAGTAAAAATAATACAAGACTAACAAAGGCCAGAGGCTACAAAATAGTCCTTATTCAAGAGATAACTTACAAGTAACTTAGTGACATTGTTATTTCTGTTACTTTAAGGATGATCAAATTCTGTAGATTTAGACAATAGTATTGTTATACTAGTTTGACAATTACAAATATAGTGACACCATTTATACAACCAAATTTCATTGTTGATACTGAAATCTTTAAATGACAACATATATTATTGCAGACTTATCTTTTTCCAAATGATTTAATGTTTGTGAGTCATTTATTTCAAATAATTAATCCGTACTAAAATAAGGAGATGTGGTTACATGATTGCCAATGAGATAACAGTCTGATGAATATCCACCAGAGTCTAAATAATGTGGCTGTTGGCAGTTATAAGTCACTTTACATCATTATAGCCTCATTTTTTTATAAGGACCTAGCTAGACCTTTTTCTTAGGCAAGGTGTATTATATAACTCTGAAAACAATGCAATCCAGTGTTCTCCCGAGGATTTTTTTTATAGCGCTGTGGTATTAGCAGTAGGTATATCTTTTTTTTTCTCACTTTCAGTTGTTTGACTTATAAAGTAGTTATATATCCTTTACAGCTTCATAATTTACTTACACATATTTAAGAAGGTTTACAATGACAAAATTGGAATTTCTTCATTAATTTTTATTAACATTGTTTGAATTACAATTTTGCAATTAAAATTGGTATATCCTTTAATATCAAAGGAAGAAATGGAACAACTCTTTTTGTAAGTACTGAAATGTTATTAAAGGCACGTTCAAAATAGGCTAACATATTTGATCATATTCCAAGATGAATATGATAGAAATCTTTTTTTTAAGAAGTTTTTTTTTATTATTAAAGGTGGATTATCAATAAATAAATGTTTGCCAATTGAAACATTACAACCACCTTTAAAAGTTGTGTTTGGTTATTTTATGAATATGTGAATTATTGCCACCAGAAATATTTTAAAGATTTGACAATACTTGTTTTAGCACTTTTGCCCAATGAAATTGTCTCCCTTCACAACTTCCTGTTTACACATTTTGCTGTATCTCTAGGAATCATTAAATGCCATTCCTGATCAAAGTCATCCACAGTTAACATTGATTTTAAATATATATTTAATTAATAGTTATTGAAAAGTGGATGGCAAATCTCAATATTTTTTATTTTTCAAGAAATTTTCGTGTCCGACTTTGAAAATAGCGATGCAAATAAAAGTAATCGTAAAATACGGGCTTGTAATACCTGGACAACGGGAATGCTTTTATCAAAACAATACAGGTTTAATAGTTTAGTTGTTAAACTCGAAAAAGTAATGAAATAATCGTAATGTTTCAAAAATGGACGAGACCACGTTGTCAGAGAAAGGGTAAAATGTTTCTTGAATACTTTTGGTATGATTCATTGAGCACTGCCTTCTCCTTTCATAAAGTTTCTGCATCTTATAATTCTTTTTAAAGTGAAGAAATCCAGAAAGAAATGAAGTCTTTCTGACAGAAAAACTTCCACAATTATCGCCATTTTATTCTTTAATTGACAGAACTGGCCCCTGCGATATTTGACCTATATTATGTCTGCAGCAGTAACTTTGTAAACAAATACATACGCACCGCGTGGATATAACCGTATTACTAATTTTCGATTCTTAAAAATTCTTAAATCTTGATAAAGACCATTATCTTTCATATTATTTCAAGATGATTTCGATTTTTATTTTTTGAATGATTTCAAAGTTCAGCTGACAAGAAAGGTAAACATTCTTTCAAGAAATATTTTCTAGCGATAGCGATTTGTTATCACTGGTATGTAAAAAGTCCAAAACCATAGCAATACGGATCTATTTATATTCTGATTTTTTTTACGGATTGTAAAGTCATGCACATAAAAGCGAAAGCTCATATAAATATGAAAAATATACCAAAGGGATAGCTCAAAATACCATTTAATAACAATAAACATATGGACAGGTTAAGAATGAAATTCTGTACAGGACATAGGTATGTAAAATACGGAATCGAGTTCGGAAGGCGGCTTGGAAGCGACCGGAAGCGATAAAATGAAATCTGGTCAATGGTATAGTAAAATTGACGCATTGACAGCGTCATTTTCCAATAACCAATTTAAAATTATTCTTTGAATTACTGACACCTGAGATATAATACATCGATATATATTAAGTGTCTTTACAACACGCCAAGCTAGAATTCCCCTGAGTTGAAAACAATTGTGAATAAATTAAGCAGAGACAATCATAGATCCACAAATGTACCATTACACCAATTTCTCCGAACAAAAGTAAAGCATTAATATTTGATGACAGACAACCACTGGCGGTGTTCCTAGCTTTGGGACAGACACATAAATAATTTCTTTATAAAGGTTTATAAATTCTAAAGAAGATGTGGTTACTTGTTGTTCATCAGCTTTCAGCATCTGTCAGTCAACCGATAAACGCCATAGGGGTTCGTATTACTAAATCTATGATGAGTTTTGTAGATTATTGTTTATTGTTTAGTCGTCTTTTGCCATGACGTTGTCAGTTTGTCTTCGCCTTAGGAGTTTGAATATCCCTTTGTTATCTCCCACCTTTCTTTTACACATCAACTGCAACATTCCATGTACTAGTATTAGAATCATATAGCTTCCAAATTAACTTGAAGCCCATCGCTGATGAACGTATTGGTGAGCCAAACAGCACAAAAGTAACAACACTGTTATATAATCTCAAGAAACCTAAAGATTGAATTGATTCAGGGTCTCTATACAGAATAAATATGTGTTTTAAGCTACAATATGATATTAAGTACTTCTTCTGAACACCATACTGGTTGGTTGATCAATGCCATAGTTTCAACACTTGATAGAGCTCGAATTAGTTGACATCAATTCATACCAAATTGTTATCCTTTGTCTGAATCTTATAAAAACATCTTTTCTGTCACATTTGGTCTTATTTGGAATTATATTCTCAAGTAAATTCAGGTATACTAGCATTTTCTTGGAATTCGTAGTCCGTATCGATAACTTAAAGATGCACGTTAGGACGTTTCGAATTGAAATTTTAAAACATGTTGGGAAACCAATATATCAGGATATATTTATGAAAACCCAAATTGTACCTGCTAGCGCGAATTTGTCCTAGTTTCTAAATTCAAAAAAAAATAACAAAAAATCAATATTCAATTTATTATTTACTTTGCAAACATTATTATAATCTTAGTTTTAACACGTCACTTCTATGAATCCCTACTCTAAAAAAAATTAACTTATAGATCCCATGCTTCAAATATTCTCAAAAGGAATATGTTTTTGTCAATTTCACATTGTCTACAGTAAAAAAGGAAGATCAGAATTCAGGACTATATTAGCTTAGCCACTGATTACAAATAAACATCTTTTGAAAAGGTACGCACAATTATAAAAACAACTGCCATGTCAGGGGTTCGAACTCATAACCTCAGTGTTGACAGGCTAGTGATACTGAAGATGAACTACTTCACTCTGCCACCGAGGCCCATCTTACGTCTATGAGAGAGAAATCCAACGACTCAAACATAATGATCAACAAATTAAGACATCAATATTTCAACATACAGTCCATCGCTTTGATAGCAGATAATTGCCTATACAGTATGTTAAATCGGCCCGAATCTAGAATATTGTGAATACATATAACAGAAACAATAACAGATCTGCCATCCTCAACAAACCAATAGAAATGAATTCAGTAAAGACACTGAACCGTACAACGTAAACGATAAAAAGACAAAAAATACAGGGATACAAGTCAAACAATAAACACTGCAATTTCAAAGAGTGCATGCAGTGACTAAATACTTCATATGCTATTACAAAGTCATGTCGTCCTGCACTGTGACTGTATTTCGTACTCAATTTTATGTTGAGCAGATTCATAAACATGGTATGAAGACACGATCTTGTGCAATGTCCAATATAAATCTTCCAAATTCTTTAAGGGTGTAATTTCTTCCCCTTCCCTCTACTTGCTATTTAATACACAAAACGTATGAACAAAAATGCAAGTTATACACTTCAGCTTGTATTAAACTCCTGTCTTCTAATCGTATCACATTTACACTATTCTTTTACAATACAAGATGACCATCAGCAATATTGTGATGAGGTATATTCATCCAGCGATGTCAAATAGTAAACTATTTTTTTTATCTGAAACGGTCATTTTGATCTGAACATCTCTTAAAAGACTGAACAATAAATTATTACGTCATTTTCAGATTTTCATTCAGTTTTCAGACTTATGCACTACAGTAAATTCAGTACTGTTCAGATATTTCTCTTGGAGTCAATTAAGTTCTGTTCCGTCTATGTTCAGATTGTCCAGTAACTGCTATTTAACTGTACTCATCAACAGTATACTGAATTGTCTGAAATGCTACTGAAAAGTACTGAACTGTCTGCGAGCAAACTGTCTAAACAGTACTGAATTTATCGCAGTGGATAAGTCTGAAATTTGCCTGAACATTTAACATGACTGCATAATTTATTGTTCAGACTTTTCAAATCATGTTAAAATCAAAATGGCCGTTCCAGACTAATATCAATTTTTTATGCATGTAATCAGATGTGGATTCTTAAACTACTTTTCCACATGCTCAACTGAAAGATTGCCTTCATCGCCTCATTAAACATAGCTTTTCTACGCAAACGGGAAACGTACATACAAATTTCAAACTTTTTTTTTTAGTTCAAAAAAAAATCTTTCTTTGTGAAGAAACATACTGATTATAAATAACAGATATAACAAAGATGAAATCATCATCAAAATGCTAGACGTTATGATCGACAACATATTTCTTGAGTTTGGTGGATTTATATTTCAACAGACAAACGGTATTCAAATAGCTTCTAATTATGCACCACTCGCTCGAGACTTGTTGTTGTACTCATATAAAGCAGAATTCCTACAGCACCCTCCCAAAGATAAAAAAACAGGATCTTGCAAAGTTTTTGAATTTCATTTTCGGATATATTGATGATGTTCTGTCCCACAATAAACCATATTTTAATTGAGTCTTTTCCTCAATATTGAAATAGACGGCTGGTTGTCGACTTCAAATGACAAAAGTAATGATTTTAACGTTCCGATTGCTCCATAGTATGGCGTGTACAATTCTCAGTTACTGCTCCAATAGAGCTATGAGAAAGAAATACTAAATTCGACGTAACGTAAGTTATACGGTCACCATCACGAATTGGTTGACCGAAACGAAGTGTCGGTGTCCGAACTCACTAGCGACAAGTGTTTTCGATCTGAGATCTTGAGATACTGGTATTGTAGTCTGATCTGTGAATGTATCGATTGTGGCATTTTGACCTAATGCGAATTCGCATGCTCGGTGCTGCATGCATAGCAGGAGACGTTTACCCTGTCGACATACTCAGTCTCGCTTGGAGTTGAAGCGGTTTTGGTTGTTATAATGATTTTTTTCTTCCTAGTTGATTTGCAACATTTTAACATCAGTAAGCTTATGTCACCTTAAATTACCTTATAATTCAATCTTGTATGGACAGAGACATGATAGAAAACATATTCATATGTATTTAAAAATCGTGAAAAAATTACTAGTATGAAGTTTTGATACCTTGAAATCTAAAACAAATATAGAAATAACCTACTTTTAAGTAAATAAACAATACAGAAAGTAAATAAAATTAGATATTTATACTTTGGTTGAAAGTTCTTCTACTTCAAATGAAATATGATATTTTAAGAGTTCTAACTTAGTAGATATGAAATAAGAAGCAACATTAGTTTGTCAATTTTCAAATCTGGTTTATCCATTTCGATTATTCATACCAAGTGAAAACAACTGGAATCATGGGAAATTGTAAAGAGGCCGAATCAGTATGAAAACTATCGGTTTCCACAAGTTCGAGACAAGATCTTTCTTTAAACCAATTTAGACAATTTCCATGATATTTAACAAATGCATATCAATGCATATTTTTCTCTTGTTTGGAATACAAATGGAAATTGCATGATCTCCATTCAATCAATCTATCACCAAAGGAATTCATTAGCAAGCTCTGAAACATAAAGATATTAGATTATATAACGTTGATATTTAATACCAAGTGGTTTTTTGGCATTTGCCACTAAATTTGTTCATTGTCATATTTCTGTTTGAATTATTTTAGATTTGAATTGATCAGGACTGTTAATAAAATATAAGTCAGCATATGATATACATACAATAACCTGTACTGATTACATTGTCATTTGGTCTTTGATTGATGGAAGTCGAATAAGGAATTGTACCGAATATGCTTATTTCTATATATACAAGGAACATTCTAGTAGAATGTATATAGCTTGGTTAAATCAAATTTCACCTACCTTTAATTTTAAATACATTGTACCTTAAATTATTGTATACCTGATATAAAATAAAACATGCCTATAATACTCATATACCAGCCGCTGTACGTTCATGCAGTTTTCATACAAAAAAGGTATGGACAGTCATTCCAAATTTCGACCATAAATCGTATGTATTTTGCGCCAGTCAAGTGCTAGCTGTTTTGTTTTAACAAAGTTATCAGTTGTTTAGGCTTAATAAACAATTTTATTATTTGTTTCCTATCTATCATTTCTTCGGATGATAAAATCAAGTCAAACGAAAAGAATATATGAGGGATATACGCCAATAAGACAGCAACCCAATCCTAGACATAACCAAAGTGCATCTAAAGAATTATCCGATGTATACTTTGCACTTAACTGAGCTTGAGACATAATCTTCTTCAGTCTTTCTAGAAAGCTTTTCCCTACCTGTATATAAGAAAATAAAGACTTAATAGTTATGACATTGAATCATCATACATACTAGAATCAAGATAATTAATCACTGTACTGTATAATGGATTTGAAATTCCTTGTGTCCTTTTAACCATGGGTTTAATATCAATTTACTGTTAAGAGTAAACGTACTTTTATCTTCTTGTATATTATCTAAATGCTTATCTAAAGAATCTTCTTTTCTATTACACATTTACATGATATTTGTTTCGATTAAACATCGTCCAATATCATCTGTTTTGCATAAGATTGAATATATTGTTTGTTTTCCTTTTTTCCCTTAGACTTATTTTGGTTCGTGATAAACTATGGGATCTCAATAGAGTAATTTAGCCTTTATTTTGATTTAATTTCCTATTACTCTCATACATTTAAATGAAAGAAGTACATACATTTATACTTTTTAATGGATTTTTTTAACCTTAAGCAAACCTTATTAACCCATGCATGTTATTGAAACAATTGACAACTTCCGGATTTCTGAGACGCAATTTCCGTTTTATATTATGACAAATCTTATTCAAAACACGCAGCAAGTGTCCAAAGAAAACAAATAAGATAGCAATAAATAGAAAATAAGTTAAGCATTACAGAGGAATATGTTAAACGTCAAACAAATGTCGGTGTTAGATAGATGTTAAATCGATTCTCTGTGTCAATAATGATTGATGTCTAAAGATACGCCAGTAAATGTTATCTCTTTTTAGAATATATTGCATTAAGTGTTTCCTTTTTCAATTGTTCAAACATTTTTTCAGAAAAAAATATACTTTTATTAGGAATTAAGTACGTATCATTTAACAGAAATCTGTTAGTGTACAATGTTAGCAACCACAGACTGTTAAATACGACATAAGAATATCCAATCATTTGGTCTTCCATTTTTATGATTATAATATATACCGGCGTTGTTTTTATCTGAACAGATTGAACACTAAATAATTATTCCGTGGCAGGTACACTCGAATTCAATCTTAATTGAATAGGATTGTCAGTGTTTCTATTGTAGGTCAGTGGTTCCTCTCCTGGCACTCCGTCTTCCTCCGTTAATACAAACTGACCGTCACGAAAGTCAATCAATCACATGGTTGACACAATCGGACATGGCGAAAACGGCTAAATACTTTTCAAACACTTACCATAATATTATGTCGCGGGAACATATGCATTTCCATGGAAATGAAGATTATTATTACAAAATGTGTGTGTATACTAACTAGGTGATGAGTGTTCGGACGTGGGTGTATACATTCAATGATACAAATTTTACCGCACTAGGTTCGCGTTTCGACAATTTATCTTCAGCCATATATATATATATATTTATTCGTGTAAACCAAAGTACAATTGTATAGACGCAAATGATGCTCCAGGATAAAATATTTGAAAACCAAAAGCTTATAAAACGTTGAAGAGGTGATATAATAAAAAAGAACGAATAGTGTTGTCAAACCAGGACAAGGAATCAGAGCTATGCATGAGGGAGATGCATTAGTTAGTTGAAAATTATTCCCTATGTTTTACAACAGCAATTGCAATAAAATGATGTCCGTATTATCATGCCATTATCGAAATATTTAGCTACTTGGTTGTTGATCCCCTCTGGGATTAGAAGTTTACAACAGTTTCTTCATGAAAAATTTCCAATTACCTCATGTGTGTATGTATTATAACAATAACGTAAACTATTAGTATTACAGATTTGTGAAGAGGTTCTGCACTTTGAATATATGAGGGTTCTAAAACATGAAAACAAGACGTTATACATTTCATTCGTCCAAAGCTTTTTTTATTTAACCTTCATCAGGAACGTTCAAAGCCGAATCTTTGATAGTCAAGGATGTATAGGAACCGAAACAGTTGAAGAGCTATATGACCAAAAAAGGCCTAGAAATATTATCCAAATCCATTTCCGTTCAACTTTGCCTGAGGGAGTTGAAACCTTAGTTTCTTGATAATTTCTTAATTCATAAACGGATAATTGTAGTAAGGTTTGTTATCAATCATGCCGTACCGAAGTACTGACTACTGAATTGATAATACCCTCAGGGACTGATAGTCATACAGCAGCGGTATCGACCCAGTTCTGTAAAAAGTGAAAACAAATAGCAAGTGTTCGAAGCCATTTTCTAGATTTACCCAAAATGTGCGTTACACAAAGTTTTAACAGAAATTCATTATTTCTTTGCATAAGGCCAATGCAGATCAATTTGGATATAAAATCCGTTTTCAACACTAATGACAGGGTGCGGAATTTGAGAGGAAGATGTTGCACACAAAAGAATTATGGGAATTCAGATGAAATTGCTGTTTCAAAACTTCTGAAAGGGGAAGCATGCGTAAAACCCCTGAATAAAACTAGATGGGTTGCCAGTAAGTATCCTCCACATTGTGTGATTCTTAACATTCTGTCATACATGAAAATGAAAACTTCAGTACGAGTGATGCCAGAACAAATGGCAGTAGCTATTGTCGCTATATTTATTCGTTGAAGTCTGAAAAATGAAATAGGGTTTACAGTATGTTTGTCGACCGGCAGTATTGAAGGATAGTGGACTTGCGTACTTTTTAATTGGTTGGTTATATCAGTCAGCTTTCATTCAAACGGAAAAAAGTTTCATATAATGACATTTTCTGTAATTTAGATATTTTAAAACCGATAGAGGTGATAAGAAGACCGGCATCTGAAAAGACGCTTCTTAGTTGAAATTTTACAACACTGATTTCCAATCAAAGATCTTTTTCCAAGCTATTTTCAAAATATATCTTATCCTTAAAAATATCTTATAAAAACAAAAGGGGATGTGCTATGATTGCAAATGTGGTACTAGAGACCAAAGGACAAGAATGTAAACAACTGATTAAATACATTCTGAACTTGCAATGTTGCAGGGTCATAGGGGCACAAGCGATTTTGACAGCGATACAGTAATAAGAAGGCTTTATATAATCGTAATAAAAGTTGAGGCAAGGTTTAATACCATGAGAATACATGCAGAACAGAACTCTAAATACTAACAATTAAAACTATTTATTTTTACATTTCACCGGTTCATTTCAATAGAATCTGCAGTTGCTTTTGTGATTATTTGATAGCATGGAATGTATATTTGCTCTGTTGCAATGATCAAATATTATGTATAATGCACAGACATTTGAACTTTTTTTGTCTATTAAGAATCTTATCAAATGAAACAGCTTTTTTTGGTGAAGTAGGCCAGGAGTTTATTTATAAAATACATAGAAACTTATTTGACATATATTTTCTATATAAAAGAAATAGCTTCCTTTGTAGCTGTAACTTTTATATTTTATAACTTCTTCAGTTTAATCATATTTGTAATTTGACAAACACGAGAAACATTTGTCTAAGAACTAGCTTTAGCTTTCAGTAGCCGTGTATACTCTTAGATCCTTACTTTCTTTTTGTTAGTTGTTTTTATGTTTGTTTCGGTCTGATGATTCAAACCTGACTTTCAAAGTTTGTTCTTACGTAGTGCTGTTACATCATTGCCCGAGGTTAAGGAAAGGGTTGAGCACCTAAAAACATGTTTAATACCGCCACATTTAAATTTTCTGTGTCTGTCCAAAGTCAGCAATCTGTAATCCAGTGATTGTCGTTGGCCGGTGTCTATCATATTTTTTTTCGTTTATTACATTTTGTAATGTCGGGGCCTTTTATAGCTTACTATACGGTATTCGTTTTGTTCATTGTTGAAGGCCGTACTGTGTCCTATAATTGCTTACATCGACATAATTTGATTTTTGGTGGATAAGTGGCAATCATACAACATCTTCTTATAACAATTATGAAAGCATCAACAAACAATCGCTTATTTATGCCTTTTTTCCAAGTGAGAAAAATAAATATATACAAATTTGAAGAAAAGTCGATAAAAAACACAAAAACAATCATCAAACCGAAAAGTAATTGATTGAACAAGTACTTCTAGCTTCCCAAACGTTGATTTGGAGATGTTCCATAGATTTGGTTTTGGTAATATAACATCCTTTCACAACTTCTCTTTGTCTGACTTAGTTATTTAAAATTGTCCATTGAACACCTGCAACGATGGTATTTCATAGACATAGTCATCCATATGGTATTTATGCGCACTCATGGACTTTTAAAGATATTTTCTTTACAAATGGTTCAACGATATGATATGTTCCACATCCACTTGACCTCACTCCCTTTGAATTGAATTGTAGGGGAAGCAAACACGTCTAATGTTTATCCATGGTTGTCCTTTTAGTACTTGTGATGTAATTTGATTAAAGTTCGTTATTTGACCATCATATATCAACATACATATCAAACAAAACATCAGTACATCATTGTTATGAAAATTTATTGCTTGCTCACATAAGCAGCTTCTGCATTTCTATTGTGCAGTTCTTTGATAAAAGTATCTTTTTAAAGGTCAATAGGTGTTTTATTCTGCTATAAAATTCCTACATATTTTATCTAGCATCCTTGAAAATTTCAGGTTTCAATGAGTGTTTTCAAATTTCAAATCAAAAGAAAATGACAAAATTGTAAATAACCATAAATATATGCATAAAAGCAGTTGTCGGGTGTACGTTATTAAGACACAGCAAACGAACACAGTAAAAAAGAAATGACGTCTGAGCCAAAATTTATTTTACTATAAAGTAACAAAGAAACTATATATTTGGATTCACGCAACGAGGTAAACTGTAAAAAAAAATCAAAATTAAATTATTTATCTACAAAAGTCACATGCAATGAACGCTAGTAAGATATTTGCATTAATTCTATTCAAATAATAAAACTCATATAGATAGTACACAGCATGTTTGGTTCGATGTAACTCAATACCTGTCGTTTAAAAAAAGGTAGATGGATTCAACAATATGTACATGATGATTTAGAAATTAATGGAGACAGCAATGTTATCAAAGTTGAAATTTCCAAATCATTCTGACAATTTCTAAGGTACAATACTAGTTGTTCATTCCCTTAGATATCAGACAGACTTTCTATCATAAAAGTAAAAGTCTTAGTTTTACATCTTTTTACAAAAGTTAACGGACTTAGTGATAATAATGTTAATATATCCTAAAATAAACTTGTATTTTTTAACACCATTGTTGTACAAATCGGAATAATATGTTTTTAAACACAATAACACCGTTTATGAATAGCTTGCAATCATTACATTATATTTTATGACAAGAATAGCATTCAATTTTGACTGATTACAATTTCAAATGTATGTGGACATCTTATAGTTCTTGCTTTGGTTGCTTCTTTAACTTATACATTTATCAAATAATGTTGACCTAGCATGTATACCGATATAATAGAAAAACAAGGGATATGGGGTATCTATCCATGAAACAAAATCAGTACATACGAAATCATGCATACTGATATGTTCATTATTTAGGAATTGAATATCAAACACTATTAAATATGACACATTTATCATCATTTGACGTTTGGCACATCGTTTGTCAACAACTTATGCAAGTTAAAGTCATGCAGTGACCAGTATTTGTTCATTAATGTATATTAGGATGAAAAATGCTAAAACAGTAAGAGTTAAACATCTTTGCCTAGTTCAATTTTAGCTTTTGAACTTCGACTGAATGCCTTCTCTAAAGCAATAAATGGTCTTTCGAAGAATATGGAAATCACGGAGGCTCCAATGATGGTGACTACAAAATATCCAACTATAAGGAAAGCCTGTAAAACAAAACAAATCAATAAATTTTTAAATTAAGGCACTGTTAAAATACTGTATGATAATAATAAATGATAACATAATATAACATTAGACAAAATGAGAAACTTGTATTCCATCCTATTATATTACATTTTACCGTCTTATATTACATTGTACAGTCTTGAAGTCGTCAAATACATGTATGTAATATAGTTTCTGAATAGGCAACGAATCTGGTTAATACTACTAGAGGGCTTTCGTAATATTAGTTCTTATTTTAAGCAATTAATAAAAAATGGTAATACAAATACAAAAAATATAAACAAACAGAGACTTCATGAAGTTTGAATCGCTCACAAAGCTAAACCAACCCTTCATAGTTTAGCAGAGTATTAACTTCAAATAAAACAAGAGGTGCTGTGAATGAGGACCTTAAATGGTATTTCATGTACTTCATATCTATCTACACGAGTTAAATCACCTTCTGCACAATATGTCATACCAAGACTTTTTTTTATTAAAACCTGAAGCCCATTTTTTCATGTTATAAAAACAAAATCACAAGTTAATTGAATATAAAAGAATCATGCGTGCATTGTCTGTTTCATTTCACTTATTTCACCTATTCTTGAATAAAACATTATTTCCTAAAAAGAGACCCATTGTAAATTTTAACCTACTTTGACGGTAATTTTATTAAATTCTAAATTCGCGCAAGATCAAAAACACTGTATAAAACATGTAAACTTTGATATTTGTGAATTGTGGTTTGTTTAAAAGGATTCATTAGTACTTAAAAGTAGATCTTGAAATTTTGACCAATCTGACTCGAATATGCCCCTTTGACTTATACTTGATTTTTCAATAGGACCACACCTTCAATAAGTACTTTCCTGCGATAATTGAGCATGGTTTTGTTTTATTTTTTCCCTATTCCTGGAAATTATGCAAAAAAACGTATAACTAATTGATCTTCCATTTAATCGTTGACCTTTGCCGAAGATCATTTTAAATTTCTAGAATACGAACATTTGTAAAATACTACCAAATAAACAAGTCATTTAAGCTTGGTTACAATTTGTTAATCTATTCTTCACAAGAAAAAAAAAACCCTAATAATATGAATTTATATTTGTTTTGTTTTGTTCGTGTTGCTCACTCTGTACTTTTTTAACTAGTGTTTTGTAAATTTTTGTCTGTCTTTTCGTAGTTTTTCTGGGCTTTTTTCATGCTTTTGTCGGTCTCTCTTCTACATTTGAGTTTTGATTTTCCCTTTGGTACATACATTTTCCATATCCTTTTAGAAGATATTTGATATTGAATCAAACTGACTCCTTTGTTTGGTCCATTGGCATCACTAAGTACCTTTAAAATTACATTCCTGCTTGGTTTGAAATCTTACTTCTTCGTTTGCTTTGAAAATATCAGGATTTAGTATCCCATATGATTTAAGTGTAACATTTCACCTTCATTGGCGGCAGTTATAAATTTTTCATAAGCATTGACAGTAACCACAACTATTGTGACTAAGTTTAAGCAAGCAGTGTGCATGGTGTGTACTTCAGTTTAATTTGAAAACAAAATTAAAATCAAATTTTCCATAATAATAATAATAATAATAATAATAATAATATTTAAAGAGGATAAATAAATTACTTACATTACAGATAGGGTTTTATGTAAGCTAAGATTTCTCCTAACATGAATTTTAAATTTCCTTTCTGAGGGCGTCCAGAGGATTATTTTGTCTAATCTGATCCGTAATTGACACTACGTTATTAGAACTCATTCTTAAAGTCTAGCCAATAATAAAACCAACTGCGCAAAGTCTGTCATGTTTGTTAACAATTGGGCAGAGAAAGAAAAATTATTGGAATATACCTTGTTGTAAAGATAATTTTTTATAAGATCAGTATTATTCGTTTCAGTGGTTCTTAAGATGAAAGTCAAAATGCGAAATATTAAAAAAAAACAATAATTTTTTTTTATCACATGCCCTTTTTTTTTTTTTATCACATGGCCTATGTTTTTTTTTTTTATCACATGGCCTTTGTTTTTTTTATTACATAACTTTGGTTTATTTATTAATATCTTCTTACCATATCAAGATCGTCTACATATACTAAGCTCTTTCTTGACATAATGTATACGGCTATCACAACTGGGTTCAGTAAATATATGGTATATGATAATTTTGATAGTGGAATAAATCCTCTCCATGATAACATTGTATTAATCAATCCTGAAAAATATACAAAAACGGGTTATTTTAGATAATATTAGGAAATATTACAAAAACTGTCCATGGTTATACTGCATTCGACAATCCTAAAACCAAATAAAGAACGGTACATTATAAATAGTTTTGGAAAGTTACAAGATAAGACAGGATGCAAAAGATGGTAGACAAAGCATTAATAGGAATGTCATTACTGCAAGTCTCTTGTCTGCTTTGTAAATAATATAGAAAACGGAACAAATAAAACAAAGGTATCATCACAAAAAAATGAGAAGTTTACATAATTGAAATCATAAAACTGCCTAGGAATGTAACTGGGTATTATAAAACTACATGTTATATTTTATATCGATTCACGCAATATTTCGCTAAACAAACTAGCTTCATAAGACGTTCATCTCTCATTGTAATAAATCGGGCGCTGATATAAAACTTTTGCAGCTTATCCTAGAGGTTGAACGTAAAAGCAGATACAATTTTATGATTTTCAAGATTTTTACTCTTGATCTCTCTCTCTCTCTCTCTCTCTCTCTCTCTCTCTCTCTCTCTCTCTCTCTCTCTCTCTCTCTCTCTCTCTCTCTTTGCTTTCTGTTTTCTAAATTGTAAGTTCCAATTTTGGCTAGCCTCTATTATTTGAAAGGGGGTATTAAAACAAGAATTGTAGTTTTATCACTATTTACCTAATATCTTAAAATATACATATTAGTAGTTCCGTCAATGTATAATTGTCTCTAAACTATCACTGGAATGCAGTGCTAAGATGAGGAGTGTGTACATATATTGTATATCTAACTACATGTATATTGTAATCAAAAGCAGTATACTACAGTTGTATTACTAGAAGTTAAGATATCATATTTATGCAAACCACATAGAGCTTTCAAAGTTAAGGGGAATACATAAGAAGCAACAGTAGTTTACCGATGTTCATGCAAATCTCATAAATAAGTCAGGTTATTATTTATCAGTTTTAACAGTGGGTCACAATGCAGTGAACCAGTAGTTTTCCTTAAAAGTATGTAACTAGTATGAGGGTCTGGATGGGGGTCCTTCATTTCTTTATTTCCTCATGTATTGACCATTTTTCTTTATTCTTTATTAATTTTGCCCATAATTATCTATTCTTTATCTTTTTGGTTCATTTTCTGTCGATTTAAACAATTGTTCTCTATTTTGTTCAACCCATCCAGGCCGTCTCGTATATAAATACGATTGAACAGTCAACTCAGAACTAAATATGTTGTATCTTTTGTGCCTCATACCTTGACCTGTATTCAGAATATTATCTACAATTTAATTTGTTACTTACCTCCCCTGTAATGATGACATGAATAAATCGCCCATGCAATACAGCAGGCCCATGCAAG
Source organism: Mytilus coruscus (assembly GCA_017311375.1). NCBI lineage: Eukaryota > Metazoa > Mollusca > Bivalvia > Mytilida > Mytilidae > Mytilus > Mytilus coruscus. Next base: position 61,423,737 of record CM029607.1, on the reverse strand, counting down.
ATGGCTAAGTGATTCATAAGCTGCTTGTTCGGGGAATGTCCACTTTGGTGCATTTTCCATGTATCTTAGATATGATACAAATAAGATAAACACTCCTAACAAAATGGAAACAATCCAACCAATCACAGCTACCAACTGCCAAGAAAAAAAGACTTCATTCAATGTTAAGTCATTACCAAAATATGTAAAAATATCAAATTAGAAAATGCGGTATAAGACAGCTATACCCCAAATGAAGCGGATGTAATACAGGTCACCGTAGGGCCTTCAACGATAAGCAAAACCCAAACCTTATAATCAGTTATAAAATCCCTGACATAACAAAATGTGAAACTATTCAAACGAAGAAAACCAACGGCCTGATGTATAACGCATTATAGATTTTCGTTAGTCGAGTATTGCCTTTCCTCGTCGGCTTTATCTAGGGTTGTAACACAGTACATAATATATAGTGGTATGTAGATGGTGTACCTTGCACATCAGCTCTACTTGCCACTATACATCATATACTGTGTTACAACTCTAGATAAAACCGACGAAGAAAGGCAATACTCGACTAACGAAAGCTATATTTGTATATAGCCTTGTTGGTCGAGTGATCTGGGCCGCTGGACATATCGTTAATCGTTAAATGTGTTTTCCTTGCGATTACAAAATACTGTTGGTTGATCTGGTTTAACTTTGTTATCATTTTGCAATAGGTGTTTAGTACATTATTGTTGATGTTCCAGACCAAATGAGTATTCAGACCACACGCGTACGGTCATAGCCATAACCGTATAATATAGTTATTAACGAGCCGGACCACATGTATTTAGACCATATAGGTATTTTAAGAATAAATCATAACCTCCTTCGCAGGAACATCAGCTCTTTCTTCGAACCATAATTAACATAAGTTACTAACTGAAATTCTTTTTCTTTGACATATTGTCCGAATCTTATTGTATCTTATTATCTTACCTTCGCTAGCGTCATTTAAAGCGTTTTTGTCATGTTAACCTTTTCGTCCGTAACTGAAACTACAGGCGTTTAGGGCATATATTATATTTCCCGGTGTTTAGATTTCTTTTTATTTCAATTTTTTTTGCTTAATTGTTGTGTACTTGTTCCTACGATCTTTAAATATCAGTAAGAAATACGTGATCCGCTTTAATCTTATTTTCCACATGAGAATAGAGGAACAACACGTATCATCTAAACTGTTATTGTAAGATCGTATGAATAGAAGTAGGAACACACTTAATAACGAAAAATAATACAAATTTTAACAAAAAAAAAAAAAAAAATTAAAGAAAAAGAATGTTCAATGCTCCAAGTGACTGTGAGTAAAATCGACAATGCATGACAATGTAAAATTGTGACAGAGCATTTAGGGAAGGGTTGTAAAAGTATTCAATGTCAGTTATTTCTGCTTCTTTCCGATCCATGTCACTTTTTTGCGTTCACATTATTTCATTAATAGATTCAAATATAAAATAGTGTCATGGGAAGTTAGACTTGTAATGTAATAAATATTAACATTTTACTACTGACCATTCATAATAATTAAATATACAAACCACATCAAGTTTTGCTCGTCGTTTGATGAACATAACATACGCCAACATAACACCCACACAGTAAGTCCCTACACGGCACCACGGAGCGGTAAATATATAATTCCAATAGTTCCCGTTATCTGTTACAGCACTGTTAAGTTGGTTAAAACAGTATTTGATTATTGAAAAACATATAACAATATAATAGGACAATTTTACATAGCAGTCAAATATGGGATTCGGAAACAAGTTTGATAAAACTTCAATAAATCCGTCTGCCAGTAAATTTGAATGAATAATTGATGCTTGAACAAGGTTAATTTCAATTACTCAGGCTCAAGTACTGTTTTGAAATTGGATATATTGCATGTATCGTGCTTACTATAAAATAAGATCAAAGTGCTGTAAAAGCCCCCTCCTAAATTATTGAAATCTTTCCTTTTGCATTAACCAAAATATCTTTGTGTAAATTCGATACACCCAAACAGTGTATCTCAAACGTAAAATACTGTGAAATTAGAAAAAAATATTATTATATGGTGCTTTAGTTTCTTATATGTATTTTTCTCAGACCTTTTATTTATAATCTGAATAAAAACTTATTATATCAAGAACATTATTAGAACAAATTTGTTTAAAAAAAATATAGGAAAAAATTATGAATTTAATCGCATCTCGATTAAAAAAAAAAACAACTGCTACTTTACTTCCGGTGGACCTGAGATCACCGATAGGCTATTTCTTTTCCAAATAAAATAGCGCTCTATTAAATATACTTATAAGAAAAAGACAAAATAAATCAACATGAATAAATAAAATATAGAATGTATATACCTAAGAAGATCTCCACCGTATCTGTGTTCCTTCACACCAGTCGCAGTTATCCCCCCTGTCATAAGTAGGATTGCTACGATAAATCCAAGCCGGTGCGAGCTGTTATAAAGTAAAATAATAAACAATACTTAAAAAAATATTATAGTTTCATAAAATTAATTGCACAAATAATATATTTTTGCATATATGCATCGTTTGTTGCTGTACATCATATTTGTTTTGTACATAAATCAGGCCGTTACTTTTCTCGTTTGCATTGTTTTACATTGATGATTTTGTGGCCTTATTAGCTGACTATGCGTTATGGGTTTTGTTTATTGTGTACAGTGACCTATAGCTGTTTACTTCTACATCATTTGGTCTCTGCTGCAGAGTTATCTCATTTGCAATCATACCACATCTCCCTATTTTTATAAACATAAAGGAATGTTTATTTAAACAAAATGAAGCAAAAAGATATTGCTTACATACAATAAAAAGATGCTGTTTAAGGTCGATAGCCATTGAATTCAGCATCAAACAATGATGTTAATGAGGCCTTACATGATTCATTTGTCCTCGTCGATTTTATTTTTTTTTTTTGAAATTGTGCAAACATTGAGACAAAAAAAAAGAATTTATAAATATGCATATAATGATGCTGAGATTGAAATTGAATATTTTTTTTCTACTGTAGCATGAAATTAGCATCATGAGTAAATAATGAAGACATTTATCCAAACGTTTGTATCAACTGATTTATAAACCACAATAGTTTTAAATAGAGCATGATACTTCAGAACAATTGCACTACATGTCTGTATATAATAATTCCGTAAAATATAAACTGGAACTTACATGAGGAATAATATGATGAGTATAGGTGTTATTATATTTAGTTGCATTACAACAGCATTAAACCAAGACCATGGCATGCACTGTAATAACAGAAAATGAAATGTTAGATCGTATATAACATGTCATTATACCATTATTGACTATCATAAGTAAAAGAAAAAATATAGACAATTATTCAAAAGAAATGTCCTTATATTGTTTAGACTTATTTTCTAAGGGGAATCGTTATGATCACACATAAATTGAACATTGTAAAAGAAAAAATATAGACAATTATTCAAAAGAAATGTCCTTATATTGTTTAGACTTATTTTCTAAGGGGAATCGTTATGATCACACATAAATTGAACATTGCCGTCAACTCTTACAAATATGTTTCATTGCATGTGTCTTCACTGTGCATTTGATTATCTCAACAGGATTTGCTTATTCGTCCGGAGCACTTGTCTTTGGTGGGATTAGTGTTGCTCTGTCTTTAGTTTTATAAGTTGTGTACTGTGTACTGTTGTTTGTCTTATCGTCGTTTTTTGTTTTTTGCCATGACATTGTCAGTTTGTTTTCGACTTATGAGTTTGAATATCTCTTTGGTATCTTTCACTACTCTTTAAATGGACAAAAATGTAGATGCATGTTTATTTCACCTTTGATGATCTTTGATTTATTGTTGTTACCACTGTCATGCACTACAAAATTCTAAAAGTCTGAAAAGACCAGTTTTTGTCTTGATTTGCATGAACTTTTACTCGACATTCTCCAAAAGTATGACTCGTGTCTTAATTTTTCTTGACAAATTCTCATTTATATTAAATTTGTATGAAATTTACTCGACATATTCTCGACATTCTGAATATGGTCTTAAAATTTCTTGACAAATTCTTGACATTTGAATACTGTCTTGATATTTCTCAACATATTCTCGACATTCTTATTTTTTCTCAGTATGGCTTGACACATTCTGAACATTTTGAATTGTGTCTTAAATTTACTTGACAGTTCTGAGTTTTACAAATCATGACCAATATTCATGATATAACTTTAATCTGTATTTCTCTTTATATGATATACTGTTATTCCAAGTTATACTTCTTACAACAAAAATAAAAGTTGGGCATGTAAAATAATTGAAAATTTGGGTATATAAATATTTTACAAATGCAAATATGGGTATGAAATCTAAAGTATAAAATAATTCAAATGAGGGTGTGTTGATATAAAACAATTTGAATGTGGGTTTTAAATAATTACAAATTTTGATTCCTAAGTCTTATAAATTAAATGATTAAAACCAATCATACTGTAGACATATTTCATTCTACATTCATAATATTCAATGTTGATATGGTAAATAATTATTATACCAAAATGTGGTTTATATAAATAGCAAATTATGATGATATACAAATCATTCATTTAGCAGAAGAAAAATTTGTGTAATGTCATCTGTTGGAATATATATATTAAGTATTACACATGGACAGGATGTTCCCCATAAAGTTAAGGTATTCCACACCCAAGAGTACACGCAACTGTCAAATAGAAATTACTGCTTTACCTGTAATTAGCCATACAACTTATCAGTTGACCGAACATGTCACTACAATTTAAAAAGTTTGTTGATAGATGAAAATGAAAATCATCATTTTGATAAAAAAAAAATTGAATTAAAATGGATTTTTTTCATCATAATTATGAAGTTAATTATTTTAACATAAAAACAAATTCAATAATTCCCAAATATTAAAAGAAAATTATTATCTACTCCAGGAATAATAAAAAATGTATTTATAATGGGTTCCATCAATGATTTCTATAGAAATCATTGGTCTTATGAAATGGATCTCAAACAGACATGCACAATATAGTTCTAAACATTCGTTTTCTTTTCAGGAAGGAGTTATCACAAATATTTATTTTGATAAAAATTATAAATTCAACACTAAAACTTGAATAAAAATGTTTTGGGTTGTTCTAAAAATGAATAAGGTTTTGAATCAAGATGGGAACAAATTCTTTGACCTAAACGAAAGCCCCCCTTTTTATCCACATAAACCCATTTAAAACTGCCTATAAGACACCTATTTTAGTAAAGCAAATTTGACTGGCAGTTTTGCGAACGGCAAAAATCTAAATGCTGTTTGTTAGTAACTTTGACTTATATTCCAAGTGAAAACAATTAATTAAATGTTTAATTAAAATAAATCAAAATTAAACTACATGGGGAATTATTCAGGGTATTCCAACTTAGTTGCACCAAAGGGTATCTTACTATACCAAATTGATCCTTGATTCTTCAAAGTTTAGTTTAGCCATAATAAAAAGGAGTAAATAACAGCAATAGAATGTCATAAACAGTGCAGAATAAGTCTGTTCACATTTCAGGCCAAATTTATACTGTTGAGATAGTGTCAAGACATATTTAAGACTGTCAAGAATGTGTCGAGACATATTCAGACATTATTTAGAATGTCAAGAATATGTCGAGACATATTCAGACATTATTAAGAATGTCAAGAATATGTCAAGACAGATCGAGACAAATTTAAGACAGTCAAGAATTGGTCGAGACTAATCCAGACTCTTATCAGATGATACAGGAAGTGTCGAGAAATTTTAAGACAATGTTCATACTGTCAAGACACTTGTCAAGAAAAATCAAGAACCTTCTTAGACAAATTCATACTATGTCAAGAATTTTTAAAAATTATTTAGACAAATTGAGAATGTCGAGTAAAAATTCATGCAAATTCAGACAAAAACTGGTCTTTTCAGACTTTTTGACTTTTGTAGTGATGACGCTCAACGAACTCATTCATACTATTGTAATTTTAAACTTTTATATGAATTATTCCCGTTTTATTCTCACGATATTTGTGTGATTAAAACAGAAGACGATGCACACACATACCTGTTGGAAAATTGTTTGTCCATTAACGTCAACTAGATTATTAACATACAGTAGATGATACCACCAACGTTGTCTACAACTGTCAGCAAGACCTATATGTTTTGGCCATGTAGGACCATCACCAATGTATGCATATAAAAACGCATAACTCATCAAAATTATTATATAGACAGGTGTTAATCTGAAAACAAAGCCGTTTTTATTTTACATTAAGTACAATATTGATATTAATATGATTAAAAAATTCATGAATCGAAAAAAAACCTAATATTTTCAATCTGGTTAGGGTATAGTTTAGTTTTAAATTACGATTTGTCTTCCTCGATTCATTAATGAAACCCGGCACACATCATTATAAATGCTTTCTTCAGATAACGTAATTGTTGAGTTTGGTGGAATGATAAGATAATAACAGTCTTTTATCAATTGAATACTTATGCACACCTGCTATTCGACTTGTGATTGTATTTACATTGTACTCACGTGAAGCAATATTGGTACAAATGTACAAACCATTCATGAAAACAAAAAGAACTTTTAGAAAAATCCTCAATTTTCACATTCAGATACATTGATGATGTCGTTTCAATCACTTGATAATCCCTTTTCCAGTTAATTAAGTACTTACATTTTGTTTATCCCTGTGAGTTTTAAATTTAAGAAATTACATAAACAAGTACAAAGTCTGGCTCTGACATAGGTCTGTTTACTTGAAATTGATTTGAAGAAAAAACTAATACCAGCGATAATTTCAGTTTTCTATTTCAAACATCTCTTCCGTGGGTAGATACTTAACGTTTGTTTCTGCCTTTCACATTATCCATTTAACCGCTATACGACGTTTTTAAAATGAACATCACGCTATACGCTTTCCATATGTTGAAAAATCAATATATCATACATTTTATTCAGCATTACAATGATTCAGGCGTATTTGTTGTTGTCGTTGGGTTTCTGTCTCATTGACGTATTTCCTACATTTCCTTTTATTCAAATTGAAAAGTGTTAAGAAGACCACTGCTGGAATATCAATGCGCGATTTAATAGGTCTACAGTTTGCCCGGTATATAATCTTTACATGAAATACCTGATGTATCTTCGAAGGTAGAAACCAAGGATGCCAGTAATCTTCATTTTTTCATCTTTGACCATTGTTGATAATAGTTTGTTTGTTACAATAAAACCACTGCAAACATATAGATTTTTTATCCAGTGAAGTTAAGTGCAATAGAAATATTTTGATAGATTACAAATAAAGGTACACGAAAGCAGAACTGTTTCATGTAATATTTAAATGATTCATATTAAACAAAAACGAATATTAACATACTCCTTTTATCACTTAGACAGATATTTTTTACCTCAAGACCAGAATATTATAAAGGTGAACATTGTAAAATATCAAGCCAATTAATACCGAGATTTGGGTAGACTGATCTTTGTTACAATTAAATATATTGCGCAAAAAAATGATATTACCCTTGTTTGCAAATAGCCCGAGATTATCTTTATTAGGAGTATGTGGACGACTGGGAACGTGGAAAGTCAGCATTTATATTTATTTCTGCATTAACCTTTGGCAGCTACGCCCAAGGCTAATGGTTTAGAGAGACACTTACAGAATGAATTGCCTTTACTAATGAAATCTTTCTTTATATTGGCGTTTACTAAAACAAAAACTCGATCATCAGATATATCTTTTTATTTTATACACATGACTAGTATTTTGTCTACATAAGACCCATCAGTGACGCTTTTCTTTTTTTAACCAACGCTTACAGCAAATCCTTAATTGTGTTTCTACCTAACTCACCTGACCACAAGAAATGTGTCCGTAGCAAATACTCCTGAGTAAACAAACTGAAAGGTAAATCTTTTTAACAAGCTAACAGCTGGCATTTGGTTTGCTAAAAAAGAATAAACAATGATATAATAGAAAATATTACCACAAACTAAAAAAAAAAAAAACACAAATAAAAAATATCAGTGTTTTAGTGACGAATATAACTGTAGCATTTAACATAAATCAACGAACCAATAACGAACTGTTGTTGTTGTCAATTTCAAAATTTGCGGATGTAAAAGCTGTCCCCCGTACTTACAAATAACAGAACCGTCTGTCTCGGCCACTCGAGGCCATATGGCATTATATAAGTAGGCATTTCCAATACATATCCATAAAGCTGTAAGGAATCGAATACCATAAAGACATGATATCTCATCCGGATCTCTATCAAATGATGCCAATGTCCTCACATTGGTAAATATTGAAAAAGATCCTAATATCCGACGTCCAATACCTGAAAGTACATAAAAAAGACAACTTTTTAAAGAATTTCTTTATCATACTTAATCTTTTTACTGTGTCCTTTCGAAAATATCTGCTTGCTAATGCAATGCTGAATTTGGAGATCTTTTAGGTATGACATAAATACTAGGGTCAAAATAGGACTTGATTTATTATTGCATTTATATTGCCATTTATCACATTTTTGACAGTGACACTGGTAAATCTTCCAAATATATCTAAAAGGTCAATTAAGATCGAAGAAATGCATTACAATCCACATAGGTTGTGTTTTGTGCTGATTAAATTTCTTAGTGTCTATCTATGTTTCAATACGAGTGTATTGTTCGTTGTCGAAACGGGTAATTGATTGATGTATGTGTCCTCTTTTTTCATTGGAGATAACAGCCAGTTCGAGGACCTTTCCAGTGATGACTCTGGTTATAGCTAACAAGACTCAAAAGTACTGCAAGATGAATAAGACTACGATTCTGAAAAAATTCTGCAGAAATGTGACCCGGAAAGAAAGTTCTACTGTACAGAAAATTGAAAAGTTTTAATGCATCAGAAGAAAGAGATGACAATAAAGAATATGCCTCTCTTTGTCCCACTAAAGTATAAAACTTTAGAAACACAGTTTTCATCTGAAACATACAACCTACATGTACCAATATTCTTTTGATATATTGATAAACATTATTTTAGCAGTTGAGGGTAAACTCGAGGAACTCGTCAGTAAACGATACGTGTGAGTATGCGTTATTTATCGTTAAAAGAATCTCCAGAACCTGGCAGAAGCTACAATACCCATTCTTAGCAACATTATTTGCAACAACAAGCCTTCTCAACCTTATTCCACCACAACGGACGACGCGGCGACCATTTTAACCGTGTTTGAAACTCAGAAGCAGCTGAAAAAATTGGCAAATATTCCATAATTTCTTTATTTTTTCAATTTATTGCAAACGGCAGATTTTCATTGTCACTTAGGGATAGTGTTTTTTATGACCTTTATTATTATTCACCATTAAAACTGTTCATTTTAAATACCTCACCTACTTCATCATCTTCAAGGTCAGATACTTCGTGTTTTTGTTCGTTTTCCTCTAATGACCTTTTAAAAGAACCATTTTTCAGTTCACCTGGCATCAAATTTAAAGCTGTTCCTTTTTCACTAACGAATGAGGGGTTTGTATACATATTTTTGCTGTTCCGTTTCTCTTCCGTTTTTTCTGACAACTTCCCATAACATTCATGTATAACTGTTGCTAACACAACGATTCCAACGATAACAATCATGATAGTTCTAAAATATCAAAGGATTTAGAAGCATAAGGAATAAACTCACTCTTAATTTCATTTTTGTATGCATTAATTTGATATGTATTCACAAATTGAATTTTTCTGGAATTAAAACAAATTAATAAAAGCTAACATGCAACACAATAGTTACAAAAATAGAAAGTTTGAATATCTTTGTTCAGAACATGCATTTATATACCATTTAAAAATCACATCGATGACAAATTTCTAAAGGTTGAAGAAGGGCTTCGGACTTAACATATCAAACAATCGAATAAATTGTAAAATATATATGTTTGATTCAATTTTTTAAAAAGTAAGATAACAAAAATACCAAACCCCAAGAAATATTCAAAATGGAACATCCCTTAACAAATGGCAAAAGCAAAAGCTCAAACACATCAAACGAATGGAAGACAACTGTCATATTCTGACTTTAAAAATGTCCTGTACCAAGTCAGGAATATGGCAGTTGTTATCAAATAGTTCGTTTCTATGTATGTTGGCGTTTATTTTCGTTGCACTTCTGTGTTCCTGTTGTTATAGTTGATGTGTTTCCCTCGGTTTTAGTTTGTAATCCGGATTTGTTTTCTCTCAATCGATTTATGACTTTTGAACACCGGTATACTACTGTTGCCTTTATTTAGAACAGGCATTTCCTTATGTACAAAATGGTGGATTAAACCTGGTTTTATAGCTATCTAAACCTCTCACTTGTATGAATGTCTTGAAGGATTGTCATTGACCAATAAAATAAATGACAAATACTTCAGATAATATATGAATAAAAGAGGATTGATAACATAGTTCAATGAGAAAGCAACCCAACCATTCAAAATCCAAAAGTGATAAAGAAGTTGACAAACGGTAAGAGTTAAACCGGCTTTTGATATATCAGCCAGACAAAATGTCGCCTCAATCGTTGGTATAACAAAATAACCTTCACTTATAAATCTCTAAAATACTAATTAAATAGGAAAGAAACAGAGAAACGTACAAAAACAATGATAATACCGTAGAAGATTGCAGTCTTCGAAAGCAGGTGCAAAGTTCTCAACCTCCTGATATAAAATTATGCCGTCGTATCAACTTTTATGATCGGCATTATTTCTGTACTTCAGATTAACTTTCATACAGCAGCGTCATATGCATTTCAATGATTGGTAAAAGTGTACTTTTTGTAAGTTTCAAACAGGTTTATCCAACACCTACAAAACCTTTATTCGCTCCGTTTACAGTAAATGACGCTATCAACATAAATTGTGTCACGACATGTGAAAACGTGTTCATTAACACTAATCAGTGGAGCAGACATATTTGTAGGTGAACATGGTATTTGTTTGTCCCTAGGTATCTTCTCCCATGTTTTACTGGATCCAAAAAGTATAACAAAAATACCGAACTCCCCGGTAAATTCAAACAGGGATGCAGTCCATAAAAACTGACAAAATCAAGCGATATCAACCAACGGAAGGAGTGAAAAACAACTGTTAAATGTCTGACTTGGTATAGGTATTTTCCAAAGAAAATATTGGGTTAAAATAGGTTTTATAGCTAGCTAAATCCCCGACTTATATGACAGTTGTTTAGAGTTCCGTTATATTGACAAAATTGTGTGAGCAACCCCAAAGGACATAATAGGTAAATGTGACAAAAATTGGGATCCAGCAGCAAAAACTTTGTAAACATACATCACTGACATACAACACAACTGACAATCAAAAAATATTTAGATGTAACAAGGCATTAGTAAGGGATTGTTTTGTGCAATTAAAGAATCTAATACATGTTATTGTTGAATTATAAAGTCTTACAAAATTGAGATTGCTGGAGTGTCCGTTGAGAAGTCAGGTTTCTCACCGCTGCAAACAACACTATCTGGAGTTAAATTGAACATCTGAAGCATGCCTATAAAATATTTGCATTGTTGAAATTAATAGAATTTCAAATTAATTTATTTTATTTTCAAATTTTATTGTGTAATAAACTTACAAGTATATATCAGACTTTTTTCACAATAAAAAAAAGGTGAATAAAAAAACTCCTTGTTTAAAATGTACGTACGTGTAAGCTGTGTTTATTATTGTTTTCCAACGAAATGGTTAATGTTTCATTTGCGCGAGGAATACTAAATGATTACAAATATGCCATGGATAATGTTCTTTCTCGTCTATTTCATCCAGTTTCATGTAAAATACGATAACAAGAAGGAAGTAAGTTCTTTTATATACAAATGTATTAAAACAAAAATATTACTCAATTATATGTAAACATACCTAGCCTAAATAATACAGGTATATCTGCAGAATGGCATTGGGAATCGACACACATACCCCAAGTTAAAGCTACAGGTACACCAAATGTTTCCTATAATATAACAGAACAATTATAAATGACAATATGTTTAACGAAAGCCCGGAAGGATCATGCATTCACAATTCGAATTTCGAAATTCCCGATTAAGTGTTTGAAGTTTCAAATTCGATATTCGAAATTCCAAATTCAATATCTGAATCATATACTGAATCGAAAATTTTCAATTTCGGATCTCCAACGATCCTTTCAGACTTTTTACTCTATATAAATGTACTATTTATTGCACATTGGTGAAATTGTTAATGCTAATTATCTTCGGAATATATATCTAAGGAAACAAATATGCCTTAGAATAGAGAATGAAAACGGGGAATATGTCAAAGAGACAACAACCCGACCAAAGAGCAGAAAACAGCCCAAGGCCACCAATGGGTCATCAACGCAGCGAAAAAATTAGTATTCAGTTGCCTTTTATAATATAGTTTACAACTTATCCGAGAATATGAGTCTTTTGACCTGTCGTTATACTGTTACATTATCATAATTTTCGAGTGCCAAGGTTTGTGACGACGACATCTACATAAAAACAAAACTTTTTGTTTCATTTTTAAGGCCTCTCCTTATAGACATTTTGAAAAAAGTGTATAATCATCTTAGTCTGTTGAAGTTCAATCGTTGTGTCTTGTATTTTTTGGATGATTATGAATTCGTCGTCGTCGTCCGTTAACTTTTACAAAAATCTTCTCCTCTTAAACAACTGGACCAAATTTAACCAAACGTCATTAGAGTATTTAGTTAAAAAAATGTGTCCGATGACCCTGTTTGTCAAACAAGATGGTCGACATGGCTTAATATAGAACAGAGGGGTGAAATGCAAGTTTTGTTTTTTATTTTGAAAACCGTTATAAATAGAGAAAATGAGCAAAAATGTTCAAAATGTTGAGCTTTACCAATTGTCTTTCTACGTCAAAACTGTCAGACGACTTCTTATAGGAGTTATTGCCTTTAAATGACAAATTTTGCCATTCTTTTTTTTTTCATTTTTGCCTATTATCCTGAAAATTATAATAGTTAGAGAGTAACTTCTAAATGCAAAAATGACCAGCAAGACAAATTCTACAAATAATACCCATGGTCGAAATTGTCAGTCGACTTCTTATTAGAGTTATTGCCCTTTGATGACGATTTTTACCATTTTTTTGCGTTTTTGCCTTATATCTTAAAAATTATAATAGATCATAGATAGAAACTTTAATAAGCAAAAATTATCAGAAAGACAAGATCTACAATTAAGACAATATGGAGGAAATCGTCCAGCGACTCCCTATTGGAGTTCGTGCCCTTTAATGTCGATTTTTACCATTTTTTTGGGGCGTTTTACCTTTTATGATAAAATTATAATAGATAAATAAACACTTTAAATCACAAAAATGTTCAGCTAGGCAAGATATATTAACAAGTCAAATTTGGCGATATAATTAGTAGACTCTCACTCTTTATAGGAGTGATTGCCCATAGATGAGGATTTGTTTTACCCTCTTTTGTGTTTTGAGCAAAAACTAAAGAAGATAGAGAGAAACTAAAGAGACTAAATGATCAGAAATACAAGATCAACAAAACAGATTTTTTTCATGAATTCGATTCTCGTCTAGAATGTTGGAGAGTGTCCTTTATTGAATATGCACATAGACCAAGGTGAGCGTCACAGGCTCTTTGGAGCCTCTTGTTGTTGTGTTATCCTTTTGTTTTAGTTACGTAAATTATGTAAGAACCTAGTTCTGTGTTCTTTCATGTGACCTCCGTTTAACCTAATTGAGATTAAAAGATGGGGTAATGTATTTTTGAAAGTAAAAGATTTATGATCACTGGTATGTAAGAATTATGATGTTAATTCATTATGTAACTCACAATATGTCCCATTGTCTGGTTTATAAGTTTTTCCGGCAGTTTGAATGTGGCTCTGCAGTATCTTGTGGCAGGTGTTGATGGCATCTGACTCACTCCTAAACATTCGTCGTATGAACCAATAAAATGTAGGTTGCCGTCTAATGTACCTGTTGGTGGCTTTCCAAAAGCATCAAACACTAAAACAAAATTATGAAGACATAAGTCCTATTTACTTTTCTTTTAAATAATGTTCCATAATTATGATTATAATCATTTTTCCTGATTATTATATTTTATCAAACAATACAATGTGTACTTACTTTTTATGGCTGATTTATTTCCATGTAATAGATTTTCAACAAAATCAATGAAACCAGTATGACATTTTTGCGTTGACGTCAGTGTGGCATCTGCTGGAAGGGAAAGAATGTCATTTAGACTGAATGATGAAAGTAAAACTTTTCCAATGTCAAGAACTATTTGTGGTGATTTTAATAATGTAGAAACCAAAAATCCACTAATATGCGGCTGCGCAAGTATTCCAGTTATTATTTTTCTGATATTTAATTTTTCAAGATATCCTTGAACAAAACTTTTCGGATTCCGTACATCCAAGTCAGTCAAATTTACACAGTTCATTTCAGTTATAAGTATTTTCAATCCGTTTGCTAGATCAGTCTTTGTTACTTGTTCTAGTATTTGCATGACTACAGGAATCACATATGTTGCAACTTCCGGTTTCAGACCAGACTTCAACGACAGTGGTAATGCTACTTCCGTTGCAATTCTTCGTATCAGACGAACTGTGTCTAGCCCAGATAGCAACTCATTAATGTACACGTCATCATTTGTTTGGTTAAAACTTGACGTATTCACATTGTTTACTTCAGACACCATTATATCGACAGCATTCTGAAATAATTTGCTATTGAGAAAATCAGGAATGTGCTCTAATGCCCAAGGTACAAGATGCTGCTTTATTTCAGGTTTTAGATGCGATACCGGAATAAGAATAGGCAGAGCTGATAAAAGAACATCTTCAAGTTGATTAAACAACTGCACATTTTGAGACAAAAACCACGCGACTACGGATATCTTTTGTTGTACGGGAAGACTGTTAACTGTTGCAGACACAAACGATTTCCATGTTGGTTTGGAAAGCATATCGGGTAGAACATTCTGCAGAACAAGATCTTGTAAAGAATTAAGAATAAAGCTACTTGTATAATTAGCTCTTTCTAATTTCGCAATATCAGCTTTATTCAATTCTTTTATTAGTGCTTGCACTAGTTTCCCTCCGTTCTGTTTTAGTAAATCTGCCAGTTCATTGATTAACTGCGGGATGATACTTGCCGACACGGATGGATTCATACCCACGCTGGCAGACAAAGGAACAGCAACTTCTGACGTAATCTTTCCAATAATTTCCCACCAGTCCATCTGACTGAAAACACCATTCATGAACTCGTATTCGTTTGAAATGTTTAACCCGGTTATATTAACCTGATTAATTTTCGTCACGAAAAAATGGAAGCTTGTCTTGAACATTTCACTCTGTAAAAGTTTTGGGATTGTACCAAGACCCCATGCAAGTAAGACAGGAAAAATTTCATCTCGAATAGCCGGTGGTTCACTTAGTAAAGGGACTGCCGATGTAAGGATGCGTTCTAATTTCGGAAACATCGCTGAATGATTTGTTAAATAATAAAATAATTTTATTTTTTTTTTGTTGAGGCTGGTTGTATTCGCTTGGAGAAATGCGATTAAAGGCGGTTCAAGGGTAAAAGTAGTATTGGACACAACCTGAGTTGGTGTAGCATTTAACTTTGTTGTATGTTGTGCCATTGATCCTGTGTCAAACTTGTTAAATTTCTTTATTAAACCCGGTAGTAAAGAAGGCAGATAAGTCTTAATGAGAGCTTCTCCCTTTATGAGAATTGTTGGTATAACTGACTTAACAATGTTCTTATCGACTCCGTGTTTTATCAGCCAAGGTTGAACAATTTTTGCTCCTATTTGGCCAATTATAGAAAACCAGTCCATCTGTGAAAATATTCCATTCATAACTGTAAATTCGTTTGTTGTATTTACAATAGATAGATTAGCTTTGTTCATTTCTCCAACAATAATATGCAAACTGTTCTTAAATGTTTGATTCTGCAATAAAAATGGTAGTTCATCTAATGTCCATTCTATAAGATTAGTTAATATCTCAGGCTCAAACGTAGGTTCCTCGTGAAATAGTTCATAACCGGCAATGAAAATATTTTCAAGTTTATCGAATAATAACGGCTTTCCTATAAAATCGATTACAAAACCAGCCTTTTGCTCTATAGTCAAGTTACTGAGTAAACCAGCAATGTCGACACTACCTAGGTTCAACTGACTTTTGCAGGGGTTGACACTTAACATACACAGAATGGTGACAATCGGTAAAACAGACTTCATTGTGAAAAATGCAATTCTTCAACGGTCGCCTGTAAAAAAAGTATTTCACATAAATATTCAAATAACCTAATACAATATATATTCATTTGAATTAATTTATTAAGCAATTTATTCGCTAGATGTCAAAAATACTCAAGACATTCGAATCTTCAATAATTTGTAAAACGCTATACATCTTAAAATTCCGCCGATGCGATGGATAAAACAAATTAAATCAACAAATGAAGAAAATTAAAAAAAAAAAACTATATATAGATAAATAAATAAACGAATAAATAAATAGATATATAAATAAATGAATAAATAATTAAATAAATATGTAAATGAATAAATACATCGAGAAATCAATTGATTAATTAATGAATAAATTCTCAACATATCACAAAATAAATGTTTACGGTCCGTTTAACCAATCTGTTCTGTGTGCACGTTGAATACATTCGTATGGTTGTTTTCGAAGAATATTTTCAAGGTTATGCACTAAACGCACAACCACATCTTAGGATGGTCTGTATTAGTTGCTTTAGATAATTCATTTCGATAAATAACTTTATCAATAGGTTCAAGGTAAGACTATGCCTTTGCACCGACCTTGAATATAACAAGTAGCCTTCTATGAAGTGGGGTCCTTTATAAAATAGAAATACAAAATTCAAGTATGAATTAAATAGAAAATAATTATATTTCAGCTTGAGATTAGCGAATATATATTGATAAAAATAAACATAAAGTAAATACTTGACATTAATAGTAACAGCCTTTGTCATTTTTTTTTTTTTTTTTATTAAGGACTTTTAAATTAGTTTTGTCATCCACGAAAATTCACAAACAGCTATTATGGATTTTCCTACTTTTCTCTTTATGTATTAATCATCTTTGATTGTTAATCCAGATCAGTTTCTGAACTTGCCAGCCTCAACCGAATCTACAGTTTCTTTAACAAATACCATCTTTCCCACTGAATCAAGGATTTGTCCTGATCATGAATGTAATATTAGCCAATGAACGTTTCAACTTTCATTAATCGATCAATTCAGTTCTCCGATTATATTTTGAATTTTGAATTAAAACAGATAGAATATTTACAAATTAAAAAAACGTCAGATAAAAACACCATTATTTGCAAAGCCTTCAACATGTAGCGATTAAAACTAATAACAACCAATTAAACAGTAAAGTGGAAATAGAAGGATGGATAGATTTGGTTTTAACGTCCAGTGACAAATATAATATGCTTATTCGAGAACAAGTTGATGGCTATTTACCGTGTTGTTGTACTACAGAACGACACGCGGATTAATTCAAATGTGCTAGTTCACAAGGTAACAGTCCAAAGAAAACTAAATACTAAAGACTCATTGGCAATCATACCACATCTTCTTATTTTTATAATAACCCTACCAGGACACATCAGTAAGACCAGTTTTGCTCTTATTCCTAAATGCCGCGTGCCTAGTGGTAAAACAATAATTTTCAAGACTTTGGTTTTGCTCGGCCGGGGATCGGCTATATAAAATGAAATAGTATGTAGCCTTTACACACAGTGTTTGAAAAAAGGGTCAGAAAGATTTGATTCCATTTTGGATAAGTACAGATGAATTTAGGTGGATGCAGATCAGAGGTCCGGTCGGATATCTTTGTATTTTTTCACTTAGCACGGACAAAGGAGCTTTTGTCGAACAGATATGATTTAAAGTAACAATATGCTAAGTAACAATATTCTAGAGAATTTTACATGCCTATACATGAAACATGTTAAACATTAAGATTGTATTCGTTGTATAGTTAACTTCCAGGTACAGGGATAAAGCTATGTACTAACACACATTTAAATCTCACTAAATTCTGTATGTGCTAGCCACAAGACATGACCTCATAGTCCCGTGATTGTCGTTGGTCGATGTTTGACATATATTTTTTAGTTTTATGTAATTCGTTAAAATGAGGCCGACGATTTTGTCTTTGGATTTGTGAAACACTTTTGTAACTCGTTGCCTCTTATAGTTTATTTTAAGGCATGTATTTATCTCATTGTTGAAGGCCGTAAACTGACCATACAATGTTAATCCCCTGGTCTCTTGACCTTTGTTGGAATGTTGATCAACTGGTAATCATACCACACCTGTTTATTTGTTAACGAGGACATTTATCTAAAAACGTTAGGCTTTCGATGTTTTTTCTATCAAAGCAATATCATTAAATACAATGTTAGAATTGTTTTTAGACTAACATCTTTAACAATCTGTTGAAATTCCGTATTGTGACAGGGTAATTGTTAAGGGTTTTAACCTGAAGCACTTGTAAGCTCTCTAACTATGATCTCATTGTTACAATGTACACGTATATCATTCATAAAAGTCGTGGTTTAGGTGCACTGGATTTACATACTGCATTAAATCTTAAGACGTCCTTGTTTCCTATCTTAATTTGATAATGTATCGATTCATAAACGACTGTTAACAAATCTTATGTCGCTTTTCTTTCCTTTTTTCGATTGTTTTGATAGTAGTATTACACTAGGAAGCTATCAAGACATTGACAACAATAGGCTGGAGTGAGAATGTGATTAATCGTAGAATAAGTACTAGTACTATGTGTTATATATGAATGCGCTTTTTTTTAAATTTGAGATCCAGATTAGGAAATAAAAAGCCGCAAAATAAAAAGACATACACGTCAGCGCATTCATATATAACAGCAACCTGTAAAGAATGAGCTATAATGGTCTCTAGAAATGCTGTAACAAGGTTCAACAAAAAAAAAAAAAATTATATATAAAAAAATGAAATAGTCTTTATATAATAGAAAGTAGAAGAAAAGAAACAATACTTTTTGTCATTTGTGGTGTATATTTTTGGTTGATTTCGGTTAATTTGTATTAAACCCCATATATCTTTGTTCTATTGAAAAACACATTTTTTTGGAATCAAACTAATTAATTGAACAACACCCTTTTTACCTTTACTTAGCAATTATTAATAATTTTCCTTTTTCTTTGCTAACATTTAGCTATCGATATTTCTTCTTTCTTCTTCTTTTCATGTAAATTAAATGTTTAATTCATTCAAAAAAAAAAAAAAAAATAGATAAAAAATGAAAAAAGAGTTTAAGGGGAACGCATATGAGTGGTAAACAAGATATGCTACCTTAAATAAACATCTTCAGGTCGTCCTATTGAATTTTATAATTAACATGCAACAACACAGTGAGACCAGCTCTAAGTCCCTGAGTCTAAACACATTGTGATTGAATAACAGACAAACAAGTATTGGACACCAACACTAATCAACAAAATTACGAAAAACTTGAGAAATTATCTTTTAAGATTTGTCTTGCCCAAACGTGTTGGTTAACGTCTTATTCGAATAGGTTTAGTCTCAGTAAAAATTTACAGATCTAAATCGTACATTGCAGGAGGGGACTTTCCACAGAGTACTATCTACAAAAAAGTGACTATAGGTCTAACATGTATATGAATGTCAGCACATTTGATTTTGATAATTAAGAACAGCTGCTTCAACGAAACATTACAACTTTACGGGTATAAAAATGTTATTCTTTGAATACTTGATTAAGGAAGTTCGCTTGTCATGTTTTGGGATTTTTGTCAGATTTTCGGAATCCTCTGGCTTTATCCATTTGAATGCCTTAAAAAATTTGCCCATTGACCCCATTTTCTTTTTATAAATCTTTTACATGTATAATGATAAGCCATCTGTAAAGTCTTATAAAATTTTAATTATTTTTAATAGTTTTGAGAACTTAAACTTGTCAATGATAAAGCTATGAAAAGTCAAGAGAATATTTTCCCGCCAAAATTTCATTGGCTAATATCTCGAAAACAAGCAGATTGACCTATATATTTTTTTTGCTCTTTTGATTCCTTTATTAATTCCCTATCAATATAAACTAGTGTTTTGAAAAGTTAATTATTTGAAACTGAGAAGCGAACTCCCTTAAAAGATCTGATGTTGTGTGTCCGAAAATAAACTTGTCAGCGTGACTCTGAGTTCTTATAAAAAAAAGGCTAGCATACACATAGTTTTTTGTTATCCTGACTTTAATTTCATTGTTTTGATTGGATTATCTGGGGGAAATAGTTTGAAAAGAAAATCTTAACTCTGAATGACCTTTCCTTAATACGATTCGGATTTATGTTCATTATTCGTTTTCTATGAAAGCACGAAGTCATTTTCATTAAAGATATGACCAAAAACGTACAATATATCCAAACAACAACGCACTAAAATATACCTGAATTCTAAATGATACCAGAATGATCTCAAGAACAGACATTAAATTCAAACAGCAACACATCATAGCGTTTTTTAATGAACATGCAATAAATATTTACTTTCAAAACTAAGTCCTAGGCAAACGTAACAAAGCAACTCAATTTGACAAAAATAGTGCACTTACTTTTTTTCAACAGTAGTTACTGCATCAATTTTTATCAGTTAGTAATGTGGATTTAAAAAATTAAAATCAAGGTTCAAATCACATTCCCGCAATAGTTTATCATTGACAATTTGAATTTTAAAAAGGAAACATGATAATTCAATTTTCAAACCCGCAGTTTTAGGTGTTTTCTATGTGTACGTATAGATCTTATACTCAGTAATATAAAACATATCACTAGTATTCCATTATCATGGACAATTTAAAAACGGTTTGTCCTTTAAAAATCCAACCATGAATATGTAAAAAAATAAGACTACATTACAATTATAGTACTTGAATTTAGTTATCCCTGTTCAGCTGTCTGGGCCTTTGACATGGGGCCTTCTTTGTAGAAGTTATTTATAAAAGCATGTCGCACCAAGATAAAGTTTGTTAATATTTCCCAAAGGAATCAGATATCCAAAGATAATATTTTGATATTGAACGTAACTTGTTATGTTAAGGATCGTGAATTATCACCTGATATATTTTGTTAAATAAAAAAAAAAAAGACAATGTTGCAACTCATCGTCTTAATGTAATTTTGTCGCTCCGTGTAGATCTTCATATACAACCCTACATAATATTTGAGTTGATACTGATAGTTTCTGGTGAAATTAAATCAAGAGATCTGCACTGGAAGCATATTTTTTTTCCATCTTTGATTTGGATAAGATTAAAACCGCTTCTTCTTCGGCGTTAACAATGTCCTCTTGTAATATTTATATACTGCCGCTTTTATTACCAATATTAAAGCAGTTAGAAGTTAAATCATTTCCACAACCATATGTATTATAAAAACTCTGGCCATCCGATGTCCGCGAACAATATAAAACAATGTTATTTTTTTTTAAAGTTACGAAAGGGAGAATCATAACTCACAAATAGAAGAAAGATGGACAAAATCATAACAAAAACGAGAAACGACGCAAATACAAACAACAGTCCATAAAACACTGCACAAAAGACTGAGGAACACAAATTGTGGTATTCTCGGGTGCTCCGGAAGGGCAAGCAGATCCTGGCGTTCACGTCGCACCTGTTAGCAATATCCCTGAAAACCATTCAAACTAACGTCAAATTAAAGGATATCATTTTTTGTAAACAAATATTCCGAAAAATCATATGTGTTTATTGTTTCTTCCCTTCTTGCTGTTACTTTATATCAACCTCGTACATGTACTTTGTTTGGCCTTTTAACTTTTTTTGAATCGAGCGACTAATGAGTCTTTTGTAGACGAAACGCGCGTCTGGCGTACAAAATTTCAATCCTGGTATCTATAATGAGTTTATTTCCATGAACTTTGTCAAAATATTAAAAAGAAATATAACGATACAAAAATAAGATACATTTCCAAGTTATCAATACAAATAGGCGTTTGTGATCAAATTGATTTACTCGTACCTATACTGTCTTACGTAAACAATACTTATCTATACTTGAAATAGTATTCCATAGCATTTAATGGGAAAACTTATTTGGTTATATAACAGTTACCTTGACGGAACCTTACGGCCTATTTTATGATATCAAAGTGATTGCGAAATGAAATCGATTAAGTCACCAGTATGACATTACCACATAATTCTTAAATATTCAAATCTACCAATTGATACTTAAACGATATCGTTTAAAACAATTACAATAGATAACCGAAAAAATGTGGCGAGATAACAAACAAAACAACCTGTTACGCTTAAATTATAGATGGAGAAGATCTTTCTAACAGTTTGAATTGATTTGATTTGACTCTTGCAGTGTAAATGAATTAGAATGTGCAAGAAAAGTTCCAAGACTACACTACATACCTGGATATCTTGTCGTACAAACTACTCCCGTGTGTTCATTTCGTGACCTAAATATAAGAGGGACTTTGTGTTTAACAAAGATTAAGAGCTTGGTCACAGTGCAAGTGTCTTGTTTGGACTAATGTATCACCTGATTTTCTTTTAAAATAAATGTTTTGACGGACTTGCTTTTTCATATATTGAAAACATAACTTATCAGTTTTAATTTCTTTACTTTATATCGGTGTTTATCTTCGAGAGAAAACACAATTATTAATGGGTTAGTAATGCACGAAAGTCAATGTACTACTATATCTGCCCGAACCTAACGTTATTATGTCAATATTTGGTAGTGATAACGAGCGTAAAAGGTTTAATTATGTTATCAGGACTCGTACTGATAGTGCTTTATTAAGTGGGTGGCCGAAATTAGCGGTTTATGTCGTGTTCACACTCGTGTTCTTTTCACAAAGACTATCATCCTCTTTAGGTGAAATGATCATATCAAATTTTGAATAAGATGGTGTTTGTAATAGTTTTTTGCGGGTTAAATCAACATATATATCCATGATACCGTATTGTTGTTATTTGGACACACACAAAAAAAAAAAAAGATAAAATGCTACAATATTCAGATTTTGTTCTTAAATGAGGGTATCATGGATGGGGTCCTTCAATTCTGTATTCTCTAATTTTTTAATAATTTCTTTATAAATTTTGCTTATTATTCTCCAATTTTATATTTTATCACTCCATTATTCTCTTTTTTTTTAATTTATTTTTTTGCCTTTTTTCTCTTTTTTATTCTTTAGGCCCATTTTTGTGTATGATTGGCCCATTATTCTTGATTCTGTAAACCCCATCCAGACCCTCTTATATACATGTAACAGGTAATCATAATAATTATAATGATAATTATGTTTAAAGTATCAAGATTGAGAATAATAATAATAGCATAAAAATAATACTAGTAACAGATTACTGTCTATTCCTAAATCAATAATTTGAAAAAGAAGAAAGTGTCTAAAACTACGTTGAACGAAGCTGTAACGGTGAAAACTACGTCTATTTCTACGTGTTATCAATCATATGCCTACGGGATTTTAATCGAAATTTCAAACATGTTACGTTTTATTCTTTGTTTGAAAGACGTAAACAATGATAGAATGTATTACTTTGAAAACTTCATAATACCAAAAGAGCCTATGAAACCGAAGTATGTCCAGTGCACGATGTTTTGTCGATATTGTCAACATCGCAATGTCTACTTTATCGTGTCATTATTGTGTTTACATTGTATCCAATCTATATATATATATATATATATATGTACCTACCTTGTGTTTACATCGTTCACATCGTATACATCGTGATGTTGACAATATCGTTTCAACATCGTGTTTATGTTGTATATATAGAGTCTATACATTTCTGTTTACATCGTATACATCGCAATGTTAACAATATCGTGTCAACATCGTGTTTATATTGTATATCGAGTCTATACCTTTTTGTTTACATCGTTCTCATCGTATACATCGCGATGTTGACAATATCGTGTTTACATCGTTTACATCGTTAACATTGTATTAACGTTGTGTAACAAGTCTATACCTTTGTGTTTATATCGTTCACATCGTATACATCGCAATGTTAACAATATCGTGTCAACATCGTATTTATGTTGTATATCGAGTCTATACCTTTTTGTTTACATCGTTCTCATCGTATACATCGTGATGTTGACAATATCGTGTTTACATCGTTCACATCGTCAACATCGTATAAATGTTGTGTACCAAGTCTATACTTTTGTGTTTACATCGTTCACATCGTATACATCGTGATTTTGACAATATCGTGTCAACATTGTGTTTATGTTGTATATAGAGTCTATACTTTTCTGTTTACGTCGTTCACATCGTATACATCGCAATGTTAACAATATCGTGTCAACATCGTGTTTATGGTGTATGTAGGGTCTATATCTTTCTGTTTACATCGTTGACATCGTATACATCGTGATGTTGACAATATCGTGTCAACATCGTGTTTATGTTGTATATAAAGTATATACCTTTCTGTTTACATCGTTCACAACGTATAAACCCGAAGCCGGGAATGTCACATTCCCCTGTCTGAAACCTGAATTACATATATATTACTGGTTATCCCTGTCCTTTTTTTTCCAATACCAGGTATTTGTTAAACATTCACCACGCAGTATATATATTCAGTACATGTTTATTATTTCTTGATATTTTGTGTAATTCTTTTAAATACAAGTTTTCTATTTTTCAAATATTTTCTTTTCTTCATTAATATTTTCAATAAAGTTTTTAGATTTCATGTATACCGTTTGTATATATTTTTTAACAACAATCAATACTGAAAAACCAACTTGATATTTTCCGCATATGTGAAGGATTTTATAATTTGCTGTGAAAATAATTCTATCATATATGCAATAATTTGTAATAGCACTTTAAGAAGTTACTTAAGTATTGAATGTGTAAATAGCGTGGTTATAAATTAAAAACATATTATTGACGGATACACGTCATTATTTTCCCTCTGAGAGCCTCTTACATTCTTTTTAAAAAAGTGTATTGTATAGCTTAAGACTACCTCACATAGTAACGTTTGCTATGATGACGTTGTTGATGTTCCAATTGGGGTAAAACATGTAGTATATCCCGGCAGTTTTCTGAATATATACTGACATCTCCGTGTTGTTATCCAATTACAAAAATTGGCACATTTGTAATCCATAAAATATCGTTAATAAATTGTAATATATCGATGTAAACGATGTAAACATTCTATTACATTTCAAACATTATAGATAATGTTGACACCATATCGTGCACACTACAATGCAAACGATGTAAACACGATATTGATAATGCTTTGTGTATATCGTAATGTTAACGATGTCAACGATGTAAACAGTATATAAGAGTTGTTACAGTGTAAACGATGTTGACAATATATCTTGTTAGCATTATTAATATCGCAATGTAAACGATGTAAACACTACATCGTTACTACATCGTATACATCGCGATGTATACGATGTAAACGATGTTAACAGTATACAACAGTTGTTACAACGTAAACAATGTTGACACAATATAGTGTTAACATTGTTGGTATCGCGATGTAAACGATGTAAACACGATATCTTTACAACATTGTATACATCGCGATGTTAACGATGTCAACGATGTAAACAATATATAAGAGTTCATACAATGTAAACGATGTTGACACGATATCGTGTTAACATTGTAAATATCGCGATGTCGACAATATTGTTTTAACATTGTGCACTGGACATGGATGATGAAACCACAGAAGGTCGGTACGTGTTAAAGCTTTTTATATAAAGATCGAATAACAGCATGCAGTTCTAAAACATTCTTACAGGGAAAGCATGCGGTTGTTTGTTTGTTGTTTTTTTTTTTTAGGAAACTTGGAATACAATACTTTATATGTCTGTGCAACCCAATAAAAAGTGTATGTACTTTAAAATCAATTTAGATAAGCGATCATTCTGTTGATATTACATGGACTGTACATGTGTAGTAGATTTCTTTTATCTGATGTATAAACAGTGTACATTTTGTATGTTTAAGGGGAATAGGAACATGTGCACACAATTTCATTTGTCTATTCTAAATCAGACTGCATGTATCTTGCAGAAAATATTACAGAACAATTATTAATACCAGTACGTGAGTCCTTATACTAAGTCTGAACAAGGCAGTATTTGTATTTTTGTACTCGACTGCACTGATTTGTACTCGACCATTCTGAATAAGTCTGAACTTTACTGGAAACTACTCGACACCAATCGTAACCATACTCGACTGTACTGATTTGTACTCGACCCTAATCTGGACCATACTGAAAAGTCTGAACTCGTATTCAACCAGGCTGAAACAGTCTTAACCCATTCTCGACCTGTACTTGTCCTTTACTTAACCAGTTATCGACCTGTACTTGTCCTTTACTTAACCAGTTATCGACCTGTACTTGTCCTTTACTTAACCAGTTATCGACCTGTACTTGTCCTTTACTTAACCAGTTATCATCATGTTTTAAAAATACTCGATCAAAGGACTTTAAGGTCTGAACCATATTGAACCAAAGTCTGAACCATATAAAAATAAGGAGATGTGGTATGATTGTCAGTGAGACAACTATCCAGCAGAGTTCAAATGAAGTGGATGTAAGCAATTCTGGGCAAACCGTGTACGGCCTTCAATAATGAGAAAACCCATACCATGCAGTCGACTATAAAAGGCCCCGACATGAAAAGTATGAAACATTTCAGTTGAGAAAACTAACGGCCTGATTTAAAACTAAACGATTTACGAAAAACAAATATGACAGACACGAACCAACGACATCCACTGAACTACAACTACAGGCTCCTGACTTGGGACAGGCACATAAAGAATGTGGCGGGGTTCAACATGTTTGAAGGCGCCAACCCTCGCCTAACCCCTAAACCATACTCGACCAAAGTCTGAACCTTACTCGACCAATAAACCTCTGTTTTATCAATCTTGAAAGTATATCTATGATTAATTCAACAATAAACCACTTATTTTTACATTGATTATTTACTCTTATCTACATAGTACCTCTTGGTCAAATTTCAAGCCAAGGAAAACAAATCTTGTGAAAAAAAAGATTCTAAATAGAAAAAATAAGAGAGATTGATTAAGAATAGGTCGAGAATTGTTAAGATTGTTCGAGTTCAGACTTGGTCGAGTATGATTCAGACTCTCAAAAATGGTTAAGAACTTGTTGAGTACAAGTTCAGACTAATAAGTTTGGTTCAGACTACAGTCGAGCAATATCGAGTAAAATTCAGATCAATTCAGAATGATAATTATGTGTAAAGTATTAAGAATTGAAGATAATAATAATAGCATAAAAGATAATAAAAGTTACTGGCTATTCCTATAAATCAATAAATTGCTATGAACAATTTGAAAAAAAGAAAGTGTCTAAAACTATTAAGTTGAACGAAGCTGTGACGGTGAAACTACGTCTATTTCTACGTCTTTTCAACCATATGCCTACAGGACTTTTTCAAACATGTTACGTTTGATTTTGTCTTTCGGATGACGTAAACAATGATAGAATATATCACTTTAAAAATATCATAGTATCAAAATAACATATGAAACCAAAGAAGATTGATGTTTAACATTTATATAACAAGATCGAATAACAACATGCAGTTCTAAAAACATTTTGAAAGGCTTAGCCACAGGACAAAAATCTTGTTCAAAGCATGCGGTTTTTAAATGAAACTTGGAATACAATATTTTATATGTCTCTGCAACCCAATAAAAAGTGTATGTACTTTAAAATTAATATAGATAAGCGATCGTTCTGTGGATAATATATGGACTGTGCAGTAGATTTCTTTTATCTGATGTATATTGTGTACATTGTGTATGTTTAAGGGGAATAGGAACATGTACGCACGATTTCTAGTGCCTATACTAAAGCAGAAAATTATACAGTAAAATTATTAATACGAGTCTGTGAGTCCTTACTCTGGAACAAGGTGGCCACCAAATAGAAACCATTTCGCGGACTGATTCGGTCCACAAAAAGTTCTTCTACAGCTAAAACGGCGATTTACATATTTGTTAATCTATGTCATGAAATCTCCATTATATGATTGCATGTGCTTGTCAGTCCATTTATGTTTATATTTATGTGTATATCGGGTCATATGACATCGGCATTTTTCGAAGATAATCTCGATGGTTAATCAGATGTCGTGATGTCCCCGAAATGCTGGTACAAATCTAGGCATTTTAGATATGCTCTTTCGGACTTTTTGTAATATGTTTTATTATGTTATTATTCAAATATGAGAGTTTGAGTCAAATCGGTGACATGAATTCGAGAGCTAATGCCCTGAGGTACAGGTACACATAAAATTATGTGCTAAGCGTAGTGTTAGTGTGTCGTATTCTAAAGAAATAATTTGTGCATATGACATAGATCTTGTTTTTGTTTTTAATGGTTATACCAACCCCAAAAATTATTTTCATACTCAAGGTTGATAATATAGAAAAAAGATGTAAAGTATGTGCGATTGTTGACAATGCTTTATGTGTAGTTAGATGGCTCAAACTCAGACGCCAAAAAAATCTTGTCATTTGTGTACGTTTTTATATATCCTTGACTTTCGAATGCTTATATTTGATCGTCCTATATTAAGGAAAACTAGAGGCTCTAAAGAGCCTGTGTCGCTCACCTTGGTCTATGTGCATATTAAACAAAGGACACAGATGGATTCATGACAAAATTGTGTTTTGGTGATGGTGATGTGTTTGTAGATCTTACTTTACTGAACATTCTTGATGCTTCCAATTATCTCTATCTATAATGAACTTGGCCCAGTAGTTACAGTGGAAAATATTTTGTAAAATTTACAAAATTTACAAAATTTATGAAAATTGTAAAAATGACTATAAAGGGCAATAACTCCTTCAGGGTCAATTGACAATTTTGGTCATGTTGACTTATTGTAGATCTTACTTTGCTGTACATTATTGCTGTTTACAGTTTATCTCTATCTATAATAATATTCAAGATAATAACCAAAAGCTGCAAAATTTTCTTAAAATTACTAATTCAGGGCAGCAACCCAACAACGTGTTGCCTGATTGGTCTGAAAATTTAAGGGCAGATAGATCTTGACCTAATGAACAATTTTATCCTCGTCAGATTTGCTCTAAATGCTTTGGTTTCAGAGATATGAGCCAAAACTGCATTTTACCCTATGTACTATTTTTAACCATGTCGGCCATCTTGGTTCGCGGGCAGGGTCATCGGACATTTTTTTAAACTAGATACCCTAATGATGATTGTGGACAAGTTTGGTTAATTTTGTCTTAGTAGTTTCAGAGGAGAAGATTTTGTAAAGATTACAAAATTTACAAAAATGGTTAAAATTGACTATAAAGGGCAATAACTCCTTAAGGGGTCAACTGACCATTTTGGTCAAGTTGACTTATTTATAGATCTTACTTTGCTGAACATTATTGCTGTTTACAGTTTATCTCTATCTATAATAATATTCAAGATAATAACCAAAAGCTTCAAAATTTTCTTAAAATTACCAATTTAGTGGCAGCAATCCAACAACAGGTTCTCCGATTCATCTGAAAATTTCAGGGCAGATAGATCTTGACCTAATAAATAATTTTACCCTATGTCAGATTTGCTCTAAATGCTTTGGTTTCAGAGTTATAAGCCAAAATATACATTTTACCCTATGTTCTATTTTTAGCCATGGCGGCCATCTTGGTTGGTTTGGCAGGTCACCGGACACAATTTTAAACTAGATACCCCAATGATGATTGTGGCCAAGTTTGGTTAAATTGGCCCAGTAGTTTCAGAGGAGAAGATTTTGTAAAGATTACAAAATTTACAAAAATGGTTAAAATTGACTATAAAGGGCAATAACTCCTTAAGGGTCAACTGACCATTTTGGTCAAGTTGACTTATTTGTACATCTTACTTTGCTGAACATTATTGCTGTTTACAGTTTATTTCTATCTATAATAATATTCAAGATAATAACCAAAAGCTTCAAAATTTTCTTAAAATTACCAATTTAGTGGCAGCAACCCAACAACAGGTTCTCCAATTCATCTGAAAATTTCAGGGCAGATAGATCTTGACCTAATAAACAATTTTACCCATGTCAGATTTGCTCTAAATGCTTTGGTTTCAGAGTTATAAGCCAAAATATACATTTTACCCTATGTTCTATTTTTAGCCATGGCGGCCATCTTGGTTGGTTTGGCAGGTCACCGGACACAATTTTTAAACTAGATACCCCAATGATGATTGTGGCCAAGTTTGGTTAAATTTGGCCCAGTAGTTTCAGAGGAAGATTTTTGTAAAGATTACAAAATTTACAAAAATGGTTAAAATTGACTATAAAGGGCAATAACTCCTTAAGGGTCAACTGACCATTTTGGTCAAGTTGACTTATTTGTACATCTTACTTTGCTGAACATTATTGCTGTTTACAGTTTATCTCTATCTATAATAATATTCAAGATAATAACCAAAAGCTTCAAAATTTTCTTAAAATTACCAATTTAGTGGCAGCAACCCAACAACAAGTTCTCCGATTCATCTGAAAATTTCAGGGCAGATAGATCTTGACCTAATAAACAATTTTACCCCATGTCAGATTTGCTCTAAATGCTTTGGTTTCAGAGTTATAAGCCAAAATATACATTTTACCCTATGTTCTATTTTTAGCCATGGCGGCCATCTTGGTTGGTTTGGCAGGTCACCGGACACAATTTTTAAACTAGATACCCCAATGATGATTGTGGCCAAGTTTGGTTAAATTTGGCCCAGTAGTTTCAGAGGAGAAGATTTTGTAAAGTTAACGACGACGGACGACGACGGACGACGACGGACGACGACGGACGACGGACGACGGACGCCAAGTGATGAGAAAGCTCACTTGGCCCTTCGGGCCAGGTGAGCTAAAAAACACTGAGTGCAAAATGTAACTAGCTATGATGAAAACAATTATAAGTATATGTCTCTATCAAGCCCTTCCTGTTACTGTTACACCCTCCAATGATCATGCCAAAATTGTAAGTACATGTCCTATAAAGCCCTTCCTGTAGATCTTTAGATGTTATTCTGTTTTCGGCGGAAACTAAGCCATAATTTTATTCATAATACACCACCTGCACTTTATTATTTCAATCAATGACACTCTACCATTTATATAGAAGCTTGTAGATAAAAAAAATATAATCATTTGTGCAACTCTATACTAACGTCTTCTCTAAAAACTTAAAATTGTTTTGTAAAAATTTGTACTACCGTGTTATTTCTGGATCGTTATTTTTTTGTTTGTCATTTCGTCGTTTTTCCTGTTGGTAATGATGTCCATTTTGATTGAATTTGGTTTTATGGCCCATTATAATCTTCTTCCTTTTTTTAGCTCACCTGGCCCAAAGGGCCAAGTGAGCTTTTCTCATCACTTGGCGTCCGTCGTCCGTCGTCCGTCGTCGTCCGTCGTCGTCCGTCGTCGTTAACTTTTACAAAAATCTTCTCCTCTGAAACTACTGGGCCAAATTTAACCAAACTTGGCCACAATCATCATTGGGGTATCTAGTTTAAAAATTGTGTCCGGTGACCTGCCAAACCAACCAAGATGGCCGCCATGGCTAAAAATAGAACATAGGGTAAAATGTATATTTTGGCTTATAACTCTGAAACCAAAGCATTTAGAGCAAATCTGACAGGGTAAAATTGTTTATTACGTCAAGATCTATCTGCCCTGAAATTTTCAGATGAATCGGAGAACCTGTTGTTGGGTTGCTGCCACTAAATTGGTAATTTTAAGAAAATTTTGAAGCTTTTGGTTATTATCTTGAATATTATTATAGATAGAGATAAACTGTAAACAGCAATAATGTTCAGCAAAGTAAGATCTACAAATAAGTCAACTTGACCAAAATGGTCAGTTGACCCTTAAGGAGTTATTGCCCTTTATAGTCAATTTTAACCATTTTTGTAAATTTTGTAATCTTTACAAAATCTTCTCCTCTGAAACTACTGGGCCAAATTTAACCAAACTTGGCCACAATCATCATTGGGGTATCTAGTTTAAAATTGTGTTCGGTGACCTGCCAAACCAACCAAGATGGCTGCCATGGCTAAAAATAGAACATAGGGTAAAATGTATATTTTGGCTTATAACTCTGAAACCAAAGCATTTAGAGCAAATCTGACAGGGATAAAATTGTTTATTAGGTCAAGATCTATCTGCCCTGAAATTTTCAGATGAATCGGAGAACCTGTTGTTGGGTTGCTGCCACTAAATTGGTAATTTTAAGAAAATTTTGAAGCTTTTGGTTATTATCTTGAATATTATTATAGATAGAGATAAACTGTAAACAGCAATAATGTTCAGCAAAGTAAGATCTACAAATAAGTCAACTTGACCAAAATGGTCAGTTGACCCTTAAGGAGTTATTGCCCTTATAGTCAATTTTAACCATTTTTGTAAATTTTGTAATCTTTACAAAATCTTCTCCTCTGAAACTACTGGGCCAAATTTAACCAAACTTGGCCACAATCATCATTGGGGTATCTAGTTTAAAAATTGTGTCCGGTGACCTGCCAAACCAACCAAGATGGCCGCCATGGCTAAAAATAGAACATAGGGGTGAAATGTATATTTTGGCTTATAACTCTGAAACCAAAGCATTTAGAGCAAATCTGACACGAGTAAAATTGTTAATCAGGTCAAGATCTATCTGCCCTGAAATTTTCAGATGAATCGGAGAACCTGTTGTTAGGTTGCTGCCACTAAATTGGTAATTTTAAGAAAATTTTGAAGCTTTTGGTTATTATCTTGAATATTATTATAGATAGAGATAAACTGTAAACAGCAATAATGTTCAGCAAAGTAAGATCTACAAATAAGTCAACTTGACCAAAATGGTCAGTTGACCCTTTAAGGAGTTATTGCCCTTTATAGTCAATTTTAACCATTTTTGTAAATTTTGTAATCTTTACAAAATCTTCTCCTCTGAAACTACTAAGACAAAATTAACCAAACTTGTCCACAATCATCATTAGGGTATCTAGTTTAAAAATGTGTCCGATGACCCCACCCGCGAACCAAGATGGCCGACATGGTTAAAAATAGTACATAGGGTAAAATGCAGTTTTGGCTCATATCTCTGAAACCAAAGCATTTAGAGCAAATCTGATGAGGATAAAATTGTTCATTAGGTCAAGATCTATCTGCCCTTAAATTTTCAGACCAATCAGGCAACACGTTGTTGGGTTGCTGCCCTGAATTAGTAATTTTAAGAAAATTTTGCAGCTTTTGGTTATTATCTTGAATATTATTATAGATAGAGATAAACTGTAAACAGCAATAATGTACAGCAAAGTAAGATCTACAATAAGTCAACATGACCAAAATTGTCAATTGACCCTGAAGGAGTTATTGCCCTTTATAGTCATTTTTACAATTTTCATAAATTTTGTAAATTTTGTAAATTTTACAAAATATTTTCCACTGTAACTACTGGGCCAAGTTCATTATAGATAGAGATAATTGGAAGCATCAAGAATGTTCAGTAAAGTAAGATCTACAAACACATCACCATCACCAAAACACAATTTTGTCATGAATCCATCTGTGTCCTTTGTTTAATATGCACATAGACCAAGGTGAGCGACACAGGCTCTTTAGAGCCTCTAGTTATGTTTTATAAATATACAAATGATAGCGTGACGTTAAGGATGTTCGCTGCTCTTGTTTTTACTTTTGTCAGATATTCGGAATTCTCTATAGATCTTACTTTCTGAACATTATTGCTGTTTACAGTTTATCTCTATCTATAATAATATCAAGATAATAACCAAAAGCTTCAAAATTTTCTTAAAATTACCAATTTAGTGGCAGCAATCCAACAACAGGTTCTCCGATTCATCTGAAAATTTCAGGGCAGATAGATCTTGACCTAATAAATAATTTTACCCTATGTCAGATTTGCTCTAAATGCTTTGGTTTCAGAGTTATAAGCCAAAATATACATTTTACCCCTATGTTCTATTTTAGCCATGGCGGCCATCTTGGTTGGTTTGGCAGGTCACCGGACACAATTTTAAACTAGATACCCCAATGATGATTGTGGCCAAGTTTGGTTAAATTTGGCCCAGTAGTTTCAGAGAAGATTTTGTAAAGATTACAAAATTTACAAAAATGGTTAAAATTGACTATAAGGGCAATAACTCCTAAGGGTCAACTGACCATTTTGGTCAAGTTGACTTATTTGTACATCTTACTTTAAAAACCACTGAGTGCAAAATGTAACTAGCTATGATGAAAACAATTATAAGTATATGTCTCTATCAAGCCCTTCCTGTTACTGTTACACCCTCCAATGATCATGCCAAAATTGTAAGTACATGTCCTATAAAGCCCTTCCTGTAGATCTTTAGATGTTATTCTGTTTTCGGCGGAAGCTAAGCCATAATTTTATTCATAATACATCACCTGCACTTTATTATTTCAATCAATGACACTCTACCATTTATATAGAAGCTTGTAGATAAAAAAATATAATCATTTGTGCAACTCTATACTAACGTCTTCTCTAAAAACTTAAAATTGTTTTGTAAAAATTTGTACTACCGTGTTATTTTGGATCGTTATTTTTTTGTTTGTCTTTTCGTCGTTTTTCCTGTTGGTAATGATGTTGCCCATTTTGATTGAATTTGGTTTTTATGGCCCATTATAATCTTCTTCCTCTTTTTTATGTTTTATAAATATACAAATGATAGCGTGACGTTAAGGATGTTCGCTGCTCTTGTTTTTTACTTTTTGTCAGATATTCGGAATTCTCTAGTTTTATCCATTATGATATAGTGCCAATAAAAATTTTGCCTCCTAACCCCTATTTTTCTTTTCACAATTTTATTACATATTATTTAAAAAGCCATTTTTCAAAACCTTAAAAAATCCTTGTTATTTTTTCATAGTTTTTGAGAAACAAGTTGCCAATGTTAAATGTATGAATAACCTAGAGTGAATCAGCTCCTGCCAAAATCTCAATTGATTATATCTCAAAAACGAGGACACGTACCGTTCATTTTTTTCTGCTTTTTAAGTTCCCTTATGTATATACTATCATTTTATTACAGTCTTTTAAAAAGCTTGTTATTTTGAAACAGAGGAGCGAACATCCTTAAAGTAGTATATGACACTAAAATAATTGTGCCTGACGCTGAACTGTTGAATGAAGTTGAATGAACTTGAGCTTACCGGTCTTATTAATCGTTATGTTCATTTATAACATGACTACATTGATGCGGTGTACTCGATCTAGCTGGTTGACCTCTGATTTCCCGATCTTTTTTCTCAGGACGTTCCTGGTGTTAGCGTAACCAGAAATCAGCATATAACTCAACAAAGACTTTGCACCCATATATCATATGATTATGGTATGTAGACTGCTGCTTGTCTTTTGGTTGTTTTTCCGTTTTTCGCAATGACGCTGTCAGTTCGTTTTCGACTTTTTCGACTATTCCTTTTATTTCTTCCGCCTCTCTTTACAATGGATCTATTAATTCTTTTGTATAGATTTAATGTTCTCAAGTAACTAGTTCAACCAAACGAGAATGTGCATGTTCAAAATCAGTCACTTCATGGTGGTTGTCTCAATTATCTCTTACTATATATTAACGAAAAAAACCTGTGGAATATACTTCAATGAGACAGAAGACACAAACAACCAAACAAGGTCTGATTTCTATTCCTTAAGTAATTTGATATCGATGTCTATTTTATGAGTACCTTCTCTAAACATGAGTGAAATAGAGCTTATCATAAACATTGTTTTTAATGTTAAGACCGTATTCTTACTCCCGGATTATGTGAGTGCTGTTTAAACGACGGATACCCAACATCTTTAAAGGAATAATCTATCCTGAACTTATCTGAATAAATAAAACTTTGCAGAGAGAGGCGAAAGATACCAAAAGGGATATTCGAACTCACAAGTCGAAATCAAACTGACAATGCCATGGCGAAAAACGACCAAAAGACAAACAAAAGTACAAAAATCACATTAAAGAAAACTAAAGATAGAGCAACACAAACACCACCAAAATCCGGAGGTGATCTACGGTGCTCCGGAGAGTAAGCAGATCCTGCTCCACATGTGGCACCGTCGTGTTGATCACGTCAGTACAACAGTTCCCAATAAATATAGATAAAAATAAATCACTCGACAAGAATTTTTATTTTCAAAGCGTAAAATACACACAAATTAATTAACAAAACAGCAGATTTCAAATTCGAAAAATATCACATTTATTAAAGCAGGAGGTATAATAAAAGCTATTATCTGGACTTCGAAGCTGTAAAAATAGTATTCAAAAACCAAGTTAGTAAAATTAATGTTAGGTTTTTTTGACAGTTTTGCAAATGCAAATTGTGTGTAGCCCTAAAGAAAATATTTAAGCCAAATTAAAAAAAAAATTAGTACTGATATCTGATAGACAAATGTCTGATAAATATTTAAAGGCTGTTCTTGACAATTTTATAATACATTTTGATTTTCAAATTTAGTGGACCAGAAGTTGTCTTATCATACATTCTCCTTTGTCATCATGCACTGTTAAAGTTTGATCTTAAATTTATCATCGAACTAAGACCGACAACGATTTGATTTTTAACTCAGTATGATAAAAACAAAAGTCATAGTTTTCTCTTAGATCCCGAGAATTTCAATGAATTTAAAAATATATATCATGTATCTTGACAACAAAAAATCTAGGAAGGACATACAAGATTTATTCTAGCAAAGACATATATGAAAAATCAAATGACAAAATTATATTCAATGTAAATTCAACTATACAACATCATTAAAGTCATTCTAAAACTAGTCTGTTACAAAATTTAAAAAGAATTGACGGAAATGTTTGCATAAACATCAAGTTCTGAATTTTAAAAAATCACTAAGAAAGAGAATTACTAAAATCACTCATGGGATAATTGCAAGGTTGATAGGATCCAACGTTCTTATATCAGCTTCGGCGTTTTGCATTTGCGCCAATATGCACTTCATTTGCGCCAATTTATTTTTTATTTGCGCCAAATGTTTTCATTTGCGCCATTAATTTTTTCATTTGCGCCAATTTCCAGGTAAACACAAGTCATGAGACGTATAAGTTGTACAGATTTTATATAATTACAAACATCAGTACCCCTTGCTCACCACGGGAGTGGAAGTGGGATTTCTAGCAGAATAAGTTTATTGTTAAAGTTTCTAAAACTATATTACACGTAAAATAGCACATTTTTTCAAATAAAACAGTAACAGTATATGACGTCAAAAGCAAATTTGCATATTTACAAGTCTGAGTATTTGTATGCAACATCTCTGATGAACTGCGACCTTGTGATATCTTTTCTACAATACATCCGATACTTTTCACTAACAAAGTTCTTTTTTTCCTTTTCATGTTTTCTTACGGCTGCTGACATGTCGAGAGATCTGAATTTTACATAAGTTGTTGCCTGGATTTCTTTTATGACATCCATAAAAATCTAAATATTCGGGTGGTGTGAGTAAAACTGTTCATGGTAGTGCGGGTGAAACGATTCAGGGCCGTTGTTTGTTCTTTTATAGTCTAAAATGTATCAGATCTTAACTGTTCAAATTAAATTGGCTCAAATGAAAAATTAATGATTGGCACAAATGAAAACTTTGTTTTGGCGCAAATGAAAAAAATGATATTTTCAAAATTGGCGCAAATGTCCATCAGCTTATATAAATCAGTGAAAACAACTGATATTTGTACACCCGCACAATATATTCATCAAGCCAGAAAAACAGCATTTTAATTAACTTTATTGGCAATGCAGAACACAAAAACACAGGTACTTGTACCTTTATCAAACTGAAGGAATTATGACAATTTTAATCAATTCAATATTCTGAAAACACTGAAACTATAAATTATTATTAAATCATACTAATCTAAATATCTTATTAAAATCATTAGAGAATTCATGAAATATAATATTAGGGATGTAAATCT
Source organism: Mytilus coruscus (assembly GCA_017311375.1). Taxonomy (NCBI): domain Eukaryota; kingdom Metazoa; phylum Mollusca; class Bivalvia; order Mytilida; family Mytilidae; genus Mytilus; species Mytilus coruscus. Next base: position 61,385,501 of record CM029607.1, on the reverse strand, counting down.
CCCGTTCAACCAATATCAATAAGGATTCCAGTTTCAACCATTATTACCTGATTTCGCAGTTAAAGAAAGACAACTGAGATTTGTCATATGTGCAATTTATAATTATAATCCTTACGTCACCTCTTATGTACATGTGTATGTTGCATACTCCTATATCGATTTTAATGTATAATGTATATTGTAATTTCGCAAATATGTTCTTTCTCTAATATGGGCAGAATAATAAATCTAGATAAAAAGACAAAATGACAAGGGAAATCAAACACCATCAATTCTATTAAAACAGAAAACACCATGGTTTAAACGAACAACGACAAAACAAAAACAACAAAACACTGCACAGCAAACCAATGCTTTTATTATCTTGTTTACATTTCGAAATTGACATGATTAAAAAAACTTAAGCAGTGCAAAACACATGATACAAAATTAAATCTCGAGGAAGACATATTAAACAAGTTAAATTATTTTGTCTTCTTTGTAATTCACGGGTAAAATTCATTGAATATTGGTTTGTTTTGTCTAAACATTTATTATTTCTAATAATGTATTTTTTTAAACAAATACTACTTTTATTTATGTTTCTAGAAATCTAAAACGCTTATACAATTGGGTCTAAAAATCAACTCACTCTACTTTGTCATGATTAAGATATTAAAAGACAGCGCAATTAGCAGGTTTTGTTTTGGTAGTATAGCGGGTACAGCTATTTCAAAAAGCCATAGAAGCAAACACAGGGTTTGTTCAGCAAGGCAACAAAATACAACATTATATGAAACGAAGAATGTTTTGCACTGTTTCGTTAAGACACAAATATATAAATGTCCTTTTTAAAGTAAATAAAAAGTAACAATTAATATGGAAATATATGTGTGCAAATAGTTTCTCTTTAGAAGTAATTTAAAAATAGAGACTCTTTCTCGTTTTCTAATTCTTTCATGTCTTCTTGAAAACGCTTTTGTATTTGTTTTGGAGTAGATGTACCCAAACAGCTTTCATAACTCCTTGCATCAAATCTTTCAATGATTAAATTTACCTCTGACATACAACTGCTACTTTTGGTTTCTCGACATTTGCCTGAAAATTTGAATACATGTTTTAAATAATTTAGAATGGCATGAAATGGGTTTGTTGTTAGGGTCATTGCGTTTACTAAAATTGGGAACAAAGATTCATTACTTATACTTCAAATATGAAATAAGTTTACTTACATGAAACCTTGACTTTATCTCAGTATGAAGCGGTTGAAACATTTGTCTTTTAATTTTCATAAATTAAATTGATACATTTTGATTTTGTTAAATTGAATCTAAGGTTGTACCTTTTACGGAATTAAATTTACCTGATAAAAATAAGGAGTTGTGGTATGATTGCAAATGAGATATATGTAAGCAATATGTGAATAAATTATAAATATTAAGTAAAATTTCTGTGTGAATATCTTGTTGGTCTATGTTTATTCTACTAACATGCGTGTCAAACATTTAATATTTTGCAATCTATTTTGTTCAATTTACTGAATTTACTTTCATGTTATGGCTGTATGATCAAGAAGAAAGAGTTTTTAAAACAAATACTGCAATGCTGCATTCAAGAAAATCGATTCAACATTTGAATCTGCAAATCAGGAACAGTTTGAAATATCTGATTTAAGGTGGTACCAAACACCTTGACTTAAATTAATTTGGCTCGTTTAATTGTCATTAAATTTTGACAAAATATTTACTTTGACCCTTTGACAAAAATACAAAAAAAAAAACAATGAACCACACACTTTATCGGAAAATTTTCATTGGATAGATAGCAATTTGACAAACACTATTTTTGATCATTGTGAAGCTTAATATTTCTTTACAAATAGAAGGTGATTAAAACGTTCAGCTAATTTTACAGAGTTATCTCCCGTAGTTTTATGTACCACCTTAAAGGCCAATTTTGCTCAAAGTCGTACCTTTTTATTTGGAAAGTTTGAAATATAAATGTTATACTTAAAAAAAGCACCTGTTTTAACAATTAGTAAATATCCGTAAAACTAATATTTTATTCAGCAAACTACATTTTATTGAATACATTTTTGGAACAATATTGTAATTTTGCTTTTTGTATTGGAATGACATCAATGACCAAATGAAATAATTTAACTGAAAGATAATTCATAGCTTGATAAAAGTTAAATTTTGCTTTTTTTAAATAACCTTATTCATTTTTGAAAAGAAACCCAAAATGTCAAAGTCTTTCAAACAAGCAGTTCTGAGTCATCCTAAAGTATATTATGATTTGATTACATAATCGTAGCCTCAAAGTGCACATGGAGTGCGATACTGCAAATCTATGGAAGGTGGAAGGACTTATTGTACGAGGCACGAGTGTAAAATAAATTCAGGAGAAAATCCCACATCTTTGGTAATATCTTAGGTTTAGAAAATAGAAATGCACTAGTCCCTACTGCTTGATCCATTAACATGACAAACAACAGGAACTGTTGATCATTTTAGAGAACATGAGTTTACACCGTGTTTTGTTCAGGGTCGTTACATTCACATACATCTGAAACAATTCACCAAATACTACAGAAAAACTAAAGAATCTTTAATTTCTCAACAGTATTTAGCTGACTAATGTTTGTCTTCTATGATAAACGACAAACTATAAAAGTACGAATGCTAAATTTTCGAATTCATTGTACCAACATTCTTTCCCTAACTTAGAAGTTATATTTGATTTTAACAGTGTTTTTTTTCAGATTGATATTTATTTAGTCGAGTGAAGAATATAAGACTCAGTGAAACAAAATTTGCCTGCAGAAATGTAATTTTATGGCAAATTATATTGATGAAATAGGAAAGGTACAAGAGTGGTCATTGTTGCATTAAACAGCTTTGCTTTTAATTGATACCATGATGTATACATTGACATTATATATCAGGAATAACAGTCTTTTAAGAACATAATCAATTTAAATAATTCTAAATGTGAAGGAAATTAATTTTATAGCAAAAGTTTCATTTATGGTTATGATTATTAGACTTTTCAATTTAAAACGTCTTTTCGATAATCTAGAATATTTTACCAACCATTATCCTATCAACCAAAAAGTTCAGTACTTAAAGAACTCAAATAACCCTTATTTTGAACATACAACGTAAATTGGTCTATACATTTTCATTTCATATTGAATCATTTTCGTGATTGTCCTTGCTAAATATTGATCCAGTTTTTTTTTTGTTCTTTATACTAAGCAACCACAAATCACTCATCCTTCCAAAGTTACATATTTCATGTCTTTTGTTAATATCAATCACATATTTTACATACCGAAATTACTTGTTTCACAACCTTCAACAAGTGTTCCTCGGATTAGATTTAAAACTTTGCAGAGCTTACTGGACCACGGCTTTTCTTTTCGGAATTCGCAACATCTGAAACTGAATTGATAAAGAAATAAAGCATCAAAATATTGAAAGTATATATAGTATGTACACAAAATATCAGTTTAATGACTTTACGGAACAAGTAGCACACCAGTAAAGATATTCACTGTCCGACCTTCATACACGACACTAGCATGACTACATCACACAAGAGTATCATACAACCACAAGATAATGCAATAAGCACTCATCCCTCACCTGACAAAAATAGAAAATATTCAAATTATTAGCAACAGTGGAAGTCATTTTTCGAACACTTAGTAAGATTGTATCCATTTTTGATCTACATCCACTCGGGAAAGTTTTTGGTCAGGTAGTTTAAGGACAACGAAAACCACGACATTAATTTCTTGTAGATGATATTAAAAAAAATAGTACTGATATCTGATAGACAAATGTCTGATAAATATTTAAAGGCTGTTCTTGACAATTTTATAATACATTTTGATTTTCAAATTTAGTGGACCAGAAGTTGTCTTATCATACATTCTCCTTTGTCATCATGCACTGTTAAAGTTTGATCTTAAATTTATCATCGAACTAAGACCGACAACGATTTGATTTTTAACTCAGTATGATAAAACAAAAGTCATAGTTTTCTCTTAGATCCCGAGAATTTCAATGAATTTAAAATATATATCATGTATCTTGACAACAAAAATCTAGGAAGGACATACAAGATTTATTCTAGCAAAGACATATATGAAAAATCAAATGACAAAATTATATTCAATGTAAATTCAACTATACAACATCATTAAAGTCATTCTAAAACTAGTCTGTTACAAAATTTAAAAAGAATTGACGGAAATGTTTGCATAAACATCAAGTTCTGAATTTTAAAAAATCACTAAGAAAGAGAATTACTAAAATCACTCATGGGATAATTGCAAGGTTGATAGGATCCAACGTTCTTATATCAGCTTCGGCGTTTTGCATTTGCGCCAATATGCACTTCATTTGCGCCAATTTATTTTTTTATTTGCGCCAAATGTTTTTTCATTTGCGCCATTAATTTTTTTTCATTTGCGCCAATTTCCAGGTAAACACAAGTCATGAGACGTATAAGTTGTACAGATTTTATATAATTACAAACATCAGTACCCCTTGCTCACCACGGGAGTGGAAGTGGGATTTCTAGCAGAATAAGTTTATTGTTAAAGTTTCTAAAACTATATTACACGTAAAATAGCACTTTTTCCAAATAAAACAGTAACAGTATGACGTCAAAAGCAAATTTGCATATTTACAAGTCTGAGTATTTGTATGCAACATCTCTGATGAACTGCGACCTTGTGATATCTTTTCTACAATACATCCGATACTTTTCACTAACAAAGTTCTTTTTTTCCTTTTCATGTTTTCTTACGGCTGCTGACATGTCGAGAGATCTGAATTTTACATAAGTTGTTGCCTGGATTTCCTTTATGACATCCATAAAAATCTAAATATTCGGGTGGTGTGAGTAAAACTGTTCATGGTAGTGCGAGTGAAACGATTCAGGGCCGTTGTTTGTTCTTTTATAGTCTAAAATGTATCAGATCTTAACTGTTCAAATTAAATTGGCGCAAATGAAAAATTAATGATTGGCACAAATGAAAACTTTGTTTTGGCGCAAATGAAAAAAATGATATTTTCAAAATTGGCGCAAATGTCATAGTATACGCCCATCAGCTTATATTAATCAGTGAAAACAACTGATATTTGTACACCCGCACAATATATTCATCAAGCCAGAAAAAAACAGGATTTTAATTAACTTTATTGGGAATACAGAACACAAAAACACAGGTACTTGTACCTTTATCAAACTGAAGGAATTATGACAACTTTAATCAATTCAAGTATTCTGAAAACACTGAAACTATAAATTATTATTAAATCATACTAATCTAAATATCTTATTAAAATCATTAGAGAATTCATGAAATATAATATTAGGGATGTAAATCTCCCGTTTAACCAATATCAATAAGGATTCCAGTTTCAACCATTATTACCTGATTTCGCAGTTAAAGAAAGACAACTGAGTCATATGTGCAATTTATAATTATAATCCTTACGTCACCTCTTATGTACATGTGTATGTTGCATACTCCTATATCGATTTTAATGTATAATGTATATTGTAATTTCGCAAATATGTTCTTTCTCTAATATGGGTAGAATAATAAATCTAGATAAAAAAGACAAAATGACAAGGGGAAATCAAACACCATCAATTCTATTAAAACAGAAAACACCATGGTTTAAACGAACAACGACAAAAACACTAAAACAAACAACAAAACACTGCACAGCAAACCAATGCTTTTATCTTGTTTACATTTCGAAATTGACATGATTAAAAAAAAAACTTCTTAAGCAGTGCAAAACACATGATACAAAAATTAAATCTCGAGGGAAGACATATTAAACAAGTTAAATTATTTTGTCTTCTTTGTAATTCACGGGGTAAAATTCATTGAATATTGGTTTGTTTTGTCTAAACATTTATTATTTCTAATAATGTATTTTTTTAAACAAATACTACTTTTATTAATGTTTCTAGAAATCTAAAACGCTTATACAATTGGGTCTAAAAATCAACTCACTCTACTTTGTCATGATTAAGATATTAAAAGACAGCGCAATTAGCAGGTTTTGTTTTGGTAGTATAGCGGTACAGCTATTTCAAAAGCCATAGAAGCAAACACAGGGTTTGTTCAGCAAGGCAACAAAATACAACATTATATGAAACGAAGAATGTTTTGCACTGTTTCGTTAAGACACAAATATATAAATGTCCTTTTAAAGTAAATAAAAGTAACAATTAATATGGAAATATATGTGTGCAAATAGTTTCTCTTTAGAAGTAATTTAAAATAGAGACTCTTTCTCGTTTTCTAATTCTTTCATTTCTTCTTGAAAACGCTTTTGTATTTGTTTTGAGTAGATGTACCCAAACAGCTTTCATAACTCCTTGCATCAAATCTTTCAATGATTAAATTTACCTCTGACATACAACTGCTACTTTTGGTTTCTCGACATTTGCCTGAAAATTTGAATACATGTTTAAAATAATTTAGAAGGGCATGAAATGGGTTTGTTGTTAGGGTCATTGCGTTTACTAAAATTGGGAACAAAGATTCATTACTTATACTTGAAATATGAAATAAGTTTACTTACATGAAACCTTGACTTTATCTCAGTATGAAGCGGTTGAAACATTTTTCTTTTAATTTTCATAAATTAAATTGATACATTTTGATTTTGTTAAATTGAATCTAAGGTTGTACCTTTTACGGGAATTAAATTTACCTGATAAAAATAAGGAGTTGTGGTATGATTGCAAATGAGATATATGTAAGCAATATGTGAATAAATTATAAATATTAAGTAAAATTTCTGTGTGAATATCTGGTTGGTCTGTGTTTATTCTACTAACATGCGTGTCAAACATTTAATATTTTGCAATCTATTTTGTTCAATTTACTGAATTTACTTTCATGTTATGGCTGTATGATCAAGAAGAAAGAGTTTTTTAAAACAAATACTGCAATGCTGCATTCAAGAAAATCGATTCAACATTTGAATCTGCAAATCAGGAACAGTTTGAAATATCTGATTTAAGGTGGTACCAAACACCTTGACTTAAATTAATTTGGCTCGTTTAATTGTCATTAAATTTTGACAAAATATTTACTTTGACCCTTTGACAAAAATACAAAAAAAAAACAATGAACCACACACTTTATCGGAAAATTTTCATTGGATAGATAGCAATTTGACAAACACTATTTTTGATCATTGAGAAGCTTAATATTTCTTTACAAATAGAACGTGATTAAAACGTTCAGCTAATTTTTACAGAGTTATCTCCCGTAGTTTTATGTACCACCTTAAAGGCCAATTTTGCTCAAAGTCGTACCTTTTTATTTGGAAAGTTTGAAATATAAATGTTATACTTAAAAAAAAGCACCTGTTTTAACAATTAGTAAATATCCGTAAAACTAATATTTTATTCAGCAAACTACATTTTATTGAATACATTTTTTGGAACAATATTGTAATTTTGCTTTTTGTATTGGAATGACATCAATGACCAAATGAAATAATTTAACTGAAAGATAATTCATAGCTTGATAAAAGTTAGAATTTTGGCTTTTTTTTTTAAATAACCTTATTCATTTTTTGAAAAGAAACCCAAAATGTGCCAAAGTCTTTCAAACAAGCAGTTCTGAGTCATCCTAAAGTATATTATGATTTGATTACATAATCGTAGCCTCAAAGTGCACATGGAGTGCGATACTGCAAATCTATGGAAGGTGGAAGGACTTATTATACGAGGCACGAGTGTAAAATAAATTCAGGGAGAAAATCCCTACATCTTTGGTAATATCTTAGGTTTAGAAAATAGAAATGCACTAGTCCCTACTGCTTGATGCATTAACATGACAAACAACAGGAACTGTTGATCATTTTAGAGAACATGAGAGTTTACACCGTGTTTTGTTCAGGGTCGTTACATTCACATACATCTGAAACAATTCACCAAATACTACAGAGAAAACTAAAGAATCTTTAATTTCTCAACAGTATTTAGCTGACTAATGTTTGTCTTCTATGATAAACGACAAACTATAAAAAGTACGAATGCTAAATTTTCGAATTCATTGTACCAACATTCTTTCCCTAACTTAGAAGTTATATTTGATTTTAACAGTGTTTTTTTCAGATTGATATTTATTTAGTCTAGTGAAGAATATAAGACTCGTGAAACAAAATTTGCCTGCAGAAATGTAATTTTATGGCAAATTATATTGATGAAATAGGAAAGGTACAAGAGTGGTCATTGTTGCATTAAACAGCTTTGCTTTTAATTGATACCATGATGTATACATTGACATTATATATCAGGAATAACAGTCTTTTTAAGAACATAATCAATTTAAATAATTCTAAATGTGTGAAGGAAATTAATTTTATAGCAAAAGTTTCATTTATGGTTATGATTATTAGACTTTTCAATTTAAAACGTCTTTTCGATAATCTAGAATATTTTACCAACCATTATCCTATCAACCAAAAAAGTTCAGTACTTAAAGAACTCAAATAACCCTTATTTTGAACATACAACGTAAACTGGTCTATACATTTTCATTTTCATATTGAATCATTTTCGTGATTGTCCTTGCTAAATATTGATCCAGTTTTTTTGTTCTTTATACTAAGCAACCACCAATCACTCATCCTTCCTAAGTTACATATTTCATGTCTTTTTGTTAATATCAATCACATATTTTACATACCGAAATTACTTGTTTCACAACCTTCAACAAGTGTTCCTCGGATTAGATTTAGAACTTTTGCAGAGCTTACTGGACCACGGCTTTTCTTTTCGGAATTCGCAACATCTGAAACTGAATTGATAAAGAAATAAAGCATCAAAATATTGAAAGTATATATAGTATGTACACAAAATATCAGTTTAATGACTTTACGGAACAAGTAGCACACCAGTAAAGATATTCACTGTCCGACCTTCATACACGACACTAGCATGACTACATCACACAAGAGTATCATACAACCACAAGATAATGCAATAAGCACTCATCCCTCACCTGACAAAAATAGAAAATATTCAAATTATTAGCAACAGTGGAAGTCATTTTTCGAACACTTAGTAAGATTGTATCCATTTTTGATCTACATCCACTCGGGAAAGTTTTTTGGTCAGGTAGTTTAAGGACAACGAAAACCACGACATTAATTTCTTGTAGATGATGTCTTACTGATCAGTTTTGCTGCTAAAAGTTTCTCTCTATTGCTTAAGTTTTCTAGATAATTGTCAAAACGCTAAAGTAATTAAAAAAAACCCTAGTCATTTAGGGAGGGTAACTCAAATTAGAAGTACGGGGCCCCGGTGGCTGCGTGAACTCAGTAGTCAAACTACGGTACATTGTATCAATAGCCTGTCAACACTAAGGTTGTGAGTTCGAATCCCGCATGTAGCAGGTGCACTCGACTTTAATCTTGATTGACTGGGATTGTTAGATTTCCTTCATGTTAACTGTCCTTCTTACAACTTTTTCTTATTGTGACAAGTTCATGAATTCAAGCGGACCTCAACTATGCAATTAAAAGGGAAACACATGCGTGTTTGCACTCACTACAAACCAGTAAAAGTCTGAAATGGCCTATATCTGTACTCGACTGTACTGATTTTTACTCGACCAGTCTGAATTGGTCTGAAATTTACTAGATATTACTTGACTTTAGTCTGAACCATACTTAACAGTCTGAACTTGTACTCGACCAGTACTTAACCATTTTTAAAGTGTCTGAACCATTCTCGACCAAGTCTGAACCATACTCGACCTAGTCTGAACCATACTCGACCTAGTCCGAACCATACTCGACCAAGTCTTAACCAACCTAGACATATTTGTTGTATCTATCTATTATATTTCATCAATTTAAGAACTGTTTTTTTAACAACAGATATTTCCCTTGGCTAGAAATCTGAACAACAATTTGAAATAAAAAATGTATTGAATATACATGATATAGCATTGAAACCAAAATTTAACAATAAACATAATATAATCATCAACACCTTCATTCATCAACACTTATAAATATATATTTATATATATATACAATGCTTATCACCTTTAAAATAAAAATAAAACAAGATGATCAAAGGAAGAAATTTCTGGTCAGATAAAAAATATTTTGTAATAAATAAAGTTTTTAGTTAAATGAATTTTATATACATGATATCATGTTCGCATTGCATTATGTACATCAAAAATACAAGAACTTTCGACCATTAATCAAATATCTTAAAGGGTATTCAACATTTTTTTTAATGTTTCAGATATATTTTATGGTTATTGGACAATTTATCAACACTTACTTAAACCTGGTATAGATTTGTGGTGTCAGTCATGTTTAGTTAATAACGGAATGAACTTTTTTTTATTGTATATAAAGTAACTTAATTCATTTTGAAAATGACACCTTTGTTTTGTAAAACAGCTCAGTCAAGAAAGGTAATTCTTGTCCTATATTTCTCATCAACATATATTGCTGATGCCAAAGGAATCCACACTCAATATACCATATCCTATCTTCGTTCAATATTACAACTTGAGTGTGAATGCAGTGACAATGTCTGTGTCCTGTCCTCTTGGATTTTAAGTAGCAAATAACAATTGGTCTAGATCTTTAATGATATGTGCAAATTTTGAGAGTAGTATGTAATTCATGTGTAATACTTTTCATGTTAATATAGAAAATTGTGTGTTTTATCATATTTGCGGCTGTTTTTTCAACTTTGCCACATAAGGGGAGATAACTCAGATAGTAGGGGAGATAACTCAGATAAAGTAATTTTTATAATAGAAAGTGTTATGAATTTACCTATTTTAATATGTAGCAAGAAAACAAGTCCGGTGACCCCATTTTTTCTTTTTCCTATCTGAAACCATGTTATAAGAGCTATTTTCTCACATTTTGTAGTGTTCTTTTTATCACACAAAATTGGATTTCCCATGCATAATCTATACAAAATCTGACAATTTTGCACAACCAATAGCATGAAAAAAAGTCCGGTGACCCATACTTTTTATTATATTTTGGAAAAAAGCATGATCAAAAATACACGTTGACAAATTATCAAAAAATTCTATGGATTTTAATTAAGACCCCCCATCCACCTCAACAACGTAAGGTAAAGTAAAAAACGCGATTGTGGAGGCGAAAGCGTGAACGCGGAAACTGCACAAAAGCTCAAAAACACGATAAAGCGAAATGGTTTGAACATATAGTCATGATAGTTGATCTGTTATTCAAATTGCTACAAACACATTTAATCCTATTATCTGCATCTTAAATGAATATGTTTATTGACGGAAAACACTTTCTGTCTGTCACAGATGTACATTTTGCATTTATTTATGATGTAATATGAAAATTTTATTTTAATATTAAAACCTGCTTTACCACTAAAATCCGATTTAATTATTCGCACTTATCATATAGAAAGTATTTTGCTTTATATAAGGCCTTTTAAATTTTACGATATGTCAGTAGAAAGACTATGCATTTTGACATGTCTTATTAATAAATTGTTGAACTTCTATTCTTAAAGTATTATATTCCCAACCTAAAATCCTAAAAAATATAATAGAACTTCCATAGCAAACCTTGATAAAATCTTTTAAAAGAGAATTGTGTTCCAAAGTTACAGTAGAATTCAGGTTGATCAATTAAATTTTGTCAAAGTTAAAGACATGGCATACAAGAAGCACTTTAATAATGTTTAATTACCTCATAACAGGTGTGTTTTACAGGTAAAAGTTAACCTTGTTTTTCTTAAACTCGTGTATTACTTATCAAGTGAATTCAAACCTTGTGATTTAAGTTTTACAGGATATGGATGTTATTTAAAATTTATTACTTTCTGACCAGGTGTGATCTTTTAATGAGTGTGCCCTAAGCAGGAGGTATTACATTATAGTTTACCCTACATTCTCTCTCTCTCTCTCTCTCTCTCTATATATATATATATATATCTAAAAGGATAAAAAATTAAAGAAATTATTAGAATTTTCTACTGATTAGGGTAAACTATGAAATAACATTCATAGAAAATTAAAGAATGTAGGACAGAAAGTCACAGGGCAAAAAGTCACAGACAAAAGTCACGGACAAAAAGTCACAGGAGAAAAAGTCACTATTCAGTTTTGAGATTATTTTTCTTTGAATAAGAAAACACTTATTTGAAAAAAATGTTTGTATTTTTCTTGAACTATTATATATAAAGCAACTTTGTAATTAAAACTTATTTTATAAATATCAATAATGATCAAATAATTGTTAAGGAAACAAAATGGTACTTAATCAGCTTCATGGTGCCAAGAAATATATCCTTTGCATGATTAAAATTCAATACATTTTCATTTATCAAGGCTAATGAATAATTTCCTATATTGTAAAATGAATATATGAAATAAAAAGAAAATATTTCAAGATCTTTCTCTTATACATTCAAACAATTATCAACAAATTATTTGTGACTTTTTGTCCTGTGACTTATTGTCCTGTGACTTTTGTCCTGTGACTTTTTGTTCTGTGACTTTCTGTCGTTTACCATATAGAATGATGCCAAATTGTAATTAGAATAGATTTATTTTTGATATAAGGTTAAACAATTTCAGTGATTTTGTTGACTGTTGTTACCTCAGTTAAAAGATAGTTATATAACTATTGTATGTACAACCATGAAACCTATGTTTTATTTAAGAATTTAGGTGAATTAAGATTTGTTTAAAAAAACAAAAACAAACACATGAAACAAGAAGCACCTTAATAAGGTTTTATAACCCCTCAGTACAGGTGTGGTTTTCAAGACATTTTTAACAAGACTCAGACTTTAAAATTAGTTAACTTAAGTATCTCGATTTGATAAATCTGATAATCATGTAAGGATGTAAAATCTGTTTTATATATCTTTTACATTAGCTGTTGTCATGTCATTTAAAAAGAAAGTTAATGAAACAGTTAAGATTAAAGAAAGTAGAGGTTATTTGGTCACGTATGGTTTAGACTGGTCGAGTGTGGTTCAGACTGGTCGAGTATATTTCAGACTGAAAAAATAGGTCGAGAACTGGTCAAGTATTGGTCGAGTACAGGTCGAGAATGGGTTAAGACTGTTTCAGATTGGTCGAGTAATAGTTCAGACTATTTTCAATGGCAAAGATAAGTTTAAGTACACATCAGTACAGTCGGGTATGGTTAAGATTGGGGTCGAGTAATATCAAGTAAAATTCAGACCAATTCAGACTGGTCGAGTAAAAATCAGTACAGTCGAGTACAGATATAGGCCATTTCAGACTTTTACTGGTTTGTAGTGACTTGTTATAGAGTAATTAAAGGACTTAGAATTTGATTAAAACAATAAATTTGAAAAAAAAACAGCTTCATATATTCAACACTTCTGTACGACAGATTATCTTCAAATTGTTAATTGTAATTCTTCTAAAATCTCAGAGGTCACTCTATATGCTTCAATTTATGGTAAACAGGTTAAAATAATATATGTATTTATATATATCTTCTAGATGCAGATATTAAAAGTTCGTCATGCAACATATAACTCCAAAATAAAATGCATACCTTTTTTCTTCTCCTTTTCCGTCCTTTTCAAATGGATTCCAACTAATCCAAGTAGATCCTTTCCGGTACTTTTAATTATGTGCACGATTCCAATTTGTTCTGAAATTATGCTGTGTGAGTTTTTGACAGCTGTTATGGTGTTGTTCAAAATAGCAGCAAATATTGTCAACAAAGTAAAAAGTACAAAGAAAACATAAACAAAGAAAAACAGCTCTCCAAGAACAGGCACTGTTTGTTTAATTTTGTTGAATGCATTCTTTCCAATTAATGTATTGGCAAGACTTCCAAAGCTCACAAACAAATTTCGATACTCATATACAGAAACTCCAAAGAGCAGATAACCAAATATGACAAAGGCAGAAAATACTGTCATGAATGGAAAACTGAAACTTAATACATCAGGTAAACCGTATTTCAAAACATAAGCGATTTCCATGATCCTTCTATTGTATGATAATGCACTTGAAATTCTTAAAGTAGAAATAAAGACCAACAATCCAAGAACCGCATTAAATATGTATTCCCAGACTACTATGTGTTGGAAATTTATGAACACGTTTTTGTTATCTGCATATAAAGCAAGTACTTTCTTAGTAAAAATGAATTTTGTTATCCAAATTCCTAAACCTATCAAACTTAATAGCGCTATAAGAATATCCAAAATGTTCCAAAAATTCACAAAAAATCTTAATTTTTCCTTTTTTATTCCTTTAATTATAAAGATAATTTTTCCTATCACCATAACGAGAAAGATGACACTGAGAAATAGATTCACAAACCCAATCGCACTCGTTATTAATGTTGGTCTGAAACATTGTGAGTCAGCCCAATTAAAAGCTCCTCCTATCTCTGGAAATTCAGCCAAAAATGTCGAGTAACAGATAATGTTGATGTTTGCGTTATAAAGAGCAAACTCAACAAATATTGCCCTTGTATATCGATCAATCCATCGAAGCTTAGATAGTTCTTCGATCATGTTTTCTGTGTTTTTCTTGTTATTGCTGAGGCTATGGATGTATCCGCCACCACCATATGTATTATAAATGCCTACGAAAGGAATGCCCCAAACTTCCTTAGCTGTGGTATATTTCCACGCATCTGTTGTCCATGGAGACGAACATTCCTTACATAAATCACTAGTTTCTTCTGATTCGTAGTCATATTTCTTAGCACAAAAATGACCTGGGACAAGCTTTGATGCGTAACACTGTGCTGAAAAAGGTATAATATTTTGTTTGAAACAATGGGAACAAGATCATGACTAGTTAGTTTGCAGCTTATTATTGACGACACTTTATTCAATGCTTGCAATACTTATAATGTTATGTACTTTTCTTATTACAATCAATAGTGATTCATTACAATACTTAGTAATGTTTAATGATATTACCAACACAAAATTAAATTTGATTTGATTTTGTAGACAGCATTTGAGAATATTTTTTACATGAAATTGGATAATAATTTGTTTGCGTTTAACTGTTTAACTTTCAAAGCAAATATGCATTCTGCCGCCTCCCGAAACTTTTAAACAAAATGATTTTTTAATCCATGAATCTATTATATTTGTTAATCTGCCTGAATGTCTATGACAGCTTAGATAATAACAGAATTGGACGTGGACCTTATCTTTAGATAAAGTGCATGGCAATGGAGGGACAGTACAACCGAGAAAATCCGCAATAAAATTGAGAATGGAAACGGGGAATGTGTCAAGGAGACAAGAAACCGACCAAAGAGCAGAAAACAGCCCAAGGCCAATACAAGAACTTTCGACTATTAATCAAATATCTTAAAGGGTATTCAACATTTTTTAATGTTTCAGATATATTTTATGGTTATTGGACAATTTATCAACACTTACTTAAACCTGATATAGATTTGTGGTGTCAGTCATGTTTAGTTAATAACGGAATGAACTTTTTTTTATTGTATATAAAGTAACTTAATTCATTTTGAAAATGACACCTTTGTTTTGTAAAACAGCTCAGTCAAGAAAGGTAATTCTTGTCCTATATTTCTCATCAACATATATTGCTGATGCCAAAGGAATCCACACTCAATATACCATATCCTATCTTCGTTCAATATTACAACTTGAGTGTGAATGCAGTGACAATGTCTGTGTCCTGTCCTCTTGGATTTTTAAGTAGCAGATAACAATTGGTCTAGATCTTTAATGATATGTGCAAATTTTGAGAGTAGTATGTAATTCATGTGTAATACTTTTCATGTTAATATAGAAAATTGTGTGTTTTATCATATTTGCGGCTGTTTTTTCAACTTTGCCACATAAGGGGAGATAACTCAGATAGTAGGGGAGATAACTCAGATAAAGTAATTTTTATAATAGAAAGTGTTATGAATTTACCTATTTTAATATGTAGCAAGAAAACAAGTCCGGTGACCCCATTTTTTCTTTTTCCTATCTGAAACCATGTTATAAGAGCTATTTTCTCACATTTTGTAGTGTTCTTTTTATCACACAAAATTGGATTTCCCATGCATAATCTATACAAAATCTGACAATTTTGCACAACCAATAGCATGAAAAAAAGTCCGGTGACCCATACTTTTTATTATATTTTGGAAAAAAGCATGATCAAAAATACACGTTGACAAATTATCAAAAAATTCTATGGATTTTAATTAAGACCCCCCATCCACCTCAACAACGTAAGGTAAAGTAAAAAACGCGATTGTGGAGGCGAAAGCGTGAACGCGGAAACTGCACAAAAGCTCAAAAACACGATAAAGCGAAATGGTTTGAACATATAGTCATGATAGTTGATCTGTTATTCAAATTGCTACAAACACATTTAATCCTATTATCTGCATCTTAAATGAATATGTTTATTGACGGAAAACACTTTCTGTCTGTCACAGATGTACATTTTGCATTTATTTATGATGTAATATGAAAATTTTATTTTAATATTAAAACCTGCTTTACCACTAAAATCCGATTTAATTATTCGCACTTATCATATAGAAAGTATTTTGCTTTATATAAGGCCTTTTAAATTTTACGATATGTCAGTAGAAAGACTATGCATTTTGACATGTCTTATTAATAAATTGTTGAACTTCTATTCTTAAAGTATTATATTCCCAACCTAAAATCCTAAAAAATATAATAGAACTTCCATAGCAAACCATGATAAAATCTTTTAAAAAGAGAATTGTGTTCCAAAGTTACAGTAGAATTCAGGTTGATCAATTAAATTTTGTCAAAGTTAAAGACATGGCATACAAGAAGCACTTTAATAATGTTTAATTACCTCAGAACAGGTGTGTTTTACAGGTAAAAAGATAACCTTGTTTTTCTTAAACTCGTGTATTACTTATCAAGTGAATTCAAAAGGCCTTGTGATTTAAGTTTTACAGGATGTTTTAATTTTCTATGGATGTTATTTAAAATTTATTACTTTCTGACCAGGTGTGATCTTTTAATGAGTGTGCCCTAAGCAGGAGGTATTACATTATAGTTTACCCACATTCTCTCTCTCTCTCTCTCTCTCTCTCTATATATATATATATATATCTAAAAGGATAAAAATTAAAGAAATTATTAGAATTTTCTACTGATTAGGGTAAACTATGAAATAACATTCATAGAAAATTAAAGAATGTAGGACAGAAAGTCACAGGGCAAAAAGTCACAGACAAAAAGTCACGGACAAAAAGTCACAGGAGAAAAAGTCACTATTCAGTTTTGAGATTATTTTTCTTTGAATAAGAAAACACTTATTTAAAAAAAAATTTTTTGTATTTTTCTTGAACTATTATATATAAAGCAACTTTGTAATTAAAACTTATTTTATAAATATCAATAATGATCAAATAATTGTTAAGGAAACAAAATGGTACTTAATCAGCTTCATGGTGCCAAGAAATATATCCTTTGCATGATTAAAATTCAATACATTTTCATTTATCAAGGCTAATGAATAATTTCCTATATTGTAAAATGAATATATGAAATAAAAAGAAAATATTTCAAGATCTTTCTCTTATACATTCAAACAATTATCAACAAATTATTTGTGACTTTTTGTCCTGTGACTTATTGTCCTGTGACTTTTGTCCTGTGACTTTTTGTCCTGTGACTTTCTGTCGTTTACCATATAGAATGATGCCAAATTGTAATTAGAATAGATTTATTTTTGATATAAGGTTAAACAATTTCAGTGATTTTGTTGACTGTTGTTACCTCAGTTAAAAAGATAGTTATATTACTATTGTATGTACAACCATGAAACCTATGTTTTTATTTAAGAATTTAGGTGAATTAAGATTTGTTTAAAAAAAAAAAAACACACATGCCAAACAAGAAGCACCTTAATAAGGTTTTATAACCCTCAGTACAGGTGTGGTTTTCAAGTAAAAGAAAATCATTTTTTTAACAAGACTCAGACTTTAAAATTAGTTAATTTAACTATCTCGATTTGATAAATCTGATAATCATGTAAGGATGTAAAAATCTGTTTTTATATATCTTTTACATTAGCTGTTGTCATGTCATTTAAAAAGAAAGTTAATGAAACAGTTAAGATTAAAGAAAGTAGAGGTTATTTGGTCACGTATGGTTTAGACTGGTCGAGTGTGGTTCAGACTGGTCGAGTATATTTCAGACTGAAAAAATAGGTCGAGAACTGGTCAAGTATTGGTCGAGTACAGGTCGAGAATGGGTTAAGACTGTTTCAGATTGGTCGAGTAATAGTTCAGACTATTTTCAATGGCAAAGATAAGTTTAAGTACACATCAGTACAGTCGGGTATGGTTAAGATTGGGGTCGAGTAATATCAAGTAAAATTCAGACCAATTCAGGCTGGTCGAGTAAAAATCAGTACAGTCGAGTACAGATATAGGCCATTTCAGACTTTTACTGGTTTGTAGTGACTTGTTATAGAGTAATTAAAGGACTTAGAATTTGATTAAAACAATAAATTTGAAAAAACAGCTTCATATATTCAACACTTACGACAATTATCTTCAAATTGTTAATTGTAATTCTTCTAAAATCTCAGAGGTCACTCTATATGCTTCAATTTATGGTAAACAGGTTAAAATAATATATGTATTTATATATATCTTCTAGATGCAGATATTAAAAGTTCGTCATGCAACATATAACTCCAAAATAAAATGCATACCTTTTTTCTTCTCCTTTTCCGTCCTTTTCAAATGGATTCCAACTAATCCAAGTAGATCCTTTCCGGTACTTTTAATTATGTGCACGATTCCAATTTGTTCTGAAATTATGCTGTGTGAGTTTTTGACAGCTGTTATGGTGTTGTTCAAAATAGCAGCAAATATTGTCAACAAAGTAAAAAGTACAAAGAAAACATAAACAAAGAAAAACAGCTCTCCAAGAACAGGCACTGTTTGTTTAATTTTGTTGAATGCATTCTTTCCAATTAATGTATTGGCAAGACTTCCAAAGCTCACAAACAAATTTCGATACTCATATACAGAAACTCCAAAGAGCAGATAACCAAATATGACAAAGGCAGAAAATACTGTCATGAATGGAAAACTGAAACTTAATACATCAGGTAAACCGTATTTTAAAACATAAGCGATTTCCATGATCTTTCTATTGTATGATAATGCACTTGAAATTCTTAAAGTAGAAATAAAGACCAACAATCCAAGAACCGCATTAAATATGTATTCCCAGACTACTATGTGTTGGAAATTTATGAACACGTTTTTGTTATCTGCATATAAAGCAAGTACTTTCTTAGTAAAAATGAATTTTGTTATCCAAATTCCTAAACCTATCAAACTTAATAGCGCTATAAGAATATCCAAAATGTTCCAAAAATTCACAAAAAATCTTAATTTTTCCTTTTTTATTCCTTTAATTATAAAGATAATTTTTCCTATCACCATAACGAGAAAGATGACACTGAGAAATAGATTCACAAACCCAATCGCACTCGTTATTAATGTTGGTCTGAAACATTGTGAGTCAGCCCAATTAAAAGCTCCTCCTATCTCTGGAAATTCAGCCAAAAATGTCGAGTAACAGATAATGTTGATGTTTGCGTTATAAAGAGCAAACTCAACAAATATTGCCCTTGTATATCGATCAATCCATCGAAGCTTAGATAGTTCTTCGATCATGTTTTCTGTGTTTTTCTTGTTATTGCTGAGGCTATGGATGTATCCGCCACCACCATATGTATTATAAATGCCTACGAAAGGAATGCCCCAAACTTCCTTAGCTGTGGTATATTTCCACGCATCTGTTGTCCATGGAGACGAACATTCCTTACATAAATCACTAGTTTCTTCTGATTCGTAGTCATATTTCTTAGCACAAAAATGACCTGGGACAAGCTTTGATGCGTAACACTGTGCTGAAAAAGGTATAATATTTTGTTTGAAACAATGGGAACAAGATCATGACTAGTTAGTTTGCAGCTTATTATTGACGACACTTTATTCAATGCTTGCAATACTTATAATGTTATGTACTTTTCTTATTACAATCAATAGTGATTCATTACAATACTTAGTAATGTTTAATGATATTACCAACACAAAATTAAATTTGATTTGATTTTGTAGACAGCATTTGAGAATATTTTTTACATGAAATTGGATAATAATTTGTTTGCGTTTAACTGTTTAACTTTCAAAGCAAATATGCATTCTGCCGCCTCCCGAAACTTTTAAACAAAATGATTTTTTAATCCATGAATCTATTATATTTGTTAATCTGCCTGAATGTCTATGACAGCTTAGATAATAACAGAATTGGACGTGGACCTTATCTTTAGATAAAGTGCATGGCAATGGAGGGACAGTACAACCGAGAAAATCCGCAATAAAATTGAGAATGGAAACGGGGAATGTGTCAAAGAGACAAGAAACCGACCAAAGAGCAGAAAACAGCCCAAGGCCACCAATGGGTCTTCAACACAGCGAGAAAATCTCGCACCCGGAGGCGGGCTTCATCTGGCCCCTTAACAATAATGTATACTAGTTATAGTTTTAGAAAACGGTACTGTCCTATTTTTTGGTGCAGCACAATTGGCACTGTTAAAATTATTTAACAATAGAATCATAGTAATCCAGGAAGTCGATTAACCCTTGCTGCTTGCCTGTTTCATAGACAATGATTGTGGTGCTTGCCTTTCATGAAGATATAACTCTTCGTGTTTATTTTTTCACAGTTCTTATGACAAAATATCTAGCTTTTGTCTTCTATAATGCTGATTCTGCTTTCGACTAGATTTGTGAACAGGCCTATATTTTACTATTTATGGTAACTACGACCACCACTAAGATTAACATTTGATAAGTATATTACAAGTTTAATATCAAAAACGACTTATCTGGACGGTAGATAAAAAATAACCTAAGATAAATGTACTTCGAAATAATGTGCCACAAGAAGTAAAAATACAAACGTTGAGTGTACGGCCATAACTGGCTGTGTTCACACCTCGAATATAAAACAATTGGACAAAAATGGCTGTGTTCACAACTGGAATATATAACGAATGGACAAAACTGGCTGTGTTCACATCTCGAATATATAACAAATGGACAAAATGGCTGTGTTCACACCTCGAATATATAAGAAATGGACAAAAATAGCTGTGTTCACACCTCGAATATATAACAAATGGATAAAAATGGCTGTGTTCACCCCTCGAATATATAACAAATGGACACATATGGCTGTGTTTATACCTCGAATAGATAACAAATGGACACAAATGGCTGTGTTCACACCTCGAAAATACCTCCATGAACAGACGGTGTTGTAAATGTGTGTATTGGTTATTTCAAGTAAAGAAATATTGTTATTATTGTATTAAGAGAGTTTATATGAGTTGTCAGTAGTTATTTCTAGTATTTAGTATATTGAATGAGTATTTAACATATGTTTTACTTTATGTTATTAGATGTATCGATAACATCGTATATGGCGCAACTTTGTCATGTTTTGTTCAGAACGTTACCGTTGGGTCAATATTCTAATCGTGAACCCAAAAGTGTTCATTTGTGAGGTCTTAACTGGAAGAATTAATATGTCTTGATTGGTTTAGTAACAAAAGTGTATTATTATAAGCATTTTGAGTCGAGGACTCCTATATTTTATGTCAGTGTTTGACGTTATGCTTTTCTTCCTGCTTAGAATATTTACTTCCGGTAATTTCAAATAAATACCAGTGCAACGTCACGTTCGTCAGTCTTTGCTGTGTTTACATTTGGCTTGCAGCAAGGCTCAGCCCGGGGGTTCCTAGAGGTAAGAAGCAGCGCATTTAGCTGTATGCTTCGCAGTTTATATTACAAGTAAGGGTCGTAGTTTAGAGGTAAAAAGCAGCGCAGATAGCTGTATGCCTTGCATTTATTTTATTTACGTTGTCATTGTAGAATTTAAGATAATCCCATTCGGCCTGTACGAAAATACAAGAGAAAGAATATTATTTTAGTAGTTCCGCCCCGTATTTTAATTATATATTGTTGCTCGAATACTGTACATGTATTGAAATATATCGACAGTTCTAGATGTTTAATAAACGTATCATTTTTACTATTGATTATTTATTCACGCTACCAAGAGAGAACAGAAAACAGAATTGACAGCCGTATCTATTTAGCCCTAGTTTAGTTACAAGTTTTGTGAGTTTATTCGTATTTGCTGGCTTTATAACTATACAAAAACATAGCAAGAAGCAGAAATTATGACAATGGTGGCAGCGGTTTAGTTCTCACGTTTCAATAAATAAGGCACGTCTATTTTTAGAAATACGGATGTGTATGGAACACACTAAGTGACAAATATTTATAAAGGAGGTGCATTTAGCTTCCTAGCAATTATTTACTAGAGAAATAGAGGTGCATTTAGCTTCTAATATCTTTATATAAGGGAATAAGTATTTCCATTGCCATATTTTGGGGAAATAACTAGGAGGGTACCATGGATCTTAGAAATAGAAAAATCCCAGCTCCTAATTTTAGAAAGGGGGGAAGGAATATAATTATTACAGACCAGTCACTAGCTTATGAGGTCCTCATACAGAAGCCAGCAAAATGGCAGGATGCAATAAATATAGTCACATGGCACGAGTGTTGTCGAAAAAATGTAAATAAAAACTTTAATGTAAGACAAGTAAATATCGATGCAAACTGTATAGCACAAGAGAAAACAGAAGACTTCGAGGTATGTAGGACGGAGAATCCAACCCAATATGTCACTCATGCAGAATTTAAAATGGGCATAGATGATTTGAAAAAGGAGTTCAAAATGGATGTTGAAGACATAAAGCAGGATTTAAATGAGATAAAAGATCTGTTTAAAACTGAGAAGCAAGAAAGAGAAAATTTTAATCCTTAAATAGACATAATGTAAGAAAGAAAGACCAATTTAATGCAAACAGCAGTAACCGAGTAAATACATGTTACTCATGCCACCAAGAGGGACATTATAGTAGAAATTGTCCTTTCTCAAGAGGAAAAAGAGGGAACCCAGAAAATTTGAATCCTTTCGGAGGGAACCAGTTTGGATTTACAAGTCAGGATTATCAGAAATAGTTGGGACTATATAGCAGATAAGCCTACTGGCCAAATATCAGAGTATTTTTGTGTAGATTCGGATTTTTTATAATGAAGATATGAAACTTGTGTGATTTATTGTTATTGATGAAATGTAAAAAGGAATTTATTGTTTTATTGAGAAGACTTGTAATATTTGTATATCCACTGAGTATACAATACACGAAGCGCAAATATGTATAGATTTATGCACTTTAAGGAAATTATTGTGGTATTGATATTGTTTTTGAAAAACCGGTGATGTTTTTTTTATCAGAATCTGGAATTTGATGGTCCTATTGGCGTTGTTGTCTTTATGCAGTAAAGATTGTTTAATACTATTTTGGTGGGAAGCTGCTTTTGGTGGGTGTATATTGGCAGTTGGGATACTTTAGGAGCCATTTTGTTTTGGTAGAGAATAAGTTAAGGCTAATGATAAGTCTAGATTGCAATATACATTTGGTTACACCATGGATATGCAGTGAGCTATTGTCTACACCATTTTAGATATTTCTCGGGAATACTGATGACTATTTTTTATTCTTTTGTACTAATGTTTATACTTATGTTTGTATGGTGCATCAGTATCGAAGATAGTGTATAAATTTATATGCGGGGTACCCTTGTGGTATACAACTTGATAGGACATTTGTTGGCTTATGGTTAGCCTGGTGTTTAGAAGAAGTTGAGCTTCATGATGTTTATAATTCCAGCGTCTGATAAAATGGAGAATCATATATTGAACTTTAAATGGAGTATATTAATGCTGTAACTGGATGAAAAAATAGAACTTTTCGGTATATTTGCATGAGACACTTTATTGTTATATAAGCATAAGAGAAGATATTTATACATTGAAGGAAATTTTAGTTAAAACGTGTGTTTTGCCTTTTAAGTATTAACAGGCGCATTAGTTTGTTAACACAGACATTAGTTTTATGACATTAACAGGCATGATAGTTTGTTGTCAGATGTATGTTTTAAGTTTTAAGATAGCTTAAATATTTGTTTGTTTTTGACAAATTGGAGATAAGCAAAAATTGTTTTATTTGTATGATAGAGGATTACGTACATAGGAATATTGTGAAAAGAATTTTTTGAATGTATTGTCAGAATATTGACAAGACCATATTTCGAGGACGAAATGTATTCTTGGGGAGGGGCAGTGTTGTAAATGTGTGTATTGGTTATTTCCAAGTAAAGAAATATTGTTATTATTGTATTAAGAGAGTTTATATGAGTTGTCAGTAGTTATTTCTAGTATTTAGTATACTGAATGAGTATTTAACGTACGTTTTACTTTATGTTATTAGATGTATCGATAACGTCGTATATGGCGCAACTTTGTCATGTATTGTTCAGAACGTTACCGTTGGGTCAATATTCTAATCGTGAACCCAAAAGTGTTCATTTGTGAGGTCTTAACTGGAAGAATTAATATGTCTTGATTGGTTTAGTAACGAAAGTGTATTATTATAAGCATTTTGAGTCGAGGACTCCTATATTTTATGTCCGTGTTTGACGTTATGCTTTTCTTCCTGCTTAGAATATTTACTTCGGTAATTTCTAATAAATACCAGTGCAACGTCACGTTCGTCAGTCTTTGCTGTGTTTACATTTGGCTTGCAGCAAGGCTCAGCCGGGGTTCCTAGAGGTAAGAAGCAGCGCATTTAGCTGTATGCCTCACAGTTTATATTACAAGTAAGGGTCGTAGTTTAGAGGTAAAAGCAGCGCAGATAGCTGTATGCCTTGCATTTATTTTATTTACGTTGTCATTGTAGAATTTAAGATAATCCCATTCGCCCGTCTTTAAAATACAAGAGAAAGAATATTATTTTAGTAGTTCCACCCATATTTTAATTATATATTGTTGCTCGAATACTGTACATGTATTGAAATATATCGACAGTTCTAGATGTTTAATAAGCGTATCATTTTACTATTGATTATTTATTCACGCTACTTAGAGAGAACAGAAAACAGAATTGACAGCCGTATTTATTTAGCCCTAGTTTAGTTACAAATTTTGTGAGTTTATTCGTATTTGCTGGCTTTATAACTATACAAAACATAGCAAGAAGCAGAAATTACGACAAATAACGTCGTATATGGCGCAACTTTGTCATGTATTGTTCAGAACGTTACCGTTGGGTCAATATTCTAATCGTGAACCCAAAAGTGTTCATTTGTGAGGTCTTAACTGGAAGAATTAATATGTCTTGATTGGTTTAGTAACAAAAGTGTATTATTATAAGCATTTTGAGTCGAGGACTCCTATATTTTATGTCAGTGTTTGACGTTATGCTTTTCTTCCTGCTTAGAATATTTACTTCCGGTAATTTCAAATAAATACCAGTGCAACGTCACGTTCGTCAGTCTTTGCTGTGTTTACATTTGGCTTGCAGCAAGGCTCAGCCCGGGGGTTCCTAGAGGTAAGAAGCAGCGCATTTAGCTGTATGCCTCGCAGTTTATATTACAAGTAAGGGTCGTAGTTTAGAGGTAAAAAGCAGCGCAGATAGCTGTATGCCTTGCATTTATTTACGTTGTCATTGTAGAATTTAAGATAATCCCATTCGGCCCGTACGAAAATACAAGAGAAAGAATATTATTTTAGTAGTTCCGCCCCGTATGTTAATTATATATTGTTGCTGGAATACTGTACATGTATTGAAATATATCGACAGTTCTAGATGTTTAATAAACGTATCATTTTTACTATTGATTATTTATTCACGCTACCAAGAGAGAACAGAAAACAGAATTGACAGCCGTATTTATTTATCCCTAGTTTAGTTACAAGTTTTGTGAGTTTATTCGTATTTGCTGGCTTTATAACTATACAAAAACATAGCAAGAAGCAGAAATTACGACAATGGTGGCAGCGGTTTAGTTCTCACGTTTCAATAAATAAGGCACGTCTATTTTTAGAAATACTGATGTGTATGGAACACATTAAGTGACAAATATTTATTAAGGAGGTGAAAAAGAAAATAATTATTTATTAGAGAAATAGAGGTGCGTTTAGCTTCTACTATCTTTAAATAAGGGAATAAGTATGTCCATTGCCATATTTTGGGGAAATAACTAGGAGGGTACCATGGATCTTAGAAATAGAAAAATCCCAGCTCCTAATTTTAGGAAGGGGGGAAGGAATATAATTATTACAGACCAGTTACTAGCATATGAGGTCCTCATACAGAAGCCAGCAACATTTCAGGATGCAATAATTATAGTCACATGGCACGAGTGTTGTCGAAAAAATGTAAATAAAAACTTTAATGTAAGACAAGTAAATATCGATGCAAACTGTATAGCACAAGAGAAAACAGAAGACTTCGAAGTATGTAGGACGGAGAATCCAACCCAATATGTCACTCATGCAGAATTTAAAACGGACATAGACGAGTTGATGGATTTTGAAGACATTAAGAAAGACCAATTTAATGCAAACAGCAGTAACCGAGTAAATACATGTTACTCATGCCACCAAGAGGGACATTATAGTAGAAATTGTCCTTTCTCAAGAGGAAAAAGAGGGAACCCAGAAAATTTGAATCCTTTCGGAGGGAACCAGTTTGGATTTACAAGTCAGGATTATCAGAAATAGTTGGGACTATATAGCAGATAACCTTACTGGCCAAATATCAGAGTATTTTTGTGTAGATTCGGATTTTTTTATAATGAAGATATGAAACTTGTGTGATTTATTGTTATTGATGAAATGTAAAAAGGAATGTATTGTTTTATTGAGAAGACTTGTAATATTTGTATATCCACTGAGTATACAATACACGAAGCGCAAATATGTATAGATTTTTGCACTTTAAGGAAAATATTGTGGTATTGATATTGTTTTTGAAAAACCGGTGATGTTTTTTATCAGAATCTGGAATTTGATGGTCCTATTGGCGTTGTTGTCTTTATGCAGTAAAGATTGTTTAATACTATTTTGGTGGGAAGCTGCTTTTGGTGGGTGTATATTGGCAGTTGGGATACTTTAGGAGCCATTTTTGTTTTGGTGGAGAATAAGTTAAGGCTAATGATAAGTCTAGATTGCAATATACATTTTGGTTACACCATGGATATGCAGTGAGCTATTGTCTACGCCATTTTAGATATTTCTCGGGGAATACTGATGACTATTTTTTATTCTTTTGTACTAATTTTTATACTTATGTTTGTATGGTGCATCAGTATCGAAGATAGTGTATAAATTTATATGCGGGGTACCCTTGTGGTATAGAACTTGATAGGACATTTGTTGGCTTATGGTTAGCCTGGTGTTTAGAAGAAGTTGAGCTTCATGATGTTTATAATTCCAGCGTCTGATAGAATGGAGAATCACATATTGAACTTTAAATGGAGTATATTAATGCTGTAACTGGATGAAAAATAGAACTTTTCGGTATATTTGCATGAGACACTTTATTGTTATATAAGCATAAGAGAAGATATTTATACATTGAAGGAAATTTTAGTTAAAACGTGTGTTTTGCCTTTTAAGTATTAACAGGCGCATTAGTTTGTTAACACAGACATTTGTTTTTATGACATTAACAGGCGCAGTAGTTCGTTGGCAGATGTATGTTTTAAGTTTTAAGATAGCTTAAATATTTGTTTGTTTTTGACAAATTGGAGATAAGCAAAAATTGTTTTATTTGTATGATAGAGGATTACGTACATAGGAATACTGTGAAAAGAATTTTTTGAATGTATTGTCAGAATATTGACAAGACCATATTTCGAGGACGAAATGTATTCTGAGGGAGGGGCAGTGTTGTAAATGTGTGTATTGGTTATTTCCAAGTAAAGAAATATTGTTATTATTGTATTAAGAGAGTTTATATGAGTTGTCAGTACATGTAGTTATTTCTAGTATTTAGTATATTGAATGAGTAATTAACGTACGTTTTACTTTACGTTATTAGATGTATCGATAACGTCGTATATGGCGCAACTTTGTCATGTATTGTTCAGAACGTTACCGTTGGGTCAATATTCTAATCGTGAACCCAAAAGTGTTCATTTGTGAGGTCTTAACTGGAAGAACTAATATGTCTTGATTGGTTTAGTAACAAAAGTGTATTATTATAAGCATTTTGAGTCGAGGACTCCTATATTTTATGTCAGTGTTTGACGTTATGCTTTTCTTCCTGCTTAGAATATTTACTTCCGGTAATTTCAAATAAATACCAGTGCAACGTCACGTTCGTCAGTCTTTGCTGTGTGTACATTTGGCTTGCAGCAAGGCTCAGCCAGGGGTTCCTAGAGGTAAG
The DNA here is from genome assembly GCA_017311375.1 of Mytilus coruscus. Taxonomy (NCBI): domain Eukaryota; kingdom Metazoa; phylum Mollusca; class Bivalvia; order Mytilida; family Mytilidae; genus Mytilus; species Mytilus coruscus. The sequence goes on along the minus strand of CM029607.1, from coordinate 61,357,069 downwards.
CAGCGCATTTAGCTGTATGCCTCGCAGTTTATATTACAAGTAAGGGTCGTAGTTTAGAGGTAAAAAGCAGCGCAGATAGCTGTATGCCTTGCATTTATTTACGTTGTCATTGTAGAATTTAAGATAATCCCATTCGGCCCGTACGAAAATACAAGAGAAAGAATATTATTTTAGTAGTTCCGCCCCGTATGTTAATTATATATTGTTGCTGGAATACTGTACATGTATTGAAATATATCGACAGTTCTAGATGTTTAATAAACGTATCATTTTTACTATTGATTATTTATTCACGCTACCAAGAGAGAACAGAAAACAGAATTGACAGCCGTATTTATTTATCCCTAGTTTAGTTACAAGTTTTGTGAGTTTATTCGTATTTGCTGGCTTTATAACTATACAAAAACATAGCAAGAAGCAGAAATTACGACAGTGTGGTTAACAGATGTAGTTTCAAATGAACATGTTTTCTTTTAATAATGTACACAATTCTAAGTAGTTGCCAAAAAGCATTATTTAACTGGACTGCGGTAGTTCCTATATTCCACTGTAGATTAAACCAAATACTTACATATGTTTGTAATGGAATAAATGAGTGTGTTTTACATACCTTGGTCCGACTATGTTGATAGTCGCATAAGCAGCCTTTAAAAAAGTAATTTAATCGATTTTGCTTTTTGTGTAAAATATGAAATTTATTAATTTTAAAATCATGAAATATTCGTTCATACTGATATCATTTCTGTTGATTGGTTGATATTTTACTTTATCCTTCTATAACTTTATGACTTCAAAATGAGATATATCACATATTGATACTTTTTGTCTATCAAATTATGATACACGACTTTCAGCAGTTTCTGTAAATAATATATTTGGAGTGGTAATTTATATCACAAATCAATACACACGGCACATCGAACACAAACAAAAGAAATGTATTAAAAGAAATATTTACCATTGAGAACCCGTACTGATATTTGCTGGATTCATACAACTGGCTTTCAATATGTGCTTTATATAAGTATCCTCTTTGGTCTCTGTTTAAATAACTTATACAAAACAACACAGTTGCAAAACCCATATGAAGTATCAAGTTCACAAAAGCACGTTTCGCCATTTTTTCTTTCAACAGTAGTTTTCTTTGTTTTTTCATCAGACGTTCAGTTGGTGGTCCATCTTTTGCCATGACCGCGACTTTCAATTCTAGAACAATACAAAACAACTGAAAAGCAAGCAATTAACTTTACAACTGCACCCTATGTTAAAAAATGAACGAATCGTCAAACGATTATCTAAATACGCTCCATTAAAATCTTAGAACGAGAGTTAATCATTTCATGAAAGATTCACACTTATCATGTTGTGTGTATGATAATCCGGTGTGATATCTTTTATTACATTTGAAGTATCCTTTTTTCAAACTTAGGTTTCACGAGTAAACATAGTAGTGAGCTGAAGTTGTTCAAATCCATGTCTTCTTTGTCATTGGTGGAAATTTGTCTCATTGACAACGTATCCCGAACAAACAGATTGGTATTGGAGTTTGTATTGTGAACTTGTTGGAATCAACTACTCCATAGGTATATCATTTGTTTCCCTACTGTTTTGATTTTCGATCGAGTAGACATTTTCCTTTTTTCATTAACCAAAAACCATCGATTAAACAAAGAAGGGAATTACAAATGCACTATATAATGTCGGTCCAAAATAACCGACACAAGAATTGCTGAGCTTTATAATTCAATTTATGCATTGAAAAACAAATCAAATTATACTTACATGTATCTTTGCAATAAAAAAAAAAAAGATTTATTTATTATTGTTCAATGATATATTTTTAGTAATTAACTTAAATACTAACCTGTAAACTCATCACCGTGGCACAACTGATATTTTTTCGCCATCTTCTTAACGCAGTCTAAATCGAGACTGATGTTCTCGTCATCAGCAGGTTTTCTCGTGATCAATGCAATTAGAATAGCAAAAGCAAAAACCTTTGAATAAAATATAGAGATACAATTAAAAATAAAACATATGGTATCAAGAAAACTTTAGAGAATTGGTTCCAATCTTGTAAGAGTAACATGTTCATAGATTTGCCCCAATTTCCTTCCAGTTTCATAAGAAAACTTTGGGAAAAGGAATTCCCAAACCATTTCAGCCCTGATTCAACAACTGAATACCTTGGCAGTCGATTTTTTTTTTCAAAACGAAAAATTGCACGTTGTCTTTAATGATTTTCAGAGATTTTTTAAATTTTATTTCACGTACGAGCAAGTATTTGAATATCTCATATTAAATGCCTGTACCAAGTCAGGAATATGACAGTTGTTTTCCTTCGTTTGGTGTGTTTGAGCTTTTGATTTTGCCATTTTATAAGGGACTTTGCGTTTTGAATTTTCCAAGGAGTTCGGTAATTTTGTTATTTTACTTTTTATGCTTCTTCATTTATCATATCATATTTATCGTGTTAATAAAAGTATAACTTTGAGCTCGTTCTATCAATATGTATGTTTTATTTTGAAAAAAATGGTAAAATAAAACTACATATAAATAAGAAGATGTGGTATGAGTGCCAATGAGACAATTATCCATCCAAGTCACAATGTGTAAAAAGTAAATGATTATAGGTCAAAGTACGGCCTTTAACACGGAGCCTTGGCTCACACCGAACAACAAGCTATAAAGGGCCCCAAAACGACTATTGTAAAACAATTCAAACAGGAAAACCAACGGTCTAATCTATATAAAAAACGAGAAACGAGAAACACTTATGAACCACACCAACAAACGACAACCACTGAAAAACAGGCTCCTGACTTAGGACAGGTGCATAAAAATGCAGCGGGTTTAAACGTTTTAACAGGCGCCAATCTTCAACCTAACCTGAAACAGTGGTATAACATTACAGCATAAAAAGACACAATAAAATATCAATTGAAATGGCTTAACTCGATCAAAAGTACAATACACAAAACAAGTAAATATACACTAAACGAATAAGTTTGATCTATGACACAATCTAAATAAAAAAGATGTTTCAATGTCAAAAAGACAACTTTAACCTAGGACAAAATGGCGTTAAATAAAGCAACGTAAACAGGTAAATCTAAATATAATAATATTGTTGTTAGGAGTACAGAATTTATTTTTACAAATGTCTACAAAAATGAAATATCATCATCGATTGAGTACATCTTCAAAATCCAAGCTATTCATTTCATAATATGTATTACCATTTGATTATGTAACAATTGATTTTATCATTTAATCTCATCAAGAAAAAAATAGATTGTACCAACAAAATCCCCCACAAAAAATTCTATTCATTACAGAAGTTTAAGTGTAGATTTATTATAAACTAAAATGTGTATTTTTCAAAATTTTTATTCAAAGCTTGAACAAAGCATATTTAAATACCAAAAAAAGCATTTGTTTACATATTTAAAAAAATATATACCTCAGTGTTTCCTCCTACACCCTTTTCGTATGAACATCTTCGTTGTACAACTTAAAATACAACTGTTTAACAACAAATTTCTTCAAATATCAATTGAAATTTGTACCCAAAAAGAAAATCTTTTGATAAAGGTTTAAACGAATATAAAGACTTCCAGCTTTTGTTTAGAAAAAAACCAACACTTTATTTGAATACTAACTGTGTTTTTCCGAGAAAAGAACTAGATTAAAACATTAGTTTATATGAAAATGAAGAGAAAAACGTACCTGACCTCAAATTTCCATTTTATTTATACCATTCTATGCATCATATGAGTTAATAATGTACATTGTGCATGAGTTGTGTATAACGGTATGTGAATATGGTTATGTACTCGAATTTGAAAGCTCATTAAAGCTAATATCTGTTTCTTGTTTTTTAATACCGAATTTGAATAAAACTCTAAAAGTCTTCCATTAAATTGATGTATATGCGCATTGTTTACCATTGGAATTTAAACAAATCAGATTATTCATATCTGGAACAAACAAACTCACTATTTTAATTTAGTTCATGTTTTAATACAGTACGATTTTGAAACAACAACGAATAAACTTACAATATAGAACCTACATATATTCTATTTTCTTTAATTGATTTTTACCTAAATAATTGGCCGTTTCAGGATCTTAAGGATTATGAGTAAAAGTCGAAAACAAACTGACAACGCCATGACAAAAAACGAAAAACGATGAAAAGTGTTCAGTACCCGTTTTAAAATGTACAATTAAAAAATCATTTAAGATACCACGCCTACAATTTGGTACGCCAAAGACTCATAAGTGACGCTCTATTCAAAACAGTTGAAAGGTCAAATAAAGTATGAACCATGTTGACCGAAGACAACAAAATTTCCTTGATTATTTTTAGTCACCCACGTGGGTTTCGTCCTAGATCACGAGTTGGACAAATGAATAAAGGTGTTTATTTATTTATAGTTAAAAGAAGCTGTTACTGCTGTATGCTCACCCCAGTGAACTGTCACATGTACGAACAGAATGAAACGATTGTAATTGTGTTAGCCTTGCTATTCATATATTTGTGTATAAATACCTTTTTACATATATGTAGCACGTATAATGAATGAACAAAACTAAGCATTATTTCACCATAACTTTGTATTATGTAAATATCTATTGTTAGTTTAAATGTCAATGGTATGGTAGACAATAAAAAACGAAATGCCGTTTTCTATTGGTGTAAAAGAAAAAAAAATGATGTAATATGCTTGCAAGAAACACATAGCTCCAGCGATGTCGAAACGAATGGAAAAACGAATGGAAGGGGGAAAGTTTTTGGAATCATGGATCAAGTAATTCAAAAGGGTTGGCTATTCTTTTTTCAGAAAAATTTAAATTTGAAATCACTGAAACCGGACGTGATACTAATGGTAGAACAATTTCTGTTCATGTGAAAACGCCAGGTAATAATGGGATTTTTATTTACAATATTTATGCTCCCAATTTGTCTGGTGACAGAAAATTATTTCTTGAAAAAGATATACTTATTGATAATAATAATAGAACAAGTTTGAGCTTTTTAAAAAGCTGTGGACTGCTTCGCTCTGTCCTAATTTAAGGTAATATGTGTGCATGTGGTTATTGATTTAGTATTGGAAATGTGGTATTTTGATATATTGATTGATATAAAATCGATTCATTTTAAGAGTGTGCGTTATACACCCATGCTTTTAAAATTTTGTTCGCTTTACTTGTTGAAAATTAAAACATTTACAAATAGACACGACTCTGAAGGTGTGCCTCTCTGGAGGTGTTCCTAGATTGGCAAAAGTTATACAATACAGATAATGCCTTTTTGTAAACATTGTATAGGAACATTTATTAGCAAAACAAATCGTGCATATTGCAGATTAACAAAGCAATAAACACGTATTAATAATTGACATTTCAATATTGAATTTCAGTGTGCAATATATGCATAATAAAACGAACATGAATTAATGACAGTTTATCGGAACTGAAATACACATAGTTAATTTTCCGGGATTTGATGTCTTATCCTGAGACGAGAAAAGTCTGTAATTCTTTATCTCATTTAAGTCAATAGCCGTTGCTGTATCTCAACCGCATCATAAAGCAACCAATCAGAATCTATATGTGATAAGTAATTATTTCATGATGGCGTGTATGTCGACTAAAACTAATAGCTCCGCACCGTGATGCGAAGCAAATATCGTCCTTGGGGATTTTAACTGTGCTCTTATAAAAAATTTAGATCGAAAACCGGTGCCTTTTCGAGACGACATAGGATCACATGAATTAAAAACATTTGTCAAGCATAGCGAGTTAATAGACGTGTGGAAAAAGCGATACCACAAAGACAAACAATATACTTTTTGCCGGGGTAACTCAAGGTCACGAATTGATTATATTTTTATAAGTAGTGAGCTTCAATATAAATCGCAACAGGTAAAAATAGTTCATTTTCCGTTTAGTGACCACGACGGTGTGTTCATGAAATTAAAAATTAATGAACCAGAACGCGGTCCCGGAACGTGGAAAATGAACTCATCAGTTATTCAATCGGATTTTTTAGAAATACGTTCGAAAGCTTTTGGGAAACTGGAGATGAAATTAAAATCAGTTCGAAAATAATCTTGAATGGTGGGAGGAAACTAAGATATAAAAATAAAAAGTATTACTATAGAAGTTGCAAAGCAATTAAACGTTACAGAAAAACAAATAATGGAGTGGGAAAAAAGATTGGATAATATATCGGGAACCGATCCTTTCAATAATGAAATCGAATTAAATAATTTGAAAGCTAAAATTAAAGATTATTACGACAGAAAAGCCGAAGCAGCCAGAATTAGGTCTAAGGTTAATTGGTACGAGAAAGGCGAAACATCTACAGGGTAATTCTTTACACTCGAAAAAAAGAGGGGCGCGGAAAAATTATTGACTAGAATAAAAGGTCCAGATGGAAGGTATAAAGATGATATAGAACCTATTCTAGAAGAACAAGTAGCTTTCTACAAAAAATTATTTACGTCCGAGGGGTGGGATAGGGATGCTGCAGAAACAATCTATTACAGAATCTAGATCATGAACTAAGTGAAGAAAATAAAAAATGTGTGAAATGGAAATAACATTTGATGAAATAAGTGAGGCCGTTTAAATGTTGAAACTTGATAAATCCCCTGGGGAAGACGGAATTGTGAACGAATTTTATAAAACGTATTGGTATTTGAAAGGCGACGACTTTGTGGCGGTTATTAAGGAAATTTTCGACAAAAAATGCTCTGTGAATCTCAATACAGGGGTATTATAACGCTTATGTTTCAATCTGGGGAGAGAGAGGACATAAAAAATTGGCGTCCTATAACGCTCTTGAACACGGACTACAAAATCATATCTAAAGTACTTGCGGAAAGGTTAAAAACGTACTACCGCAAATAATTGATTGGATCAAAAAGGTTTTGTCAAAGGGCGCAACATTTTTTGAGGCAATAGATTACTGCAAGATATAATAGATTTTTGTGAATTAGAAAATGAGGAGAGTGCGATCTTATACTTGGACCAACAAAAAGCATTTGATAGGGCGGAGTGGGAATGGATAGATTCAGGAGTTGGGTAAAAATGCTTTTCATTAACGCTAAGACGTGTATTCATACAAATGGGTTTACTTCTAGATTTGTAAGCATAACTCGTTCAATTCGTCAAGGATGCACAATCGCTCCCATGATATATATTCTGCAAGCAGAACCACTTGCAGCATCAATTAGAAACAACCCTAATATAAAAGGAATAAAACTTCCAACAAGAACCGTCGACTATATTGAAACTAAGCTAAATATGTTTGCTGGCGATACTCAACTCTTTAATAAAAATGAGGAGTCTATCGAAGAAACATTTAAAACTTTAAAACTGTACGAAAACGCTTCAGGGGCTAGAATGAATATGGAAAAGACTATGGGTATGTATTTAGGCAGGTGGCGAAATAAAAAACCAAAATTTAACCACATTAAATGGTCTAAGCGACCTGTGAAAGCATTAGGGGTTCAACATGGATATGGGGTGGACTTAGATCAAATTTGGTTAGAAAAAATAAATAAAATAAAAAGCTGTATGGAGGTTTGGAAATCAAGAGATCTCACATTTACGGGAAAAGTTTTAATTATTAAATCATTTGTACTGTCTATGATTGGATACGAAATTGAAATGAGAGGTATTCCAGATTTATACTAAAAACAAATATATAATATTATATGGTCCATTATATGGGACGGGAAAACAAACCAAATCGCAAGGACAGTGTGCTGTTTACTGAAAGAAAAAGGGGGGATAGAAATGATAAACTTAAGGGACTTTATAAAATCAAAACAGGTGAAAAGTATGTACAGTATTGTAAACTCAAAAACACATAAATGGAATGCAATAGGTAAATACTGGTTAACGTCGATAGACGAAAAATATGATACAGACTTTTTTTTATATGTTATTGTTCGGACACTAGAGGTTTTGGGCAAATAAAAATGTCTAAGTATTATAAAAAAACTTTTGATTTCCTGGACTGAATTATAGAAAACTCAAAAATCCGTCACGAAAGAGACCTTTTAGAAGAAAATATATTTGGCAATTGTAAATTCAAGTTCAAGGGTCATGCTATATATTATGCAAATTTTTCCTCCAGTGGAATAAAAAAATAAAAGATATATGGGACTTAAACAATAAATCCTTTAAAACTTCTTTCGAAATTTTTAACAAACTAAAAGATAAAAGGAACTGGATAGCACAATATAGCCGCATTAAAGCTTCATTAACGCCTGAACAAATTGACCTTTTAAAAACAGACACTGACTTTTAATGTGCGTATTGTTATGCGTTTACTTTTCTACATTGGCTAGAGGTATAGGGGAGGTTGAGATCTCATAAACATGTTTAACCCCGCCGCATTTTGCGCCTGTCCCAAGTCAGGAGCCTCTGGCCTTTGTTAGTCTTGTATTATTTTTACTTTTAGTTTCTTGTGTATAATTTGGAGTTTAGTATGACGTCCATTATCACTGAACTAGTACAATGTATATATATTTGTTAAGGGCCAGCTTAAGGACGCTTCCGGGTGCGGGAATTTCTCGCTGCATTGAAGACCTATTGGTGACCTTCTGTTGTTGTCTGTTCTGTGGTCGGGTTGTTGTCTCTTTGACACATTCCCCATTTCCATTCTCAAATTTACTATTGTGCAAAGTCATTCTGAAAGACCTATGAAAATAATAAATTCTTGTCAATTTAGAAAAAATGAAGTTGTCGTTGATGCCAAAAAATTGTGCCTTAAAGATATTCGATACTTTTATGAAAATAATACGACTCCAAATAGTCAGTTTAAGTGGAATTTACATTTTGGGAAGGAACTACAATAGGGAGATATTTGGGACAATTTAAATAAGAATTTAGCTAACAGGAAATCTAAACAACTTCAAAGGAAGTTACTTCATATTATAATTTACACGGAAGAAAAATTACAAAAAATGAATCGCTCAAACGGAAAGTGGCACTTTTGTAATGAAAAAGAATCACTATTTCATCTTTTTATGTACTGTAAACTGGTGGAAGACTGTTGGCGGGAAATTTTTGAGAAAAATTGAGTATCGAAAAATTACAAAAATCGGAAATGAGTATCATTTTGGGTGTCATAAATGCAGATACATCTTATTTTCAAATTCTAGATACGGTGCTTCTTATCCCGAAATGGGTTATTTGGAAAACTAGAAACATCGCAAAATATCAAAAGAAAGGAATAACTAATTCGAGGATTTTGAATATGATAAAACATGAAATGCAATTTTTGTTCAAAACTCTTGAACAAAATACGAACAATGAAGCCTTTTCTACTATGTGTGAAACTTTTTGTATATAACTATATATTTTTGCGTGGTCAGGCCAGTGTAATGACCACTTCAATACTGAATAAATTATCAAATACATTGCACTCAACTCCCTCTAAGTACTATGCATTTTCTATTGCGTATGTAAACTATGTCTATTATATACTTGTTACAAGGACAAGTTGTATCAACAGGTACATATTATAAGCAAATATTTACACACAATATTTTCGAAATAAATCCTTTTTGGGAAACAAAATCATAAATCCAACTTTTATGAATGAATTACACATTTCCTTTCAAATAATTTTTTACGAGTAGCACGTGGCAAAAGATCACTCGACCAGAAATTGAATGTAATAGAAATTAACATAACAAAAGAACGGAGTGAAGTGCTATTAAATTGAAACTGCTTAAGGTCAAGTTACAGTAAATGGGCTATGTCACAGATTTCAGTAAAATTTTGCATACAACTCTGGCTCGATGAACTTCAACTGAAAATCGAAAAAATAATGCATTTATCTCATTTATCATTTGAAATATTTCTGATTGAATTTTTACCAAATGGGTGAACATTTGTATAGGAAGCACATAAAATCGGCGAAAAACCTTCTAAAATTTGTCTTAATCAAATTTCTGATTTCTACTCCATAGATTTTTCTTAAAAAAACTATATGTTGTTGATACATAAATTTCTGTTATACCGATGCAAAATAAAGATAGGGTCACCGACTTCGTTTTTACGGTATACATCATTTAAAGTTGTGTTCTTCGTGAAAAAATCCAACAAAACGTCGAAATAATCGTAACGTCACCGCGTTGCAGGCCGTAAAACGTTGATTTTTTTACGTTTTTCACTACCAACAAGGTAACAAATTGATTATTAGACAAAAAACGAAGTCGGTGACCATATGATTATTTTATATCATTAAAACAGAAATTTATGTGTCAACAACATATAGTTTTTTAAGAAAAATCTATGGAGTAGAATCAGAGATTTTGCGATTTTAAGACACATTTTAGAAGGTTTTTCGCCGATTTTATGTGCTTTCCATACAAATATTCACCCAAATTAAAAGAAACCAATCTGCAATATTTCCGATAAAAAAAAGAGATAAATGCATTATTTTTTCGATTTTCAGTTAAAGTTCAACGAGCCAAGGTTGTATGAAAAATTTTAGCAAAATCTGTAACATAACTGTTCCTTGACCTTAATATATACAGGTAGCTTTTGTGAGAAAAAAAAATATACAGATTGAATGAATATTTTATTCAAATGATTATATATGGTGTGATGTATTAATATATAGATAGATGATAATTACATAGATAGATGATAATTATAAAGATAGATGTTAATTATAATGGGAGTTTTTTTCCCTCATTTGCATTTTCCCCGACAAATGAGACTGTAACAATGCGGGGCCCCCTTAGTTGCTTCCCTGGGCAACTTCGGGTTGATGTAACAGGTGATAATTAATAAAACATGTTCAAAATTCAAAAAAATTAATAAAGTATGAAGTTAAAGAGCACTGAAACCCAAATACCATAAATACAGCTAAGGTAATCAATGCCTCCTGCGTTTAGAAAAGCCTTAGTTTTTTTTTATTGATTTGACATGCCATCAACAGTTTATTTTCAGCTTACCGCACTAAACATACCTTTAATGGATCAACTATCATAAACGATTCAACAAACGACACAATAAACGTAGTCAGCCATTCTTCAGCTTTATCCTTTCCCCACTGCATGCTGAACAGAAGAAGGAAAAACCCGGATGTAAGAACACCTAATACAAGTATACCCCATGCAAAATAAATAGCATAATGTGGAAATCTTTTCCTTTCAGTCACGGTCATGATAATCTCATCATTATCTTTAAATGTACTGGTACTGGTCCTATTCTTTTGTGGGGTTTTACTACTAACATTACGGAAGATAAAAGTTACTAAAACTGCTGGTGGTACGGTGATGATACATCCAATAAACGACACATATACAGTCGTTAATGACAGTCGCAATCCACCAATCTGTACAGTATCTGGAGTGACTGCATCGTCCGCACTTGATTTGAAAAACATGGCATTCGATATCATTGTCAAGAACAACGCCATCAAAATAACTGAAAGTCGTTGTACGCGAGTAAAAGCGTTCTTCTGCGGCCGAAGGACTAACGATAACCATAGATGATTTTCTGTCAGATTTATACGTGACTGCTGAGAGAAAGAAGTCTCAAAATCACATTGCTTGTTATCTATTACTGATAATACTCTATCAATCATACCATCATCCATGTCCAATGCTAACCATTTGTCACAATGAAAACCAAACCTATAAAAGTATACAGAAATCAACCCAAGAATATATAGAAAGCAATCTACTAAATATACAGAATTCAATCTACTAAATATACAGAAATCATCATGAATTAGATTCAATCGTAGTTTGACGATGTTCAAATCTTTATCAAGCCATGCAGAACACACAAGACATAAAACAAAACCACCCGGGGAATCGCATGAACCGGAAATGGAGCGAGACCAGGTACGCTTCTACTGCTATGCAGGCATCATCCTAAACACGAATCCTCTTTCTGTCAAAACGGGAAAATGAACACAGAAGTGTTAAATAAGCCACATATTGAGTGCAACTAATATTCTGTTTTTTCAGTTTCATGATGAATGTGTGGCTTACGTGTTTTACGTAATATTATGTTCTATAGTTATTTTTAAAATCATACGTATTAGATTAAACCGATCCTTTTTTAGAGACAAATTTTGCTTAATTTATAAACATGCATGCTATTATCAGTTACATAATAAAAATAACACTGCGTCAGCGCTTTTCTGGATTTACCACCACCAGAAACCGAAACGTCTGAAATCGATGCATGAGACCTAAACACATGAAGAGCTACATGACTAGAGGGAGCCAAAGAAATAGCCAAATTTATCTAAGATCGAATTTGCCTGAGGGAGTTATACAATCTCATACAATAGGTTTTATTCATGTCATTTCTGCTACCAGAAAAATCTTGTAATATATGCCCAGAAAAATCTTGTAATATATGCCCGGAAAAATCTTGTAATAAATGCATATTCCTTACGTTATTTAGATGTTTTATAGGCAAACTTGATTCCTGCATCTTAGAACTGACTCGCTTTGACGTTTCTCAAGCATAAGTCTGTATTGCTCCGTACATTGATTGATCCTATCTACATACATGTAAATGACACACACATAACGCAAAGTAACGTATTTTTAAAACCAAATATTTTGACGGAAAGATAACGGGAGGAATCAAGCCGATGTTAGTCGTATGTCTTCCCTAATGATTTAAAAACAAGACTTGCAACTCCAATGACACTAATATTGTAGTCGAATAGTTTATGCATCCAAAGTTAAGATTCTGTTCAAACATTTTATAGATATAAGAAGATGTGGTATGAGTGCCAATGAGACAACTCTCCATCCAAGTCAAAATTTATAAATGTAAACCATTATAGGTCAAAGTACGGTCTTCAACACGGAGCCTAGGCTCACACCGAACAGTAAGCTATAAAGGGCCCCAAAAATTACTAGTGTAAAACCATTCAAACGGGAAAACCAACGGTCTAATCTATATAAAAACGAGAAACGAGAAACACTTATGAACCACATCAACAAACGACAACTACTGAACATCAGATTCCTGACTTAGGACAGGTGCAAACAAATGCAGCGGGTTTAAACGTTTTAATGGTACCAAACCTTCACCCTTTTCTGAAACAATAGTGTAACATCACAACATAGAAAGACACAATATAAAATATCAACTGAAATAGCTTAACTCAATCAAAGGACATATACATATTTTCCCCCAAAAAAATCTGCATTGAAATTATGTACAGATTGTATTCTATGCACTAGGGATATCACAACTGCTGGTCTTCCTTACTAATTATGATATTGCTGTTCGCAATCGACTTCAATGAACAGCAACCAAATGAAAATAACACATTCTAAATTATGTGGGTCAAGTGCTCGTCCTTTTTGTTTACCTTCATCAGAAGCACAGGAACTCAAAGTTTTAGAGTCAAGGATGAATAAATATATTAGTACTTCATGAGCCATATTATGAATAAATAACATAAAAAGAATGGTCAAATCCGTAAGATTAACTTTGTCTGAGCAATATAATTGCATGAAATCATATAAGCAAGTCAAGTACTTGGAACTAGCTTTCAGTTATTGCGGGTATAGATAAAAGATAATTAGTCTTTTGCTATATCTTAATGTGTTATTGTCATTTATGGAATTGATAGCAGATTTTTTATATTTCTTATTAATTTCTTTTAAAATGATTTGACTGTTGTCTTTATCCAAAGACGTTGTTTTGCTATTGGGTGGACGTTTACAGTACTTTTCCTTTAATTCATCAAATAGGATCTTTAGAATAACCAGTGGTAAGTCAACAGCAGAAATATTATTGTTCTCACCTTTGATTAGTTTGAACATCTGTTATAATAATCTTATGTAGAAACCATGAATTAGTATTGCCTTCTCCAGTATTGTCATGCCAAACCCGTAAATATGACAAATCACCTAAACACTTGGATGTAGACATCACAAAATAAACCACATTGCTGGTCTGGAACCCCTGTAATTTTTATAAATATTCAAAACATACTAAAATGGTTTCGTTAACAAAAAAGAATGGACACTGTAGCTCCTTGTCCAATTTTGTCAATTGTTTCTTTTTTTTGTCTTTGATTCTCAAAAATCAAATAAGGTAGAAGATATGATTAAGCCACTTAATAATCCTTGAATTCGACAATTAATATGTATCAGTTAACTCTCATTGTCTCGATAGCGGTTGACTCGAAATTTTTGTTGTCTCGAACCAAATTTACGATTCAAAGGTTAGTAGCATAAAGTAAAATAACAAAAATACCGAACTCCAAGGAAATTTCAAAACGGAAAGTCCCTTAACAAATGGCAAAATCAAAATCCCAAATTATCAAACGATTTGAAAACAAATGTCATATTCCTGACCTGGTCATGCATTTCCTCGTATAGAGAATGGTGAATTAAATCTAGTTTTATAGCTAGCTTAACCTCTCACTTGTATCACAGTCGCATACAAGCATTTTAATTGCATTAGATTGAAACAATACACATATGTCAAAACTTGACCACGGGAATTTAAATTGATTGAAGAGTTTGTCTGACAGTACACATGTAATTAAATTTCCGGTCATTGACCACTGTGATGATTTATGACATCATAATAAATTGTGGTCAGTACGTGAATTAAAGTTACACATGCGTAGAGTGTTGAATGTACAAGGATTCAAAGAATGTATGCTTTGTCTACTTGAAAATGGATCTTTTACGAATTTGATCAAAGACTTAAATCTAAGTCGACAATTTCCATGTTTTCTATAAGTAACGGCACTCTGACATCCTACGTCTAAACAAATCATAAAAAGGGCCGTCAGACGTCAGAGCAATCCCGGACAAACATAATTGCCAGCTTGACCGTAGAATAAATTGCTAGCAAGATGAACAAATGTTATGTAATAATTGTATCCCAACGGTTTTCATGTGAGAATGAAAAGGTTTAAATGACATTATCAAACAAATATTGAATATTGATTATATTTAAGGCTTTAAAAGGCTTTTTGATAAATAAGACTTTTTGGAGTGGAATTTAAAATCATAAGTGAAAGATGTGACAAGTTTACGGTCAAAAGAAAACAAAACGAGAAAATCAAACGTCGAACAACAGTGAACATAAAACATTTAAAAATAAATGTTAAAACAAAGACTGAGCAACAAGGACCCCCGTGTGATTACAGGTATTTCGAAAGGTTAAATCAGCCTTGCTCTATTAGTTGAACCCCGTAATGTCGCCTTTGTTGATACGTTATAAAAGTAGATAAAAGAATTAGGACAATGATAAATGAACATACCATTAGTCATCTATGACAAATACATTCACTTTTGTTGTTTGTTTTACAAAATAGGAAATACGAGCTATTGAATATCTACAATAACTGGGTTACATATGTTCCTTTTAAAGTTGCTGCTTCACAATTGGTACATTGCAACGAAAGTTCAACATGTTAACATTAAAAGACATCTATTTTGTAATAACTTTTAGTTCTGGTGATTGTTATCTTTCGAACTAGCACGTTAAAAATCGGGCTTAGCGTGTCGGTCTAGTAAAAAAGCAGCGTTTATATTCATATCACATTCACATGTTCTCGTCACCAATATGCATTTGACATGCCACTAGAGATTAAACAACCATCCCTCACCAAGACCTTTGTCTGCGTAAAGAAGTTAGCAAAAGTCATTTTCGTGTCATGTTTCTTAATGCTAGCAGGTTACCTGTTTTATGTGATATGAGGTATGAATATGTTAGAATGTGTTGAGTAGATTTAAGGTGGTACATAACACTACAGGGAGAAAACTCTGTAAAAATCAGCTGAACGTTTTAATCACGTTCTATTGTTAAGGAAATATTAAGCTTCTCAATGATCAAAATTAGTGTTTGTCAAACTGCTATATATCCAATGAAATTTTTCCTATAAAGTTTTGGTTCAAGTTTTTGAAATCTTTATATTTTTGTCAAAGGGTCAAAGTGAATATTATGTCAAAATTTTATAAAAATTGAACGAACCAAATTAATGTTAGTCAAGGTGTTTGGTACCACCTTAAGATGACAGTATACATTACATTCTTCGAGCTGCCAAGTGGTAAGGACTTGATAGAATAAATTTTGAAATTATAAGAAACTAAGGTTTCAACTCCCTCAGGCAAAGTTGACCTTAGATAAATTTGACTATTTTTTTGGGTCCTTTTTGGTCATAAAGCTCTTCAACTGTTTAGGTCATTATACATTCTTGGCTTTCAAATATTCGGCTTTTAGCGTCCCTGATGATGGTAAATTTTAGAAAAGCGCTTCGGACGCATGAAATTTATAACGTGTTGTTTCCATTTTTTATAGATACAAAGGAGCAACAGAACTGTGCATGTACTGATTTTATGTCATGGATGGATACCACATATCCATTCTTTTTTATTACAAAAATATTAGACAGCACAACAGACCACGCCAACCAATAACAACCGACTCCTAGCATTATGTCTGATGTGTGATCTGTATTCATTGATCAAAGAATAAACTTATTATGAATGTTATCAAATAAACACATTTGGAAGAACTTTGTTTTTATGGGTACAATTTTGTTTTTGATAGATTAAAACTTAACTTACTATATATTGCTTTACAGTTATGAAAACTTAGAATCCTACATCTTGTCTTAATTATGTACGTATATTTTGGCATTGCATATGGTCATGCTTTTTCTTAGATTGTTTATTACGTCTTTACATTGAATTCATTAGATATGTACTGATAGATACTTTACACATCTCTCGAAAAACACACTGAATCGAAGTGATTTAATGTGATGGAAATGCCATCGGACAAAGCGTTCCATTCCACTAAGACATAAATTATTGATTTTCACCTAGGTTTGTTACAGCGGTCACAATTGGTTTGGTCTAAATATTGCCAAGATTGAAATAGAAGAACAAGATTTTTAATAAGTCTTTGAACTAAGCTAAGTGAGAATCAATACCTAGATGGCTTCAATATTTTGAAATGGTGGTGCATGTATTAGATACCCGAAAATATCTAGGACGGACCTGAGCTATTCTCAGACGAAGTTCATTTGTCAAATTTTGAAAAAGACCTATTTTTATTCCATGTCAAGAAATACAGGTCAAGAAGATCTTCAAATTTTAAAATCATCAATTTTCACATTCAATTTGTCCACCAAACGGCGAAGTTCGTGATTTGTTTTGGTAATGTGTTTGCTAGTTGTAAAGGCGGTCAGGTTTTTAAAGAATATTTTAATCTTATATCGAATATCGATTTATGATATTGGTTTTTGCTGTAACAAGTTTCAAAAAGTTTGTCATGAAATAAATTTTGTCGAACTTGTTAGTTAGCGGACTATACAGGTTGCACTTGATTTGGACATCTGTTGCCCGAGTACAATTTAGCACACCATTATTTTAACAATTTCGTTTGAATTTAGTTGTTTTTTTAATTCCTAATTTTCATTATCTATTTTAATTTTATTTGAATCTATTTTATTTGAATGATTTGATTTGCATTTTGAATTTTAGTATTTTTTTCACTTGTTCATAAATGAACAATTTTTATCTTAGACATTGTTAAAGTTTGAAATATATTTCTTCTAAAAGTAACAAAATTTCTCACAGAAAGGATTAAAGAAAGCAAGGTTTTTTTTTCTTTCAAATTTGATTTTCATTTTGATATACTACCTGCTGTTCCCTGCTAGTAAGTAATCTGCAACCAGTACTAAAAACATCTCCAGCTAAAATGAAATAGACGTTTGAATTGGTTCCCGATCCAGGTCGAAGTCCGGTATGTACAGCTATCATATAATAGTAGTCATTGGACGGTTGATTGTCCAATAAGTATAAAGGAGTACTCTGTAGAAAATACATATTAAAAATTATTATAGTTTTGTCATAAAATCTACACTTTAATTCAATCTAAGAAATTAGGTTGATTATTTTACGTATGAATATTGTTTTTATCTGTCAAACACAATTTTTCCAAACTTCCTTCCTCAGACGTTTTCGTCATAGAAGCTTGAATTAACCACCCAAATACCTGAAATATTAAAAAATACCAACATATCTTACAAATATATATAGGGACAAACAACAACTAAAGATTTGGTTCTTGGATTCGAAATTTTTCGGGATATCATTATGTTATTACAGGTCAGAGCAAATCTGAATTCTATTTCTCTCCAAGAGAAATTAAAATGGACAATTCTTGCGATTTATAATCACATTAAAGTAGAACAAAATCATGATCTTAGTTCACGATTAGTATATAAGTTACATTATTATTTATAAAAAACAGATTAATAATTAGTTAAATATTTTCCCATTAGTCTATAACAAGTGCTTCACAAAGTAAATGTGTGCTAGGTGAGAATAATAAAGTATAACTGAAACAATATCACCATTAATATTGTATCTAAAACAATTCAAATTAGATCACGACTGATGCCAAATGTGAAGCAGGATCTGCTTACCCTTCCGGAGCACCTGAGATTACCTCCTGTTTTTGGTGGGGGTTTGTTGGACAGTCTTTAGTTTTTTATGTTGTATTTTGTATACTGTTGTTTGCATTTTGGTCTGTTCTTTTTTCGCCATGAAGCTGTCACTTTATTTTCGACTTATGATATTGAATGTCCCTTTGGTATCTTTTTCCTTTCTTGTTATTTATCTTATCTTTTCCTCTACGGTATATTTGATGGTGCTTCACATTTTTTACACACACAAACAAAAACAATCCTGAAAATATTTTTATCCTCACCCGTATAGCATCTTTCCTGTCATATCGTCTCAGAATAAGGACAAATATGACATAGATCACAATTAAGGCAACCAAGGTACCATACACAGCAGCATTAGCAGGATCAAACTTTGACCACACAGTATTAAGGTCTATCATGTTTGGAGAAGCAAATGAAAGCGAAAAGATAGAACCGACCGCTGGTTCACATCGACATACAGTTTCGTTTAGCGTTGAATATGGAAGCACCTAAAATTAAATGATAAAAGGTGAAATTTATAATTTTTGACAGACTTTAAGATAATACTGGTTTTTTTTCAAATACCGATTGTATTATTACAATTGTTGAACCTGAAGGTATACCAACACCAATATTGGTTATGTATATGTCGTACATAGCGTTTCAAACACACTAATTAACATCACAAAAAAGCGGAATTAGCTTTGTTCCGGACCTCGCTTTTTACACGATTTGCATACATATCCTAATTACATATACAACATTTGATATTCTCTTCAGAAAAAGAAATTAATGTGATGTAAAATGCAGTCAGTGACGGTATGCGTATCCTTCTAGGTAAGGTCTTAATATGTCATTTTTCACAAGTTTATACACAAATTTTGCATTGGATATTGACAATAAAATATGCATATCTAGAACCCAACTAATAATTATTACTTCATGAAAAATAAATTATTTCATGGTTAACAAATATGTCGGAATACGTATAAACAAATTTGGAAACATACTATGAAGTAGGAAAAGAAAATTATTATTCATAATTTTTTAACAATAACATATCATTTATCCCCGAGAAGTGATTCGGCACTCATCTTAATTTACCACATCTTACGAAAAAAGTTTCACCTTCAAGAAAGATAACAGAAAAATTAACTGTTATTCCAAAAGTACACAACCATTTACATTCATAATTAAATATCTATTTTCAAAAGTTTCCATTCTATTACTGCTGACGAGAAACTACTGATACAATAACTAACAAAAACAAAATCGATAAAATATTAGATATTCAATTGGCTTTTTTCATTGACATCACAAAGCCGACATGTGTAGATATTGTTGTAAGAAAGAAGATCTAGGTACTCTTTCCGAATGGATTAAGGCTGTGAGGTCGTTAATACAAATCAGAATTAAGAAACTGAATGGGTCTATTAATACCCATGCTACATCAATCTTTAAAGACCCAAATGTTGCTAAACACTTATCTTACCTCCATGACAAATATGTTGTTGTCCCCGCAGATAAAGCCCCAAACAACATCGTTTTTGTGTGTAAATCACAATAAATAAACTCCTTGATAAATGAATTAGGTATTGATAATTCACTTTGAAACTCAACATATACCCCACGACACTTACTAAACAGGATATCCTGGATAATCATAGGTCTGTTATATTTTCCTTTGGAATTTCAACCAAATATGAAGACCTGGATCATTCATCACTGAATTGGATACCTAAACTACATAAGTATCCATACAAACAACGGTATATTGCTGGGTCTTCCAAGTGCTCCACGAAACCTCTTTCTAAATTATTAACATCAATTTTATCAGCAATCAAATCCGGGCGTCAAAGTTATTGTGAAACTACCTATTCTAGAGGTGGCGTGAACCAGATGTGGATTTAAAAATTCCAAAGATCTTTTAGAGTATATACAATCTAAGACTTTTTCATCTTGCAATAGTATTAAAACATTTGACTTTTCTACACTTTACACAAGTATTCCCCATTCAAAACTAAAAGACAACTTGAAAGAGTTGGTCTTGCTTTTATTCATAAAAAATAATGGCCACCGTAATACAAGTATCTTGTCTTAGGGAGGGATAAATCCTACTTTGTAAAAAATCACTCTGATTCTAACAAAAAATTCTCTGAAACTGACATTATCAAGATGCTTGATTTCTTGATTGACAACATATTTGTTACGTTTGGGGGACGTGTTTTTCAACAAACAATCGGCATTCCCATGGGAACCAACTGAGCGCCTCTTCTTGAAGACTTGTTCCTTTATTCATATGAGGCTGACTTCATACAGGAACTTCTTAGGAAGAAAGAAAAGAAGTTAGCAGTATCCTTTAACTTTACTTTCCGCTACATAGATGATGTTCTCTCACTAAATAATTCAAAATTTGGTGACTATGTTGAACGCATCTATCCCATCGAACTTGAGATAAAGGATACAACAGATACAGTTAAGTCTGCCTCATATCTTGACTTACATCTAGAAATTGACAATGAGGGTCGGTTAAAAACAAAACTTTATGACAAAACAGATGATTTCAGATTCCCAATTGTGAACTTTCCATTCTTATGTAGCAACATTCCAGCAGCGCCTGCATACGGAGTATATATATCTCTCAGTTGATACGATACTCCAGGGCTTGTATTTCCTGTCATGATTTCCGTGATAGAGGGTTGCTACTCACAAGGAAGCTATTTAACCAAGAGTTCCAAGTGGTGAAGTTGAAATCATCCATTTGTAAATTTTACGGACGCCATCACGAGTTCGTTGACCGTTACGGAATATCCGTTTCACAGATGATAACGGATATGTTCCTAATGTCGTAACTACAATCCCTTCCCCTTTTCCCGAATGTGACCTACCGAATAAGTCTTATTACCGGGTTTATACTAACATGAGCAACACGACGGGTACCACATGTGGAGCAGGATCTGCTTACCCTTCCGGAGCACCTGAGATCTCCCCTAGTTTTTTGGGGGGTTCGTGTTGCTCAGTCTGGTTTTCTATGTTGTGTTTTGTGTACTATTGTTTGACTGTTGGTCTTTTTCTTTTTTAGCCATGGCGTTGTCAGTTTGTTTTCGACTTATGAGTTTGAATGTCCCTTTGGTATCTTTCGCCTCTCTTTTTGTAAGTGTGATCACATTTCAATGTTAGGATATCCAGTTTGTTAACCAAACTGACCACCGTTATTATAAGTAGAGCAATTTGAAATCATTGAAAATCGATAATGAGATTCGGACGACAAATTGAAATCAAGATTAAAAAAGTGTTTCTGTATGATTTCCTTCCACATTAACATTTGATCATGTTGATTATCTTGCAAAACATTTTTAGATATCAGCCAATAAAACAGATAGAAAAAATATAGTAGTGTTTCTCTGTGATGAGTGTTCTTGCGTTTGTTTGTACTGTATTCCTGTCACGTAGTGTTGTCATTTTAGCGGCATTTTTAACATTGCCATATAAGCGGGAGGTTTGGCTAGCCATAAAACCAGGTTGAACCCATCATATTTTCTTAAAATGTCATGTACCAAGTCAGGAATAAGGCAGTTGTTATAAGACAGTCCGTTTCTATGTATGTTGGCGTTTGCTTTTGTTGTAGTTCAGCGTTTCTGTTATTCCGTTGTTTTTCTCTTATAGTTGATGTCTTTCCCTCGGTTTTAGTTTGTTACCCGGATTTGTTTTTGCCTAATCGAATTATGACTATTGAACAGCGGTATACTACTGTTGCCTTTATTTAGTCCTGGTTACGACAGAGATATATTGTATGGATTCTGAATTGTTTTATTGGATTTTTATCAAAAATTCAATATCCATGCAAGTTAACCAAAAAATCAATAACCATGCAAGTTAACCAAACTTATTCAAAAACTTCTGCAGAATTTGATGAGCTTATATTTTAGTTAATTGATAGCAGTCAGAGACAACAGTTAAGTTAGCAAAGTATTTTTAAATATATTGGAAGAAACATGGGGTCTTTCAAAATCGATTACTCTTGGCCGATGTTGACAATGTCTACTGTAAAGATGATGCATCGAAAATATACAATTCATTCGACGTGACATCGACAAGTAAACATTAAATATTTATAAAACGTACCGAACGAAAATGTATGTGTTAGGGAATATTTGTGTAACGTATCAAACAGAAACTTTTGAAATTAAAGGATTGCAATTGTAGGTTTTGCTCATTACCTATATGACCTATGAAAAAGCTTACTCACAAATGTTTTCAAAATGATATATAGATAACCATATTATTCAACACTTAAAATGGTGTCACATTGAACACAAAACTGGCCGTCGTATCTGTTGTTAGTGAACTTTATTTCTTAGTTTAGTTTTACCAAGTTCACCTCGTAAAACAGTTTTCACCATCGAATGTCTCTATTGTAAAAGGCTATCCTGTTTTGAAGTATAAAAAAATATTCGACATATTTAAAGTAGTAGTAAATTACATGTTTTTTTTCAATTCGAATATTGTGGTGTATTTTTCTAGTGAAAAGATAGTTTGAAGGTTTCATTTATTTTAGATTTTACATAATCAACTACTTAGAAAAGGGTAAAGAAACTATTTTCAGATGATCACAAAACTTAACTAACTATATCCAATGACAAGTAATTAATGTATTCTAGATAGTTTACTTTTTGCTTAATCTTACCGAGCAGCCATTTGAAGTCCAGGTAGTTGAATTTGGATCATAAACCATACAACTGGTCGTCACAATGGCCAAGCTGACGTTTGATGTTGATATATCAGTATGATTGATTCCGGACAATGATACAGTTTCATCCCGGGTAGCACTTAGTCGATGCCTTGTATTCGAATCGTAATCATTTAATGTTAAGCCAGCTAAAAACATTTTTTTTAAATCTCAAGTATAATTGTAAGGACTGCATGAACATACAAAAAGTAAAATAACAAAAATAACGAACTCCGCTTGGGGAAAATTCAAAACTTGGAATTATTTATCGTATTATACTTGAACACAGAAAAAACAACCAAAGTAAATAAACAATGTTTGTGTTTTCGGGTTGTTGTCCAATTGACTTATATTTCATGCGTGCATATAAGCCATACATATCTTCTTATTTCTATATATAGTACCTTTATACCTTTGTACCGTCTGCCTTTTTTGACTTTTGTTGTTAACCTTCTGTTAGCCTAGATATGTTTGTCTTATGGATGGTTTTTCTGTTGTGGGGCAGCTTGCCGTCATTAACGTCTATATACACAATTTCTTGGTATAGCCATATACAATACTTTCAACACAAATACCGTTACATGATTGTTGATTAGTGAGATGCTGTGTGCAGCCATTTTGCTTATATAGAAACTATTTGAGAAAAAGGTTTGATAAACTGCTCTCTGCTAACGGAGAATAAAAATGGAGAATGTGTCCCCATGGACACAGATGATGCCCCCGCTTGCATACAACATTATAAAGGGACATAACTCAAGAACGATAAAAGTGACGCTACCCAAATGTGTACTTGATCTGAGTTTTAAGGTAATAAGTATTGTGTATAGGTTTCATAATGTTTGGTTGACGGAAACTAAAAATTTTGCAATTTTTCGATTTATAAAGGGCATAACTCGATAATGATTAAAGTGACGCTACCAAAATTCAACATTATCTGTGTTTTGTGGTAAAAAGCATTGTGTATAAGTTTTATAACATTTGGTTGAGGCAACTTCAGTTAGAGAACGGAAACTAAAAATTTTGCATTTTTTTCCATTTATAAAGGGACATAACTCGAGAATGGTTAAAGTGACCCCACCAAAATTCAAATTTGATCTTTATTTTGTGGTAATAAGCATTGTGTATAAGTTTCATAACATCTGGTTGAGGCAAACTTAAGTTAGAGAACGGAAACTAAAAATTTTGCAATTTTTGCATTTATAAAGGGGCATAACTCTAGAACAGTTAGAGTGACGCTACCAAAATTCAATCTTGATCTGTGTTTTGTGGTAATAAGCATTGTGTATAAGTTTCATAACATTTGGTTGAGGCAAACTTAATAAGAGAACGGAAACTAAAAATTTTGCAATTTTTTCCATTTATAAAGGGCATAACGGTTAAAGTGACGCCACCAAAATTCAATCTTGATCTGTGTTTTGTGGTAATAAGCATTGTGTATAAGTTTCATAACATTTGGTTGAGGCAAACTTAAGTTAGAGAACGGAAACTAAAAATTTTGCAATTTTTCCATTTATAAAGAGGCATAACTCTAGAACGGTTAAAGTGACGCCACCAAAATTCAAACTTGATCTGTGTTTTGTAGTAATTAGCATTGTGCATTAGTTTCATAACATTTGGTTGAGGCAAACTCAAGTTAGAGAACGGAAACCAATTTTGGGACGTACGGTTACGTACGTACGTACAGACGGACAAGGGTAAAACTTAATGCCCCTCCGCTACGGCGGGGGCATAAAAAATATAAGTTAAAAATTTGCAAAATAGTGGTTTATTTCATGTTTTTGTTCAAAAATGGCGGAAAAGACCCGATTTACTTTAAATCCAACAATTTAGAAGTTATTATATAAATTCAAGTTCAAGGCTTTAAATAGAATATAGATATAAGAGGATGTGGTATGAGTGCCAATGAGACAACTCTCCATCCAAAAAAATCAAAAATTAAACCATTATAGGTCAAAGTACGGTCTTCAACACGGAGCCTTGGTTCACACCGAACAGTAAGCTATAAAGGGCCCCAAAAATTACTAGTGTAAAACCATTCAAACGGGAAAATGTTTACTTTGGAAATAGAAAACAGACATTTGAAAGATTAATTTAATATACACACAAATTAAAAATTTACAACTAAAAAGTCACTGAAATGGCAGTCGTAGCAGGTCTTTTTTAAAGTGCAATAAGAATCAATTCCGTGAAACAAAATTACCTTGTATTGGTTTCAACGCTATATAGACATCCCCTTCTTTTAAGTTATGTTCTGGTATAAACACTTTATAACCGTATTTTTCCCTGTCTGTTGATTTGACAATTCTTTCGAAGTCAAAATCTGTCGATGACGGCTGCGATCCAGATTTAGCAAATAAGTAGTACAAATCACGTTGGTTTATTGCCTGCATTAGTTCATCATCAAGTTTGATATACCAAATTAAAACATCTGAGTCACTCCGCTTTTTTGATTTAAAGAACATCATCTGGTCTGGATCTTTTGGTTCGTAGTATGGTACATGCTCAGTGAAATAGGTAACTCCATGGTTTTTTATTTTCATCTTTAGTGGTACGTCAATCTTATTATTCAGTTCATCTTTGACAGCAATATCAATTACTTGTCCGGTAATTTTGCTAGCGTTCTTTGCATGAAGAATTGGTGACGTATCCATGACTGTTACCTTAGAAGAAATAAATGTCGTACCTTGAAGTATGTTTTCAGAAATTTTTCGTGTCGAAAGGTATGATATAAACATTTGCAGTAGCGAAGCAGTGATGTCATGTGACAATTGCGTCTACAAAGGACTCATCGTTGGCGCGCGAATAAATTGGAAGGCTCAAACAGATAAATTCAAAACCCAAACTTCCAAAAAGAAGTATCAATCTAGAGTCTCATGATATTTGACAATGAAACACTATATTTGAGTAGCAGACAATGTTTAGCCACCAATAGTTTACAAAATGCTTAATGTATACAACTCATATAATATTTTTTTAACTGTAAAATGATATCAAAAGTGACTACTTTTATTTATCTAAAATTCAAAAAAAACTTACAAGATATCAAGAGGGATATTTATTTCCATTAGCATGGTCAAACAATAAAGTTTGAAAAAAATCAAATCATTCAAATTATCAGAAAAGAATAATTAAATTCAAGCTACACAGGTATCCTGTGAGAAAAGTAAACATAAGCACATAATAACCATAAAACGTTACGGCGTAGATCCGTTATTTTTTCCGACTGGTAAGTAGACATAAAATATTATGCATCAATTTATATTTATGTTTATTTATATTATGTATTATGTACAAACAAATGTATAATACTAACATTTACAGGAGCCTTTTGTTCAGTGATTGTCGTTTGTTGGTGTGGTTCATAAGTGTTTCTCGTTCCTCGTTTTCTTTTTATATAGATTAGACTGTAGGTTTTCCTGTTTGAATTGTTTTACACTAGTCATTTTGGGGCCATTTATAGCTTGCTGTTCGGTGTGAGCCAAGGCTCCGTGTCGAAGGCCGTGCTTTGACCTATAATTGTTAACTTTTTATACATTGTGACTTGGATGGAGAGTTGTCTCATTGGCACTCATACCACATCCTCTTATTTATATATATATATATATTATCAGAAATTCTCCCTGGATACCTAATGATTAATACACAAGGAAACTTAGCCCAATGCTGTAAGCTAAGTAAATTGTTAAACAGCATATAGTGTAATAAAGATTATTTATATAATTGTGTTAAAAAAAAAAAAAAAAAAAAATATCAAGAGGGGAATAAAAAGGATAGGTGAAAAACGAACTGACCAGCAATGCACGAACATTAACATACAATACTCAAGTTTGAGTAAAACAAGCCTTTAAAAAAGCGAACGTGAAATACCCCTGCATTTCGTTTTGCTCTATCTGTTTATTTCCGTGTAGTGACTTTATAGTTTTTCTCATGCAATAACGGATCGGCATTTTTTCTTATCATATGCAATCATGATAAAAATAACAATGATCAATCACCTGATATAAAACGAACATATTTTTGTCCAGTACAAGTTAAATGATTGACAAGGTGATAATCAATATTTCAAAAATAAAATCCCTTAAAGGTTGCACTTTGTAAATACAGCTGTTTCTCAAACCACGCCTCTTTTGGGGAGATATAGAATATTCATGGATAATTAATTTTGTTTACATACTGGTTCCCAGTTATGATCTCTAGGTTTCATCTCATAGAGACATAACTTGGGAATGTTACCAGTAAATATACATATGCATATTGTCTATATAGAAATCTGTGGTAATCCTACAGTCAAGGTAGGAATAGTTAAGAAATTTAGTGTTAGTTTAAACTCTTAGAAGTTCGGAGCATATAAACGTTGAAAATATGCCGCACAGCCCTATATTTTGACCTTTGAAAAAATTGTAGTGCATATGAACTTTCCATTCTAGGATATGATTTTTTCAAAACTTCATAGTAAAAGTGGTACAGTTTTAGCCGTAAAAGGAGTTCCTATGGAAAATTGCATTGTCAATATGTACAGAAATGCAACCTATATTGGGTGAAAAAGAGAACATACAGAAATTAACCAAATTTGGTTCATCTCACAGATTTTAAAGCAATTAACTCAAATTTGAAGTTTTATAAATATTTCATGAAGATTGAGAAAATCCTGGGCTTTAACTATGATGACTCAGCATAAATTCACAGTTTACAGTATGCACAGTTTTCTTAAAGCCCTGAATGCAAAATAAATTCATAATATATGCATATTTGTAAGTTAAATTGTTAAGAAGTGCTTATATTTACTCTTCGCAGTCATTGAAACTCATAGATCCTTCCTGAATATTATTGGTGGGGTGTTTTTGTCCTGTCGATAACCAAAAGTAAGCCGTAATGCCTAAATCTGTTTTTTGTCACTGCGGCATAAAAATACAAGCTAGAAATACAAATATATCTCAACAAAACTTACAATAGTGTGTTCTATTCTGAATATGAACTAAATATTCCACATTGCTAGAAACAGCAGAATAATTTTAGGAAATTTGAAGCCCCAGGGCAAAAACAGAGAAAATTGCCTACCCTGGGTCATAAAACAAATAATTTAACTTGTAAATGCTAAAATTTTATGATTTTAAAGGTCTTTATATAGAAAACAATAACTGTGCTTGGAAGTTATGCAAAATTAGATGTTAGCAGTCATTTCTATAAAATTTTAAGTGAATTTATACATCAGACTGGTATCTGCATACATACAACTATTGCAAATATGGCTTTGTTTTAACACTTCTAGCTCATATATTAGCTGAATTATGTCAGATATATGGTTAGAGATGATACTGTTGTGACAAGAATTCTAAACTGACCATTTGAGGCAGAAATTGTGAACTTTCATTGACAAATAGGCATACAGTAAAATATGGACTGGAGACACAGGCAGGATTTGATACTTTATATAATCTTGAATGTTGGAATGATTGACTGCTAAACATAACATTTACAGTATTCTGAAATGCTTTCAATATGTTATCAGAACAGTTTTAAACAGGTTCTAGGCATTTCATGTCAGAAAAAGTGCAAATAGGGTAAGCTGGCATAAAATTAAAGTCTTGTTTTCAAATTCTTTAAAAAAATGAAACAGGGAAGGGGGTATCAAATGAACAGCTACAGAAAACTTAGAGTTTATGCAGTGATTTCTTTCAGGCTATAATTTTGATAAATAAGTATTAATGTGAGAAATAGTGTTTTTAGAGAGTTTTCTATTGGAATAAATGTTTGTATAGGTTACACTTT
Source organism: Mytilus coruscus (assembly GCA_017311375.1). NCBI lineage: Eukaryota > Metazoa > Mollusca > Bivalvia > Mytilida > Mytilidae > Mytilus > Mytilus coruscus. The sequence continues at coordinate 61,328,093 of CM029607.1, read as the reverse complement.
GTAAATACAGCTGTTTCTCAAACCACGCCTCTTTTGGGGAGATATAAAATATTCATAGATAATTAATTTTGTTTACATACTGGTTCCCAGTTATGATCTCTAGGTTTCATCTCATAGAGACATAACTTGGGAATGTTACCAGTAAATATACATATGCATATTGTCTATATAGAAATCTGTGGTAATCCTACAGTCAAGGTAGGGATAGTTAAGAAATTTATTGTTAGTTTAAACTCTTAGAAGTTCGGGGCATATAAACGTTGAAAATATGCCGCACAGCCCTATATTTTGACCTTTGAAAAAAATTGTAGTGCATATGAACTTTCCATTCTAGGATATGATTTTTTTCAAAACTTCATAGTAAAAGTGGTACAGTTTTAGCCGTAAAAGGAGTTCCTATGGGAAATTGCATTGTCAATATTTACAGAAATGCAACCTATAATACAAACAGTAAACACTGGTAAATAATTATGCATAAACTCAAGAGTCAAAAAAGTAACCAGTTCTTATTCTTTAAAATACAAATGTGGTGATGCTCATGTCGCTCCTCCAGAAATCCGTTGATATAAATCTATAACCAAATTTATCATAGTAGTAGTCATCTGTATTACAAATATTTCGTAACTAATAATAAAGTAATAAAATTGTGGACTATTGTTTATCTTTTAATTTCTTCCTTTTGCAGTGGTGTTTGTTGCTTTTCTTTCACAACCAAAAGCTTTCGATTGCCCTTGTAATTTTTCTATAACAAATAACCACAAAGTACACTGTTTCAGTAGTTTCCTAATAAGCAGCAATTAAGAAAGTGATCATTTGCTCAAATCAATACGATTATGTTATTGAAAATGCTATAAATCGTATTTGTTAACCGACCTTGTAATGCAAAAGCATGTTTGTAACAAAATGAGATACCTGAAGATTTATGTTTGTACCATCACTAACATTGGCCAAAGACTCATTGTCAAACTCTAAGGACATCCCTTTCCTGTTGACTTCTGATTTATTATTCAGAAATACTTCTTTACTGTCTTTATCAAGACTCAGAACAACCCCTGATTTATTTATTAGTTGTTCTCCTCCTCCAGAACATGTTGTAGTTGATGTCATGTCTAATGCTTCGGCCAAAGATTCAATCAGGTCCTCTGCACTATCCTTTGTCTGAAAAGAAAACAGATCATTCTGAGCAGAAATTGCTTTTTCGTCTTGAGAATCTGTGCTTACATGTAAATGTATTTATGCATTTCGCCAATCAAGTGTCACTAGACCTTGTTTAGATAGGGATCTACCTTTGTCTCATAAGTTGACCCTTTTATACAATGCACAGTCAGGCTAGATTGTCTACTGCAAATACATATAATTTAATGTCTTATTGGCCTCGAGCATCACTGAAGAGACATGAATTGTCGAAATGCCCATCTGGTGCAGTAAATTTGGTACCGTTAATGTTATCATAATTGGTAGCTTATTCTTTACTAACTTTAGTACGTCGATAGATTGATAACATCATTGCCAACAGCGCCAGAAAAATATTTATCGGTAGCGTATTTGCCTACAGCTCATGGAAACTTACGGAAACAAAAGTCCCAAATTCAGTCAAGAGATACAATATGTCTACACTTTCGATAGCTAAAATTAAGATTTTCACAAGTACGCGATGTACTTTGTTTTCCAATGGATATCGTGTTGCTTCATTTTGAGTTTTCCCAAATTCATTTTATGAATTAATTAAATTATTTATTGTTTGTTCATAGTGTTGTTTGTATTTTTCGCAATTCTTTCCCTAGATATTTTTAGCTCTTAACTTTGGTTTTCATCATGTTCATATCTCTTATTTTGTTATAAAAACATATTACACCTTTAGAATTAACAGTTCTAATCGGATTTGATATTTTAAGCTAAAATATAATAAAATGATCGCAAACTATTTTCGTTGATGAAAAGCCATTTATCTGCTTACAGCTTCTGCCATTTCCTTTTGTTTTTTCTTAATTTTTTCCTTATTTTTATAACACTTTTGAACCAATTCATCAAATGTTGTCTGATCTTCTTGTTTTTCTGGATGCTGGCTGTAGTATTCTCTGAAGTCGTCTTCAACATCCTCTACTTTTAATTCTTTCTCCAAATTTTCTGAACCTGCTGTCTTCCAAAAGCTTAAAGTGTCAGATATACCATTCACCATCTCTGAAACAAACAAACAAGTATCAGTGTGGGCTACTGATCATTTGTGATACGCCCGCTTTAAGAACTCGTAAACAGGAAGTTGAAGATCAATGTCAAAAATGTATCCGATGGTATAGCTTGTTCTCATGAAACGTCATAACAAAATTCAGGAAACTACTATTTGTAAATCCCAAGATTAATGCCATGAAAGTTTAGACTTGACCATTATGGTTAAAATAAATAAGTATTCAGTAAACTGGAAGTTGATGACAGATGAATCTAAAAACATATCACACAGTAAAGGTTGCACTTCTGTAAATAAAGACAATGCAATTTCCAAAAGGAACTCCTTTTACGGCTTAAACTGTGCCACTTTTATTATGAAGTTTCGTAAAAATTATATCCTAGAATGGAAAGTATATATGTACTACTATTCTTTTTCAAAGGTCAAAACATAGGTTGTGCGGTATATGTTCAACATTTATATGCCTCAAACTTCTAAGAGTTAAAACGTATACTAAAATTCTGTACTACCCCTCCCTTCACTTTGGGTCTTCTTCAGAATTCAATTTGGCCGCTATCCATGTGTATTTATATTGGTAACATTCTCAAGTTGTGTATCTACGAGATGAAGCATAAACATCATATCTGTGAACCAGTAGGTAAAAAAACTCAATATCTATGAATATCAAATTTCTCCCAAAAAGAGGCGTGGTTTGTGAAACAGCTGTATTTACAAAGTGCAACATATAACATGTTCGCTCGAATGCAGATAATAAATCTAAGGAAAACTTTATTTTCAGTTCCGTAGAAAAATGCAACGAGCATTGTATAATAACATAAACGGTACCAATTTTTCTGTATAAATAGCCATTATGTTTTAAATATTTAAGTCTTTAGTAAACAGGAAGTTGATGAGCGCTGAATATGAAACCGCAACACACGGTAAAAAAATGTTCAAATGAAGTCTAAAAACATGTTTAAAGAAGGTCGTATTTATAGTTTTCTTATAAAAATGCGACGAAAATTGCATAGATGGATGGTATATGTGTTAGATTATACAAGTATTCGGTAAACAGAAAGTTCAGAATTGATAAACCAGATCACACGGTATAGCATATATTGAAATGAAACCTGACAACAAATTTTAGGAAGTTCTGATTTACAATTCCGACGGAAATTTCATACATGGCTATTATGTGTTAGAATAAATATGATTTCGGTAAACTTGAAGTTGAGAATCAATTAATCTGAAACCACATCACTAGGTACGGCATGGTTACATAAAGCCTGAGAACAAATTCCAGGAAGCTTTGATCTGTAGTTCCTGTTGAAAATGCAACGCCAATTCCAAGAGACGGACGAACAAACGGACGGACGGACATGCAGACGGAAATATGGATGGACAGACAAATTTTATAGTAAATTTTATATTTGACATCCATTTTTCAGGACCATAAAAACAAAATAATTGATATTTTTGGCATTTTTTTGTGTCCGGAACATACTATTTTTTATTGAAGGCTTTTTATTTTTGGGACATGTGGACGGACATACGACGAATAGACAGGGTTAAGGACAGTATAGCCCCTCCTTCGGAGTGGAAATATAATTAATGTTTTGATGTTCCAAAAATAAAAAGCCTTTGATACTAAATGGTATGTTCAGGACATAAAAATTCCAAAATGTCAATTATTTTGTTTTTATGTTCCTGACAAAAGGATGTCAAAAATAAAATTTAACATAATTATCAAAGTAAATAGAGAAAAAAAAATACGCGTTAAAAAAGATTTGAACTTATTTCTACTAGTAAGTGTCACGATAAATAACAATATATAACAATTTAAATGTACAAAATGAAAAATATGTATGATCTTACTGGATATCTGTATCTGTACTAAGGAGGTTTATTGAAGTACTAGTAATCAAAAATTAAAATTAAAGACTGTAGAACACGTGGAGTGCTTGTTGTTTTAGTTTAATCCTAACGGACTTATGTTTGCAAGAAAACAACACATATTCTTTTATCAAATTTCCTATAGAACAGAATGCTTGGTATATCGTTTGAACTGTCAACTGACTTAAGTAAACACTAAAGACTGTGACAGGTGTTATAGATTAGGAAAAATGGGTGAATGACAATGAGACATATTGATTTCATTGTTTTTGTAACAGATCGAAGGGTTGGATCGTCGGACAGTATGATTTAAAAGCAAATCAAAAGATACCAAAGGGACATTCAAACTCATGAGTTGAAAATAAACTGACAACGCCATGGCAAAACAAATAGATCAAAAGACAAACAGCAGTATACAAAACACAACATAGAAAACTGAAAACGGAGTAACACGAACCCCACCGAAATAAAGGGGTGATCTCAGGTGCTTCGAAAGGATAGGTACATCCTGCTCCGGATGTAGCACCAACACATACATATCGAATGTACGTTAATTTACTTTTACCGTGTCCCTAATAACATTCCTTATGATCGTTGGTTCAATATCATTTCACAAAATAATGAATAACCAATATCCACCAATATTTTTTTTAACTTTCAATATGAAAACTTTGAATTTTCTGATAAACCAAACATTGCAATTTTTGAATAATGAATTATGCCTTGAAAGTACAATTTTAATGTTCTCTTAACATGACATTTGTGACTCATACACAGAAAGATCCAAATCACCTTACTATGTTATTTTTGCTTATATCTTTTTACAGCTTGTCGATTTCTATGTTTTGAACGATATTGTTTGATAAAGGATTTGGTCTTAAACGTAACCTGGGCAATCGTAGTTTTGATATTTCCTTTAATGATCTCTTTTTTAAATAATAATCTAAATAAATAATTTCTAGCAATGAATAATAATGAAAACAAAATGTTTTTATTTCATTGCTGTAGATTTTGATTTTTGATTTTTGTGTTTTAACGCCACTTTTAAGCACCGCTTTTGGGCTATTTCGTGGCAACCAGTTTTTATTGGTGGAGAAGCCGGAGTGCCCGGAGAAACCACCGACCTTCGATAGGAAAACTGACAATCCTAGTCAATTAAGATTGAGTCGAATGCACCCGCACGAGCGGGTTCGAACTCACAACCTCAGTGTTGACTGGCTAGTGATCACAGTAGTAACTACTTAGACCACTCGGCCACCGAGGCCCCTCATTGCTGTAGATGTAAGTGGTTAGTCTTTCCGTCTCCTTTAGATGGTTGATATGTGTTGACTGTTGTTTTAGATGGTTGATATGTGTTGTTTTGTTTTCCTATTTCGTGTAAAAGCATTCTCATCTTCAGCTGAATCAATAAGTTATATCGATATATTGAAAATGTGATTTTATAATACATCGCATAAGAGTTTGGGTCTCTAAACACTGCCCTTACCAATGATAAATGAAAGCATTGTATTTTTAAAATGAAACCAGTTCAAGTAAACAAACAAACCATTTACTGCTCTCTTCGAGCTTAAAATCTCTTTCGCAGGCCGTGGTAAAATTTTAGTTCTTTTGAGTATGTTCTTCATCACCTTCCTTAAACTGTTTGAAACCTTTTTCTAAAAAGAAAATTTCATTAAATTTTACCCACTGTAATGTGACTTGAACCTGGTATTTTTTGCAAGATTTATAAACTAGATGCTCTAAAGGGCCTGTGTCGCTCACCTTGGTCTATGTGCATATTCAACAAAGGACACTCTCCAACACTGTAGACGAGAATAGAATTCATGACAAAAATCTCTGTTTTGTTGATCTTGTATTGCTGATCATTTAGTCTGTTTAGTTTCTCTCCATCTTCTTAACTTTTTGCTCAAAACACAAAAGAGGGTAATAAAAAATCCTTATTTAAGGACAATCGCTCCTATAAAGAGTGACAGTCTCCTAACTATATCAGCAAAATTTGACTTGTTAGTAGATCTTGCCTTGCTGATCATTTTTGTGATTTAATGTGTCTATTTCTCTATTATGATTTGTATCATATCAGGCAAAACGCAAAAAAAATGATAGAAATAGTCATTAAAGGGCAATAACTCCAATAAGGAGTCGTCCGACTATTTCCTCCATTTGTCTTAATTGTAGATCTTGTCTTGCTGATAAATTTTTCTTATTTAAGTTTCTATTTATCTATTATAATTTTTAAGATATAACGCAAAAGCGCTAAAAATTGGTAAAAATCGCATCAAAGGGCAATAACTCTAATAAGACTAACGATTTTGACCATCAGGCTTACGACGACGGACGACGACGGACGTCGGACGCCAAGTGATGAAAAAAGCTCACTTGGCCCTTAAATGCATGATACGAGTATTCATTTTATACTTCAATTGTCTTGATTAACATCATACAAATGTAAACCCATATCACACTCCTTATCGCTATTAAGTCCATTCCGGAAAAAACAGTCATTTAGACAACTTCCTGTTTGGGTCAAGTCTCGCAAAACAAAGGCCATCAGTAATGAACTGAGGAAGAAAAACGTGTAGAAGGTGAACATTTTGAAATTTGTATAATTTATGATCCAATTAAAAAAAAATTAAAATAAGAAAAATGCTTTGTTTGGAGTGTTTACAATGGTTTAAACATAACTCTTTGAAATAATTTATGCACAGTACATTGTTTAAATAGGTCCCCAGATAGCTTCAACTGGTTTGTAAGAGTTGTGTAATTTCAGAACTTATCCGGAATGGAATAAATAGCGATAAGTGTATTTGGGAAGATTTCCTTGCTCATCAGAGTCTGTACGTCATTACTAAGCAATCGCATCTATGAGTTTCAATATCGATCTCTATAAAAGTATTTCGTTCGAGCCCATGCTAACATTTTTTTTTTTAAATCAAACAAAATCAAATTTCACTATTTGAATACCTACGGATGTCTTATCAGTAAATAAAGCCTTGTTAGAAATTATTGTCTTGACTGCCTTAGCCACAAATCCAGCGTCTTCAGAATTTAATCCCATTTCAGAATTTTCATCTGGTGTTTTTAAGTCCATTTCAGTGACCATAGTTTCTGTTGACTTTTAAAAATAAATACTTTGTTATATATTAGGCTTAGCATATCTTCTGACATTTCGAAATAACTCTACATAGAACAAGAGGTAAACTATGATAAAAGTCAATATTTTGCCGCTGAAACTGTAAAAGAAGTAAAATTATTTAGTCCTTTCAAAACTATGCTAATTGTATTAATAAAAAAAGGATAGTATAGTAAAGAAACAACAGACACGGCTTCCTCCGCTTCATTTTTAGACTTATACCTCGAATTTGATATCATCTCAGTACCAGAATCTATAACAAACAAGACGATTTTAATTTTGAAATTATAAATTTCCCCCACCTTATTAACAATATACCAACTTCACCTGCATATGGGATATACATTTCCCAACTCATTCAGTATTCAAGAGTTTGCAGCTGCTACCCAGACTTTATAAAACGTCGTCGGTGTCTGAGCAGAAAGTTGAAGAACCAGGGTTATGTCAAAGAACGTCTCGTCCCTTTTCTAAAAAAAGTTCATCGGAAGATACCAAGACCTTGTTGACAAATATTCCGTATCAACTTCACAAATAATACATGATGATCTTGAAGTATAGATTCTAGGTACTGACGTTGTTTATCATCTTAATTACGTGTTATAGTGTTCTTTTATTTGTTTTTGTAAATTATTAATCTTTACTGTTTAGTCCATTTTTTGTAATATCCTTTAGGCGTGGCTCGGTGCTTATGCATCCCGCCAATGTGTTGTTGTGCTGTGGTCATTTTTTGTATTCTTGTCATTCATTTTTGCTTATGTGCTCTGTCTATATGCCATTTTGTTTTTCTTTGATGACATATTTGTTTGTTTTTATGGTTATTGGGATTAAGGCACAATGTTGACTGCTGTGCCCCTATTTTTGACATTTTTACCTATTGTGTCTGTTTGTTTTGTTCACACATTGTTGTCAATATAATGGAATTTTATGTGACTGTCATACAAGTGAGAGGTTTAGGTAGCTATTAAACCAGGTTTAATCCACCATTTTCTACATAAGGAAATGCCTGTACCAAGTCAGGAATATTACAGTTGTTTTCCATTCGTTTGTGTTTGAGCTTTTGATTTTGCCATTTGATAAGGGACTTTTCGATTTGGATTTTCCTTGGAGTGCGGTATTTTTGTTATTTTACATTTTTTTAAAGAAAAACAACAGTACACAAAACCCAACATAGAAAACTAAAGACTGAGCAACACGAACCCCACCAAAAAAACGGGGGTGATCGCAGGTGCTCCTGAAGGGTAAGCAGATCCTGCTCCACACCTGGAACCCGTCGTGTTGCTCATGTAAGTAGAAACCCGATGATAAGTCTAATTCGGTAGGTCACATTCGGGGAAAAGAGGACGGGATTGTGGTTACGACAATTGGAACATATCAGTCGTCATCTGTGAAACAGATATTCCATAACAATCAAGCAACTCTTGATGGCATCAGTAAAATTTACGAAGAGATGATTTCAACTTCACCTCTTGGAACTCTTGGTTTAATAGCAACCCTCTATCAAGGAAATCATGATAGGAAATGCAAGCCCTCAAGGTGTTGTTTAGGATTTAGAATATAGAATAAAAACATAAATTTGGAATCAAGTGGAGGTTTGTCTCGTCTTTTGAGTTTATGATATCATAGTGAAGTTACAAATCTGGTATAAGAGGGACAGACCCAAGATTTACCCATTAGGTGGTCTTAAATAACAAAACTACAATCTTTTATTTTACCTGCTGAAGAAAAGATTTTGTATCAGACTGTTTCTCTCCACTGTCTACGTAGTAAGCACATTTCATTGGTGTTGACAAGTCAGGTGTCGTTGGTGTAGGCTATTAAAACAAGTGTAGTTAAGTTCAACCATTTCATCCTGATATTCATTCAAATGTTAGGAATGATCAATGAGTGACCGAACGACACATTTATTAAAGTAAGTGCTTAGCGCTTTAGTTAATTTTCTATGTTGATCGGTCATTACTTATTTTTATTTACTTTGACTTTTTATGCGGTTAAAGAAGATATGAAAGGCACATAACAAAATCCATTCCTACGCATTGGGATGACGTTGACAACTTCTTGACACATTTATTGTTGTATGACGACAAAAGTGTGAAACTACAGGATTAAAAAACAGTATGCGCCTTCTATCGTAGTCGGGTCATTTAAAAGAGTATCATTATGTATTTAAAACTGACAATGTTCAATTGGAGATTTATTCATAAGGGATGTATTTTCATATTCCCCAGGATTTCGTGGATGTTTTCATAAACCGTAAGTCAGATTGCTCACGACTATACGATGTGTTAGACATAGAGGCAATCCCGTAACAGTGTGGGCGACACCAATACTTAATGTTCTTAATAATAGCGAATCATTTACCTTTAACTTGTTTGTCTTCGGCTATCGATAACAATGATTTGACGCTCACACAGTCTGTCAGAGGCCCTCCAGTGGGGATGTCAACAATCACTTGTTTCACATTGCGATACATAAAATTAAACTTTCTTTCAACAAAATTTAAAAGAAATTTGTTTTAAACATTCTTTTTATCATCACACCCAACAGTTTCATTGGAAATAACAAAAAATGTGCAGAGCTAATATCATTAAATTATAGAAAAATATATAACATGTAAAACATTTCGATTTTTATTATAAAAAAAATGTCTAGTTTTAAATGGGGTTATTTCACAAAAAAATATCTTACAAAGGAAAAAATACTCCCACGTTGGTAAAATTTAAAAATAACCTCCCGTTTATTCAATGGATAAGATTTGTTTATGAAAAAGAGCCCAGGAGCTGTTGAAAAAAGTCTTTCGTATCATTTGAATCGTTCAGTCATTTAGAAGACTCGTACGGTTAGTTTGCTTTGGATATTCAAGTATATTAGACTACTCAATTGTCTCTATTTAAGTATATTTCTAAATGTATATCTGAATAACAAAAAGACTTTTCTAAGTGTATAATGCTTAAGTTAAAAGGGAAACCGGTACAGTTTATTGGTAACAAAACAGAAATGAAAATGAATGAATATCAAAAATCAAAAATCAAAAGAAGTAATAAATGAACAAAAATAAAAACTATCATTTTTCAATTTTTAGACCATTTTACGGAAATTTGACAATCGCTTTCCCAATTTTTCTGGATTAGTGAAAAGTTCATGCGATTCCCGTTTTCGGAACCTGGATGCATCACTTATATATCTTTTGAGTTTTTATGTCTTTGTCAATTGGCTGCTAATTTGTCAATGAATACATTTAGTCTGTGTGTTCATCCTTGTGGTTGTAGTTCGGGTATTTCGCTTTTTTTTTTCGTGAATTTTCTTTGTTTATATTCATAATATTAGCGGCTATGGTTCGAGTATTTAAAGGGGGCCTCGGTGGCTGAGTGGTCTAAGTAGTTACGTGGTCTAAGTAGTTACTACTGTAATCACTAGACAGTCAACACTGAGGTTGTGAGTTCGAACCCCGCTCGTGCGGGTGCACTCGACTCCAATCGTAATTGACTAGGATTTTCAGTTTTCCTATCGAAGGTCGGTGGTTTTCAGCGGGCACTCCGGCTTCCTCCACAAATAAAAACTGGCCGCCACGAAATAGCCCAAAAGCGGTGCTAAAAAGTGGCGTTAAAAACACAAAAAATCAAATCAAATCGAGTATTTAAAAAACTTTTTTCATATATATAGCAAAGAAGTAATTATTCGTGAATTTGAGCATAGGACAACATATTTTGTATCATAAATGTAAACACAAATGAAGAAAAGGTATATTTTTTTTCGGCTATGTGTTAAAATTTTGTTGTATGTCATGCAGTAATAAACAACTGTAAACTCATAGTAGTCCGTCGTGCATTTCAACTCATTCAGTGGATTGGTCGTTAAATCGCCCAGAAAAAAATGCATTATTTGTAAACTAACACTGATACATGCATGTATTGGCGGGAGCATTGGAATGCTAAATATTGCATATATCTGTATAAGGAAATCAGATGCGGATCCAGGATTTTAAAAGGGGGAACTAGCGTTAGGAGTGGGACAAGTAGAATGTCTATGGATGCATTAACCCTATACGTAGCTCCATAAGGTGGGACAGCCTCCCCCTCCCCTCCCCACCCCACCAACTTAAATCCGTTTCTGGAAATGTCCCGACCTGTTAAATGCAGCAGTTGGATTACAACAATCTAATTAAAAATTATACGTACATTAATTGTACTTACATTTTTTTAATCTATCCATGAATTAAAAAGGATAATTCCTCACTAAAATATTACATGATTTACATTCATACTCACAATCAGGAAACATATACAATTAAAATGTCAATTGTTCTTGAACAATTGAGAGGTCTTTCCTTTTGATTATGTAAAATATATGTTTAAATAAGCGTATAATGCATTGAAAATCTGTAAAACACACAAAAAACTCTTAAAATATGGGCAAAAACACATAATTTGGAATTTGAGACATGACCTTGACTTTTGACCTTGTGACCTTTGTGAAGGTCATTGGTCCACGATGTCATAGCAAAAGACTCCATGGGTCTAAGACCTTTGGTTCATGGGTTAAAGCTTATTTTGTCTTTTCTAAAACAGTTAACAGGGGTTATGCCCCTTACAGATAGGTCAAATCTCTTCGGTCAAAATGTAAAAAAGTTGACCCTTTATGTCCCAATTATTTTTCACTATTTACTATTCCTGTGAGTATTATCGTTTTTAGAAAATCCAATAAATAAGTTTTAAGGTCAAAGGTCAAGGTCAACCTCAAAAAGCTTTAAAACACACTAAAATCCTTTAAATAAGGTCAAAAACACATAATTCGCTATCTGGGACATGACCTTGACCTTTGACCTTTGACCTTTGTCAAGGTCATGAGTCCTCAATGTCATTGCTGAAGACCCCATGGGTCTAGGACCTTTGGTTATATAGTAAAAGCTGATTTTGTCTTTTCAGAAACCTAAAACAGGGGTTATGCCCCTTACAGAAAGGTCAAATCTCTTCGGTCAAATGTAACAAAGTTGCACCTTAATGACCCAAACATTTTCCACTATCCAAAACTTCTGTAAGTATAATGGTTTCTGAGATTATCCCATAACAAGGTGTTAGGTCAAGGGTCAAGGTCAACATACAAATTTGACCTTGAGGCATTTTTCAAAGTTACATAAATTGATGATGATTGGTGAAGATCCTAGGTGTCTACGACTTACGGTTTCTGAGTTTTAGTGGCCAACCTACATCGGTTAATTTTCAAAGGGCAATAATGTGTTCACAATATCTTTGTATTAGAATAATTAAACTAATTAAACAAAAGCCTCATACTAGTATTTAACAGATTAATTTTAGCACATACTTACAACTTCTCGTCCAATCAAATTGCTTGAATTTGCCTTCTAATTTTCATAGTACATACTTTTTCCGTGTACTAAGTAACTACGCATGAATGACCACAAGGGTAAGATTTCGTTGTATCGTAATCAAGATATTAAAACAAAAATTGCTACTGGCTATTTTGAAATAAATGCTGTGTTCCAAATTAAACTAAATAGTTTGTAATTAGTTTTCAAATTGATTTTTAAACATCCTACTATTTAATCTTTGGATCTAAAAATGTTTTTGACGATTAAAAGTTTCTTTCATTTAAATAAAGAGTAACAAATATGGTTCTTTATACCTTGATTAGAGTACAACGCCATCTAAAATTGTAGTCATGTATTTTCCATGCAATTACTTTGTACACAAAAAAGAGTGAACCATGAAACCTTGTGAAGGGAAATTAAAGCAATTTGATCTATTTCGTCATGAATTGATTGATTATTGGTTGCTTAATGTCCAGTGACAAATATTTTATGCATGTAAACTATCCACTAGACTACCTATGGGTACATACCAGGGGCAGATCCATCCATTTTTAAAAGGGGTTCCAACCCAAGATAAAAAGGGGGGTCCAACTGTATGTCCTCATTCAAAAGCATTGATCATCACAAAAAGGGCGTTTTCCACCACCCTAAATTCCCCTCCCCCTTTTTGGATCCGCCACTGCAAACTATCTATGTTTTAAAATTTATGTAAAGCTTCCACTGCAATTTAATTATTGCCTGCTTTTGGTCAATTTATTTTGTCATCTTACCATATAAAGAAGTACATGTATAGTAAAACACCGCTTTATATCAATAAACATACTTACACTAACACTAAATACACTAACCGACACGTAACACATAGGTTATAACACTGTTACAGGGTTTTGTTGACGTAATAAACTACAAATCATCAGGTGTTACAGTTCATCAGCTCTCCGTTTATTATTTTAATCTGAGCATACAACTTATGTTTAAACGTAGACACAAAAGAAGAAAAAGTGAGTTGTAGGTCACTGAAAAACACGTGTTCTCGGTATAGTACGTAGTAGTCCATCATGCACTGCAGCTCATTCAATGGATTGGTCAATTCTCTAAGGCAACAAATATTACTTATTATGCAAACAAACAGCGGGAACGTTAGTATGCCAATGAATGATAGTGTACCCGACCTGATTAAATGTATTTATGTTTCGGGATATGCATATTTTTTAAGCGGCCCTCAATCATTCAGAAAGAAAAGGTGACAAAACTTATTAATTTCAATTTAGTATTTGTGACAAAAAAGAAATACGAAACTGAGAATAAAAATATTGTTCCTGCATGTTCATAAGAAACGAACAAACTTCACCCCACCCTGTGAATTAAATAAAATTAAAATTAAAATAAAACGTACACTCAGAACAAATGAGTGGTATGTGCGAAATCATGAACTCAGGAATACGATTCTGCAACCAAGCATGGATTTTAATCAAGTAAAATGGTTAGCAGACAAATTCCAGTTTCCTATTCACCAACTATAATGTATAACTCTAAATAATTTTCAAGACCTAGTCCGAATGCTGAGTAAGTCAGTAGAACGTTTGACCAACTAATTTGAATTCTACCTTTCCAGTAAATAAATTTATTCAACAAGTTATTAAATTAGAATATTGAATTTAAAGATTCCTATTTCATAAAGTAAATGCAAATTGTATTAAGCTATGTCCAAATACTTACAGTAGCTTTTTACTGTCCTACATTTTGCAAGTACGAAAAAGACCGTACGAAAGTATTTTTTTAATTTTTGTTTTTAATTGCACCACGATTCAAAGTTTACCATGCATTCGTTCCAAAAATAAATACTTTTAGACAAGATAAAAGTTGAAAGATACGAAGAGCCAAAAATAAATACATATTTTAAAAAAACGACAATTGTAAAATCGCTTTGAAGTCCGAAACAGGTTATTGCTAACATATTCATTAATACTTTTGAAGCTAGTGAAAATATATTTTAATGTTTAAAGAACGTGCGGTATGATAAATAATTTGATTATCGATTATCGGTGAAGAATGTTAAAATATTCAATGTTAATCAATACGCCTGTAGTATTTTTTGGAAAGTTTGCTATAGCTTGCTATAGCAATAAACTTTCCTATGGCATCGGCCTCAAACCGGAAGTTGGACAGACTATCTTACTATAGGATGTGTGTTCTACCCTAGATAATGTAGTACTAGTGTTTGAATACAAATTAAATAAAGACGCTTTTGAAATTTTGAGTTACTTCTATTTTGATAAGCTTACAGCTTGAATAAAATTAATTCAAAATTGGACTGAAGGTTCACCGACAATTCAAATGAATCCAACTTTATTTTGAAAATGGGTATCACAAACACTACTTCGCGGATCTGCCCTGCGCGGAAGATAAAATCAATACACATCAACACGGGGCAGCAGTTTCTACGTTTAATAAATTGAAAATTAAGAAGGCCTGATATTTATTTCGAGGTGTGTGTTGGCTTTTTTTTCACATTTATTCATGAAATTAAAGAATTCTAATTGTTAAGAATGTCGTAATCTTTTCAATTTTTACGATTTTTACGTTTGTAAATTGTATTAGGTCACCTCATTTAGGTGTGACCTCTATAAATTATGCAAATTTTGAACTGTCACTGTTTATGTTACCTGTATGTTTTCCTACGGGATTCCCCAGACATGCTTTTAATCCATATACGTGAACCTCCCGACGGGAGTACAATAATCCCGGTGTCAGGGGTCTCCCCCGTCCTTCGATCGAAGAGAAAATAAATACCGTGTTGAAAATATTTCATGAATGAACATTTTCCGGCGCCATTTTTACGATATTTACAAATGTTTATTGAAGACGTAAAAGCCCGAGTGTATCGAAAGTATCCTCATATCTCGGCCCATAACAAACTCGGCCTATAACATAAAATCGGCCTCACAAAATAGCACTATAAATTTTTAAAATTTTCAAATGACTATAACTCGAAAACAGTAAGTGATAGACACACACGGTCTTCAGAAATGATCACAGGACAATAAAACAAATAAAATAAAATAAAGGATGAGTCCCTGTGGGTCACCCCACCCCTTCAATTTGAGAATGTGCTTTTATCTTGTAAACAGTTGAGATCCCCACCCCTAAACCATATATATTCTTGTATGAGACAATAGAACAAATCAAATGAAATATAGGGGAAGTCAACACGGGTCACCCCACCCCCTTCTGTTTGAGAGATTGTAAACGGTCGAGATCCCCACCCCTAAACCATAAATATTCTTGTATGGGACAATAAAACAAATCAAATGAATATAGGGCGAGTCTCTGGGGGTCACCCCACCCCCTCCTGTTTGAGAACTTGTAAACGGTCGAGATCCCCACCCCTAAACCATAAATATTCTTGTATGAGACAATAGAACAAATCAAATGAAATATAGGGAAAGTCAACAGGGGTCACCCCCACCCCCTTCTTTTTGAAAACTTGCAAACAGTCGAGATCCCCACCCCGAAACCATATATATTCTTGTATGGGACAATAAAACAAATCAAATAAAATATAGGGGGAGTCCCTGGGCATCATCCCCCTCCTGTTTGAGAACTTGTAAACGATTGAGATCCCAACCCCTAAACCATATATATTCTTGTATTGGACAATAAAACACATCAAATGAAGTATAGGGGAAGTCCAAGGGGTCACCCCCACCCCCCTTCTTTTTGAAAACTTGTAAACGGTCGAGATCCCCACCCCCAAACCATATATATTCTTGTATGGGACAATAAAACAAATCAAATGAATTAGAAGTCGAGTCCCCTGGGGTAACTCCCAACCCCCTCCTGTTTGAGACCTTGTAAACAGTCGACATCCCCACCCCTAAACCATATATATTTTTGTTAGGGACGATAAAACAAATCAAATGAAATAAAGGGCGAGTCCCCTGGGGATCAACCCCCCCTTTTTGAGAACTTGTAAACGGTCGAGATCCCCACCCTAAACCATATATATTCCTGTTCTTCATTTCAAGAAGATTTGAATGACATATGACATGTATTGATTTAAGTTTGCTGTCTTTTTTAAATTAAGAGATGGGGTAATTTTTGCGAATGAACCAGCTATTCAAAAGAGTTCAAAGGAGGAAGATATATTACAATTATAGGTCACCATACGGTCGTCAACAATGAGAAAAACTCATACCATATAGTAAGCTATAAAAGTCCCTGATATAAAAAATGTGGAACAATTCAAACAAGAAAACTAACTGCTTAATTAGTAATAATACAATTTACTAAAAACAAATATGAAGGACCTAAATCAATAAAAAATACTTAAATCATAGGCCCTTTACATTGGATGGGCACAGAAAGAAATTAACAGAGCTTTCTGTATACTTGATTATTTAAAATCTACAGTTTAAGTTTGCAATAGAAATTATCAAAATTTTACATGACAAACATATGAACAAAAGTGATTTTTGATAATTGCTGATGAGACAATGGTTTTGGAAAAAACATGTGATTACATACATATTTGAAATAATACACATCTACAACCTATTTGAAATAATACACATCTACCGTTGAAAACTTTCCACAGGTGCTTTCCAGCACTTTGATTTTTTCGAGTTACTTGTTTCTAGGCGTTGAGAACCCTTTGGCGACCCCGTACGTTTAAATGTTCCTTGTAAAAACAAGGTATTAAGTGGACGTAACATACAAACGGGAGGCCAAAACAATGGTGTTATTTACAATAGGACTCTATGTAAACATTGTATTGTCCTGTTTGAATGGATTTTACTTCAGAACAACAAGTCATAGAGAGATTTGGGCATCATGATGACGATGGGACAATGTTGTCTAATTTAGGGTCCGAAAAGTCACCTTTGACCCTTATAGTTTAGGGCTGGGGGTTTCAACTAGTCCGCTTGATTATCATTTCCAAACTAAATATATCCACCCCTGCAATTTGAGAATGTTCACATATCAGGCAAGTGGTTGAGATCCACAACCTTAACGTGTTTGAGCTTTTGATTTTGCCGTTTTATTAATTTTCCCTTGGAGTTCGGTATTTTTGTTATTTTACTTTTTTTTAAACCATATAAAAATAAGAAGATGTGGTATGATTGCCACAAGAGACCAAATGACACAGAAATTAACAACTATAGGTCACCGTACGGCCTTCAACAATGAGTAAAACCCATACTGTATAGAAACATGCATATTCCTGTTTATCATGGTAAGATGAATTTAATACCAATAAAATGCTCCGCAGGGCGCAGCTTGATACGACCGCAGAGGTCGAACCCTGAATAGTTGGGGCAAGTATGGACACAACATTCAAGCTTGATACAGCTCTGAATTTGGATTGTGATTAAATATTTGACACAGCATAGGTTTCTGACACAGAATGAATGTGGTCTAAGAACTTAAAAATTTTAAATTGGACATTCACCTACTATGGTCCAATATCCAAAATCTAAATACATGGTTAGATTCAGCATATCAAAGAACCCCAAGAGTTCAATTTTTGATGAAATCAAACAAAGTTTAATTTTGGACCCTTTTGACCTCAATGTGGACAAAGTTGATAACGGGGCCCAAAATCAAAAATCTAAATACATGGTTAGATTCAGCATATCAAAGAACCCCATATATTCAATTTTTGTTGAAATCAAACAAAGTTTAATTTTGGACCCTGATTTGGACCAACTTGAAAACTGGGCCCATAATCAAAAATCTAAATACATGTTTAGATTTAGCATATCAAAGAACCCTATGAATTCAATTTTTGTTAAAATCAAACTAAGTTTAATTTTGGACCCTTTGGACCTTAATGTAGACCAATTTGAAAATGGGACCAAAAATTAAGAATCTAAATACACGGTTAGATTCGGCATATCAAAGAACCCCAATAATTCAATTTTTGATGAAATCAAACAAAGTTTAATTTTGGACCCTTTTGACCTCAATGTGGAAAAAATTGATAACGGGGCCCAAAAATCAAAAATCTAAATACATGGTTAGATTCAGCATATCAAAGAACCCCATATATTCAATTTTTGTTGAAATCAAACAAAGTTTAATTTTGGACCCCGATTTGGACCAACTTGAAAACTGGGCCCATAATCAAAAATCTAAATACATGTTTAGATTCAGCATATCAAAGAACCCTAAGAATTCAATTTTTGTTAAAATCAAACTAAGTTTAATTTTGGACCCTTTTGGACCTTAATGTAGACCAATTTGAAAACAGGACCAAAAATTAAGAATCTAAATACACGGTTAGATTCGGCATATCAAAGAACCCCAATAATTCAATTTTGATGAAATCAAACAAAGTTTAATTTTGGACCCTTTGGACCTCAATGTGGACCAATTTAAAACGGGGCCCAAAATCCAAAAACTTAATACACAATTAGATTCAGCATATTAAAGAACCCCAAGAGTTCAAGAATAAAACCCCATTGAAATTGGTCAAGAAATAAGCAATTTATACAAAGTGTCTTCTTTTGCACAATACTGTGCAATTGAATATTTCTTGCAATTGCGCAATACTGTGCAATTGAATATTTCTTGCTATTGCACAATACTGATCAATTGACAATTTCTTGCTATTGCGCAATATTGTGCTATTGGATATTTCTTGCTATTGCGCAATACTGTGCAATTGAAGATTTCTTGCTATTGCGCAATACTGTGCAATTGAAAATTTCTTGCTATTGCACAATACTTATTATTTAATAATTTACACATCCTGTTAGGTGTGTATCTCCTGCCATATCATTATTATTTGCTTTTAAATATAAATCAGAAATAACCAACTTAAAATGGAAAATTTTAAAGAAAAAAGGAAAAAAAACCCCCAAATTTTTGAACCCCTTATGATTCATCACCCCAAACTCAATCCCAGCCTTCCTTTGAGGTATGGTACCTTGCAGTACAATTTCAGAGAGATCCATACACTTGAACACAAGTTATTGTCTGGAAACTAGAAAATGCTTATTTTTGGCCCTTTTGGCCCCTAATTCCTAAACGTTTCAGGCAATTACCCCAAACTCAATTCCAGCTTTCCTTTGTGATATGGAACCTTGTAGTATAATTTCAGAAAGATCCATACACTTACACACAAGTTATTGTCATGAAACTAGAAAATGCTTGTTTTTGCCCTTTTTGGCCCCTAATTCCTAAACGTTTCAGGCAATTACCCCAATCTCAATTCCAGCTTTCCTTTGTGATATGGAACCTTGTAGTACAATTTCAGAAAGATCCATACACTTACACACAAGTTATTGTCATGAAACTAGAAAATGCTTGTTTTTTCCCTTTTTGGCCCCTAATTCCTAAAATGTTGAGGCAATTACCCCAAAATCAATCCAAGCATTCCCTTTGTGATATGGAACCTTGTGGTACAATGTCAGAGAAATCCATACACTAACACACAAGTTATGTCTGGAAGTTACAAAAATGCTTATTTTTGGCCCCTTTTTGGCCCCTAATTCCTTAACTGTTGGTACCATAACCCCCAAAATCAATCCCAACCTTCCTTTTGTGATATTGAACCTTATGGTAAAATTTCATAGAGATCCATTCACTTAAACTAAAGTAAGAGTGCGAAAACCAATGCGTCTTCGGACGACGACGACGACGCCGGACGACGACGACGACGACGACGACGCCAACGTCATACCAATATACGACCACAAAAATTTTTTTGCGGTCGTATAAAAGGTCCCAATTGGTTATCCCAACCACCTGCGATTTAAGATTGTCACCATGAATTGAATGATATATAGGGTGAATCCCCAGGGGAATATATATATTTATTTGGTAAAAGGGGACTTTGTTTGTGAGACTTCGTGACAGCCTCCTGTAACAGTCATTGATTGTTTTTGGATGGGTCCATTTTTTTATTTGTATTTGAGGAGAACGAGATTGCATTGCCACCTATCACGACCTTCTTTTAAAGCCGTATAAAAGAATAAAATAACATTGCCCTGACAGGAAATCTGAACATGATAGTTACAGTGTATTGGATTTGTTTAACAATTAAAACAATATTTTTAATCCAGATCCTATAAAAGTTGGAGGATATATCAAAATAAATACTGAAAAGTCCGCAAAGTTCGAAAGTTTTTTTTTATGATAATCTTTGTCTTTTATCAACGATCGAGCTTCAAAAACTAAACGTTTAAGTAGCATTGTTAACTTCAGAATCAAAACAATCTTCTTACATCGTCCGATAATTGTACGTCCGTACATTTCGTTGATTGGCAAAACGTAAAATGAACGGATTGGTAGAGCACGACCGAAATTGACTTCCAAAATTTTGGTCTAACTTAGGTCACACCAATTTGATTCCTAGTTCTTTGGATTTTCCCGCTCCTGTTTTTGAGAAATTGACTTTTCAATAAAAGAAAATAATTACCGCTTCCGCAAATTTTTGGTTCGCATGCCGCTCAAAAATTAGTTTTTCATTGAAATTTTTTTTTCACATAGACGTTTTTCTATTGCATATATTGCTCCATTCGATTCAAACACACGTGTGATAAATCGATTTGTAAATAAAAGGTCAAAAATCGGGATGCCAACATGCAGTTGTGTCAGCTCATTGCTGTGGACAAGTAGTTATTGAACACACAGTTATCCGAAATGCATCTCGTTTTACCTTTGAGGACCTGTTCTATGAGGCAAAAATTAAAAATCTTTCGTTAGATGACCACAATCACATCAATATTTGTTAGAACCATCGTCATCCCCGATCCTTGTTTCAACAGGCATAGACCTATCAGAAACATATAATACAATAATGTCTCTGGACCTGTCTATCTTGGATGAAATTAATTGTAAATTCCCATGAACTTTTTAAAAATCACAGAATTATCTTATTTTGATGAACCCCATATCCCCTTGTTAGTCTTTTGGCATGCAAACAGAACTCTTTATGTAAGGAGAAATTTAAGAGTTCCAACGTTCGAGACCAAGGTGGTGGTATTGTGATTGACATGCTCATAATAATTAGGGATGTGTAATTGGTTCAACCACTTCTAGTCAAGCTAAAGAGTTTTAAATGCATTGCAGCTTTTAGGAGCAAAAGGAAAGAGTAATTTGCTCAGTTAGAATAATGCATGTGAATGTGGTGACAGGTATACGTATTTTAAGGGAATATTTTAATACATTGAGATCTACATGCATAGCAATATAACTATCTTACTCAGAATGTTGTTTAAGTACAACGCAAGAAATATTCATATCACTCATTATGTTGATCATAAATATGGATAAATAGTTCCAACTGGATGTCAAGCAGCCAATAAACAATCATTACCATACTATGAAAACAACTATATCAAAAAATATTTAATATCTTTCAGGGGCATTTTTTTGGATACATACAAAATTTTTAATTTATTCAACATATTTCATTTACCTAACTAACATAATTCCTCTTGTAAAACTGCATCTGCTATGCTTCCTTAATATATATGCATGTATGGATTTAAATGAAAATTCACGCAGACAAAGCTTATTTGAGGAAAATAATCAAAATTAACTAAAACACAATGAGACAAGAAAGTCTGTAAATGCATGTTTCTCCTCGTTTTTATACGCCCGTCAAAATTTTGACGGGACGTATTATGGTATACAAATGTCCGGCGTAAACATGTCGCACCGTAACTTGAGAACAACTTATCCAAATTTCATGAAACTTAACATAGTTGTTTCTTATGATGGTCAAACGATCTGTATACTTTTTGGTGAAAATAAGATTAAAACTTTTTGAGTTACGGGACTTTGTAACTAAAACAGGGGTGTGTTTTTTTCACATGTCGCACCCACCTTTTGGTGAAGATTCAAAATTTTATTTTAGAGTTATTTTGTTAAAAAAGGGGGTTTCACATGTCGCGCCGTATCTCAGAAACTATTTATGATTATTGCATAAAACTTCACACACTTGTTAGTTATATTAATCTGAAGATCTGTATACTTTTTCGTGATGATTCTTTATTTATTTTTGAGTTATTGAATTTTTATTGAGCTTTTTGGTAAAAAAGGTACGCTTTTTGTTTGGTAAAAAAGGTAGTCTTTTTTGGTCACATTTCGCGCCGTATCTCTATTGCTTAAAAGTTTACGCGCTTATGTTTTGCCGGGTTTCCATATACATCCCACCAGCAGCTCCACTAAATAAAGGGGGATTTCATAGGAATGAGTCAGGATATACTTAGCATGACTTTCTGTACAACCCCCGTGTTATTCCAAAAACATTTATGTTTTTTTTCACAAGACGACGGGCGTATCATGCGCTCGTGGCGCAGCTGTTTATTCTATGAAGTAACCCAGTTATAACATGTACATAGATTCCAAATCGCACAATTTAAAAAATATTATACCGCTCGCTTCACTTCAGGATTGATCAAATGAAAGGCAATGTTTTTGGCAATCTTGACACCCTAAGGTGTGTTATACGAAAAGAAAACCTTAAGATATGCAGTATCTGACTAATATGCCGCCAAAAATATGTTTTGTAAATTTTTGCTGAAAATTGTAACCCATTTTACTAATCACATTAAAGTGGATATTCTTTTCTTGTGCAGTTAGGCATAGCCACGCCCAACAGCTCATTTATAAGCTGAAATAAAACTCAATAATCTAGATATTAACGTAAATAATCACCTTTTAGTTCAATCCAAATGTTATTTGTAATATACAGGTCACTTGGTAAGCAATTTATTATATTAGCTAATATAAAAAAAAGGTAAATATTTTTTTTTCTCAGGTCCCAAAACATTTTTACCGCTGAAAAGCAGATTGATTTTCAATAATCGGAAAGAATATTTCCCCAGGGCCATCAAATTACGTTGTTGTTTCTCTATAGAAAATGGTAAATTTTGGTAATTTGATAGTGTAAAAGGTAAAACAATGTAAAAAAAAATAAACGAAGAAAACACGAAATCGTAATGTACTTTTGTTTATCAATAATTCTACACATGTGAGTAATTTTGTTTTAAAAGTGTTATGAAACAGTTTGCATTATAAATTTAATCTCACATAATGTCTCTTTATTGTAACGCTAAATTAACAAAACTTCACAGTATTTGTTTCGGATTTCGAAAGTAAAATTTTGCATAAAAATGCATTATGGTTCTAGTATTTATATCTATCTTGTAAATGGAGGAAAGGATTGTGTTTGCTTAAAACCTTTAAAGAATATTAAAGATGGAAAATTGTAAAGTAAAACGCACAATTACTATCAAATAATATAAATGTTTTAACAAACTTTATCAGACTGATTTGAATTTCATCGGCGTAAATAATGAACTGAGACATGTCATTATTTTAACCCTTGAAGCACATTCCATTGGAACTTGGTATCGTCCGGGTTTTTTCTTCAAAAGAAAGACATATCGTTCTTAAAGGAAATACTCTATATAGGTATATACTTTTTTGTTTGAATAACTCAACAGGTATACAAACAACTATGGAGTGAATGCGCGTCGAAGTAACAATAATGACGTAAAGGACATCTGGAAACCATTTTGTTTTCCATATTATCCTTAAAGTTAACGTTACTGAATAATCATGAGAAAAGATAACACGATAGACTGTCGGACAAACAGATTATTTTTTTTTAAATGTTTCAGTTGGAGAAGCGTCGTTGGTTAATTGACCGTTGGTGAATTTAGCAGATGCCTATCACTACTACTGTAGATTTCAAGTATGCAAAATAATGCTATATCCACTCGACCTAGGGGTAATGTTCGAAGACTGTCTCTTATATTACAAGTCGGTTTTCCATTTATCCATTTTTTCTCAAACAAAATACATTTGACCGCAATGAAATTGAATGAACGAACAGACCAACTAGTGTTGTATTGTTAGTGATCTTACCAATGTCAGGTCTTTGTAGGTACTTGCAATTGATTCCATCAGTCTCATTGACGCTATATTATTTCCACTTTTGTCCACCATAGCAAATGTATTATCATAGTTTTCAAACAATTTCTTGAAGGCATTAGTATCATTAGTTATAGGTGGATCAGACTGCAAAATAAAAATAAAAGTCCTCTTCAGTCTGCAATATTTTTAGAAAACTAAACATGATTGAGAACTATCATTATATCATAAAGCATCCATATTAGACCTCAGAGTCGATATGGATGCACAGAAAAAAAAGCAAAAATGCGAATTGGTACTTATCTCTTTTGGTTTCTGTGACGTTTTTGGTGCTGTCTCATGAACTCATATCACGCATCTTGGGTTAATTTTCAAATGAAATAATTGACAGAATTTACAGTTGCACAACAATTTCTGAAAAAAAACCTAAATCAGATATGGTGTAACCAAATGTTTGGAAAGTAACAAAATATAAAAACAAAAGGCACAAATATAACAGCCCAAATTGCGTTAAGGCGCTGTACCATAGCTTTGCTTTGCCAAAATTATTTTACTTGGTGAACTAGATATTTACAGACAAAATGTATTATCTAAATCATGCCTGTTCAGAAGTAGCGGCAAAGACTCAGCGGTAGTAAGATAGAAATAAACGGCTTCAGTGCACATAATACTTGTTTTCGACTCTGAGGTGAGTGGTTTAACTAGTTAATGGTGTTAATGCTGTGCGTTTAACCAGTAACATATTGCATGCTAAATAACTATGCCGGTTATTATTTCTTATAATTATTATTTCACAATTTCATATTTGCCAGGAAATGCCTCGAAAAACTGCATTTATACGAACAATGTAGTAATGTTGGTATTTAAGTGGCTTTAACAACAGCTACGTCACTTGAACCATTGAAAACTACAGCTTCCATTAGTAGACCTTTGTTGTACGTCACCAACGAGAAAACTGTAGCTAATTGTACATATCTACACGGCTCGCCAAATGATGTTAGCTTATTTAGTTTAACTTGTCGTGTATTCATTAATACATGTATATCGATTGTATTATAAAAAAATATATACTGCGTTTAAACAATTGTTATATCAGTTTTTAAGCGACACATATAACTCACAGTAATTGTTATTTCAGAAACATTATAATCATCATACACATCATATATATAAACGAGTAAACGTAATGTATAGTTGTTCTCTGGATCTCCCATCGGCAAATATATTTCATTTGCAGTCATTTCTCCTAAAATATATATTTATGTCTAGAGTTAGGATGGAAAATAACTATATATATTTTCACAAATTATAAATTTATCTATACAAGGCTTATAACAGGTAGAATGCGAGGCTGTGCCGAGCCGACTACAAATAAAGCGTATGTTATGATACCCCATATCCTTTGTTTTTCTATTATGAGACAAGGTTTGGTTGTTCTCTTTATACTACAATTCTTTAAATTGTCCCAATGAAATACTGGTAAAATCAACACTTTTGAATTTTGAAACAGACGACGTACAATCCCACGAAAACGCATTCTTTCAAAACGTCTACAAATAAACTGTACGGAAACAAATTATCAACGTCACAAATAAAGCTTTATACGATCAGTGACTGTATAAAGCCAACGTTTATACGTCAATGCATTTTGACTGCTCAAAATAGCAGAGTTGCATAACAAAGCAGATTTATTTTAATAACGTTCTGGTATGTTAAGAATATATATATACTATAAATATATTTTAATACATGAATACTGGTTACGCAGTGGTGATTCGACCGACGGGTAATGCATGCATGGCAGTAGAAGCTTACCATGTCGACCAAACCAGTCTCACTCCCCGTTTGGAGTTCATGCGTTTATCATTTTGGTTCGTAGGTGTATCACTGTTGCCTCTGGTTTTTTTAAAGCTTCAATATGTCTGTTAGATTAAAAATATCAATAAAAGAATGGTTCCTCTTCTCTTAGTTTAATGAAGTGCATGTATGGTTTTTTGTCGTGATATATACTTTATTTTCTTTGTTTTTCATTAAAACTTCTTCAAATAAAAATACTGAGAAGTGGTATGATGCACATTGAGCCACCTATCCACCAGAATCCAAATGAATTGGTTGTAAATAACCATCGGTAACCGTACGGATTTCAACAGTGAGCAAAACCAATAACCTAGTGTCAGCTATAAAAGCCTCGACATGACAAAGTGTGAAACAATTCAAAAAAGCAATTAACGACAACCATTGAATTACAGTCTCCTTAATTTGAACATGCCCATACAGAATTTGGCGAGTTAAATATGTATGTAATTTAAAACAATATATTGAGCGATTTGATTGTTTGTTTATATATCTTTTCACCACTATATATGGAGTTTTTGGTATATAATTTGAAAATATATTTAAGTACAATGGTTACCCCCAATTTGAAAAGAAGTTTTTTCTCATCAGTGCCATCTTTTTCTGTGGTTAAAAACGCAAACTTCAGAAAATTCTGTGCCTCTGTGTCTCTTGTATCATTACGCCCCCTGTTAATTCCTTCATCTTTCCAGCCATTACATGATATCTTAAATGCAGTCTTCGACGCAATACCTATTCAAACAAACAAAAAAACAATAATTTTACATGAAAACAAGATTGATGTTCATGAAACAAGCATTAAAAGGTATTTTTGAGACCAAAAGTTTGAAATGACAAATATCTATTTTGTATAGCATAAAACTACTATAACCTATAAAAAGCCATCAAAACCGTATAAAACGAAGCAGATGGAGGTGCAACCTTACATAAGATGTACATGTTTAATCTGTGAACTGGATATTTACTTCCTGCCAAAATGTCTTTTTAAATTACACCAGTTCAGAAGCTGGGCTAATAGTACACTCGCGGACAGATAGTTCAACACCATAGTACCAATCAAATGATAGTTAAAAATTAACTTAGTATACGGATTTCAGGAATTACATTAAATTGGTACGTTAAAGACCAAGAGTATGGAAATCAAATATGTAGAAACATTTGGAACATATAAATCAAAAGGGGCCTTAAAAAATAACCAACAGGTCCGAATGACTATTATCTCAGTATTCAGTACTTCCGTACTGACAGGATGTATAAAAGTAATCTTTCTTAAGATTAAGGGACTAAGGTTCCAAATATCTCTTGCAAAATTCATCCAATGTGGATTTGGCTATTCCTCTATGTCACTTTTGGTTATATATCTCCTAAAGTTTTCAAATATTTCGAAATCCTTGGCTTTCATTTGTTTGGAATTGAGAGTTCCTGATTAAGGTTAAATCATTTGAAAAGTGTTTCGGACGCACCGTATTTATAAAGTGTTTGGAATTGAGAGTTCCTATTTAGGTTAAACCATTTGAAAAGTGTTTCGGACGCACCGTATTTATAAAGTGTTTTTTTTTTTTTCATTTTCTACCACTGGGTCGGTACCGCTACTTGAGGACCGTTAGTCCATGAAGGTATCTTTGGTGAGGTTAGTAGTCAGAGTTTCGGTACTCACACTATTTATCACATATGTTTTCATAAATTCTTCGTAGACAAAATAAGAAATTATTAAGAAAAAGTATTCCTTTGGTGGATTTGTCTTTTAAGGTTCCTTTCGGTGATAACGCTCCCCAAATATCTAAAGTATTTATATACATATTGGCTGTCAAAAGGTAAGGTTTACGCATTCTTGTTGAAAACACCGAACTCCAAGGAAAATTTCAAAACGAAGAGTTCCCCACCAAATAGCAAAACCAAAAGCCCAAATAGACCAAACGAATGGAAAACATCTTCCACACTCCCGACCCGGCACAGGCATCTCCTTCTGTAGAAAACGGTGGACCAAACCTAGCTCCACAGCCCCTGATAAGCACGCTTCGAACGTATCAAATTTCTAAAGTTTTATTTTTATTATTTAGCACTTGTTGTATACCCCTATTCATGGAATGTAAGTCCTAAATGTTATTATCAGCTTAGTAGTCAGTGCTGCGCTACCGACTTGATTTATTCATAACAAAATTTAAATTATCTGTTGATAATTTAGAAATGATTAAGAAAGTAAGATCCCAGGTAAAATTTACCTTCCAAATATTTAAAATCAAATATTAAGTTGTGATTTGATCATTTTATTATCTTGTACTCTTATGTTTTGTAAAACTTACAGGTAATAGAGTATTGTATTTGATTAATGTTTAAGAAAATACAGCTTCGGAATGAATAGTGCAAACTGACCTTTTACTGGGTGTGCTTTACATTTTCCGCCATATGGAGCTTGGTTGGTGACAAATTTCATTCCTGATCGTCCATAACTGGTAAATTGGGAACTGGAGACTCTCACATATAAGATGTACTCTCTATCTACTTGTAATGTATCAGAATTTATCGCAAGACTTTTCTCATTCATCCCTGAAATGTATCATTCAATGAAAGATGGGTTTTTTTCATGAATTATTTTAAGGTAAATTTGAATTTAAACCAAATCTGGAGGTAAACATGTGTTAGATTTGTAATAACATGAGCAACACGACGGGTGCCACATGTGGAGCAGGATCTGCTTACCCTTCCGGAGCACCTGAGATCACCCCAGTTTTTGGTGGGGTTCGTGTTGCTTAGTCTTTAGTTTTCGTTGTTGTGATTTCTGTACTATTATTTGCCTGTTTGTCTTTTTATTTTTAGCCATGACGTTGTCAGTTTATTTTCAATCTATGAGTTTGACTGTCCCTCTGGTATCTTTCGTCCCTCTTTTATCACTTTATTTTGTCTTTGTCTTTTAATGCCTTTTTGTTGCGTTACAATGTCAACTGCTAAATTTTTATGAATGTGTATAGCTTAACCAATTTCCAAAACTTATGTATCATATAAAAAATGTTATATAATAGAAACAAACTCAAACACAAGCTGTGTATGCAGTAACAATGTAAGCGGCTTCAAGTACTTTATTTTTTATTTGATATTATCAAGCACTCAACCGTAGGCTTCGAGTACTATACATTTTTATAATGAAACCATGTCACATAATACTAATTTATCGGGTTTTGAACTTTCATAGTCTTGAATGGCTAAAGAACGCGTTATCTGAATCATGTCCGTGAAAGCTATCAAGCGTAATATGAACTTTGGTGGAAAGTTGTCTCAATGGCAATCATACCACATCTCCTTATTTTTATATTGGCATTTAGTTTCTATAGTTTAAAATATTCAAAATTATACATATTTTCAATTTGAAAAATCAGTCATCCAATCATTGATTGATTTGTTGACGGCATATAGATGTAAGGTAAATAGAAGAACTCTGTCCTAATAAATCTTAGTTATGGTCTAAGTACAAAGAATATGACAACATGTTATATGATAAGTTGGCAATTTTATTGAAAGATACATACGATTATTTGACAATCCTATTCAAAATACATACCAGTATCACTGAATCTTGGTATATTTTCATCTTTAAACGACTGCCAATACCCGGAGTTATCCTTGTACTTTAGGTACCACAAATATGTTATTCTTTCATAAAGAGAGCAGTCTGTACAACTTACATGCCAGATCGATTTCAGTGATACGGTGTACTTGGCCATACAGTTTAACTCACACCTTTTATAATTAAAGCATACACGTATATAACATTCATTTTACCAACAAATACAATATGAGTATGTTTCCATATAAAAGACAAAATAAAAGATATATAATAACGAAATTATTGTGTTATAAAAAGCAAACCATCCATGAATTTCTAATAAAATAGGACTTACTTTTGTATCCGAAATATTAAAACCAATATGGTTAAAAAAATTATGTTATACTTATTTTGATGTTTGAATAGACATGTATTATGTTAAGGTAAATATAATAGTGAACTCTACGTGTACTCCATGTTTGTTTTATAAGCTTCTATCCAAAATACAGTATGGTATCTTATCATACGTTCAGTTTTGATTTGCAAATTGGTTTACCTATGAAATGATGTATACATGATTTAATTTCTCTTATGTGTGATACATTATTTTTAGGTCTTTCCACTTTTCCGTGGAAAGACCTATTGCTTTTGTTCTGATTATTATTATTAGGTCTTTCCACTTTTCCGTGGAAAGACCTATTGATTTTGTTCTGATTATTAGGTCTTTCCACCTTTCCGTGGAAAGACCTTTTGATTTTGTTCTGATTATTAGGTCTTTCCACTTTTCCGTGGAAAGACCTATTGCTTTTGTTCTGATTATTAGGTCTTTCCACTTTTCCGTGGAAAGACCTATTGATTTTGTTCTGATTATTATTATTATTTTTTTTTTTTTTTCTTCCGCCTAATTTTTTTCTTGCGTAGTATTGATGTTTCAAAAGATGTCGCTTAGATATTTGGAATATGATATCGTATAGTTTATACGCTTTTAAAACTGACAACTGCGTAACCAAATACTTTACGTTGTAAGAGTTATCTCCCCAAACACTGTTTTCTTGTGGCCACTACTCCTTCGCAACCGTAAAAGATTACGACAAATTTATTTTACCAAATTGCTCGTTACATCTTCAGGATTAGGATTTTAATTTTGACCGAAGCTATTCGGAGACTCCATATGAGAGTTATTCCCCTCATGTATTTGATATAAGTGATTTGTATTTCTAACTGGTAAACCATAAGTGATATTGACCTAGGGTCTTTAGATTTGAGATCCTTGGTCCAAGAAAATGATAATTTGGTCAAGGTCAAAGGTCAAGGTCATATTCTAAATTTTGATTTTGGCTTATTTTCACTTCTTTTCAAAAACCGTATAAGATATCGACAACATATTATTACTAAATTGTTAGTTGCGACATGTCGTAACACATACATTTTGGTTTAAAGGGTGCGCTAACATTAAATTAGAGTTTTCTCCCCTCTTGTATTTAAAAATACGCGTATGGTGATATAACTCATTAACCATATATAACTAAGACCTAGGGTCTTTTGATTTGAGGTCCTTGGTTTATGACCTTGAAATTGAGCTCAAGGTCATAGGTAAATTTGATGTTCTAGATTTTGACCTTTGCTTTTACCTCATATGTATACATGATAAAGCCGTGGGACTTTTTGCATTAGGTTGCAAGCCATTTGACCTTGAAAAATCCAACCGGAAGTGACCTTGTGTAAACCGGAAGTAGCTATTTTTTGTACTTATCTAATATAAAAGTATATAGAACCATATATTTTTGGAATCAGTGTCAAGTAAACATTCAAATTATACCGGAAGTAACATTTTTCAATCCGGAAGTGACAAATTATCTCCCTTATTTAAAGAAAAATGTATAGAAACCATATATTTTTGGAATCAGCGTACAATAAGCTATCATTTGACGCTGGAAATGACATTTTAAACCGAATTTAAATATTTTTATATCAAAATAGATCTTTATGGGTGGAAAGACCTTCAATTGTTCTCTGAACAATTGGTTTTTAATTATTATTATTATTATTTTTTTTTTTTCTTCCGCCTAATTTTTTCTTGCGTAGTATTGATGTTTCAAAAGATGTCGCTTAGATATTTGGAATATGATATTGTATAGTTTATACGCTTTTAAAACTGACAACTGCGTAACCAAATACTTTACGTTGTAAGAGTTATCTGCCCAAACACTGTTTTCTTGTGGCCAGTACTCCTTCGCAATCGTAAAAGATTACGACAATTTATTTTACCAAATTGCTCGTTACATCTTCAGGATTAGGATTTTAATTTTGACCGAAGCCGTAATGAGATTCCATATGAGAGTTATTTCCCTTATGCATTTGATATAAGTGATATGCATGTGAAACTGGTAAACCATAAGTGATAGAGACCTAGGGTCTTTTGATTTGAGGTCCTTGGTCCAAAAAAATAAAATTAGGTCAAGGTCAAAGGTCAAGGTCATATTATAAATTTTGATTTTGGCTTATTTTCACTTCTTTTCAAAACCGTATAAGATATTGACAACATATTTTATTAAATTGTAAGTTGCGACATGTCGTAACACATACATTTTGGTTTAAAGGGTACGCTAACATTAAATTAGAGTTTTCTCCCCTATTGTATTTTAAAATACTCTTATGGTGATATAACTCATTAACCATATATAATTAAGACCAAGGGTCTTTTGATTTGAGGTCCTTGGTTTATGACCTTGAAATTGAGCTCAAGGTCATATGTTATTTTGACGTTCTAGATTATGACCTTTGCTGTTACCTCATATGTATATATGATAAAGCCATGGGACTTTTGTATTAGGTTGCAAGCCACTTGACCTTAGAAAGCCAACCGGAAGTGACCTTATGTAAACCGGAAGTAGCTATTTTTTGTATTTATTTAATATAAAAGTATATAGAACCATATATTTTTGGAATCAGTGTCAAGTAAACATTCAAATAATACCGGAAGTAAATTTTTCAAACCGGAAGTAACAAATTATCTCCTTATTTAATTTTTTTATATAAACCTCATATTTTGGAATCAGCGTACAAAAGCTTTCATTTGACGCTGGAAATGACATGTTAAAACGAATTTTATTATTTTCATATCAAAATAGATCTTTACGAATGGAAGACCTTCAATTGTTCTCTGAACAATTGGTTTTAATTATTATTTTTTTTTTTTTTTCTTCCGCCTAATTTTTTCTTGCGTAGTATTGTTGTTTCAAAAGATGTCACTTAGATATTTGGAATATGATATTGTATAGTTTATACGCTTATAAAACTGACAACCGCGTAACCAAATACTTTACGTTGTAAGAGTTATCTCCCAAACACCGTTTTCTTGTGGCCACTACTCCTTCATGAACCGTAAAAGATTACGAAAATTTATTTTACCAAATTGCTCGTTACATCTTCAGGATTAGGATTTTAATTTTGACCAAAGTCATCCGGAGACTCCATATGAGAGTTATTTCCCCTTATGCATTTGATATAAGTGATATGCATTTCTAACTGGTAAACCATAAGTGATAGAGACCTAGAGTCTTTTGATTTGAGGTCCTTGATCCAAAAAAAAGAAAATTTGGTCAAGGTCAAAGGTGAAGGTCATATTCTAAATTTTGATTTTGGCTTATTTTCACTTCTTTTCAAAACCGTATAAGATATCGACAACATATTACTAAATTGTTAGTTGCGACATGTTGTAACAGATACATTTTGGTTTAAAGGGTGCGCTAACATTAAATTAGAGTTTTCTCCCCTCTTGTATTTAAAAATATGCGTATGGTGATATAACTCATTAACCATATATAACTAAGACCTAGGGTCTTTTGATTTGAGGTCCTTGGTTTATGACCTTGAAATTGAGCTCAAGGTCATAGGAAAATTTGACGTTCTTGATTTTGACCTTTGCTTTTACCTCATATGTATACATGATAAAGCCATGGGACTTTTGCATTAGGTTGCAAGCCATTTGACCTTGGAAAGTCCAACCGGAAGTAGCTATTTTTGTACTTATTTGATATAAAAGTATATAGAACCATATATTTTGGAATCAGTGTCAAGTAAACATTCAAATTATACCGAAGTAACAAATTATCTCCCTTATTTAAAAAAATGTATAGAAACCATATTTTTGGAATCAGCGTACAATAAGCTATCATTTGACGCTTGAAATGACATTTTAAACCGAATTTTAATATTTTAATATCAAAATAGATCTTTATGGGTGGAAAGACCTTCAATTGTTCTCTGAACAATTGGTTTTATTATTAGGTCTTTCCACTTTTCCGTGGAAAGACCTATTGATTTTGTTCTGATTATTATTATTATTATTAGGTCTTTCCACTTTTCCGTGGAAAGACCTATTGATTTTGTTCTGATTATTATTATTATTATTTTTTTTTTTTTCTTCCGCTAATTTTTTCTTTTGTAGTATTGATGTTTCAAAAGATGTCACTTAGATATTTGGAATATGATATCGTATAGTTTATACGCTTTTAAAACTGACAACTGCGTAACGAATACTTTACGTTGTAAGAGTTATCTCCCAAACACTGTTTTTCTTGTGGCCACTACTCCTTCCAAACCGTAAAAGATTACGAGAAATTTATTTTACCAAATTGCTCGTTACATCTTCAGGATTAGGATTTTAATTTTGACCGAAGCTATTCGGAGACTCCATATGAGAGTTATTCCCCTTATGTGTTTGATATAAGTGATTTGTATTTCTAACTGGTAAACCATAAGTGATATTGGCCTATGGTCTTTGGATTTGAGGTCCTTGGTCCAAAAAAGAAAATTTGGTCAAGGTCAAAGGTCAAGGTCATATTCTTAATTTTGATTTTGGCTTATTTTCACTTCTTTTCAAAAACCGTATAAGATATCGACAACATATTATTACTAAATTGTTAGTTGCGACATGTCGTAACACATACATTTTGGTTTAAAGGTGCGCTAACATTAAATTAGAGTTTTCTCCCTCTTGTATTTAAAAATACGCGTATGGTGATATAACTCATTAACCATATATAACTAAGACCTAGGGTCTTTTGAATTGAGGTCCTTGGTTTATGACCTTGAAATTGAGCTCAAGGTCATAGGTAAGTTTGATGTTCTGGATTTTGACCTTTGCTTTTACCTCATATGTATACATGATAAAGCCATGGGACTTTTTGCATTAGGTTGCAAGCCATTTGACCTTGAAAAATCCAACCGGAAGTGACCTTGTGTAAACCGGAAGTAGCTATTTTTTGTACTTATTTAATATAAAAGTATATAGAACCATATATTTTTGGAATCAGTGTCAAGTAAACATTCAAATTATACCGGAAGTAACATTTTTCAAACCGGAAGTAACAAATTATCTCCCTTATTTAAAAAAAAATGCATAGAAACTATATATTTTTGGAATCAGCGTACAATAAGCTATCATTTGACGCTGGAAATGACATTTTAAACCGAATTTTAATATTTTCATATCAAAATAGATCTTTATGGGTGGAAAGACCTTCAATTGTTCTCTGAACAATTGGTTTTAATTATTATTTTTTTTTTTCTTCCGCCTAATTTTTTCTTGCGTAGTATTGTTGTTTCATAAGATGTCGCTTAGATATTTGGTATATCATATCGAACAGTTTATACGCTTTTAAAACTGACAACTGCGTAACCAAATACTTTACGTTGTAAGAGTTATCTCCCAAACACTGTTTTTCTTGTGGCCACTACTCCTTCGCAACCGTAAAAGATTACGACAAATTTATTTTACCAAATTGCTCACTATATCTTCAGGATGTTGAGTTTGGTTTTCAACGAAGCGTTCGGAGACTCCATATGAGAGTTATTTCCCTTATGCATTTGATATAAGTGATATGCATTTCTAACTGGTAAACCATAAGTGATAGAGACTTAGGGTCTTTTGATTTGAGGACCTTGGTCCAAAAAAAAGAAAATTTGGTCAAAGTCAAAGGTCAAGGTCATATTCTAAATTTTGATTTTGGCTTATTTTCACTTCTTTTCAAAAACCGTATAAGATATCGACAACATATTATTACTAAATTGTTAGTTGCGACATGTCGTTACACATTCATTTTGGTTTAAAGGTGCGCTAACATTAAATTAGAGTTTTCTCCCTCTTGTATTTAAAAATATGTGTATGGTGATATAACTCATTAACCATATATAACTAAGACCTAGGGTCTTTTGATTTGAGGTCCTTGGTTTATGACCTTGAAATTGAGCTCAAGGTCATAGGTAAATTTGACGTTCTAGATTTTGACCTTTGCTTTTACCTCATATGTATACATGATAAAGCCATGGGACTTTTTGCATTATCTCCCTTATTTAAAAAAAATGTATAGAAACCATATATTTTTGGAATCAGCGTACAATAAGCTATCATTTGACGCTGGAAATGACATTTTAAACCGAATTTTAATATTTTTATATAAAAATAGATCTTTATGAGTGGAAAGACCTTCAATTGTTCTCTGAACAATTGGTTTTTAATTATTATTATTTTTTTTTTTTTCTTCCGCCTAATTTTTTTCTTGCGTAGTATTGATGTTTCAAAAGATGTCGCTTAGATATTTGGAATATGATATCGTATAGTTTATACGCTTTTAAAACTGACAACTGCGTAACCAAATACTTTACGTTGTAAGAGTTATCTCCCCAAACACTGTTTTTCTTGTGGCCACTACTCCTTCAAGAACCGTAAAGATTACGACAAATTTATTTTACCAAATTGCTCGTTACATCTTCAGGATTTGGATTTTAATTTTGACCGAAGCTATTCGGAGACTCCATATGAGAGTTATTCCCCCTTATGTATTTGATATAAGTGATTTGTATTTCTTACTGGTAAACCATAAGTGATATTGGCCTAGGGTCTTTGGATTTGAGGTCCTTAGTCCATAAAAATGATAATGAAGTCAAGGTCAAAGGTCAAGGTCATATTTTAAATTTTTATATGTCTTTGATTTCCCAATAATTCTCGAATGGTTATAGATACAGAAAATTTAAATAGTGAAAAATGTTTGTTCCTTCAAGGGGCAACTTTGTTACATTATGACTCTATTGGTTTTACCATTGTGTAAGGGACATAACCCCCATTGATGGTTTATAAAAAGACATTATTAGGCAAAACTCTTAAACAAAAGGTCCTAGACCCATAGGGTCTTTTGCAATGACATTGTCGACCAATGACCTTGATCAAGGTTACAAGGTCAAAGGTCAAGGTCATGGACAGAGGCAAATTATGTGTTTTTTGCACTATTTAAAGAGTTTTATGTGTGTTTTAATGCTTTTGTAGGTTGACAACCAACCAACCAACCAACCAACCAGCCAATCAATCAATCAATCAATCAATCAATCAATCAATCAATCAATCAATCATTGCATGCATGTTTCCGTCTCATGTGTTTAATACGGGGTCCAAGATCTCCTTTGTTTCTTTTTCGCCTGTTTCAAGAAACCCTATCCAACGTGTTTAATTAGTAAACCAACCAACCAACCAACCAACCAATCAATCAATCAATCAATCAATCAATCAATCGTTACATGCATGTCTCCGTCTCATGTGTTTAATACGGGGTCCAAGGTCTCATTTGTTTTTTTTTCGCTTGTGCCAAGAGACCCTATCCAACGTGTTTAATCGATCAATCAATCAATCAATCAATCAACCAACCAACCAACCAATCAATCAATCAATCAATCAATCAATCAATCATTGCATGCATGTTTCCGTCTCGTGTGTTTAATACGGGGTCCAAGATCTCATTTGTTTCTTTTTCGCTTGTTTCAAGAGACTCTATCCCACGTGTTTAAATAATCAACAAACCAATCAATCAACCAACCAACCAACCAACCAACCAATCAATCAATAAAAAATGAATTAATCAATTATGTTTCGGAGGAAAATACCATTAACAATTGTTTTTAAAACAATTGATTTATATTATTGTATGAACATCTTTTCTGAAAAAAAAAATCCACATGCATGTTATCTGATCTTCTCTGAAACTACATGTCCAATTGACCTCAAAATTTGCAGTCAGCAGGGTATACATGTATTACATCTTCATAGAACAACGTGGTGCAGCTCCTCCCAAGAATTTCCGTAGAGAAAAGAAATTGCAATGCCGTAAAAATCGCTTGCTAGCTCCGTAAATCTCAGGGAAATCCTACAATAAAATGTCCGCTCCTAGATTAAAATACAAATCTCTGTTATACAAACTGCTGCTGAAAAATGTACATTGTATGAAAATAATCGATAAACGTGTTTTAAAGTTACACAGGATCAATTAAATCCAAAGCATGCACTGCTCGTGAACTGTGATCGAAACGTCAATTACCTACAATGACAAAAGAAATACATTGTGTGTACTCCGTCGCTATACATGTTCTCTGTCCAACGTCTCCACCTAAAAGAAATAAAATACCAAAGTTTTCGCTATTATAAAGCTTCGTCACGTGACGCCACAATCTGGCGCGAGACAAATACGCGAGCGGGACCTGAAATAGAATAAAAACTTTCCAACTAACTAAATATAGAAACTTAACCAACACACTAATATGGACCCTTTAAAGAAAGAAAGAAACAAACAAACAAACAAACAAACAAACACACGCACACACATATCAATCAATCAATCATGTTTCAAAGGGGGAAAGACCGTTTACAATTGCTTTTTAAAAGCAATTGATTTATATTTTCTATTTGGATATGTTCTCTAATCGGTATTGTAATGAAGTCCATATGCACTGTCCTATTCATAGTTCTTGCCAAACTATCTTAGAATATCTTGATGTGATCAGTCGTGTTCTAAATGAATTGTTTCTTAATTGTAAAATGATGTTGTCGCTCATCACGTGGTCGATATCTAACAAAGATTTCCTCTCAAACCAGTTATGTTTTAACTCTCAGTGAAGTGTGTTCTTTTTTACCACACTGAAGCCTTAAACGTGAATCTGAGATGAAGAACAACAGTGAAAGCGCAGTTCCTGGCTTTTACCATTTGTTTATAGGAATTTCATGTCACGAATTAACAAATTAAATACGTTTTCCATGTTGTACTCAGGTCTAGTAACTGACACTTCTGAATTAAGCTGAATAGAATTTTGACGAGATAGAGACTTTTCTTTGTTGTTTTTGTATACTGTTGTTCGTCTTTTTGTCGTTCTTCCCATGAAGTCGTCACTTTTTATCGGCTTATGGATTTGAATACCCCTATTGTATCTTACACCTCTCTTTTAGTACTATAAATACTATAAATACTATAAATAGAACTGAATCGAATTAAAGTATTAGCGACATGCCCAATAAAATATATACATTCATTCAAATCTAAATAAAAGGAGATACGTTAATCAGACAACAACAAAAAAGTAACAGAAAACAATAGATATCTACATGTCAACATACGGCTTTTCACAATAAACAGATGTCTATCCGATATGTCAAACTAAACTTCAAATCGCCCTTGGTTTAAAAAAAAAATGTAAATAACTTTAACGTTGTCTATTACAGATCTGTAAGAAACACCAAATTTCTCAAAATGACCCCAAGACTAACAATCGGTCTATAAAAGAACATTTAATAAAAGTCAGAACAAAAAATACACCTAACTCTTAAAAGGGCATTATAAATATCAAAACAATTATCACAAAAAAGCAGTGTCGTGAGACACGTCAATATTTTCAGACATGTCTTGAGGACATACATAGCGTTGTTCAGACATTTCTAAATAAGAGGCGAAAAAAATTTACGGATGTTAAAATATCGTATATCCCTTTTAAATATACAAACCAAGTAAAAACATCTGATAAAATCACATTAACTCTTCCAAATTAAGCAACACCGAGTGTACGCATTCATCCTGGTAAGGAAGAAATTTGTCTCAAGGTACTAATCGCACATTTTAAATCTAGGTGGTTCAATTCACCGATATTGTACAACTGATACAATCGACTCAATTGTACTCTGAAGGGGCTAGTGCTTGGAAGGCATATCATTATTGTGCTGTTGATTATTGTCTTTAGTAGCCAAATAAAGAAATTTTAACAAGCAGAATTATTTCGGTCACAATTGACAGAATCTTTTCTCACACTAATTTTCCTTTGTGCAATACTTAAAATCTGAGAATGGATTACTTTTTTCGTCACGTGATTTATTCAAATTAACATTGTTAGGACTTTTTTGTCAATGTCCTCTGGTACACCTCATTAATGTTTTAGTACGGTACAGCTTCTCAAAAAGGAATTCATCATTTTTAAAACTGTGATAGATTGTTTAAATCACAGAAACCAATGTTAACATGGAAACTCAGAAGATATTCGAATATACAATTTTAGATTGCCATAAAAAAAGATGAATAAATATTTGAGTATATATAGTAGTTTTGCTTCTACCAATTAAACAGAATGTAGATGAACTAATGTATCATATTCCAAAATATACATGCACTTTACTGAATTAATTCGGATTTCGTTAGCCGGTTTAACATACTCACGTGATACTTATAATCGGTGGTTTTCCTGGCACTGAATATAAAAGTTGAGTATATGACGTCATCAGATTATCAACTGAAACATTTACTGTTATAGCATAGACGTCGTCTGAGGAGTTCAATAACGTCAGTTCTGCCTTTCCGTGTTCAATGGTTGAGTTCAGTAAGTCTCCACAATCGGTGAATGATGAAAACTCTGTTTCATAGTAATAAAAGATTTTCCAAAACTGCTACTATAAGAATTGCTAAAGGATAAAAGTTATATATTATATAAAATTGTTTTCAATTTAGACTTGTTTATATATATATGTTTATATGATCCGTTCATCCTATTTTGACTCTTTCAAAATTCAAGAGTCTATCCTAAATTTAGGTAAATTATATGGCCTTCCAAATACCGTTTCGATTCCTTAAATCACTGAAGAGACATTAATTGTCGAAATTCGGATATGGTGTACAAATTTTTGCACCTCATGTTTGCGGTATACCATCTTTTCCGCAAGTTTATTGTTTTCTGTTTGGTAATAAATTAATGATAAGATCTATTTTGTTACATCTTGTGATCCGTTTATTTGGCAATCGCCAATGGCAGTCAGCAGGGTTTAAGAACATCAGTTGTTCGACCTGCTAGTCAAATGCGTTTTGTTAAAATATACTTTTTCACTCATTTGGTCTTTTGGAAAATGTTGTTTGTGCTGTATTTAGACCCCTCTACCAAGAAATTTGTTTTGCATGCACACGTATAAAAATTGCGGGTTTTATCCAACGCAATCATAGGTTTGAACGTTGTTTTCAATTAAGACTTGTATATATATATATATTCTCATTTTATACTGTTCATGCATTTCCACTCAGGAAACCATTTCTGTAAATGTCATATTTAATGTCTGAATTTCTTACACGGATGTGTGAAACACTTACATTTAGAATTTCAGTATCTTTTTTTAAACGATTTGATACTGAATTTCAATGGAAATGGCTTTTTAATTCATCATTTGTCTGTCCTAATTTCGAATTATTTATTTGATTTTATTTATTATTCTTTAACGGCGAAGAGTAGACTTCGAAATCATTTTAAATTAGTCCTATTAATATGTTTTCTTTTTTATCAAATCGTTATATTTTGTTTCATCTGTTAATTGTATATATTTTCATTTTGAATGTAACACGTCTTCTGATTGGCTGAAAGTTTTTTGTCTATCAGCTCATAGACATTGTCATTTGAC
This sequence comes from Mytilus coruscus, assembly GCA_017311375.1. Lineage (NCBI taxonomy): Eukaryota > Metazoa > Mollusca > Bivalvia > Mytilida > Mytilidae > Mytilus > Mytilus coruscus. The sequence continues at coordinate 61,286,544 of CM029607.1, read as the reverse complement.
CGTGACGTCATCACATCAACGTTTTTTTCATGATTTACTCCTTAAAAATGGAATTTAGAATAAAATTATAAGGAATGACTGCAATATTTTTTCTGTTAATTCGAAATAACCTAAAAAAATGTGGTGCATACTTTTAAATAAATCGCTACGCGGGTTATTCAGTGTGCACCACATTTTTGATGTTATTTCTTCATAGACAGAACAAATATTACAGTTATTCCTTAAATAGCATTGCACCTTGAATGGTAAGAACAAAATTATCAACAATATTTGACAAACTGTCAGTATTACCAAAACAATATTAAGGATACCAGTTATGAGAAGAAGAAAAAGAGACGGAAGATACAAGGGGCATTAAAACACATAAGTCGAGATAAACTGACAACAGCACGGCAAAAACGAAAATAACGAAAAGAGTAACAAGTTTACAAAACACTACATAGAAAAATAAAGAAAGAGCATCACGAAACCCACCAAAAACTTGGGATGAAAATATTCTTCAATTTTACTTCAATTCAACTCATTAAAGATACCAGGCTTTTGATTAGGCAAGACATCTGCGTGTTTTTGTTTTACATAGGACTGGTACTCAAATTCATACAGTTGGAAGGCCAACTCAAATAAGAAGTTGAGGCGCATTGCAAACCAAACATTCTCAGAAGTTGTTCCAAATACGACTATGGCCATCTATGACTTGGAGTAGACAAGCATTAGTGCTTCAAGTAATTCTTAATTTTATGAACAACAGAACATTTACAGAAAATGCAAAATATATCAATACCACATAATACCACATAATAAAGACAACTATGAGTTGAATAATTGATTCTTAAGATATGTATTTGAAGCAAAAATCGTATGTCTAATTTAATTCTCAACATTCAACATTCAACATTCGTTTTCAACATTCAACATTCATTTGTAACTAATTGATCTTTAAAAGATTAATCTTATTTGGAAGTGTTCTAATTCATTCAGGCAAATTAAAACACTTCATATGTGATCATTTTGGAAAAAAAAACGTTGTTATGCAACTTTTCTGTTCACCTAAACATAACAGAAATCATTGCTTTCAAAAATTCTGTACAAAGGTTATCAATGATACGAATATAGATGTTTTTAAGTGAAGCCAAACATGACACTTATCATACCTTTTTCTTTTCATTATCATGTTGTTATATTGCATAAATGATATGTTTGTTACCTGCATAAGCACAAGTTTACGTCGTCTGTATTGGTTGTATTTATTATATACACATTTGGTTGACTAAAATCACAGGCATTGTTTAGTGATGAAATACAAGATTATAAGCGTCTATACTGAAAAATGTAATGCTTCTTTTTTAATTCATTGGGATGTAAAGTGTTAGACGTGCGCACACATTCAGATAAATGGCTGCTTAACGTCCAGCGGCAAAATATACGCATATTCAGGACGAGAACGTGTTAATGTTATATGAATATTAACCCATATTAGTACTAGACTGACACGCTGATTCGGATTAAAGCTGTACCAGAATACCAGTTTTCGTTGATGAGCTCATTAAATGATCTACCTGCTCCCCAATTGTCAAGTTTTCTGTCATATTGAAAAAGATACGGATATTTAATTTCAAAATTAAGTTTCCAGTAGGGCACATACACATAACCAATATGAATGGTCCTTCACAACAAACAATATTTTTTACATAACATGCTTATCATAAACCTTAAAGGGGCATTAGCTACGAGATATATAATAAAATTAAACTATGATTTTTTTTTTGTTCAATCATTAATGAAAGTGAAATAATGAAATTATAATACACTTTTAGAAGCAGTTTGGTTCAATTTGGTCAAAATAAGCTAAAAAACATCGCTGATGAATTATTGACTTGCAAGTGAATATTTCGACATCATTGAATCCGTATTCATGTGACCTTCGATTTAACCCTTAGCTAGAGATGGGTTGCGCATGAATTATGCGTGTTCTGTTATTAAAAGGAAAAGAATGTCAACATAGACCTTTCTTGGTATTCCTAATTATTGGAAGATTTTATATAGACAGAAAAAGTATACCTAAAACGACAAAGTTATTTTTCATTTACCTGTATATATTATGAAAACCGGTTTTTTCAAAAGTGATTATTTTGTAAGGGTTATATATTTCGCGGTGGTGTATTGCCATGGCTTTATTTGGACTTGTTTGTTTGCTTTTTGGCCTTGAATGTTTGTCCCTAATATTTTATTAACTATGTATTTACTTTCAGGTATCACAGATCGAATTTATTCGTTCATAGTGTGTTAATTTACGTTTTTGATTGAGTTAAGCCTTCCAATTGATGTTTTATCGTGTGTTTTCTATGTTGTGATGTTATACTATTGTTTCAGAATAAGGGAGAAGGTTTGGTACCATTAAAACGTTTAATCCCGCTGCAAATGTTTGCACCTGTCCTAAGTCAGGAATCTGATGTACAGTAGTTGTCGTTTGTTTATGTAATTTATACGTGTTTCTCGTTTCTCGTTTTTTATATAGACTAGACCGTTGGTTTTACCGTTTGAATGGTTTTACACTAGTACTTTTGGGGCCCTTTATATCTTGTTGTTCGGTGTGAGCCAAGGCTCCGTGTTGAAGGCCGTACATTGACCTATAATGGTTTACTTTTATAAATTGTTATTTGGATGGAGAGTTGTCTCATTGGCACTCACACCACATCTTCCTATATCTATTGAAAGTGAAACAAGGAAAAACCATTTGATTGACTGATACGATCCACAAATACTAATTCTTATACAGGTAAAACGATGATTAACATATATTTTAACTTATAATATGAAATCAAACAGACCTAGAAAATCCAATTGCACGAGTTCGTTATCTTTTATATCTATATTTATGTTTATATCGGGTTATACTCAGTGCTTTGCTTTTGCGCCAATTGACATTTCATTTGCGCCCAAAATGCTTTCATTTGCTCCACAAGCCATATTTCATTTGCGCCAAAAGAAAAGAAACATTTCATTTGCGCCAATGATACAGGTAAATACAGGTAAATAGTTTTAAAATTGTTTTATTCAAAAGAGACTTTTAATAATAACGTTAAAACACAGTTTTTGATTGCATAATAAAACTATTCATCCCGAACCAGTCATCATAACCATAATGAAAGCTCTATACACTGATACGTTATTAAAAAGAGACTTTTCATATTAATAATGTTAAAACACAGTTCTGTTATAAATTAACGTGATCATAAAACCTAAAAGAAAGCACTATACAGTAACACTGGAGTAAAACCAAAAGTTTGTTCTGACACAAGACTTGTAAGCAACATGAAAAATATGGAACAATTCAATTGAGAAAACTAACGGCCTGTTTGTCTCAGAATTAACAATGTCCATCTTGACACCTCAAACATGTGAACACTATATAATTTATTCCTAAGTGACTCTCAGTTTTATATTAGAAATGAGTATGAACTCACTTAGTTACCCAGGGGAGATACTCTGAAAAAAATCTTATTCACGATATAGCAATGCATATTTTAACTTTTCCTTTATATGTTACCTGTAAAATGGCGCAAATGTAGTTTTTATTTTTTTGCGCAAATGAAATATAACCTTGTGGCGCAATTGAAAGATTGGATTTTGTAAAAAAAAATGGCGCAAATGCAATGCGCCCGTTATACATGTATTACCGTCGGTAGTCTTTGGAGGTTAATTAGGTTAATCTCGATGGTTAATTAGATGGCGTCTAGACTAAAATACACACGAAATGTTGATACATATTATCGAGCCCATGCGTTATAAAAGCTGATCCTTATAACTTGGAGCGCAAATACTAGTAATGCAATTACTAAACAGGCTCGAAGAAGTTGCCATTTCATACTAGTACATAAAGTGAAAATGAATGTTGAATGTTGCAAATCGAATGTTGAATGCTGAAAAACGAATATTGAACTTTGAAATCGAATGTTAAATGTTGAAAACGAATGTTGAATGTTGAAAAAACATTCTAAATGTTGAAATCGAATGTTGAATATTGAAATACGAATGTTGAAAACGAATGTTGAATGTGGAAAAACGAATGTTGAATGTTGAAAACGAATGTTGAATGTTGAAATTGAATGTTGAATATTGAAAACTAATGTTGAATGTTGAAAATCGAATGCTGAAAACAAACGCTGAATGTTGAAAATCGAATGTTGAAAACGAATGTTGAATGTTGAAAATCGAATGTTGAATGTGGAAAACGAATGTTGAATGTTGAAAACGAATGTTGAATGTTGAAATCGAATGTTGAAAAAAAAAAAATGAAACATACACATAACCAATATGAATGGTCCTTCACAACAAACAATATTTTTACATAACATGCTTATCATAAACCTTAAAGGGGCATTAGCTACGAGATATATAATAAAATTAAACTATGATTTTTTTTTTGTTCAATCATTAATGAAAGTGAAATAATGAAATTATAATACACTTTTAGAAGCAGTTTGGTTCAATTTGGTCAAAATAAGCTAAAAAACATCGCTGATGAATTATTGACTTGCAAGTGAATATTTCGACATCATTGAATCCGTATTCATGTGACCTTCGATTTAACCCTTAGCTAGAGATGGGTTGCGCATGAATTATGCGTGTTCTGTTATTAAAAGGAAAAGAATGTCAACATAGACCTTTCTTGGTATTCCTAATTATTGGAAGATTTTATATAGACAGAAAAAGTATACCTAAAACGACAAAGTTATTTTTCATTTACCTGTATATATTATGAAAACCGGTTTTTTCAAAAGTGATTATTTTGTAAGGGTTATATATTTCGCGGTGGTGTATTGCCATGGCTTTATTTGGACTTGTTTGTTTGCTTTTTGGCCTTGAATGTTTGTCCCTAATATTTTATTTAACTATGTATTTACTTTCAGGTATCACAGATCGAATTTATTCGTTCATAGTGTGTTAATTTACGTTTTGATTGAGTTAAGCCTTCCAATTGATGTTTTATCGTGTGTTTTCTATGTTGTGATGTTATACTATTGTTTCAGAATAAGGGAGAAGGTTTGGTACCATTAAAACGTTTAATCCCGCTGCAAATGTTTGCACCTGTCCTAAGTCAGGAATCTGATGTACAGTAGTTGTCGTTTGTTTATGTAATTTATACGTGTTTCTCGTTTCTCGTTTTTATATAGACTAGACCGTTGGTTTTACCGTTTGAATGGTTTTACACTAGTACTTTTGGGGCCCTTTATATCTTGTTGTTCGGTGTGAGCCAAGGCTCCGTGTTGAAGGCCGTACATTGACCTATAATGGTTTACTTTTATAAATTGTTATTTGGATGGAGAGTTGTCTCATTGGCACTCACACCACATCTTCCTATATCTATTGAAAGTGAAACAAGGAAAACCATTTGATTGACTGATACGATCCACAAATACTAATTCTTATACAGGTATAAACGATGATTAACATATATTTTTAACTTATAATATGAAATCAAACAGACCTAGAAAAATCCAATTGCACGAGTTCGTTATCTTTTTATATCTATATTTATGTTTATATCGGGTTATACTCAGTGCTTTGCTTTTGCGCCAATTGACATTTCATTTGCGCCAAAAAATGCTTTCATTTGCTCCACAAGCCATATTTCATTTGCGCCAAAAAGAAAACATTTCATTTGCGCCAATGATACAGGTAAATACAGGTAAATAGTTTAAAAAATTGTTTTATTCAAAAAAGACTTTTAATAATAACTTTAAAACACAGTTTTAATTGCATAATAAAACTATTCATCCCAAACCAGTCATCATAACCATAATGAAAGTTCTATACACTGATACGTTATTAAAAAGAGACTTTTCATATTAATAATGTTAAAACACAGTTCTGTTATAAATTAACGTGATTATAAAACCTAAAAGAAAGCACTATACAGTAACACTGTAGTAAAACCAAAAGTTTGTTTTGACACAAGACTTGTAAGCAACATATAAAATTTGGAACAATTCAATTGAGAAAACTAACGGCCTGTTTGTCTCAGAATTAACAATGTCCATCTTGACACCTCAAACATGTGAACACTATATAATTTATTCCTAAGTGACTCTCAGTTTTATATTAGAAATGAGTATGAACTCACTTAGTTACCCAGGGGAGATACTCTGAAAAAAATCTTATTCACGATATTGCAATGCATATTTTAACTTTTCCTTTATATGTTACCTGTAAAATGGCGCAAATGTAGTTTTTTATTTTTGCGCAAATGAAATATAACCTTGTGGCGCAATTGAAAGATTGGATTTTGTAAAAAAAATGGCGCAAATGCAATGCGCCCGTTATACATGTATTACCGTCTGTAGTCTGCGGAGGTTAATTAGGTTAACCTTGATGGTCAATTAGACGTCGTCAAGACTAAAATACACACGAAATGTTGATACATATTATCGAGCCCATGCGTTATAAAAGCTGATCCTTATAACTTGAGCGCAAATACTAGTAATGCAATTACTAAACAGGCTCGAAGAAGTTGCCATTTCATACTAGTACATAAAGTTGAAAATGAATGTTGATTGTTGAAAATCGAATGCTGAATGCTGAAAAACGAATATTGAACGTTGAAATCGAATGTTAAATGTTCAAAACGAATGTTGAACGTTGAACAAACATTCTAAAAATTGAGATCGAATGTTGAATGTTGAAAACGAATGTTGAATGTGGAAAAACGAATGTTGAATGTTGAAAACGAATGTTGAATGTTGAAATTGAATGTTGAATATTGAAAACTAATGTTGAATGTTGAAAATCGAATGCTGAAAACGAACGCTGAATGTTGAAAATCGAATGTTGAAAACGAATGTTGAATGTTGAAAATCGAATGTTGAATGTGGAAAACGAATGTTGAATGTTGAAAAACGAATGCTGAATGTTGAAATCGAATGTTGAAAAAAAAAAAAATGAAAGAAAAAAATTTGGGAAAAAAAATTGAATGCTGAATATTGAAAACGAATGTTGGATGTTGAAAAACGAATGTTGAATGTTGAAATCGAATGTTGCAAAAAAAGAAATGAAAAAAAAATTTTAAATTTTGAATGTTGAATGTTGAAAACGGTTGAATGTTGGAAACGAATGTTGAATGTTGAAAATCGAATATTGAATGTTGAAAACGAATGTCGAATGTTGAAAATCAAATGTTGAATGTTGAAACCGAATATTGAATGTTGAAAATCTAATGTTGAAAACGAATGTTGAATGTTGAAAAACGAATGTTGAATGTTGAATCGAATGTTAAAAAAAAAAAAATTTTTAAAATGTTGGAAAAAAATTTTGAATGTTGAATGTTGAAAACGAATGTTGAATGTTGAAATCGAATGTTGAAAAAAAAAAAAAAATATGTAAAAAACATTTTGAACGTTGAATGTTGAAAACGAATATTCAATGTTGAAAAAACATTTTGAATGTTGAAATCGAATCTTGAATATTGAAATACGAATGTTGAAAACGAATGTTGAATGTTGAAAATCGAATGTTGAAAACGAATGTTGAATGTTGAAAAGCGAGTGTTGAATGTTGAAAAACGAATGTTGAATGTTGAATCGAATGTTAAAAAAAATAAATTTTTTTTTAATTGTTGGAAAAAAATTTTGAATGTTGAATGTTGAAAACGAATGTTGAATGTTGAAATCGAATGTTGAAAAAAAAAATATGTAAAAAACATTTTGAACGTTGAATGTTGAAATCGAATGTTGAATGTTGAAAACGAATATTCAATGTTGAAAAAACATTTTGAATGTTGAAATCGAATCTTGAATATTGAAATACGAATGTTGAAAACGAATGTTGAATGTTGAAAATCGAATGTTGAAATCAAATGTTGAAAAAAAAATGAATAAAAAAATGTTGAAATCGATTGTTTAATATTGAAATACGAATGTTGAAAACGAATGTTGAATGTTGAAAACGAATGTTGATTGTTGAAAACGAATGTTGAATGTTGAGAAACGAATGTTGAAAATTGAAATCGAATGTTGAATGTTGGAAACGAATGTTGAATGTTAAAAATCGAATGTTGAAAACGAATGTTGAATGTTGAAAATCGAATATTGAATGTTGAAAACGAATGTTGAATGTTGAAAAAACGAATGTTGAATGTTGAAATCGAATGTTGAAAAAAAAAATTTGGGAAAAAAATTTGGGAAAAAAATTGAATGTTGAATGTTGAAAACGAATGTTGGATGTTGAAAAACGAATGTTGAATGTTGAAATCGAATGTTGGAAAAAAAAAATGAAAAAAAAAAAAATTTTGGAAAAAAACTTTTGAATGTTGAATGTTGAAAACGGTTGAATGTTGGAAACGAATGTTGAATGTTGAAAATCGAATGTTGAAAACGAATGTTGAATGTTGAAAATCGAATATTGAATGTTGAAAACGAATGTTGAATGTTGAAAATCGAATGTTGAATGTTGAAAACCGAATGTTGAAAACGAATGTTGAATGTTGAAAACGAATGTTGAATGTTAAAAAACGAATGTTGAATGTTGAAATCGATTGTTAAAAAAAAAAAAAAAAAAAAAAAAAATGTTGGAAAAAAATTTTGAATGTTGAAGTTGAAAACGAATGTTGAATGTTGAAATCGAATGTTGAAAAAAAAAATATGTAAAAACATTTTGAACGTTGAATGTTGAATTCGAATGTTGAATGTTGAAATCGAATATTGAATGTTGAAAAAACATTTTGAATGTTGAAATCGAATCTTGAATATTGAAATACGAATGTTGAAAACGAATGTTGAATGTTGAAAATCGAATGTTGAAAACGAATGCTGAATGTTGAAAAGCGAATGTTGAATGTTGAAAACGAATATTGAATGTTGAAAACGAATGTTGAATGTTGAGAAACGAATGTTGAATGTTAAAATCGAATGTTGAATGTTGGAAACGAATGTTGAATGTTAAAAATCGAATGTTGAAAAACGAATGTTGAATGTTGAGAAACGAATGTTGAGAATTGAAATCGAATGTTGAATGTTCGAAACGAATGTTGAATGTTAAAAATCGAATGTTGAAAACGAATGTTGAATGTTGAAAATCGAATATTGAATGTTGAAAACGAATGTTGAATGTTGAAAAACGAATGCTGAATGTTGAAATCGAATGTTGAAAAAAAAATGAAAGAAAAAAGTTTGGGAAAAAAAATTGAATGTTGAATGTTGAAAGCGAATGTTGGATGTTGAAAAACGAATGTTGAATGTTGAAAATCGAATGTTGAATGTTGAAAACAAATGTTGATTGTTGAAAAACGAATGTTGAATGTTGAAATCGAATGTTGAATGTTGAAATCGAATGTTTAAAAAAAATGAAATAAAAAAAATTTTGGAAAAAAATTTTGAATGTTGAATGTTGAAATCAAATGTTGAATGTTGAAAATGAATGTTAAAAAAAAAATTGAAAAAAAAATGTTTTAACAAAAAAAAAAAATTTGAATGTTGAAAGTTGAATGTTGAATATTGAACCAACTTTTTAATTTTATGTCTGTTTTCGTATTAGACCTCTGTTTGGTTTTTTAGCTCACCTGACCTAAAAGGTCAAGTGAGCTTTTCTCATCACTTGGCGTCCGTCGTTCGTCGCCCGTTGTCCGTCGTCCGTTAACTTTTTACATTTTGAACTTCTTCTAGAGAACCACTGAATGGAATAAAACAAAACATGGCATGAAAGAGGGACGAAAGACACCAGAGGGACAGTCAAACTCATAGATTGAAAATAAACAGACAACGCCATGGCTAAAAATAAAAAGACAAACACACAATTAATAGTACAGAAGACACAATATAGAAAACTAAAGACTAATCAAAACGAACCTCACCAAAAACTGGGGGTGATCTCAGGTGCTCCGGAAGGGTAAGCAGATCCTGCTCCACATGTGGCACCCGTCGTGTTGCTAATGTTATTACAAATCCGGTAAATAGTCTTATTTGGTAGGTCACATTCGTGAAAAGGGAAGGGTATTGTAGTTACGACATAAGGAACATATCCGATATCATTTGTGAAACGGTTATTCCATAACGGTCAACCAACTCGTGATGGCGTCAGTAAAATTTACGAAGGGATGATTTCAACTTCACCATTTGGAACTCTTGGTTTAATAGCTTCCTTGTGAGCAGCAATCCTCTATCAAGAAAATCATGACAGGAAATACAAGCCCGGGAATATCGTATCAATTGGGAGATATATACTCCGTATGCAGGCGCTGCTGGAATGTTGCTACATAGAAATGGAAAGTTCACAATTGGGAAGCTGAAATCATCTCTTTTGTCGTAAAGTTTTGTTTTCAACCGACCCTCATTGTCAATTTCTAGATGTATGTCAAGATATGAGGCAGACTTATCTGTATCTGTAGTATCCTTTATCTCTAGTTCGATGGGATAGATTCGTTCAACATAGTCACCAAACTTTGTATTATTTAGTGAGAGAACATCACCTATATAGCTAACTTCTTATCTTTCTTCCTAAGAAGTTCCTGTATGAAGTCAGCCTCATAATAATAAAGAAACAAGTCGGCAAGAAGAGGGGCACAATTGTTTCCCATTGGAATTCCGACAGTCTGTTGAAAAACACGTCCTCCAAACGTAACAAATATGTTGTCAATCAAGAAATCAAGCATCTTGATAATGTCAGTTTCAGAGAATTTTTTGTTTGAATCAAGAGTGATTCTTTACAAAGTAGGATTTATCCCTCCCCAAGACAAGATACTTGTATCTACGTTCGCCATTCTTTTTAATGAAACAAAGTAATACCAACTCTTTCAATTTGTCTTTTAGTTTGGAATGGGGAATACTTGTGTAAAGTGTAGAAAAGTCAAATGTTTTAAATGTTCCTTATGAGGTGCTGACCAAGTGTTGTGACTTTGTAGCCGATCGCTCATCCAAGATGGCCGCCAGCCGGGGACTTAGTTTAACATAGGCCTTAAGGGAAATACATACAAATGTCTTCTTATGGAGATCCACTGAATGGAATGTAACCAAACATGGCATGACTGTTCCTTATGAGGTGCTGACCAAGTGTTGTTACTTTGTAGCCGATCCCTCATTCAAGATGGCCGCCAGCTGGGGACTTAGTTTAATATAGGCCCTATGGGAAATACATACTAATGTCTCCTTATAGAGAACTACTGAATGGAATGTAACCAAACATGGCCTGACTGTTTCTTATGAGGTGATGAGGATCCCTCATTCAAGATGGCCGCCAGCCGGGGACTTAGTTTTACCTAGGACCCTATGGGAAATACATACAAATGTCATCTTCTAGAGATCCACTGAATGGAATGAAACCAAACATGGCATGAATGTTCCTAATTAGGTGCTGACCAAGTGTTGTTACTTTATAGCCGATCCATCATCCAAGATGGCCACCAGTGCTGGACTTAGTTTAATATAGGACCCTATTGGAAAATCATACAAATGTCTTCTTCTAGAGAACCACTAAATCGAATAATACCAAACATAGCAGGAATGTTCCTTATGAGGTGGTGACTAAGTGTTGTTACTTTGTAGCCAATCCCTCATCCAAGATGGCAGTGCTGGAGTTAGTTTAACATAGGATCCTATGGGAAATAAATACAAATGTCTTCTTTTAGAGAACCACTTAATAGATTGAAACCAAACATGGCATGAATGTTTCTAGTGAAGAGATGACCAACTGTTGTTACTTTGTAGCCAATTCCTCATCCAAGATGGCAGCCAGCAGGGACTTAGTTTAAAATAGGACCCTATGGGAAATGTATACTAATGTCTTCTTCTAGAGAACCACTGAATGGAATGAAATCAAACATAGCAGGAATGTTCCTTATGAGGTGTTTACCAATTGTTGTTACTTTATAGTCGGTCTCTCATCAAAGATGGCCACCAGCAGGGGACTTATTTAACATAGGATCCTATGGGAAATATATACAAATGTCTTCTTTTAGAGAACCACTTAATGGATTGAAACCAAACATGGCATGAATGTTTCTAATGAAGAGATGACCAACTGTTGTTACTTTGTAGCCGATCCATCATCCAAGATGGCCGCCAGCAGGGGACTTAGTTTAACATAGGACCCTATGGGTAAAACATACAAATGTCTTCTTATGGAGAACCACTGAATGGAATGAAACCAAACATAGCAGGAATGTTCCGTATGAGGTGCTGACTGAGTGTTGTAGTCTATCCTTCATCTAAGATGGGTGGCAGCAGAGGACTTAGTTTATCATAGGACCCTATGGGAAATATATACAAATGTCTTCTAAATAATCGCTAAATGGATTTAACCCAAACATGGCATGTATGTTTCTTATGATGTGCTGACAAAGAATTGTTACTACGTTGCTTATCTGTTATCCAAGAGGGCTGACCAAGTGTTGTTATTTTGTAGCCGATCCATCATCCAAGATGGCCGCCAGCCGTGGACTAATTTTAACATAGGACCCTATGGGAGATACAAACAAATGTCTTCTTCTAGAGAACCACTCAATGGAATGAAACCAAACAGCAGGAATGTTCCGTATGAGGTGCTGACTGAGTGTTGTAGTCTATCCTTCATCTAAGATGGGTGGCAGCAGGGGACTTAGTTTAACATAGGACCCTATGGGAAATATATACAAATGTCTTCTAAATAATCGTTAAATGGATTTAACCCAAACATGGTATATATGTTTCTTATGATGTGCTGACAAAGAATTGTTACTACGTTGCTTATCTGTTATCCAAGAAGGCTGCCAGCAGGAGACTTAGTTATAGGAATTACATAAAAATGTTTTGTTCTAGATAACCACTGAATGGAATGAAACCAAACATGGGATGAATGTTCCTTATGAGGTGTTGACAAAGTGTTATAACTTTGCTGTCGTTTTGTCATCCAAGATAGCTCCAGAAAGGGGACATAGTATATAACCCTATAACTGAGTTTAAATACAAACCAATGTCTTCCGCTAGAGAACAGATAAATAGATTGAAACCAGTTATGGTATGAATGTTCCTTATGAGGTGTAGACCAAGTTTTGTACTAGTAAATATTGAGACTACAATGTACCTTGACATTTTGCATTTTACATGTTCAAATAATCTAATTAAAACCAAGTGAGCAATTCAGGCTCTCATGAGCCTCTAGTTTTTTTAACTGTGTGTCTGTTTTCGTTTTTGATGTCTGTTTTTATTTGTTTAACGTATGTTTTTTAATGTTATTTCTGTTTTCGTTCCTCACGTCTGTTTCGTTTTTTTACCTTTGTTTTTATTTTAATGTCTGTTTTCGATCCTGACGTGTGTTTATGTTTTTGACCTTTGTTCTTAATTTGTTATCGTCTGTTCTCACATTTACATCAATTACAATGTTACGAATGTAAGAATTTTTACTAAGCCCATGTATTTTTTTACATTACCATAAATCAGTCAACTTTCATTAAAAATTACCACTATGAACAGCTAAAAAATAGATAGATAAATTAAATTACCTTTTACTACATGACCAATCAAAGGTTAGATTGTCATTTCCTCCATAACCTTTTTCCATATCGTACGAATGTGTTAAAGCATCTAATGAAACCGTAGCTTTTTCCAATAAAGCTTGGCGGAGCGATCCACCGTAGATAGAGGCATATGGTGGAGGTTTTATAAACAGTAAATACGTTGGTTCAAAGAGATACGTTTCTGGTGTGCTTACATTTAGTACAACCTTAAATAAACCTTGTGGGATGCTTCCTTTTGTAAATCTTATGGAACCCAATGGTTGCACCGGGGGGTTATAATCGAAAGCATGTTCACTTCCATTAACAACTTCGTATATTTTCCATTCATATTTTACTTCTTTATCAGAACATTTTATAGGCATTCTGTTTGATAAGTCCACATCTTCGGATTTTGAGAGCTTGAGTGGGTTGTCGATATTAGAATATTGTCTGTCGAACATTCCTGTCATGGGGAAGCATTCGTTTTGAACAACAATTTCTGAGATTTTCTCAGTTCTATCGTATTTGTTGTAACATGTGACATTTACTGTAGGATGACCAAGAGTTAAGTACGTGAAGTGATAAATCAGAGGATTTGTATCTGTGATATTTTGTATTTTTTTACGTTGCTGTCTATCAATCATGTCATCAAATTCGAAGACACATTCTACATTTGGTAAATTAACCGATAACGGATGTTTTGTTACATTGATGGTTATGATACCAGGAGGAAGTTCGATGCTAGTATTAAAATCAACTACAATCGCTGTTAAATTGTAATCTGCATTAATGGGTGAATTAAGATAAATGATCTCAGTATTGACATCAAAAGAAGCTATAACGTATGGATAAAACTCACCATATTTCATATATGTATGCGAGTGAAGAATTGAATTATTGGAACTTAAAAAGTTGAATGATTGAGAATCGTCAGTGAAGAGTTTAAAAGAGCCGCTACTGGTTCGCCCGGAAATGTTAAATACAAATGTTGTTAAACCGACAGCTCCGATGTTTATGTTTGTAGTGAAATCTATAGCTCCAACCATCAAAGGCAGATCTACTTTTAAAGTTTCACTGCTTGTTAAATTATAGATTTTAACAACTATGGCGAAATTTCCTCGTTTTGTATAGCTATGTTCAACCACCGAGCCAACTATATTCGATTCATCTGAACCATCGCCGAAATCAAACGAAAACGTAACATTGGGAGGAAATCGTACACATCTAAACACGGATATGGTAAACTCGATCTTTAAAGACAAATCTTTAACTTTTTTATCATTGCCAAGGGACATGTTGTTATACGCAAGCCGTGGATAGGTAAATGAAAAATCATTAAGTGTAATTATTTTCATTTCTAGTTGCGTTTGTACGATAACTTCGCTTACATTGTTAACGCAACGAACTGTTATGTCCTTTTTGCCTTCGCCTGTGTAAATGTGTTGTATTCTGAACGGCCTTGTGTATTGTATATCAACATTTTCAAACGTTATATTCGGCATCATAAGATCTGGATAGAAATAGCATGTTACATCGGTTGGTGGTTCTTCGTTAGAGATTAACGTAATTTCTAATTCGACATTTCCATCTGGTATTGGGTACTGAATGAGAGGTAGAGCTGGTGGAGATATTGCTACCTCTGTTATAGGATACTGGATTGTAATGTTTCTTTTACAGAGTATTCTGGTTGCTGGATTAGAAGCCGTTAATTCGATTTCATAGATACCTGGAAACGAATAACTATATATCCAGGGTGTGCTATCAAAGTGTGTAAATAAAGCACCAGGTTTACTATTCCGTTCATTTCTATCCCCATACCAGATAGAAAATACAAATCCATTGGGAGGATAGTTTTGGAACTTGAATTCTATATTTGTACTTGTATTTGCAAATTGAGGTACATCAAGTGATAGTAGGGTGATATCATCCGACACCAAAACTGTTATATTTTGAAAATATTGGGAACTCAATTGTGAGCTAATATTAAGGTTCACCATAAATTGTCCTTGCTTTAAATACGTATGAAAAATACTATATCCTGATGTTAACAATGTGTCATTAATTGTATCATTTAGATACAAAGTCTGAGAGCTTTCATCCCCGAAATCTATTCTTAGCGTAAAATCTCCCATGGGAAACCGTTCAACCGAATCTATGGTCAGAATAAATTCTGCGTCATTTGTAGAATTGACAAGTTGTTCATAGACTGAAAAATTAAAACCTGTAACTGGATTCAATACAGACGTTAGCAAATCAGTTTTCACTTCATAGCTAGCTTCATTAGTAGCTACTGAAGTAATATTGAAATTTCCAATCACGGAGTAACTGTAACTGACTGAACACTGACGTACGATATCTTCACATATGACGTAAGCAGTGTGGTTATCGTTCATGATCCAATCAAAATGAACATTACTTCCGGATGAAAACATGGCTGTCAGTTCCATCGGCATGTCTATGAGGACTTCAGCAGGTGCATCAATCTATGCAGATAAGTTTGCAATTAAATAGGGAAGATTGATAATGGTGATTTTGATGTATAGGTTCTAGGCAACAAACAAAAACCGGATACCAGTAGGTCATTAGTGGAACTAAAATTTCTATTAATTCCGAACATGTACATTCATTAACAGTTTTATATAAAACATATATCTTTTGCCCTAATTACCATCCAAATTAATTTTCGTTTCAAAGACTTTGAAAAACATTTAGAAATTTTACGTTTTTTGAACAGGGTATCATAAACTTTAGATACCTTGCTTGTTGAATTAATAATGTCTAGAAATATTTTGTTAAATGTTTACATGCCCTAATGTATCTTATTTTATTCTAAATCATGTTTGATGAATTGAAGAGGTTATGGAATTTAAGTCAACAACAAAAAAAAAAAAACAACGTAAGGATCACAAACACACAAAACAAAAAAATCAGAAAATCATCTTATAGACTTCAAATTCAAGAATAGAAAGTGTCAATACAATATCTGCCTATAGTATTGATAGTTATCTAATACTTACTGTAATGTTAGAAATGGTTTCTTCGTATCTCAAAACCAAATTTTCTAAATGTTCTCCATTGATATTTGTTATCATTAACAAAATTTGATAGACTCCAAAGACTTTTGTACTGAGATCATCTGTTGTTACTTTGAACCATCCGATCTTGTTGATATTGTCTGACATAGCATACAATGTTGTATTAACTTCATCAATGATTACTGCTGATGCAGAAATATTTGGTGATTCTATCCACTCAAACTTTGTGTAGGTCATAGTAAGGTCATTCGGAAACAGGACCTCTGCGGCTGTTGTTAAAGCAAATTCTGAATTAAGAAAACAAAACTTTGAGATACATTATGAAGACGACGTTTCTTGCTTTCCGGTCAGAACAAATTTTGATATCTTATAAGAAGTATTCGGACTTACAACTTTAAAATAAGCATTCGGTTTTGTTTCAATTTGTATGTTTAACATGTTTATGAATCTTGAAACTCCATTTGGCAAAAACCAAAATTTAGAGTTTTGTAATAACACGCCAATTATATGATAAAATATTAAAATGTATTCAGGGGATTTGATGAAATTTTGCATGCAACTAGAGCACGAGAAACTTCACATGAACATCAAAAAAATATCTATGTAAGTTTTATACTTTCTGTTATACGAGAAATTTAATACTGGGATCCGGGAAATAGAAGCACAGATGTTTAGTTTACAGGGACGTTTCCAGGGTTCGAGGAGAAGGAGAAGGGGGCAAAATGGTAAAAATCCAGCCGATCGCAGTGCGATTTTTTTGACGATTTTAAGATTTTTAAAAATCCGATCAATGGGGCATACATCCTCTCCCCTTTTCCTCCCCTGAATCCAACACTCGAATGCACGAAAATACCAAACGTTACTCAGAAAATTAACTTTAAATTATTATTTTTCGCAATCCTCTCCTTCTAATTTGTTTTAAAATGATATGTTATTGCTACTAAAAATTCGATTTATTGAAATTAAATTTTTAGATGGTCATCCAATTGGTTTGTTTTTGAATAAATAATTGAATATTTTGCTCAGCTTAAAAAAAGGACCGAAAAGGTATGAATTAGCATTGTGCATCGAAATTATTTTCTCTTTCTCTCCACGTTTTGAGATAATACAGATACACGATGAATGAAATATATAGCAGAATTGAGTTCGGTGACCTCCTTTTATTTTATATCAATAAGACGGAAATCTTAGTGGCAATAACATGTATTTTGTAAGATTATTTGCAGGACAGGTTTTTTTTAGAAAAAAAATTGATTGTCGAAACATTCAATATTTGCTTGCAAGATTTACGTGTACTCTATACATTTGTACTTATTTCTACAGAATATTGAATTTGGTATATCTTTGAAAATATAGTAGTTAATTTCATATTTTTTTCAATACTCATATGCATCACCACATGCTCTAAACGCTTGCGTAAAATCATTGCGGTCTCCCATTTAAGTACCTGTTACCTAAATATATAAACCAATGTAAATTTTTCAAGTAGAAAAGGCAATTATCCATTTTCCCTAATAATTATACATAACAAACTTATTTCTGTAGCCATTATTATCAGATTTATAGTAGCTGCATTAATGGTATGCACATTTACCGTAATTAACTTTTTGGAACCTTTTTAACGAAATTCCTTTGTTTAGAAAAGACCTTAACAGTTCATATCTTCGAAATTCTAATTTCTTGAATACTAGTATGCGCAGGTTTTCCCAGTTCCAGGACAGTTTAACTGCTTTATCCATAAATTGGAAACTGATATTCACATTAAGATCATTTCATAATTTATAAGCACGCTTCTATCCTCTCGGTCTTAATGATAATATCATGGGAATTGGTAATATATTGTTGTAAATGTGTGCACTGGTTATCCCAAGTAAAGAAATATGGTTACTATTGTATAAAGAGATTTTGTATAATTTATAAGAAGTTATTTCTAGTGTTTAGTATATTGAATGAGTAATTAACGTACGTTTTACTTTATGTTATTAGCTGTATCGATAACGTCTTATGGCGCAACTTTGTCATGTATTGTTCAGAACGTTACCGTTGGGTCAATATTATAAGCGTGAACCCAAAAGTGTACATTTGTTTGCACCTGTCCTAAGTCAGGAATCTGATGTTCAGTAGTTGTCGTTTGTTGATGTGGTTCATAAGTGTTTCTCGTTTCTCGTTTTATATAGATTAGACCGTTGGTTTTCCCGTTTGAATGGTTTTACACTAGTAATTTTGGGGCCCTTTATAGCTTACTGTTCGGTGTGAGCCTAGGCTCCGTGTTGAAGACCGTACTTTGACCTATAATGGTTTACTTTTATAAATTTTGACTCGGATGGAGAGTTGTCTCATTGGCACTCATACCACATCTTCTTATATCTATTTATGAGTTCTTAGCTGAAAGAATTAATATGTCTAGATTGGTTTAGTCTCTAAAGTGTATTATTATAGGCATTTTGAGTCAAGCTTGAAGGACTCTTATATTTTATGTCAGCGTTGGACGTTATGTTTTTCTTCCTGCTTAGAATATTTACTTCCGGGAATTTCAAATAAATACCAGTCCTTGCTGTGTTTACATTTGACTTACAGCAAGGCCCTGGGGTTCCTAGAGGCAAGAAGCAGCGCATTTAGCTGTATGCATCGCAGTTTATCTTATGAGTAAGGGTCGTAGTTTAGAGGTAAGAAGCAGCGCAGATAGCTGTATGCCTTGCATTTATTTACATTGTCATTGTAGAATTTAAGGGCATACGATACAGTTACAGGGGAGGTAATGACGTTGCTAACGTAATTGTTATTTTCGCGACGTCAAACGGTGACTTATCGGGAAAAGATGCAGTTTTCGGCTGATTTTTATCATTCAAACTGATTTAACTTGAAAACGAGTTCATGGACCCTCTTTTTAAAATGACATTTGGTTTAATTACGTAAGATGTTTATGTGTACCAATTTTCATGAAAACGTAAATAGTGCAATTTTTAAAATTTGATTAATATACAGCAAAAATGACGATTTTTCCTACATTCATGAATATTTGATAAATTTGAGTTATTTGTAAAATAAAATGTACAAATTTATGCAATATTTATATAACACATAAATTACAAATAATTTAACAAAAACAGATCGTGTTTATCTTTTAAAACAAAAGTTATATATTTCTATCGAAAGGAAAAATACGTCCACAAATCCGTATTTTGAGGAAATATCTGAAATTTGAACCTCAATTTACTCAAAAGTAGCACATGAAGGTATATTTTTATTACATATTTGATTTAATCAGGTAAAAATAGCCTACATGCAAATTTTCATCAAAACTTAAATACGGGATCAAAACTGTATCGTATGCCCTTAAGATAATCCCGTTTGGTCCGTACAAAATACAAGAGAAATAATGTTATTTTAGTAGCTCCGCCCCGTATGTTAATATTATATTGCTGTTAGAATATTGTACATGTATGGAAATATATCGACTGTTCTTGAAGTTTAATAAACGTATCATTTTACTATTGATTATTTATTCACGCTACCAATGCTCAGAGAGAGCACAACGAAATTGACAGCCGTATTTATTTATTCCCCGTATAGTTACAAGTTTTATGAGTTTATTCGTATTTGCTGGCTTTAAAACTATAGACAAAACATAGCAAGAAGCAGAAATTACGACAATATCAAGAACCAATTCTGTTCACATTTTGGATATAGTTTCTAAAACTGTTCGTAAAACTGTTCTCATGGGCGTAGAATAAATCGCAATCAGGTAAAATTTCGTACCAACAATATAAATATTTCGGACCTAATTACTGTTTCAAAAACAACGGCAGACATTATCTGTTAACCAAGCTCTGTTCTTTATCTGTTAATAAATAACACCAAATTTTAGAGGATTGCAACACAATTCCATATTGCAGACCTAAGTATGAAATCGTCCAAATTATAATTGCATATTGTTATTCTAAACTGTTTCCCAAAATTGTTCGCCCTAAGGATCATAAAAACATTTTATTAAAATCAAATATGTCAATAAAGGCTTTGATTTTGTAAATATTGCCGGTATTCTTAATGATCATTCTGTTAAAGAACAAGTTCCTGGCTATTTTGATAATACTGAACTCCCTCTTATTTGTTATGTTTACAAAAATCTACCCGGAAATATGTTTTAATTATAGCGAAGTGTGTAAAGATGTTAATATCAGTGACAATACACCTACGTCATGAAATTGCAGTACAGTGGAACCTCTCATCAAATCTGTCAGAATCTAGGACAGTATGTAGAACTGTCATCCTGACACCTTTTAGACAGTTCTAGCTAGAACAGTTCTAACCTTGAACTGATTTGGTCAGTTCTACCTAGAACTGATTAAGACAGTTCTACCTAGAACTGATCCTGACAGTTCTACCCTAGAACAGTTTTAGACAGTTCTGCCTGGAACTGACCAAATCTTTGGTCAGTTCTACGACTAGAACAGTTCTACGATTAGAACTGATTTGGTCAGTTCTACGGCTAGAATTGATTTAGTCAGTTCTATCCATAAAACATTTTAAGAACTCTTTGTCTTAAATATAAATAAGTCAAAAGAATATAATATATATTAAAAAGTTCTCATCACAGCACTGTTTTAACATTTAGAACTGTTCTACAATCCTGACAGTTCTACGGTTAGAACTGATTTAGTCAGTTCTGCTGACAGTTCTACGGTTAGAACTGATTTGGTCAGTTCTGCTGACAGTTCTACGACTAGAACTGATTTGTGACAGTTCTACCTAGAACAGTTTTAGACAGTTCTACCCTAGAATTGATCCTGAAAATTCTACCTAGAACTGATTTGGTCAGTTCTACCGAGAACTGATTCTGACAGTTCTACTCAGAACAGTTCTAGGGTAGAACTGTTCTAGGTAGAACTGTTCTAGGACAGTTTAGAACAGTTCTATGACAGATTATTCTGACAGTTCTAATGAGAGGTTAGAACTGATCTCCACTGTAATTCCAAATACATTTATGGCCCCAGTTCCCATGTTATAATAGGAGATTTTAACATCGTTCATGACCGAGAGTTGAAATCATTCCTCAGTAAAGGACCTAAATATCGTCCCCTGTCAATTATTAATTGGAATGAGTGTCGTAACATCATCCACGACTCACTCCGTACTTACTGTTCGAAATGGATAAAAGAGAAAAGCTGACAAAAATGCTAGATTCTTTTTAATTCTGTAATGAACATAGTTGATATTCGTATTAAACATTTTAAAGAACATTTTACTCCTAACAACAACCATAATAGCCCTATTTCTCGTATCAAACATAAGCTAAAAGAACTCGCCAAGGAATTTGTTTTGTCCCGGCTGATAAAGCTAATAATATCATTATTGTTTGACGTAAATTTTACATTGAGGTTCTGCAAAAGGAAATCACGATTCACCAACATTCCAACTGACTCCATTTTTGGAAAATGAAATCTGTAACAAACATAAACTTTTAGCTACCTCTTTACAAGCAGAACCAAATACAATGAAAGTTCCAACTATGTACTGGCTTCCGAAGCTACTCAAAACACCTTACAAATATAGATTCATTTCGTCTTCAAGCCATTGTTCCACTACTAAACTGTTTATTCTACTTACTAATACACTTGGTACAATCAAAAATCTGGTAATAAATTGTTCAAATAAGGCCTTTGAAAATAGTGGAATTAATTACTTTTGGAGTGTCAAAAATTCGTTGGAAGTACTTGATATATTGCATGCTTATATTGGTGATTTCGAATCTGTTCAAAGTTTTGATTTTTCTACCCTATATACCACTTTGCCTCATAATCTCATTAAGATAAAATTCACACACCTTATTAAATGAGCATTTAAAAAGTCAGAATGCGAATATATATGTTCCAACTCTTTCAGGTCATTTTTAGTAACAACAAACAAAAGAACTATGTCAATTGGACCTGCTTTGATACGATAACTGCCCTTGAATTTTTACTAGATAACATTTTTGTTCGCTATGGAGATTCTGTATATCGTCAAGTTATCGGAATTTCAATGAGGACTTACTGTGCACCACTTATTGCGGACCTGTTTCTGTATTGTTATGAGTTACAATTTATGACTAAAATCAGCAAAGACCCATCGAAACAAGATCTGATACAAAAATTTAATAACACTTTTAGATATTTGGATGATATATTGGCTCTCAATAATGACGACTTCAGTATGTACACTAAAGAGATTTATCCTGTTGAACTAACTTTAAATAAAGCTCATACTAACAATGAACACTGCCCTTTCCTGGATCTTGATATCTATATCTTTAACGGGAAGCTTAATACCAAAATTTATGATAAAAGAGATGATTTTTCATTTCCTATTGTTAATTATCCATTTTTAGATGGTAACGATCCCTTGTCACCATCTTATGGTGTTTATATATCTCAATATTCTTCTCATATATTTTATGATGGTATGATACTAAACCCCTAACGGGAGGGATTGTGCTTGATTTTCATATGATGAAGACATAATCTTTCAATCAGTTTAACTGAAGTCTGGAGCTGGCATGCCAGTAACTGCTAGTAGTCCTTTGTTAATTTATGTATCTTTGTCATTCTGCTTAGTTTCTTTTGTTACCTATTCTGACATCGGACTCGGACTTCTTTTAAACTGAGTTTTACTGTGCGTATTGCTGTGGGTTTTGTTTATTCTACATTAGCTAGAGGTATAGGAGGAGAGTTGAGATTTCACAAAACATGTTTATCCCCGCCGCATTTTTGCGCCTGTCCAAAGTAAGGAGCCTCTGACATTTGTTAGTCTTGTATGTTTTTTAATTTTAGTTCATTTATATGTTTTGGAGTTTAGTATGACGTTCATTTTCATTGAACTTAGTACACATTTTGTTTAGGGGCCAGCTGAAGCCTGCCTCCGGGTGCGGGATTTTCTCGCTGTGTTGAAGACCCATTGGTTGTCTGCAGCTGTTTTCTGCTCTTTGGTCGGGTTGGTGTCTCTTTGACACATTCCCCATTTGAATTCTTAATTTTATCATGTAAAAATAATATTGTCGACTTTCAAAAAAAAAATAATAAAAGCAAGCGGAATTTTTTTTTTCAATAAGCTGTTGACACAAACATGTGTTGTCGCCTGTTTCTTATTTTGATAGTATAATGCAAATATTGATAGCTTAATGTCAACTGTATAACTACCTGTATCTGTAAATAATGCAAAATGAATAGATGAATATCCCGACTTACGGTACAAAAAAGGAAAACAATATCCAACACTTTACTCGTGTATGTACTTCGAGACTAAACCCCTTCTTAATAATCATAAGTAAAAGAGGGTCGTAAGATACCAGAGGGACATTCAAACTCATAAGTCGAAAATAAACTGACAACGCCATGGCTTAAAAAGAAAGAGACATACAGACAAACAATAGTACACAAAACACAACATAGAAAACTAAAGACTAAGCAACACGAACCCCACCAAAAACTGGGGGTGATCTCGGGTGCTCCGGAAGGGTAAGCAGATCCTGCTCCACATGTGGCACCCGTCGTGTTGCTCATGTTAGTACAAACCTGGTAACAAGTCTAATTTAGTAACTTATGACCAATTCATTGAGCTCGTAAATATTATATACTAGTATTTGTTCATGAATTGACCTAATTACATAATTGAACATGTAAACTTTGCAAAAAGTTCAGTCAATGAACCATGTATAAATATTTATTTCCAAAGGTATGACGAAATTATATACGCCTTATGATAGCTTAAAACTACCAGGTTGACAAACTTTGAATATATAAATAAATATATTTATCCAGAAATTTACAAGTAGGACATTCTTTCCCATGACAAAAATCATGTCGGAGGAGAGCTATATATCGTATTTCAAATACAAACCAATTCATTCTGGTCAGAGACGTCCTTTGATGACAAATTTAATAAAAACATATAGCATTCGCAATTGTGTATCACAATGCCATGCATCAGTTTGACTCTTGATGATTAAATTCCAGTAGGATTTGATAACTTTGCGATTTTCACTCGATTTCTGGGACACATGCAGGAGATATCGGCCTTACCTCTTGCTAAACAAGCTGATGAAAATACATTACTTTGAGGAAAATGGCAATAAGCTCTGATTTACAAAATTGTAACAAATTGAATGATAGATGATTGATTGGTTTTTAACGTTAAATTGCAAATATACCATGCATATCAGGACGAGAACATCTTAGTGTGATATCAATATGAATCATGTTATGAATTAGTTCTACACGCTGACCAGGGTATTTTATATACTAGTCCACACGTAATCTACAGAAGGCAACTCTTCAATCACAGACATATTATTCAAATACGAGCCGACCAATTTTTGTCCTTACTCCTGTATGACGCTTTAAGAAGCTAAGAAGCAGCAAACGCAAATTTTCATGATTTGGTATTACCCATGGCCAGTTCATTCGAGGCGAAAACGCTTGTATGACACAACCGAGGCTGTTACAAATTACCCCAAAGTAAATAAATATTTACATTATGAAAAAAACACTTGATAAAATTCGTGCGTCCGAAGCGCTTTTCTTTCAATTGGTCTGATTAATTATCCGATAATTTAGTTGATTGATTGGTGTTTAACACCATTTTAATCACTATTGTGCTATTTCGTTGCGGTCAGATTATTGTTGGAAGAAGCCTGAGCGCCCAGAGAGAATCGCCGACATTCGAATAGAAAAATAATAATCTTAATCAATTAAGATTGGATTAGTGCACACCTGCCACGTGCGGGATTCGAACTCGCAACCTCAGTGTTGATACAGTAGTTGGCTGCTTAGACCACTCGGCCACCGAGGGCCCTCAATTATCCGTTTATGATTATTCTTCAAAACTGAAATCGATAACATGTAGTTTTATGAATAGAATGAGCTGTAGGATATACGGTAACCCAGCGATTCCTAAAACGAACAGGACAATAAGAGGTCTACCAATATGTTTGGAAAATTATTCATATTGTTTTATTTAGCATACAACAACTGATTAAACTATATTGCTGAATTTGTCGATAGAGAACATGTCTAATGTTTTAACATAAATGTACCTTTTATTACACAGCCTTCAAAATCACATGTATCTATCTCCCATGAATCTCCTGTACACATCTGATTCCCAATACATTCCCTTGTCCTGTTCTGCTCACAAATGCTGGAACAAGTCCCGTTTGCCCATTCAGTCCAATCTGTGAAATTTTGAATACATTAATTATACTAAAAATATATATATATAAGAAAATTAATAAAATGATAATAACGGTTTCAATTCATCACATTAACTAGCGCATTCACTGCTTTCACTTTCACTTTCACTAAAATTAGCTCGCAGTTTAATATACAACGAAAGACACAATCATGAATTTAAGTTTGTGATTTCAAATTATATATTCTTTATAATACCCAAACTCCCCCACATTTCGTCCAGTTTTGTCCAGTTCGACTCCTTTATTGACCAGGATTGCCAGTTTGCCAGTTTGCCTGTCGATGGTCGGTGGTTCTCTCCGGGTACTTCCTCAAATAACCAAAACTGACCATCCCGATATAGCCAAAAAAGGCTGACAATCATGTTAAGAGTGAAAAAAATGTTCAGTCAATCTAATTTCCTTTATACAGTGCGCGAACTGGTGACAAAATATTACCTCCCCTGTAAACAGTGCGCTCTTCTGACTAGAGGCGATCGGTAAAGAAAAATGGACGAAGCTGTAATTGTTTTGCTTGTTTGAAATGAGCTAGCACAGACGAACTAAGACGTGTCAACATAATGTGAATATGGTAATGAATCAGGTAAATTATTAATTGTTAAGTTTATCACCTCATCGTATCTTCATATGATAGGTAAATGCATGAATTTTCGATTTTCAGTGTCGTCAGGGTTCAAACTTGTAATCATGCCATCCTTTCATTATTTTTTTTAATACTATCCAATGGTTGGAACACATTGATTTTCTCCCAATTTGTAAAGTTGTCGGGTGAAAATATTACGAAATTTAGATTATTTTTATTTTTGGGAAAGACGGCTTCAAGCCGTCAATCCCCTATGTGGTTGACCAGACTGACATCCCTCACGTCATTCATTTTGTTTTATAGTGTGGAAAACACCCCAAAAATCTTACTGAGATTGATGAGAAGGAGACACACAAATGAATAGATTGATTTAAACACTTTTAACACATTTCCTTCTGTTTCTCGCGAAATTATCGTATCTTCAGCTCTCCTTACACTATTTACGTTTCTTTTACAATCCGGAAAATCAGAATGACGAGATATTCTAAATATATCCAACCTACATTATATCGACGTCATTGTTGGAATGCCACACTACGTAGAAGCAGGGATATCCTTTACTGATTATTTAAATCATTCTCAGAGTTCGTGTACTAATTTAAAATTGGTATTTGTTCAATTTGAACATAATTATGTTTGCTATAGATGATTCAAACACATCAACATTCAATGCTTTAATTTGTAGGTCAACTTGTAACTTTCACAGTAAACAATGGCCGTGGGGATACATGAGATTGGGGAGAGAAACGACAGTTTTCATTTTTTCTGTAAAATTCTGTTTTCAGAATCTTCCTCCAATACAGGAGCACCTCAATTGATGAGTAATAATCCACTAAAATAAAAGTTAATGTATCAGAACACTTAAATGTGACATTTAGTATATGATTAATAGTCTTCCATTAAAACTAAATTTTGTGTACCAACATAATCATTGTAATGGTAAAAAAAAATAATTAAAATGTTGCATTTTGTAGTTTAAACCTATTTATTCATGAAATTTACAAATATATCAAAATGTAGGATTTGAAACAAGCTTCACACAGTTTACATCAATCATATTGGTTTTATTAGTACCTGTATCCCTGTGATGAGAGTTGTAACTGGGAACTTTACCAATGGAAATTTAAAACTGAATAGATTTTTCAGTCCTCACTTTCTTGAGAAAAAAAATTAAAATCTTAGAGTACTGTCACAAAAAAAGGAAAATGGCCCTAGCCTGCAGTTCAGTGGTACACAATTAAAATTTCAAAAAATATTGTAATATTTGTTAAATGATAGAATTCAGTTGAATTTTAGATAATTAACTTTCAACTTTAATTGTATGATTTAGAAGATGCAGATCTCTTCCATTGGTCGAAATTGAATCCTTAACTAAGGAATCGAAATTACATTACACAACAATTGATTTCAATATTGTCAACTTTTCTACATATTCTAGGTGTTCTTTTTTCATTCTTTATATGAAGACTATCAAAGATCCCCCAAAAAAAAGAAACAATGGCCGTCTTTCCCTCAGAGCTCTTCAGCTCTTTGATTATCTGTGGTAACAACCATTTGATTTTCAGGGGGCATTTCTCTGTTCAAACATTGGTCTAATGTTTTCAGGTTCTCTTTGGATTGCCAAATAATATTATTATCACCTAATTGAATGTTCAAATTATTTTTGCAGCGATGTTCTGTGTGGAAAGAAGACTGTCACAGAATCCAACAGTTCCGGAGGGGCCTTTAAACTAACTGCTTAACATCAAGATCGATGTAAGATTCAAGTGCCTGATCCAGTGCAAGTTGTAGCCAGTTTTTCCTTGTAATTGTGGCAGAAAAACCACTGGCTCTCAACTGAATAATAGACAGTTTCTGGCATTGAAAGGATATCAAACGGATATTTTATGGAATGATTCTCAAGTACATATGACGATCATATGCATAGAAATGTGGAGCTAGTCTCTTTCATGCAGCAATTTGTAATTCCCAATTTAAACTCCGAAAAGACAAGAGCAAAGAAATGTACATCAATGAGAAACAGTCTTTGTGAATAAAATTATTTCAAAACTTAAATGTGTCATAAGTGTTGCATTATTTATCAGTAGAGATAATTAGATTACAGTAAGATTGCCCAACTGAAGGCGTTTGTCGGTAATGTTTTGTAAATCTTGAAGATTTCTTTAATCAGTATTGTTGCCTCCATTGTCAGCAAAGCCACGTCTTTCAATATTTTGTTTGTGGTTTGTTTACATGCAAATTCTGAATGCTCATGTTTTAAATTTCTATTGATAACGAAACTGAGCAACTGAGCTTTGTAGACAGATGTCAAGATGAAATAAATGAGTTTTCCTAAAGTTTGTGCATTACAGTTGGACTGTTAAGAGGCCATCTTCTTTGTGTCTTAATTTGGTAATTTCTTTCAATCCGGCATCGAAGTACGTTTTCATAAGAACTGGCTAGGTGATTTTTAGAAAATGCTAGTCACTGAGGGAAAGGAAAGACCCACGAAAGTTCATCTGTATATTCAATTTTAAACATTAACATATCATATGTTTTGGCATAAACGAAATTTAAAATAAGGCCGCAGTTTAAATTTTAGCCTAAACGTTTAAGCTATATTGGGACATATTTGACAAGTGTCCGACCTTCTCTTTTTTTGTGGAGGACCCTGGGGTTTGACACATTTGCATTCTGAAGAAATGTTACAACTGGGACAGAGACGGTCCAAGAATCATAAGCTATGATTGTCTCGTTACCAACTTAAAAAAAAACTACACAGGCTTGTTCATATTACATGTATGATACGATCTGTTTGCCGTCTTAATTCCACATTTGGCACACTTGACATTTTTATCAAGGATGGTTTTTTGGTTTCAGTTTGCATGACATTGTAGTTCACAAAGTTTATGACGAAATAAAGATTTAATTTGTCTATTAATACGACATGCCAATTTATAATAGTCCGAGATTACCCCGACGTCCAACGGCTGTTTTGCAAGACAAGCTGGGGCCGTGCTTGTCTGGGAAAACAGTCGTTGGATGTCAGAGAACTAGCCAAGTTATTCTGAAAAAAGCTCCTCGCATGCTACCCGCCTGATTTACAAACTTTCATCAGAGTCTTAATAGAGGGACAGTGTGAGACAAATTTGGTTAATTATATACATGTACGAAATCACTGAAGCAGGACTGGAGTGGGCCCCCTTTTAGGCAGTCAGTGGGCATCCCCTTAGGTTTCAACCATTTAACTTCAAAACGGGGGGGGGGGTATGTTTTTTTTTGTCCGAGTCAAACATTTTTCATCTATTAATAAATTCAGATTTAACATATACTTTCCTATTTGTAGTGTTTGTATAAAAGTATTACCAACAAAATTCATCAAATTGGGGATCATAATATTTTTAAAGAAAAAACCCATACCCTCCCCCCTTTTTTTAAAGTTAAATAGTCGCCCTCAGGAAAACTTCTGGAACTGCCACTGTTTATACTTTAATATGAACGTTAAAGATTTCACATGCGGACTTCCGAATCAACACCTGCAAAAGTTTTCAATTATACAAAAGATAAGAAAAATTAATGCATTTTTAATTGGACTCGGATGGATAATTTTATTTTGCACACACTCCAACATATTACATGAACTGACAATAAACATAAATCAAAGTTTAATAGAGAAATGAGTATACTCATATCAAAGAAATACCAAATAAAAATACTCATGATTTTTGAACAAAGACAAAACTATTGCGTAGTGTGTAAGTATTTCGATTTTTCATTTTTTTTAACAGATTTGAATATGGAAGATGCGCATACCTGCACATCATAAAAGTGCAAAGTCTGTTCTTTAACACACGTGGTTAATTTAAATCACATGTTTTCTAGTCCTATATTATAAGAATTCGAAGGTTCATATCATTTACATTTAACGTTTTTATGGGATTTTTTTTCACTATCAATGTTGAACCTCGAGGTTACATTAATAGTAAAAAAAATCCGATAAAAACGTTGAATGTAAATGATATGAACCTTTAAAGTCTTATATTATATGACTCATGTTTGTCAAACATAATATGTTGATCATTTATATTATGGTGATTTCAATACACTTCACATTCGGTAATTTGTCACGTATATTGATTACATTATATCGAGTTGTCCCAACGATTCACTTATCGGTGT
The DNA here is from genome assembly GCA_017311375.1 of Mytilus coruscus. Taxonomy (NCBI): domain Eukaryota; kingdom Metazoa; phylum Mollusca; class Bivalvia; order Mytilida; family Mytilidae; genus Mytilus; species Mytilus coruscus. Next base: position 61,256,086 of record CM029607.1, on the reverse strand, counting down.
GCTCGATCATACGAATTTACAGACATTGATATAGACAAAATGATCCAACTTTGAAAAATTCTTGTGGCGAAACTACATTTTGGAACACGTTAAAAATTAAATCCTCAGAAAGCTACATTATTAAGGTTTGATATATATTTAAAAAAAAAAAATACGAAAAATATGCAGTCAAGATTGGCAGTTTTTTATACACCCTATGTTGAACAATAAATTGTTCAATTAACAGCATATTTGGCAACTAAAAAATCAGCTAAGGTTGCATCAAGTAATCGGCTCAACTATTGACAAGGATATATAGCACATGTCTCAACAATGTGTGTGCCTCCACAACATTAATCTTTCTTTATTCATGGATTAGAGGTTCAACTAAAATTCTTTATTCAATGATATATAATTATGTTAAATTAACGAAACGTTTCATTTTTTTTTTCGGCTTACGGTTGATCTGAGGTGACAAAAAATGGTTTCACCACAGGTTGGCGATTCGAGTATGTTTTATCTTCAAAGAAAGCACAGTCTCCTAGGAAATATAACAAACCATCTCTTCTAATTTGCTGCATCAATGTGCATTGTTGTGAATCGTTCATACGAAACAAAAACCACACCCGTATCAAAAATCCCATACACTATTGTCTGTAACCAACTCTGTTGGAATGGCATGATAATTCGACGATGCCAGGAATAATATGTTTCCTGTGGCACGATTTGTGGGTTCAAATATATAGCCATGTGACCTTGACCGTTTAACTTTCAAATTAAGTCTTCTAATCCTACCTGAACTGAATGTGTACCAGGTGTTGTGAATATCGGTTGAGAAACACAATCTTTACAGTAGCCACAAGTGGACAGTCCTGTTAGAATTTCCTTTTGAAACTTTGTTGCGAAAGAAATAATAATTCAACCTGATTTTTTTAAATACATGTTAATCAAACGGGATGTATAAAGACACACCCACGTTCATTTTGATCTATAAAGATGTTAACTCCTAACTATCCTACTGCATGTCGATACATTTATTTTTGGCATTGCACAAGTCATGTCTTCTTTGACTGTCCATGATGTTAAAATACTAAATCCCTGGGATGTGTTTTAGTTGATTGACCTTTTGATACTAATTGTAATGCTTTTTTGTTATTTAATGTTTACTTTTTCAGGGTTATATCTGGTCTATATACCAGCTTTGATAAGTGTTTGGTATTACTATAAATTTTCACTTCTTCGTACTATAAACATCAAATTATTTTGTAAAAATATTTCCTTTCTCCATTTGAACTGTACACGTGTCAATCAAAAGACATATTAACACCAGTGAACATACACTGAACAAATAAATTTGATCTATGATACAATGTAAATACAAAATAAATAATTATACCTAACAACAAAATTATTTTCATTTACCTGTGTTTAAAGTAATTGCAAATGGCTGATATTTTTGTTCAAGCATATTGTTTTTCTTAAATTGTTTAACATTTCACAGCGGTATAACATGTTACTTTAATTATTCTTCCCTTAGTTTATTTATTTTGTATTTACATTGTATCATAGATCAAATTTATTTGTTCAGTGTATGTTCACTGGTGTTAATATGTCTTTTGATTTAGTTAAGCCATTTCAATTGATATTTTATAATGTGTCTTTCTATAATGTGATATTACACTATTGTTTCAAATAAGGGTGAAGGTTTGGAACCATTAAAACGTTTAAACCCGCTGCAATTGTTTGCACCTGTCCTAAGTCAGGAATCTGATGTTCAGTAGTAGTCGTTTGTTGATGTGGTTCATAAGTGTTTCTCGTTTCTCGTTTTTTTATATAGATTAGACCGTTTGTTTTCCCGTTTGAATGGTTTTACACTAGTAATTTTTGGGGCCCTTTATAGCTTGCTGTTCGGTGTGAGCCAAGGCTCCGTGTTGAAGACCGTATTTTGATCTATAATGGTTTACTTTTATAAATTGTTACTTGGATGGAGAGTTGTCTCATTGGCACTCATACCACATCTTCTTATATCTATATAAGTGTTAAGGAGAGATAAAAAAAACCCCACAAAACTCCACAAGTAGGCATTTGCTTGATTGTAGTTATTTTCAAATTATATATGAATATGTAATGTTATTCTTGATATATTTTTCCTATTTGAAGAGACCCATCTTTTTCATGTACGAATAGTCGGTGTCGAGAGTTATTGAAAATATCTATGTAAGTGGTAATTATAATTTCAAACATAAGCATTCAATATTTCGCCTATTAACTGTCAATTAAAATCAAAAATTAAATATGCGTACTGTTTTTTTAAACGATTAATTGAAAGCTTGCATACTAGATTGCACGATATTTCCAAAATATTATACGAAATTACTAGTACTTGATTGCCAATTTTTATCTTAGATTTATTTACATGTCGTTATCTTCAACTTGCATTCCTAAACAAACGTGTACTTCTACTATCAAACGAGACTACGAGTACACGTTTGTTTTAATTGTTGTGGGTAGTTTTGCATTTTTTAAGCAGAACAAAACGTTATTTGACGATATAACATTATTGCCGGTATCTTAATCAAGAAACAAAACTCTTTGCATATTCAAATGCGCACAAGATATGGCAATTGATCAAAGTTTTGTTTCATTATTGACATGAATCAAGCAAACATCAATCTGTCAATTGGTATGTGTATTGACAGCAATACGTTAAAAATCTAAACCAACATGAAATTCCTAATTTAGAAAAAGCATGAAGATGAAACAAACAATTACGATATGCTAAACTTGAATGGTACAGGTACATTACAATGCGGAAGATTAAACACGTTTATTGAATGTCTATTTTTATGGCCATCAATATAAATAAGAAGATGTGGTATGAGTGCCAATGAGACAACTCTCCATCCAAGTCACAATGTATCAAAAGTTAATAATTATAGGTCAAAGTACGGCCTTCAACACGGATCCTTGGCTCACACCGAACAGCAAGCTATAAAGGGTCCCAAAATATAACTCGTTTAGGTCATTTTTGACAACAGACAAAAGAACTATGTCAATTGGACCTGCTTTGATACGATAACTGCCCTTGAATTTTTACTAGATAACATTTTTGTTCGCTGTGGAGATTCCGTATATCGTCACGTTATCGGAATTCCAATGAGGACTAACTGTGCACCAATTATTGCGGACCTGTTTCTCTATTGTTATGAGTTACAATTTATGACTAAAATCAGCAAAGACCCATCGAAACAACATCTGATAAAAACATTTAATAACACTTTTAGATATTTGGATGATATATTGGCTCTCAATAATGACGACTTCGTTATGTACACTAAAGAGATTTATCCTGGTGAACTGACTTTAAATAAAGCTAATACTAACAATGAACACTGCCCTTTCCTGGATCTTGATATCTTAATCTTTAACGGGAAGCTTAATACCAAAATTTATGATAAAAGAGATGATTTTTCATTTCCTATTGTTAATTATCCATTTTTAGATGGTGACGTTCACTTGTCACCATCTTAGCTTATGGTGTTTATAATCTCGTGTATGTAACAACGTATTTGATTTCTAACGAAAGAAACCTCTGTATTACTGAAAAATTATTACACCAGGGTTTTCGATATCACAAACTAGTCAAAACATTTACTAAATTTTATCATCGGTACAAGGACATCATTCGTAAATATAAATCAACATACAGACATCTTATACGTTCAGGTATTTCACATCCAATCTTTTATGGTAATATTCTATACAAAACACAAAAATGTCGACATTCACCTCAAAAGCTAACCAAACCTTTAAACAGACTTAAGAAGGGATAAAGTTACGATACTGTTGTCAGGTCATTAAAGATGTCATATTTTGGTATATTGAAAGAAAACACCATTACAAAAAAACGTTAAAATACAAAATGTAGCGATGATCCCAATGATTGTGAAACATAACTTTTGTTTATTATTTATGTATAATAGTCTTTAAAATCATGGTGTATACATATTTACTGATTGTTGTAACCGTGAAGAAGGAAAATGTAAATATAAAATCGTTTTGTGTCTTCTGTTGACTGACTTAATTACGGCTTACGCAGCTAAGAATTTTATGTGATTCATTTTCTTTTCTTGAGTTTGAGACTATTTTTACTTGTTCCGACTGATGTGGTAATTTTTTAAATAGTATCCCCTTCTTCTTAGTTTCTGCAGGTCGATAGGGACAGTTTTTGCATACTACGTCACATAAAGTATACCCTCTACACCACACTATTGTTCCTCTTCGCAATTGTGAAGAAATAGTTTGGAGCTACAGTTTTTACACTGCTTTAACTGGTTGGTTGGAAATCCAAGCTCTACCATCCTACGTCCCTGACGCCAACCGAGTTCCCGATTTTCATTTTGAAGATCGTCTTCATGATTATTTTCACACTCATTTTCAAAATCCTCTAACATTCCTTCATCTTCAGTTTGAGCACTATTGTTCCTCTTCGCAATTGTGAAGAAATAGTTTGAGCTACAGTTTTTACACTGCTTTAACTGGTTGGTTGGAAATCCAAGCTCTACCATCCTACGTCCCTGACGCCAACCGAGTTCCCGATTTTCATTTTGAAGATCGTCTTCATGATTATTTTCACACTCATTTTCAAAATCCTCTAACATTCCTTCATCTTCAGTTTGAGCATATCCGTTATTGTCCCTAGAAGTTACATACTTCCCATTAAATTTACCGTTTTCCCGTCGGAAAATCGCCGGTTGCAACATTGCAAAATCTGGTCCAAGGTGTGTAACTCGCACAAAACGTCGTAACATTTCGCGGAATCCGCTAGACGGCGTTCATTTACTGTAACTTAACCCTAAAATATTTCTTCATTCAGCTTTCTAGAGTTTACTTCTTATAATCTACGAAGTAACTTATTCTTTAAGGTGGTTAGATAGGTAGTCGGTTTTATTTACAATAGATTCAATATTTTCTTTGGATATGATAAAAACAAAAATTAAGAATAGTGACATATAGACTGGTACCCGGCCGTTATTGAAATTCTTGACAATACCGTCCGGTATGGGCTAATTGTACTTTTTGAAATGAATCTCGAGCATGCGCAGTTACGTATTGAAAAAAAACCCAACATATTATAGATTCTTTATCTACATATTCTTTAAGAACTTAAATATCTCATTAATATATTCTTTTTTTATATATCATTGTTTGTATTGTATTATGAAAATTATTGATGTTGTAATGTTTATGCCCTTTGGGGCCCATAATTGGAAATAAAATATCTTCTTCTTCTATTGTTGTTCCTCTTTGACGCTTCGAAGGTGGTAGTTTGTCACAGAAAGCGACGGTGCAGGTGAGTGGAGTAATTTCAAGTTGCCCAAATTGAAAGTTAGATAGCCAAAACTCGCCCAATTCGTGTGGTATAAATTTCATGGACGACACTTAATCGCCCACAAATGGGCAGGCTTTTGAAGTGGCCGCTAGGCCCTTGTTTTTGTGTCAAACTCGCAACTAAAGTCGTTTTTTTAATAAAAGCAACTAAGCAAACTGTTTAAGTGGACATTAACCATGCTAATCGTTTGTTGTCGGTATTGAAGATAAAAATAAAGTAATTTACTCTATTTTCCCGAAGATAGATCTGTACAAGTTGTGTTTTTGTGATGTGAAACTCAAGAGATGAGAAACAGAACAGAAACTCCTTTGCAAGGGGCCTCAAAAAGTCGTACAAAATAGCAGTTGAGAGGCAGTGATCCTCAAAACATGTCCACAACGCGAAGACCTTGGTGTATAGTGGTCACTGTTCCTTTATGTCTGGTAGGAACACCCCCCCCAAAAAAAACGGGGTTAAAAGTTATTAAAATAAGAGGCATGCACAGCTACATCAAGTGGAAGTTTGGACGATAAATGCCATATGTTTGGAAAAAAAGTATTGCTGCAAGTAAATATACCCATTGAACAATTTTATTGAGGGTTCTCAAGTTGTCTGTATGCCCATTGGCATTTCAGTCTGTGCCAGAAATTTCAACATTTTTCCTTCATACATGTAAGACCCTTAAAATAATTTCACTAAATTTTAATCAATTTTTACCAGACTTGGACATTGGGCTAGTGGCTTAAGGCACAGACTTTTGCCACGCAAAATATGTACCCCTTTTGAACATGTAAACATTTTCCTGTGCCAGTTAAATTTCTGGCCTTTTTTATTTTTGTAAAACAACAGAAGATGTGGTATAATTGCCAATGAGACAAATCTCCACAAAAAAACCAAATGACACAGAAATTAAAAACTATAGGTTACTGCACATTCTTCAACAATGAGCAAAACCCATAAATGCCTAACTATAAGATTTATTGGAAATTTGTTTACTGAATATTTATGTAACACTTGTCACTGGATATCACAGTAATCATGTCAAATGAGTGATACATTATGATATGAATCTTATATTCCAATTATTATTAAAGGGTATATACAGAAATAGACCTCAAAGTGCAGAATATGAATTAAAACATATGAAATATCAAACCTTTAAAGCTGTCAAAATTATGTAAAACAAACACTGAAACAGTAGTCAGAAAAATTGTCTGTTAACATGTAGATATGTCATCAAAATTTGCACATTGGAGATCAGTAATTATAGTGTTTTCAAAAAGATATATATTACAAAGTCAGATTTCAAGGTAATTTGGGTTGTCCTAATCCTACTCCTTTATTAGTCACCTACTGACGAAGTCGAAGGGGACTTTAGGTTTGCACTCCGTCCGTCTGTCCATCCTTCAGTCCGGCAAATCAGTTTTCCACACTTTTTTCTTCATTCTTGAAGATATTGATTTGATGTTTGGTATATAGTTTTATCATGTTAAGTTATAGATCAAGTTCGAATTTTGGTCCAGTCTGATGATTTAGTCCAGAGTTATTGTCCATATCTAATGTTAGAGTACTATGTTAAACCATATTTCTGTACAAAGGGAGATAACTTATTTTTTAAAAGACATTCTTTGGTTAATTGAATAATTTTGTGTGGGTTTGTTTGTTATTTTGTATTTTGTATAAACTAATTTTATGAATCAATGCTATATATATAATTTTTTTATGAAGTGAAATCCTTTAATTTAATAATGATCTATTTTTATTTAGGTATATGTTTCTATGAAGATAAAAGTTGTTGACATTTTATAGATAAGTTACAAATCTATATTAGTTTGTGACAAATGAATGAAAAATATTTGGAACTATTAATTATATTTGATTATAATTTGGAAATAGATATGCATTGTATTACATCATATCTAATTTTAGAGAACTATTAATCATATCTAATGTTAGAGTGTTTTCCACACTTCATTCATTTTTTTCATCATGCTTGAAGATATTGATTGATAATTGGTATATAGTTTTATCATGACAAGTTACAGATCAAGTTCGAATTTTTGTTTCGGTCTGATAATTTTATGTAGAAGTATGGTCCTTTACTCATATAATCAGTTTTCCACAATGTTTTTAGTCATGCTTGAAGATATTGACTTGATATTTTCTTTTTGTTTACACCATGACAAGTTATAGAACAAGTTAGCATTTTGTTCCAGTATAATGAATTTTTATCTGGTAGGGGACTATCATGACTATATATTGCCAGAGTTGGCAAAGTATTACCCGGGCGGGAAAACACGGGTCAAGGTTTTCCCGGGCTGGGCAATACTCCTAGAAACGGGTAATTCTGGGCAATACTGGGTATAAATATGATTTTTCAAGCTTATTTTTACACAAAATAGTAAAGACTTGTGGTAGTTTAATAGTATTATAACTAAATAAATACATTTTATTCAGATAACCATTGAGAGTCATTCCTGAAGATTGAAATTCAATTTCTTCCTTTTCTCCACTAATTCTATGTAGGCAGAATACAAGATTTGGACATTTCAGGATACCTTGTTAATTTCCAGGCTTTGTTTCAATATTAAATCCAAGTTGAAAAATGCATTTTATTGCAGTGATTAATTGAATTGTAAATTTTAATTGTTATACAATCATATTGCTAAATAAACAGCCTAGGGTGAGAGGCCTTGAACACTTATAGAAATCAAAAGGGTGATTATTACTATACTATATAATAAAATATTAATTTTCGCGAACCATTTAGGTCACAGAAATTCCAAAAAATGGCATCAGTAAGGAGAGTTGTACAAATGATGTGAATACACAGAACCCGGATCCAAATTATCTTTTACTAAAAGTATTCATCATTTTCTGTTGTGTGTGTACAACAACATTTCATTTTTCTACAATTTCGATTAAAATATTATAAAACCTGCAGTTCAATAGGTCACATGCCCCAAATAAACATTCCCCGATTGGTCGAACTACTGTGGCCTCGGTGTAAAGCAACGCAAACCTCGATGTAAACATCATACTTCCAAAAATAGAGGTATGTCCTAACTTAACATTCCCCGATTGGTTGAATTGCTGCTCGATGTAAAGCAACGGAAGCCTTGATGCAATGAAGAAAAGGGGTTGACAGGATAAACGTAATCGTTATAAATTTTAACATCATGGTTCTTAGATATGTCCTATTTTCGGTGCAAAATATAGTTAGCATGCATTTTGTGTCCGGGGATACATGGACACGTATGTATGGCTTCATCATATATAAACAGCGTTATATCTATATATAAACATTAAATAAATAGTGGACAAAAGTGGATACTGTAACCCAGTGCTATTTCTTATATATTATGATACAGGCGGACACAGCTGGACACAACGTTATTTCTATATAAAACCTGTAGAAACTAGTGGCTACAGGCGGACACAGCTGGACACAGTGCAACTACTATACAAAATTATAAAAAACTGGGGAAACAGGCGGACACAACGATATTTCTATATAAAACTTTAGGATATAGGGGATACAGGCGGACACAAGTGAACACTGGCAACGTTATTTCTATATAAAACCTAAAGAAACTGGTGGCTACAGGTGGACACAGCTGGACACAATGATATTTCTATATAAAATTACAGAAACAGGGGGCTACAGGCGGACACAAGTGGACACAAAGTAATTTCTTTATGAAAACTTATAGAATCTGCTGGCTGCAGGCGGACACAGCTGGACACAGTGCAATTTCTATATAAAACTTTAAGAAACAGGGGGCTACAGCGGACACAAGTGGACACAACATAATTTTTATATAAAACTTATAGAAACTGCTGGCTATAGGCGGACACAGCTGGACACAGTAATATTTTTATTTAAAAATTACAGAAACAGGGGGCTACAGGCGGACACAAGTGGACACAACGTAATTTCTATATAAAACTTATAGAATCTGCTGGCTACAGGCGGACACAGCACAACGTACATATAAAACTTAGTATGCTATTTCTGCTATAAAAAATTAAGAAACAGGGGCTACAGGCGGACACAAGTGGACACAACGTAATTTCTATATAAAACTTATAGAAACTGCTGGCTACAGGCGGACACAGTGGACACAGTGTATTTCTATATAAAACTTATAGAAACAGGGGCTACAGGCGGACACAAGTGGACACAGTGTATTTCTATATAAAACTTATAGAAACTGGGGCTACAGGCGGACACAGCTGGACACAGTGCAATTTCTATATAAAACTTTAAGAAACAGGGGGCTACAGGCGGACACAACGTTATTTCTATATAAGATTTATAGAATCTGCTGGCTACAGGCGGACACAGCTGGACACAGTGCAATTTCTATATAAAACTTTAAGAAACATGGGGCTACAGGCGGACACAAGTGGACACAACGTAATTTCTAAATAAAACTCATAGAGACTGCTGACTACAGGCGGACACAGCTGTACATGGTGCTATTTCTATATAAAATATAAAACTTGAAGCAACAGTCGGACACAGCTGGACTAGGTGCAATTTATATATAAAAATTATAGAAACAGGGGGCTTCAGGCGGACACAAGTGGACACAACGTTATTTTTATATAAAATTTATAGAATATGATAAAATGATTCCTTTTTGTTGGTTTGTAATTCTAAGACATCCATGGTGTTGTGATCCTCATCTCTTGACTTTGGTAGAGTTGGGTATTCCTTGCGCCTTTCTCGGTATATATCCATGGTCAAACTCTTCAGGTCTTTCTCAATAAGTGTTTCTTCTTCTATAATTCATTAATTTACAACGGACTAATTTCATAGGTCTAGAAGATATGTCTTTTGTTGTTTTTTCTTTATCTGACTCTCAAGTTTTCGAGCACCGGACTCGTGTTTATGTTCACAGTAACCATTTAGAATGGCTGTTGAATGTTCGTCAGTTTTTATTCTGCCTTTGCAATACTTGACAGTGTAAGACCAAGAAATATACCCTGACTTCAGTGTTCTATCAATACGGAAAGTAAATCCATCGTATACTATTGATTTTTTCCGCGATATGTTTCAGAAAAAACGAAACTCCATGTTTGTGCCTTGACGCAACTTTACAAACTAACTTTAATTATTTACATGTATGTCTTACGCTATAACGGATTTATCATGATCACTTTATATTTTATTTTAGAATTCAATATATAAACAATATATAATTTGAATTGGCAAATATTTTCAAAATTAATAATTTATAGTCATATTTATTATGAAAATTAACAAATAATAGTCATTTATATCTTTATATTATTTTAATTTATATTACTTTTATTCTACCTGAGTTTACCTGTAAAATAAATGCGCGCAAATGTAATCAAAAGCTGCGCGCAAACGTAAAAAAATGAATCAACAAACGCGCGCAAACGTAATGCGCCCCTAGCAAATGTCACCATGGGCGAGAGTGCCAAAATAGAATTCAGATAGACAATTAAATAAATATTTAATTTCAGTTGATTGAATGTTCACTTATTCACTTTATTCATCTAAATGTAGTAATAATAATTTGTAAAACTCAATAAAAGATTTTGATAAATGTTTTGTCTAAAATTAACCCAATATGATCCAAATACATTTTTGGTCTGACTCGTACTAGACCGTATGAGTGTACGCGAATGGTAGGACCGTATGGGTATATGTATATGCCTATACCCATACGGTCCGGACCGTACGCGTACGGTCCAAATACTTATATGGTCTGGAACATAAACATAACATCAGTATATTGAAGCTGTCTGAATATCCTGGGATTGTCAAAACAAATACCGTACTATAATGCCTTAGGGTTTATTCCTTAAATGACTACATCCTTTGATATGCCGACAAAGGACAAATAAAAATCTTATGGCAATGACGGAATAGTGTCTTGATTAAAATTAACAAACAGTAATTATAATTTGTGCATCCAATTAAAAGTCAAGGTATTACATATTACCCTTTTTCTGTTTGTTTGCGATAAATAAATATTTTTGTATAATTATTTTTCAGTTTTTTTTAAAGTCAGGAAATTGAGTTTGTTTTGAAGCAATGTTAAAAAAAATCTTTTAGATCTGACATTTCATTGAAATTATATCTGAGACTACTATAACACATGTGTTATAGCTACTAGTAGTCTAAGCATATATTAAAGATATATAAACGAAAATAAGGAATATACCTGTACATCATATCAAGTAACTCATAAACTGTTAAGGATACCAATAATCATGTAATTAAGAATATTAACGATAAAAGTTAAGAACTATAAAACACATAAATATCAAAGCACGTGTCGCAAATGTCAATCACATTCAAATTAAGCAGCGATATATATTTACAATTTCAGCAGTCATATTTATCATGTCGGTGATAAGAGACTTTACCCGTGCAACAACGAACTAGTAAAACTTGCAGCAACATTGTTGAAACTGAGGAACATGTACTGTTATAGTGTCTATTGTAAATTGGCGAAAATGAATTCCGAACATTGGCGCAATTGAAACATTTGAACGAAAAAAGATTGGCGCAAATGATACCCCTGAAAAACAATAATTGGCACAAAAGGACTCCTGCCGTACAATGACCTGGGAACTATACTTTTTTGAATCATTTTTGTCAGAACATTCAATTTTAAATTTTTTTTCTAATTTAAAGAAATTGTCTATTGCCAGTGACTGTGATAGTATTATTACAAACAGTGCCAATCAATATCTGCCAAATTTATTTTAGATAGAAGACGTCGTTCTTTATATCGTTAAACTTTTTGTCCTAACTGTATATATTTATCTTTCGAAATTTGACAATTTAGCTGTAGATTGATATTATTTTGTTTAAACCCGTCTCTCATAATTGTGTTTAGAATGTCATTATTATTTTAAATTATTTTATGTATTCATGTGTTATGTTATGTTTTGGTAATATTAAATAAATGGTAAATAAACAATTTGTATTGTATTGTATATTGGAATACTTTTATCAGCTGTATTTGTATGAGGCTAAGAAACAGGTGTAATGCGAGCTTCAGCGAGCTATTACTCCTGTTGAGTGCCGAGTTCAAATACAGCTGATATTTAAAGACAATAAACAGTTATTGTCTTTATCCTGCAATAAATTTTAAACATTTTGTTTCCATCCCAATCGTTGAATTTGTTTTTGAATGAAATCGACATGACTTAAACGCGGACCGCAATGAGGACCAACTGTGATGTAAACGGTAATTTGACATAACCGTTCGCTCGCAACAGAAGCAGGATACCAGGAGACTATAAACGTCTAGTATATGTTTATCGCTTCGTGTTATTTGTACATCTGTATTAGACTGTAATCAGTTGACTTATTGAAATTAACATTCCCCAAAAAACAGAGGAATCCTGTGTGATATTGGTCAGCGGAAAAGAAACCCAACAACTAAGACAGAAAAGGACAACTTTAAGTTGTACTAGTATATAAATAAATAAATTTGCTGTTTTTTAATTATTTAATGATTTTTAAACTTTAAGCCATAACTGAAATGTTATGTTTATTAAGCTCAAATGTGATATAAAAAAGGGCAAATGTCCTGTAGAAAAAACGCAAATGTCCTCTTTTTTAAATCGCAAATGTTCTATTAATAAGCGCAAACGTCCCGCGCATGTAAGCGCGCACAGGACTTTGTGCACTTTTTTACCTTTATGACAACAGGACTTTTTCTTTTCTTTTGTGGGGCGCGTCAGTGTTGTTTTGTACAAACAATTTATTTTCATCGTTAAATCCAACCCCCCCCCCCCCCTCAAATGATTTCAATAAATTAAAAGAACAAAATATTGAAAAATAAATACTTTTATAGTGAAAATATTACAATTAAAATCCTTGTTTTAATTTCCGATAAAATGTTTTTCAATGATTTCCATTCTGAAACAATTTTTGTTTCAAGAAATAATATAAAACATTTTTTAAGAAATATTCCTGCCCTCAGCACAAAATTGAACAGACAGAAAATTCCTTCCTTTTAAGGCCTGAATACGAAGAAGACCCAATACAGAAAACGCTACTAGTATATCATATATAAACATAGATTGCAGAAAAATCATAAAATTATCTTTTTTCCAACTTATAGATTTTTTTTGTTTTAAAACGTATACTTAAAGCATTTTTTTTAATTTTATTAAATATTGGGGTATTATGGAATATTTTGGGTATTTCTGTGTTTTGTATAATCTTTGATCTAGCTGGTTCATTATAATCATATAGGCAAAACCTTTATTATTTCATATTTATTTTACTATATAATAAAATATTGTTTTTACTGAGCCAAATGGGTTGGAAACTATCCCCTTTTTTGCCAATATTATAGTACAGAGAAATGAATGAATAATGAGTATTATAATACCAAAGGCGAATTCTATCAATCACGTTGTTACACAGCCTTTATTAATTCTGAAAGCGTTTAAGTTTTGTTTTCATTTTGACCCCGAAATCCTTATCCGTATAAACAAATAGAAATACACTAAGCTATTTTGTATTCAACACCAAAAAAGAATGTTTAGATAACATTAAAAGATAGTAATGCTTTTTAGAAGTACTTTAAAATTTCAGTATCCAGTGGCACGGCTTCATGTCCCGTATATTGGGGGGTAAAAAACTACGGCTATTTTGTAGTATCAGAATTACACACATAATTTGCTTTTATTTGAAACAATAGCATGTTGCTCATGTTAGTACACCGGGTTTGTACTAACATGATCAACACTATGGGTGCCACATGTGGAGCAGGATATGCTGTTACCTCCGGAGCACCTGAGATCACCCCCAGTTTTTGGTGGGGTTCGTGTTGCTCAGTCTTTGGTTTCTATGTCGTGTTTTGTGCATTGTTGTTTGTCTATTTATCTTTTTAGTTCTTAGCCATGGCGTTGTGCGTTTATTTTTGACTTATGAGTTTGAATGTCCCTTTGGTATCCCCCGCCTTACTATCTACGACAACACATTACAAATATGCACAGGGTACCATATTTCAAATTATTTGTATGCTATTCCAATGGCGTAGCTTTACCTTCCCCTGTAGTAGGTTACTAAGGTAAAATAATTTGAAACTTGAGTTTATTTGCTGTATATTGCGTTTCCAAGACCGCAGTGAAGCTTTCGCGACAATAGTTTTTACTGTTCATGTACGTAAGCATCCTTTAAATTACCGAAACCGGCGTCGCAATATTACAGATTCAAAAGCTGAACTTTTTTTATGCAGGTTTGGTCGATTGGTAAACGTCTTGTGGCAATACTGCATACATAGTTAGGACATGCAGAAGCAAATTTATTAAACAACAATCGAATAGATATGTTCTTCGGAGTGGGTCGACCATGAGGAAGGACAGGAAATTCTACTGCAACTGGAAGATATAACTCCTACAGCGACAGACTCTCTACATAAAGCACACGATCAAACGTCCCCTCCGACCGGACTGGGGTTTATTTTCCAGGGATAACAATATTTCACAGGTCCTCTCTTGTGACTTATAAAGAACGATTACAAATCAACAATGAATCTATTAAGTGGGTCGACCAGAATGAAGGGCGAAACATTTGAATCGCCACTGATAACGATGAGTATTCCTAATTCTTAAATTTTGAAGTGCTGTGTTGTTTCTCTCATTCATTTTATTTCCTTCATTTTTTTATTATGAGGAAGAAAGTGGCTTTCGATGGCCAAACATTTAATTCAATAGGGGTACTGAAATGCATGTCTATCCTGTAAAGAGGGTCTGGTCGGCTTAACAGAATGGAGATAATGGGTATTATTTCCTGAAGAAAAAAGGCAAAAGAATAAGTAAACATGAATAGGCCATAAATGTATAGGAATAGGGAAAAATTGTTTAAAAAGTAAAGAATACATGTAAATAAGAAAATGAATAAAATAAATCAAATAAATCAAATAAATCAAATAGATAAAATAAATAAATAAATAAATAAATAAATAAATAAATAAATAAATAAATAAATAACTAAATATATGTGTGAATTCCAAAGAACGTTTTGCACTCAAAGGATAAAAAGAAATCCAAAATCTAATGATATATAAAGTCTTATTGGTTTTTTTTTTACAATGATAGATTTAATTGTATTCTTAATTAAATTCAATTCTGGTATATAGCACAGTAACAGATTTGAACTACATTGTATTAATAAGTGGACCGTGCGAGGGCTTTATAGCCAGTCAAGGTCGTTCAAAACCCCTTAAGTAACTATTAATGCATTTAAATCTTGTGTGACAACAATTTATTTCAATAAATGATACATTAGTTTTCCAATAATTTTTTTCTAAATTTAATCAGCCAAAACCTGATTTTTTTTTATAATGGTTACTGTTAAGGTTTGTTTTTTTAGCTTGCCTGACCATACTAGAAACATTGAGAACATATACATTTTTAAACATATTTATAACACTGAACAATAATTGCCACTATGTCAGCGTAATGCTTTTCAAGATTTAGATGTGATGCAGCACCGTTAGAAATTGAAACTGGTCGATATGAAAGGGAAAATCTTGACGATAGAGTTTGTTTTAACTGCAATATTTCAGAGGATGAAAAACATGTACTTTTAAATTGTCCATTATATGAGGATCTAAGACATGAAATGTTTATTGATATATTGTATCATAATGATATGGTTTTAAATTGGTCTGATGAAGAAAAATTTATATATCTTTATAAAATATCCATATTTGTTACATTGTTGCCAGAACCTGCAATAACATTTTAACAAGGAGAAACAGTATTTAAAAAAATGCCTGTACCAAGTCAGGAATATGACAGTTGTTATCCATTCGTTTGATGTGTTTGAGCTTTCCTTTTTGAATTTTCCTCAGAGTTCAGTATTTTTGTACTTTTTATATCATTAATTGCTCTTTGTAGTATTTTATATATACATTGGTATAGATATGTTTTAAATAGTCTCTCTCATTCTTTTAAGAATGGCACATACATAAATTTTACTTGTTTTTATATATGTTTACTTTATATTTTATATATGTATCTGGTTTTAAATGTTTTTTGTATGTGGTGAGACTTTGATAAACTATTGAATATGAATCTGAATCATGTGATCTATTGCTATGACTTGTTGTTTGTTGAAGCGGTTATAAATTTAAAAAAATTTAAATCCACTTGTCAGGTCCTATTTCAACCATTGTCAACCAAACTTGGGATGAATGATCCTTAGAATGATCAAGTATAAGAATATATGTTATTTTGTGTTTCTGTCGAGAAAATAACAATAACTGAACATTTTATTTTACTCATATCTTAAATAATATAATTCATCATAGTTGAGATACCAAGTTTACTATACTATCTACTATGTGGTATGGGCTTTGGTCATTGTTGAAGGCTGTACGGTGACCTATAGTTGTTTATTTCTGTGTCATTTAGTCTCATGTGGAGAGTTGTCTCATTTGCAATCATACCACATCTTCTTATTTTTATATCTAAAAGATTTTCAATTAAAAGAAGGCATATTGGCATTCTTAATTAATGCGGAAAAAAGTTTAGATCTTGACATATTATACAGATATCTAAAATATAACATAAGAAATACAATTGATCCTCAGAAATCCTTTATTTCAAAGTTCATTGGTTTTAAATACTAGTACACCATTTCAATAAAAAGAAAGAATATAGTCCTTTTAATTAATGGAGTCAACAATGTTAAAGCACCTGTTCAGCTATTAGCATATCTATGAGAAAAGACAAATAACTTTTAAATAAATAAGTTTTAAAATGTTCTGAACATAAGGTACCATTTAGTGATCATATATTCAATGTAACAATAGAAAATAATCATTTGATGTATAAGATTTCTTAAAGTCAGTTAACCTATATGAGTCTGTGTCTGAAAAAAAAGAGTTAATTATCAAATAATGCAAGGGCTTGTATAAAGCTGTAAATATTTTGTACAAATAAAAATTTATGAATTTTTTTGTTGAATATAATCCTTCTGCATATATTAAATGTACTTTCAACAGAAAAAAAAGGAACAAATAGCATACTTGATTAGTATAAAATGGTCTTAAATCTTATAATGCTGGAAATAACTGTGGGTCAATTTAAGTGATAGCACATACTTACTTATAAAAATGCATACAGATGCCAAATATCCTACAGAAGTTAGATGTGAAATAGATCAGGCAAAACAATTATTCTTAAATTTTTATAAAGATTTTGGGAAAATTTTATGAAGGACTTCATCTTTTTATGTAAATTAAGCACCTCACATTTGAATACCTTTAAACACACCAAGACCAGGACCATAAATACATTTTTCTCAATGTTAATCTACTTTTCTCTGGATTTCACAAATGATCAATAAACAGATAAAACTTGACACCAGCCTAGACACATAAATATCAGAACATTAAAACATTTCAGATAGAAAGTCAGCATTGTAGATTTGGATATAAACTTGAAATGGAAAGTTTTCAAGGCTGTATTTTGGGCATTTAATTCTAAAATTATATACATTTCTACAATTTTCTATAAAAAAGTGGAAATCCATTACATTTTTGTTTTGTTTAACAAATTGATACCAGTAGTTGGCAAAACCAGTTTCATGTTTAATTAATGCAATTCTTAAGCCTAAGAACACAATAGATTAAGCACAAAATGCAGTGAATTTCTTCTTATTAATGTAAATTAATTTAGAATGAAAACTATTTTCTTCAATATCAAATATAGACAGGAACAAGATTTATTTTAAAACTAAATGTTGTATTTATTTTATCATAATTTTCAAGGAAACAAACTATTTTTTCCACTTCCTGTATAAAACTTTTTTTCAGAAATTAAGGATCAAACAATTTACCCTCCCCATCTTTCGGACCCCTCTGTGTTTTCTCAATAATCTATAGACTAATAAGACCTTAACAGTGCGTGTGGTGAATCCTTTTAGGATATAAACTCAAAGAAACATCTACCTGCTCAAACTCAAGTCATGGCTAATGGTATGTCATAACTGACTGGACAATTTAATTCAGTTTGACGTACAGCTCCGTAAACTTATACCCTGGGAACAGTATATCAATTATATATGTTCCTGTTGTACTGAACCATATCCAAACGAATATGATTTCATCTTTAAGGCATAAACACATATAAATATTGGGAATGCATAAGAAAAATAGGAAGACATCAGTGGAAGAAATACATTGTTCACACTATATGAAAATCAAAGGCTATACGCAAAGCTCCCGCTGCGAATCAGGAAGATCGGGGAAGAAAAGTCTGATAAGCCTACATCTGATAATTATCAAGGAATAAATATCTTCTTACTTTGATATAGTTGCATTGCCATTCGATTTTATTATTTATAGTAGGCCCAAGTTAAAATCGGCTCTACACGTTTGGATGTACGCTGGATTACTATAACAATCGATTTTGCATGCGCCTGCGCAATGCGAATATTGAAAGTACAATACAGTAAAAGTTGCACGAGTTTTGTCAAAGCAAGTGTCCTTTAGGTGTATAAAATTGTATAGACGATTAATTAACTCTATTTCTTGAATAACACACAGCATTACACTGGAACTATTTGAATATTAAATATTGGTATTGGTGTTCTAGATGGATGTGTCCGGTGCCTACGCAATGCCAATACGAATTTACAGTATAATTTATGTTCCAGAAAATTTTATCTAATTAAAATTTACATTTGTGGCATTTTACATTAGAACACGGTAATTTGTATTAAATTAAGCCTTTAAACTGAATTACGGTATATTCAATATTTATAATTTATCGTTGTGTCCGTGTGTCCGGCTACAAAATGCATGTCAACTATTTTTTGCACCGGAACCTTGCCACTAATGATGGTTCTTATGCAAGCAAATTTAATAAACAATGATTTTATACAGTTGTGTTATTGTTTTCACCTTACATAGGGCTTTATTTCTGATCTTATTTCTGTGTACACAATTCTGAATCTACATATTTCACCTATATCAATATTAGGTAATCCGTTTGGACGATTCCATATACTATTATGTTTTAGGGTTTTTTAGCTACAGTGTCGAGTTGGTGTATAGTATTGAGGGCTGTCTGCGAGAAATAAATCCTTTTTTCTGATAGATTAACTAAATTCAAAACCAATATAAAAATAGTTAACACATATATTTTATTTAACTGAGTAAATTGATCGGAATGTGAATGATACATAAACCTAAAATTCGTTTTGGTCTATCCCAGTGATGACATTTGCGCGCGAATTTAGTCCATTGACATCGTAATATAATTTACTTAATGAATGGCTATTATTTATTTTGAATTTATTGAACCATAAAATTAATTTTGACTCTTCACATTGAATAATCCGCGAAGCGGATTATGTAAATGAAGAGTCAAAATTTATTTTATGGTTCAATAAATTAAAATAAATTATTGCCATTCATTATAAATAAATTTCTATCAAAAATAAGGCTCAAAGAACTTTTTATATTATTTATATTAACAATAACAACGTACACACATGTTGGCGTATGAATACACAACGTCAGAGTGGGCGTGTCGCCATAAAAATTGACAACATTGAAAATAAAAGTAATACTTTTAACCAATCAGAAGACAGTAAATACACCAAATTTATTTATTTTGGATTATAATTATCTTTAGATGTAATGTTACAGGATTGAATGTGAAATTATTTGTCTCTTCTTCTATACAGTAGTACACGAGTTTGACGTCAGGTTTGTACACATGAAGTCTCTAGTCTAAAAAAGCCAGTGACATAACGATAAACAGATGAGCAACTGTCTAGGGCCAAGTAAGGGAGGTGAAAAAGCCAGTATTACGCAGAACGATAAACAGTTACATAGACGGATCCAGGGGGTGGGGAAAATTTGGTTGATTTTATAGGGAAGCAGGGGCGGATCCAGCCATTTTATAAAAGGGGGGTTCCCATCTCAGGACAAAAGGTGGGTGGGGGGTGTGTTCCAACTATCCAACTATGTGTCCCCATTCAAATGCATTGATCGTCCAAAAAAGGGGGGGTTCCAACCCCCGGATCCGCCATTGGGGAAGCATGACGGGAGTGGGCAACCCTTAGGTCAGTCAGCGGCCACTCCCCTTTTATGAAAAGTTGTGGATACGCCACAGAGATTTATATAAGCAGGTTTTCTTTGTGTAGATACCTTAAAATATCACCAACTGTGACTGAGTACACAATTTGATTCATTTCAGCTCATTAGCTGGGCTCACTCGCTAAAAAGGTTCATTGCGGGCCTGCTCACTGGCTAACATTTTACGATATTCATGACTCGTGTAGAAAAGCCGATAATCTATACATGTGTGTGAGGAGTAGTTATCAAGCTTGCTTTCTTCTGTAAAAACTGTCTTAGGCCAAGTTAGGGAGGTGAAAAAGCCAGTAATAGAACGATAAACATATGATTAGGTTTTCTTCATATAGATCCCTTAAAATATCCCCTACTGAGGACACAATTTGATTCGTTTTAGCTCATTAGCTGCACTCACTCGCCATAATAGGTTCATTGCGGCTTACTGGCCATGTGTAGAAAAGCTGATAACCTATACATACATGTACATGTATATGGTCAGATTATATGTTTTCGTACGTCATATGAATTTGTACTATGCATGCCTTTTCAATGGAAATTGTGACGACAGTATGCATTCTTAATAGCACGAAAAACGATGAGAAGAGGATACATATGTCAACAAAAATTTTTCAGCAACGTCAAAATATGTGAGGACACCCTATCAAGATCTATCAAGCTTGCATTCGATCATGTTGCGTTAAAACTGTTTTAGGAAGGTGAAAAATACCAACAATATAACAATAAATAGATAATCAATATTGTAAAATATCAATGTGTTGAAAAGCCAATGATCTACATACATGTATATACTTAAATATGTCAACCATAAAATAAAACTGATTTAATTTACACCACAACTGTTGAAAAAACCTTTATGTTTATATAACTTATCTCATTCTAGTCCATTCAACTGACAGAATCGGTGTACATTTCATGAACTCTTTAATAACAAGAATCATCATGGACTATTCTTTATAGCAATATCTGTTAGCCATTTAGGGGTCTTTTGCATTCAAAGTTTAGTTTTAGTGGGTTTATTTTGCGAAAAGAACTCAATTTCAGATCATAGTTAACATTTTCTATATATTTTGCTGTGTCAAAATGACCTAATAAATATAAAGGACAGTATATAGACCCAAAAATTGTATATCACATTCTACACATGACATTTTAGCAGGAAAGACTGCCATTGGAGTATATAACCACTGCGACTTTGTAACTTTATCTCATCCACTAAAGTCATTCAAGTAGAATATTTGATGTAGGTTTGTCCACATTTTGGAATATATTATATATGTATAGAATTAATGTTGAGTCTGTTCCCAGATGCCTGAGATAGACTTCAATATTTATTATTTATTGAAAATAAGTGGAATCATCTTTCAGAAAAGTTTTTTTCTATGGTAATGAATCCCCCCTATTATAAGTTAAAAAGGCTACATTCCCCCTTATTTTTTATTTGAGGGGGAGTTCTAACCTGTTTATTAGTGGAATAGTGAATCAGGCCTTAACTCTTCTCAATTGTATTGATGCATACTTTTCATGTCAGGACAGTTTTCCTCATTTTTGAAGGCTGTATGGTTGCCTTTTATTGCTTTGTCATTTGAACCTCTGTGGATTGTCTCATTGGCAATCTATTACATATTTTAATTTTTATATGTATCCACCAGATCCCCCTTTATAAGTTAAAAAGGCTTCATCTTCTTTTTATCTTCATTAGAACATTTTTTTTTTCCAAACCTGTTGTTTATAAGTTGTAAATCAGGCCATTACTTTTCTTAATTTAATTGTTGCATACAGTGATACTTAACATGTCTGGACTGTTTTTTCTCATTTTTTAAGGCTGTATGGCTGCCTATAATTACTTTGTTATTTAAACCTCTGTGGATAGTTGTCTCATTGGCAATTATACCACATACATGTATATACAGATTTTTATATGGATTGCAGACCTGAAAAAGATGTTCAAAGTTGAATATGCTGCAAACTTTAAACAAGCTACTACTTATTTACCATGTTTACCATGAAACTGTTGATCAGAACTATATATAAGTGATTTCACCCAGTCCTCATACATGTATATATACCACTATCAATCAACAGAACAAATGCAAATACTTTTTTTTATTTACATGCATATGGTTGCCTATAATTTCTTACATCTATTTTATTTGAATTTAAGGAAATAGTTGTTATTTATATAAACAAATCTCACGTCGATATATAACATGCACAACAATCAAACATCAACCCAAACCAAACTGGATGTATTTGAAAGACATCTAGAGGTCAATATACAGTCTCGAACAAAAGACAAAAAAAAGAAAAATATAGTGAACTTTGGAGAATTTATATTATTACATATACATGCATTTGAATTATTTGGAATATATATTGTTTCAAATTTTTTAGTCTTAGGTTCCACCTGCCATTTTAGAAAACTGGGATTTCAATGCTAACCTACCATTTTAGAAAACTGGGATTTCAATGCTACTAAGTCTATTAGAGTGGTATTTCATTGGTTGTAGATATGGAATCTTATTTTATCATGAAGTCAGATTTGAACACGACTTGGGGAATGAAAATGTAGTAAAGACCGAATGTCAGTTTTGTCTTATATATGTACTTTAATTTTAGTCTTACATGTATATATGTATACTTATATTATTGATTCAGTGGTGATGGTAAATAGACACTGACAAGTCTTAGATAACATTTTATAGTTTTGAATGTTTCTTCATCAGTTGACTAAAATTAGGTGGAGGTATGTTCTTATTTCGACAGAGGGGCAATGAACCTATATCAATTTGTACATGAAGAGATTGATAGTTGCTAGATACTGAATGATTATGATAGTTGCTAGATACTGAATGATTTCAGCACAAATTTGTGAAAGTTTTAACCTGTGTATATATAATTAAAATACGATAATAAAATTCATGTGTTTTTCAGGACTTCTGATCCAACCATGTAGTATGGCATGTTTGTGAGATATGGTTTTGGTGGATACGATGTTCATGAAGGACCTATAGTACAAAGTATATCACTGGATTGAGCTCTTTGTCTAAGTGTATTATTAAAGTGCTTTGCTTTGAGCTCAGTTCATTGTTATGCAATTCATTCTTTGTGAAATAAAGATTTGACAGACAACTCTCATGTACAAGGATTTGTCAGGGTAGTATCCATTCTATGTACAATGTAAGTAATAAGGAGATAAAAGCATTTTATTATGATTTGAACCAAACATTTTTTGTCCATTAACCAAATTTAAAAAAAAGCACAAATTTACCCGACAATGCTACACTCGCTACTAGCAATATGATGCTAGGTTGTTTTAATACATCTGTACTGCCTACTGATGACTCGGTCCTGAGTGTAAATGGTCATTCAGTATGTTAAAATAAAAGACCAAAATTTATAAGGCCTATCTGGCCTAATTGATTTTTAAAACTATATTTCATTGTACATGTTCAACATTTTTCATTCATTTGTTTATTTCTTAATTTGTGTGAATAAACATTGTTATAGTAAATGTTAATTACTACACTTTCATACCACAACAAATACTGTATTGGTATCACTTATATTTGTATCCATATAACAAAAAAAATTGAAAAGAGAATAATTTTGCAATACCTTTTTCATATTGAATACTATAACTTTTTTGATATTTAGACATATTAAGTAGATTTTCATAATACCCACTTGACATGCTT
This sequence comes from Mytilus coruscus, assembly GCA_017311375.1. NCBI lineage: Eukaryota > Metazoa > Mollusca > Bivalvia > Mytilida > Mytilidae > Mytilus > Mytilus coruscus. The sequence goes on along the minus strand of CM029607.1, from coordinate 61,231,919 downwards.
GAAATTCTATCAGATTACTTTTGGAGCAGTTATGAGTCTTTGAAGCATGCTCACAAAGGTTTTTTTGTTGATATCATTTTCATATTGGTCAAAACTTTTTTTTGCTTCGGCCAGCTTTGGAGGAGATGTTATCAAAGAATTGATAAAAAAACAACACAGAAGTTTACTTTCTAGCTCTAGCCCCAAGCATCATGTCAGGCATTGTCATTACTAAAAACCAATAAATGTCTTCTAATCTGAGAAACAATTTCGACATTTTAACAAAATATTTTACTTATGATACTGACAATCCACCACAAAGTAATATAAATAGAACCATACAAATAGTGAGCAAATACATATAAAAAAGATGTGGTATGATTGCCAATGAGACAATTCTCCACAACAGACCAAAATGACACAGAAATTAACAACTACGGGTCACCGTACAGCCTTCAACAATGAGCAAAGCCCATAACACTTAGTCATTTATGTTATTTATGTACACAAAATAAACGAAAAACAAATATTATGTAACACATAGACAAACGACAACCACTGAATTACAGCCTCCTGATATCATGTTCTCAGATATCATCTCCCATTTAAAAAAAAATCACATGAAAAAATGAACCTATTATGTGTTGCTCTCCTAGCTACAAAATGTATCCAAAATCAAAGATGTGGAAAATATTCTATCATAATCATTTGGTAATTAATGCAATTAGTGTCTCTTCCATGCCCGTCTTGAACATAAATCTAAATATTAAATAAACAACACTCCTAATGCTCAGGTTGGTTGTCATCGTGCAACACAGTTAATAACACCATATAGGAAAAACATAGAACTCCTTTTGTCATATAAAACACTGTCAAACATCCAAACATACTATCCACATTCATCTGTGTCCACACTTGTTGTTATATAAACAAATCTGTATTATAATCTGAATAATTACTTATTAATTAGTGATGTACATAAACATATGCTAAAATTTAGTAAACATTTTTAGTAATGAACAAAAAATGTTTAAAAGTAACTTTCCTTACATAGAATTGTTATAATTCTTAATTTTAGTTATATTGATTAAAAAAACCAAAATGAATTCTTTAACTTTAATGTATTGCATTTGTGATTAATCACTGAATCCCTTTTAAAAATCAGGCCAGTATTTCATATTACCCAGAGTATTGCCCAGTAAAACCTGGGTTTTCCCAGTATTTCCCACTGGGCTGGGCAATACACATAAAACCCGGGTTTTTGCCAACCCTGTACTCCCAGAATGCTGGTTAATTTTCATTTGAAATATTGAATAAAATTTGTATTAAATTTTGAAATTTTATAAATAATTTTTTAAATAATTTCCCTGAAAGGACATGTACAATGTGGAAAATGAGCATAAATTTACATACTTGTACATGTATGTTTCAGTAAAATTCATACCTGCCAACTTTTCAAAATCTCCCCAGTGGATGTTAAGTGAAAGATCTATGACCTAATGACCAATGCTCCTCTGACATTGTATATTGTCACAAGTGTTTTTAATGTACAGTACTATATTGTTTGAATGAGTATGTTTGTGCCTAAATATCATTTTAAATAACTCATTTGATATATTATAGATTATCAAAATTCAGGTCAACAAATCTCATGAGGGAAATCCCCGATGAATTTGAATTTGAACGTTAGCAGGTCTAAAAATTGTTACTGTAATTCTCTTAATATTCCATCTATTTAACTTCCTTAGATAAAAAATTTGTTTGGATTAATGGACTATTTAGTGACCTCACTTTGAATTAGTGTTATCTGAATTTTTGAAATCAATGTTTATTGTTGAATTGTCTTTCAAAAATGATCTACCAGTATTTGACGTAAGAGGGCCAAGGTTCCTCACTAGAACAGTTGGACCGGTTTTCTTTTGTCTGACAGATTGCCCTATAAAAAAGATCTGACATTCCAGCTAGATATATACCTGATATGAGAGAAAACACCAGAAACTATTTCCTGAGGTAATTTTAAATAAATTACTAAATGGGATTTTATATATATGTGTTTACACTAAAATTGATAGTAATTTTCAAAATGTATGTACATGTATATTTGTATCTTAGTTTATGGGATTTTATTATTAAATTTTATATTTTGACAACAGCTAATGGGTCATTAACATGATTTGTTTAATCATAAAAATTGCAATATTGTTAATATAAAGTCTATAATATATATATATATATGTATATACAGTCATGGGAATTATTGAAATAGGTGTATAAATCACTCATTTAAGTAGCAAATTAGAAATTCTTTCATTTTTGATTTTGTAGTTTTACCAAAATTTTAAACATATAGGTTTAGATTATATCTTAGTAGTAAAATGAAAAAAAATGAATCTTTTGCTTGTTTTAAGTAGCAAGGTTTATGCCTTTGATGCAATCATTCAGCTGTAAATTCTATATTTGTTTAAAAATGTTATAATGAAGGCTTAACATAATGAACTATTAAATTCTTAACATATTTTTCCCAGTAGTGGGAGTATTTTTCCTGTAAAATTCAAGGTTTTATCTTACTGATTATAATTGAAATAAAATTTTACTGTTCTGAAATTAGTTGGGGAAAGGGTAATCGAAATGATAATACTTAAAGAAGTTATTTTTTGGAAGAAAATAGTCTAGAGGTGTTCACTTAAACAAGTGATTTTCATGTCATTATTCCAGATTCAGTACAGGGTCATCACCTGACATAACCGGTCATCTTATATATGAACACCGATGTTGGTTCTGATAATTTTAGCAACATAATTAGTCCCTGGATCATAAGTATTATATATTTAAAGCTACAATAAAATTAAATCACTTAGTCTAGTGATTTATTCATACTACTTTTAAAATAGGTGATTATTAAAGAAAGACAACTCTTACTTCCAACATTTCTGGACAAAATGTTACTTGAATCACTGATTTAAGATCACTCATTTAAGTAATTCCCCTGACTGATATATTTATATTTATATATATAGATCATGTATATATACATGGATATAAAGTAAATATTTCATAATAGATTTATTATATTTATAAACAGAAATACAAGTAACATTTATTATATATATAAACAGAAATACATGTATGTTAAAATTACATGTCATCATGTTTTGAAAATTTAGTTCAGTTACACTCACTACATGTAATATAAATTTTTATGCCCCCGCCGTAGCGGAGGGGCATTAAGTTTTACCCTTGTCCGTTTTTCGTTTCCTTTCCAACTTTAGTATGACTCAATCAAATGTTATGAACTTATACACAATGCTTATTACCACAAAACTCAGATCAAGTTTGAATTTTGATGGTGTCACTTTTACCGTTCTAGAGTTATGCCACTTTACAAATGGAAAAATTGCTAATTTTTTTGTTTCTGTTCTCTAACTTTAGTTTGCCTCAACCAAATGTTATGAAACTTATACACAATGCTTATTACGTACCACAAAACACAGATCAAGTTTGAATTTTGGTGGCTCAGCTATACCATTCTACAGTTGTGCCCATGTATAAATGGAGCAACTGCTGGATTTTTCGTTTCCGTTCTCTAACTTAAGTTTGCCTCAACTAAATGTTAACTTATGAAACGTATACACAATGCTTGTATAACAAAACTCAGATCAAGTACAAATTTGGGTAGCATCACTTTTACAGTTCCTGAGTTATGTCCCTTTACAACTTTATATGCAAGCGGGGGCATAATCTGTGTCCCATGGACACATTCTCCATTTATTTTTATATATGTATCAATAGTATGAATAAAAAGAGATGTGGGTATATGTCATTGAGACAGCAACCCAATGACAAAAATCTTCAACAGACATCCATAGGGTATGGTACATGTGTAGTATCCAATTACTTCAAAGATGGACAGGTGTTTTTACAATTTGCCAAGCTCTATAAAAGTTGTAAATAAATTTTATTTGTGCCCTCTATAAAATAAAAAACGTCAGTGTGATCCTTAAATTTTAAAAGCACTTTTGAAATTCTAATGAGTTTGTAAGAATGAATACTTTTTAACATTTTGGAATACAGTTTTATATTGAATTATTTTAGACTAAGCTCTGCCAAGTGGATAAAACTTGCATATCCACAAGTCAGAAAATACTATGAAATATGAAATTTTAGCTCTGCCAAATGATGAAATTTGCATCATGATTCACAGGTCAGCATTAAGAGATTTTTTTGGAGATTGCTGCATTAAAAATATCAGAAAATACTATGAAATATAACAACAAGCATGACAAGAGATGTACAAAATGTATAAAAACTGGAATTGGAATTTTCTTACATGCCACATTAATGTATGAATAATTAGGGCCCTGCCGAATGGCGGACGCCTTATAGTGATCAGTCTGTCCGTCCGTAACAAATTGTGTCCGCTCTATATCTAGAGAACCGTTATGATTTCAAAGTTTATACTTGACATGTATATTAACCAACACCAGAGGGTGTGTCATAATGTATGTACAACTTCCTAGGTCAAAGGTCAAGGTCAAAAACTTTGGTTTTAGTTGACAACTCCATGTCCTATGGTAAATTGTGTCCGCTCTATATCTTGAGAACCGTTATGATATCAAAGTTTATACTTGACATGTATATAAACCAACACCAGAGGGTGTGTCATAATTTATGTACAACTTCCTAGGTCAAATGTCAAGGTCAAAAACTTTGGTTTTAGTTGACAACCCCATGTCCTATGATAAAGATCGTGTCCGCTCTATATCTAGAGAACCGTTACGATTTCAAAGTTTATACTTGACATGTATATTAACCAACACCAGAGGGTGTGTCATAATTTATGTACAACTTCCTAGGTCAAAGGTCAAGGTCAAAAACTTTGGTTTCAGTTGACAACCCCATGTCCATTGATAAAGATACACATTTTTTACCACACTTTATTCACAGCGGGGCCCACAGAGATGGTGATCCCATCTCAATGATATCTTGTTTTTTTACATACATCAATGTTTACTTATACATTAATATATATGTGCTTTTTCTTTCAGGAACAAGTATCAACTAGTGAATTGATGGTTCAAAACTACCAAGATGTAATGAGAGATGTTAAGTAATGAACAAAAGAGTAACATGAAGTTAGACAATACAACTTGAGGTGTCAGAATTTGTGCAATTGTTATTTGCAGATATATAGATGGATTTTGTCAAAATGTGAACTGTAACACTTAGATCAAATATGTTATTTTTTGTAGAAAAGATCCAGTTGTGTTCTATTAATTTATTTCTAAAAAATGATGAATTTAAGAATTAAATTTTCATATTTATTTACTGAGTTTATTGCTGCCCAAAAAGAGGTTTTGCCTCTACTTTACAACTTATTTTGTCATAAATTGATTGTATATCTTTTTGTGACATTAAATGTTGATTATTAGGGCCCTGTAGGTGACACGAGCCCGATAAAGTAGTCTCTCTGTTTGTTTGGGAAAAAGTGGTAGAAAACTTGGTATTTGAAAAAAAATCAAATTTTGAGAAAACATTTTCACAAAATTTGATATACAAAATATGAAATGCTTTTCAAAATTGGTTCCCAATGTTAAATATTGATTACTGTTATAATTTGGGTAAAATTTACCATGAAGACTTATTTTTTTTTTGTCTCGCCTGCTGATGCGAGTCAAAGTGATTATAATCCAGTGACTCCCGAAACTATTTGCATTTAGCTTTATATTCTGTGGGTAGATGACTTTGATTCTTCATACCTTATACATAAATACTTTATGTTACGAAGTTTCTTTCTTTCATGTGTCTATTGTCCTTGACCTCATTTTCATGGTTCATAGACTTCTTGAATTTTTTTAGTTTTTATACAACTGCTAATTATGTTGTTGTCGTTGTCCCTCTGCCAAAAGCAAGCATTTTTCTTCTTTCAGGACAATAGATCTCTATGAAATTGCACCACAAGGTTCCATACCTCAAAAGGAAGGTTGGGATTGATTTTGGGAATTATGGTCCAAACCGTTCTAAAGGAAAAACAGGCAAAAACAATACCTTTTGTATAAATTGCTTATTTCTTAACCAATTTCAATGGGGTTTAATTCTAAGTCTTGAATTTGTTGGGTTCATTAATATGCTGATTTCAACTGTATATTGCTATTTCAGATTTTTTGGGCCCCGTTTTTAAATTGGTCCACATTGAGGTCCAAAGGGTACAAAATTAAACTTTGTTTGATTTCAACGAAAATTGAATTCTTTGGTTTCTTTGATATGCTGAATCTAACTGTGTATTTAGAATTTTGATTTTGGGTCTGGTTTTCAAATTGGTCCAAAGGGTCCAAAATTAAACTTAGTTTGAGTTTAACCAAAATTAAATTCTATGGAATCTTTGATATGCTGAGTCTAACCAAGCATTTAGATTTTGAATATTGGACCATAATTCAAATGCAGGTAAATGTCCAATTTCAAATTTTTTAAAGTTCATAGACCACATTCATTCTGTTTCAGAAACCTTTACTGTGTCAAATTTTAATCACAATCCAAATTCAGAGCTGTATTAAGCTTGGATGTTGTGTCCATACAGGGTTCAACATCTGCGGTCGTATCAAGATGGGATGTCTGGAGCATTTTTTTTTTTGTTGTGTGAATTTCTATGGTTATGAGCAGTAGGATAACTGTATTTGGTATATTGGTTGCTTGTAAGGTCTACATGTCTGTGAGACAAGGTTTACCTGACTTCAACTTCATTTCATGGATCAATGATCAAGGTTTATTTTTCTTGGTTCATAACTTAAATACTGTAGGCAATAGGTCAACTATATTTGGTGTATGAAATGATTGTAAGGCAGACATTACTGGTTGGCAGGTTTCATTTGATCTTGACAATTTTTTTCGTGGTTCATTGAACAATTTTTATACGACCGCAAAAAAATTTTGCGGTCGTATATTGGTATGACGTTGGCGTCGTCGTCGTCGTCCGAAGACGCATTGGTTTTCGCACTCTAACTTTAGTTTAAGTGACTGGATCTCTATGAAATTTTACCATAAGGTTCAATATCACAAAAGGAAGGTTGGGATTGATTTTGGGGGTTATGGTACCAACAGTTAAGGAATTAGGGGCCAAAAAGCGGCCAAAGTTAAGCATTTTTGTAACTTCCAGACATAACTTGTGTGTTAGTGTATGGATCTCTCCGACTTTGAACCACAAGGTTCCATATCACAAAGGGAATGCTGGGATTGATTTTTGGGGGTAATTGCCTCCAAATTTTAGGAATTAGGGGCCAAAAAAGGGGCAAAAAACAAGCATTTTTCTAGTTTCATGACAATAACTTGTGTGTAAGTGTATGGATCTTTCTGAAATTGTACTACAAGGTTCCATATCACAAAGGAATTGAGTTTGGGGGTAATTGCCTGAAACGTTTAGGAATTAGGGGCCAAAAATAAGCATTTTTCTAGTTTCCAGACAATAACTTGTGTTCAAGTGTATGGATCTCTCTGAAATTGTACTGCAAGGTACCATACCTCAAAGGAAGGCTGGGATTGAGTTTGGGGTGATGAATCATAAGGGGTTCAAAAATTTTTTTTTGGGGGTTTCCTTTTTTCCTTTTTTTTTCTTTAAAATTTTCCATTTTAATTTGGTTATTTCTGATTTATATTTAAAAGCAAATAATAATGATATGGCAGGAGATACACACCAAACAGGATGTGTAAATTATTATATAATAAGTATTGTGCAATAGCAAGAAATTTTCAATTGCACAGTATTGCGCAATAGCAAGAAATCTTCAATTGCACAGTATTGCGCAATAGCAAGAAATATCCAATAGCACAATATTGCGCAATTGCAAGAAATATTCAATTGCACAGTATTGTGCAAAAGTAGATACTTTGTATAAATTGCTTATTTCTTGACCAATTTCAATGGGATTTTATTCTTGAACTCTTGGGGTTCTTTAATATGCTGAATCTAACCGTGTATTAAGTTTTTGGATTTTGGGCCCTGTTTTTAAATTGGTCCACAATGAGGTCCAAAGGGTCCAAAATTAAACTTTGTTTGATTTCATCAAAAATTGAATTATTGGGGTTCTTTGATATGCCGAATCTAACCGTGTATTTAGATTCTTAATTTTTGGTCCCGTTTTCAAATTGGTCTACATTAAGGTCCAAAGAGTCCAAAATTAAACTTAGTTTGATTTTAACAAAAATTGAATTCTTAGGGTTCTTTGATATGCTGAATCTAAACATGTATTTAGATTTTTGATTATGGGCCCAATTTTCAAGTTGGTCCAAATCAGGGTCCAAAATTAAACTTTGTTTGATTTCAACAAAATTGAATATATGGGGTTCTTTGATAAGCTGAATCTAACCATGTATTTAGATTTTTGATTTTGGGCCTAGTTATCAACTTTGTCCACATTGAGGTCAAAAGGGTCCAAAATTAAACTTTGTTTGATTTCATCAAAAATTGAATTAATGGGGTTCTTTGATATGCCGAATCTAACCGTGTATTTAGATTCTTAATTTTTGGTTCCGTTTTCAAATTGGTCTACATTAAGGTCCAAAGAGTCCAAAATTAAACTTAGTTTGATTTTAACAAAATTAATTCTTAGGGTTCTTTGATATGCTGAATCTAAACATGTATTTAGATTTTTGATTATGGGCCCAATTTTCAAGTTGGTCCAAATCAGGGTCCAAAATTAAACTTTGTTTGATTTCAACAAAATTGAATATATGGGGTTCTTTGATAAGCTGAATCTAACCATGTATTTAGATTTTTGATTTTGGGCCCAGTTATCAACTTTGTCCACATTGAGGTCAAAAGGGTCCAAAATTAAACTTTGTTTGATTTCATCAAAATTGAATTAATGGGGTTCTTTGATATGCCGAATCTAACCGTGTATTTAGATTCTTAATTTTTGGTTCCGTTTTCAATTTGGTCTATATTAAGGTCCAAAGTGTCCAAAATTAAACTTAGTTTGATTTTAACAAAATTGAATTCTTAGGGTTCTTTGATATGCTGAATCTAAACATGTATTTAGATTTTTGATTATGGGCCCAGTTTTCAAGTTGGTCCAAATCAGGGTCCAAAATTAAACTTTGTTTGATTTCAACAAAATTGAATATATGGGGTTCTTTGATATGCTGAATCTAACCATGTATTTAGATTTTTGATTTTTGGGCCCCGTTATCAACTTTGTCCACATTGAAGTCAAAAGGGTCCAAAATTAAACTTTGTTTGATTTCATCAAAAAATGAATTATTGGAATTCTTTGATATGCCGAATCTAACCATGTATTTAGATTCTTAATTTTTGGTCCCGTTTTCAAATTGGTCTACATTTAGGTCCAAAGAGTCCAAAATTAAACTTAGTTTGATTTTAACAAAAATTGAATTCTAAGGGTTCTTTGATATGCTGAATCTAAACATGTATTTAGATTTTTGATTATGGGCCCAGTTTTCAAGTTGGTCCAAATCGGGGTCCAAAATTAAACTTTGTTTGATTTCAACAAAACTGAATATATGGGGTTCTTTAATATGCTGAATCTAACCATGTATTTAGATTTTTGATTTTGGGCCCCGTTATCAACTTTGTCCACATTGAGGTCAAAAGGGTCCAAAATTAAACTTTGTTTGATTTCATCTAAAATTGAACTCTTGGGGTTCTTTGATATGCTGAATCGAACCATGTATTTAGATTTTGGATATTGGACCATAATAGGTGAATGTCCAATTTAAAATTTTTAAGTTCTTAGACCACATTCATTCTGTGTCAGAAACCTATGCTATGTCAAATATTTAATCACAATCCAAATTCAGAGCTGTATCAAGCTTGAATGTTGTGTCCATACTTGCCCCAACTATTCAGGGTTCGACCTTTGCGGTCGTATCAAGCTGCGCCCTGCGGAGCATTTTATTAATTTTGTTTTCTGGTCTATATTTCAGATACTTTGAGTAAAAATGACCATTGTAGTTGGTGTATTTAATGATTGTTAGGTGTACATGTTTGTCTGGCAGGTTTCATATGACATTGAACACACGTTCACTATTCATTGGTTAATGTTTAGTTTTCATGGTTTTGTCAGTTTATAAGATACTATTATCAACATGTAAACACTATTTGCTGTATGCAATGGTTGAACATAAGGTGTCTGTTTGGTATAATTCATCTGACCTCATTTTCATGGATGATTGATAATGTTAAGTGTATGTGATACATATAGTAAAAACTTCATATTACAGACTTCAGTGACTGCACTCTTGTGTTAAAAGATCAGAAATTTTGAAAAGCATCTTTTTTCAACAAAAATATATAAAGATGTATACTTTGACTATGAATTAGTATATAATTTTATTTAGGGTCCAGCTGAGGACCACCTCCGAGTGCGAGATTTTCTCGCTGCGTTGAAGACCCATTGGTGGCCTTTGGGTGTTGTTTGCTCTTTGGTCGGGTTGTTGTCTCTTTGACATATTCCCCATTTCCATTCTCAATTTTATGCTATCCAAAAGTGTCACATTCTCAATTGATTATTTTAAAAATTGGGAAAAGATTGGAGTAAAAACATACTTTTGTTAAAAATTTTACAGATTTGAAAAAACAACTTTTTGCTTCATTTACAACAAAACTTAAGATCTGTATGTAAAATGTATAATATGCTTTTCCATGTAATCTTGGTGCAAGAATTTAACAAAACAGATATATAGACACAATGTATTAAGGTCATCCTTAATTGTTCCCAGGGGTCAAAAGTGTGGTAAAACCTTATTTTATATGAAAGGATGGTAAATTTTAGGAAACACCGGTTTTCATAGGATTTTAATTTCAACAACATATACAAGACTTAAAAACAGAATATGATACAGTACACACAATGACAAACAACTTAAGGTCCAGATAGCCTGACTTGGTTATAGACTCAAACTAAGGTGGGGTTTAACCGGTTAGTTTTTTGTTCACACACACACACCTCCTCTTTTGCAGATCTACACCATGTGTCATGATACTAGAACAAACACAATAAAAACATGCACAGTACATGTGCAGCTACCAATGGGTTGACCACTAAATAGAACAAGGAAAAACAATACAATTTTTGATGATTTATTTAATGAATGGCTATTATTTATTTTGAATTATTGAACCATAAAATTAATTTTGACTCTGAATAATCCGCGAAGCGGATTATGTTAAATGAAGAGTCAAAATAAATAAAATAAATTATTGCCATTCATTATAAATAAATTTCTATCAAAATAAGGCTCAAAGAACTTTTATATTATTTATATTAACAATAACAACGTACACACATGTTGGCGTATGAATACACAACGTCAGAGTGGGCGTGTCGCCATAAAATTGACAACATTGAAAATAAACGTAATACTTTTAACCAATCAGAAGACAATAAATACACCAAATTTATTTATTTACAAGTGAAATTATTAATGATGTATCAGAAAGGTGATTAAAAGAGGAATGAGGTGAAAACCGCCATTATTTGCTAATCTTTGGCAATGAGACAATATTACACCTGTGATGAAAGGGCCATTGGACCCAAGTCATTTTCAACTTAATTACTAGTTGTAGTTGATTTCCTTTTCATAAATTCTTGTCTGCTTTTAATAAATGCACATAACTTCAATAACAATTATTGTTAATGCCAAGAGTATCAGGACAAAATTTGGGGGTTCAATAGCTACAAAGGTAGCTGTTAGCTTAAAACCCAGTCCCCAATCATGTATATTAAATAACTGATATTGGTTAATGTGCAGTAAAAGTAAAAATCGAATGTAACACTTGGTACTCATTAAGAATTTTATAGGCAAATCAATGGACTCAATATTGTTGGTCATAGTGAGTAGGGGCATCCCAATTTTGCCATACAGCGGGAAGAAAATAAATAGCAATGCCTTAATTGATAATTTTCTGATAATTTTGGCCATTAATGCAAACTTTAGAAACAGTATGTGACAAACGACCCTATATTAAGAAAATCATGATCTAGCTTCACCTTTATATCTTTTCAACTTAAGATGGTGAAAGAAAAGACAAAAGGGATCAAGATAATTTTTGATAAGCGTACATAAAATCGAATAATAAAAAATAATGCACAGTAATAATGTTTGGAAGTTGAAAGAATTGCATGTTCTTTATAATTGTCTAGGTCAGGTGCTTCAAAACAAGAATAGGCTTCATAATTTTATATTTTTGGGACCAAAAAACCTACAATACACCAGTTAATAGGAGCACAGAGATTTTTTAAAATTATTTCAACACTAGGAACAGACTATTTTGACACTTCCCTTCTGTAAAACTATAAATAAAAAATTGTAATCTCCCTTAAAAACAAACAAACAATAGCATTTAAATATTCAAATCACAAAAGAAGAATGGTCAGTGCATAATTATGGCATTTTTTTTTTTGGTATACGGGATAGGGGTAAATAAAAAATGGGGATGTGGGATAATTTTTTTTGGGGGGACGTGGAATGTGTCATCTAACAAATAAAAGGGAGAGAGTTTCAAAATAACAGCGATTTAGGAAACGAGCCACCCACTCATATAATATCAAACAACAGCCAAATGTTGTACCCATAAGCCCTATTGTCAGTATTGGCCTATAAATATCGTCGCCTTATCTATATCATCTATGTCTATGATAAGCCCGTACATTTCATGGTTCATGGATATGCATTATGGAGTGAGGAAAACCGTCGACAATCTATTTTTCTTTGTTGTTTAAAAGCATGTTTCCCCCTATTATTAAATCAAGAATCAATTAGTTTGGTATATATATGTTTCCATCAAGAGCAGACTTCAGTCTGACGTTAAACGCCATTTTCAACTGGTTCCGTATGTGGACGTTCGACAAACCGGGAACCAAAACGTTCAAGTTCAAGGCCATCATTCATACCGACCGTTAATATTTGTATATTCCGAAGGCATACTGAATATTTTACGGAGGGAACCAACCTAAGTGACATGTATCGTACTTCATTTTTGTTGGTTAACCTCTTTCCATGTCGCCAACGAGATTTATCTTAGTGATGGCAAAAGTTACGTCGTGAATTACTGTCGGGCACTCGCCGTTGTCCTCGTATAGTTGATTGCCGCAAAATGGCGATTTACCAAAATAATCTGCACACATTGAACGACTAAAAATATATTTCGTACACGTTAATGACGTGAACATGTTGGATAATAAACTAATTATTTTGGGGTTCTTTAAAAATCGGAAATATCTAATCTTTTTTTGAACACCATAGTGCCTGTTGTTAATCCTTTATAATTTAATTTGCCAACATCGTTCTAAAGGGCGTTTGGTGTCAAGCTATACCAAACTTTTTCTTTTGGATGGTACATTATGTCAAACTCTAATTCGTTTTGAATCTACAAAATGTAATGATATACATTCAGCAACGGATTTTTACTAAAGATCACCAACAGCTGAACAAAAAAAAAAACTTATATATTTAACAATAAAAAACCGATATGTAGATTCCTTACTTTTGGACATGTACATGACCCGAGGTTATATCTAATAAAGACTTGTGCTCAGAATGACGAAATTAGAAAACTAGCATTTAGATTTAAGTCCATCGTGCATCTCTAAACCTGTACCTGTTGGCGAAAAAAATCAAACTTCTAGCGGACATATTAGCCAACATTATACTTCAGCGCAGGATCTATCTGTTCATTTGTATTTTCGATACCTTATTTAAGCAAAAACTTGCAGAGAATAAAACTCACGATATTTAATGCCTGAACAATATTTCATGTTGGTTTTTTAATTTGTTTATCTATATTTGGTAAAAAGGAAACGAAATCTGGTACTTAACACTAGATATGTTCCCTCCATTTGTGGCAGAAGTTCCTTGTAATTCAAACAAAACGAACAAAAAGGGCAAGCACACGTACCAGGTCTAATAAAAAGAACAATTGTATTCATAACAGCTACTCTGCCTTTAATTCTTACTGGAATCGATCATCAAATTAAAACCAATAGCATACATGACTCAGAGATATCGATGAATCAAATTACAATCAAGACATGATGAAGAAACACATATTTTGTAAGGTAAATCGGGTGTCTTCCGCAATCTTGAATTGTAAATATCAGAAAACATTCGCTCAAGATCTTAAACGAAATATGCAAATTTCAAGAGAGGAATGTTATTCACTTGATAGATATTTAATCTAAATGAAGAAAATCATATGTTTATCTTGTTATACGCCCGTTTACGGTACGTATTATGGTATACCGTTGTCCGTCCGTCCTTCCGTCCACCATAAACATGTCGGACAATAACTCAAAAACGCTTTAACCATTTTGCATGAAATTTTGGTTAATTGATTATATCTATTGACGATTGACGTAAGCTCCCTTTCGTTTTTGTCTTTTTTTAATAATTTTTTTTAATTTTAGATTTTACGTTTCCGAGTTTTAATTAATTTGGGATTTTATTCATAAAAAGGGGGGATTTTCCAGTTTTCGGACCGTTATGATATTGTGACTATCATGTTTATTTAGTTGGCCTAATTTGTTTTGTGTGGCCTTATAACATGTATAACATGTATAGTTGTTTACAAAATAATATTATATTGTGCAGTTTAGAAATCACTGGAACAATCATAGAGACTATTGGAATGATTAGAACTTTCTATTTGACTTACATAACGATTCCAGAATGATCATAATAAAAGATGCGTAATTTAAACTTCTTACATTGTTCTAGAAGTTTCCGTTTTACAGTTTTCTAGGAGTTTCCTTTCTAGAGTATTCTAGAAGTTTCCGTGACAACTATATATACAGATACCGAAATTACAGATCAAACATAGACATTGGAATCTCAGAAGATTTCTGGAGTTGTTGAATTGACACTTTTATTTACGAACATTATACTAGATTGTGACCTATTGGATGTAATATTCTGTTTGGATTCCCGAGAAGAATTCCGGATAAAGAAAAGACAAAAGATCGGACATATATTTTGACAGTTAAGTTGACATTTGTATTTGTGTAATACTTCTTGTAAACCTGTGTTGTTATATGGGAGTGAAATATGGGGAGCTTCAGTAATAAATAAACTAAATAAAAATGAACATAATCTATTTAAACTATGCAAGGACATGAAACAAGAAAGTATTCATGTCAAATTCTGTAAATTTTCAATGGGTTTAGGTAAAAAATCTACAAATATAGCTGTATTGGGTGAAATGGGAAGATATCCCTTATTTCTTGAAGTAATTTTAAATATGCTTAGATATTATAAATATATATTAAAGTCTGATGATATCCTTCTCTCTGAAGCTCTGCAGGTCTCTAAATCACTAAATAGTTTAAATTAAATAGTTGGTATAGTTGTATTGTTATTCTTATGAAATATCTTGATATAGATCTTAAACTTGTTAAAAATTCAAACATGGATTTAAAATCACTAATTTACCAGAAATTAAAACAGAAATATTCTTGTATTTGGAAATCTGAACTTTACAATGATAGACAAAATAAACAGTATGGAAATAAACTAAGAACTTACAGATTATTTAAAGAAAATATTTGTATGGAAAAATACTTATTAATTTTAAATGAGGATGAAAGGCGACTGCTCACTAAGTTCAGAGTCAGTGCACATAAATTAGAAATTGAAAGAGGCAGATATGTGGGACTTCAGTGGAGGATAGAATATGTAAATTATGCAACACTGAAGTTGAGGATGAAATTCATTTTCTTCTTCAGTGTCCTGTTTTAGAAAATAAAAGATCTGAATATATAAATTACTTAAATAAGGTTAACAAAAACTTTAAAACCTCCCAGAGGATAATGTTATAATTAAAAAGTAAGTTTATTATTGTGTACTTTATTTAAAGAGAGAAACTTAATTCTAGATACAGTTTAGTCACCGGTAGTTTGTCCATCTATATTATATTGTAAAACTATATATATTATTCCTTTAGAAATTATTCTGCTGAAAAGACTTTTGTTTAATTGTTAAATAATCAATGTAATCAATATGTAATCACTTGTATGAAATTGAACTTAATTGTACTGCTCAAATTATTGGGCGTTATAATTGACAATAAAAACTTTGTATTGTATTGTGTATAATATATATATTGTTAAATTTTATTATTGATTTGTGCTTTGAGCAGTTTTCATGAAACTGTGGTGACTGGTTTATGTATATCAAAATAAGCTCCTTTATTTTTTTTTTATAAATTTCTGATATGACATTGAGGAGTAATTTTCAAATACAGAATATTCTTTGTTTGATTCAATTTTATTTTCAATTTAGCCATAAATTTTAATATAAGGAAAGATTACTCAGATAATCTAACTTATCATAAAATAATAGAGCTTAATTTACTTATTTTGTTTTGATGCAAGAAAAGGAGTCCCGTGACCCCAATTTATGTTTTTTTTAAGAAACATTATAAGAGCTATCTTCTCATATCTTATCTTAAAATTCATTCGGTTAGTTTTCTTTCTATCACACAAAGTTGGTCTGTTCATGCATAATTTATACAAAGCCTGACAATTTTGCACAACCTGTATCCTCAAAAAAAGCCATGTAACCATTACTTTTATTATTTTTTTTAAACCATGATATAAAATACATTTTGGCAAAATATCAAAATTCTATCTATTTTAATTTAGACCCCCATTATGTTAGTGCAAATTTACACCAAAAAGAATAATGTAGAAGGAAATTCGAACATGGGAAATATCACGTGCATATTGTGCAAAATTACGAGAATAAAAGTTCAGGGCTAAAAATGGGATTGATAATATTTATGTTCAGAAACGGATGGTTAAAATGAGATCATTGATTAAAATGTGCAAAATCTTCAGACGTTTATATTATTCAATCAATTATGTTTTAAAAATAAGAAGAAGTGGTGACAACTATCCATCCAAGTCACAATGTGTAAAAAGTAAACGATTATAGGTCAAAGTACGGCCTTCAACACGGAGCCTTGGCTCACACCGAACAGCAAGCTATAAAGAGCCTCAAAATGACTAGTGTAAAACAATTCAAACAGGAAAACCAATGGTCTAATCTATATAAAAAAACGAGAAACGAGAAACACTTATGAACCACACCAACAAATTTACCCATTATAGATTGATGCATTATTATAGTGCAATTCAATGGTAGCTTTTAACAAGTTTCCTATTTGGTGATTATGAATGTAATGCATGTAATGTTTTTGGTAAGGAATTAATCTTCTTTTCGTTTACACTTCAAGATGTTACCTTTCCATTTCTATGTATGTAGCAACATTCCAGCAGCGCCTACATATGGAGTATATATCTCCCAGTTGGTACGATATTCCAGAGCTTGCATTTCCTATCACAGTTTCCGCTATATTTCCTTTATAGAGGGTTGTTGCTTACAAGCAAGCTAGTAAACCAACAGTTCCAAAGGGGTGAAGTTTAAATTATCCCTTAGAAAATTTTACTGATGCCATCACGATTTGGTTGACCGTTATTGAATATCTGTTTCACAGATGACGACGGATATATTCTAATTGTCGTAACCACAATAATTATCTCGTCCTCTGTTCCTCGAATGTGACCTACCGAATTAGACTTATCACCGGTTTTGTGCTTTCATGTGCAACACGAATGGTACAACATGTGGAGCAGGATCACCAGAGATCACCCGGGTATTTGGTTGGGTTCGTGTTGTTCTGTCTTCAGATTTTTATGTTGTGTCTTGGATACTGTTGCTTGTCTTGTGATAGTTTTTCGTTTTTTGCCATGGCATTGTCAGTTTGATTTCGACTTATGAGTTTGAATATCCCTTTCGTATCTTTCGCCTATCTTTTTCAAATCAATACATTTTCAAAATTTGAGTTAAAACTTTATCTAATTTCATCCAGCGTCCAATTTAACACCAAATACAACTGTCTTGTGTGAGATAATTAACTATAACTGAAATCTAAATTAGAATTAAAGGAAATATTTCCTAATTATAAAGTAAAGTAAAAAATAGTTTTCTTTTCAGTTTTAATTGTATTAGGAATATTTGAAATGGTATGACAATAGGGGATCAAGAAGTTTAGAAAAGCTACTAAGCATTTAGTTTAGGTAATAGTTCATTCACTAGAAAGTTTAATGTTTGATATTATAGGTATTTGTTTTAAGGTCATTTTTTTTTAATTTTTTTTTATCAACATTTAATCGACTTCAGTCAGAAATCCTGTCAAAATAATAAATGTTTTTGATATAAGTCTTAAATTATTCATTGGAATTCGTTGTTTTGAATGATTACAACACCTTATAAATTTCATGCATCCAAAGCGCTCTTCTGGATTTGGATTTGTCTTCATCAGGTGCGCGCAATGCCAAATATATGAAAGCCAGGGATGTATAGATATGTCCAAACGTTATGGGTTTGATAACTAAAATGGATCTAAAAGAATTCAGCTAAGTTCAACTTTGTCTGACGGAGTTGGAACCTTATTTTCGAATCAATTTCTAAATTGATCAACTGTAATTTTTTAGAAAAAAATCTTATAATCATGTCAGTACCGAAGCACTGACTACTGAGCTGATGATACCCTCGAGGACTAACAGTCCGCCAACAGTAGTGTTGACCAAGTGCTAGTAAATGTGAGCAACACCTAATAAATCGCGTGCATACGAATCGCTTTTCTGTATTTTCCTTCATCATGAAGGCTCCATATGAACCAAACATTCAAAAGGTAGGGATGCATATATACGTAGCGCTTTATGAGCAAAAAGAACCTAAACGAACAACCAAAACTGTCAGCAAACAATAGGATAATCTAAGAAATTGTTTTACATTGATTCTTCATAATTAAAAAAAAATATGTATCCTACAATTTCTTTTGTCGTAAGCACTTTACTATACTGTAAAATCAAGTTAATTGGCGAATATTTCACAACTTAGCAGGAAAAATTTTAAAAACATAGATAAAAACTTACACAAATATAAAATAAAACAATCAAATACGACAATAGAGAATAACTCACCAGCAGAAACAGGTAGTAATCCAATACATAAAGATATCAAAAGCACGTAGAGGAAAGTTTTCCTGTCCATGATATGCTTCTAATGTTTTTATGAGAACATGTTGGTTGTGATCTGCATGCTCATATTACTAAAATTTATAGAAACATTATTACCTTTTAATCATCAGCTATGCAAGACTAATTACCTATAAGTATTTGTTATCATCTGAAAATTCAATAATAATGCATTATGTATCACCAATGAAACACTATACAATAATGATATGAACAAAAAGCCAAGTTGTGAAGATATCAAAACCCCAGAAAATGCGTTCATTGGAAACTGAAAATTCGAAATTTTAAGATTTAAGTAACTCACCAGAAAGATTGGTTATATAAACATTATAAAGAAGATACAATGGATAAGCGTTGGTTCGTTAAAAGATACCATGAACAAGGAGGGTAAATGGTATATATTAATGACCCAACGCTTATCCATTGTGTCTTATATTTAACTATTGTTGAGACGTCTTTTCAAAATAACTATTCTTTCATTAACTAGGCCCTTTTATCAGTAACCACCTAAAAATTGTGATAAATGATTCACAATAAACAACCTTTTATTTCTTCTCAGGAAATGCTTGTACCAAGTCAGGAATATGACAGTTGTTTTTCAGTCGTTCCATTGGTTGATATAATGGAGCGTTTGGTTTTGTCATGTTATATGGACTTCCCCTTTTTGAATTCAACTTTGAGTTCGTTATTGTTTGTTAATACCTTTTTTATTAGAACAATAGAGGTAAGGAATTCAAATCATGATAAAAATATAAAAACAAATTCGTGTGCTTTTTTAATATACTGTCCCCGAAATTATTATGATACTGAATATTATCCGTCATATACAAAATAAGTCTTGTTCGCAATTATTTCTAAATAAATATACGATGTATTAGTATGTTACCGAATTTCAAGGAAGAAATCTAGTTAGAGCCACATCACAATTTACATTCTAAGTAATTTGAAAATATGCATTTGTAAAGATATATAGTAAAACAGATAAAATCACTCTTAATTTAAAAAAATAAAAATACTATGGACAAATTGTATACTATCATTTAATTTTGAAATACGTGTAAAAGCCAATTATGTACAACAACAAAAACCCGAAATAATCATTTCTCATTGCAAAAGTGTCAACAGTAACACACAAAATAAGATAAAACGGAAAATCAAAAGAAAATGGGCAGAAGAAGAGAAAGGGAGTATGATCGATCTTAAATTGAAACATCTTTACTTCCAACGTCAAAACTGCAAGTCATTCATCTATACCTCGCGGCTACGTACTTATAGTATACGAATTAGTTTAAACATACTGTATTTGCTAAATCTAAACAAAATGGATGAGACACAAGTAAATTATACTTATGAAGTCTTCTCCGTAATACAATATGAGTATATATATAATAATATTATGAGCATGCATGTTAAATGAACAAATTCATTAAATATTTTAACTATATGTATTACTATAAATAAAAAGAAGAAAAGAAGAAGAAGCAAAGATTGAGAAATCATAGTTTTTTTGGGACGATGACTTAGGTTTTGATGATATTGATGGTCCGTGCCAGTATCAATAAAACTTTATTAGGTACTAGAAATCTGTTTGACTTTTTAATAAAATCTTGAACATGTTTGAAAATTAAGAGCTTCTATTCATTCGAAAGTTCAAAGTCTCCACAAATGAACAGTTTAGTATCTTAAACACAGTTTTCGGTAAACCAATTAAGATTGTTGAGTAAAGTTTCTCTACATGAAGTGTATTTTGGGCAAACGAAAAAGAAATGATGAACATCCTCATTATCATATCCACACGGACAGGGAGGATCAATATAATCCTAGCTTTGAAAAGGTCATAGTTTAAAAATGAAGCGGAGCATTGCAATTGAGTTAAATTATATTCACATTCCACGGACCGTACAGATAATACGTTGCAACTTTACTCTGGACACTATCAGGTTTCAATTCTTTCTTAGATTTAGATATAAGAGTCGATGTTGCGCATTTTTAATCACGCTTATTTCATTCTCGTATTGTGGATGGAATACAAAATTCAGTAGTAAGGGAAAGTTTATCAATTGGAACAATGATATTTCGACCGTTCGCAACAGATAGTTGGTTGTACTTTAAACACAAGGGGAACAAGATTACACAGGTTGTAAGGTGCATGTTTTTGATTCATAATATACAACATCTGTAATTTTCTTCTTCTTCGTCTTTCGTACTTTATAAAGTAGACCTCTTAATTACAACCAATTAGTATCTTAGCGGTTTCGTTGATGTGTTTAGTATCAGTAATGTATAACAGACTTCAAGCAGGTGGTTCGATTCCCAGTGACGACAAATAAAAATTACAAACCATTAGTGAACAGAAATCAGTAAATTAAACAATTGAAACTTAATGAAATTAGGCACAAAAGGAAGTAAGTGAATATAATTTGGTGAGCTTATTTCACCGACAGATTTAGGAAGTGCTGATTCCAGAAGAGGACACCTAGGTAAATGAATAGACTGGCGTCATGGCAATGGTTTGAATATGTAACTGACATCGGAAAAATTGATAATAGACGTAAGTGACATCGGAATGATTGGTGAAAGATGTAACTGAGATCGGAATGATTGGCAATAGAGGTAAGTGACATCGGAAAGAATGGTGAAAGAGGTAACTGACATCAGAAAGATCGGAAATCGAGGCACCTGCCATAAAAAAATAAGATTGGTCAAACAGTCGTAACTGTTTCAGACTGATTGGTGAAAGAGGTCACTGACATAAAAAAAAATGGTTTCCTCTGAAATCAGAAAGATGGAAAATAGAAGCAACGGACTTCAGAAAGATTTGTTATTTTGGTAACCGCCCTCAGAGATACTAATAATGGTTATAAAGGTGACAGACATCTGAAATATTGGTGAAAATAGGTAACTGACATCAGAAAGATTGTTTATAGAAATTTTTCATTCGAAAATATATGTAATTGAGGTGGCAAGCATCAGAAATATTGGTGACATAGGTGACTGACATCAGAAAGACTGGTAATTTAGGGGAATGACATCAGAAAGATTGGTAATAGAAGTGTTGCCATTCAAAAATATTGGTAATTGAGGTTACATACATCATTAACATTGGTGAAATAGGTGCCTGACACCAGAACGATTGATAATGTATGTAACTGACACTAGAAAGATTGGTAATTTGTGTAACTGACATCAGAAAGATTTGTAATTCATGTAACTGACATCAGAAAAGATACTAGTACATATGTTGTTTTGTCTCATATTCCTAATGTAATGATTCAAATTAAATGCAAGTATGGTAATTTGAAAGCTTGTATTAAAATACATAATAAAATGTTTATTGAAATTTTTCTTAGATTTAGTTGATTGTTGATACATTTGTGACATTAAAAGAATTTTTTAGAGTAAAATTTGAATGTTCTATGACCAAATTTTAATTTAACATATTTACGTTTAATTTTACATATTTACGAGCATTGTTTGATTTAGGGAGCTACCATTTGATTTTTATGGGGGGGGCTAGGATGAAAAATTTTGTCCTGCTTTTTTTATTTAGTTGTAATCTCTGTCCTGCCTTTTTATTTTTTACTCTATTCGGTCCTGCCTTTTTGTTTACTAGTTTATCCTGAATTTTTTTTACACAGATTGTCATCCTGCCTTTTTTTTACCAAGTTGCTCATCCTGCCTTTTTTTTTTACTCAAAACTCCTGTCCTGCCTATTTTTTTCAAATTTCATCCTAGCCCCCTAAAATCAAATGGTAGCTCCCTTAGATGATCATTCTACAATGTTATTTACGAAAAATCAGGTCTTTTACCAGCTGTTTTAGATTAATATCATATACTAACTGCTTTACAAAATTTTGTCAATTACAAACTGCTTTGTTTTAGTTAGTGATCTAAAAGTTACAATTTCAAACGTTGGTATGCACTTTCACCATCGAGACTGAATGCACGGTAACTATTATTTCATGCTATGTCAATGGAATTCATAATTTCATGTAACTCTGTGAAAAAAATCATAGCATATGTACTAATATATCAGTTACAACTTGATATTTCTCACTTCAAACTTGACATTTCTCAGTTCCTAATCAATATTTATCACTTTCAAATTGGAACGGAAAAATGTTAATATGGAAATTAAAATTTAAGGTAAGAACCGAAAAATGCCAACTTGGAAGTGCGAAATGTAAACAAGAAACTAGGAAATGTCAAGTTAGAAGTGAGCATTTTTAAGTTAGAAGTAAAATATAGCAAACTGGAAGTGAGCATTTTTAAGTTAGAAGTAAAATATGGCAAATTAGAAGTGAGCATTTTTAAGTTAGAAGTAAAATATGGCAAATTGGAAGTGAGCATTTTTAAGTTAGAAGTAAAATATGGCAAATTGGAAGTGAGCATTTTTAAGTTAGAAGTAAAATATGGCAAATTGGAAGTGAGAAATTTTAAGTTAGAAGTAAAATATGGCAAATTGGAAGTGAGCATTTTAAGTTAGAAGTAAAATATGGCAAATTGGAAGTGAGCATTTTTAAGTTAGAAGTAAAATATGGCAAATTGGAAGTGAGCATTTTTAAGTTAGAAGTAAAATATGGCAAATTGGAAGTGAGAAATTTTAAGTTAGAAGTAAAATATGGCAAATTGGAAGTGAGAAATTTTAATAATACTATGTGCCTACTAGTCTTTCGTACATATATGAATAAATGCATTTAGGAGCCTGTTGTTCAGTGGTTGTCGTTTGTTGGTGTGGTTCATAAGAGTTTCTCGTTTCTCGTTTTTTATATAGATTAGACCGTTGGTTTTCCTGTTTGAACTGTTTTACTCTAGTCTTTTTGGGGCCCTTTATAGCATGCTGTTCGGTGTGAGCCAAGGCACCGTATTGAAGGCCGTACTTTGACCTATAATTGTTTACATTGTAACTTGGATGGATAGTTGTCTCATTGGCACTCATACCACATCTTCTTATTTATATTTAGACACATTTTGTACAATTCAATGCACAGAATATTCACAACCAACAAAATATTACAATATTCTCAATTTCATAGAATAAAATGGTTGTAAAATAGATATGTCTGTGACGACTAATAAACCAGTTCATCAGACATGTACTACTCTCCGTTACTAACACTTTATTGAAGATATGAGCGCTCTTAACAAAATAGCTAACTTCTATTAGTAAGTTTTGAATGCTATAACTCGTTTACATGAACTAACAGTACACCAGTTAAACAAGATGAAAAATATGTTTTGTTTAACTCCCTTTTGTTCTCTCTAAACTGTGACATCTACGTCGTTTGGTCTCTGATGGAAAGTTGTCTCACTGGCAATCATACAACATCTTATTTTTATATACTCTGAAGGATCCCATTTTTCTTCATTGATGATGCATGAACAACGGATATTTTTCAAAACATATTTTAATAATTCTATCGATGTTATTAAAAGAGCATTTGAAAAACTACCGATCGAATAACAGTTTAAGTTGTGTGATTAACAACAACAGAACACAGACAATGGTATCGAGACAAAATTTCACGCAAATAAAATCTATGACGCTGATAAACCAGTATTCATCATTTATTTACACTCTGGGTTTCGATGTCAATACATGATTGAAGATGTGTTCACTCTGGCGTCTATTAGTTTGTTTTTGCATGTTTTAGCTACCATAAAATTGAGAATGGAAACGGGGAATGCACACTAGACACTTGTGATAAAAAATTGAAAACGAAAATCGTTATCTCTTTCAAAAATTTTCTCTAAAGCTGTCATATCCTGATGAAGCCATTTGTCGTTAAAATTAATAACGTTAGACTTAAATCATCTGTAAACATATTGTAATTTAGTTCTATTAATCTAAAATACGCAGTTGAAAAACATCCGATCCAATAGGATTGATTGATTGATTGGTGCATAACCACAGGCACTTGTCTCAGAAAAAAAAATCCTATATACCTTAATATAACACAAGGTACTTAACTAAATTTTTTGAAAAACGTCACCCAGTCCCGAATTTCCGTTATTTTTCGATTTCTCGGTTGTCAAACCTACTTAAACTTATTATGCCGTAAATCTAAATTGATTTATCTACACAATGGCATATGACACGTCTACCATTGTGGTCGGGATCTTTCGTAGCAGGCCTCAGAAGTCGGTCAACGTGATTTTTTTTTTGCATACCGCTCAAGACTTGGCAACACAGAGTCCGCAGGTAATGATATACCGGTTTCTCATTGGTCAATCGTCTGGCTAAAAATAAATGTGGGAAGTTTTGGTCAATTTATAACTCAACATTAGTGTCTACATGTCTAACGTTGTGCACACGTGTGTTTCATAACAAAATGAATGTCAAACAGCTTATAGCATTGAATGAGGTAAAACATGGCCATAACCTTTTGCTTTTTTTTTAATAATTTTTATAATAAATCAATCACTGCGGACTCGGTGTTGCCAAGTCTTGAGCGGTATGCAAAAATAAAACCATGTTGACCGACTTCTGAGGCCTGCTACGAATGATCCCGACCACAATGGTAGTCGTGTCATATACGGTATCCGGTCGTTCCGTCCCCAAACCGATCCGGCCCCAAGTCGATCCGGCCCAAAGTCGATCCGTCCCAAGTCGATCCGGCCCACGTCGATCCGGCCCAAAGTCGATCCGGCCCCATAATAAAATATGAATAAACTATATTGACTTTGGAGGATTTTGTGACAAATTTTAACAGTATAAATGGAATTTGCAAAAAAGTATCGATGATGGATGACAACAGGTAAGTGAAGTATTGGTGTACCAGTCAAAGAATTATTTTAAATCGATACGAAACTGAGTGTAATTGTGTCTGTTTGTATAGCAGCTTCAACATATTAATATGAAGTTGTTTTCCATGATAACTTTGAATGTCATGGCGATTTTTATTTTATTTAATTCACACACAGAATAGCTAAAATATTTACAGTCCAATGGAACCTATAAAATTTAACTCATCATATATAATGACTTGTTTAATCAAATCATTAGTCTATAATTGGTTTGTTTATTCAACAATTGTCTGATAATTGTGAACTGAGATAATGCCACTCGTAATCACTTAATTCAATCAAATCCTGATTGATTAAAGTTACGTAATCAACAAGGTCTTTATAGTTTGATCTTTTGTTTGGTGTTATGTGTTATAATAATTAAATGTATTTTTGTTTTCAGGTAACATCAGAGGCTTCTATAACACATGTTGTTTTTTTGTAATATCGAATATAGTTAATATATTTATAATATATTAGTTGACAATATTTTGAATAGTTCTGTGTAGATAAAAAAACAAGTTATATGAGTATCCATTATTCTTTATTGCAAGATAATAACAAAATAATTACACTGAATGCACATTTTCACTCTCTAAAATATAATATCAGTACTACTATAATATAACAATAAACTCGTACACACTAACAAACACACTATCTCTGACACTCACATAAATATATATATAACTTTTAAATCATTTACACTAACAGTTACACTGTCACTTACATAATATAAAAGGGGTCACACTTGCAGCACTACAATAACATATACAGTAACTATCATACGCAGTACATATATAATATATAGAACAACTAACAGCACTATAATTGTTCAATTTGATTAGCTCGCCAAGAACAAACGCACTATATAAATTTAAACATAGAGAATACTCATTAAGCATTTAATAAATAAATGTTATATAAACATATAGATTGTAGCCACATATGAACTAACATAATACAAGTCATACAGTTCACTCAATGTTAATTAAATCAGTCGCTGTCTGTGTCTTCTGGTTCTGGGTCTGGCACAGGAATGTCGTACATGTGTCCGACGGTACCGTCTTGAAGTTGCTCCCAAAGTGAAGAGAGGCGTCCCTGTGACCGTTGATACTTGGTGCGTTGCCAACGGGCAAGACTCTGTTCATCTACCAGACGCACTTGTCTCGAAACAGTCTTGGCTTCCTTGATGAGCGTTGGAACCATCTTGTAGAAGTGGAGCTTGTTTCCATTTGCTTTCCCGTTGAACCTACGATGCCAACCTGTTAAAAATTAAAAGCAAATGTTGAGTACATATTACAGAAAAGAATCAATATAGCAGATGACAATATTTAATAACAGTTTCGTATCATTTATTTTATTGTAGTATTTATCAGACTGTAAGAAGTTCAATAATTGCTTACTTCCATGCTCTTCATTTAATTCGGTTGAATATTTGTCTTATCGGTAAAAATACCAACTCTACTTTTTTGTAAATGATATATAAAAAAATAAATACCTTCATCATCATTTTTTCTTTTCAAAAAGTGATAAAATGTTGCAATGTTATCAAGTTCACTAATTATTTTGAACAGTTAAAGACTTATAAAAACATTCAAAAAGTTATAAAAAACACCTATTGTTATTATATAAACATCTATTGAAATATTTTTGTTGGCGTTCAAGGAATAGGTAACATATAAAATGTTGGCATTCGAGGAAGACACCCTTGTTTTATACTCATCTAAAGAAAATATTTGTCAAAGGCCATTTCTTTTTACCGTACACCTTTTACATTATAATAAAATTCATAAACATTTATTTATTACAATTAATATATATCTTTATTTTTATTCCTTATAAATATTTTTTTTTATTGGGGCCGGATCGACTTTAAATATGGGCCGGATCGACGTTGGGCCGGATCGACGTGGGACGGATCGACTTGGGCCGGATCGACGTGGGGCCGGATCGACATGAAACCTCATATACCATTGTGTAGATAAATCAATTTAGATTTACGGCATAAAAAGTTTAAGTAGGTTTGACAACCGAGAAATCGAAAAATAACGGAAATTCGGGACTGGGTGACATTTTTCAAAAAATTTAGTTAAGTAAAATTGAGAATGGAAATGGGGAATGTGTCAAAGAGACAACAACCCGACCACAGAACAGACAACAACAGAAGGTCACCAATAGGTCTTCAATGCAGCGAGAAATTCCCGCACCCGGAGGCGTCCTTAAGCTGGCCCCTAAACAAATATATATACTAGTTCAGTGATAATGGACGTCATACTAAACTCCAAATTATACACAAGAAACTAAAAGTAAAAATAATACAAGACTAACAAAGGCCAGAGGCTCCTGACTTGGGACAGGCGCAAAAATGCGGCGGGGTTAAACATGTTTATGAGATCTCAACCTCCCCTATACCTCTAGCCAATGTAGAAAAGTAAACGCATAACAATACGCACATTAAAAGTCAGTTAAAGAGAAGTCCGAGTCCGATGTCAGAAGATGTAACAAAAGAAAATAAACATAATGACAATAATACATAAATAACAACAGACTACTAGCAGTTAACTGACATGCCAGCTCCAGACCTCAATTAAACTGATTGAAAGATTATGTCTTCATCATATGAATATCAGGCACAATCCCTCCCGTTAGGGTTTAGTATCATACCATCATAAAATATATGAGAAGAGCATAACCCGTGTCATGCCAACAACTGGTTTTAAATAAATGTGTTTAGTTCCGATGCAAAGACCCTATAAGTGAATCAATATTAAAGCCAAAATATGCAATATTTAATGACCTGACAACAGTATCGTAACTATATCCCTTCTTAATAAGTCTATTTAAAGGTTTTGTTAGCTTCTGAGGTGAATACTGACATTTTAGTGCTTTATAAAGAATATTGCCATAAAAGATTGGATGTGAAATACCTGAACGTATAAGAAGTCTGCATGTTGAGCTATATTTACGAATGATGTCCTTGTACCGATGATAAAATTTAGTAAATGTTTTGACTAGTTTGTGATATCGAAAACCCTGGTGTAATAATTTTCTGTAATACATAAATTTCTTTCGTTAAAATCTGAAACGTTGTTACATACACGAGCGAATCGTACAAGTTGAGATATATAAACACCGTAAGATGGTGACAAGGAACGTCACCATCTAAAATGGATAATTAACGATAGGAAATGAAAAATCATCTCTTTTATCATAAATTTTTGTATTAAGCTTTCCGTTAATGATATAGATATCAAGATCGAGGAAAGGGCAGTGGTCATTGTTAGTATTAGCTTTATTTAAAGTAAGTTCAACAGGATAAATTTCTTTAGTATACATACTGAAGTCGTCATTATTGAGAGCCAATATATCATCCAAATATCTAAAAGTATTATTAAATTTTTGTATCAGATGCTGTTTCGATGGGTCTTTGCTGATTTTAGTCATAAATTGTAACTCATAGCAATACAAAAACAGGTCCGCAATAAGTGGTGCACAGTTAGTCCCCATTGGAATTCCGATAACCTCCTTGTGTTATATTAAGGTATATAGGATTTTTTTTTCTGAGACAAGTGCCTGTGTGCATAACGCCTCTTTCAATCGTATTGGCTTTTTTATTGGTTGAGGAACCCAGAGTGCCCGGAGAGAACCACCGACATTCGGAAGGAAAATGGACAATCCTAGTCAATTAAGATTGGAGTCTAGCGCGCCTGCCTCGTGCGGGGTTCAAACTGAAAACCTCAGTGTTGACAGGCTAGTGATTCAGTAGTTGGACCACTCGGCCACCGAGGTCCCTTTAAAAAAGAAGATATGATACCAAGGTGACAGTCAAAACCATAGCATAAGTCGAGGGAAAAAAGAATACGCAATGGCCGTAAGAACAAAAGGGTCCAATGAGTCTGAATCACTCATCTGGATCAGGATTAAAAATGTATAATGGGTTCCACGGAACGCCGTGTCTCAAAGTGTAATGTTGACTGCAAAAACTAAGTACGTTTATCGGTAAACTACAGAAAAATAAGTTTTTCAAATGTGTTTTTTTTTCTCCAGATGTTTTTACTTGATAACGAAGAAGCTTCTGTCCAAGTTTCGTAGCATTCTGTGAAAGTTAGTAAACGATATTAATGCCGAAAACTTTACCCAAGACAATATCTTAATGTGAATTACATAAAACTGATTATCAGTAAAATAAAACATTAATATTAATATTTTTTAAAAGTCCATCTCCCGAAAAAAATTGTTCTTTCTCAGTTATCAAATTGATCCGCAATATTGATGAGTGGATAATTTGAAGAGGATCCGACAAAGCTGAAGACGCTATGCTATCTTGATGACAACAATGTGACAACGTACGGTCTGCACTAAGGTAAAAAAAAATAACCCCAACAACTTAGTTTTGAGTTAATTGATGGTGTTAGTCGGTTTTCAGCAATTTTGTAGATTTTGTATTGCTGATTATTTCTGCTTTATGAGGGTTTCTGTCTTTCTACTTAGTATTATAGTTAATACGATAGGCAAAATTATTAAAATGTGGAAAATTGTTATTTAAGGGAAACTTAACTATAAGGAGTCAGTTGATGGTGTCAGTGTGAAGACCTGTGATCAAGCACAACAGCAGATTGATGGTGTCAGTGTGAAGACCTGTGATCAAGCACAACAGCAGATTAATGGTGTCAGTGTGAAGACCTGTGATCAAGCACAACAGCAGATTTGTAAATGTATCTTGTCTAACATCGCCAAATTCATAAACCTTATATAGTGTTAAGCTGTTTATGTTTCGTATTGTGAAGTAAGCACAATATATAGATAGAATCATTAGCTTATAATTGTATGCGACTTTCTGCCCGATTGCGATCTTAATTTGGTGGTGGGTTCGTCGGGCAGGGTTAATACTTTTAACACCAGTATCTGTAATAATTGATTCGTGGGCGCTATTGTACTGGTTTGTGTACATATATTCTTACTGTAATTTTATCCTGCACATAGTTACTGTTGCTTACTAGTACTACACTACAAGAGATATTAAGTAAAAAACTTACAATATGTCAAAAAATGTTGTTGTAGACAATAGTTTTGAATGTAGCAGATGCATATTACGATGAGTAATGCCTCTAGTGTGAAGCTTGATGCCTAAATATTTACAAGGATTTGAATAGTTAGATTTTAATCCTTGATATTTGTAAATCCAAAACTATACAAACGTTGAAGAGCTGAAATAACCTATAAGGACCATGATCAAGGTGAAACCCTTTCCAACTGATTTTAAAGGGTGTTCTCGTGTTGTGTTGTTACACCACTGTCCAAGGAAAAGAGGGTTGAGAAATCACAAACATAACAAATCCCACCTCATTCTCCATGTGTCTGTTCCAAGCCTGAAACGGGCAATCCAGTGATGTCGTTTGTTGAAGTCTCTCATATCTGTTTTTTGTTCATTAGTGTCAGAAATTAAACAACTAATTCAAAGTCCCATTGCTTTCTAATTGGAATTCTATATTGTTCAGCATTCATAACCATTTTAGCATATTACAATACGTTTAAATAAAGTGACAGTCAATTCATGTCAAAACAATACCTTAGCCTGGCTTGTGCTGAAAAATTTATACCTGTAATTGCATATAAGAGCGCACTGGTTATTTTTATTATTCAAAATAAACATTTAGCAGAGGGATATGTCCATAAAGGTGTCATTTTATACCAAAACTACAGAAAATAAAATGCTCCGCAGGGCGCAGCTTGATACGACCGCAGAGGTCGAACCCTGAATAGTTGGGGCAAGTATGGACACAACATTCAAGCTTGATACAGCTCTGAATTTGGATTGTGATTAAATATTTGACACAGCATAGGTTTCTGACACAGAATGAATGTGGTCTAAGAACTTAAAAATTTTAAATTGGACATTCACCTATTATGGTCCAATATCCAAAATCTAAATACATGGTTAGATTCAGCATATCAAAGAACCCCAAGAGTTCAATTTTGATGAAATCAAACAAAGTTTAATTTTGGACCCCCAAAATCAAAATCTAAATACATGATTTGGACCAACTTGAAAACTGGGCCCATAATCAAAATCTAAATACATGTTTAGATTCAGCATATCAAAAACCCTAAGAATTCAATTTTGTTAAAATCAAACTAAGTTTAATTTTGGACCCTTTGGACCTTAATGTAGACCAATTTGAAAACGGGATCAAAATTAAGAATCTAAATACAATTTTGTTTAGATTCGGCATATCAAAGAACCCCAATAATTCAATTTTGATGAAATCAAACAAAGTTTAATTTTGGACCCTTTGGACCTCAATGTGGACCAATTTAAAACGGGCCCAAAATCCAAAAACTTAATCACGGTTAGATTCAGCATATTAAAGAACCCCAAGAGTTCAAGAATAAAACCCCATTGAAATTGGTCAAGTAATAAGCAATTTATACAAAGTATCTTCTTTTGCACAATACTGTGCAATTGAATATTTCTTGCAATTGCGCAATACTGTACAATTGACAATTTCTTGCTATTGCGCAATATTGTGCTATTGGATATTTCTTGCTATTGCGCAATACTGTGCAATTGAAGATTTCTTGCTATTGCGCAATACTGTGCAATTGAAAATTTCTTGCTATTGCGCAATACTGTGCAATTGAAAATTTCTTGCTATTGCACAATACTTATTACATAATAATTTACACATCCTGTTTGGTGTGATTATATAATAATTTACACATCCTGTTTGGTGTGTATCTCCTGCCATATCATTATTATTTGCTTTTAAATATAAATCAGAAATAACCAACTTAAAATGGAAAATTTTAAAGAAAAAAAAAGGAAAATAAGGAAAAAAAAAAATCCCCCCCCCCCAAATTTTTTTAACCCCCTTATGATTCATCACCCCCAAACTCTATCCCAGCCTTCCCTTTGAGGTATGGTACCTTGCAGTACAATTTCAGAGAGATCCATACACTTGAACACAAGTTATTGTCTGAAACTAGAAAATGCTTATTTTGGCCCCTTTTGGCCCCTAATTCCTAAACGTTTCAGGCAATTACCCCAAACTCAATTCCAGCTTTCCTTTGTGATATGGAACCTTGTAGTACAATTTCAGAAAGATCCATACACTTACACACAAGTTATTGTCATGAAACTAGAAAAATGCTTGTTTTTTGCCCCTTTTTTTGCCCCTAATTCCTAAAATTTTGAGGCAATTACTCCCAAAAATCAATCCCAGCATTCCCTTTGTGATATGGAACATTGTGGTACAAAGTCAGAGAGATCCATACACTAACACACAAGTTATGTCTGGAAGTTACAAAAATGCTTATTTTTGGCCCCTTTTTGGCCCCTAATTCCTTAACTGTTGGTACCATAACCCCCAAAATCAATCCCAACCTTTCTTTTGTGATATTGAACCTTATGGTAAAATTTCATAGAGATCAATTCACTTAAACTAAAGTTAGAGTGCGAAAACCAATGCGTCTTCGGACGACGACGCCAACGTCATACCAATATACGACTGCAAAAACTTTTTGCGGTCGTATAAAAATGAACATATTTTGAAATTTACAGCTATGTCTATGAAACAGCTATGCCTCGGAAACAGTAAAATAGATAGGTTTTCGATATGAGGTAATTTGAGTGTAAGTCATTCCCCTTGGCCGCCATTTTGGAGGTCTGAAATGGACCAAAAAGCAATACTTCAGAACAAGGATTTGTATAGTTCTTACTATACAAATCCTTGTTCAGAACAGCCGTTGTCAGTGCTTAAAAGTAACACTTATGTCATATACTGTGATATGTGTGGCAGGCAAGACATTAGTCACTATTAAATGTATGTATGAAGACATCATATAAATGACGACTTTCGAATTTGTGCACTTTCCCATAAATTTCCTATTTCACAATCCTTATGTTATAACGTCCCAGTAAGAACCGATTGCTCGATGACATTGTTTATGCAGATTGACCTTGAGTCAACCAGTGCAACTCAAACATAATAAGTCACTCGAGATTGGTGTATAAAAAATAATTTAATGGAAATAATCAATATTCTATAACAATCATTCATAAACAAGATAAAAGCATGTCACAATAAGTCTCAATGAACAAAGTGTTTTACAAATAGGGTTGCAGTCTTTACATGAAAATACCATTGGAAGCTTATATAAGATATCCATCAATATAATTAGATTGTACACAATGCATCATAAAAGTCTTAAAACAGAAAATGACATACATAATCATGGCTAAAATTAATATTCCTTTAATAGTAACTTCTAAAAATTAATTGACAGCTAATCACCTCAAGACAATACAACATCTTTATACATAATTTAAAAGCAATGTAAGGGAGGTAATCCAATTTTTTTTTAATACTTTAAATGAATTTGGATTACCTCCCTTACACTGCTTTTAAATTGTCCATTAACCAGGAAAGCCTTGTTTTACCCCCTTTTTGCCCCTAATTCCTCAACGGTTTGAGCCATAACCCCCCAAAGTCAATCCTAACCATCCCTTTGTGATATGGAACCTTGTGGTACAATATCGGAGAGATCCATACACTAACACACAAGTTATTGTCTGGAAGTTACAAAAATACTTATTTTTGGCCCCTTTTTGGCCCCTAATTCCTTAACTGTTGGTACCATAACCCCCAAAATCAATCCCAACCTTCCTGTTGTGGTATTGAACCTTATGGTAAAATTTCATAGAGATCCATTCACTTAAACTAAAGTTATTGTGCAAAAACCAATGTGTCTTCGGACGACGACGACGACGCCAACGTCATACCAATATATGACCGCTTTTTGCGGTCGTATAATTACCACATATCGCGGTAATCATCTGCTACTGAAATAATGAGCTGTCATTGGTGTTTTAAAATATAGTATAAAAAACATTTTCACATACAAAATATGTGCCCTAATATCTGGATATAAGTGTTGGACTGGAACAAAATTCTGATAAAATTTTCAAATCAAATTACATGTGTCAAATATTTTTAATGACCTGTGGATATCAACAACCATAAATAGGATAAGAGCATACTAGTGATATGTGAAAATGTTCTGATTTGTAAAAAGTAAAATAACAAAAATAATGAACTCCAAGGAAAATTCAAAACGGAAAGTCCTTTATCAAATGGCAAAATCAAAAACTCAAACACATCAAAGGAATGGAAAACAACTGTCATATTCCTGACTTGGTACAGACATTTCCTTGTGTAGAAAGTGGTGGATTAAACCTGGTTTTATAGCTAGCCAAACCTCTCACTTGTATGACAGTCCAATATAAACAGACTAATTAAAAAAACAATGGACCTATCCATTCAATATAATTGAACATTATACCAAATATCAAAGGATTCTTTTGATAAAGTAGAACTATTAACTAATACAAAAATTAGCAATTTATAATATCAAAATATTAGCTAAAATTTCCATCTTTTTATTATCTGATCTATGAAGAGATAATATATAAAAGTCTCAGGATATAAAAATGTTATTGACACAATCACCCATTCAAGAACATACAAAGTTTGAATGATATAAACTCTTAATCAAGTGGTAATAAGAGACATACGGACCAGCAAAAAAAGTTATGAATTGGACCTATGTATTGGACCTACCAGACATTCATATCACATGTATAAGTTGAAATGTTTGATTAACTGTACTTTTCCTTATTGAGATTTTATTTTGATAAACTGGAGATTATCTCCTTTGAACCATATTGCATCAACTACTAAAAATGTATAATACATCTGATACTTATGTTAAGTGTAAATCATTCATATTTTATGTGGTTTCTCAACACATCTGTATTAAGTAATTGAAGACAAATAACATATCAATCATAGATATTTAAGCTGTCAACATTAATTACACACCAAAGTTTTGACTCATTTAGATAAAACTGATATTTCAAGAACATACAAAATTTGGATGATATCAATTAAGCTTCATTAAAATTTCATATCACTATTTGATAAACATACAAAGGCATGTATACAATTGCAATTTTACATGTTGTGATAATGCATGTGCTTAAATTTCTGTCTTTTTGGGCTTAGTTATATGACATCAATATAGCTTCATTAAAGTTTTAAAGCACTCTTACAAACTCAGTTAACTTTTTTTAAGAGAAAATTTTTCAGTTTGTTTCATATTTATCATTATTATATAGTATTGACGTAAATCAAGCTGTCAGTTATTTTTGTGTCATGTTTTGTTCATGTTTTGGGCCTTAGAACAGACAGTTAAATATTAACGATGTTTCATTGTTCATGTTTAAAGGCCTTGTACAATGCATCAATTGGACAATAAAGTGCTCACATAGTTAAATTTTGTGGTTTAACTCCTGCTGCAAATAAAGAGGAAATTAGAGCCTCAAGGAAATATTTACCATAGTTTTAATACCAAACATGTGCAAATGCTCATGATTACCATTTGATATTGCAAGGTCAGGAAGAAGTAGGGGTTCAACTGAATTATTGTCTTCCAATGAATAAATAAAGTGTTCCTTTACTTGGATTCAATTATTTTCGTGGATAAAGGAATGATTGTAGTTTTGTTGATATTTTATTTTTTATGGTTTTGGCAAAATTTGCATATAAGCCTATAGAAATAAACTCATCATAGATACCAGGATTGAGATTTTGTATTTGCGCAAGACGCACATTTTGTCTACAAAAGACTCATCAGTGACGCTCGAATCAAAAAAAGTTACAAAGGCCACATAAAGTATGAAGTTGAAGAGCATTGAGGACCAAAAATTCCTAAAAGTTTTGCCAAATACAGCTAAAGAAAGTTTGTCCTTGGTTGAACAAATAAATTCATTGTTCATCTATACCCACAAAATCCACGAATAATAATGAATCCACAGTATACAGTCAGAGATATAACTCTATAGGATTATTACAGAAAATAACTTGCGTGTGTTATTACAGATACTTTCATGAGTTGTCTACTCTTTATTCCTTAAATTTTCTAAATCTGTAATAACATGTTTGTTATTTGTAAAATTATTTCATTTATAGTGGCCTCTAGGGATCTCTTGAGACATTGCGCAGAAACTAAATGCATAGCCTTATTAACTAATTTTTTAATTAAATTAATACATTTTTGATTAACCATGGCCGTGGTAAATCAATGAGACAAGGCTATTAAGGGATAAACTTAGCTGTGATAACAAGGCTCAGTTATTAAAGGAATTTAACTTATTATATAAGACACTTGGGAATTACTGAGAAACTTGCGCAGAACCTCATTACATGCTCTGGTCATTATTTCTTACAATAAATTAAAATACATTGTAATTAAGTATAATGTATGTCTGAGCAAATGCTTTGAAGTGATATAGAGAAGCTGTGATAACACCCTTTAGTTATTACAGGCATATTTTTTCTGTAATAACATATAGGTGTACTATGCAAAATTGGCAAACTATGAACTGTTATATCTTTCAATAGTTAAGTATACATATAGACAAAAGTAATATCAATTGAACTTTTATACATTTTAACTAAACTAATGATGTATATTGTCCCTTTGAAACATATAACATACATAAGTTATCACAGTTCTTTGATTTTTTAGTCCACAATAACAAATGTATGTTATTTTTCTGTAATAACCCTAAAGAGTTGTATCCCTGACTGGTATATGATTTTAGAATACCAGAAAAATGTAAATCATGATGAGATATCATGCACAAAGTTAGTTTGTAACACATATAAATGACTCCTCACTAAGTGCCTCTTTAAAGACTATCAACAGCTACAGAGAGGTTGAACAAAATAAATGATGAAACAGATCTTATATCAGAGACTTTACCATATATAGATTTTATGTACACAAGCTCATCTACACAAATAGTGCAATAAAACTTGAATGAAGCTATTATTGATATCATATAATAATGAAAGGCATTTTTTTCTCATCAAAAGAAAAGTAAATAGAGTGAAAAGACAGCAATCGATGTAAAAATAGTTGCATCAGATGACTACATTAGAAAATGTCATTACCCAAATATTATAAGTGTAAGAACCTACACGAAGAAGGTCAAATCTTGAAGTGAAAATAGGCATATATGTTTGTGTTGCATTGGAAGACGATCAATAGCGCACAGATTCATTCCTATTAGCGAAGCTTAACTTCTACTGAAAATACCAAACTTTGTTATTATATGGTATTGCTCCAACTGTAGAATTACAACACTCGCTCTCTTCTCTCAAATATGGCCAATAACACAGAAAGCTTAAAAAAATTTAAATATACTATATTGTGGATTCATTTATTTTCGTGGGTATCAATTTTCGTGGATAGAGAAAAAAAGACGTTTTGTGGAATACGTAAATTCGTGGATCGCTGATTAAAAAAAAAAAAAAAAAAATCAGATACGCAATTCGTGGATTTCTTTTTGATTTGATCAATAATAAAACAAACAAAAAAGAAGGAATTCATTAAAAAAGTTTTGAATTGTCAAAATCCTCCCTTGGTCATTCTAGGTTTAAGTGTTCATTGAAAACTTCTATTACAATAGACGTATTTGCACTTATATGCAAATTTGTCCGCCATTACGTAAAATCACACAGGTTCCCGTAAACTTTGACATCATAATTCAAAACATTTGACGTCACAATTAAAAAGTAATAGTTGCCTGACATCAAAAGGTGATTCGGAGTAGATCTAAGGTCATCCGGAGGCAAAATATAGCTAAATACCAAACGTGTAAATACGTTTATATTGGACAGAAACAACTAATTATTTGTTTGTTCTACAATTTATATATTCTTGACTGAATTTTATAAAGGCATTCAAAACTCTATGATTGGAAGCTCATTTCCCTTATCACGATATAATAAACAGTCATATAAGTAAAAGGTGTGAAAATAAAAGTTCCTGTCATAAACAATATTACCTACGGGGAATATCCCCGTACTTAATCCTATAGATTTTTAATCACCAGTAAACCAAACTATGACACAGTAATTAACAACTTGCAGTTATTTTCCATGAACAGTTTTAATCAATTTTAAAAAGTAAATTATCACTGATATTCAATATATTTATCATTGATTTAATTAAAATACTTGTATCTTCTTTCAATAAAAACATGTGTTATGTTACAATGTTTATCGCTAGTCAACACTATACTAGAACTGCATAACATAACCGGAAATAAACATCCGACTCCATACACATTTCTCGGGATTATTCTTCGTTGAATTCTTAAATTTGTGGTTCGCTGTGACCCACGAAACCCACGAAAATTGGTATACCACGAATAAAAATGAATCCACAGTAATATCACATGCTTGCAATGTTCGGTGAAAAATGATATTCCTTTCTATGTATCATATCAAATGCCAAGTGCACACGGTCATTGTGACCTTTTTTTCAATATAAATCTGACTTTTCTGGATCTATTTGAATATTAAATTCAAAACTCCGGTAAATAATCCATATTTTCCTGAGTAGTATAATATTCCCCCATATTTAGTTGATATCAGGATTCCATGTTAAATTCTCTGTTTAAACTGTCTAAATCGTTTCTATCACAAACTTCATACAAATCAGGTCGTCCCATAAGTGAAACTGCCATTCTCAATGTTCCCCAAATATTTTTTGACATTACTAACTGAGGGTCTTTCAATCCATGACTCTTTCTCTGCATATTCAAAGCTGTCAAGAAATGTTCAACTGCTTCTCTGAAATAACAATATCAAGATTAGTTAAAGGCATAAAAGAACTTATTTAAGGAATATTTGTTTCTGTCTATGATGAAATAACATCAAAAATGTGATGCATACTGAATAACTTGTGTAGCAGTGATCGGGAAGGTCGAGCGCCATGCGCCATTTGCGCATATGGATCAGAAATGCTGCATAGAGTGGAAAATGTAAGCGCCAGTGTGGCGTTTCGTATCTGTATCTAAACGTTTAGATGTCGTAAAATGGATTTCCGATCGTGTTTCATGTCGCCATATTTTTGTACAAAACTGTGTTGTGTTCCCTCCAATGACATGAGCACCACATATATATTTTTGGGGACGTTTCGGGCGTTTTCCTTCATGTTAAGGATAGCAATGTGCGGTATATCTGATTACCAAAAAACATAATTAACCATCATCCATGATCTAAATTTTCAAAGTAAACAACTTTAATTATGTGAAAGTTGGCTAGTACAGTTGAGAAATTTTCTCAAATTATAATCTTTAAAGTAAACTTGCTATAATTTTGATTGAAAAACCCAAAGGCCTTTTTTTAAAATAGTATTTGTCTCCATAAAAGGCATTTAGCGAATAAAGTATGGCAGTCAACAAAAACCCAAATTTAATGTCAAAGGAACATAAACATGAACAAGGCGATGATACCACAGTATTAACAATGTTAATAAAGGTTCTCATAAATATAGCCCGGTCTGGGAGAAGTTATGGCCCTGGTTACTGTATGATGGCAGCAAAATGTACTGCAAATCTTACCAAAAATCATTTCAACTAACTTGGAATTTAATTGGTCTAGTTTTCTTACTAACTAAGATTCATTTCTTCTTTCTCCAATTTTGTGCAACAAAATCTAGGTCAGCTACTTTTAGTCTGCCATTGTCGTAGTTCTAGTAACTCAGTTTATTGTTTTGCCCAATATTAATACAGAGTAACAGTTATTACTTTTATCTTTTATTATGTTACTACTATGATTGTACTGTATGGTTTGATAATTAATATACATATATGTTCAAGTTTCATGTGTTCTCAAAAGAATGAAATTTAATCAAATATCATAGATTTTTCAATGATTACTAGTACAGATTTTATAAAATCAGTCTAGATCAAATGTCTATTCTTGATCTCAGCATTTCCTCATTAATGATTCTGTTCATTAAAGTGGTGTTGGTCTAGTCATATATTGCTCAGTTTTATAGTTTTTTATGATAAGTCATTAAAAGTTTAATTTCTGAGTGATGTTACATTTCATGAACTCACACGATGTCATTCTTAATCACATCAGAGACATATATTCTTTTGTATGTCTTTCGTCACATAAATCTTCATGAACTTAATTAACTTTTATTCACTGAAACTACAAAAGCACAGGAACAATATACATGATGTCAATTAAAATCATACAGGTTAGTACCTTTTTGCTGAAATATACAATTTCTTAAGTTTTGTTATAAACGAATGGCCCACTCATTTGACAATATGGCCCATCAATTCTAAAAATGGCCCATTGATTTTATTTTTTGGGGGCCTTGGGCCCATAGAAAAAAAATCCTTCCAGATCACTGGTGTAGTTGGTTATTTAAAAGTGTGCACCACATTTTTGATGTTATTTCTAATAGACAGAAAAAATATTACAGTCATTCCTTATAATTTAATTCTTAATTCCATTTTTAACCCTTTCGCCGACGAATCCTGGTTTACCAGGATTCACGCTTCAGACAGCTGACGATGAGTCCTGGTTTACTGGGATCAGAATACCTGTTTTATATTTCCCGCTGAAAAACATTGCAAACACAAGTTATATTTCTTTATTTAATACCCGGATGAAAGTGTAAACATGGCGCTTCCGATTGTTGAAAACCCTGTCAAAACCAGATGAAATTTACGGATTTTACTGGAATTTAAAATAAAAGGAACATTTTTTTTTAAAGTATTTGGAAGAATTGAAGCCAGACTAGTATACATTTTTGGCATAAAATGCCGTTTTATGTACAAAAACACTTGGAATGGACATTTTTCAGTGTAAGGAATTTGTAAAACCTCGTTAAAATTTTCAAACTTTTGGCGAAGTTTTGCCGTTTTGGGTTAAACAATTACGATTTTGGGTCATAAAGTCGAGTTTTGTGAATTTCATCTATTTAAATGACGAAAATTTGCAAATTTTGATTTTTTCTGACAAAAAATTTATCAAAACATTAACAAAACTGTGTCAATGGTGTAAGTGTATAAAATAAAGACATAAATAACTACAGACAAGTTTTTATTGATATTCAATATGAAGATCTCCCACTTGTGTCACAATAGCCAGGGAAGCCATCGTCTCAGAGTACCTTCTGTCAGGGCAGCTATTGGTGAAAGGGTTAAGGAGTAATCAAGAAAAAAAGACGTTGATGATGTCACGGTCACATGACAAAATTATGTCTATGAGCATCCAAAATTAAATTATAATGATGTAGATCTAGTTTTGTACTACACCAACATGCTGAGTTTGTATTCATAGTATTGGTCGACATGTATGAGGGCAAGTATATCATCTCACTTTAGCTCATTTGTCTATATTAATTAAAGCCAAGGGTTGACTGGAGTATAGATATATGGTCATTCCTTGGTTTTTTTTCATCCAGCAGTAAAACCCTTGCCATAGTAGGGATTTGTGGGATATAGAAATACCCAGCCATGTGTGGTCAGAATAGGGATGTTGAATGCGACACAACATGTAGAAAGAGTGCTACCCTCTCTTCATTAAAGAACCCTTGTAACAATTCTCTGAGGGGTCTGAAGGTGGCTTGTTGCAAGGCAAAATTTCTGTTCCTATCTGCATGCTTTTGTTTTCCAGTGGCAGTTTCCGCGTTTCATCATTGCTGACCCCTGCCTTGCAGAATCTACCTATTGTATTAATTGTTATTTGTTCACATCCTGAATAGCATGAAATTTTACGATTGGACATCAAGGAAACAACAATCCATCAATCAATTTCCACTTCTTTACAATATAAGATGTACTTGCAGAAGAGGTAGCACAAATAAAGTCTTAGGTTTGAAATGTCTTAAATGTGAATTTTCAATTATACCTCTTAATCTTTTTGCACGAAGAAATCAATTCAATATTATATGTACTTGCAGAAGAGGTAGCACAAACAAATTTTTGAAGTCTTCAGTTTGAAATGTCCTTAAGAAGAAATTTCTGTGTATTAAAATCAATATTAATGTAAGATTCACACCTAGACATCACATTATCTTTAACATTTAAGGTGATTTAGGAGTTTCAGGGATTTTCCTTAAGTAAGCAAAATTATCAATAGCATTTTAATTTTTTTATGTGAAGTTTTTTGTCCTATCACTGCAATATTTAGAACGTTTTCAGGAATTTCAATTCAAAGGAGAAGTCATAGATTGAAATTACAGACTATATACAAACCAATAAAAGAACAACATTCAAAAGTTGTTGTTGCAGTACAAGTTTAATCTTACAAAGGGCAATAACTCAGATAATTTTTCCTTTTAAGTGCAAAGATCATTCAGATTCTTAAAGGGGCATTAGCTGTCAAATTCAAGTTCACCGATTTGACTCAAATTCTTATATTCGACTTATAACATACTAAAACACATATCCAAATTATAAAAAGTCTAAAATAAACTATTGACAATGCATAGACTCTAATGTATATATCAGCATTTCGTGTGTATTTTAGTCTAGACGCCATCTAATTAACCGAGGTGACCTCTGAAGACTGCCGACGGTCATATAACCCGATATAAACATAGATATAAATAGATTGCTAACTAGTGCAATTGGATTTTTCTAGGTCTGTTTAATTTCATATTATATGTTAATAATTGTTTTTTTCGTTTTTCTAGATCGAACCAGTTAACCAAATGGTTAACCCTTGTTTCACTTTCAATACTTACATTCTTTTCCATTTAATAACTGAACACGCCTAGTTCATGCATAACCCATCTCTAGCTATAGTTATCAATTAAAGTTCACATGAATACGGATTTAATGAGGTTGTATTATTCACTTGCCATAATTCATTAGCGACGTTTCTTTGCTTAATTTGACAAAACTGAAACAAACTGGCTGTTAAAGCGAATTATGATTTCACTATTTCACTTTCATTAATGATTGAACAAAAAGAAAATCATATCTTATTTTTTTTTTATATCTCGTAGCTAATGCCCCTTTAAGACACCTTTTCCATAAAAATCCAGTAATGTGCATCTGAAACACTGCAGTCTGTGAAACAAAGCTCTTCTTCTGGAAAGTTTTTTTATTGTGCGTTTGTTTCTGTATTTTTTGTACTTTTTGTTATTTTGAATTCAATGCTATGCATAAAGCTTTTTAAATAAATATAACTCCAAAACATGCACTGAAAGTTATAATCTATAGACAAAAATTACAATGTTTGAAAATTACGAAGGCAG
The DNA here is from genome assembly GCA_017311375.1 of Mytilus coruscus. Taxonomy (NCBI): domain Eukaryota; kingdom Metazoa; phylum Mollusca; class Bivalvia; order Mytilida; family Mytilidae; genus Mytilus; species Mytilus coruscus. Next base: position 61,187,964 of record CM029607.1, on the reverse strand, counting down.
AAACAGTAGAAATGATGTTTATATGTAGTAAGAATGCTGCCATTTATGTGAAACTTGTAACAAAATGTAAATTTTGTTTGCCTCCATCATGGATTGTTTATAAAAATTATTGACATTCAACAGTTGTGCCAGGATTAATATAGTCATGGCCAGAGAATTCAAAATGTTCAGATATTAGCTTGGCCTTTGAGGGAGTATTTGGTTCTTTAAACAGAAATTAAGATTAAATCTGATTTCTAGAAGTATAATTATTATGGATGAGTAAAGTAATAAACTTTAGGACTAAACTCATTTATTGAGTCATTTATTGTTAGTCTTTGCTAAGCTCCAACAGAACTAACTGTAACTTTAGTGATAAGAGTATGGCATTATGCTAGGTCTTAACACAATATTTCTAGCATAATGCTGTCCATTCTGTAGCACATTGTAATTTTAATCTAATTTTTTAAGCCCCTCTGCCCTCCCATACATTTTATTCAAGCTCTCATGCTAAAATGTGATTGTGTTTATCCTGGTGAAATGTTTAACATAATAAACAAGAATGTGTCCATAGTACACGGATGCTCCACTCGCACTATCATTTTCTATATTCAGTGGACTGTGAAATTGGGGTCAAAACTCTAATTTGGCATTAAAATAAGAAAGAACATACCATAGGGAACGTGTTTACTAAGTTTCAAGTTGATTTGACTTCAACTTCATCAAAAACTACCTTGACCAAAAACTTTAACCTGAAGCGGGACAGATTGACGGACGGACAGACGGACGAACGAACGGAAGCACAGACCGAAAAAACATAAAGCCCCTAGGTGGGGCATAAAAATTGGTGCTTACTTGTGAGCTCCCAGATTTATACATGCTATTCCAAGATTATATCGCGACCGGATAAAACCTGGCGAAATGTGTAACGCATGATGGTAGGCCTCAACTGCTTCATCACTTCTATTTCCATTGGCCAAAGTAGCACCTAATTTATTCCACAACAAGGCATCCTGTAAAACAGTTATACAAATACTAGATAACTGTACAAGTTAAAAGAATGGGAGTTAATCATGAATAAATTCTGTGCGATATACGAAAAATACACTAGCTATCAATTAATCATAATATCGGATACATACAGTATATCAATACCTTAGAATTTAGTTATTATCTTATCATAAAGGACATTATGAAGAAAACAGTAACAGAAAGTCAAACTTTCTGAATGAAGATTTTTATCTATACCTTATACACTAAATCCAACTTGTTTTTTTATCTATTGTAGTTACCTAATACACTAGGTCTGACTTGCTTCTAAATTTGATTTAATTTGTCTAAACTCTGTCTGCTATGTACCTAAACTTGGTTTAAATTTTTCAACACTAAGTTAAAATACATTTTATTTGCTTAAATATGCATAAGAGATGAGTCACAAGTTAATCAGACATATGAAGTCTTCTCCCAGAGTACTTACATTAGGTCTAACTTGTAAAGCTGCACTAAAACAATCTACAGCTTTATCATACTCGCCGCTCAGATTAAATAAAACACCAAGTCCATTCTGCAAAAAATATGTATCTTTAAAGAATTTCAGATAAGAGCAGAAGCTTATTTTACATGATTACATCAAAACAAATATAACAAGATGCTATTAAAATGAGAGCAAGCATGTTTGTCTTACATTTATTAGTTTCATTGTAAAATGGATCCATGGCAATAACTCCTGAATGACAAAAATGAAAAATGTCAAAACCAATCATGACCTCCATTTAGTCTGTCTTGAGAAACTACACATATAAAATCAGAAAAGAACTGGATCAAGCATTCTCAAATTTCGCACAGAATTGACATAAAGTACAGTTTTTTAATCAATCAAGGACCATAACTCCTTAATGGCAAAAAAAAAAAAATTGTCTATATCAAACTCTTTGTCATCAGACACAACACATTAGAATTTGATAACCATAAGTTATTATGTGGAAACTGCATAGAGTAATATTTCCTTATCAATCCTTGACCATAGCTCCAGAACGGTAAAAAGCATTGGTTGAATGTTTCTCCAGTAATTGCACAATAACAGCATTTAACCTGCAGAAATATTACATATTTTGATAAGCATACACAAGATTGGTAGATATTTTTTAAATAAATATCATTAATCTCTTCTCTGATTGGCCAAAAGCACAACTTATATTATCATTACCTGCACATCTGCATCAATCTCTTGAGGGGACATTCTAGCAGCTTCTATAAATAAACCTTGTACTTCTGTGTGGTCAGAACTACAAAAAAAAAAGACAAAGTTCATTTGTTTTTCCTATCAAAGTATCTGTTTTGATTAGTAAGATGTATAAATACACAGCAAGCATTCTGTCAAGGTGATGTTCTTACATTGAGAATTCGCATGAGAACTGTTCATATTGAGGAATCTATACTCCCAAGTCTCTATGAAAACACTATAGGTGATCTGTTTTAAGGATCTTTTTACATTGAGAATTCACATGAGAACTGTTCATATTGAGGAATCTATACTCCCAAGTCTCTATGAAAACACTATAGGCGATCTGTTTTAAGGATCTTTTAACATTGAGAATTCAAATGAGAACTATTCATATTGAGGAATCTATACTCCCAAGTCTCTATGAAAACACTATAGGCGATCTGTTTTAAGGATCTTTTTACATTGAGAATTCACATGAGAACTGTTCATATTGAGGAATCTATACTCCCAAGTCTCTATGAAAACACAAAAGGTGATCTGTTTTAAGGATCTTTTTACAATGAGAATTCACATGAGAACTGTTCATATTGAGGAATCTATACTCCAAGTCTCTATGAAAACACATGGTGATCTGTTTTAAGGATCTTTTTACATTGAGATTTCACATGAGAACTGTTCATATTGAGGAATCTATACTCCAAGTCTCTATGAAAACACTATAGGCGATCTGTTTTAAGGATCTTTTTACATTGAGAATTCACATGAGAACTGTTCATATTGAGGAATCTATACTCCAAGTCTCTATGAAAACACAAAAGGTGATCTGTTTTAAGGATCTTTTTACATTGAGAATTCACATGAGAACTGTTCATATTGAGGAATCTATACTCCAAGTCTCTATGAAAACACAAAAGGTGATCTGTTTTAAGGATCTTTTTACATTGAGAATTCACATGAGAACTGTTCATATTGAGGAATCTATACTCCAAGTCTCTATGAAAACACAAAAGGTGATCTTTTTTAAGGATCTTTTTACATTGAGAATTCACATGAGAACTGTTCATATTGAGGAATCTATACTCCAAGTCTCTATGAAAACACTATAGGTGAACTGTTTTAAGGATCTTTTAAGTATACATTCTTTCAAGTCTAATTTCAACTAGTAAATTTCCCAACAATCAAATATTTTAAATTATACACATCATCTTGGATTTCTAAATTCCTATTGAGTTTTAGACTTTTGTCTAACCTTGATCTGAGCATGCAAGTTTCGTTGTTTGAGATGAAGAATCTCATTTAAGCATTATTGTTTTTACTCAAGCTATTCAATGCTTTATAATCTTTAGGTTTTGTCAATTTGACTGTTGCTGTTTGGTTAGGTATTTATATAACTGACCTTTATACATGTTATAAGGAAAAAAATTCCACGATTTCAACAAAATTAGATATGTACTCTTAAAAGCGTTTTGAATCTTTATGGAATAAATAACTTAAGATCAGTTTAATATGTAAATGTTAATTTTGGTTTTATCACTCATAACTAAGATTACATATATATATATATATATATAAATAAGTCTAAATTAAAAACAACGTTCAAACCTTTGATTGCATTGGATAAAAACCGCAATTTTTATACGTGTGCATGCAAAACAAATTTCTCGGTAGAGGGGTCTAAATACAGCACAAACAACATTTTCCAAAAGACCAAAAAAGTGAAAAAGTAAATTTAAACAAAATGCATTTGACTAACAGGTGGAACAACGGATGTTCTTAAAACCCTGCTGACTGCCATTGGCGATTGACAAATTAACGCATCACAAGATGTAACAAAATGGATCTTTATTATTAATTTAATACCAAACAGAAAACAATATATATATATACATGTATATTATATGATTGTACATTTTTCTGTCCATTGTAATTAATTTTGCCATTCAAAAGGAGAGGAATTTGTACAAGTGACTTGTCACTTGTTTTCCAATCCATGTATTGTATTGATGTACATAGTTATTTATTTGTTTCTAAAAATAAATATTGTTTACACTAACTAAGATTCTTATCTCTTGACTGATGCAAGATCAAATTAAAAATAAAATTAATCAAAACAAACAAATGATCAGATTTTCTTTATATGAATATTGTAAAAAATAATTTATAGAAAATATGATCGTAATAATCTAAAATTTTACCTGGATACAAATGAGGAAGGAGCAAGTGTAGGAGCAATTTCACCTGGTACCATGTGTGAATATTTAGGATTATTTTTTAACCACAATTTCAATGTCTGACATGCATGTCCAGCTAACGATTCGTTTGTATAACTAACTGCTAAGGACATTAGTGCAGTTAAATTTGAACTGTTCAATTCCAAACATCTGAAAAGACAGAAAATTAAGGTTCAAAAGACAAATATATGCAATCAAGCATACTGAATAAAACAATACTTATGTTTAATAGAAGTTAGTGATAGAACTACGATATCAATTACATTTTGATGATTGGTCTAGTTAAAAGAGGGGTCCTAGAAAGAAAACACCCTCCAACATCATTCACTGAAAGAAATTTTATTTGCTACAATTTACAACTCTACAAAACTTTCCATGTATTTGTTGTAAGAGTCAAAAGTCATTCCCCTTTTTTGAGCCCTAACCTAAACCCATTTCTTATTCATTTCATATTCATCTTCTAAACAAATAATCAATCTATTGAACAGTCTTTTGAGGGGGAGAGGACCTTTTTCGGGATGTCAGGATTGGGCTTTTATTATTGCAGGAATTTGGGAATTAGGCCTTTATTATCACAGGAATTCAGGATTTACACCTATCGGGACTCTGGAATTAATGATTAATTTTTCGGGATCTGGGAGAGAATACTTTATTCATTCTGGAATAGGGATGACACCCCCTCCTACTGCCCCTCTCCTTTTCTCAATCCCTTTCCCAAATCTCAGAAATGTAAACACTTTCCCCATTCTACAGCTATTAATTCTGAAGTTTCATAAAGCTAACATCAGCAATCAGAATCCCTACACTTTTACTTCATGGCAACATGGAGAACTAAGCAGGTAAGGAAGCTGATGTTCAAGTGTGCTGCAGGTGCTTCTGGCAAGAAGGGTAACCTAAAGGAGAATTGTACATTCTGATTGAAAGAGTGATTTCAGGTTTGCAGGGCCTAATCTAGGATTTTGAAGAGGAGAAGTGACTTCTCCTTCCAAGAGAGAGAAGGAGAAGTGGTCAATTTCTTGGAGAAGTGAGATTCCATTACCGTTTCGGTTGCATCGTGTTATCATGCTTATCACTAAGGAAATTGTTTTATATTCAATAAAAGATATACTTGCAGTTTTTTCATATGTTATTGTACACAATGTATATATAGAAAGCTCTTAATAAAAGGTTTAGACAATATATAGTTGTTATGTATTTATTGATACCATTGTGTTCTAAATACAATTTGTTGATTGGGTTGAGACATGAGGGAGTAGCCTAGCTAGTAATATTACCATGATTATGATGCATTAAATTCATGTGCATCTGCCTCAATTTATTTTAAAAGTCCAGAAAAATAATACTCCCAGTTTTCTTGATGAATTTCACATGACTGGGAATTTAATTTATATCACCGCCACTTGCCATTATTTTGTAAACAATATTGAATGTCCAGGACATTATGTTAGTTGTAAATTGAGATTATCGTTAAAGATTGTAAGTCCATAAATGAAAATATCTTTCAATCGCATAATAATTATCCGAAAAGAGCCAATTTCTATCTTTTTAAAATATCATCCATATCAACGAAATGGTCGATCGAAGAAAAATCCACTGCTAATCACAATCTGTTCGAATGTCGACGCTTGCAATCACATTTATATCCATCAGTCGTCTTTCTACCTTTTATATTTCAATTTTATTCAATCAATATAATAAATCTGCCGTTAATTCCCACCTTTACGCATCGAATAATAAAATTGATCAACTCGTGCAAGTAATAAAACAAAACAAATCAGCTGAGTGATTACGCAATATCCTCAGATGAAAATCATCGAAATGATAACTTAAACAGACGGTCAGTTTTCCATTTGAATAGTTTTGAAAGTTATATCCGAGGATGTTCAAATACGCTTGTATTTATCTAATTTGATCGTTGACAGTATTAGTCCTGGGTCGTTTCGAAAATCTCGATTTTCCTTGTCAGCCGCCATTTTTTTTACCTGTGAGACTTGTCAATCACAAGTTGTCTCCCTTTACCGATTTTGATAGCGATTTGACTTCGCTATGAAGTCAGTCCATGCCAGATTTAGCGATTTTCAAAATTCTTTGGCGACTTAAATCGTCATTTCACGGCAAGATTATGGCCTGGGTTTGTATAAGTTACAAACTAGTTATTCATTGTAGTTCATTGCAATTTATAGTATTTGACTTATTTCCTGAGTTAGTATAATTTAGTAACTAGTTATTTATTGTACTGAAGTACATCATAGTTTATAGTATGATTAATTTCAAGAGTTAGTTTAACTTAGAAACTTGTTAATAAAATAATTTATTGTATAATTTTGTAGTTGATATTTAAATAACTTACTTTTTAAGTGCAGCTATTGCAGCGGGTTCTTGTTCATTTTCTGCCTGTGTTGTACCTAAATACTGCCAGGCCTGATTAAAATAAACACATATATTTGCTTATTTTTTTCACAGTTGAACACCAATATTGCAAAGCCTAATATGATATATCAAAAAAATTATTCAAAGTCTGTGTTGTACATGAATTCTGTAGTCCTTGTAAAAATATATACATAAATGTGTTCAATTTCTATCTTAATTACTGCAAGGCCACATAAGACTATAAAGGAATAAACATTAACATATCTAATAGACTGCCACTGATTGTGTTCTTCCTTCAAGATCTAATTTATGTGAGAGGAATTTTCAATAGTTTATTTTAATCACAAATAGAGCAAAAATAAATCCTTTGCAAAACATTTCCAGATTACAAGAATTCATAATAGAAACCCAGGCCCGCAGCCAGGATGTCTCTTATGGGGATTATTTGAGGTCATGACACTTTGACATTTATAGTTAAAATTCAATCTGAATCTAAATAGTCTTTACTATCCCTTTTTTCAGGAGAGGGTGGGGTCCAAACCCCCTTTACTACAGGAGTGTAACCTAACTCTTATGTACCTCAGCATGTTGCTCATTTTTCTGCACTGCAGCTTCAAACAATAAAACAGCATTAGGTATATCTCCCTCCTGTAACTTATCTAAGCCTGCTTGGAATGGATTCTCGTGATCTATCAAAGGATTCTCTTCTTCAAATTTATATTCCTGTAAAAAGTGGGTAATTTAATCATTGCTTATTGAAATACAAGTCATATTCTGAGTATTATACCAGTACGTATTAAAACAAAATTCTTCAATAAAAATTTCGAGGCAGTATTTTGTATTCTGTATTCTTTGAGTGTCGCTCTTTAAACTGGATCATTCTCATGTAACTTAAAAAGTCTCACATGTAAAATATGATATCTCACTTGTATTAAAATCACATGCACTAATAGGTAGCAACTGTATATAGACACTGATCTTTCAAGTCACTGTTGTATTTACCAGTATTTATTTTTTCTATTGTTATTGTACTAACAACAAACAATTTATTGTACTTTCAATGGTTTTTATGTCATTCTTAAATATAAAATACAGATTAACAGCTTTATTCCTGTCATAATGTGTTGAACGTTAACATTGTTTGTTACAACATATATTTTACTAGGATAGTATGCAAATACAAAAGGTTTTTCTAAGTGGCTTGTATGACAAACAACCTAAGATGCCAAAAAAATGTCAAAATATTCAACATGTAAGATACATGTATGTATTGAACAGTGACAACTGAATGAAAGGAAAGCATAGACATGATCCTTTACAGGAGTGCTGTTACAGCCTTCAGTAACTTATATAAAACATTGGCTATCATAATTTCTGCCATTTGACAGTGCTTGTAGGATTGTGCTTGAAACTGAATATATACTGGATAAGGGTGGGTACCATACCTTTCCATTAATTGTCTAAAAACAAAATAAAGACAATAAAAGTCAGGAATTAAAATACATTTCAAAGATTTTAATAGAACAGAGTAAGAGGTAAAAGGTGATATTCTGAAATGTATTTTATATGCAAATTGCTATTGTCATCTATTGGATCATTTTCTTTCATCTAGCACTTTTCACTTGATCTATTTACACCTGTTTTGATCATGTTGATATTGTTTGTATTTCAAACTTAAAATCTTTTGACCCAAAAACAACACCACGGTAATCATTAAACTAGCAAGGGAGCTTTCTATCTCCAATATGAAAATTGTGTTCAAATTTCAGGAAATCAGTCAAGGCCAGTTAAATGTATCTTAAATAGAGTGGATGGATTGAAAAACGCCTCATCTCCTCTTTTCAATTTTTGTAATTAAAACTACATGACTTAAGATCAGCAAATAAGTAAATCAGCAATATTATAAAGAATGCTAACACAACTGGTTGATATGTTTCTGACTTATTTTATTCCCCTCAGATTTATATTACAACATGTGAAAATTGCACCCATTTTTCTGTAATTATAAAGTCTCATAACTTAAAAACAAAAATTCAGACAATAATCAAAAAGTTTTCTTTTCTAAATGTCAAATCATTGTGTGATCTGTAAATGGACAAATGGATAGTTCATACCATAATTAATATGTCCCTTTGACAAGAGACTATGATTAAATGTACTTAAGAAAATGACTGTAGGGGACGGAATGGTTCTTGTAGCTTACTTTATATGGATCTGTTTGTTCAAATTCTGTTAGCCATGGATGACCATCATTTGTAGTTCTGAAATAAAGAAGAATGTGTCCATAGTACACAGATGCCCCACTCGCACTATTCTTTTCTATGTTCAGTGGACCGTGAAATTGGGGTCAAAACTCTAATTTGGCATTAAATTTAGAAAGATCATATCATAGGGAACATGTGTACTAAGTTTCAAGTTGATTGGACTTCAACTTCATCAAAAACTACCTTGACCAAATACTTTAACCTGAAGCGGGACAGAGGGACGGACAAATGAACGGACGCAGAGACCGTAAAACATAATGCCCCTAGGTGGGGCATAAAAATGATAGGAACTTTCAGTGATAAATACACATAAATTTTTGTGATGTTTTTATTATTGTGAAAAATTGTGACAGGAAGGTTTCGCAAAAATAAAAACTTACAGTTTGAATTTTAATAGCATTTTTTTTGTATGCAACATTCAACAATAATAATAATAAATGTTTGCAAAAAATTCTGAATTTACAGTACATACTTATGACAATCAACAGAAAACTGGTAAATTCATGGATTCTTCTACTTCAACTTGTTTCACTGAGTGACCAACTTCATGAGGTTGAATATTTTATCACTTTTTGGGATGTGCATGTCAAGTTATTTTGAAGAAAAAAAAACTGATAGACTGAATAATAACACTTTGATCATTTAATTTCCTATAAAGGTCACCTTGTACATGTAGTAAAATTAATTGTTAATATCAACCAATTTATTTATACTAGCCTATAGAACCGTGAATATTGATCAATGTCATCTAAATGTTTATAAATTATTATAACTTGATACATGATAAATCATACTTGTCAACATCCTCCCAGTGTTTTTGTAATTTCTCCCAGAAGTTTTCATCTGTTACATCCTGGTTCCCTGTCATCTCAGCATACTCGTCTTCCCACTGATCAACTAACGATTTACCAGCCTAAAGAAAGAACACAATCATTTAGTTAAAACTAAATACCAAGAAGATATAACTGAATAAAAAATAAATGGGGAATGTGTCCATGGGACACAGATGATGCCCCCGCTTGCATATAATGTTTTAAAGGGACATAACTCAAGAACGATCAAAGTGTGCCTACCCAAATTCATACTTGTTCTGAGTTTTGTGGTAATAAGCATTGTGTATAAGTTTCATAACATTTGGTTGAGGCAAACTTAAGTTAGAGAACTGAAACAAAAAATTCAGCAATTTTTCCATTTTTAAAGGGGCATAACTCTAGAATGGTAAAAGTTATGAAACCCAATTTCAAACTTGATCTGTGTTTTGTAGTAATAAGCATTGTGTATAAGATTCATAACATTTGGTTAAGGCAAACTTAAGTTAGAGAACATAAACGAAAAATTCAGCAATTTTTCCATTTGTAAAGGGGTATAACTCTAGAACGGTAAAAGTGATGCCACCCAAATTCATACTTGATCTCTGTTTTGTGGTAATAAGCATTGTGTATAAGTTTCATAACATTTGGTTGAAGCATACTAAAGTTAGAGAACAGAAACCAATTTCGGGACGTATGGACATACAGACGGACAAGGGTAAAACTCAATGCCCCCTCCGCTACGACAGGGGCATAAAAACAGCACATAGGCAAAGAGTACAAATGTTGGAATACAAAACAAAAAGTTGTTGAATATGGTCTTAAGCCATCAACACATTTTTACATAGAGTTTTACAATTACTGTAAAAATAATTATTTCCTTATAATGCTTTTATAATATATATATTTCTCTAATTCTTACTGATTTATCCTTTTCCTGACCGACCTTTTTTTTTTTTTTTGCTTTCCTCTGAATTTCTTATTGTGACGTCATCAAAAAAGGAGACCATGCCTGATGACAACACATAGAAAGAACACATATCTTCACAGATCATTCGAAAAGGATTAACATTCAGGGTCGCTCTGTGCGTCGCCAATGTCGCAATTTGCGATTTTTTATTTCATCTGGCGACAAAATACGGCTGCTGGCGATATTTCTGGCGCCAACATTTTCCTATGTAAAAATTTTCATTTCTTGACAATATCGATCTTCATGTTAATTGGTAAAAGTTAAAAAAAATAAACTGTACAAAATTTTACCTGGCGACAAGTTTATGACTTTGTTTACAACCCCAAGCTAATCAACGGTTACAACAGGTGTCATAATCTGTTGTTACAGGTAACCCATTTATCGGATGGGTCATTAATGATCATCAACATTAATTAATTCAAATAGAATTGGTCAGTCTGCATTTGTCTATTTCATTTGAAGAAATGTTCATACGACAACACAATTTTCAATATTTACCATAGTTAAATGAAGAAAACATAATTGACAGGAAGTTGAAACGCATAATCAATTTGTTAAAAAACATTATTTTACTTGTTTTCCGTAAAAAAATAGCAAATTCAAACGAAATTTGTCTTTGACTGCCCTCAGTTATAATACGAAAATAACAAAAACGACCGCCATTGTTGGTCATGTTTACTTCTTCTACGTACTGTGTATAATCCTCCAAAGAGGGAGCACACCCGAATAAAGAAAGATAACTCACTCTTACTTTTTCCTAGCATTGAGATACCTACTTAAGACATGTCTTAGATATGGCTATATACTTCTGGCTTTAGAATTTATATGTTTGGGTCTTTTGAGTTATGGGAAGAGTTAGAGAGGGGTTTAGTAGCAGGATGGGTAGGGTTGGTAGGGTGCCTTGGTCATCTTTTTCTGTATTCTTAATTTCTAATACAATTTTTCACTATTCTCTAAATCTAAACACCTCTTATTCTGTTTTCTTCATACAAATACCCATTTTTTTCTATTTTTTTATTTTTTAGTTTAAAAAAATTCTCTATTCTGTAGCATTTACAGACCATAAGCTAATGTATATTCTTCTAACATATGAAATACTGACAAAGAAAATAAAGTACACATGTCAGTTTTGTTGTATGTATAGAAACCCTATGCAATAACTTACTTAGTGTAACATGTTAAATGATGTAAAGTGCAGGCTGAGTGCATAAGAAATTTATATTGAACATAGTTTAAATTTTGATAGAAGAATTAAAGACTCTAGCTGGCTCTAAAGTTTGCTCCAAGTTTTCAAAACTGGCGACAAAATATAGGAGCTGGCTATTTCTGGCTCCAACTTTTTGGGAGCCAGAGCAGCCTCTGAACATTGTCTGTATATCTTCTAAAAGTCATCAGAGAAACAGAATTCCCCACCAAATCTTGTGCAATACCATATTTATATCCACTCTCGACAGTTAAATTTCAGAACATTTAAAATGCTCAGCAAGCCTCACCATTTAAATTTGAAAATTTAACTGTCTCAAGTGGATAACTATCGTATCACACCTGACGCAGTGGTAGAGTCTATGTGTATATTTATCATTTAAAGAGCACTGAATAATAATGTTTGAAAAACCTTGTGAGTTGTTGAATTTGTTAATATAAACTAGGTCTACCAAAACAGAGAATAAATGTATTGGAAATTAAAAAAATTTTAACAAAAGATTACACACACTGTCTTACTTTAAGTAATAGCTTACCCCCATTCTTATGCAAAGTATGGGAATACATGAAATAGGTGTCTAACAGACCTGAAGAGAACTCCCACATTAAAAGTCATCCCTACTTGAGACATGTGTAATGAAAATGTTAAGATCATTCAATGTCTTTAAAAATTCAAAATATTAACAAACAGGAAGTAGATGTCTGACAGATCAGAAAAGTGCTCTAACATTACAACTCATCACTGAAAAGCTGCTGAAGTCGTTCTGATCAGAATTCCCTGAGAAAAATTTGATGCAAATATATTTTTACAAACTAATAGACAGACAAATGGATGTACAGATGAACAGACAAACTGACAGACAAAGAGATTTATTTATAGCCTACTCTCTTAGAGTGGCAGTAAAATAAATAATCATAAAATAGTGTTTTCCAATATACCATAACCTGTAACATGTGTTAATGTAAAATAAAAAGAACTTTGAAAATGTTTCAACATGTAAGTTATACTGCTAAAAAAAGTCAAATCCAAAGCCAACATAGGAAAGGTAAGAAATATGCAGAGAGCCAGAAAAGGAGTAACAGCAGGTCATAGGGCATTGTACAAAGCTTTGGTTTCAATGCTTTATGCATAGTATGAAACTATATCACTCAAAATATTGACTTGAATTTATGAACAGCTGACTCAGTTCATTTAAGAAAAAAAAATGTTGTATCTGATATTTGTTTCCATGGCTTTAAGTTAACCATGTTAACAGAGAAAAATGTGCTTCGCGGACTGCAGCTGTATATGACCGCAGAGGTCCAACCCTGAACAATTGGGGCAAAATTGGACACAATATTGAAGCTTGATACAGGTCTGAATTTGGATTGTAATTAAATATTTGACACATTATAGGTTTCTGACACAGAATAAATGTCAAAGAACTTGAAATTGGTTATATGCAATACAATGTGCTGTTGGGCAAAACTTAGTAAATCTGTTTTCAGACTATATACAAAGAATTAGCAAAATAAATTGTGACCCCCAATTTTTTTTTTTGGAAAATTGATAATTTCTTAAATCTTGAGGAAAAAATTGACCCCCTTTCCAAAAAAAATATATTTCAAGAAATTTTCTTTTTGTAAAATGTGGTACAATTTAAGAGACATCCATACACTTAAAACACAAGTTATTGTCTGATTACTAGAAAAATGCTTGTTTTGGCCCCTTTTTGGCCCCTAATTCCTGAACGGTTTGGGCAATTACCCCCAAAATGAATCCCAACCTTCTACTTGTGGTATTGAACCTTGTGGTACAATTTCAGAGCAATCAAAATACTTATACACAAGTTATTGTCCTGAAACTAGAAAAATGCATTTTGGGCCCCTTTTTGGCCCCTAAACAGTTGGGACCATCACCCCCAAAAGCAATCCCAACCTTCCTTTTGTGGTATTGAACCTTTTGGTTAAATTTCATAGAGATCCATACACTTAAACTGAAGTTGTTGTCTGGAAACCAAATGTCCTCGGATGACGACGACTGATAGCAATATACGAATGCAAATTTTTTGCGGTCGTATAAAAATGTATAGTCAACGAAAGAGAGGCCTTCAATATCCCCAAAATTTATGTCAATGTCTGAAGTCTAGGGACAATATCTATGACAGGTATAAATAACTGACTGTTAAGCTATTCAAACCCTTCATTTTCTTTGAAAAATTTAGTAAATACAATATTTGTTTACACTTTCCATCCATTTCTTGTCTTACTGGTAGAAATTCTTATTTTCAATGCTTTGAAATCAGGGCCACACTGGAAAATACCTGATTTACAGAAAACTCCTGAGCCCAATCTTCAGCCTTGTCTTGTTGGGACAATTCTATCACATCATTATTCTCTATAGTAATTTCTCCATCCCCTATCCGCTTCACAAACTTCATAAACTGTTGACAAAAATTAAATGTCAAAACTTTTTTTTAAATATTTGTGAAACAGGCATTATCAAGAAAAAATCCTGATATGGATTTAAATCATCTAAGACAAGAATTTTATTTTCTATTAAACAGACCTTGAAAAATTTAAGTCATCTTAGTACATCAACCATATACTGAAATTATTGGCCAATTTGTTTAATAGGTCATATCTTAGGTAGGACAATGAGTACCCCTTCCAAAAAATTCAGGACTCTTTTTTCATTGAGACTTTTTGATACAATTTATATCTATGATATAAGAAGCTTCTTACTGTTTTACTATTGTTTAAATGACAACTTAACAATGAAAGCAAATATTTCAAATAAACAATTCACACCTAATCTTCATGCTTTAAAGGGTGTTGTCTAGTCTTGTTTCAAATCCCCCCACCCAATATTTAGTTACGGTATACTTTTTCAATTCCCCTTAAGACAAAATGCATTTATTTTTTCCCCCTTTTTATCATATTTGTTTTAAAAGATACATTTGAGAACAGATTTGACATAATCTTTCCAATCCTGGTAATTTCCTTTTATAATAGGTCTGACAAAATATATGCAATTCTGGTAATTTGTTTACATTTTCTTACATTTGAACTTATGAAATCTTTCTAAACAATCTCTACCAAAATAATGAGAAATTTATTTCCCAAAAATTATTTTAATATTTTCAAGCATTTATTTCTCATCCTTGTTCCTTTTGGTAATTTACCACTGTTTTTATGTGTTGAATGTTATTTTATGGAAATGTTTAACTTTTCAAAACTTTGATATTTTGAATGTCAATGCAAATGGTAACACCTTTCAAACAAATCAAATATCAATCATTCTATTTAGACTTCATTCATGTCACAAAATTGAAGCATAAGAATGTTAAAACTATTTACAATTATTTCCAATTATTTTGCATCCTTAATAATTTATATAAGCATTTGAATAAACTTTTTATTACACCTGTAAAAAAGGCTAAATTATCTTTCATCTTTTTAAAAATATTTACTAAAATGGAGGACAATTTATCTGTGCTTTTTTAGAATTTGTCTTTAAAATACATTCATTCAGAAAATTAGCAAGATATTATTAAGGGTAGCAATAAGATTCTTTCTCCAACTAATCATGTGGGCAAGTCACTTCTTAAAGTAAACTAACTTGCCCTGAACAAAATTGCCTTGTCCTCTAATAACAGAACCTAGTAAGATTAACTAGCACTACAGGCAAATTACTTTTTGGTCTGGACGGTCTGCATAAAATTTTCTTGCAAAGAGGCCAGTAGAATTTGCTTTAATTGACCCATGGATATAACTGAAATCTTTAATTCAATAAGTCAGTATGTGCAAAAAGCATGTGCAGTTTTGGCAGCAGAAAGGGAGCTGAAGATGGGGTTGTAATTACATGCAATGTAACAGTCATGCAGAACAGAACATATAAATGCTTTACTGACAAAATAATTTGCATGAAATTTCTGATTGACTGATTAAAAATAACGTTTTTTGCAATTACTCAAATAACCTTAAGAAAAATATAAATCAGCCAATCAGAAAAAAAGCTTACTGTTATCTTTTGAAGAAGAAAAAAACAAAGGCATTGTAACACCTGGATAGGTTTATTATACTTACTTCAGAATTACTGAACTTGGGATCATTAACAGATCCTAACAATTCTTTGGCTGTATCTGATAATTCTTTATTTTGTTCCCTTTCTGAGGAGAATTCATCCAACCATTTTGTGTCATCCAATTCTTTAAATTCTTCTTCCCTGTAATTAAATGACTTCTCATATATTTAATTGCTATTTTTTATATCCCTTCTGATTTAAATCAGGTTGTTATTTTACTCTTTGGATTGTTTTACATTTTATAATTTACTAGACATTATTGGTTTTGCTCATTGTTGAAGGCCTTACGGTAACCAATATTTGTTCCCAGCTTAGTAGTACGATCTTTATGGATCATTCCTTATTTTCTATTAATGTATTTCTCTTTCTTTAAAGCTTTAACTTCTCATATGTTTAAATTTTATGTATGCATTTAGTATGATTTAACAATATCTTTCTTTGTCTGAATCTGACTTGGGTTAATACTGAAAAACAATAGTTGACCACCATAATTCAAGGAAATTGCAGATAATTTTCATACAACTTTGACGTTAGATACTTTCTTTTTATCTTAAAAAAGTTTCTGTCAAATTATCACGAAACAACATTATTTTAAATTCATTCTACAATTACTAACCATGGTCTAGTGTGTGCTTCTGACTGATCTAAGTACTCCTCAGCCCATTTAAGGTTAGTAGGAGCTAAAGTTTGTGCTGGTTTCTCCGATAAATATTCACTGGACCATTTCTCTGATGGACTGTCAGCTTCTGTTGTGAGAAATTCCTGAGCCCATGAGTCTGACGATGCAAGTTCTGCTATTGCTGGAGCTGAAATGTGAAATTACAGAGATAAAAGCTTAACACATACTTTGGGTTCATTATTATTTGAGAAGAACTTATTTTGTAGTGGATTTTAAGGGTATAGGTGAACTAAATAAGTAAAAGTTTCTTAAGATTTGAATGCATAATTCCCTTAAACCACTAAGAAAAGCAAGTTTCAAATAATCAATATGTTCCTTTCTCAGATTTGTATTAAATACCTCACTCATTTATTTCTCTGTTGGATGAGATCTGGCTTTATCAACGAGTAATGCCTTCAGAGGTGTGTTTGACTCATTAGCTGATTGACAAATCTTTCTGGTATGTTAGATGTATATGTGAACTGACCATTTTTGTGTGAATTGATCACATCCATCTTAAGTTTTTATGCCCCCGTCGTAGGCGACAGGTCCGGGGGCATTAAGTGTTACCCTTGACCGTCCGTCCTTCCATCTTTCTGTCCGTCCTGGTTTATACCTCTCTAAGATGTGTATTTGAACAATTCATTGGTTCATACCTCTCTCAGGTGTGTATTTGAACAATTCACTGGTTCATACCTATCTCAGGTGTGTATTTGAACAATTCACTGGTTCATACCTTTCTCAGGTGTGTATTTGAACAATTCATTGGTTCATACCTCTCTCAGGTGTGTATTTGAATTCAGCTTCCTCTATTTCTCTCATTTCCTGAAGTAATCCGCCCATGTGGAATGTCTGTGGAGCCATTGTAATTCTTTGACTTGATAGAAACTCATCTACTAACTATTCAAAATAACAAAGCATAATCAACTAAATAAACCAGGAACCAAAAGCTTACTACTGGTACATGTTACCAAATTTTAGCGGAATTAGTGGTTTGCAGATTTGAATTCCATTTATGATGATGATAATCGTATGTTTTTTTCAAAGAAAAATAAGCCCTAAGTAAATAAACAGCTGCGCCATGAGCGCATGATACGCCCGTCACTTTTTCAAAGAATAAAGTTCAATGACTTCTCAATGTCATATCAAACATTTATAAAAAACTAAAGAGAGGTTATTTTAATAGATATAAACCAGTCACCAAAGTTTCAAGAAAACTCCTCAAAGCATTTTAAAGATATTGTCCGAAAACTGGAAAATCACCCCTTTTTTAAGAATAAAATCCCATAACTGAGAAACGTAAAATCTAAAATTTATAAAAATCAAAAGGGAGCTTACATCAATATATATAAACAATTCACCAAAGTTTCAAGAAAACTGCTCAAAGCATTTTTGAGTTATTGTCTGAAAACTGGAAAATCCCCCCTTTTTAATGCATAAAACCCCATAACTCGGATACTTAAAATCTAAAATTTATAAAAATTGAAAGGGAGCTCATGTCAGTAGATATAAACAATTCACCAAAGTTTCTTGGGCAAATTGTGAAAGTGTTTTTGAGTAATTGTCCGAAAACTGGAAAATCCACCTTTTTTAATGAAAAAACCCCATAACTCGGAAACGTAAAATCTTTTAATTTAATTAAACTGAAACAGTTTTTCTCCTTCAAAAAGCACACAAATCAATCCAAATTCTTTTGCCATAAAATTACTAATAAACTGCTTTGCTGAGTGCAGCTGGATACGCCCGCAGGGGTCCAACCCTGAACAGTTGGGGCAAAAATGGACACAATATTCAAGCTTGTTACAGGTCTTAATTTGGATTGTAATTAAATATTTGACATATAGGTTTCTGAATAAATGTAGTCAAAGAACTTGAAATTGGTTATATGAATTGAATTTATATTCAATTAAAGATTTCTTGCTGTTGTGCAATACACTGTGCTGTTGTGCAATACTTAGTAAATCTGTTGTCAGACTATAAACAAATAAAGTTCAATAACTTCTCAATGTTATATCAGAAATTTATAAAAAAAACTAAAGGGAGGTTATCTTAATAGATACAAATCAGTCATTCCAGTTTAATGAAAACTGCTATAAGCACTTTAAGGATATTGTCCAAAAACTTGAAAATCACCTCTTTTTATGAATAAAATCTTATAACTCGAAACGTAAAATCTAAAATTTATAAAAATCAAAAGGGAGCTTACAACAATAGATATAAACAATTAACCAAAGATTCATTAAAAATGCTGAAAGCATTTTTGAGTTATTGTCCGAAAACTGGAAAATCCCCTTTTTGTAATGAATAAAACCCCATAAATCGTAAACGTATAGTCAAAAATTTATAAAAAATCAAAAGGGAGCTCATGTCGATAGAAATAATCAATTCACCAAAGTTTCTTGCAAATTGGTGAAATTGTTTTTGAGTTATTGTCCGAAAACTGGAAATTCACCACTTTTTTAATGAATAAAACCCAAAAACTCGGAAACAGTATATCCCAAATTTATAAAAAACAATAGGGAGCTCACGTCAATAGATATAAACAATTCACCAAAGTTTCATGCAAATTGGTGACATTTTTTTTGAGTTATTGTCCGAAAACTGGAAAATCCCCCCTTTTTTAATGAATAAAACTCCAAAACTCAGAAATGGTAAATCTGAAATTTATAAAAACGAAAGAGAGCTCACGTCAATAGATATAAACAATTCACTAAAGTTTCATGCGAATTGGTTCAAGCGCTTTTGAGTTATTGTCCGACATGTTGACGACGGACGGACAGACGGACGGACAACAGTATACCATAATACGTCCCGTAAACGGGCATATAAAAATTGACTCAAAGAGCAAAAAACAGCCCAAGGCCACCAACAAAACTCTATGAGAAAATGAAACCTGATAAGCAATACTTTAACATTACTAAGCAACAACATTACAAAATTCTAAGTTCAAAACTTTTAAGATTTACTTACCTCATTTTCTGTTGCCTGTCCTATTGGTCTACCAGGCTGCAAAATATACAATAAATACTTAATGCTAAAATATGATTTATTAATGTACTGTACATTAAATTTGAAAGCAAATCTGAATTAAACTTAAAATTCACTTTTATTTGCCCCCATTGAAAAATTAATGTAACAGATAATTTAAACTGTTAGGAAAGGTGAGGAAAATGTGACAAACATTATAAACAAATATATATATATGGTAACCATTACGGTCTGCGTAAATAACTGTATATAGACCACTACCCCTCATAAATGCTTGAAATTGAAAAATTTAACATAGAAAGAGATGAGGGCCAAGAATATATACCAGAACATTAGATATACCAAATAAGGTACTTCATATCTGAGAAACAGTCAATATATTTTTAGATTAATTCATACATTTTTGTATTATTCAAAATTATCAGTGAAAAAGATGTTCTACAATGATCACCAGTCCTTCACCTTTTATTTGATACCTAAATTACCAAAATATATTCTACATAGTTTTATATTTACACCTATGCATAGGAACTATTTTGTTTAAAATATGTGCTACTTTCCAGTATGTTTTTTTTTTTTACCAGGTCTGATTTGGTGGTGTTACATCTTACAAAGTCTACCCAAACTATTTCAGTTTGCAAAGAATTCCGCCCAAATTGGTGCTTGGGGCCATCTTAAACTTGCAGTGAAGTGAGAGTTTTTTTGCTCCTTGTTGAAGGCCTCACTGTGACTTTTGAGATGAATAACAGTAATTAAAGCGCTGTTCCTTTGCTTTTTGTGTGTTTTTTGCTGTGCATGTAATGATTTTGTGTCATGGATGGATACCCAATATCCTTTGTTTTTCTAAGATACACACTCAAATTACAATTTGTAACCTGACATCTCATTTAAAGAAAGCATATAAAATGCAATTTGAAGTCTGAATTTGAAAAGTATTATTACTAATTCATCAAAAATATCTGTTCACTCTAAGATTTATTATTCTCAAAAAGCAACAAGCTTTGTGATGTCTTTTTTTCAATATTGATTGCATACAGTAGTGTCCGGTAATTCCGTTCGTCCAGTAAACTCGCCCACTCCCATTTACTTCCATAATTGTCATATCCGTGAATATTTTTCGTCTGCTATTTTATTCATAGGAACTGAACTTATCATCACTGCATGTCAAATTTAAAGAAAAATCCTTTATTATGAAAATATCTAGTGATATATATAATACAGTTCCTAAAGCTAGCGATACTCATATTATTGCTTACAAAACTCATTTCTGACTTGAAATTTTTTTTTTTTGGATTATCTGGAATCCCTTTATAAGTGGTCTATTAATAAATAGATCACCTTTTCCTTTCATACATTTGTGATAAACTTGCCCTCCATACATATTTACTGCGCATGGGCAGATTTACCGGTCAAACACATTTCCGATAAAAACCCGGATGACCCACTTGTTTTGTCGATTTTAAAATTTATTTCAGATATTTTTTGGGAAATGAGATAAAATACTCAAAGTTGATTTGTCAGTGAATCGATTTATATTAAATTTGATACAATTTGTATATAATTAAGCAGAAATACATACAATCAACGCCTTATGTGGGCGAATTTACGGCATTGTATATATATATTCTTCTTTATTTAGAACTTTGATATGACTTTCAACTGCAAGTTTTTAAATTGAAAAGGCTATATATATATATAGTTATTTAATTCAAAACTGAATACTAGATAATACTACCATTTGCTGTGGATGCTGGACTCTTCCATGACTAAAGTTTTCCTGCAAGTAGATATTAAAATATTATTTTTTTCTAAAATATTTTACAAAGTAAAAATAACTGAAAAGCAATCAAAGGTATAGGAAAATTGAATTAATTTTCATAACTTATCAATCAAATCAAATCATATACATATGTAACACTTAAGGTGGTACCTAACACTACTGGGAGATAACTCTGTAAAAATCAGCTAAACGTTTTAATCGCGTTGTATTGTTAAGGAAATATTAAGCTTTTCAATGATCAAAATTAGTGTTTGTCAAGGGTGCAATGCTATATAACCAATGAAATTTTTCTGATAAAGTGGTTGATTCAAATTTTTGAAATTTTATATATTTTTGTCAAAGGGTCAAAGTAAACATTTTGTCAAAGTTTTAATGAAAATTAAACGAGCCAAATTAATATTAGTCAAGGTGTTGGGTACCACCTTAACAAACTAAAATTGTGTTTAGTTCTAACACTGACAATGACAGATACAAAATGTAATTCTTTACTACATTGTATGTAAAGAATTTATTTTAATTCATATTTATGAATCATCACTTCAACTGTTAACTTTCATTTTCCGTTTTAATTATTTATTTGCTATATACAAGTAATAACAAAATGTTGCAATATAATATTTTAACATCAGTCTATCTTTAGCATTGATATACCTGTCGAATCCTCTATCCTGTGTGAAATAGTGATGGCAATTTCATCAGTGAATTTGATCCACCACATTTTCCCTCCACCAAATTTCTCATAGCCATCTTGAAAATTAAAAACTGAAATTTATTACAAATGATTTTACTAGTATAGTCATGATAGTAAGAGTTAAGTACACATGGCAAAGGTACATCTAAAATAACCATAAAATGTTAGATATTTCATCCCGTTATTGAAGCCTTATGTTTATGAGAGTGATGTCAACAAGTGGGTAAAAGTACTGGGTTCTGAAGATACAGCACTCCAGTAGATTCTCAATCTACATGAGTTAAAGGGTCTTGATGAGCATGATAAGAGCTGTCTGAGATCTGATTCCGTTTCCTATCACTGCTAAAGTAAATATAACATACATGTTCTGATATCTATGTATAAGTGTCTGTAACTAATCTGTTATTGATTTTCATTATTTTTTCAATCATGTGACATGTTTGATGCATGCTAGCTACTGTGGTATATTGTATAGATTTTTATTGTTTTTCCCACATACCATTTCTGGAAATTTTCATATGCTTCCAATTGATTTTAAATTTTACCCTAAACAAACATTTCCTTGTCCATTCAAATGCATTGTAATTAAAAGACCATGAAAACAAACACAGACACAGCAAGATATATAACTTCCCCTGACAGGCACTAACCACAGACAAACTTGACAAGAAAATAACCTGAAATCAGGTCATGTGCATACCCATGTAAACATGATACAGGCACATTTACATAATCAAAACTGTATGAAATTCATAGGTTTTACCTGGCCTTTAATAAAAATCTTGTTTCAGGGCACGGTTTCCTGCTTCAAAAGAGCTACTGTGGCTGCAAATAAGTTTTCAATTTTCACTGCCAAAAACAGGATGTTTACAGTGTTGTCTCCCTCAAAACATGTATATTAAATCTAATTTTAAAATTATTTTAATCATTCAACCTGTTAAAATTGAAAGCTAATTAACTAATTTTACAATCAAATACAAAAACATGATACTTTTGTACCAATTATATGAATAAAAAGGGATTTCCTCCATGGTTATTTTTAGTTGGGGAATAACCCCTAGTTTTTTATACGAAACTGTTTATAGCACCCTTAAGCAAAACTTTGTATGCGATATATAAAAAATTCTCTACTTTTCTGAATCTGTACATTATATCGATTAAAATGATGTCTTACTTTAAGGATTGCGACCATAGATAGTGAAACTACAGCTCATTTTTTATGTCGCATAGTATTGGCATATTGTCCAGTGGCAAATAGTTAAACTGGCATATTCCAAACATTTCCTGTATTACATTTTCATTAATTATACAAAGAAAAAAATCATAAAATTGGGTTTCTTTTGAATAAATAGAATAAAAACTATGGAATAAACATAAATAAAGTTACTTTAAACAGATTTTGTCCCTAGTATTATATGAACTAAGGTGTAGCTGAGTTGAGAAAAATATTGAAATAGTGTATTTCTTAGAACGGCACTTGTAGCTATTTGACTATAAAAGTACCAAATATATAATATAATGAACAAAAATGTATGTTACACTGATCAGTAGTAAAGGTCAAAGTAGAAAAATCTACACTTTTCATGTGCAACTTTGGTTCCAAATATATGAGAGAATGAATAAAATATTATGACGTTGCAAAAGATGGAAAACTTCAAAATTTGCACACAGTCTGGTTTTCTTATATCTGGTTGCTATGTACAAATCTGTAATATTTGCATTAAATATACCAAACTGATGCTTTTAAATTAAAGTATGCATGCCATATGATATTTTTCAGAATTGTTTTACTCCATTCACTAACACATTTCTATGCTAAAACCTCACTATATTATATGTTTGACCCTTTAAGGGTGCAATCAACAGTTTTTTTCTATGACATCATATTTTAAGGGACCATGCCTAAGTGACCCTTAGTGGTGGAATGGTTGATAAAGATACTTGTATAAAACTAGATATCATTGGAATCAGAATTTTCTCTAGTTTATATTGAAATAAAAATATAATGTACTTTTAATATAGTAAAAAAGTTCTATCCAGAGAAAAGGGGGGAAAAGTTGCCTAATCTGAACATAAAAAACCTGAAATCAGGTCATGTGCATACCCATGTAAACATGATACAGGCACATTTCCCATAATCAAAACTGTATGAAATTCATAGGTTTTTACCTGGCCTTTAATAAAAATCTTGTTTCAGGGTACGGTTTCCTGCTTCGAAAAGAGCTACTGTGGCTGCAAATAAGTTTTCAATTTTCACTGCCAAAAAAACAGGATGTTTACAGTGTTGTCTCCCCTCAAAACATGTATATTAAATCTAATTTTTAAAATTATTTTAATCATTCAACCTGTTAAAATTGAAAGCTAATTAACTAATTTTTACAATCAAATACAAAAAACATGATACTTTTGTACCAATTATATGAATAAAAAGGGATTTCCCTCCATGGTTATTTTTAGTTGGGGAATAACCCCTAGTTTTTTATACGAAACTGTTTATAGCACCCTTAAGCAAAACTTTGTATGCGATATATAAAAAATTCTCTACTTTTCTGAATCTGTACATTATATCGATTAAAATGATGTCTTACTTTAAGGATTGCGACCATAGATAGTGAAACTACAGCTCATTTTTTATGTCGCATAGTATTGGCATATTGTCCAGTGGCAAATAGTTAAACTGGCATATTCCAAACATTTCCTGTATTACATTTTCATTAATTATACAAAGAAAAAAATCATAAAATTGGGTTTCTTTTGAATAAATAGAATAAAACTATGGAATAAACATAAATA
Organism: Mytilus coruscus; assembly: GCA_017311375.1. Classification (NCBI taxonomy): domain Eukaryota; kingdom Metazoa; phylum Mollusca; class Bivalvia; order Mytilida; family Mytilidae; genus Mytilus; species Mytilus coruscus. The sequence goes on along the minus strand of CM029607.1, from coordinate 61,162,938 downwards.
AAGTTACTTTAAACAGATTTTGTCCCTAGTATTATATGAACTAAGGTGTAGCTGAGTTGAGAAAATATTGAAATAGTGTATTTCTTAGGAATGGCACTTGTAGCTATTTGACTATAAAAGTACCAAATATATAATATAATGAACAAAATGTATGTTACACTGATCAGTAGTAAAGGTCAAAGTAGAAAAATCTACACTTTTCATGTGCAACTTTTGGTTCCAAATATATGAGAGAATGAATAAAAATATTATGACGTTGCAAAAAGATGGAAAAACTTCAAAATTTGCACACAGTCTGGTTTTCTTATATCTGGTTGCTATGTACAAATCTGTAATATTTGCATTAAATATACCAAACTGATGCTTTTAAATTAAAGTATGCATGCCATATGATATTTTTCAGAATTGTTTTACTCCATTCACTAACACATTTCTATGCTAAAACCTCACTATATTATATGTTTGACCCTTTAAGGGTGCAATCAACAGTTTTTTTCTATGACGTCATATTTTAAGGGACCATGCCTAAGTGACCCTTAGTGGTGGAATGGTTGATAAAGATACTTGTATAAAACTAGATATCATTGAATCAGAATTTTCTCTAGTTTATATTGAAATAAAAATATAATGTACTTTTAATATAGTAAAAAAGTTCTATCCAGAGAAAAGGGGGGAAAAGTTGCCTAATCTGAACATAAAAAACCTGAAATCAGGTCATGTGCATACCCATGTAAACATGATACAGGCACATTTCCATAATCAAAACTGTATGAAATTCATAGGTTTTACCTGGCCTCTAATAAAATCTTGTTTCAGGGTACGGTTTCCTGCTTCGAAAAGAGCTACTGTGGCTGCAAATAAGTTTTCAATTTTCACTGCCAAAAACAGGATGTTTACAGTGTTGTCTCCCTCAAAACATGTATATTAAATCTAATTTTAAAATTATTTTAATCATTCAACCTGTTAAAATTGAAAGCTAATTAACTAATTTTACAATCAAATACAAAAACATGATACTTTTGTACCAATTATATGAATAAAAGGATTTCCTCCATGGTTATTTTTAGTTGGGAATAACCCTAGTTTTTATACGAAACTGTTTATAGCACCCTTAAGCAAAACTTTGTATGCGATATATAAAAAATTCTCTACTTTTCTGAATCTGTACATTATATCGATTAAAATGATGTCTTACTTTAAGGATTGCGACCATAGATAGTGAAACTACAGCTCATTTTTTATGTCGCATAGTATTGGCATATTGTCCAGTGGCAAATAGTTAAACTGGCATATTCCAAACATTTCCTGTATTACATTTTCATTAATTATACAAAGAAAAAAATCATAAAATTGGGTTTCTTTTGAATAAATAGAATAAAAACTATGGAATAAACATAAATAAAGTTACTTTAAACAGATTTTGTCCCTAGTATTATATGAACTAAGGTGTAGCTGAGTTGAGAAAAATATTGAAATAGTGTATTTCTTAGGAACGGCACTTGTAGCTATTTGACTATAAAAAGTACCAAATATATAATATAATGAACAAAAATGTATGTTACACTGATCAGTAGTAAAGGTCAAAGTAGAAAAAATCTACACTTTTCATGTGCAACTTTTGGTTCCAAATATATGAGAGAATGAATAAAAATATTATGACGTTGCAAAAAGATGGAAAAACTTCAAAATTTGCACACAGTCTGGTTTTCTTATATCTGGTTGCTATGTACAAATCTGTAATATTTGCATTAAATATACCAAACTGATGCTTTTAAATTAAAGTATGCATGCCATATGATATTTTTCAGAATTGTTTTACTCCATTCACTAACACATTTCTATGCTAAAACCTCACTATATTATATGTTTGACCCTTTAAGGGTGCAATCAACAGTTTTTTTCTATGACGTCATATTTTAAGGGACCATGCCTAAGTGACCCTTAGTGGTGGAATGGTTGATAAAGATACTTGTATAAAACTAGATATCATTGGAATCAGAATTTTCTCTAGTTTATATTGAAATAAAAATATAATGTACTTTTAATATAGTAAAAAAGTTCTATCCAGAGAAAAGGGGGGAAAAGTTGCCTAATCTGAACATAAAAAACCTGAAATCAGGTCATGTGCATACCCATGTAAACATGATACAGGCACATTTCCCATAATCAAAACTGTATGAAATTCATAGGTTTTTACCTGGCCTTTAATAAAAATCTTGTTTCAGGGTACGGTTTCCTGCTTGAAAAGAGCTACTGTGGCTGCAAATAAGTTTTCAATTTTCACTGCCAAAAACAGGATGTTTACAGTGTTGTCTCCCCTCAAAACATGTATATTAAATCTAATTTTTAAAATTATTTTAATCATTCAACCTGTTAAAATTGAAAGCTAATTAACTAATTTTTACAATCAAATACAAAAAACATGATACTTTTGTACCAATTATATGAATAAAAAGGGATTTCCCTCCATGGTTATTTTTAGTTGGGGAATAACCCCTAGTTTTTTATACGAAACTGTTTATAGCACCCTTAAGCAAAACTTTGTATGCGATATATAAAAAATTCTCTACTTTTCTGAATCTGTACATTATATCGATTAAAATGATGTCTTACTTTAAGGATTGCGACCACAGATAGTGAAACTACAGCTCATTTTTTATGTCGCATAGTATTGGCATATTGTCCAGTGGCAAATAGTTAAACTGGCATATTCCAAACATTTCCTGTATTACATTTTCATTAATTATACAAAGAAAAAAATCATAAAATTGGGTTTCTTTTGAATAAATAGAATAAAAACTATGGAATAAACATAAATAAAGTTACTTTAAACAGATTTTGTCCCTAGTATTATATGAACTAAGGTGTAGCTGAGTTGAGAAAAATATTGAAATAGTGTATTTCTTAGGAATGGCACTTGTAGCTATTTGACTATAAAAAGTAACAAATATATAATATAATGAACAAAAATGTATGTTACACTGATCAGTAGTAAAGGTCAAAGTAGAAAAAATCTACACTTTTCATGTGCAACTTTTGGTTCCAAATATATGAGAGAATGAATAAAAATATTATGACGTTGCAAAAAGATGGAAAAACTTCAAAATTTGCACACAGTCTGGTTTTCTTATATCTGGTTGCTATGTACAAATCTGTAATATTTTCAAACTGCTATATAACCAATGAAATTTTTCTGATAAAGTGGTTGATTCAAATTTTTGAAATTTTTATATTTTTTTGTCAAAGGGTCAAAGTAAACATTTTGTCAAAGTTTTATGAAAATTAAACGAGCCAAATTAATATTAGTCAAGGTGTTGGGTACCACCTTAACAAACTAAAATTGTGTTTAGTTCTAACACTGACAATGACAGATACAAAATGTAATTCTTTACTACATTGTATGTTCAAATTAAAGAATTTATTTTAATTCATATTTATGAATCATCACTTCAACTGTTAACTTTCATTTTTCCGTTTTAATTATTTATTTGCTATATACAAGTAATAAGAAAATGTTGCAATATAATATTTTTAACATCAGTCTATCTTTAGCAGATATACCTGTCGTAATCCTCTATCCTGTGTGAAATGTGACGTCAATTTCATCAGTGAATTTGATCCACCACATTCCCCCTCCACCAAATTTCTCATAGCCATCTTGTTTATTAAAAAACTGAAATTTATTACAAATGATTTTACTAGTATAGTCATGATAGTAAGAGTTAAGTACACATGGCAAAAGTACATCTAAAATAACCATAAAAATGTTAGATATTTCATCCCGTTATTGAAGCCTTATGTTTATGAGAGTGATGTCAACAAGTGGGTAAGTGCACTGGGTTCTAAAGATACAGCACTCCAGTAGATTCTCAATCTACATGAGTTAAAGGGTCTTGATGAGCATGATAAGAGCTGTCTGAGATCTGATTCCCTTTCCTATCACTGCTAAAGTAAATATAACATACATGTTCTGATATCTATGTATAAGTGTCTGTAACTAATCTCGTTATTGATTTTCATTATTTTTTTTCAATCATGTGACATGTTTGATGCATGCTAGCTACTGTGGTATATTGTATAGATTTTTATTGTTTTTTCCCACATACCACATTTCTGGAAATTTTTCATATGCTTCCAATTGATTTTAAATTTTACCCTAAACAAACATTTCCTTGTCCATTCAAATGCATTGTAATTAAAAGACCATGAAAACAAACACAGACACAGCAAGATATATAACTTCCCCCCTGACAGGCACTAACCACAGACAAACTTGACAAGAAAATAACCTAAAATATCATGGAATACAAGGCATGTTAGCATGGTTAGTAACTGTTGTACACTGTGCATGCTGTGCTTTTGTATTATCTTGGCCTTCCTTTTTCATTTCCTCATTGAATTCATACTTCCTTTTTCCAGATTTTCATGTCAAAATATAATTAATGAATATGTTTAACTGAAAGTCACTTCGTTATTACTTGTTACATATACCATGTATACTGTGCATGTTTAGAGCACTTTTTAAATTATCCTATTTAATGCACGAAAGGCATAGTTAGACGTGGCTGTATATGATTTGTAATATTAATCGGTGATTACACATGTCAAGGGTTAAATGCTGACCAATAAAACTTATCTGTACTTTTCATGAATAAAATGTCAATCAAGTAGTTGTGCTTTCTATGACAAAATGTCTCTTATTTTTAGAAAATGTTTTTTCTGATAAATGTACATTTAATTTAATGTAAATGAATTGTTGCTTTGAGATTGTCATTAAGGTTGAAAGAACCTAGAGCAATTTATGTGTTATTAAATAGTATTTCCTCCCAAAAACTTGAAGGGATAAATGCAAAATCTTGTTCGATGTACAGCATGTTGCCTTCCGAAGCCTACAGCTGTATTTTTTTATCAAAAAATATATGATAGGGTATGTTTTTCTGTCATTCAATATATGAACACGTTGGGTAACTGGATCATGTAACAGCAAAAAATGATTGAAGTATTAAGTGTGGTGACCCCTACCATGCCATTATTTAGGGTTAGGTTTAGGAGTTTAACTAGTGTTAGGGTACATGTAAGTATGAGTTAGAATTAGTTTACCCCCTCCCCCTAACCATCACCAATTTTATGGTCATTGATTTTACTTTTTGTTTTATTCTTTTGTTGTTTACTAATCCATGGAGACGGAGCATGACAGTGCATAAACAACTTTAGAGATGTAATATAAGTTATGCACTGGTCTAAACTCCTTCCATTTTTTGCTTTATGAAATGAAGGAAATTTAAAAAATATTTATAGACAATTTCCATCAGCTCTCCCATGTTCAGTCACTAATTCTATGAACATTTTCATTTTTGGTATAAATATGTCTATAGTCTTAGTTCTTAAGTAATTATGCATATCAAATCCGAATCAGTATCGAAACCCTGACTTGAGATGGACATGGCAGCTGAGCTTACGCTGGGGAAACTTTTTAGTGGTATTTCAGAGAAATGAAAACCTGAACACAATAAAACGATTTTTGGTCCATTCTGCTAGTTTAGAAATTTTTAAAGCAAGTTCAAAGTAAATAAATAAATAAATTCTTTTTATCAACACCAAAACATGCTTCAACAGTCAGGGGACTTACTTAAATGAATGATTTTCTAAATCACTGATTCAAGTAACATTATGTCCATAAAGGTTGGAAGTAAGAGTTGTCTTTCTTTAATAATCACCTATTTAAGTAGTACAAATTAATCACTAGACTAAGTGATTTAATTTTATTGTAGCTTTAAACAGAGAATACTAATGATCCAGGGACTAATTATGTTACTAAAATTATCAGAAACAACATCTGTGTTGATAGGATCATGTCAGGTGATGACCTTGTACTAAATCTAGGATAATGACATAAAAATCACTTGTTTAAGTATCATACCTCAATTTCCTTCCAAAAAATCACTTCTTTAAGTATCATTATTTTAATAACCCCCACTAATTTCAACACCCCCGAACAGTGAAATTTTGATTGCGAACAGTAGAATTTTATTACATAATCTATAAGATGAAACCTTGAATTTTACAGGAAAAATACTCCCACTGCTGGGAAAAATCTGTTAAGAAAGTATCAGTTCATTATGTAAAGCCATTTTTATAGCATTTTTCAACTAAAATAGAATTTGCAGCTAAATGATTGCATCAAAAGCATAAACCTTGCTGCTTAAAAGAAGCAAAAAGTTCATTTTTTTCAATTTTACTAATGAAAAGATATTATTGGTAAAACTACAAAATCACAATTTGTGACAAAACTTCGAATTTGCTACATGTACTTAAATAAGTGATTTAAAAATCACTTATTTCAATAAGTCCCCTGACTGTTCGACTAGTTTTACTCATAAAAATACCTTAGGAGCTTATTGTAATTGCAATAAAAAACATTTAAGTCACCAGTCTTTTAATTGGCATAAAACAAATCGTTAAATGAATTTTGTTTGATAATAAGTCGTATTATGGCTTGCTTTGAATTGTTACAAGAAGTACTGAAGTAGTGTTTTTTTCAATATAAAAGTTTAAAATTAAAAAATACTTTAATATAGCACAATCATACAATTATAAATAATACATCACCATTTACGTGAATCAAATGAATTATACTTTATGAAATCAAGCAATGGACAATTTGCATTCAGAATCAAATATTAATTTCCTTTTTTGTGGTGAAATTAATTCATTAATAACATGAATAATGACAACTGGGGTTTCGGTCTTATGTTATTTTGAAAGTTGGGGTGACACCCATCAAAAACCATTTCCGTATTTTGTAAGACATTCATCATTCAATACTATTTTTCCGTTTTTTCTTAGTTTTTTATTGGAGATATCTATGGAGATAATCCCCAACCTGCCGAGGACTTGTATTTCATAAATTTGTATTGAAGTTACTCATATCAGAACTTAAGAAAGGGAAGGATTTAATACATTAAAGAAATAAATAAATCAATAATAAGTATGTATTTACAAATGACTTCCTTAACGTTCAGCAGTATAAGTGTTAGTTAAGATTTTCAGAAACACAGTCCATCGTCCAATATTAGCCGAACAACATATTTTATGTAGAGTATGACGCTTTCCGGAACATGTGAGAAATAGGTCCAATGATCATAAATTTTAACCTGGTTGCTTTTTATTGCAAAATATATTCATCAAAATGGATTAAAATTTAAGGATTCGATGCAAGTTAAACTGTTCGGTATTTAATTGCTCGTTATAAACAACACAATCACACAAACATTCATATGATTAAGATTGCCGCGTAGGAAAATTGAACGAACTACTTCTAAATTTGTTGACATTGGAGAATCGTGAATCAGAACCAGACTAATTTTGATAGAACAAAATTAAATATCAATATGCCATCTAAAGCAGAGGACATAATGAAAGGATTCAAACTGTATCCTTAAGCTAGATAACTGTACATCTGTTTACATCAGTTATGTTCACAAATTTCCAAATCTATATCGGCGAATTGAGACATCCTGATTTGTGACATTTATATCGCATGCAAATTTAAATTCCCTTGGTCGACTTTTTCTATGTATCTACTGCCCTTCGTCATGACAACATGACATCCCTTTATTCTCCATGTGTTCCCGTTGACACAGACCTGTATGTGGTAAACGTGGGGCACTGATCAAGACGTAGTTGATAATCATCAAAATGTTAAATAAGAATTGTCACTTGGCATGAATTCTAGTCAAATCGGCACCCGGTTAAATCGGCACCTGGTCAAATCGGCACCCAGTATAGTCAAATCGGCACCTAGTCAAATTGGCACCTGGTTAAATCGGCACCGATGTAGTAATTTCGGCACCCATGTTAAATATGTTTAATATATTTTTTTTACAGCAAAACGATTAAAATAAAGAAGGGGTTGTCCCAAAATATTGACTAATTTAAATTTTTTGGGGGTTTCTGTATGTAATTTTTTCATTCAACTTAATGTGTATTAGTTATTTTTTATACATGTTTCAACCAGTTGAGCATTCTGCATGATTGTTGGTTTAATGCTGTTTAAACTTTCCTCAAAAACGACTTTGGAATTATGTATTATTTTGCACATGAGTTTGATTAGTAATAGTAATGAAAAGGACTCAATAGTTTTCCCTTTTTTGCTTCTAACTTTCTCCTGATTAAACAACAGCTTGGATAATGGCTTCATTGATTTTTATTTAGTTTATGAAGAATAAACATCATTAACTACCTGTTTAGAGTTAAAACAACAAACATCATGAACATGTTAGTTATGTAATTGATAAAAGTTTTTAATCAACAAGGATCAACAAGGATTTGTATACTAGTAGTTACTATACAAATTCTTGTAATCAATTAATTGAAAAGAAAACCCCTAAAATAATCAGAAATAGAAAGATCATTTACCGGTACATATTATTAGAATAATTTTTATATTATTTTATATATATTCTTAGTACTATATCAAATATAATTGGATGCCGAATTGACTTTGAACAGGTGCCGATTTGACTAGATGCCGATTTAACCAGGTGCCGATTTGACTTTTCCTTTGGGTGCCGAATTGACCGGGTGCCGATTTAACTTGTACCCACTTGGCATCTACAAAGTACATTGTAAGCCAGTCAGATCAGCACCTTGGTTTAGTCAATTCGGTTCCGGGTTAATTCTGCACCCGGTGTTGTTATTTGGGCACACTCTGCAATCCTGATTATGGGACAAGCAATAACCCAGTTCTGGGATACGATAGTTAGTTGAATCTGTCATGTGACTTCTTCTTTCATTACAGTAAACAATCAACATACTGACTTCCATCACCACATGACCAAAATGTAGGTGTCGTCACTTCCAACACATGTCGAGCGAACTTCTATCTTGTAAATGACGTCATAAAGGCGTGCGAAATTGACAATCTTTTCTGGTGAAAGACATGATTCCAGAACTAGCCTATAGATAGTCATCAGGGTTTTGAATAAGCAGCAGCACCTGGCGAAATTTCCCCGTTTCAAATTAGGAAATCGCTGGTTCAAATTCTGTTCTAAATAAAAATTAAATAAATAGAACAGTGCTATCGTTGCGTTAAACAAGTTGTTGATTGAATTGACTTTTGTCTTCGCTTGCCCTTTGTTTAGGTGTTCTCGTCGAGTTTTGTGTTATAATATATTTAAAGGTTCTTGACAACATTAAGCAGTCAAGGGTCTAACTTAAATAAGTTATTAGAGAAAAATAACATACATTTGTTATTGAGGGCTAAAAAATCAAAAATCTGTGATAACTTATGTATGTTACATTTTTCAAAGGGACATTATACATACATCCTTTATTTTGTTAAATTGTGTACTAGTTCTATTGATATTATAATTGTCCTTATGTATATTAAACTTTAGATAGATATAACAGCCCATAGTTTGCAAATCATGCATAACACACCCATGTTATTACAGAAAAAATATGCCTGTAATAACTAAAGGGTGTTATTACAGCTTCTCTACATCTCTTCAAAACCTTTTCTCCTACATAATATCACAATGTATTTAAATTTATTGTAATAAATAATGATAAGAGCATGTAATGAGGTTCTGCGCAAGCTTCCTAGTCATTCTCAAGTGTCTCATGTAATAAGTTAAATGCCTGTAATAACTAAGCCTTGTTATTACAGCTAAGTTATCACTTAAAAGCCTTGTCTCATTGATTTACCATGGTTGATCAAAAATGTATTAATTGAATTGGAAAATTAGTTTTCAAGGTTATGTATTAAGTTACTGTGCAAGTTTCAAAAATTCCCAAGTGCCCACTGAAAATAAAATTTTTTATGGTACATTTAACTGATAACAAACATATGTTACTACAGATTAAGAGAAAGTATCTGTAATAACACATGTATGTTATTTTTCTGTAATAACTTATTCAAGTTACACCCTTGACTATTAAGGAAAAAGAACGAGACATCCGAAATGTTTTTTAATGTGATCATTTGTGCACTTTGAAAAAGGATAATTCTGCATGTTAGTAAGCGCCCTTTTGTCACAGAGAGAAAACACATGTTGATCCAAGATGACAAGTAAACAAGCAAAAAGAAAATCAACGTTGCTTGATTTCTTTACAGCCCCCAAAAAGAAAAAAGAAGCAGGTGAAAACAGAATCACATATTATGCAATTTACGCATGAATATCGATAGTTGTTGTGACTGACAACTCTTTAATAATGATCATAATAATTTTCAGATCCATTCAACGCTGATATGGTTGTCAAGTATATATAATTATTGATACAGAGAGCTCAATGAGAACACACAATATGTCAGTGTAACAACAGGTCAATGTTCATGTATTGTTTATCCTGTTTCCAGTTTCTGTTATAGTTTATTTAAAGTCTAAAGCCTACTCTTGAAATTTCAATTATAAAAAAAAAAATACCCAGAAATTTTGTATAGGTTGGCCTGCAATAATTGTAAAAAAAAGCTTAAAAGAAGATAATATTCCTATGAAACCTCATTTTTTATGCATTTTAGTGCACCATTTTCAGTGTAAGTCAACAAAAATAACTCATTAACGATAAGACGGGTGTTAAAAAATTTTGTTACAATTCACTAGCCCAGGACTTATTGGTGTTGGGATTTTACTAGTCCTGTTGGAAGAACTTCTAGCCCAGCTCAACAGACCTGCTAGCCCAAGTTGCTTTACAAATAAAATTTTGAATCAAAACCAAAAAGTATACAGATCTTTAGATTAAAATAACTAAGAAGTGTGTAAAATTTCAAGCAAAAATCATAAATCGTTTTTGAGATATGGCGCGACATGTGAAAAACCCCTCCCCTTTATTTTACAAAATACTCAATAACTCCAAAATAAAATCTTGAATCATCACCAAAAAGTGTACAGATCTTAAGATTAATATAACTAAGAAGTGTGTAAAGTTTTAAGCAATAATCATAAACCTTTTTTGAGATACGGCGCGACATGTGAAAAACCCCTTTCCCTTTTTGTCGAGCCTTCGACTTTTGTCTAAAAAGCGAGACATAGCGATCCTACATTCCGTCGTCGTTGTTGTCGTCGGCGGCGTCCACAAATATTCACTCTGTGGTTAAAGTTTTTGAAATTTTAATAACTTTCTTAAACTATCCTGGATTTCTACCAAACTTGGACAGAAGCTTGTTTATGATCATAAGATAATATTCAAAAGTAAATTTTGTAAAAAAAAAAATTCCATTTTTTCCGTATTTTACTTATAAATGGACTTAGTTTTTCTGCCAGGAAACATTACATTCACTCTGTGGTTAAAGTTTTTGAAATTTTAATAACTTTATTAAACTATCCTGAATGTCTACCAAACTTGGAAAGAAGCTTGTTTATGATCATAAGATAGTATCCAGAAGTAAATTTTGTAAAAAAAAATTCCATTTTTTCCGTATTTTACTTATAAATGGACTTAGTTTTTCTGCCAGTTAACATTACATTCACTCTGTGGTTAAAGTTTTTAAGATTTTAACAACTTTCTTAAACTATCCTGGATTTGTGCCAAACTTGGACAGAAGCTTGTTTATGATTAAAAGCTAGTATCTAGAAGGAAATTTTGTTAAAATTTTGTTCCATTTTTTCCGTATTTTACTTATAAATGGACTTAATTTTTCTTCCAGTTAACATTACATACAGTCTGCAGTTTAAGTTTTTAAAACATTTATTAGATTCATAAACTATCCTGGATTTTTACCAAACTTGGACAGAAGCTACTTACAATCAAAAGATAGTATAGAGAGGAATATTTTTATTAATTTTTTTCCTCATTTTTGTTGAGCCTGCGATTAACAGCAAAAGTAGGCGAGACACTGGGTTCCGCGAAACCCTTACAAATTTTTTAACAAAATACTCAATATCTCTAAAATAATATTTTGAATCATCACCAAAAAGTATACAGATCTTAAGATTAATATAACTAAGAAGTGTGTAAAGTTTTAAGCAATAATCATAGACTGTTTTTGAGATACAGCGCGACATATGAAGAAAAACACACACCTGTTTCAGTTACTAAGTCCCATAACTCAAAAAGTTTTAATCTTATTTTCACCAAAAAGTATACAGATCGTTTGACCATCATAAGAAACAACTATGTTAAGTTTAATGAAATTTGGATAAGTCGTTCTCAAGTTACGGTGCGACATGTTTACGCCAAACAGACAGACGGATAGACGGACAGACGACATTTGTATACCATAATACGTCCCGTCAAAATTTTGACTGGCATATAAAAAAGGGGGAGGGGTTTTTCACATGTCGCGCCATATCTCAAAAACGATTTATGATTATTGCTTAAAATTTTACACACTTCTTAGTTATATTAATCTACAGATCTGTATACTTTTTGGTTTTAATTCAAAATTTTATTTTAGAGATATTGAGTTTTTTGTAAAAAAAGGGGGTTTTCGCATGTCAGGCCGTATGTCAGAAACTATTTATGATTATTGCATAAAAATTCACACACAAGACGACGGGCATATCATGCGCTTATGGCGCAGCTGTTTATTATGTTTAACTATCTTCATCATGTTAATGTATAAAAGTCTTTCTAGCTTGGTAATTCATGCAAACTTCTATGGTCAATAGGGCTTTCATCATATTCAATTCAAAAATTTTCCTTAACACAAAAAAAGAAATTGGATGAATTTACGAGATGCAGACAGTGGTAGAATATTATGGCAGTCCAGTGATGATCTGTATGTATAATTAAACATTTGTTGTTGTGTTGTCACGATATCCCAATAGCATGAGTTCGAATCCCGGCGAGGGAAGAACAAAAATTTGCTTCCGCAAATTTGCAGATTTAAAATTGAGAATGGAAATGGGGAATATGTCAAAGAGACAACAACCCGACCAAAGAGCAGACAACAGCCGAAGGCCACCAATGGGTCTCCAACGCAGCGAGAAAATCCCGCACCCGGAAGTGGTCCTCAGCTGGCCCCTAAATAAAATTGTGTACTAATTCAGTGAAAATGAACTCCAAAACATATAAATGAACTAAAATTAAAAAACATACAAGACTAACAAAGGCCAGAGTTCATGTTCACTATGATTTTTCTTAACTGTTATTAAATCTATGTAATTGTTGATAACATAGTGAACTTCAAATAGTCATATGAATAAGAGATGTAATGAATATGTCAACAAGACAAATACCCAACGACACAAAACGTGATCTTTCAAAAACAAAACAAATGTGTATACAAGTGTCAACACACACAATGTGTCAAGCTATAAATTCCCTTTAAGCAAAAGGACCATTGCTGATGAAGTTCTTTACTTTGGACTGGCACATTAACATGTGGTTTATAAAATCCTTTTTTTTTTTAAGACTGAAAGCTCTTTTTTTTAATCTCAGTGGAATAAAAAAGGGAACATAGAAGACCATACAATAAAAATTAGTACAGAAAAAAAACACCTGTCTCTAATACCTGTATGATAAGCAACAAAAACACTGTTGTAAGGAATACAATGTAATTATACTATAGCAAAGATTAATTGATTGTTGGTTGCTTAATGTTCAGTGGCAAATGTTACATGCATGTTCAGGACTAATAAGCAAAGAATGCTCACACTTACTGAAGGCAATGTATAAATGCCGATAAGGTATAGGAAATCATCATAAATCATGGTGACCTACACTCTAATATCTGCCACTGTACCACTAGAGTCAATTTCAATCAGTAAGGCATGCAGGAAGACACAATCTTCTGCAATGCCAATTAGTAAATTTAGCATTAAGAAATAATATTAGCATTCATATTTCATTATAATGGGTTTGAATTATTTTTCAGGTCATCTCCAGATAAAGATCATGAAGGTAAATAATTGATGGCACATACTATAAAAACAGATGAGTAAAGTAATATTTATTAATCACTCTTGAAACAGGCTTTTTCTATATGAATGATCTATACATGTACCTTGTAAGTATCATGTGCATATAGAAATTATATTTGGCAAATGACAGTTTTAGATGAAAAAATTGCACACTCTTCAAAACTTTTATGGTTTGCTAATCTTAATCTCTCAAAGTCAGTAGTTATATTGATTCCTTTAACTTATTTGATGCATTTCGTTGAGCACCTAGTATATGGAAATAAGAAGAAAAAAGACTCATTGACTGGTCAGTTAAAAGTCAGAATAATGTTTGCTGATAAAGGAACTGATTTGTCTTTCCTGTAGATTGTTACATGTACATGTATGATGGTGAGCTAGCAAGTCCGAAATCTACTTATATCATTTCTGCTAAATTCAAGCAGCATAAGTACAAAACAGTATACATATGTACCATTATAAAAATAAGAAGATGTGTAATGATTGCCAATGAGACAATTGTCCACCAGAGACCATTGATGTAGAAGTTAGCGACTATAGCATGTATAGATCACTGTACAGCCTTCAACAATAATAAAAAAAAAACCATTTCACATAGCATGTTGTTGTCTTGAATTTCTTGTAATATTTAAATTGCATTGATTTATATAAACAGTGATAAATTCATATATATATATATGCTCCTTGTCTAATGCAATGATAAATCTGTGTCCTATACATATCAGTGTAAGCTTAATTAATTGGTAGATAAGAACTCTTTTCCTAGAAAGAGACCACATTGATAAATTTCTATTTAATTGTTAGTTTTATTGATCAATACATAATTTTTACCATGCTATATGTTTTAGCTCGTGTACCTAAGAAGATCTTAAAATGTAAAACAGTATCCAGAGAAATTAATTTTTCTTCCAAGGAACAGATGGACAAATTTAGATTAGAACAAAAAGTTTACTTTAAAGGCAAAATTTTAGAAGGTATGTTCATATTGATATGTAGTTAGATGTACATGTTCAATTCAATTCAAAACAAGTATAACATTAGTCAGTAGGTAGAAATAGGCCCATGAGAACAAAATGTCTTAGACAAGGTTAAAAACTAAATTTTCAGATCCCATAGCTGATAGGTTAAAGTTTGTGCAGTTATAAATAGACAATTGTGTTGGATTTTGAAGTTCTCAACATTTTTATCATATATCTAATACTTGACATTGGATTAACATTGTCACTAGAGTTTTCTGTTTATATTAAATCTCTTGCTCTAAGGGAGTCAGAATTGGGTACCCCAAGTGACAGTTTATGTTTAAAACTTTGTTGTGATAACGGTCAGTACTAACCCAATAAAGGCCAAGACCTTATCAGCCGTGTGATTATTTGAACATGTGATTTTTTTTACTTTTTTTGAGGATTTTTGGATATTAAAGTCATTCCAGATTTTATTGGCCCTAAATCATCACAAAACATCAACATTTTTTGTGAGTTCTATTCAGTTTTCCAACAGTATGCTTTTGATTAAAATGCAATTTTACAGAGTTTAACAAAAATGTTAAAATGTGCATTACTGTTTTAGATAGTCGTTCTAGAGTTCTTGGAATTTGATTATTACAAGCTGAGATACATATATGTAATCATCAACTATAATTTTAGCACCAGTTACAATAAAAGAGGGGCATCTGTCTGTCTGGTTAAAGTTTTGGTTAAAGGTTGTTTGTGGTAACATGAACAAAAAACTTAATTCACACGTTCTGAATGAAATGAACTATTTAATATATATCCTAAATTTATTGTTTTTAGCAAATGTGATACTGTGAGCGAGGCATTTTTGTTTCATGCTTGCAATCCTGTAAAAGGTACAAAGATTTTTTTTCTTTTTTAGAATGGTATTTTGAATTTGGCTTTGTAATTCCTGATTCCACCAATACATGGCAGTCTGTGATAGAAGCAGCTCCAGAAAGTCAGATGATGCCAGCTAATGTTCTAAAGTAATACAATGAAACATATTTAAACCATTCATGTGATCACACAACTTCTTGATATAAGATAACTTTTTCCTCATTGCTTTATAGTTACCCTTATAAGTAATGTTAAAATTTGATGCATGTTTGACAGACTTTTCGTTTTGTGGCTGATCTAGCTTATTTAACAAAAATTCGTAAGGGTTCCTCGGAACCCAGTGTCTCGCCTTCTTTTTCTGTTAATCGCAGGCTCAACAAAAATGAGGAAGTAAATCAATAAAAATACTCCTCTTTATACTATCTTTTGATTGTAAGAAGCTTCTGTCCAAGTTTGGTAAAAATCCAGGATAGTTTATGAATCTCAAAAAAAAACTTTAACTGCAGACTGAATGTAATGTTAACTGGAAAAAAACTAAATTTCCTTCTAGCTACTAGCATTTGATCATAAACAAGCTTCTGTCCAAGTTTGGTACAAATCCAAAATAGTATAAGAAAGTTATTAAAATTTTAAAAACTTTAACCACAGAGTGAATATGTTGTTTCTTGGCAGAAAATCTAAGTCCATTTAAAAGTAAAATACGGAAAAAAAGGATTTATTTTTTTTACAAAATTTCCTTCTAGATACTAGCTTTTGATCATAAACAAGCTTCTGTCCAAGTTTGGTACAAGTCCAAAATAGTATAAGAAAGTTATTAAAATTTTAAAAACTTTAACCACAGAGTGAATGTGTTGTTTCCTGGCAGAAAATCTAAGTCCATTTAAAAGTAAAATAAGGAAAAATGGATTTATTTTTTTTACAAAATTTACTTCTAGATTCTATCTTATGATCATAAACAAGCTTCTGTCTAAGTTTGGTACAAACCCAGGATAGTTTAAGAAAGTGATTAAAATTTTAAAAACTTAACCACAGAGTGAATGTAATATTTCCCGGCAGAAAAACTAAGTCCATTTATAAGTAAAATACGGAAAAAAATGGAATTTTATTTTTACAAAATTTACTTCTGGATACTATCTTATGATCATAAACAAGCTTCTGTCCAAGTTTTGTAGGAATCCAGGATAGTTTAAGAAAGTTATTAAAATTTCAAAAACTTTAACCACAGAGTGAATATTTGTGGATGCCGCTGACGACGATGCCGACGGAATGTAGGATCGCTATGTCTCTCTATTTCGACTAAAGTCGAAGGCTCGACAAAAACTAGATAGAACACATAAAAAATAATGAGAAATTTAACTGTGCAGGCAAATGAAAATTCGTCGACTTCAAGCATGTACCAAATTAAGCATTAAAAAATGTGCTATTTAATAAAGTAACCAGGAGTGCTGAAAGTTAAATACCAATAACTTATCAAGTAGAACACGAATATCTGTCCCCCTCAGTCATGCTTCAATGAGTATAACGTAGAGGGATTTTCTTTTGTTCAACCATATTACAGTGTATGTTATGAATCACTGGCATGAAAAGCTAAGAAGTGCTTCATGACCCAAGTACATCTGACAGTTTGTCATGGAATAATTTACATTATTTTTCCTTTTTTCAGTGGGAATGTGATAATAGAAACCAGTTTTTATGACGGAGATTTACTTGTCAGCAAATCCAAAGTTAGAATCTTCTATGTATGATGATAGTTTGTTACACAAAGACTCATAGTCCCATTCATAAAATTCACAAAGTGCAGACAGTAGCTTATCTAGGGGGAATAACCTGTACAGCACAACATCTGCACTTATAGAACAATAAAATGTGCAATTATTTGTGATATTTATCTTTGGTGAATACATTATTGTGTCTCCTAATATCTGTAATTGATGAGGGATATATATTTCTAATCTTATAAATAGATATTTCAGATCATTTGACGAATTGAAGGGGTTTTATTCACATTGAATTTCTGTTTCTTCAGATTTATAAATATTATTCATTTCAATTAGCAATAATGTGTGGAAACGTTCACATATAATTTCTGTGGTTCAATGGATATGGACTAACGTTTCAATATGCTATATCAGTTGTACAGTTTATTTCAGACTGTGTATAGTTTAATTGGTCTCCTATTTAATTGCTTGCTGTAAATTTTTGTGCTTTCCTGGTCACTAGCCATTTCTGTTAATTTGCCAGAAATTTTTATAATTATGCAATTTTAAATTATATAATACATTTGTATTATAAACCTAATGGATGACACAACTTTAGTTTCTCAAAATGTTTTCCCTTAAATCAATTGTTTTTCAAACATTGAAAGTATGTAACATATCTTTCAAAAACAATTATTTGTTTTAATTGAATAGAAGGTTATTATTGACATAGGAAAACATTTTCCCTTGCATTATGAGTATAATTATCAAGGGGATTAATCACAATAGATAGTGATATCTGTCTCATTCTACAAAAGATATTCATAGTATTTCAGGGAATTAGGCAAATATATATGTGTAGAAACACTTCCATGTTGTCAGGGCATATATTTTTTACTGTTGTTATTCAAGACTGCATTATACAAGTATAAACTCAAACAACATTTACATATATAAATACTTTCAATTTCTTTTTCTGTTTTAAGATACCTTACGTATTTGATTTTTTTTTATTTGCATAATTTACCCATAAGGTCTTATATAATTTGTCATTATTAGTAATTAGTATGTACCCATGCAGGCCATATAACAACACAATTTATCCTATGTAGGGGTATAAAGTTAAACAAGCAAATGCCATAAAATTTAAAGCAACATTATAGATTTGTTCAATGTTGATAATAAATACATCGTGCATTTGAACCATAATATGTATGATATATATCACAAGTTTTGATGGCCTTAAGGCAGTGTTCATCATTTACTCAAGGGGTTTAAATGCCTTAAATTCTTATACAGAAAATTATTTATGACCCGGTTTTGTGGAGGGGGACATAGAACTTACAACATTTCTATAAAATATAACATACTGGTAACATTTTTGTCTTGTTTTTACTGATGTTGAATTCCATTATTATTTTCTGCAGCCTCAGTGTTCATTTGCATTCAATTTTTATATAATCATGAATACAGATATAATAGAATATATAGTAAGAATGTTGCATGGGTTTATTTTAACTTATTTATTATGTTTGAATGAATATATTGTTTCAATCATTTTGAGATTTGTGATCAATTACAATTGCCTTTACAAAATAAAAAAAAAATAAAAAATTTTAGTAATAACTTATCCTAGAATATTTGATTAAACGTCACAATCAGTCAATATCTTTAGCTTAAATTGCTAATTGATCAGTAAATATTTAATTATGATTGTAGAATCAAGCATTTAGAAATAACTTTCTGAAAATACATATTTCTGATCATTACTATGATTTTCGAAAGTTTTAATGTGCGGAATTTACAACACTGCATGTTGCAATTAACTTTGAAAATTTCAATTTCCATTTGCAAATATTTGACATTAGGCAAATAGTACTTATTTTAGATGGATTCTGTTTTTTATACATGTTCATCGTAGATTTGCTTGTGAATAAATAGACACATCTTTTGTTAATTAATATATTTTATTTCCTGGAATACTATAGTATCAATGTGTATTCAATGCAGGAGATTTGAATATCTGTGAGAGCATGCATGAGCTTTATCCATTCTGAAATTTGAAGATGGCCAAAATATTTCTCTTTTCACATGATTGAAATTTTAAATTGTGAAGTTGGATTATAAATACTCAACTATATGTAATGAATAATGACAATATTTTTTTTCATATGTTTTCTAATATCTGATACCAGTAGTTATAAAAGATTTATTTATGTTTTTGTTAATGGATTTTGTATTGCCTCTATTTATGTCACATTGAAGTGCTTTTAAAGATACACACAAAAAGGTATGGAGAAATATTTTATTGTCTTGTTTTGATTGTGTCTAAACAAAAGTTTCATTGATTCAAGTATGGGATCTTTCAAGACATACATGTATTGTCCTTCTCTTTTCTGTGGATTAATCTGACTGTAAAATATGTGACATTTGAATATATAATTGAGAAAACCACTAAAACTGCAAATGTACTTAAAAGTCATAAACATTATATTAGAAACAGTTTAAATCCTCTCAAATACCATCATGTATGCTTTGGGGGAAGCAGACATTTGTCATTATATGAAATGTGTTTAAATGAAAAAAACATTAATATCATTTTTTATGTTGACATCTTTATAAGTATATATGACTTGTTTCATTTTATCATGTTGATACATTCCTTTTGAATTTTCAACCATATTTTGCATAGAATTGATGATTGAAAATTTTTACGTTATTTAAACTCTAAAATGCAAAATTAAAGAACTTACATCACCTCAAGTCAGAAAATCATTAACATTCCAGAAAATTAGTTTTGATAAAGAGAAAAATGATTTAGAAAAGGGCACCTTGTATAAGAAAGTCTCAAGTAAAAAAGACAGAAAAGATGTTTGAAATTTTAATAATGATAACATACTTGATTTGTAAAAGAAAGTTTTGATTGGTCAATTTGAAGTTGAAATATTATTTCCATTAGAAAAACAATAGAATGAAAACCAAGATACACAATAGTGTTACAACTAAACGATATATATTATTTTAACTTAAAAGTTCCTATTGATTTAATTTTTAAGATTGTTTGTGAGAAGGGCTATTTGTCCAATGAGAATACTATGTCCATATGAGCAGGTGGAGTCAATATTCCAGGAATAATAAATACAACAGTAACTAATTTAGTAAATGTAGTTTATAAAATTAATACTTCAGAAAAAAATAGTAGCTTATTAATCTCTGTATTTTAAGGGGTGAAAAGTACTCACCAATAAAATAATTGAAATGTCTCATTCTGTTTAACATGTAGAAATGTGTTTTTTTAGCTGTAAAATTAAAATGAGCAGCATTTCTTTAAGTGAAATGGACAATTAAATTTTGTGAATATTGTCCATCGAATTCTCAATCATTTATCTGTTGCAAAATTTAAACATAGTTTAAGTTGAATTTGTTATTCTTAACTGTTAGTGTATTTTGTTTTCACATTTCTTTCACACTTTCCAAAAAATAAAATTACAATGTTTAATTTACATGGACATATTTTGGATTTTTAAGTTTATTTTCCGATGAAGTATGTCATTATCAAATATTTTCAGTGGTCTTAAAGCTTCTTAAACTATTAAAAATCAAATTACAGAAGAATGAAATAGGAGTTTGTTTGTTTATGAGAAAATTTTAAGGCTTATTTTAGACAATATATCTTTCATCCATTTGATGCTTAAAAATATAAATACACATTTGAATGAAACTTATGAATAAGAAAATGACCATTGTTAGCAATGATGAGTGTCAGTATATAATTCTGAAATGTAACATTTTAGAACAGAATGTAATTTAAATAATTGAGTACCATCAGGGTACCAGTATTTGTATTTGACATTCCACATTGTAAATAGCTTTATTTTCCACCATGTATGAGAGATCCGTCCATAGTGTCTTGATGTCATGAGTGACTGTTCTTTTGTTTTGTCTTTCTACATTAAATGTCTTTTATGTCAATATTTTGTTCTATTTTAATTTATATATCCTTTATAGTTGTGAGGAAAAAAAATGTTCATGCTATAAGTTATAACCAGATAATAGTGGTATGCATCACCAAAGAATGTGTCTATAGGACAACTAATTGTATGGCATAATACAAGAATGAATGCAATGTTTTTCTCTTATATAAGAGGAAAGTAGAAAATGTTTGTTCTGTGACACTGGTAATGTGGATTAGTCATACATTCCAACATACATTCCAGCAAACACAGAATTTTTTTTATGGAAAACTTTACTTTTTATATTAATATTTAATTCATTAATACAAAGTTATTAGAAAAACTGTATTGTAAGATACTTGGATGAGCTACAACCATGTTTTTTTTCGTGGTATTAGACCAAACACAGTCTGTTTGACTATCAAATTATATGTTTTGATGATAAAAAGGTAAAGTTAATCTTTGACAGTTACCAATAGCAGACCTTAGATATAGACAAGGAAATATGGTATGATTGCCAATGAGATAACTGTCGAACAGAGACCAAATGACTTGGATGTTTGCAACTATAGATAACCTTGTATGGCTTACAACAATGAGCAAAATGTGTTTTGTCTATTAACAGGTTAGTTCAATCCTTAGCAAATCCCAAAAGCTGACCTTAAGTTCATGTGTAAATCATAGTCTTAATATTTTGTTGGGAAGTTGTTACTTTCGTATAAGCTTTAATGTACTATAATTTTTTGTGATGCATTAGAATAGGAATATCAATGCTTTAGTTGAAGAATTGCGACCGTCAATTGGGATTTGATGGTCGCAAGTTGTTCTACTGTCTTTTGCAACATGTCACCTGTAAAACTGCATTTGTGACTGTCAAATCCCCAGTTGACGGCAGCAACTCATCACCTTCGGTACTGTTATTCTTTAATTCATATAAACTGTCAACATAGTTAACATAAATTATTATCATCAAGACCCTTTCCAAGAATTGGTTATTTGAATACCAAATGGCATCAAGAAAGAGACTTATTCCAGCTGCCATATTTGTTTGAAAATCAGATTTTTTTATGCCCCACTTAGGGGCATTATGTTTTTCAGTTTGTTCGTCCGTCCTTTTGTTCCTATGTCCGTTGGTTCGTTCAGCCGTCTGTCCTTCTTCAGGTTAAAAGTTTTTGGTCAAGGTAGTTTTTGATGAAGTTGAAGTCCAATCAACTTGAAACTTAGTACACATGTTCCCTATGATATGATCTTTCTAATTTTAATGCCAAATGAGAGTTTTTACCTCAATTTCACAGTCTACTGAACATAGAAAATGATAGTGCGTGTACTATGGACACATTCTTGTTTGTACAGAAAAGCAGTCAAACAACAAACAAGGTGATACAGGTTTGTTTGTTTACACCGTCATCAACAATTTTATGAGAGTCAATTATCTTATGGAGTTTTTCAATAGCAGTTGCAATAGCATCATTAGATTCTTTATACTATAGGTTGTGAAGTCTTTTTACATCTGTAGGTTAATAGTCAATTAACAGGAAATTTATTAGCTTTTCTAATTATAAAAGGAGATGTTGGGTTAACAGCAATGAGCAACGAAAAATACTCAAAAAGTCGCAAAGTCAGCATACATTAAAGTACCCATTCCAATTATAAGTTCTAAATCACCTTCCTTCTAATTCATTGTCTGTCAAAGATACCAAACTCATAAGTTGAAAATAAACTGACAACGCCATCGCTAAAAAAGAAAAAGACCAACAGACAAACAATGGTACACAAAACACAACATAGAAAACTATAGACTGAGCAACACGAACCCCACCAAAAACTGGGGGTGATCTCAGGTGCTCCGGAAGGGTAAGCAGATCCTGCTCCACATGTGGCACCCGTCATGTTGTTCATGTTAGTACAAACCCGGTAATAAGTCTAATTCGGTAGAAAATGCATAATACTTAATCACCTTAGTTTGTTAATGTCTAATTCCACCATTGATCGCACAGAAGTTATTAGGAAGACCGGGGGATTTCCTTATATGTGTAATGTTACTGATGGCTGTTACATCAACTGGGTCAGCTGAGGTTATGGCTGTGACATCCATACTTGTCTATGATGTTTATCAAGTTTACTTAAAGTTAATACGGGATTTCATCGATCGAAAATGATTATTTTAACATCGTTAATATTGGTCACATGTGTTTGAATATTTTTTTTTTGTTACTTTATTAGACTATTCAATAAAGTTTGGCCAGATCTTAAACCGACTTTGTGAAATTTTTCAATATTTAACCTTAATTCGATTAACTTTTTTAGCCGCAAATCTTCATTCGCATATTAAAAGAAAATTTATTTAGATGTACTTATTTTTGTTTTGATTCTAGTACTAACTCATGACTCTATAAAATATTTTTATTGCAATTACGAATACAGTAGTTAGTCAATTTGATCTGTTTAAACAGAGGCGGATTTAGAGGGTTTTCAGGGGCCCCCCCTTGACGGAAAAGTTTTGTTGATTAAATAGGAATTACTGAAGCATGACTGGAGCTGGCCCCATCTTAAGCAGTCAGTGGGCCCCTCTTGTGAAAATTTCTGGATCCGCCACTGTTAAAGACCTGATTCAGGCAAACAGACTGATGCTTCATTATATAGAAATAAGAAGATGTGGTATGCCATGAGTGCCAATGAGACAACTTTCCATCCATAGTTTATATTGAAAAATACTTAATTTAGAAACAACACAAAAATTTTCACACAGAGAGAAAACCCATCGTTGGACACAAGTAAACCATACTTATGAAGTCCGCTCCGAATAACAATAAATAACAATTCAATATTATAAGCGACAAAGAAAACAAATCTCACATCCACGTCCTTTGGTCTCTGGAGCATACTTGTTTAATTAGCAATCATACCAGATCTCCTTATTTTATACTCATTAGTAATTTCTGTATAGTTTACGATCAATTTAAGTCGTAAATATCATGTATCCGATTTGACCTTTGCATGACATACAGATCGGGTTTGATTTAATTTGTTGTAATATTTTTTTATTTTATTTTTTATTTTTTTAGTAGAATAAATTCTTTTTCTTGTCTCTCATAAAATTGACTACTCTACAAACCAATTTACCGTTACAATGGTTTCCCAGTGTAAACATAAATTGAATCAGATAAGAATTCTTTGTACATGTCACAATTAATGAATAATTGAACATCATTTAACGTTTTTGATTGCTGGTGACATTTTTGAAGATTTAATTGTATGTTTAAGAATAAACATGAAGAAGAGTTGAAAGTTAAAATATCAACATCTTACATTGATATTCAGTGGAGGATATGGTTTAAGTTTTTAATCTGTATGTTTCCAACCTTAAAACGGTTTTAAAATTAGCTTATCAAAGACGGTCATGTTGTAGAACACAAAGGATTTGGGGTATCATTCCATGACACAAAATCGCTACGCACATACCAAAAAATGGAACAGAGCTTCAATTGCTATTCTTTAGTTACATGACAATAAGTCTTTGAACAAACATAAACACAAACATCTTTACCTCTGCTGGTAGACATGCAGTTAGTCCCCGACGGTATCACCAGCCCCTTAGCCAGTATTTCTGTTACCTCTGCTGGTAGACATGCAGTTAGTCCCCGACATTATCACCAGCCCTTAGCCAGTATTTCTGTTACCTCTGCTGGTAGACATGCAGTTAGTCCCCGACGGTATCACCAGCCCCTTAGCCAGTATTTCTGTTACCTCTGCTGGTAGACATGCAGTTAGTCCCCGACGGTATCACCAGCCCCTTAGCCAGTATTTCTGTTACCTCTGCTGGTAGACATGCAGTTAGTCCCCGACATTATCACCAGCCCCTTAGCCAGTATTTCTGTTACCTCTGCTGGTAGACATGCAGTTGGTCCCCGACGGTATCACCAGCCCCTTAGCTAGTATTTCTGTTACCTCTGCTGGTAGACATGCAGTTGGTCCCCGACGGTATCACCAGCCCTTAGCCAGTATTTCTGTTACCTCTGCTGGTAGACATGCAGTTAGTCCCCGACGGTATCACCAGCCCCTTAGCCAGTATTTCTGTTACCTCTGCTGGTAGACATGCAGTTAGTCCCCGACGGTATCACCAGCCCCTTAGCCAGTATTTCTGTACTGGCATGAAAATACGGAT
Source organism: Mytilus coruscus (assembly GCA_017311375.1). Lineage (NCBI taxonomy): Eukaryota > Metazoa > Mollusca > Bivalvia > Mytilida > Mytilidae > Mytilus > Mytilus coruscus. Next base: position 61,137,432 of record CM029607.1, on the reverse strand, counting down.
ATCGTTTGATTAAAACTTGCCTGTTATAAAAAATTTCGAAATTGTTTTAAATCAAGGAATCAATCTTCCTCATGCAAAGCTCTGATTCCTTGTTTGGTTTGATCAGCTCTTTAGCATTTGTATTAGATTTTTGATGTTCAAATATGTTGGCTTCGAGCATCACTAAAGAGACATTAATTGTCGAAATGCGCATCTAGTGCATTAACATTGGTACCGTTTTACGGTTCCTTGCATAATTTTGTTAACAATATAACGTTTAAATAGGCTGTATTTTCCGAATGTGTATGGAACACATTGCTTTCCCCAAAATAATACAAAAACAGGTACAGTCATCATGCTTATCTTGTTTTAGGATAGAGCATGGTAAATGCAGGATATCCAACTCGCGATGGCGTCCGTATGTTAACCTAACATCCCCTCCCCTTTTAACCCAATTATCACACTAGAATTGTGAGAAAAAACTTGTAACATACATGATAAAATGGTATTGCAAATGTTTGATTCCTAGTAGACCCTTTTAAACAATTCCATTCAGAAAAAAAAAACCCTCATTGGACAGAATGATCTTACGCAAAGAAGAAACTTTATTTCAAGTCAAAAGGTGGTAAAAAGTTGGAAAAAAGTATGTTATTTAGAACATTATTCTCATGTTATCTATGTATCATTAATTGCACAGATGAATGCAAGACATCAGCCTATCCATTCCCTACTAGAATTGCTGATAACAGAGTAAAATTCTCATCATATAATTCTCATCATATGAAAGTTTATTAGTCACAATTAAGGAAAAAGATTTGTAACCACTTTGTATACAATTATATTTCAAATACTTGCTAGTCTGCAGGTGAAAAAAAACTGCTATATTCATGAAATATGAAGTAGATCATAATAAGGTCAACTTGAATAAAAATTTAAAAAAACATTTATTATTTCTTATTCATATAACTATGGTGGCCGGTTAAGGCCATTTCGCGTTTTCGCCTTTCATATTCTATAGGGCGAAAACGCGAAATCGCGAAGTCGAAAACGCGAAAACGCGAAAGGCGTTTTCGACTTCGCGTTTTCGCGTTTTCGACTTCGCCTTTTCGCGTTTTCGCGTTTTCGACTTCGCGATTTCGCGTTTTCGCCCTATAGAATATGAAAGGCGAAAACGCGAAAACGCGAAATGGCCTTAACCGGCCACCATATATAACCCTTTTATCCTGTACTTTTGACTGACTAATCACAGGTAGCTGGATTGGGGGAATCACTTTATTTTGAATAGCTTTCCAATAATTAGATTCTTGCATTTACTGGGATCAATTGGTAAAAATTAACATTAAAAAGTGGTTACGAGTTTTTTACCAACAGACCAGATGTATAAGGAGGTCTCATTCCAAAATTTTACTGTTTCGAGGTCCTGTCCCCTATTTCATGGTCCAGCGACTTTCAATAAATAAGCAATTTTGTATGCTAATAAGTATCCTGATTAAGTTAGTTTGATAGGAACTACTTGTGATAGATCAATAGTATTTTCCATAAAGTTGCATTATTATCAGTAAATATCAGTTTGGTGACTATTTAGAGGCCATGCCCCTAGGTCATGGTCCAGTGACTTTGAATTAATTAACAATTTCAATGTAAAGTTTTCTGCTTAAGTTACTAGTAGTTTGATAGGAACTGCGTGTGTACGTTTTGATAATCAGCTGTTCAAAACTGAAAAGGATATTCCGATATTAAAAAAAACTGTTTATATCCCACCACATATACATGTATCTGTCCAAAGTCAAGAACATTAGTCTCTGTGACATTAGTAGTTGTAATTCATATGTTAAAATAGTTTTCGTTATCACCGCGCTTGGGATATATGATATGCTCATATAATTTTATACGACCGCAAACGCAAAAATTTTTTGGATTCGTACAATGCTAGGATGTTGTCGTCGTCGTCCGAAGACACATTTGGTTTCCAGACAATAACTTTTGTTAAAGTGAATGGATCTCTATGAAATTTTACAAGAAGGTTCAATATCACAAAAGGAAGGTTGGGATTGTTTTTGGGGGTTATGGTACCAACAGTTTAGGAATTAGGGGCCAAAAAGAAGCATTTTTGTAGTTTCCAGACAAAAACTTGTGTGTAAGTGTATTGATCTCTCTGAAATTGTACCACAAGGTTTCATATCACAAAGGGAAGGCTGGGATTGAGTTTGGGGGTAATTGCCCCAAACACGCAGGAATTAGGGGCAAAAAAGGGTACAAAAAAAAGCATTTTTCTAGTTTCCAAACAATAACTTAATTGTGTTTAAGTGTATGGATCTCTCAAAAATTGTACTACAAGGTTCCATACTACAAAGGGAAGGCTGGGATTGAGTTTTGGGTTATAACTCATTGGGAGGAGGGGTCAAAAGATTGGGGATTTTTTCAAATTTTTTTTAGGGGGTTCATATTTTTTTCTTCAAAATTTTTGAAAAGTTTTCAGAAGAAATCTTCAATTGCACAGTCTTGCGCAATATATTTTTAAGATCTTTGACCACATTTATTTTGTGTCAGAAACATATATCATGTCAAAAATTTGATAACAATTCAAATTCAGACAGTATCAAGCTTGAATATTGTGTCCAAACTTGCCCCAACTGTTCAGGGTTCAACCTCTGCGGTCGTATCTAGCTGCACTCAGTGAAGCATTTTATTTTGTTTTAATTACCTGCTTAATTGCTCTTAGGATTAATGCGTATGTGCATTCACGTCGCAGTTTTAGCATTTTAAGTCTTCATATGTCGTCAAGTTTTTTTATCCTTATAAAATGCATAAAATGAGCATATCACGATTTTCCAGAATTACTTTCAATTGAGAAATGCATGTGAATATCTCTGGATTTATCTACTTTTTCGTAGACATAAATATTTGGTTTGGAAATTAGTGGTGCGTGTAGAAATCTTTAAGTTATTACAAATCGGATATCACATCCTATCACGCATTTACGGTGATGTTGTTTATAGAACCAGTAAATTCAGATACAATCCATGTAAACTTATTGATCCTTTGGATAGATTTGTTCTTAAAGGTAAACAATGCAACACTATATTAAGATCTTTGTGTAATGTCTTATTCAGTTATTTGTTATGAATATTGCTTTACAGTTATAAACATTTATGGTATACGTATACATCATACAAATACTTATATTTTGGCATTGAACAAGGTACTATTTTTCACAGACTGTTGATGATAACATGATTTAATTAAAGGTTGTACTGGCATTGAACTAGCTTTCATTTACTTAAAGTTTTCTTATAAAAATACTTTGTTTCTGTTGTCTTATTGCTAGTTGTTTTTTTCTGCTCTGTAACAAAATTCTCTACTGCAATAACATCCTCAACATTATGTACAAATGGAAGTTTGTGAACTACTGCATTTTTTTTTCCACACTAGGAGCAAAATGAAGGCAGCGGTCTAAGGTTTGTTAGGCCAAAAGGCCAATGCAGGGTATCTCACTGATGGCCTTTCACATGTTCAATCTAGGGGTCTGACATTCCTATCAATTCAACTTACAGAGTTTGTCAAAAATGTTAAAATACGGCAATTTTTTTTCCACACTTGATGCAAATAGAAGCTAATGGCCTAAGATTGATTGGCCAAAAGGCGCAGATGAAGTATCTCAACATATCCTTCTCATGTCCATCCTTGGAGTTTGGCATTTCTAACCCCATCCCCCACGCACACACTGAACTTGCATGGTTTGTAAAAAATCCTTACTGCAATTTTTTCCACAGTATGTGCAATTGGAAGGTTATGACCTAAGGATCCCCAAGCCAAAAGGCCAAGAGTTGGATCCCACTGATCCGATGGCCTACATCATAGGTCCAATTTAAGGGTCTGCCATTCCCCTCAATCCCTCAATTTGAAATTTGATTTATTTGTATTTTAAAATTAATTTTAATTTAATCAATAAATGATTTTTTATAATATTAAAAAAAATAGGAAATTTACCCTACAACGGCTTGACACAAGTTTCTATTACACTTTCCGGTATAACCGTTAAAGGAATGTGCGTTGAATCGATCCGATGAGTCTATCCTCTTTCAACTGAATGTTGTCGAGCCTGCAGAAGCGAGTCGGCATAGCAATTCTTCATACATACAATAAAAAGATGCAGTTTGAGATAAAATTTAAGAAAATTTTATGAAACTTTTTTATGATTAAGCGAAAATGTCAGACGCAAACATTTAAATTTTTATTTTTTTATTTTTCCGTTTTCTTCTGATATAAATGGATTCATTTTTTCAGTTGACATTTATATACAGGTCGGGGTTAACAAAAAAGACATCAATAAGTTTGTCAAAACTTCTTAGAATTTTATGAAAATTTGGCAAGTTTTTTTTCATAATTAAGACATAATGTCTGAAGTAAAATCTTGAAAATATATTTTCAATTTTCAGTATTTTATTGATAGATAAACTTATGCATTGTTGTTTTCGCAGTTAATCTTTACATGCAGTCTGTGATTCATTTTTAAGACATTAATAACTTTGTTGAACCTTCATGGAATATTATGAAACTTGGACAGGTCGACGCTCCTTCAAGATCACTAAATAGAATCTGAAGAAAATGTTTCATTTGTCCCCCGTATTTTACTGATAAATGGAGTTAGTTTTGTCAATCGACATTACACTTTGACACCAACAGCAGCAATTGCAGGTGACATACAGGGTTTCAGAGAACCCTTTACGAATTATTACAGTTTAAACATTAAGCTAAGTTTTTTGTGCTGATATAGACCACTGTCCCAGGTTAGGTGGAGGATTGAGCAAATAAAACATGTTTAACCCCGCTACATTTTCTATATGTCTTACCAAACCAGGAACCTGTATTTCAGAGGTTGTCGTTTTTTGCTGCCTGTTATATTGTTTTTCGATTTTTGTTTTATCATAATTTTCTCGTTTGAATTATTATTTCATTTTGTCATGCCAGTGCCTTTTATGGCTTACTATGCAGTATGGGTTTTGCTCATTGACGAAAGTGGTACGGTGACCTATAGTTGCATGCCTACATCCACCTCATTTGGTCTCTGGTAGGTAGTTGTCTTCGAGCTTTGTCTCATTGACAATCATATCACATCTCCATATTTTTATACAGATATGAATATAATATTGATATAATAAAACAAATAACGTTTTTCTGGAGTGTAAAAACTGAAAGTCTTGAATAAAATACGATCCTTTCTAAGTAAATCTTGTTGTCACTATTTTTGTTGCATGTAGCGGTTACTATTCTTTTTTTTTTCAGTAATGAAAAATACACCATTTGGACAGACAATGAAAGACTTAAAGTCATTAAATGTTTTCTCTATAAAATTTATGTTTGCTTTGAAGATATAGTTTCTCGCAAGGCGATTTGTATTTTAATTGAAATAACCGTAGATATATTCCTTTAATGTTTTGAATCACAGTTTATGGCAAAGCTTCAACGAGACAAACAAAAACAACACTAAACATTAAAGATACCTGTAGGTATTTACATGATATATTCTGTCGATCAACAATTTATAAATATACGAATATGCAGGTGATCCACTGAATCAAACATTAGTTGTGACCGATCGGAGACCTTGATATGAATTCCTCATGGCATTTTTCAATACGAAAATATAGGATAAACGGGGCGATTTTCCTTTTTTATTACTAGTATTACTTTTCCTTTCCTTACTGGCTCCTTTTTATGGAGTGTATTTATTTCTCGGTCAGTTAATATGATTGTTGAAACATTGACGTCTCCGGGATTTCGATTAAAGTATTGAACAAAAATTTGGTCTAAACTTTTACTAAATTTAATCGTTATATCATGAATATAGCGATTTATTGTAGAATTATGGTTCCACCTGCAGCTAGGAATCAAATAAAAAAGTGGTGTTCCGATTCGTATTTCTATAGGGTTATATAGTTTATAAATCTTAAATGTTTAAGATTTGTCCTTTAAATCTATCTCCTTGTCGTACTGAATAAATACACAAAATAATATTTAGATTAAAAAGATACAGTATACCATGTATCGACTCTTGCTTATCAATCGCTGCCGTCTGGTATTTTGGAGATCATAAACATCAATTCGTTATTCTATAATTTGAAGAAATACTAACACTGACAACAATGTTACTTTTGTTTTTCTGCATTTTTGTTTGCACAAGTTGACGACTTCTTGTACCGTTCGTGATGTTTCTGCGTGAATTAATCATCAGATCTTTGAAGTCATGAGAACATCCAATAATAAATATATGATGACAATATGCTTTCATATCATCAGGTTAAGTACTTTGAGCTTGCTTTCAGTAACTACGAGCATTATTCATTGCTGTTTAATATGTTGGACATTTTTAGTTTCGCAGTGGCTATTTGCCGACTCTGATTAAAATATCTTAATTAACGCCGGCAAAATAGCCACTGCCTATAGTTTTTGTCATAAAAAAAATACCGATATTTTAAATTTAGAGTTCAGTACTTTTCCTGAAATGATATTATAATTGTATGTTCTTTTGTGTACGCGTTATAAGTTCACTGACTAATTAAAAAAAAAAAGGATAAGAGGTTGAGAACTGACAAAAAAGTTTATCTCCGCCATATTTTCACATACAAAGTTTGCGCATGGAAATAACACGCATCTTCTTCTTCTTCCAATTAAGCGGCCGCAATCAATTGTCTGATTATTCTGCCACTGTGTGTTGCGCATGAAGAAAAAAAAATGAAATATATACACTTATGTGAGAGTTAAAATCCTATATACAGGTGATCTTTAAAAACAAGGTTTTTGTCTATTTTGTTAGCCGAGCCTTGAAGCATTCAAGACTCGGGGCGGTGATAGTTGAAAGTGGTAAGGCATTCCATTCCCGTATGGATTTTGGGTAGAATGACATTTTCCTTGTGTCTGTTCTACAAAGGGGAACCTGGTAACATCCAGTACTAGTTGCTTTTGATGCTCGGCTTATGGGAATTAGCCTAGATGTTGCATCTATGTTAACTAGACCAGTAGTGATTTTGTACATCATACACATCCTTGTTGTTGATCTTCTCTCTTCTAATTGCTGCCACTCCAGTTGTTTTATCATGTCGTCAACCGATGATGTGTTACAATATTTGTTGGTAACATACCTAGCCCCTCTGCGTTGTACCATCTCAATTTTCTTCTTGTTTTTTTGTTGATGGGGTCCTAAACTGCGCTTGCGTATTCTAGTGTTGGTCATACTAATGACTTTTATGCATTTTCTTTCAGTTGTAGGTTGTTTATGTTTAAATTTCTTTTTAGGAACCCAATAGTTTTATTTGCTTTTTGACAGATGTTATGTACATGGGTACTCCAATTTAAGTCTGAGCTGATTGGAACTCCAAGATATTTTGCAGATGATACTCTCTCAAGTACATGGCCGTGTAGGATGTAATCTGTGGTGATGGGATTTCTTTTCTTGCTGATGGTCATCACATTGCATTTGAATGCGTTGAACTTCATGAGCCATCGTTGTTCCCAGTCTGATAATTTATTCAAGTCCTCTTGCAGTGTTGTGGTATCTGCATCTGTTGTTATTGTGAGGTGAATGATAGTGTCGTCGGCAAACAATCTTGTTCTAGATTGAACTCCCTCTGGCATATCATTGATGTAATAGAGGAAAAGAGCAGGACCTAGGACTAAACCCTGTGGTACACCTGATTCAACATCTATGAGGCAAGAGCTTACTCCTTCAACCACAACTGACTGTTGTCTCCCACCAGGGGCGGATCCAGGATTTTGGAAAGGGGGGGGGCGAAGTATGTAAAGTTCACCGAGCGGAGCGAGTCGAAAAATTTTTTGGACCTATTTTTGGCTAAAAAACATAAAATAAATGTAAAATGCACTTTTTGAACGGTTCATGACGTGGGGCATGTATATTTTATAGTTAAAGTGTAAGGGTTGGACATTTTTGATGCCGTATTCTCCCCCATTGTCTATTATAAAATGATTGGATGGATCCAAAGCTATGTACTAATGTATTTAATGTGGGATTTGTCAGTAAAAAATGGACATGGGAAATTCTCGTTTGTTGTAAGGTTAGTTAGCATAAACTCACAGATTTCTTGTTGAAAACAAGATATACGGCCATTCAATGAGATTTATAATACGACAGACACGAACAAAGACAAACTAGAAATTTTTATCCAAATGTTTGGTTGAAATGTTTCACCCAACAAGGGAAGTGAGGGGTTCCAAATCAACCAAAGGCTACGAATGAGTCTGAAATGACAACGAAGTTGTGAATGATGGTCGACAAATGGAGACATAAAGGCCACACCGAGCAGGCAGGTTTAAGTCGGGCCTTGAAAAACGTATTCAGCATATCAGTTCGGCTAAACAGACATCCGGTCAGATATGGGATTTACAACATGCAAACCCCCGGCCCCAAAAAATTACGCCCGTTTTTCATTCATCATGTTCATTTAATGCTCAATAATTCTGTTGAAAATCTTTGTTTCTAATAGCAAAAACGTGGACAAGATTACCGGTATTGTTTTCAATCCAGATACGGACAGAATTTTTGTTTAAGGCAAAAATCAGGGTCAGAATTTTTTCTCTAAAATATCTCAGACTGCTCCCTCAAATCAAATGGTCCGTACCTTAGATTTTAAATCTATCTAGAGCTTACTGACTGGGGATTATTATTCAGCAATGTTATCAATGGGCTTGGGCGTGTGGGGTTAAACATGTTTTCGTAGGTAAATAATATTGCTGTGGAACTTTTTTTTTCATGAGAGTGTAATAGAGTATTACTTTCTGTTTGGTGGAATTGTGAAACAGAAGTCAATACGTTATTGCTCGACCCTTACTCGCTTTGAAGGTGTCATGCTTGTCATCCTCAGCCTAAGCAATGTGTTACTGTAATTTGAATTTCAAAATGACTGAGTGACGTTTTTTCGACGCACTGGTCAACTCCACCGTAGCGAATCACATGACTTTGACATAATCAATAATATATTACAGTAAATACGAGAGAAAAATATCTGTATAAGTAAAGAATTGTCGCATAAAAATTAAATACACGGGAAATGGCAAAGTTCACGAAGTCAAGTCTGATTAATCATTTTACCAAAAAAAAAAAAAAAAAGTGCAAGCAAAAAAGGGGGGGCGTACGCCCTCTACGCCCCCCTCTGGATCCGCCACTGCCCACTTAGGAAACTGAGAATCCATCTGTTGGTTTTACCTTCAATCCCGTATTGCCTTAGTTTATGGATCAGCAGTGAATGGCTTACTTTGTCAAAAGCCTTGGAGAAGTCCATAATTAAGAAATCTGTTTGCTTTCCTTCATCTAGGTTTTGTGTTATATCATCTATGAACTCGATGAGTTGAGTTTCACATGATAATTTTTTGCGGAACCCATGCTACATAGGATGTAGGATGTTATGTTTATCTGAGTGGGACATGATGTTGCTGGTAATTATGTGTTCCATGATTTTGCAGGCTATACACGTTAAAGAAGCTGGACGGTAGTTTTCTGCTTCAGTTTATACTTTTGAAGTTTTCAATCCGAAATCACGAAATTAATATGCGAAATTGCGCAAAAATGTTTTCTAAATAACGCAAACATAACATCATTTAAAAAATATTCCCGCGGACTGGCGTTACTAGCAGTTTTGATGAAAATATTTCTGCTCCCCTCTTTCCAAAACGGTATTGAATTCTTGTCCGTTTGCTATCTTCCTACAGTATGCCATTTTAGGTATTCAGATCAACAGCAGCTAAGGGCAAATAACCGCGTATTTCAATTTTAGAAAGGTCACACAAGGGAAAAGGCGTAACATAGCCTGGGATCCCAGTGGCGGATCAAGAAATTTTCATAAGGGGGGCCCACTGACTGCCTAAGAGGGGGCCCGCTCAATTCATGCTTCAGTGAAATTTTTCCCACAAAGGGGGCCTGGGCCCCTTGGAAAACCCTCTAAATCCGCCTCTGGATCCTGGCTCACTGCTCGACAGAGGCCTATCGACGAAGTATTAGATTGGGTCAGGATGCCAGGCTAAGGCGTAATAACGATATAGACTGGTTTGTTGACAAGCGTGAAATGTTTATAGAAAGAAAATATATTTCTGTATTTTTATATCTGTTGACTTGTACAATTTGAGAAGGTTTAACAGTGCCATAAATTAGTTATTGAAACAGGGTTATTTCGCCCCTATTCTCGTTCGACCTAGGAATTGGGTTGCCCCTGATTTTATAAATTATATATGTGTGTTTTCGTGGCTTACTTTTGATCTGTGTGTTATGACTTGACATTTGGGTAATTATACATTTTATGATATATAGAATGAATATAATTTTCATGCTTTACAACTGGGAATAATTAGTATAATAGTCCCAGTTTACAAAATGTTGGTGATCCACGTTTGGAGCGAAATGACTACTTTTCGAGCTGAATCGATGCTGAGCAAATGGGTATAAGGGTAAAAGATTCTGTTACTAAGGGACTTTATGTTATATTCTTATAGCCAAGTGTTTTTAATTGGCAATTTCTTGCTTTTCTCTAATCTTGGAGTTGTCTCCCCATTCATAACTTCAGACAAAGGTTTTTCATTTGCAGTACCTTTTTCATTTCATTACTGGGCACTTTTATGTAGTTGAAAAAAAACTGGACTGTCTCAGATAACAATTGTGAATTTTGATAACTGATAAATATACATACAATATATGTACAATATCGGAAAATATAAAATTTATTTGTATGAGCTTTAGAAACAGGACGAAAAGCGAGGCTTGCCGAGCTTTTCTCCTGTTTCGCAGCGAGTGCAAATAAATTTTATATTTTCCGACATTGTTTTTATCCTGAAATTTACACCCAAAGCTTGAAACTTTAGTTGTTAAAATCTAAATCATTGTCTCTAATTTTTCAAAGACATCGACATAGTTTAAACGCGGACCACGAAGAGGACCCCAAAATGAACTGGTACGCAAAAAGAAATATCCACATTACTGCTTGCTCAACATGGAAAAGGGGTAACAGGAGACTTTATTTGTACAAGTACAAATGAAGCAAAAATTATTTGTGTACCTGTTATTTGTACAATAGTTGGCTGATTGCAGGATAAATATATTTATATATTATCAGTGCTGTCAAGTCTCATGCAATAATAATAATAATAATAATTCTTTATTTAAAGAGGGTTCAATATACATGATATAACCGCCTCAGTAGTCTTGTGGTAGCATGTTCGCCTTGAGTGTGGGAGGTCGAGGGGTCAAACCAAAGACTGTAAAATTGGTATTTGCTGACTCTCGGCTAAGCACATGGCATTAAGGAGTAAGAGCAAAGATGGGTCAGCTCGGAGTAAGGTGACATGTCTTCATGCGGACTGTTACCTTGTGAACTAGCATGTTGAAAATCCTGCTCAGCGTTTCAGTCTAGTACAAAGCAGGGTTAATACTCATATTACATTAACATGTTTTCATCTTGAATATGCATATTAATTTGCCGCTGGATGTTAAGCAGTTATCCATCATCATCATCATCTCACGCGATATGCATGAGACTCACGCATTTTCATGCTTATTCATGTTATTTGGCGGCATTTTCCTTTGATCCATTGTTTTTTCTATGATCTTTACAATTTTTTGTCAAATCTCACACATTTGCTTCATGAAAACTTGACAGCCCTGATAGATTTATTCCAATTTGACATTTATTATGTTTCTATTCTAGACTGGTTGTTTTTTTTTTATTTTTCAAAGTTACATGATATTGAAGCTAATATTGAATTAGTTCTTTTTTACTTGCAGAGTTTTTCTTACTATGAACTTAGATGTCAGATAGCAGTAGAGAACCATTAAGCTCTATTATCAAATCCTACTTAGACAGGACACATGATTTTATTGATACACATCCTAAAGCCATTAGAGTTAGTACACTTATTATGATTTCATTTTCTAATGAAAGTCTTAGGACGAATAAAGACTATTCTTTCCAAAATTTCAGCAAAGACTAAATGGGCAATAGGTATAAGTCCACTTTTTTACATGCGAGACAAAATTAAATGAACTTCACTTTTATTTACACTGTACTTTTAAATATTTTAGGGTGCATGTTAAATATTGGTTATCTGCTATATTTGAGTTTCACAATAGTAAATGTAGATACAATTGAAACTTTTTTTATCCTAATTGACTTTTCGAACCTAATTCAAACGTTCTGGCACATTTCTCCCTAAAAAAAGTCAGTCATTACTCAGACTCAACATCAGCCTTTTATTCATTGTGTCACAAGTGACAAAGAAGCTGTGGTTACACATAGGGATCACTTCTGTCACCTTGCATTGTTATAGCCTGTGTCACATTGTTTTAACATGCAACTTCTTGAAAACAGCTTCATACTCAGTTTGTCAATCCACAACTCCTTGATAGCAGAATTCCCCAAATTTCACAGTTTACAGTTCTTTTACAGGACTTAAAAACTTATTGCATTTGATTATGTAAATTTCAAAAATGAAAGAAGTATAAGACCTTTTCAACATGTTTAACACATTATAAAGCAAACTTACCTCTTCATGACTGTATATAGTACATCTTATATGATCATATTGCTACTACCATTATGGCATTAAATTATGCAAACTAATGTTTATATTTAAGTGGAACTTATATACAATGTAAGTATAATACAGTGGTATGTTTTAGAGAAGGGTTATTATAACCACTGAGGGGAAAAAAGAGTTTGAATACACTCTTTAAAGTTCAACTAATTATTTGGTAGATATTGTGATAATTTATCCCCGTTGGTGTGGGGGTGTGGGTGTGGTTACTGATAAAGTAAGGGAGACAAACTATTACAAACTCTACTAAAAGTTAGATGTATTTTTAATGAGTGTTTTTCAAACTCTTTCTATTTGAATGTTTATATCATGTAAAACTTACATGCAACACCATGAGAATTCCAAACAAGTATGTTCTATTATAATGGTATGTGAATTGTGAAAAAAATTAGTCACAAAATATAATTGGTGATTAAATATGACTTCACTACATTTACATGGTTTGTATTATTATGAAGCATCTGTATTAGAAATGAAAACAAAATGAAAATGTGAAATTTTTGATCATTATTTGAATGTGTCTTTTTAACTTTATGAGATCTGACATGTCTGATGGTATAGCTTTGTTTATTACATAATTTCTCTCAGAGATGCTGTTGTAGTCCCTGAATAAATAAATGTTTTATTTATTTCAGAACAGTTTTTATATAGTAGGAGGGGCTGGCATTGTGCTGTTACTTAAGAGCATCCATGTTGTAAGTACTTTTAATTATTTTTAGCTAATAAGGGTGATTTATTTGGTATCCATTGTTCCTAACTTTTCTGGTCACATTTCATTAGCTTCCAGTTTCAAAGTTAGTTTTTTTTTTATTGCTGTTTAATCATAACAAAACATAGCCATGCTAGGATTGCCATATAGATTATGTTTTAACCTGTGTTTGCCTATTATATCTCAGTATTAACATTAGTTAAATGCTTTTCTGAACATATTGAACAGTCAAGTTCTTCTTTGTAAATATACTTATATTGGTAATCCAGGTGAAACAGGAGTGAGTTAAGACTATTTTGTGCTTGCCACATGTTTGTGTACCTGTTTCAAGTCAGGAATCTCAAGTACTGTCAGTCAGGGTTACTGCTTATATGAGCCATTTTTAAATGCTTAAAGATGTAATTAAAGCCAGATTTAAATTTTCATTTAATGTTTGAATAATCTCCCCTTTAATGCTTTTCCAAAATTTTACTTAAATGTAATTAATTTTACAACCCTAGAATTTTTTTTGTGAAGTCATCATGGTCATGCCTCAAATATATCTTTCTGGTTTGCATATTTTATTTTAATTGGAGTTCAACCTTTTATCTCAAGAACTAGACAAAGAAAAAAATCTACTGCACTCAGATATTAAGTTATTATGCAGGGCCTTCAATAATTTCTTCCTACATGTCCTGGAAACTTGTAATAAGCCAGTATTTTGAAATAAACCAGACAAATGAAATTTTCATTGTCCAAGAAATCATACTTTCCAGACCTGAACACAGTACCAGTACTGTAAGTACAAATACATGTACTTGTATAAGAATTACCACTGACTGATATCTGTAGTCAAGTTGTATTTACTTAAATTTTTATTTTGTCCTTCTGTAGTCTCTATTGAATTTAATTATTTACAAGTTTTCTAGACTCTGGGCAATTTAAAGGAAGACACATATTGTATGGACATTTTGTACTGATTATGACTAAATGTGAACTTCTAGATATCTTTTTTTAATTTTTGTTGTAGTTTTTGCTTCATTGAAGGTTGATGGGAATATGTCTAAATTTAAAACGAGCTTATTTCTACAAGTGAATAGTACCATGGGCGAATGCATATGGCATTTGAGACCAAACCGAGATGTATATAGAGAAGGAAGGATTGATTTAAAGTGACCATATTTTTCAAATGTCTTTTTGTTTCAACCTACATGTATGTTTTTACAAACTTAACCGGATTATTTGGCATGAGGAATGGATTAAGGCTCCATATTGACAATTTTTGGTTTTATTGGAATATTTTCGGTCCAAAATAGACATATGTATACTAAATGTTACTTAAGCTATTTCAAATTTTCTTGACTGATTCCTTCAGATTGAATCCATTTTAATATTATGAGAAAAGGTATTATGAGAGCATCTTTATATTTTTGATAATTTTCACATTCATGACATTGGTAGTTAAGGAATGGAGTATTAGACTGGTGAAAATTATGAACATTGTTTTTTGAAATGGAATATAGTAACTCAAGTTTACCAATATACTTCGATGTATTTTATCATGAGGATAGATGTTTGAGACTGTACACTCTTTGACAATCTTTTTTAAGTCTTATTACCAATAGATATAAGAAGTTGTGGTATGAGTGCCAATGAGACAACTCTCCATCCAAGTCACAATTTGTGAAAGTAAACCATTATAGGTCAAAGTACGGCCTTCAACACGGAGCCTTGGCTCACACCGAATAGCAAGCTATAAAGGGCCTCAAAAATGACTAGTGAAACAGGAAAACCAGCAGTCATACTATATAAAAAACGAGAAACAAGAAACACTTATGAACCATGAAGTCAATGTTTTAAAAGTTAGCATGATTTTTTTTTAGATAAATGAATAAAGGAATGGTGGGTGTCTGTCATATATTTGCATTGTATATTAGTGCATTATTATTAATGATATTTTCTTTTATTTCAGGGAAAATTCTTTAGACATGGAAAGGATATTCCAAAAAGATTTATAAGTAAAGGTGTTCATTTACAAGGTTGTGTGAAAGAAATAGATTTGAATGGCATTGTTTATGTTCAACATATTCCTATTCTCGACCTCAGAGTACCATGGTTACGAACGCCAAGGACAGAACTTCTGCCCATGACATTGGCATTTGTAAATTTAACTCCAAATAGCAAGAAATGGCTTGAACAGAATCTTCTTGATACACATATTTGGTTCAAAGTTTTAAGACAGGAAAAAGATAATGATCAATTACAGGCAGCGTTGTTTCATCAAAAGGTAGTTTAAGATTAAAAGTTGTAATACACCCTAATTGTCAGCCAGCCATTGTTTGTATGGTTATTTGATTAAGATCTTGTCTTATCAACAGTCAACGAATACACAGAATACTAAAGATTGTGCAATATTAAGTTCAATCTTTAGTATTCTGTGCATTCGTTGACTGTTGAAAACAAAAATAGACACCACCAAAATTAGTTATTAACTAATGTGCTTAGTTCCTGTTCCACTAATTGTAACCATCATGCTCATGAAAAATTTATATCTGGCCATAAGTCACATCTGTATGTCATGAACTCTGAATGGAGGACTGATCTGTGGCTAAAGAAAATCCAGTGTGGTCATCTCTGACACAATATGACAAATCCATGAAGATCCCCTGTTTATATATGTAAATAGTGCCATTAATTATATATTGGTTCTTTATGAACAAATGGAGACATGGGATAAACCTCATTGAGACAGTGTTTGCAATAAAAACTATAGCATTTTATTTATGACAAATGCTTTCTTGTTTTCATACCGAATACTTCAGAACATCGGAAACCTTATTATGGCCAGAAGATAATAAGGTCAAGGATAAAAATAAGAGGAAATGTGGGGTATGAGTTACTAAAGAATAGATTTATTCAGCTTCATCATAAACAGTGGAGGAAGACATAAACTTATGAAATGCCCAAAATTAATTTGTACAGACATTCAATACAGGAAAATGAAACAAAAGAAACATTTGAGTCCTGTTTCAAATCTTTGTAAATTAATATTTATTTATAAATACCACTTGCAATGACTAATCAGCAACAGTTTACATTGTACATGTAGTTATGAATATCCTGTAGCAATAACGACGGGTGCCACATGTGGAGCAGGATCTGCTTCTGGAGCACCTGAGATCACCCCAAGTTTTTGGTGGGTTTCATGTTGCTCAGTCTTTGGTTTTCTATGTTGTGTTTTGTGTACTGTTGTTTGTTTGTCTTTTTCTTTTTTACTCATGGCGTTGTTAGTTTATTTTAGACTTAGACTTAGAGTTTGAATGTCCCTTTGGTATCCTTCACCTCCCTTAACTAGCTTTTAGCAAGAAGTGAATTTAACCAAGAGGAATGATTTCATTAATTTTATACCATTAATTCTTAATATCATACATACAACATATCTTAAAATCTTAGGTGTTTTTTGCTTTATCCCCTGGTTTTGTTCACTTGAACTATACAAACATTTATTTAAATAGGCGAATTTGAACCAAGAAAAATACTGAGTATTAGGTTAAAGGACTTTGGCAGAAATTAAGGTGTCATATTACTGTTCTAAGTAACTAAACATACATTTAACCTAACTGGTCCCAGAAAGTATATATATATATATATATATATATATATATATATATATATGATTGCGTTGGATAAACCATATGTGCATGCAAAACAAATATACAAGTATATATTTAAAAACTTATATTTTGATATTTTCAGTTTTTGTTTTGGAAGACTTGCATCAACGAGAAACTTATCAAAGAAGGAATATGCAAAGTTTCAAATCTCTCAGATGAGGAAATGAAAATGTTGACAGAAAAACAGGTAGAACTTCTGCATAGAATGGTAGCCTTAGAAAGAATGGCAGATAGAAAAGGCAGAGGGATTTGGAAGGAAGAAAAACCACCTTTGAAGGAGTCTGTTAAGGCAATGTTATATAAATCAATGTATGCACCAGTTAATTTTGGAAAATATTTATATAAGACTGCTAAAAATAGATTTAAAAGATAGCTGATTTTTCTAAATAATTTGAGTATTCATAAGACAAATACTTTTATATTTGTGTATTTATGTAATGTACATAAATATACATGAAACTTTATTTATCTGTTTGTCACTTAGGTTAATATAAATAGATAAATACATTTTTAAAGCTGCATTTAAAATTCAATATTTATTTAAATAAAAACAATTAAATCTCAAACTATTTGGGAGGAAGAAAAGTCTTTTAGTTTTATTTAGATTTTTATTTAGCAAACATAGTACATTTTGTATTCTTGGAAAGATAATACTATTAATGACACAACCATCCGAGGAAAGTGAGTCATACATACATCATTTTACCCAAAATTGAAAATGATGATAACATAAAAAAAAACAAAGTATTTTGTTATTTAATGATAAAAACATTTATATATATATAAATGTTACACAATGTTATTTATTTGCTTTTTTAACTTTTAAATGCATGCGCTACATTTACAATATAGATTATGACTTACTAACAAATTTGCCATTTTCTTGAATGAAATTATGCAAAGTATTATTTACAGCTTGTTTTGTTGTTTTTTGTTGTTTGATATGTTCTGTTAATGTAAATGAGAAGAGTTAATAAAATATGGACTACATGACTTGTGTTTTCTTCATTCTCCTTAAAAAGAGGCAATACACACTTTCTGTTAGGAATAAAAGAATATGTGGGGTTACTGTATATGTCATTGAGATAGCAACCCAAAACAAAGAAGAAGAAAAAACAAACCCCAAGACATTAAGACTACTAGACAACAATTTACTGTGTGGTTGAACAATAAATAGGAGCCACATTGGAAGTAGTAGTCTCACTAATGCAAATTAACTCCAAAACTGGAAAAAATAAAGGAGCATATATTTTTAAGCACAGGAAATCACTTTTTTCAAATATCAAGTCCCAACAGTTTTAGTTACAGATTCTTGTAAAATGAAAAGAAAAATATAACAAGAGAGCACATACAGTTTTAGATTTAAAAGGAAGGTATGTTGAAACCTTGATTGTAAAATTGAGTACCGAGATATAAATCACATGAAATTTAAATTTCAATAATCTGATAAATATCAATCTTAACATATGAATTCACAAATGTCAATACATGGTACAGTTGTTGCTATTGTCTATGTCTATAAACTCATTAAAATTTTATCTCCTACTCTGAGACCACTTGTCAATTTTAACCAAATTAGGTAGGATTGAAACCACAAGGCCTTTAAAAATGAACTTAAACTAACTTTAAAGTTAAAAGTTCTCATCATTTGGACTCTGGTTGATAGTTGTCTCATTGGCAATCTCTCTAGATTTATATTAAGATGAATGATGTATGGAAGGTCTTCTTTTCATCGAATTTACATCACCAAATTACACTTTCCACCATGTTTGTATTACATGAGCATCACTACCACGGATCGTCATGTGTAGAGCAGGATCTGCTTATTCTTCCGGAAACACATGAGAACATCCCTGGTTATTGATGGAGCTTGTGTTGCTCAGCCAACAATATTTGGTATATGGAATAATTGTTAGCTGTATATGTCTGTTTAGCATCTGAACTTGACCTCAAATTGATCAAGGCTAAGTTTTCATGGTTATACCTGTTTCTCCAATAATAAAAGTGGCAGTGTTCATCTGACCTTGACCTCATTTACATGGAGAATTAATTATAACTTTATGTGATACCTGTAGTAAAACCTTCCTATAAAAGACTTTAAAATTCAGCATGCTGAGGAAAGTAGGCGAGATGTTTCAGTATGTACATTGTGTTTTTTTTGTTGCTACTAAATTTGGCAATTTCTAGACATCTCCTTTATTATTAGATAGTAGGTCTTCTACTTCTTCAGTCTAATAACTCTATTGTAAGAGCTTCAGGCTCCCTATGGTCATTTAAAAGATACCTTTTATTTCAGAAATTAAAAAATCTGATAGTCTGGTAGTCTAATTGATGAACCAAACATGAACTAATTACCATGAAATTTAATATTATACATCTGAATTTTATGCCAGCCAGCTGTCTAATGTAAGGTGCGGCTTTCTAAGAAATTTATATTTCACCTGATGTGAAAACGTAGAAATTCTTTCTTTTAGAAAAATGTAACAGCCAGCTGAATATAAATATATTAAGGAGCTACCATTTGATTTTTATGGGGGCTAGGATGAAATTTGAAAAAAAAGACAGGACAGGTGTTTTGAGTAA
This sequence comes from Mytilus coruscus, assembly GCA_017311375.1. Classification (NCBI taxonomy): domain Eukaryota; kingdom Metazoa; phylum Mollusca; class Bivalvia; order Mytilida; family Mytilidae; genus Mytilus; species Mytilus coruscus. Next base: position 61,117,914 of record CM029607.1, on the reverse strand, counting down.
AAAAAGGAAGGATGAGCAACTTGGCAAAAAAAAAGGCAGGATGACAATTTATGTAAAAAGTCGGGATAAACTAATAAAAAATGCAGGACCGAATAGAGTGAAAACAAAAAGGCAGGACAGAGATTACAAAATTTTTCATCCTAGCCCCCATAAAAATCAAATGGTAGTTCCTAAGAGGCCTCTTCTTTGTGTTGATCAGCCGTCCAATATGGCTGTTAGCAGTATAATTAGTGTGATCATGGAACAAACACACAAAACATACTGCCTTCTTCAAGAATATGAAATCCATGGATATCAAAAACGATTAAAAAACAAAAAACGACCAAAAGAAAAATAACAGTATACAAAACACAACATAGAAAACTAAAGACTGAGTAACTCCACTCAAAACCGGGGATGATCTCAGGTGCTCCGGAGGGGTAAGCAGATCCTGCTCCACATGTGGCACCCGTCGTGTTGCTCATATAAGTACAAACCCAGTGTTGTCTTATTCGGTCGGTCACATTCGAGGAGAAGAGGACGGGATTGTGATTACTTTACCTGTACCTGTAACTTACGACAATTGGAACATATCTGTTGTCATCTGTGAAACAGATATTTCCATAACGGTCAACCAACACGTGATGGCGTCTGTAAAATGTCGAATGGATGATTTCTACTTCACTGCTTGGAACTCTTGGTTTAATATCTTCCTTTTAAGCAAACCATCAAGGAAATCATGATAGGAAATGCAAACTCTGGAATATCGTATCAACCGGGAGATATATACTCCATATGCAGGCGCTACTGGAATGTTGCTAAATAAAAATGGAAAGTTCACAACTGAGAAGCTGGCAGTGTTCATATAACCTTTACCTCATTTACATGGATCATTAATTATAACTTTATGTGACACTTTTAGTAAATCCTTCATATGAAAGATGTTTCAATTCAGTAATAAAGGAAAGTAGGCGAGACGTTTCAGCATGTACATTCATGTGTTGTTTGGTTGCTACTTTTTTGGTAATTTCTATACATCTTTTATTCTTAGTTAGCAGGTCTTCTACTTCTTCAGTCTCATATCGGTATTGTAAGGACTTCAAGCTCCCTATGGTCATTTAAAAGATACCTTTTATTTCAGAGATTTAACAAAATCTGATAGTCTGGTAGTGTAATTGATGCCAAACATGAACTAATTACCATGAAATTTAATATTATATATCCAGAATTTTATGCCAGCTGTCTAATGTAAGGTGCGACTTTCTAAGAAATTTATATTTCACCTGATGTGAAAACGTAGAAATTCTTTCTTTTAGAAAAAATGTAACAACAGCCAGCTGAAAATAAACATATTACGAGGCCTCTTCTTTGTGTTGATCAGCCGTCCAGTATGGCTGTTAGCAGTATAATTAGTGTGATCATGGAACAAACACAGGAAGAGATTACATAATTTTTCTGCCCCCATTCAAATGGTAGTTCAAGAATATGAAATCCATGGATATCAAAAATTAGATTAAAAACACAAAACGACCAAAATACGAAAAATAACAAAGTATACAAAACACAACATAACAGTAAAAACTAAAGACTGAGTAACTCCACTCAAAACCGGGGATGATCTCAGGTGCTCCGGAGGGGTAAGCAGATCCTGCTCCACATGTGGCACCCGTCGTGTTGATCATGGAAATAAGTACAAACCCAGTGTTAAGTCAATTTGGTCGGTCCCATTCGAGGAGAAAAGGACGGGATTGTGGTTACGACAATTGGAACATATCTGTTTCATCTGTGAAACAGATATTCAATAAAGGTCAACCAACACGTGATGGCGTCTGTAAAATGTCGAATGGACGATTGATTTCTACTTCACCGCTTGGAACTCTTGGTTTAATATCTTCCTTGTAAGCAGCGAAATCATGATAGGAAATGCAATGTCTGGGAGATAAATACTCCATATGCAGGCGCTACTGGAATGTTGCTAGATAGAAATGGAAAGTTCACAATTGGGAAGTCAAGAAAGATATACTTATGGAAAAAAGCAGATATATATAAGATAAAGGAAGACCTCGAAACATTCAAGACGTCTTTTAAAAACATCAGCGACAGAACTGTAGAATCCATGTGGCAAAGCTTCAAATCAGAAATTCAAAAAACCATTGAGAAGCAAGTACCAACAAAAATGGCTCAAGGTAGACACACTCACCCATGGATGAACACAGCAATAAGACGTAAGATCAACCAAAAACAAAAAGCGCACAAGAAAGCTAGGAAAACCAAAAAGAAAAGAGACTAGGACAGATACAAGAGACTAAGACAAGAAGTACAATGGGAAGTAAGACAAGCCAATAAGAAATACATGGAAGAAGTCAGCTCCAACTACAAGGATAACTCCAAGAAATTCTGGTCCTATATTAAAAGCAAAGGTCAGGAATGGACAGGAGTAGCACCATTAAAGAACAAAATGGGATTCCTCCAAAGCGACAACAAAAGCAAAGCTAACATCCTTAATGACCAATTCCAGTCCGTATTTACAAAAGAAAACCTGAACAACTTCCCAAATAAAGGGAAAAGTCCATATACCACCATGGCTGACATACAAATCAATGTAAAAGGAGTTCACAAATTATTGAAGAACCTAAAACCACATAAGGCAACTGGACCAGATGCTATACCATCCTGTATACTAAAGACAGCAGCAGACCAACTTGCTCCAGTTCTTACAGAACTGTACCAAGCATCCCTCAACACTGGAGAAGTCCCTCAAGATCGGAAAGATGCAAATGTAGTCCCACTTTTCAAAAAGGATGAAAGACACTTTGCATCAAACTACAGACCTGTATCACTTACCTCCTCATTCTCATTACAAACGGAAACCACATGCAGGGTTCAAATAAATTATACTGTTCCTATAAAACTGCTTACTCCTATTTATATGTGCAATATTTGTATTAAAATTGGGGTGCTTTTGCTTAGTAATGGTCTTCGGGTGGCATAAGCATATGACAAATGTATGACTTCGTGAAAATATGTTCAATAAGTTCCACAATCAGAACTACAAAAGTAGACCCTTTCACTGCTATTGCTGCCATATTGAAATTTATGTGTAAACACAAAGTTTAGAAAAGTTCAAAACAATGTGGCTATATTTTATTAGACCCTGTTAACTTTTGTTATAGGGATTAATTATGAACTGAAATTGTCAACATTGGTTTTATTGCACATTTATTGTTTTATTAGGATTAATTATGATCTGTTAACTTTCGGCAACACGTTGTTTTCTTAGCGGCCAAGTAAAGCGCCGGCATTTCGACTTTATTTGTTTTATTTTCAACACTAATATATTGACTACTTATTAATAATTTTCGTTAACAATAAGAAAAGTATTTATCTTTCAAAACTAATTTTTCAAGAACTTGTCCCAGTTTTAACCGGCATTAGTTTATTCCATTGTGAAAACATTTATTTCAAGTAAATATATTTAATTTGTTAAAATAGTTTTATTATTCATATATTTTTTTTTTTTTGCATTTAATTTAATTTCAATTTCAAATCCACCAATTTTAACGGTATTCTATAAGCTGACTTGTTCGCCAAAATCAATTGTTTACATGTACCAAGGATTTGTATAGTTAACTATAGCTAACTATACAAATCCTTGCATGTACCGAAGGCTAATTAACCACGTGGCACGATAAGCTGTCAATCAAAACAAAAAATCAATAATCCGCTATCGGGACAATGAAGTCTCAACAGATCGATCAGTTTCCAGTCCCGTTAGTATAATAGTCCCAGCATTTACACGAAATAGTACAAATGTCCCTAAATTTATATATACCATATAAGTATTAATATGGTTGGACTTTCTTTAGGAATTGGATTTGGTATAAACAGGGAAGATCGGGATAAAAAAAATGTTAAAGATTGATATTAACAGCACTAATAGTCACGTGCAATCTGAAAAAAGGCTAAAATTGATATTGATTTTATCGGTTAAACGACACGTGCGATCAAAGAAAATGTTTATCAATTCATATTCACCGCGCTAAACGTACTTAGCACTGTATAATTATGATAAAATGCTTGCCTTTGCATGTATCATTATGATAAAATGCTTGACGTACCATTAGTTTTGGGTTATTGTTGTCATTAAATATATTTTTTCCTCAGAATATGGAAATAAAACAATTACTGTCTTTTGTTTCTGTAAATATGTGGTTTACTTGACTCCGAAAACTGATATTTACTTCGGCCGTTGTCCTCAGTGAAATCAGTATTTGAAAAGTCAATAAAACAACCCTATATTGACCTCATCAAAAGATAGTATGTATATATAGAATACAATAAATTTGTAGCAAAGTATATATGAGTGCTGAGACAACTTCCATCCACAATATTAATTTGACGTGTGTCATCGCAAAATACGCGTCAAATAAAAAAAATGAAATGACAGATGAAATGTAATTAACAGAAAACAAAACAGACAATTAAATATCCCCAAATAAAAGAAATGAAATGACAGATGAACTCAAAGTGCTAATCTATTAAAATTTATATTATTATGATAACCTGATAAACTAATCTGATCATAAAGCTTTAATCATCTGATGTTATACAAGTTTAATGGTGTACCTAAAAATCTCTTTGTTTACCATTTGCATACTAAAAAAAATAGACATTGACATGAGGATTAATCTTTCAATCTGTTAATATTTGTCATTAACAAAAGGGAAATCAGATGTAGGTAGGTAATATACTTGTTTCTATATGGTTTTGTGTAACAGTGTTATAAAATAAGTATAAAAGTAATCAATAAGTAGAGACATATATATTTATGCTGATTTTATTCTCTCTGTTTTTCTACGTTGATAATCGTAAAAAATATGCATCATTCACTTTTGAATTCTTGACAAAAACAATATTTTAATGAAAATACTAAATTTTAATAAAAATTTAAATAATCCCCTTATTGTTCAACAACATATATAAAAATAAGAAGATTGGGTATGAATGCCAATGCCGAGAGACAAATATCCACCAGGGTCAATATGTCGTGGATTTACGCAACAATAGGTCACCGTAAAAGTCAGCAAAATGTAAAAAGTTCTATTCAGAAAAACAACCGGTCTGACATGTGCAAAACAATGAACGAACAACAAAATTTGACATACAGCAACAAATGACAGCAACTCATGACTTGAGACAGGCATATAGTTACAGAATATGACGGGATTTAACATGGTTGCGAGGGCCCAATCCCCTTCCTAACCTTGGACAGCAGTGTAACAGCACAACATAAGAAAAACTGTAAAAATCAGTTGAAAAAGGATTGACTCTTCTGATCGATACAAAGCACAATTAAGATACAACTATCAAAAAGACTAAAGACACACAAAGTACCGATCTAAGAGTACTCGCAGTTACTCGTTAGTTCAAAGCCAATAACAACTTATTTTAATAAATCTTGTTTCCCAGACTAAAATATCAATTAGTACACATCCAACGGAATTAGCTTAAAGACGTCATTAACCGTCTGAGAAAAAATGACCTTGTGCAACGCCTAAATATAAGTATCGACAAGATTTAGGACCGTATGTATTAATAACTGTATAGGAATATATATTAAGGTATATTTCAATTTATTAATAATGAAATCAATGTTATGTTTGTACTTTGATATTTAAAGCTGAAAATATAATCACAGAGCCTTCACTTTAATACTCGCAAATATATTTGACGAAAATCTCCAAGAAAAATTGTCAATGGAACTGAGGACCGTGGAAGGTCTCTTGTGGTTGTAGCAAAAAAGGTCGTGGTGAAAGGTCTAGGTCCCTTACGTAAAACCATGAATTTACGTTATTTAAAAACAGTATTTGACGGTGTTTTATGAGTGCAAAAAAAAAAATCACTTTGACGAACACGTACATTAGTTGACGTTTATCCAGTATATTAATATTTACAACAGTATACTCCAAATATAAATAATTCCTACGACATTTGCATTACCTGACCGGATGCGGATCCAAGATTTGGAAAAGAGGTGGGGAGGGGGGGCACTAGGCAGCGTTAAGAGTGGATCAAGTAAAAAGTCTATGCATTAACCTCATTAGTATGTAACTCAACAAAAGAGGACAGAGCCACCTGCCCATCCTCCAAAATCAGACTCTGTTGAAGAGAAGTAACAATGTCTTAATTATTAATATCTAGCAATGTCGACGAAATCTCAGCATAATGCATCGGATGAGATGGACGAAGAAACACCATTGTTCATTGGTAAAGAGCATCTTAGAGTAAGGACATATTCGCATAGTAGTGGAACAACATCTCATCACAGCGAGGCAGGTAATAATGAAAATATATAACATTTCAAACAGTAGCGGAACAACATCTCACTACAGCGAGGCAGGTAATAATGAAAATATATAACATTTTACACAGTAAGGGAACAACATCTCATCACAACAGGGCAGGTAGTAATGAAAATATATAACATGTTCACACAGTAGTGGAACAACATCTCATCACAGCAAGGCAGGTCTATTGTGGAGAGTTGTCTCATTGATAATCATACCACATCTTCTTTTTATAGGTATAATGAAAATATATAACATTTCACACAGTAGTGGAACAGCTTCTGATCACCCCTATCTACTTTTATTCTTATTTCAATATATTTTAATGTTAAATTGTACAACTCACCAGTCTCTTATTTTGTATAAGACCTCAAGGTCGGCGTAATTTAATATAAACCTTTTTTTAAATTTAAAGTCTTCAAATATGAAATTATTGTGTTTCACTATTATTCATATGTTATGAGCAATAATGTACCAACTTTATATCTTGAGAACTCAAACGATTTAGAAAACTGGTACTTTCATGGATCATGATTAAGTTAAACTACAAGATAATTGAGATAATCTGACAGACCAAATATTAATTAAAGCAAAACAGAATCCCTGGCTTTAGGTACATTATAGGGTATACGTTTAAACGGTATATAAAATTAGCTGAACAACATACAAAATACGGACTTCAACAATTGGCAAAGTCTATAAAAGAGAGGCGAAAGATACCAAAGGAATACTCTAACTCGTTAGTCAAAAAACAAAATGACAATGCCATGTCAAAAACAAAAAAGTTTAAAAGACAAACAACATTATACAAAACACAACATGGAAAACGAAAGACTGAGCAACACTAACCCAACCAAAAACTGGGGCTGATCTCAGGTGTTCCAGAAGGGTAAGCAGATCCTGCTCTACACATGTGTGTATGAATTCGTCATAAGTTAAGACAACTTGTGAATAAATCAAACAAATAATGTCAAGAAAGATCTGTCAACAACAAAAAATTACCAAAAGGACAAAAGCATTTAGATATATAACTAAATATAGCCATGACAATGCACCTGACTAGAAAGTGTTAAATACAAACAGATGTATACCATGAATGAATTATCAATCAGACCATTGATACCTTCTTCGCCAGAAATACTTAGTACGATCATGGAGGTATTCCAGGTTCATAAAATGTTCTTAACAATGAAGAAAGTCTCACTAATTTTATACATGCATATTGTAATGGTTAATCAGCCTCTAGGGTCCAACGGTTTGATGCCAATATTGTTGAACGTTAAAAGTAAAATTGAAACAACGAGAATTTAATATCTTGCAGCGACTTTTGATTTTCGAGCACCATCTCACAGTCACGTGACACCAGAAGAAGTATTACAACGAATGAGATATGCCTTTAGAAATGACGGGTAACGTGTCTTTTATTTCAAATATTATTATGATTGTGATTGGATTTAGTTGTTGTCAAATTTTTTGTTGTCAAAATCGAACGACAAAAAAGAAATAACAGAGAAAATTGATACAACTTTGCTTCTAAACGTTTTTCAACAGCAACTTTTACATGTATATCTAGAACAACACCATCTTAATATTGTATGAGTAGTTGCGCACGTCTATAAACTTTGGTCTTCAATTGATAGTTTTCTCATTGGCAAACATAACAATTCTCCTCATTTTATGTAGTGTATATCATGCGTTGTATTAAGCTGATAAGCTGAGTCTGATTTAATACAGTCATGCTTGCTCACAAGACAGCGCTGAGTCAGATTTAACACAGTCATACTTGCTCACAAGATAGCGCTGAGTCAGATTTAACATCAGATTTAACACAGTCATGCTTGCTCACAAGATAGTGCTGAGTCAGATTTAACACAGTCATGCTTGCTCACAAGACAGCGCTGAGTCAGATTTAACACAGTCATACTTGCTCACAAGATAGCGCTGAGTCAGATTTTACGCGTTTATGCTTGCTCACAAGATAGCAGTCCGCAAAAAAAAAAACAAACAAAAAAACCCAAAATATAACCAAACTGGTACCAATCATTCCGACTTCGAGCCAACAAGTCTGCTCTAACTCATTTTTGTTGCGTGCCAACCGGAAAAAGAAACAAATACTAATTCTCTGGTTTTGAACAGGTCGGGATTCGCGAAAGTTTCCATAAATACCGATATATGTATTCAAAAGAAAAATGTAAATAGATTAAAGCGCAAATACGAATATTTGCAATACACATAAAAAAACCGTCATTTAAAAGCTGTTCAAGTTGTTTTGTTTTTGTTAAAAAATTTTTTTATAGCTTTGATGCAGAAAATGATTTTGAAGCTGCACAATCCATGCTTACTACATTGGAACGATCTGCATTCCGTGACACAGTGCTCGATAATTTAAAAGAAACACCCATGTCTATGAGGGAACGACTTGGTTTAAGAAGGTACTGAATATAAAAGATGTAAACATTTAGTAATTCTTATTTACACATAACAAAAGCATTCAATTACCGACATCTCTGGCGGATCAATTTTGTTCCTCTCTTGTGGTAACAGTTAGCAAGTTACCATAGTCGACCCAAATTATCAACAAATATTTCATTTTTGAGTTTTGAAATCCATAAAAGGCACTTTATTAATTTCGAATTTGTTTGCCTCTCAATGATTTTTTTTCATCGAAAAGTGGCAAAATCTACTCTTCATGTTAGAAAATTTTTCGAAAAAGAATTACTAAAAAAGAAGCCTTTGTCTTACCAGAATGAAAATGAGAAACTTAATTATATTATGGAGTCGAGTTTTGTTCGCGCTGTATTTCCTGTCGTAATTTTATCTGGTCCTTAATATCGATGGAATTGTACACTACTAGTACGTACTTTAATATACGGTGTACTTACATGTTCGTTGGTACACGGTAAATACAAGTTTAATTGGCAATCATCTCCTTATTTGAATATTGTAGATTAATATACTCGAAGACTCATACTAGAAGGAAGCGTGAACAAGAAATAGAAGAAGCAACAACAAAGGTAACTAAAAAGTACATATTTACATGTTAATGATAGAACATTTTGTTTAACCAATATCATCTTTCCGGTAAGATTTTTCGAAAAGCATTCCTTCCTTTTTTTTGTAAATATAGTTTAGTTTTTTTCACAATAATGCAACGAGATTCAAACAAAATGAAACCTTTATTAACCTTTCCAACTTAATATGTTCGAAAAATGTACAAATCTTTTACACCTTATCAAATGCTTATGTACAAATAATATTAATTTGAATTTTTGAATTTTATATTGCAGAGTGGGAACCGCAATTACACATTTGTTCCATTTAATTTGTGGGAAGAAACAATAGCCAACTTATCAGGTTGGTGGATACTATTTTTTACATTTTTTTTCCAAAAGAAATTAATTGGTATTGGTATTGGTACCAGTGCGCATTACATAACGTTCCCAATAAAAAGGATTTTGACGTTAATTCAAAGAATGTTTCAAGCGTTCAATCTAAAAGAGCGCGATTAATGCTTTGCATATGTTTTCGCATTTCGCCCCTCCCCGGTTTTAACTTATGCGAAAATGCGAATTAATATTGCTGTCGAGTGATATGTGAAAATTTTTTATATAAATATTGAAGGAAAAATATTGAAGTTAACAACTATGATACCAAGTCGTGTGTCATGTTTGTAGTTCAAAAAATTAAATTGCTCAAAAACAAAAGGTTCTTCTTTTGGATTTCTGAATGTAAGTTACTGAGCTTGTCCTTACTTGGTTTCAATTTTAGGAAGATAGGTCATGAATATTCGTCTAATTTTTTCCTTCATGGAACCCTGAATTACTTGATGTTTGGTTGCCGCTGCAGATGAGACTTGCGATAAGGTAGTTAAATAGCGTGATATGTTTGATGACTTTTCTACATAGTGGTGTCCTACCAGAATATGTTCACCTCCTTTCAAAAAAAAAAAAAAAAATGTATTCAAGAAATTTTGAATCAAACAAATTATTTTAGAGAAAATATTTCCCCTCCCGCTCATTCAAACAAATGAAAAATAAATATTCGATATCTACTAATACAGAAGTTGACAGAAAAATTTCATTTCAATTCTATGTACAAGTAATATAAATCCAAATTACCTCTTTATGTACAGGTAGGAACAATTCTCGTGAATCTTCTGTCAAATGTATACTCACTTCCTAAGTAAAAGAATTAATTACTCCAGATGACATCAAATACAGTTTAATCATCAATGTAAGAGTGCTTGGATATTTTTTTAATTACTTCACCGACTACACGTGAACAGATTGGTAAACACGTGGTATGTTAATTTGAGGTACAAATATAAAAACCATTTAAGTTACTACCCTTGAATATGCTCATTCCTAAGATTCCGAAATACTCAAAAAGTAAGGCATTTTAAATTCAGTTAAACTGAAAAATTTAATAGAATGATCAACTATCCATTGAAAATGAAATCAAAATAGCAACGGCTTCCTTTAAAAAGTTTAAATGCAAGAAATAGAAATTTCAAATACCACATCGTACATTATATCTAATGAAAAAAATGTTTCATATCACCACTATGACCTTAATGTAGCCGACCGTGCAAGGGCTGCATAGCCAGTCAAGGTCGTTATAAATTTCCATATCTATGACCTTATGACGGTAACGAAAGGTTGTGGTGCCGACCTTTCCAAAATACTGGTAGGCAGTAGTGTTCTTCCCGATGGACTGTGTTAATTCATAGCCCTGACGGAGTAGAACCCAAAACTGCCGCAGCCATGCACTAAAGCACTGATGTGGTCTTCAGAAGAATGTATGTGGGAAGGAAAACACATTGCAGTGTTTAAAAGCGAGGATGACTGCAACACTGAGAGTGAGTGCAAGGGATGATAGTAAGGGTGAGAGAGTTAGAGGATGACAGCGAGGGCAAAAGGGTGAGTGTAATGGTAGGAACGAGGACAAGTATGTGAGGGAGAGCGAGGGCGGCAGTGAGAGTGCAAGGATGAGAGTTAGAGTGCAAGGTATGAGAGAAGGGGTGAGAGTAAGAGGAAGTCTGTAACAGTAAGTGAGAGAACGAGCCGAGACAGCGCAGGAGCTACAGTGCGACAGACAGTGTGAGAGCAAGAGTGGGACAGTGAGAGAAGGAATAGCAAGAGACTTAGAAAGATGAAAGAACGAGAGATAGGTATAAACAATGGCTAACGGAAGATTCGCATAAATACAAGCATGCATTAATCTCAAATTACAGTTACACATGATTTCTTTTGAATTTGAATAAAATCTGTTGTATCAATTTTTTCATACAATTGGCTTATTTTGCTATATTTTTTTATTGGATTTAACTAGAACAAATTATCCTCATAGCATACATTTTAAATCACGGACATGACATTTATTATATTTTGCGGACGTTGTGACAAAAAATGGTTATAATTTTTGATGTGAAAGGAGGATCATGTTTTCAAAAGAAAAACAAAATATTTTGAAATAGAAAAATGTGTTTATTTTAACTACCAAATATCTATTATCTAACCATGCTTATTGTATAAACAGCTAATCGAAATCGCGGATTCTAAATAAAACTACAAACAGATACAATAATTAAAAGACAGCATCATTAAAAAAAGTATAAAAAGCGAATTTTAAGGAGAACAGGGTTTCAAAATTTATCATAGGGATATGTATGGAGATAATGAAATGTATGAAATTTACGAAAAGTCAAAGAGGAGGTAGAAATTGTAAAGAAACATTTTCACTGTTTATTATACTTATCAGAACTAAAAGTTTTCTGTGCTTGAAAATATTGAAAAAATTAATGCATAAGGATTTTGATAGGAAAGTGCTAAAACAGGATCATTATATTAAATCATAGCTGATAACTTAAATTTCAATAAGGAATACAGTAGTCTCCAATCAGTTTATGTTGAGCCTTTTGGCAGTGCAAAGCAAATTGTGATATTCAGGATAAAGCAATGTATCTAAATAGTTTAATCTTTATATTTGTTTGATTAAGTTTACTTTGACAGTAATGTTGCGTCATACTTTAAGTTTGTTTGTTTTAGCTTTTTGTGACAGTAATGGTGCGTCATACTTTTAAGTTTGTTTGTTTTAGCTTACTTTGGCAGTAATGTTGCGTCATACTTTTAAGTTTGTTTGTTTTAGCTTACTTTGGCAGTAATGTTGCGTCATACTTTAAGTTCCTGAGGATTTTGTTGTTGTTGAATATAGCAGCGGGAATACTGATGATATCTTTTGTAACTGTTCCACAGGTAAAACTTATTAATAATAAGCAAATATTTGTATTATACTAATTTTTATTTTATCTTTTTGTACTGGGTTGCAAACTGAAAAAATAATCTTTTCTATTATCAGGTATATCAAGGCCAGAAGTTCTTACTGCAGATTTTTTTCCGGAAAAAACTTTATCAGGTAGTCTCCTGGGTAAAGGTTAGGAATAACAAATACTAAACCAAAAGCAAGTTAGAGATACGAAATATAACAACGAATTGACGAAAGCTTAGAATTATATTTTTGTATCACATAATTATGAACCAGCATTCAAAAATTAATATTAGACAACATGTTTATAATCTCTTAGTCCCTCAGACGTACATTTTCTGTACGCAATATAAATTAGTGGCACTTGGATATATCAGTAGGACAGTCAAATTAATGACATAGTTGAAGAGGACTGTGAACAAAAAAATCCCAAAAGTTCTATCAAATCCGGCTACGGCTAATACACATTGGGATAGAAAAACCTGGATGTTTCAAATGGTTTCAAAATTTTAAGGTAATCAATCTCCTATAATTTTATTGGCAGTGGTCTAATTTAATAGTGTTTTGTCTGTTTTTTATGAACCTTTTAGCAAATAAATTTGTCAAAATATACAACGATGCAATTAAGCCAGGAAAAGTTGAATTTGAATGGTTTAACAGTAAGTCTGTTCTTTGTTATAGAGCCTTATAGAGCCTTATAGTGGTATATTTTATTTCTGTAACTATGCCATAAATGTTGATTTTCATAAAGGTTTATCTTAAAGTGTGAGTTGATAATAGAAACAGCTGTGCGTTTTATATTCATTAACTATAACTTACATTACATTATATTGGTTGAAACACGTGCTGGTCGACAACAAAATAACCGAGGACTGAGTTGTTTTGCTTTTATTTAATATAACCCCCAAAAAAAAAAATGCAGACATGCGCTTATTGCGTTTTTGAAACATTTGTATGCTTTGTTAATTTCAATGAATGTAATTTTCTATTTCAGGCAATTGAAGGACCACAATCTTTTAACTCATCCATAAGTCAGTTTGTAAGTCAAGTTTAAGTTTACCTTTTTCGTGTTGATCTTCAGGATGTTCGCTACTCTGTTTCAAAATAACAAGCTTCTTAAAAGACTGTTATCAATTGAAATAATATAAATAAAGGAACTAAAAAGCAGAAAAATGAAGGGTCCGTGTGCTTGTTTTCGAGATAGCCATTGGAAATTTGGCAAGTGATTCTCTGTATTTTCTCATTTAACATTGGCACCTTTTACTTTCAAAACTATGAAAAATAACATTTTATAAGATTTTCAAATATGGCTTTTAGACTATATTCTGCTTTAATGGCATTAAATGAATAAAACCAGAGGATTCATAACATTTGGCAAAATTCAAAACAAGAGGAGCGAACATCCTTAATCAACATGTTAATGTGCCTGTCCAAAGTCAGAATTCTCAACAGGAGCATGTTTTATTTTAGTTATTCTGCCTATTGCGTGTTGATAACAGATTTTTAAAGTTTCTGTTGAGTTTATACACAACGTATTAAGACTTGGGACGATTTAGAGCTTGATATATTGTATAGACACCTGACTATCATTGAAGGTCATTGAAGGTCGTACTAGTATGTTGACCTGTAGACGTTTGTTCTGGTTAGTTTATTGTTTTGCTGGTTTGTTATCCCATTGAGGCATATCCTACATCTCACTTTATGCATACATTTACACGTTACAAACAGGGAGAGTTAATAATTGTCATACTCTGTGTAAAGGTATTTTCAAAGGAAATAAGTAGATCAATCTAAATTACTGCTGTCTTTAAGAATCCCTGTCCTGTTAGACAACAACATTATTTTTAAAAGTGAAGAAAAAAAATTAAAGCAAGTAGAAAATGCTGGTCAAATGACTTAAAGATGGGGGACCGATGTTTCAACCGTTTCGGAAACATATTTTGGCGTATATTTGTTTAAGCCCTAATCTACTGATAATAGATCCAGGATATTTTGACATTTAAAAGATACTGTCTGGTTATCGATTTTCAGTATTGTGGGAACGATCACAGTGGAAATCACACGTGGTTTGAAGGTGCATAGTTACTCTTATAAAACATTATACAAAGAAGAACAATAAAGCAAATACAGTCATTAATCCATTTAAATATACTTTGTTGGTAGAGGGCAAGCATAGAATGCTATGTTTTCCGATTGCTATTTAATATTTCAAACATTATATATCATATTCGTTCTGTTAGAAGAAGCTTTTTGGATCATTTATCCCACTTTTCCCGAATTTGGTCAGAATGACAGAAATCTGGACAACAGTGGCTTATCGATGTTCATAATTTATTAATTGATTAACATGACTAAGAAGACAAATCTAGGTAAAAAAAATAAAATCCGAGGTAATCGCATAAAATCCAAAAGGATCTAAACCCGGGTGCGTCAATTGAGAATGGAATCGGGGAATGTGTCAAAGAGACAATAACCTGACCAAAGAGCAAAAAACAGTACAAGGCCACCAATGGGTCTTCAACACAGCGAGAAAATCCCGCACCCTGAGACGGGCCTAGCTGGCCCCTAAACAATAATGTATACTAGTTAAGCGAAAATGGACGTCACACGAAACATATAAATGAACCAAAATAGAAAAAAAAAAAAAACATACAAGACTAATATGCATGCATCATCCACCATACGAAAGTAACATAATTATCTGGACGTATCCCATTATTAACATCTAATTTTCTTTAAAGGGCTGGT
Source organism: Mytilus coruscus (assembly GCA_017311375.1). Classification (NCBI taxonomy): domain Eukaryota; kingdom Metazoa; phylum Mollusca; class Bivalvia; order Mytilida; family Mytilidae; genus Mytilus; species Mytilus coruscus. The sequence goes on along the minus strand of CM029607.1, from coordinate 61,102,576 downwards.
TATCTAAAAGCATGTTATTGTTTGGATCCTACAGCTCAGATAAAATCCACGATACATACAATCAACCGCTAGCATATATTCTTACCTGGATGGGAGTCAGTCTTTTTTATTTGATAGTAGTTGCTGTGGCGTAAGTTGTTTTTAGTAATATCTAACTTGGAACATCTTACAGATTTGAACGACTATATCGAATGTTTCAGTTTTATAAGAGAAAACTAAAACTGATAATTCTTGAAAGAGGGACTTAGGATTAACTGAATAATAACATTAGAAAAATCAGGTGCAAAAATATGGAACTAGTCTGTTAATACATGCCTTTACAGTCCTGAATGATATCCTCGAACCAAAGTTCTAAGTTTCCACAAAACCGACAATAAAACACAGAAACAAAGAAAATATTAGATAGAGAGGACGAGTTGGACTTACAAAAGCTCCATATCCAAAATACTAAGAATTTTTTACCCCAAGATATATAACTAGTACCTTAGCTGTATTTGGCAAAACCTTTTAAAAAATTTTGAGTCCTCAGTGCTCTTGAACTTAGTAATTTATTTGGCCTTTTTAACTTTATCGATTCGAGCGTCACTGATGAGTCTATTTGTAGACGAAACGCGCGTGTAGCGTACAAAATTTAAATTCTGGTACCAATGACGAGTTTATTCGTACTTCCATCGGTATCTTTGATCGTTGCACTTCAACCTTTATAATTAAAATCCTCCAGACCAAGAATCAGATAAATGCTATCATGATATCTATAAAATTGTTTTTGTTTATTTCTATAATTGCTTGATCTTTTTCAGAATGCATATTCGCTACCGACAAAGTAAACTCTCCGACAATGCAGACGACTACGAGTTTGCTCTCCGAACATTTAGCTCGTGGGATTACACAATATACTCAAAAGAGGGAGTGAAAGATAGACGTAAAGCTTTGTGTATGGAGTTAAAGGTATAGCAGGTTTTATATACTTTGTTGAGTATATTTACCTATTTTCTAGATTCGAAGCTATGACATATTGTATTGACACCGGTCTTTTTTAAAGACTGTATGTTGACCTTCAAATTACAATGTATTGCGTCGTTAGAATGCTCTCTCATTGACATATACAAAATTTATATGTTACATTGCCTTATATACAACCAAACAGAATGACTGGGGTCACAAAACATGGTAACCTGAAATTCTCCCGTCCGGCAATAATAAAAACCATGCTCTGTTGGTGGATTTGTAAAGACATAGCTATGTCTGATCAAAACAATGAGGTTTAGTATGATGCTTCTTGAAAGCAGACAGTCACGCCATCTGCTCGTAAAAGGGTCCTTGAAACAACTTGTTGAAGGGTCTATAATTGGATTATTGCTAGGCAAACTTTATGACCCTCTCCGACCATGCAACAAATCACATGCGGAGGGGGAGACGGTGCGAAGTGTTTTAAAAGGCAGCCGCATCGGGTCTAAATTGTGGACATTTAATTCAATGCTTATTATAGGGAGAGTGCAAATAACCCTTGAAACAACTCTTTGAAGCTTCCTTATGTGGCCTGTTGCAAGACATATTCTTACTCTTTCCAACATACCCTGTTTACCAAGTGTTTTTTTTTTATCTTTTCTCCGAGAGTCGAACTTTGTAGAACATATCGATTGGATTTATTGTTAATTGATTCTTGCTTTGAATATACCTGCATTTTTGTTGCCACTGGATGTTAAGCAAACAACAATAAATCAATCAATTATTACAACAACTATGTATGTGCTGAAAGATAATTCCTTATAAAAAGACCAAGCTTGAATGATCGACATGTATTACATGCAACCCATAAATCTAATCATTTAAATTAAAAGATAACATGCGAAAATTTCAACCGTGGAAAGGTGCTAAACCACCTTTCGTACGTATATGGCACCTATATACCTTAATATAACCTGTGTTGTATTTAGGTATATAAATTAAAAAAAAATCAGAGACAATTGCCTGTGGTGTATTTTGTGGTTATGACTGCTAAAATAACTCCTTTCTTAACTGTTATCGTTTTTGTGTATTCAATGATTATATAAACAAACCCAGCATGGTGTCCCAAGAAACAAATGTGTAAAATGTAAGTAAAATTTTTTGACTGGAAACTACAATACCAAATTTTATTTTCAAAGCATCGACAAAAAAGGGTATATATATATTCTAAATGTACTTTTGCAATCTATATTCATAAAAAGTATTTACTATTTTAGGAACGAATAAGAGAAGAACGTAAATCAAGAAAACCAAAATTGGAAACAAGGTAACAAGATTATAGACCGTCATATGTAAATATATGAATACAATTAGACATAGGGAATATGTCAATGAGACAGCAACACAACAACGAAAAAACTAGTAGAGAAGTTTGTTTGACATTATGTTTCTTTGATGCAAAACATTAAACAAAATTAATTTTGAAACAAATAACCACTGATAAATCATGTAAATGTTCCTGGATTAATACAGACATACTGATATATTATGTAGCTGAAAATTATTCCGTTATTATCAGAATTTTGAACTCATGACAAAATATTGATTTTTATTTACATTACGGAATGTGAACATTAATATGAAAAATGTGAAACACAAAAAAAGAGATACGAAAAGATGGAACAGACATTCTTCAATTCTGTTTTAAAGACTCCTTCGATATCTTGGACGTATCATCAGCAATATAATTGTATTGGGATTACTCGGTGGAAGTGGTTATCTTGTATATTATGTTGCTGACGAATTTAAGCTTCCAGACAGCACACCTTCAGAACTAAAGAAGCTGTTTGATAAATATCAGGTGATTCTTTGTTTAGTTATGTTTCGATAAAATAATTAGTACTTACATGATCTTATTCAAAAAATCATATGTGATGACTTCCATGATCATGACACGTGTTTCTGGATACTGACAATGCCACGGCAAAAAATAAAAAACTATCAAAAGACAAACAGTTTACCAAACAGAACATCTAAAACTAAACTGGACAGAGCAACACGAACCCCATCAAAAACCGGGGGTGATCTCAGATGCTTCAGAAGGGTAAGCAGATCCTACTCCACTTGTGTCATGTAGTTACAACCTTCATTTTGTAGGCGTGTGACCACAGGTTTGTAAATCCAAAAATAAAATACATATGAGACCATAAAAACCAAAGGAACTGAATAAAAGATTCAAAAACGTATTATTTCAACGATATCTGAAAGAGGAACGTCCTTAATGTTAGCATAATTATATGATTGATATAATGAATTTATGATTAAGAAAAATTGTTTCATTGACACTATGCCAATAACAAAGCACTGGCTACTGACAGATGGTACCCTCGTGAAAGTATTGTCAACCAATACCGGTAACGACCGTGTTACTAAAAAAAAACCAGTTTGATTTCCTTTCTGGTCATGAATATGCATGAAATGATTTCCACTTGATGATAAGCAAGCAACAATGAATCAATCCTTGTGCACAACACTATTTTCTGGAATAACGTTCAACATTAAATATTAGTGTTTGCAAATCAAGTTTTTCCTTATTCATTCTTTAGATAATTTCTTGGTTGAATGGTTGTTTAAATGCAGGGACCATTATAATATACCCTGTTCTGCTGACAAATATATGTATCTTTTCTATAATGTAAATGACAAATTTTATTTTGTTTTTTTTTTTGAAAATGACAGATTACGGATTCTAAGACTTTTTTGACATTTTTTAATTAGTTCTAATAGAGACCATTTATCCTTGATATTATTTTGCTGTATTCAAAGCGTTACACACGGAACTGTATTATTTATATTAAATAAGAAACAAATTAGTCAATTAATGTCGATTACATATATTTTCGTACAATGCAACAGCAGTTTGATATTCATATCACTGATAACTTTCTTTCAGCTGTCAGCAGTGGTTTCTTTATTGAAGCTTTTCATACCTCTCCTTTTTGAAATTCTGGTTCGTCTAGAAGGATGGCCACCAAGAACAGCTCTAAAAATTACATTGTTTAGGCAAGTATTTGTTACTGTTCAATTTGTAATGGTAATTTTTTGAGACAATTATTTGGAATGATGTTAAGATACATCGATGCAAGTCTTTCTTTACAGCAATCATTATTATGTAAGAGAAAAATTATTTGTAGGATATTATCTAGATAGTGACATTCTATTAGGAAACCACAACCAAAACGAGTTTTTTATGGAACCACATGGTCGAGTATAAGTATAAACAGACGTAATATAAACTATACAAGTTATATAAGCAGGTAATATCAGGGAATTCAAATGATAGAAAGACTTAATTAAGCAATTTTGTAATAATAATCAGTGTATGACTTTGAGGAAAAAAGCATAATATAATTTGGATTCGAACCCAACACGCATTTTACTAAATAGAGTAAAAAGTGAGAAATTAAATTAAAAAAAAAAAAAAAAAAATCATTGAATTTCATTTTAGGGTGCATTAGCGACATAATCACTGTTAACAAATGTCTACAGATAATTTATATCTATTTGTATATATTATCATTGCATGATATTTTCCAATGAATAATACATTGTATTTCATTTTTGCAATGGTGTGGAAAATTGCTTACTTTTATGAATTGATTTTCAAATTTTTATTCGAATAATTATACAATTTGATCACCCATGTGCTAACCATTATGTATCCTTTGTATTATCTGTTTTGACAGTGGTGTTGTATGTCGTATTATAATGACTCATTCGCATATTTAGTTTTTCCTATCATATTCAAACTTTTTCAGAACAACATTATTTTATTTTGCAAGTCTCGTAGTTTTCGATATGTCCTTACACAATGTCGCATCAGAATGCTCAAGTGATTCATGCAGTGACAAGGTATGAATTATTCATCAAATGTTCATGGATTAATTTGATACTATTTGCTTATTATATTTTAAAAGAAAAGTAATGGAATTCGATTAAGTAGTACAAATTTGACGATATGCTTTATTTTGCTATCAACACTTTTAGCTTCGAGCGTACCAGATGAAGGCTTATCCAAAATAAATTTAAATACGCACTGCTGTACCCCTATTTTTGACATCATTACCTATTATGTCTTTGTTTTGTTTAAACATTGTTGTCAATATAGTGGAATTTTATGCGACTGTCATAAAAGTGAGAGATTTAGCTAGCTATAAAACCAGGTTTAATCCACCATTTTCTACATAAGGAAATGCCTGTACCAAGTCAGGAATATGACAGTTGTTTTCCATTCGTTTGATGTGTTTGAGCTTTTGATTTTGCCATTTGATAAGGGACTTTCCGATTTGAATTTTCATTGGAGTTCGGTATTTTTGTTATTTTACTTTTTTCTTTTTTTCAATCGTTACTCTACCTTTATATTTTAATGGAAACAGACCAAGAAACAAACAAAACAAATGTTCAATGTGCACGTTTCATTGTGGATAGGAAATAGAAAGTAACTGAAGTTAAAATTTATTTTCAAATTGAAGGGGGAATAGCACTGTCAAACATTTTCATGTGACACAAATGAAAATGTGATCGTTTGATCGACTGTTACTTCCTTAATGTCCGGCGGCAATTGTTTCACGGATAATCAAGACTAGAAAATATAAGCAATAAATACAAAGGTAGGTGCTACAGGATGAGAAAACCTGGAATTTGACGAGACATTTGGACTGCCTCTAGTAAATAAGGGGTTTATATATATTCAAAATAAAAGAGACAAAAATATAAGTGAACTGAATTCTAAACATTTTATAGAAAGTAATAGAACATATTTTCCTATGAAATCTGTATGATGGAACAATAAATACAACTATGCCAATGAAATATGTTTTAGGGTATAAATACAACTGAAGTTTGCTGTTGGGAGAATCGAGTTGGAGAAGAAGTTCTGAAAGTGGTGTTTATAGATCTGGGTTTATGTATAGCTGTTGGATTGTTTTTTCATGTTGCGAAAGCTTTGTTTATAAAATGCAGAATTTGTTGTATTCAGGTTTGTTTGAATTTAGCTCCAAATAGAACCATATTGCGTTCCTCTGTTGGTAGTTTTTATGATATGGCTTTACGATTATGTTAATAATCTTTTGACTATGTTTTTAATTGCCTTCTTATATTGTTTGTATATTATTCAAACAAAAAAATAGAAACGGAACGTCGAAACTAGAAATTAACTACAGCAAAATAATCCACAACTACAAAACCGAAAAATACACGTGCAAAATAGTACAAGTTACCCGAACACCTGATGTTTGACAGACAAGTAAAGGCAACAGTAGTATACCGCTGTTCAATAGACATAAATCGATCAAGCGAAAACATATCCGGGCTACAAACTAAAACCGAGGGAAATACATCAACTATTAGAGGAAAACAACGAAACAACAGAAACACTGAACTGCAACAAAAACAAACGCCAACATACATAGAAACGGACTATTTGATAACAAGTGCCATATTCCTGACTTGGTATAGGACATTTTAAGAAAAATTTCAAAGGTGTAGTAAATATAATGTTTCTGCTATTGTTCACTTACTTTTCTCACTTTTCTGTTATAATAAGAGTTTTTTTTACCTAAATAAAGCCCACAACATTGAAGAAGTTGCTTAATGAGTTGCCTTAAAAGTTGGAAAAAACCCTTTATGAAATTCACAACTACATCCTTTGTCGATACAAACCTAAACATTGGAATTGTAATTTGTACTTGATTTTATTCATATAGTATAAATCAGAATTCCAACTTCTTCTACTAAATATTGGGAGTTTCAATTTGTACTGGGAGGGCCCTGTGTCCACATTATATGGGAACTTGCTGCACATTCGTAATTCTTATTTTGTATCCATCAATTAGATGATATGCTTTTTTTGATTCAAACTCTGAAGATCAATACAATAGATTCCAATTTGCAATGACATGGCTTCTAAGCAAGAGTTAACAAAATGATTAAAAAGTTTGAAAATCTCTAAATCAAGAAACATTAAATAAATGGGGTCAAAACGACATGCCAACGTTATTTCATTAACAACATATATAGAAATTGTTTTCAGAAATGAGACTGACAATTATCCATAGTGCAAATGCTAGGCACTTGAATGAAATCAATAACCAATCATGTAGTTATGGTGCTTGTTCTGAATTTCAGTTAGAACTTAGTGAGTTTGGCATAACATCTAGTGTGTTAGACTTGATATATGGACAAGGATTGGTATGGCTTGGATTATATTTTTCTCCATTGATAATAGTGATTGGAATTATTAAACTATTCGTTGTGTTCTACACACAGTTATTCGTCGCCAAAATAGCTATGGTTGCGCCAAAGAAAGTATTTCGAGCATCACGATCTGGGAACTTTTATTTGTTTATACTCCTTCTTACATGGTTTTTGTGTATACTTCCAACTGCTTACACTATTGTAGAGTAAGTTATTTTTATATCAGTTTGTGTATTGCAACATTATAAGTGTATAGTATACACAATAAATGAAACATGGAAATGTAAGTGAGTTGTGACCTCTCACATGAAGATACACTTGCTTTTTCTAAAGTTCTCTTTATTTACAATAGCGTATAATATTTATCCCACCATCTCCCCTATCAAAGAAAAAAAGCAAAAGAAAAAATCAAAGAAATAGAAATATGAACCATAATATACTAGTGGAAAGAGAACTATATTTTGGAGTCTGATGACAACAGCCTTAATCTTCTGATGTCATCTATATCGTGATTTTGTTGTATAAAAAAAGTAATTTCGTAGCTAAGCGAAAAAGTAATCAACCGTCCATATAGAACAATATAAAATTAAAGATTGAGCAGCTAGCTATCACGAGCACCTGCAAACAACGGGATGGTCTCATATGCCCTTTACGCAATTTTGATGCATTAGTGGCACTGGTCGTAATATGCAGGCTAGTAATCATTCCACAGTTTATACATAGGGAACTTAGAGCAACATGTTTTAAAGATTGCCGATACTAGATGCTTGCACGGAATGTATTGTAACTATCATTTTACAGAGTAAGTCCCTCTGCAGATTGTGGACCTTTCAAAAAGATGTGTAAGGCATATGATGTGATATCTCATAGCATTGGAACCTGGCCAAATTACCTTGAGGAACCTGTCAAATATATTGGAACAGCGGCTGTAATTATTCCTGTAATTATATTGCTATTGTAAGTTCATTTGGATTGACGTTTTGAATAATTGTTGGTTACATAACTTCCAGTGGGTACATTTTGATGATTTGGTTATATAAATAAAAAAACCAAACATTATAGAATAATTTTTCTAATTATATGAACTACATGCATGTAAAAGAATACTGTATTCAAAATACGTTATTCGGATGCCATCAATACCAGTAACAATATGGTTATTACAATAACCATTCCAAGACTTTGGGGACGACTTTAAAACCATCAATTAGGATTCAAAATCAATTGGAAGATTATGTAAAATATAGACTTATTTTCTGTATCTCTGTATCTCTTTATCAACTTTGAACTATATTTCCTAAAGTGTTCTTTGAATGAGTTAAACATACTGCAGAAGATATACCAGCAACACATAATTCAAGAAAGAAGGAGAAAAACACTTTGATACATGTTACAATTCAATTTTTATCCTCTAGATTAATCATAATGAAATCCAATGCATTTTACGTTTTGTATGGCATATCATTGCTAAGGTCATTTTCCTAAATTTACTTTTCATAAAATGTTGATTTATTCGGAACACTAAGATTTTTATATCCCAAGACAAAGACGACTTTAGGGAGCTCCCCCTCCCCCCCTTAAAAATCAAATGGTAGCTCCCTTAGCCGAATTTGGCTTATTTTTTTTATTCTATTTTATTTCAATGATTTTTACTTCTTATTTGATTTTGCCTTGAAGCATTTTTTTATTCGAGCGTCACTGATGAGTCATGTGTAGGCGAAACACGCATTTGGTGTACTATATTTTAAGACTGGTATATTTGTAGTTGGTACAATCACTGGGTCGATGCTACTGTCCTGATATAAAATAAAAAGAAATATGGAAAGGAAAGGAATAATTAATTTACAAACAAAAACCAGAAATAAGACGGGGACATAAAAAATCAGGATCCAGAATCTCAACTTATTTGCTTTTATATATTTCGTTTTAATTTTACATTAGTTTGTGTTATTATTTAGGTTGATAGCTCTTTACTACAGAGCCAAATCTTCCTCTTATGCTGATCTGATTAAAGAACTTAGAAATCAACTCAAATTTGTAAGTACTCAAATTGACTATGCTTTCTGCTGTTTTTGCTTTTGAGTTACTTCGCAATAATTTTCAACATAAGCTATTGAAAAATAAATATGAAACAATAGATAAGTGAAAATGTGAACTTTCAGTGGTTATCATTCATAAGTAAGTATTAATGCTATTGTTATTTAAAAGAGCTTTATTTTTTGCATGTTTTATTACTGTTGAGATAATAACAATGATATCGCAGGGTAATTCAATGACGAACTTTGAATTAAGGAAAAAATACGTGGAAATAAATTATCATCCATGTGTGTAGAGTTATTCTCTATGATTTTTCATAGGAAAGAAAAGTTGAGAAGAGGAAAGTTTATGCAAGTGCTCTTTCTACACCTTGTAAGTTTAATACTGAACTTTACATCAGTATGTTATTGTTAAATAAAGAAAATACGTCGCAAAGGAATGAACAACAAACATTCTAACACATATAAAAATAAGGAGATGTGGTATGATTGCCAATTAGAAAGCTATCCACCAAAGTTCAAATGAAGTGGATGTAAGTAATTATAGGCACCCGTACGGCGTTCAAAAATGAGAAAAACCGACACCGCATAGTTGGGTGTAAAAAGTCCCGACATGAAAAATATGAAACAATTCAATTGAGAAAACTAACGACATAATCTAAAACAAAACAATTCACGAAACATAATATGTTGTTTTAATATATTACCCAACTTTAACATATAATATTAGTTATATTCGTGTTGCTCAGTCTTTAGTTTTACCTTGTTGTGTACTATTGATTGTCTTTTAGTCGTTTTTCGTTTTTGCCATGACATTGTCAGTTTTCGACTAATGAGTTTGATTATACTTTTGGTATCTTTCGCCTTTTCTTTTATAGAAGAGAGGCGAAAGATACCAAAGGGACATTCAAACTCATAAGTCGAAAATAAACCGACAACGCCATGGCTTAAAAAGAAAAAGACCAACAGACAAACAATAGTACACAAAACACAACATAGAAAACTAAAGACTGAGTAACACGAACCCCACCAAAAACTGGGGTGATCTCAGGTGCTCCGGAAGGGTAAGCAGATCCTGCTCCACATGTGGCACCCGTCGTGTTGCTCATGTTAGTACAAACCCGGTAATAAGTCTAATTCGGTAGGTCACATTCGGGAAAAGGGGACGGGATTGTAGTTACATCATTAGGAACGTATCCGCTATCATCTGTGAAACGGATGTTCCGTAACAGTCAACCAACTCGTGATGGCGTCTGTAAAATTTACGAAGGGATGATTTCCTATTTGAGATCTATAATAATATCCACATTTTTACAAACATTAAATCAAACGCACACATGAAACATATAAATAACATTGTTTAAGCTATTTATCAAATACTGGATTGTTGAATATAGATGATTAAATTGGATGATGTTGCAGTTGAAATGCTGTTTATATTTAAAGAGATTGATTTCTGCTATGCATCTGCAACTTCTTAACTCCATCACACAGCAAGCTCCATCATGATATAAAAGCTTATCGTATTTTTGTGAATGTATTTATCAATATCGAGTACAATGCTGTCTGAAGCCTTTTAATGATGTTTTTTGAATTTTTCGTAGTTGGCACAGCAAGTAAAGCCACGGGACAAAAGTACGATTTTGATATGGAACAGACAAATTTTCCAATGATAAAGACAAACCCATAAGATGTAACAATTAATATAAAGTGACAAATAGATCTTTGATGAATAATGCAATGAATATTGATGTATTGTACCATATTGTCAGTGCTAGGGAAAGGACAAACTGATACATGTTTTTGTACTTTTTTGCAATTCAGTTTTGTGCAATTCTGTAATATCTAAACCATCTAACGTGGTCGTGATTAATTGTATTGATACGTTGATATTAAAGACTTTTTAATATCTTGAAAGTAAAACAACAACACATCAGTATAATAAATGACATTTTGCAATTTAACAGTAATGCATATATACGCCATAACAACAACAGCAACAATACTTTATATTGAGAGGGTTACACCGCTAGCTACTTAACTCATCTTCCCTGATTCCCTCGTCACAGAAAAGCATAAACAAAAAATCGTTGAAAAACGACAATGCAGACATAAACATGAACTACATTAGTATAAAAGTCAAGTATAACGATCAATGTTCAATACAACTGCATAAAATGTTATGAAAAAACAAACATGAGGAAATAATTAACACCTACAATTTTTTTTCAATTGGCTGATTTCAATAAATGATCTGTTAATTTGTAATTGAAAGAATAAACATTTGTAATATTTCGTAACGATTTAGGCAATTTTTTCCAGAAGAATGGTCCAGAATACATAAAAGATTTCTTGAACAATACGATTTATAGTTAAGGGAGCATGAGGTTTCCTTGAACAGCATTTCTCAAGGGGTGCGGATTTGTGCCTGATATATAAGATATGATGGGGCATCATTTTTGATGCACTTAAATGTTATCACAAATTTGTGATATTTTATTCTCTATTCAACTGTCATCCAGTTTAAATGTTTGAATAAAGGCTGAGAAGGAGCAAAAGGATATGTTTCTAGTATTTTTCAAGCAGCTCTCTTTTGTAATTTTAAGATCATATTTAAACCCTCACTGCTACAAAAATAACAACAACAATCAATAAGAGGTAAGATATACATGTAACCATTATAAAATAATTTTTGCAGTCTAGATTAAGAAATTTCTTAATCTTTAGTAGTAGATATAGCCTAGGTGAAATTTTTGAGATCAAATTAATTTGGTTTGTCCAGGTGAGGAAATGGTCAATTTTTATGCCTAATTAAGAGACTTTCACATGTGGAAGGTTGTATCACTTGATTGTTAATAGGTAAACAATTTTCACTGAAATGTGCTTTTGTTTTGCTTTGCAATTTAACCAGATATTTATAAATACGTCATTAATTTATTAATTTGAAATACAGTACATGTGTATAGTAACAACCTAATACTACGAAAAACTGATCAGAACATTTATTTTTGTATTCAATTTCTCATTTTCTTTTCGATATTCTTACTTTCAATATGACATTTCTCACTTCCAACTTGACATTTCTCAGTTCCAAGTTGACATTTAGGCATCATTTTAATCTTCACAATTAATTTAGTGTTAAAAATAAATCTCTGATAAATAGTGCAATGCATATTAATCTATTGTACCACATTGTCAGTGTAAGGGTAAGAACAAACTAATGAATCATGGGTTTGTACTTGCATGCAATTCATTTTTGTGTAACTATGATATCTCACTCATCTAAAGTGGTAGTCTTTTGGTGTGATATACATTTATATTAAAATCTTAAATTATAACACTAAATCATTAAAATAAATGACAATTTGCAATTCAACCAGATATGTATATATACGCCATCATTTGTAATTAAAATTAAAGAACATGTGTATAGATATAAAGAACATCGATGATATTTCGATTAACAACCTAAAGACTGGTAACAAAATTCTATTTTTAATTTCTCATTTCCTTTTAGATATTTCCAATATGATATTTCTCACTCACAACTTGACGTTTACACGTCCAAGTTGACATTTATGCATCAATTTAATATTAGAGTTTAAAATAGATATGTGATGAATAGTGCAGTTAATATTAAATTATTGTACCACATTGTCAGTGTATGAAATGGAAAAACTAATGATACATTTAATGAAACAATTCATTTTTGTGCAATTCTTATATCTCACTCATCTAACGTGGTCGTCTTTTCATGTATTGATACTTTATATTAAAGACTTTTCTTTAATATCTTAAAAGTAAAACAACAACAATTCAGTAAAAAAGGACAATTTGCAATTTAACCAATTATGTATAAATATGTCATCATTTTGTTAATGTAAGATAAAATACATGTGTATACATCAATAGGACATCCGTAACATTTCGATTAAAAATCTTAAACTACGAAAGACTGGTTAGAACATTCTTTTTTTTTCTCTCATTTCCTTTCAGACTTTTCTACTTCCAATATGACATCTCTCACTTCCAAGATACATTTCTCATTTCCTAGTTGACATGTCTCACTTCAAAGGGGACATTTCCCATTATCAAATTAATATTTCTCAGTTCCCAGATGCCATTTCTCAGTTCCAAGTTGATATTTAACTCTTCCAAATTGACATTTACCTCTTCCCACTTGACATTTCTCAATGCCATCTTGAAAGTGTAAAATGTCAAATTGGAAGTAAGAAAGCCATGTTAGAAGTAAGAAATTTCAAAATTTAAATGAGAAATTTTAGAAATAGAATGTCCCTATTCGTAATATAGATTCGAGGACATTAGTTTACTAATGTTCAAATCTCATAAATCTATTTTGAAGATGTTACAGTGGTTTGATTCCGCCAGTGTAGTTTATCCGCAGGAAAGAAATCCCTAGTGATTTTTATCCACCAACGAAAATTCACTAGGTTTTTCTATCCGGGTCCAGTGTAAATCATCCAACAGTCATTATAAGGTTCTAAAAAGGTTTTTTTTAAGGGAAATATATATATATAATGTGGCTTTATAGTTTTTAGTGTATTTGAAACTTGCATAGTTACTTTATGTAAAAAGTGGAGAGTTTTCATCCAAGGAATGTTCACACTAGTGTTTTTAAACAAGGAATGATTACACTAGTGATTTTGTACCGGAATGATTGCACTAGTTATTTTATACCGGGATTAATTACACTAGTGCTTTAGATCCATACATTAATTGCTGAAGTGATTAGTACTCATTTGAACACACGATAACACAATAATGCTTATCAACGAATAAGATTTAAATAATTTTTCTATGCAAATCTATAAAATCATAGCTTTTAAATTGTCACTCATTGTAATATTTATATTTATTGGATTGCCGAAGTTTTTCTGTGTATTTGCTTTTCGGTCGACCATATCTTCTATGTCAATATCAAAGGATGCTTCAATAATTGAAACTTTATGTAAGAACAAATCTGGTCTTTAAATTTGGTTTATATCAAGTTCAATGTCCTGATCATTGATACAGTATTTAGAGTTATAAAAACATCCTCTTCATCATCATCAATATTATTTACTAGATTGACTCAGATTAATTAAACTGGTTCCTTGTAAATCATTTTAATTTTAACCCATTTATTTATGTAAACAATAAACCGGTCTAATATAAACAAAACAACGATATCAAGATCGACGCTTTCACACTATTTACATCCAATATTCTCCAGTGAAAAACAGTTACCCGGAATAAATACATGTCGGAATGAAAGTACGTTTACAAAGATACGATTCAAGGTAAAATACAAAAACTGAAGGAATTGCATGAACTCCGAAAATTCGAAAACGTGTGCGTCGGAAGGGTAAGAGCCCCTGCTATGTATACATCATCCTCAATACGAATCCGCTCAGTAAACATTTCACAAACACACGAGTAATGGAAAAATTAGGTCAATGTACTGATCAGTCAACTTGTCGGTATTTAAAGAAAGATTGAAGACTGCTAACACATGTTGCTTATGAGTTCAATGTTGAGACACAAACACATTTTAAAGTTGTTAATTGAAATGTTATGGTCGTCCAAGCACTTACTTACATTTATATTAAGGTGTTGCTGTGTGCTTTATTTGATAAAATTACGCTATTTTCTAAAATTGTTTAACATATAAGGGAATTCATTTCCCTTTTTAATAAGAAAAAAGATATACATACGATCCGTCATTTCCAATTCATCGGCAATAATTGGAACACTTTAACAACTTGAAGTCATTGACTGAATATGCATAGTTAAGTATTTTCCAATCGCAACATTTCAGTACACGTTTTTGGAAATAATATTGAAATTCTTTGTCTACTGCATGAAATGTCTAATGTTTTAACACTAACACTAATTATGACTTCATAAAGTCATATCAAATTAACAGTATTCAGTTCGTCATTGACGATTATTTTATCTGCAGTTATATTAACATCATTTTCAACGACAGTACTCTTTTCTTTGTATTTTCCTTTTGATTTTGATGTTTCACTGACACAGTTTTTAATGTTCATTGCAGAACGTCGTCTGTCCACAGAAATTTCACTGTGCACTTTAGTATTTTCATTATATGTTTTTGCAATGTCTATGCCTTCAGTAATGAGTGGAACAACGATAATGAATAAAGCAGCTAAATATGCCCAGACCTGTCCAACTGTGACCTGAAATTATACAAATAAAACATTTTTGTTAAATTTTACAATTGCACAAGTTGAAAAGATCAACTCAGAAAATGGTGTTTGATGATTTGGGTGACTATTTGCACCCGACCAAAACTGCAAATTTTCAAACGATCAATAACGATAATTTTCCGGTGGGTTTGCAGATGAATAAGTAAAGAGTTGTGCTTATACACAAAATTACATGAATACCAGAAAATAACACACAAACACACATACAAAATATTACTTACAGTGTTAACAAACAGAATAAAAACACCTGGAGCTTTTTTTTTATAAACAATATATTATATTACAATGTATATATATATTATCTTTAAGAAGATCGCACATTATTTTGGCCACAGTTAATAGATTAAATTTGATACAGACTGCATGCAGTCCACAGAATATTTCAAAGACAAATAACGAATCAAAGATGCTTCAGAATTGTTTCTGTTGGACTAATGGCACAGCCCACGATGTCCATTATGGAATCTGATAAGTTGTGTTCGGTAATAAGGCTTCATACCTTTTTAGATTGGTACATGTCCCTAGACTAACCGTACGACATGACCAACTTCATAAATCAGCAATGCCTGTAACTTCTGAAACACTTTAACTGCTGCAGATAAGCCAGCAATTCCTGTTCCAGTATTAGCGTTTGTGGTATTGTTCATAAAGTAATGTTCTCCATGAAATATTGTCTGCATGTCGGACAAAATTTCATATAAAATATTGTCCACGACCACTATTTCATAATAAAATAAAGTCCAGGACAATATTTCATTAGGAAATAGTGTCCTTGTCCATGAAAATGTGTCGCCTCCTTCTGGACAAAATTTCATTATGAAATACTGTGAAATTCTGTCAATGACAATATTTCACTGTGAAATACTGTCCATGAAAATATTTCTCACTCCAATTATGTCTTTCCTGAGAAGTCCTCTACCATGAAATTGTGAGGGTTTCTGGAATTTTCTTAATATTTTTTAAAGAAAAATATGTGTATAACCATAAATTGCTGCATAAATTTATTATGCCGGTTTTTTTTTTTTTTATTATCAATCAAATAAAACATATCATTATCCAAAATATTAAATGTTTCATACCACCTTTTCCTGAGACAAAATTTCATGACGATCCATGTATGAAAGATTGTCTCAATATACAACAAGATTTGCCTTCAACAAGACAAAATTTCATACTATCCATCTATAAAATATTGTCTGTATATGGACAAAATGTAATATGGACATTTGTCCTTCTCTGGACATTATTTCATAGATAGCTCATGAAACATTGTTTTTGCGGACAATATTTCATAGGACAATATTTTAATCTACAGTATTGCTAATCACATGTATAATTCATATGAGCATTTGGTGATAGTCATAAACAAGAAGAAGATAATGAGGAAACGGTAAATGAACATATCCATACTATGTGGGACATTGATATATATTCTATATTCCACATGGTCAACAAAGTTATGACGGCCTCAAGAATCATGACAGCATATTTACCATTGAGAACCTTTGTTTTACATATGTTTTATGTACACATGAGCCTTTTTAATTAATTCTGATGGGAATCACAAGCTCTGGAATACTAGAATCATATCAACTGATTCCTCGAATGGAAGTGCTGCTAGATGTTGTTTTACAAATTACCTGTCTTTGGCTTCAAATCGCCTAAACAAATTGCGAGATTGCGGGCGAATTTAAAAAAGAGAAACAATACTAACCATTAATGCATTTTTTTTTAACTGATACAAACATTTTTTTATGGTTGACAAACAAATAGATTTGGGAGGTGTGTGTGTGTGTGTGAGGGTGGGGGGGGGGGGTTAACTTAATTTGAAAACAGCCTTATCGTGATCTTTGTCCTATTTGAACTTCATGAATGAAACATATGTGGCAGTTTCTTTGTAGATAAACTGTTAACACAGAGACATGTCTCGCCTTTTTTGTTATTTTGATAATGCAAATACTGTAATTAAAATAGCAATACTTTAACATGTAAGTTATGCAAAATTTTCAAAGTCAATGAATCATGACTGAAGGTACAGGACCAAACATTCTCCATGGAAATGAGATGTACCAATGCTAATTCAATTGCATACTAAATACCATTCACTTATCATAAGTCATTCCCTTTAAACAAACATTAACTTGTAAACTATGTAAAAGTTTCAAAGTCAATGAACATTGATGAGGGGGTGGGGCCATATTATCTCCATGAAAATAAGACTTGCAAAGGCCAATATATCATTGACTTAACATTAGTGGTTCATCTTGAACTGATCTAATACAAACTATGCAAAACATTCAAAGTCAATAGACCATGACTGAGGGAGCATGGCCAAATAATAGCCATGGAAATGAAATGTGCAAATGCTAATATATCTGTATACAAAATATCATTGATCTACCACT
Source organism: Mytilus coruscus (assembly GCA_017311375.1). Taxonomy (NCBI): domain Eukaryota; kingdom Metazoa; phylum Mollusca; class Bivalvia; order Mytilida; family Mytilidae; genus Mytilus; species Mytilus coruscus. The sequence continues at coordinate 61,084,702 of CM029607.1, read as the reverse complement.
ATTGGTTCACCATAAACTGACCTATTTACAAACTATTATATTGTTGACGACGCCGCCGCCGACGCCGGATACAGCACACCTATCTCTCGCTATTTGAATCCGTCAAGGCAAGACAATTGTTGAACAATTTCGTCCCTCATATAATAATGTCGATTTGCAGATATTATTAGAAGTGAGAAGTTAGAAGAACCGAATAAAATATGTCATACAAAACTCAAATGTATTATCTCTAATACATTATTATAAAAAAATTTCTTATGAGTTCCCATAAATATAAGTTTATAAGTTTAACATATCATAAGTAGAGAATTGACTGTTCTACTGTTTATTCTTTAGGGTGGTACCTTACACTACAGGGAGATAACTCTGTAAAAATCAGCTAAATGTTTTAATCACGTTGTATTGTTAAGGAAATATTAAGCTTCCCAATGATCAACATTAGTGTTTGTCAAACTGCTATATAACCAATGAAATTTTTCTGATAAAATGGTTGGTTCAAATTTTTTGAAATTTTTATATTTTTGTCAAAGGGTCAAAGTAAACATTTTGTCAAAATTTTATGAAAATTAAACGAGCCAAATTAATATTAGTCAAGGTGTTGGGTACCACCTTAAGCAATGGAATAGATCAGCGTTTTCGATGTGTATCTAATAAATCCTGTTTGATCATATCTTTAAATTATAATCATAAATATTATTTACAAGTTTGAGATTTTGTTTGAAGGGTTATTGTATGTCACACATATTTGGATGGAAACTATTTAGAACTAAATGGTTAAATTGACAATTAGACGCTGCACGAAATGTATAAAGTGTAATTGTTGTTTTATAGTTAACCAGTATGTGAATTGATAATAAATCAAATAATCACATGGGTAAACAGACTCATCACGATCAAATAATCACATGGGTAAACAGATTCATCACGATCAAATACAGATGTTATTACCTAAAACAAATTGAAGCTTATGAAGAAATATTCCAGATCAATGTTTACGTTAGATGATACAACAGAATTAATTGTTTTGTCAGAATTCTAACTTACCCATATATTGAATTCTGCATTATTTAATACTCCAGAGGCTATCATTATTGTAGGCCATACTACAATCAATAATGACATGCAGCCTAAACCGCCTACTACAGCTATTACACTTGACATTCGAAAAGTCTTTTTAATATGTTCTAGGTCTGGTCGACAGTCTAATGAATTCGCCTCTTTTAAACCAAGGTCCCTGTTAAAAGAAAACATATCATTAAATGAAAATTCTTAGACACAGACTTTGTCCTCTCAAACATATCATATTTAATAATATGAGGCGGATGTAACTCGTGTGAGAGGACAAATATATTTAATAATATGAGGCGGATGTAACTCGTGTGAGAGGACAAATATATTTAATAATATGAGGCGGATGTAACTCGTGTGAGAGGACAAATATATTTAATAATATGAGGCGGATGTAACTCGTGTGAGAGGACAAATATATTTAATAATATGAGGCGGATGTACTCGTGTGAGAGGACAAATATATTTAATAATATGAGGCGGATGTCACTCGTGTGAGAGGACAAATATATTTAATAATATGAGGCGGATGTTACTCGTGTGAGAGGACAAAGTGTGTATCACTCGTTTTACTATTACCATATATGGCAATAACATCCTTGTTAAAATAAGTCATGCAGCACCATATTTTTTGGGGTAGGGCCTTGATTCGTATATTTAGACCTGACAAGGATCCCCTATACCAAATATAAGTGTCCTATTACTCATAATAAGTGAGAAATTTACATGACAATAACTATACATTCCATTTATCAGCAGTCGCTGAACTATGAATATAAGGATATGGACAAGGTAAATATAACATACGGAAACTTCGTAACATAAGACATCCAGGTATGAAGGTATGAAGCATTCAGATATTCTACCTTTTAAAATATAAAGCTTTATAAAAATAATTAACACCGCCGAGTGATTCACTTCCCTATGTCTCGCACTCTGCGACTTTCGTCGAGACAATTAAACAGATTATTCCATACATTAAACATGACTACAAAGTAACAATTAGAAGCCCCTCTTAATTAAGCATACAATTTTCGAATTTATTTGCATAAGGTAAATATCAACATAGTTCCGTTCATGTTGTGCTAAACTACAATTTGCATGAATTCTAAAAAAACACACATTAGATACAAAAACATGTTCCTTTGCTTTTTGTTTATGTTTTGCTGTGCATTTGCTGATTTCGTGTCATGGATGGATACCCCATATCCTTTGTTTTCTACTGATTATATTATAATCTTACGTAGCGTAAAGCTCGGTCCAAGGACTCAATGGACTGTCAATATCTCTGGTCAGCTCCCAAGTTTCATTGTACATTCCTGGCCCTTTCTTATGTGATTGAAAACAGCTTACCAGAACACACACTATACCACCAACACAAATAGATGTTATATTTCCTATCAACATTGGTAGCTCCTTTCCTGTAGAAAAATGAATACCGTAAATTCAGAAATTATTGCGAGGTTTTTATTCATGCGAATAATGCGACTGGAAGAGTATCAAAATACTAAGAACTCGCATTTCTGATACAAATATATGTGTGAAATTTTCCTGAAATCGTAATAATAAAGCTTGCATTTTTGTTCAGTTTTCAAAAGTCGTAATAATAAATGCATGCAATAATTTCTGAATTTACAGTATTAAGTTATATTTCCATAAAGTTCAATTACATCATATCAAACTTCTTTCCTCCGTTTGGGGGAATTAAATTCAATGCTATCAAAATTGATTTAAAATATTTTACGAATGTTCTTTGATATTGTACTTCGTACTGAAACTGTGAATTTAACAGCAATGATATTAAGATATATACCTGTGTTATAAATAAAGTTGGATAGACCACCGCTATATAACGATGCAACCGATAGCCATGCTGTTAAAGCCGTCACTGTACCACTTATACCCCCGGCTATCATACCAGGTCCCGTAAGTTTCTCCCAAAACATACATAGAACAATAGGAATAACAGCTGATCCAATCAAAATACCCATGAAAAGGTACAACCAGGAGAGACTGACCTGAAACAAAAGTATTTAGGAAATTCAATAGAACCGTATAGCCATTAATGTATATTATACTATTAAAACAGTACACGCTTCAAAATATTAGTGGAGCGTCATCATAGATATGTTGCTTATTCTATAAGACAGTGAAAGTAAAATGATATTATTTTTTAATTAAGTAAAAAATTCTCTGAAAATGATGGGTATTGAATGTGAATGTGAAATTATCATTCTTTTCTATTACTAGTAATTGTTTCTTATTTGATCCGTAATAAAAGACTTTCGAAATATTTCTGCAGCTTTATGATTCTCTCTAAATAGCATTTATTTTCTAAATACATGTTGCTGAAAAGTATCAAACATAATTTACTATTAGTCATTCCCATCTTTCATACTATGATATGAGAATGTCTCGCGATTATACTGATACGAAAAGATTTAACAAATGGGACGAAATTTTCTTTACCATTTGTAATTACCGGTCTAACTGCGTTACTAATTACTAATAACTTATAACTAATTTCCATGCGGTTTGTTGGTGAAATATGATTCTACTCCAAGAAGTCAACAAAAGTGGTATTTCACGCTAGGCTTTGATAGTAATATCGTTCATAAAGCAAACACGTTTGACAATTATTCATTAAATGTTTCCTCTTTGCATTAAAACTATTCATATGCACTGCTAAAAAACTTCTATATTTTCTTTTCTATGTTCAAATACACATATATCAACATTGTGTGTTTTTCTGTACGATTTATGATGCTATTGTATGAATCTACTTCAAAGAACAGTGATGAATATTAGAGTGTAAGAAAGTATAATCCTTATATGGACAAATGAATTCATGTAGTCTGAGTTTGTTCTCAGTAAGATTGAGCATTCCGTGATACAAACTAATTAAACTCATCATAGATACCTGGATTTAAATTGTGTACATCCGACGCGCATTTAGTCTACAAAAGACTCGTCAGTGACGCTCGAATAAAAAAAGTGAAAAAGGTTAAATAAAGTTCGAAGTTGAAGAGCATTAAGGACCCAAAATTCCGAAAGGTTTTGTCAAATACAGCTAAGGTAATATATTCCTGGGGTAGATAATTCTTAGTATTTCGGAATTTTTTTTTATAAACAGTTAATTCATAATTATGACCATATCAATGATAATACATGTCAATATAGAAGTGCTTTTTGTTATTTATAATTTTTATCATTTTGTGTTGTATTACTTGTTTTTGGCTGGTATAGAGATATCAAAGCTTAATGCTTTTTGTTAACTAATTTTATTTTACCATTCCAGTGCTATGAGATATTCGCAAAGTGAAAAAGGCAGAGTCGAGTGTTTAATAAAAACTAAATTTGCCACATGTAACTATTTAAATTTAAAGTCATTAACATATTAAGTTGTCTGTAGGTAGTTTCAACATTTGTGTTTTTGTTTAAATAATTTGTGTTGATGATAAAAATTATTTTGGATGTCCATTATCAAATTTATACCTAACTTGTTAAGACTCAAGGTTTTGATCTTGATATAAGTTATCGACACTTTTCAATTATTTAAGACTAAATGTTGGCTTATATATGTCTTTACTGTGATTCGTTTTGTGTAGTTTGGTTGCTATTTTTTTTCTATAAAAATAATGAGATATGTTATGATTGCCAATGAGACAACTCTCCAGCAGAGACCAAATGACATAGACATTAACAACTATAGGTCACCGTACGACCTTCAACAATAAGCAAAACCCATACTACAATTTGTGTACATAGTAAGCTATAAAAGGCCCCGAGTCTGACAAATGTAAATCAATTCAAACGAGAAAACTACGGCCAAATTTATGTACAAAACAATAAACGAAAACCAAATATGATATACAGCAACAGACGACAACCACTGAATTACAGGCTCCTGACTTGGGACAGGCACATACAGAATAGCTCACATATTAACGAGAAAGGACATCCAAATTGTTTTTCCTCAAACTTTTGATTGGAATATTCTGCTCTACAAATTATTATTTTAGGCTCACACAAGGTCTTCATGAGGGTATGGAAATCAATGAAATGCAGTACTCCCGAAAAGGAGGAGGTATGAGAAGAGACATTATGTTGTCCCTAAATTGTAAAAATAGTAAACTTATTCAAGTCTTTAGAAATTATGTTAATTTCAAAGATATAATCTGGACACTATAATGCAGAAAGGTCACTGGCAATGTCACATGTAGAAATTTACGCCTTTTACCTAAAATGGCCATTTTATAAATAGTTTTTGGTAAAAATATATATGAGCAACAGCCTTACCCAAAAAGATATTTTACGCACATTAACATATTTGTAAAACATATTTCGAAGTACATTATCTTTTTTTGATAAAGCTGTTGCTCATTTCTTAATATTAACGACAAGATCTCAACTTGAGGCTATGATGGCAGGTTTGCTGTTTTGCACTAAATTAAAGAAGTTTGAAGACCTAATACAAACCTGTAAGACAAAATTCATGAACAAAACTACTGATGTCAGACAGAATGTCTTATTAACATGTTATCGGTAGATTTATAATATTTTTGGATTCTCGAATCAAAGGGGCAAAAAAAGGAATCTTATCATACATTCTTCCTTGAACAAAATTACCGCCACAAAATTACCGCCACAAAAATTACCGCCACAAAATTACCGCCTATCTTTATTCTAAATTTTAATATACTGAACACACATTTCTGTGTCGTTCGTGTTTTCTTATATCTAGTACCTGAATTTGCGTTGCAAGTATTATTATAATAATAAAACTTGCTTAAAAAGATATATCAATCTTAAGTAGCTTTTTCTGCATCTTAACAATTTTTTATTGTATGAAACAATATTATATTGCAGTGGTAGTATACAAATACCTGTTTTGTCAAATAAAACTTCGCAGCTCATTCGTAAAGTTGACATTAAACATTTTACAATTATAAAACTGCTGTTAAATAATTTAGCCCTATTTAAACACAATGAAGACACTGACTGTAATAATCGATGTTTTACTGACGTTCAAGTTTCTATTTAATTGCTCAGGTAATGACATTTGAATTCCGAATTAAGATTTCCTTATTTACAAATTTGGTTTTGTACCTTCTACTGGTTACTATCGAACCTTATTTTAAGATAGTATTCCTTACCTACTGATCATGTAACTTTACAATAGTAATATAATTATAAAATTTTGAATTCAGGACTATATCTCCCTCGTGCAAAGCTATGATTCCTTGTCCGATTTTTGCAATACTTTATATTGGTCCTTTTGGTTGATCAGCTCTTCAACGTTTGTATAAGGTTTTTGATTTGAAAATATTTTGGCCTCGAGCATCACTGAAGAGACATTAATTGTCGAAATGTGCATCTGATGGAGTAAAATTGATACCGTTTTTATTATTATCAAGAATGAATACATACCGTTAAAATTTTGAGGAGTACCGTTAGCGGTATAATACACAGGACTGTCCACATCAGGCACCAGTTTTTTAGTCTCAATAGGTAGTCTACATATATTCTAAAACTACCATGTGTTTTGCACATAAACTGTGGTTTTATTGTTCTTTTGCACATGCTTATCTCTCTGAAATATATTTTGATTAATAATAATACATACAGCACAATGATAGAATTATTTGTATCAAAACTTCAATTTTTTAGAAATTATCAATGAAAAACATTATTTCGTGTAGGAATTCAATTCATCTTATATGATGGGATGACAACCACAATGTTTTTTTCAAATTCACATATGACAGTTAACTTCATGATATTTACACTTTCAAATATCTTTTATTTTCGGGGTATTCTCCATTCATTATGACAAACCATTTTTGCACGCAATTAATGTTATTTCTATTACATTTGTATAACATGTAAACATGTGTATAAGATCTTGTTATACAAATCTATGAGATATTGTTATACATGTGCATATGTTATTGCATAGATGTATAAACCCATACATGCATCTATGGTTATTTTGATAATAGTGTATACCAATTCCTAATTCCAAAATTTGAATTTAAACAAAGTGCCAGCAATAGTAATGTTATGTGTCTCACTTTGAATACAGAAGGTGGACTTGTACCTTTCAATTCTAATCAAAGGACAAAATGCAATATTTAATCGGTGATTTAAGTTTCTAAATAGTTAAATTTCCTTTATGGGTAGCAATGTCCGTACATGAACTGCAAGAGTTAATCATGTATATACACACATATCACGGCTTGTTAGCTTATTGAGATGGTTTATACACTATACAAACTGCCTTGAGAACAAAATTTCTATTACATCATTGAAATACCGAATTTAAGGTAATATGCTTCAGTTTGTTCAAATAATATCTGACAGCTCAACAAACGTTTTCATGTAAACGCTACACATTGGCTGACATTTAGGCAAGTGTTTCACATTCGATCATTTAATATGCCTTTTCTTTCAGAATACTAAGTACCTGATTTTTTTTGGTTTTCATTGAAAATGTTTATAAATCCAAGGCTGTAGTTTTGTTTTTTTTTTTTAACTGTTTTATTGGTCCTTATGCCAGTTACACCTGATTTGCTTATACCGTTTATTGTCTTTGGATATTGTCCTCTTGATCTTTATTTTCTGGTTCATATTCAGCATAGATTGTTTGGTATCTTCTACCTGTCACTTATGATATGACCCCTTAATAAAATTATTGATGTTTGACCGCTCAATTGTCACGTTTGACTTTACGGTGGTCCCCTCAAAGATGGGGATTAACGAATCTGTGGACGTTGTGATATTTTTCTTTGTTTATTAATGCATTAAAAGACAAAATTGCTAATCTTTCTGCTTTAATTAATATTGGCCTCGAATGTACCTGCTTAAAGTTATCATAAAACGTGTGCAAGGTGAACAGAATCGGATTCATACGTTGTACGAATTTTCCATGTTCACCAAAGTTATCTTTAGAAGTCACAAATTAACTTTTTGGGGGTCATTTTTTGTTTTTAAGCCATGGCTTTGTTAGTTCGTTTTAAACTATATGTTTAATTATTGCTTTGGTATTTCAGAAAAAAACCTAGGTTTTATCTCTGTCTTCATGTCAAGATGACATAGAAATGCAGTTAAATCGGAAAAAAAGTCAGCAATCACAACAAGACACTTTTTAGGTTGTTTTTCACAAAATACAAATAGCATCCGGGGGTTTCCTAATAAATATATGTTAGTCCCACTGCGATGACAATACTAACATATGAGTTGTATATGAGTTGAGACATGAAAATTGTTTTGAGGCAAGCACAGTCAAGGTGACACTCTAAGCAATGAAAAATAACGTAATAGCGTATTTTTATCAGATTTTAATCAAGATTGAAATTTCATCCATAAAATCACAAATAATTCAACAAAATATGCATTATTTATCAAAAGTTAAAATACAAAAAGGGGATTATCAACAAAGTCGATGCATGACAGACAACACTATAGCTAAAAGTAAATAAGACGGAAACGTCAAACAAACAGTTCACTAAACACATTACGATAAGCATCGAGTAACACGATCCCAACCAAAAGCCGACAGAATCATGTACTCCAAAACGATAATCATATAGTTCCTTCTCACCTATTAGCACCCGTAGTGTTGATTATTTTGATAACAATCTGATGTCATTCACATCTAGTTATTTGTTTTTTTTGTCAGTTTTTTTATTTAGGTGAATGGCTGGTAACAAGTACGTCTGTACAAAATCTACAATTTATCAGGTATTCATATACGTCTATATTGATTATATTGCCTTCGTACTAGAACAATGGCAAATTCACTCGATTTGAATAACAATTGTAGTCAAATATGAGAAAACAATAAAACTATGTCCAGCCCTTCAGTGTATATAAACAGCCCGCGGCGAATTAATGATTCGAAATAAAACTGACTGCGTAGTTGTTGTTTTTTTTTATTGTAGTAACTTATTTAAATCAGTAATTAAATGTGAACTTACTGACTTAACATTGTCATCAACTGCCAATATTTTTTCTGAATAATATTCATTTGTTCCAGAAAACACAAAAGAATATGTGTCAACATGACAAAATAACACGGTGGAAATCGGGGTCACAACCGTAATCTGGCACATAATTGAAAAAAAATCACATGATAATAAACATGCGCACTAACTTCAAGTTGATGAGATAATAACTTCATTGTAGAATATCCGAACGCAAAAATTTAAAATTGAAAGACTATAATAAAATTATTTGTTCAGTAAACCGTGAAATCGTATTTTGGCACGAAACAAGCTTAAAACATTTACATCAAAATGAATATATTTAGTAGGTTTCAAGTTAAAGTGGCGAAAACTTTTAACTTGATGCGGGACAAACGTACGGACGAACGAACAGACAGACAAAACAACATAGTGTATCCTTACTATCGTAGACGGGGAATCAAAACGAATAAATTTAACATACTAAGTACCAAAGAGATAATCAAACTCATAATCGAAGAAAATCTGACAACGCAATGACAAAAAAAAAAACAATTCACTGTAAAAATTGTGTTTAGGGCCTAAACACTTTCCTAAGCACATTGCATGTTAACGAATTTGTTACATGTTTAGGGGCTAAACATGTTTAATATCTAAACAGGTTTAGGAAAGTGCTTACAGTCTAAACGTGTTTGTCCTTCAAGTGTTTAGTCTGATGACATGTTTAGGTTGAATGTGTTTAGAATGTAAACATGTGAACTATTAATACACACTTTTTTTCAATTGAAGTCCTATATATATATTCATAAAAGTTCCAAAATTTCTTGTTCTGTAGCTTTTTTCTGTCAAAGCACTGGTGGACACTGAATTCTCCTGTTTAGATTGTACGTGAAGTTTTATTTTAATTTGGTTGAAACTTATACAATATTCCTTTCATACATTACATCAATGAAAGACAACGTGTATATGCAATAAATGTAAAATATCATGTTAAATAATCATACTTTAAAGGTTGAAACAAATAAGAAAAGCAATTTTGATTTCTTTACATTTTATTCACCAAGTTTAAAAAACAAATACATCCGATATATGTAGATTATATAAACTTAAACTGCGTACACATATCTTTGCTATCATAGTTGATTCATTATAATTGTTATTCTCCATAGCAATGTCTTCTACTTTTTTGACAATAATTTACATAATAAGCATTCCTATAAAACTATTTTTTGGTCCTATAAAATGTACTGTTAAAAAGTTCTAGAATTTGATACTGCTTAAGATAGGATAACTCCCATACGTTATAGTAAAAGATGAGTCTCAAAATGATGTTATCAATGTCCTAGCTGGCTTAAATCCATCTTCAGTCTTTTCGCAATCCCGTGGCAGTTGTTAATCAATTTGCTTTAGTTTCCACTATAGCCTTTCAGGTGTCTTTCTGTCTCCTCGAGTCATGTTTAAGTTTCTAAGCTGAAATAGAAAATACACCAATTAAAAAATTGTACCAATAAATTTTGATTCATACCATATACATTTAATGTATAATTGACATAAAGCGTTATTGTGTGTGCAAATATATATCCACCCGGCTACATTATTTTGTATCCGACATATTAAATAGGCACTTTTCAGTAATCAGTGATTAAGTCCCAATACAGTTTGTGTGAAATAATAAAATTGTTTGATTGTACGGCCTACATACCTTCCCTTTTTCAGACAAACAGCAACTTTCATGAAGCTAAAAGTTTGGTTAACTTATCAAGGACGAAAAAGATCACGAAAACAGCTTCCCTTTGCAAATGACATAACACGTTAAAAAATGCCCTACATGTATCTAAAAAAATATAAAATAACTCACCCTGCATGGTTTTTGTATTGATTTGGCTATTGAGCTGTAATTTGTTGGTTCACCAGCTAGATCCAAACTAATAGTGATGTCTCCTCAGGATATCTCTATCTGTCATTTCTGTATTCTGAAAATTTTTACAGAAATATTATTAATACTACACTAATTAATTTGAGAAATAAATAAAGAATGCTAATATAAGTTTAAATAAAACGAGAACTATTGCTTTAATTGTCCATTTTAAGTTATTTGACAGAGATAGCAAGGATCCACATTTGAGGTTTGTAAAAGGGGATGGGTATCTCCACTTTAAAACCACGTGATAAGTTCATATTTTTTCAAACTTTTTCTTAGTAAATGTTTTGAAGCACAGACGTTACTACAGTATATTGCAATTTATACTTAACACAAAAAATTACAACAGTTTTTTCTGTTTGTAATATTTTAAAGGAAATTCTTTAAAAGGGGAGGTTAAGTGTGAAATTCCTTATCACGTAAACAAATTTTGAAACCTTAAGTTTATAACGGTTACAGTATATTTTGATAATATATTCACATTATACTTACAATAGAAGTCATAAACATATATATATTCCTGTTACAGCTGTGTTTTAATCGGCTCTCTTGGTCCATTTGAATTCCTTTTCCTTTGTTGTGCATTTGCAGGCGGAAACATGAGGCGTTCTCAATCACGTGCTTTTCAAATCACAAAGGTCACGACATGTTTAGGCTCTAAGCATGTTGGGCATTACATGTTGTAATTCTAAACATATTTAGATCTAGGACACATAGAATCATATGTGCATAGCATGTAAACACTTTCCTAAACATGTTTAGGAAATGTTTAGGCTCTAAGCACAATTTTTACAGTGAACACAAAAGACAAACAACAGTCTATATAACACAACATTGAGATCTAAAGACTGAGCAACTCGAACCCCACGAAAACCGGGGTAATCTCAGGTGATCCGGAAGGGTAAGCAGACTCTGCTCCACATGTGAACCCGTCGTGCTACTCATATCGGTTTAAATTCACTGATAAGTCTAATTCGGTAGGTCACATTTGAGGAGAAGAGAATGGGATTGTGGTTACGTCGACTATTGTAACATATACGTTGTCATCTGTGAAACAGATATTTCATAATGGTCCACCAACTTGTGATGGCGTCCGTAAAATTTTCGAAGGGATGACTTCAACTTCATCATTTGAAACCTTGGTTTATTATCTTCTAAGTTTGATGTTTTTGCATATCTATGTTTGACCAGATTACAGAAACAAATTATGAAAAATACATAACAATGATACCAAAGGCTGCTTTTCATGGAAATAACTACTTTTTCTTGAAATTCGGCATATCAAATTGATCTTCAATTTATACTTAGAAATAAAATATGAAACAAACATATACATACTTATCATCGTTTTTGCAAGCAATGCAATGAGTCATGCTTTCACATTTGCATTTATCCCGCAGAACTGCTAACCGACCTCTCGCCTTTCCACATAGAATACAGGTGTTAGAATCTAATACCATTCTAAATGGCTACAAAAATTCAGAAGAATGTCTATATATGAATGTGGAAAATGTGAACACCATAATGTATTTTAATATAATTGAATCATGCATTTAACATGTTTTTGTTTTACATTTGTAAATAAAGGTTCAACGAATCACAAATCTTCAATATAGGCTTGTATGTAAATTTTGGCAGATCCCCCAAATAAAATATCCACAGAAATAAAATTTTTCTTCAATCCACAAAAAATGTATGCTATGATGTCATTAAATGAAATTGGATATCCTGCATTTTCCATGCTCTATCCTAAAACAAGATAAGCATGATGACTGTACCTGTTTTTGTATTATTTTGGGGAAAGCAATGTGTTCCATACACATTCGGAAAATACAGCCTATTTAAACGTTATGTTGTTAACAAAATCATACAAGGAACCGTTACTGTATTGAGTGGTAAGAATTGGCCGCTGAAATGGGTCACTTTTTATACTTACAAATTATTTGATTGTTATCTGCTTAAAGTCTAGTGGGAAATATTTCATGCATATTCATGAGAATTACATTATATATGACCACAGTGCAAACCCGAATTACATATATGAAAGGTTAAATATCAAAAACATGACTTTAACTGGTATTAGTTGCAGAAAAAAATCTTGAATATTATCGTCTTCTAGTTAATGTATTAACTTGAAACAATTAGAAGAATTTTGTATAAGATCCTACAATGTCTTAGTCACATCAATGGCTTGTTATCACAACTGTGTGCATATGAAAACCCTTACAATATATCTTACTCACTGGATCATCGATACCTCTGTCAAAAATGTATCAAAATGTTTCTCGTATTTAAGGTGTTCGTTGTTATATTTCTGCATTTGCTTAGTAAATATTGTTGAGAAAACTACTGGTGGATAGCTAGTCACTTAAGAGTATCACCAGCTTAGTTGTCAGTAACAGGGTGTAAATTCTCAGTTGATAAAGTTCAAATTATTTAGAAACTAAGGTTCCAACTCACTGAGGAAAAGTTTACTTTAGGTGGATTTAACATCTACATCATTTGGAGAGTTGTCATCCACATCTGTTGGAGAGTTGTCTCATTGGCAATCTTGTCACATCTTCTTATTTTTATACTGGCGATTTACTTTATGTCCCATCCGATCATATAGGAGGGTCAAGATGGGGGGTACTTTAATTCAGTTTTCTTTTTCTCCCTTTTTCTCTATTCTTTATACCTTTTGCTCATTATTCTCTATTCTTTAAATTTTAACATCCAATTATTCTCTATTCTTCATTTTTGTTTTGCCTATTTTTCTCTATTCTTTATTCTTTTTTAGCCATTTATTCTGCACTTTTGGCCATTATTCTGTATTCTGTAAACCCCATCCAGACCATCATATAGCTCTTCACGTATTCAAGTATTTATACATCCTTGACTTTCTTTTGATTTTGGTTTGAGCGTTCCCAATGAATATAAACCAAGAAAAGTGTTTCAGACAAAACAATTAATAAAGTGTTATTTTCATTGCTGATGATATCCCTACAGCTGTGTTCGTCAATGCACAGAAGTAGAATGATTGACATCTAGCAGAGAAATCTTCTCAACCCGGTGCTATGAGTCACCTTGGACTTTCAGCGAGATCAAATATCAACATAAACGGTATCAATGTTATTGCACTAGATGCGCATTTCGACAATTAATGTCTCTTTAGTGATGCTCGAAGCCAAAATATTTGAATATCCAAAATCTAATACAAATGTTAAAGAGCGGATCTAACCAAAAAGGACCTAAGTATAGCTAAATCAGGACAAGGAATCAGAGCTTTGCATGAGGGAGACATATTCCTTGATATAAAATAATTTCGATATTTTTTATAACAGCAAATTCTAATCAAACAATATCCGTATTTTCATGTCAGTACCGAAATACTTGCTACGGGGCTGGTGAAACCGTCGGGGACTAACTGTCTACCAGCAGAGGTATAGTTGTTTGTGTTTATGTATGTTCAAAGACTTGTTGTCATATAACTAAAAAATAGCAATTGAAGCTCTGTTCCATTGGTTATTATGTGCGTAGCAATTTTGTGTCATGGAATGATACACCAAATCATTTGTGTTCTACAACATGACCGTCTTTGATAAGCTTAACCGTTTGAGGGTTGGAAACATACAGACTAAAAACTTAAACCATACCCTCCACTGAATATCAATGTAAGATGTTGATATTTTAACTTTCAACTCTTCTTCATGTTTATTCTTAAACGTACAATTTAATCTTCAAAAATGTCACCAGCAATCAAAGAATTTAAATGATGTTCAATTATTCATTGTTACATGTACAAAGAATTCTTATCTGATTCAATTTATGTTTACACTGGGAAACCATTGTAACGGTAAATTGGTTTGTAGAGTAGTCAATTTTATGAGAGACAAGAAAAAGAATTTATTCTACTAAAAAAATAAAAAATAAAATAAAAAAATATTACAACAAATTAAATCAAGCCCGATCTGTATGTCAAGCAAAGGTTAAATCGGATATGATATTTATGACTTAAATTGATCGTAAACTATACAGATTACATGTACAAAGAATTCTTATCTGATTCAATTTATGTTTACACTGGGAAACCATTGTAACGGTAAATTGGGTTTGTAGAGTAGTAAATTTTATGAGAGACAAGAAAAAGAATTTATTCTACTAAAAAAATAAAAAATAAAATAAAAAAATATTACAACAAATTAAATCAAGCCCGATCTGTATGTCAAGCAAAGGTTAAATCGGATATGATATTTATGACTTAAATTGATCGTAACTATACATTTGCTATACAGAAACTACTTATAAGTCAAAGATAAAAAGATCTGGTATGATTGCTAATTAAACAAATATACTCCAGAGACCAAAGGACGTAGATGTGAGATTTGTTTTCTTTGTCGCTTATGATTAAAACTAATAAAGTAATATCTAAGATTGTACATTTTCTCTTTGTGTGAAAAATTTCGTTTGGTTTCTAAATGAAGTATTTTCAATATATACTATAATGAAGCATAAGTCTGTTTGCCTGAGTCATGTCTTTAAACAGATCAAATTGACTAACTACTGTATTCATAATTGCAATAAAAATATTTTATAGAGTCATGTGTTAATAGTAGAATCAAAACAAAAATGAATAGATCTAAATAAATTTTCTTTTAATATGCAAATGAAAATTTGCGGCTGAAAAAAGTAATCGAATTAAGGTTAAAAATTGAAAAATTTCATAAAGTCGGTTTAAGATCTGACCAAACTTTATTGAATAGTCTAATAAAATCCAAAAAAAAAAAATATTCAAACACATAATCATTTTCGATCGATGAAATCCTGTAATACCTTTAAGTAAACTTGATAAACATCATAGACTAGTATGGATGTCACAGCCATAACCTCAGCCGACCCAGTTGATGTAACAGCCATCAGTAACATCACACATATAAGGAATTCCCCCGGTCTTCCTAATAACTTCTGTGCAATCAGTGGTGGAATTAGACCTAAAAAATACTAAGGTGATTAAGTATTATGCATTTTCTACCGAATTAGACTTATTACCGGGTTTGTACTAACATGAGCAACACGACGGGTGCCACATGTGAAGCAGGACCTGCTTACCCTTCCGGAGCACCTGAGATCACCCCCAGTTTTTGGTGGAGTTCGTGTTGCTCAGTCTTTAGTTTTCTATGTTGTGTTTTGTGTACTATTGTTTGTCTGTTTGTCTTTTTCTTTTTTAGCGATGGCGTTGTCAGTTTATTTTCGACTTATGAGTTTGAATGTCCCTTTGGTATCTTTCGCCTCTCTTTTATGCGTCCAAAAATATTTACAGTCTTTTTATTGTATGAGCATGTAGTCGTCGTTGAGATTATATCAGTACGATTATGATCAAATATACAAGGAACTTTAACTTGCGAGGAACTTTATTTTATGATTAGGAATAATTTGCATTGTCATGTATTCTATAGGGTTATGATGTCTGTCTGGCGGAAAGATAACATTGGTAACTATTCCGTAGATTTCAACGGCATATCTTAAACATTTTTTTCCAATCTCCTCTCAAAGTACTCTTCGAATTCGAAGTGCTTTTAATGTTTTACATTCATAGGGACATCTTAAGGGTCAAAGATAAATGAATGCATAAGGCGTACATAAGCGAAACTTGTAAATGTGTAACATTGTATATTTTAATTTTAAATCATGAGCTCTAATCAAGATTGACTAACAATTTCCAAAGCATTATTCAATTCATCAGTAATGAATTCGATTCAGAGGAACATAAAGATACACTTATTATAAGTATTCAATTCTCAAAAACGCTTAATCTACTCCAAGACAGTTATTATGCTGTCAAGTTCGATCGTTCGATATTATTTGTTTTGGGAAAGATTAAAGGTCTTTAGTGTACATGTAAGTTCCCGGATTTTTATTTTTGATTACTAATATACCTGCGTCTACGCTGTCGGCATCTAACAACGGAGAGTCTTGCTGAGCACTTAAAGCAATATATCCTAAACCAGTAGTAGATGCAAATGCAAAAGGTATTGCAAACCAACAGATACCACCGAGGAGAAAACCGAACACACCTTCCTTAGGTTTTGCAGCTACTGAACTTTGCCAGTATGACTGATCGACAAATACTGTTCCAAAATTTCCTAAAATGAAAGAATTCCTGGATATTATTTTACTTTTGATGTTCGAATCTGAATATATATATATATATATATATATATAGCAATATATATCTTTCGTAGTATAAAAGTAAAAGATGCTGAAACCACTTATCTTTCTACAGAACGATATTATTTCATCTAAAAGCACTTCCACCATGGACACATAATCAACCATGGATAAATATATCACATTAATTTGATATGGTTTTATATTAAGGCATTCTCATGATTGATATAAGCATATTTAAAGCATCTATTAAGCACTTTCAGAATAGTAAAATTCGTGTTTTTCTGCAACTGTTCAGGCGTGATGATATCTAAACGGAATTGCAATCGTCAGTATCAGTTTAAAGAACTATCAACTGTTAAATATTTTGGTTTAAATAGAAAGTTCATCGGTAAGGTATTGCTTGTATTGATTCACTTGTACCTCTATTTGTTGTTTGTTATATCGATATTATGAACTTGCATTTCAGCTCTTTTCCGGAACTTATCTTAACAGAATGTTTTTTTTTTTGTAAACCTTTTCTCACGCCGTTGATTGAGATAAAGATTTGGAAGATTTTGTCCAGTGTCAGGAACATTATGTTTTGTCTTTGTATTTACACGAATGGCACGCAGTCATATTATAATAACATCACCATTTTTTGTTACATTTCCAAAACAACTTACCTACAATATTGATGAGACCGAACATGAGCCCCTGTTTCGACATAATTGTGAGATAACTTTTATCTAGGTTTTCCGCTGGTCCTTCACTACAGCCAACCAACTGATAGATTATGTCTTTGCTTCCTAAATCAAATGCAATTGTTACTTGTGTGACATGTATTTACCTCTTAAAACGAATTAATTGAAATGTTAAATAAAATAGACCAAACAAATAAAATGTTGTATCCTTTACAGACTTTAGTTCATACAAACTGACAGATTACTTAATGAACGTGAAGAAGGGAGCTGTCACTGTTTGAGGTTTATTTACTTTTGACTAAAGACGGGAGCTGTCACTGTTTGAGGTTTATTTACTTTTGACTGAAGACGGGAGCTGTCACTGTTTGAGGTTTATTTACTTTTGACTGAAGACGGGAGCTGTCACTGTTTGAGGTTTATTTACTTTGTCTGAAGACGGGAATTTTGTGATTGTTTGTGGTTTATTTACTTTGTCACGTCATCTTGTAAATGAAATTAAAAACAAAATTTCGACCGATACCCAAAGGATTACTGCTGTTATCCGGATCATTGTAGACTTTCTGCATGATTATCAACATTATTATGTATATCAATGCTGTATTAAAATACGAGACATAAAATGTAGCCCCTAGTCCACCAATAAATGTGTAGGTTCCTATCACTGCAACTACTAACACTGTGGCAAATTCTATATTTAGTCCTTTAACAAGACTAGTCAACACAGCTGCTCCTCCTGAAAAAAGAGTAAAAATAATTCTAAAATGAGAGAACACTGAGAAGATTGTAACCTCAAAAATAAAATTCCATTGGTCTATGTATTTGTTTATAGGTATTAATTTGACCACAGCAGTATCAATTTATTTGTCTTGACGTCTATTTGAAATTGTTGTGATATCTTTGGCTTTGATAACATATCCTTCCATAATGAATATTGATATAGATAAATGATGACATACAACTGGTGCCACATATGACTCCTTGGTATTTATCTGTTTCAACAAATTCCATTTCAAGAGAGCTAAACGTATATTGTTTTAGAACTTACACAAAAAATTCCCTTATAAATAGGACAAATTCATTAAATTTAGCATTCCGTAAAGTAATTTTAATATACTCAAGTTATATTGGTATTTGTAAATAGGTTAACCTTATTTCTATCAAATCATTGTGACACCATCTGGATACGTTTTTTAAAGTTGTCCCGAGTCAGAAATCTCTAGCCTTTGTTAGTCTTGTGTGTGTTTTTTTTAATTTTGGTTCATTTATATGTTTTGGAGTTTAGTATGGCGTCAATTTTTCTGAAGAAGTATACATTATTGTTGAGGGGTCAACTGAAGCCCGCCTCCGGGTGCGGATTTTTTTCGCTGCGTTTAAGACCCATTGTTGACCTTGGGCTGTTTTCTGCTCTTTGGTCGGGTTGTTGTTTCTTTGACACATTCCCCGTTTCCATTCTAAATTCTATAAAAGATTATCCCTTAGATGCATGGTGTTTTGGTTTCAGTATTGTTTATAATTTACACTAATATTCTTGCCTTTCTATTCGTTTACATACATCCTTATGAACATTATAAAAGTGTAAAGAAAAATCCTTAAATAAAACTTCTGGTGGAGAGTTGTCGCATTAGCAATCATACCACATTTTTTACTTTTATATTAATCATAACTAAAGTATATATAATATCAAACTTACCCAACATCAACATAGCAGTGACAATTAAATTGGTCAATAATCCAAATACACAGAATGTGATATGTGTTTTCTTGTCAAATCGGGCTCTGATCACTTGTAAAAATGTCTTTGCACCTGGTGCTCGTATTTTCAGTTGAGCGGAAATTATTGAAAACAGTAGTATTTGGATAGTAGCACCAGCAGCATACCATAAGGAACCGCTTATACCATACTGTCAAAAAAAAAAAAAAAAAAAAAGAAAATTAAGGAAATGAAAAAAATATGAATATCTTTAAATTTTGACGCAGCATCATTTAATATAATATTACAAAATGTTAAATACTACAAAAATATTTTATCTCACTTACTCTTCTGAAGTTCTATAAACACGTGGTCTTTTAGCGGTTAAATATGGATTGACTCCCACAATTCCTAACAATATTTTGTGGGATAGACGAATCCGGCCTTAAAATGATCAAATTGACCTTTTATGTTAACAAAAATAGGCAGATATGTCATATTATGTATCCATTAACACACTGCTTTTATTTGGATTAAATTGGAACGATAACAGCTTAAAAAGACTTAAAAAATGCTATTTTCTGTTAAAACACACAAACTTTATATCTTGCATAGACGTGTGTAAAATATACTTGAAATGTTTTTCTTCAAAATAAGAACCTTTTCACAGCATGAAAACATATATAACCCCGTAAATTTCGGTATAGCTCCGTGAATTTCGGTACGGGTTACATTTAAGTCTGTAGGTCTATAATCGACACTGTGGCTGCTTTAAACGCAAGACCGTATACAATATATACAAATTTATTCACAAGTGTACAGCTTGAGAGCTAGGGGAAGACTGCCCAAGCAACAGTTTACAAAACATAAATTAAGTCAAAGATAAGGGTATTAAAACATTATAAAAGGTTCTCATAAAATATAAATTATTGTCTAATCTTATGTAGATAATAATCGGATTACTGTCCTCCGGCTGAACTTAGTAAAATAGCGATAATTGCTTCTTTTGTAGTTCGAGTGTTAGATACATGTATTATCTTTCGCACTTTTGACAGCCATCGGATTAAGTTGTAAAATAGTAAATCTATAATCTCTTTGGGTATTTGAAATAAAGAACATTATATTTAAGAATAAAGAAACATTTTAAAACAAGAAATGTTCAATTTAAAATAAAACGAGAGTTCATAGAAATATCCAATCTAAAACGAGAGTTCATATAAATATTCAATCTAAAACGAGAGTTCATATAAAGCACTTTTCGAATTATGGTAAAAGTCCCCAATGTCACTTTTCTTCCGGTTATATTCTCCACTACTTCCCAAGTGCTCGTCCCGAGCACAAATTGCTACATTTCGTCAATGGGTTGGTAATGTTATTTCATCTGTGTGTAATTCGTCTTTGGGTAATTCGTCTTTGGGTAATTCATCTTTCTGGTTGCTGAAAGTGTGTACATACTGAAAACATCACGAACATAGAAAATGCACATATTGGACCTTTAATAAATATACAAAGGGGTATGAGGAGGGGGACTAACACAAACATATACTAAAACATTCTGAGGAGGGTGACTAACATAAATATACTGAAATATTCTGAGGAGGGGGACTAACATAAATATACTAAAACATTCTGAGGAGAGGGACTCCTGACATAAATATACTAAAATATCTATTTCACCTTAACAATTCAAAAGGTACATGACTCTATTATATGTATAGATATATAAACAACAAATGGGGTGCTTTTATCATAATCATAAAAGTAGGACTAAGTATTCAAGATTTGAGGGAATAGGGGCAATAATGATCATTGGCCCGTTTATGATTCTAACAAAAACTACACTATACTTGAAGGTTTTCGAAAACACTATCCAGAATTTTAACCAATTATCAGATTATCAGTGGCTATATTTGTACCTTGTAAACAGGTTTTGATCAAACATCATAATGTAATTTTCTGACATGTAGTATACAGGTCGTCACTCCTGTACACCCATTGGAAACAAGACCACAAGACAGGTGACGAGTCCATCCTGCACTCCTGTTTCGGACCAAAATTGGTATTCTAAAATGATTTGATAGACCACTGATAATCTATGTATGTAAATGGCAGCTCACACGTGTAAATTCAACTACTTATAGCATGTTGCGTGAAATGATACAAAATAATAACGACAACTAAACAATAATTGTGGTTATTTGGTATACTATAGTCAGTGATCTTTGTTCAAAGTTACAACCTTCACTTGTGTAAAACACTAGGTTCTATGATACAACAAGGATACTCAGACTTTAGCTCGATTTATTGGTGGTTTTCTTACTGCCAGTGACAAATATCTCAGAAAAAAGTGAATATTCATCTTAGAATAATGAAGTGTTCTTGATAGAATAGATTCTTAATGTGAAAATGAAAACAAAAATAGACTTTTCTCATTCAGTTGATTAACTAGACTCGAAAAAAAAAACATGTACTGAAAAATAATTTTGGCCTTGTTTATTTTTAAAGTTATCCATGTCGTTTTCGCTTATTTTTACTTTGACTCTGAGCATGAAAGTGTTGGATTAAATGATTGGGTATGTGGTGGGATGGTTCCCATGTATTTTGTGAACTACTGTAACCTCTCCATTTTATGAGATATTGTTTAATGTTGCCTCGTTTTCTACACTTAAGTATTCTTTCGACATCATACATGTCCTGTTGAGGGTTTGGATTTTGTGACGGTTGCTTATCTTTTTGTGATTGTGCTTGATCATTTTGATAATTTTTCCCTACTTGATTTTGTGTATGTTTAATGATTGTGTCATTGACTCTGTCAAGGATTTCAGGCATGTCCATGAGTTCCTCTGGGTTAAGGTCATGATCCTCATCTACTTCATCGGGTGGGTTCGTGGGTCGATTCTTGGGGTCGAGAAACTTCTTTAATCGATTAGCGTGCACTGGAGCCTTCAATATTTTATCGTCAGAAGATTTGCGCAAACGGTATGTATATTCGCCTATGTGTTCCGCAATATAATATGGTCCAGTCCATTTTCGTTGGAGTTTTGGCGACAAGCCAACTGGAGTCCGTGTACAGTAAAGCCATACTTTGTCTAATATGAAAAACGTTGGTTCCTCTACGTTTTTGTCGTGTTGCGTTTTGTACTTCTGTTGTGCAGCTTCAATATTCGTCTTAGCTATTTTTCTGGCGACAGCGAGATTATCAACAATCAGTTTTAGGGCTGATTCTGCATCTTTGCTCAATCCTTTTGTAGATTCCGGAATTAGTGCAATGTCTATGGGATTCCGAGGCTCTCTTCAAAGACCAAATAATAAGGACTATATTGTGTTGACTCGGTTTGTATCGTGTTTCTGAAAGCCATCATAACGCCTTGTAAATAGTCGGGCCATGTTGACTGGTTGTCATGGCAATACATTCGCAGAGATGTTGCTAATGTACGATTCTGTCGTTCGGTTGCTGCGTTACATTCAGGGTGATAGGATGACGTATTGAGCTTAGTGATCTGGAAAATTTTGCAGATTTCTTTTACGAGGTTTGAAGTGAAGTTTTTCCCTAAATCAGTAAGAATTTCTCTACAAGGTCCGTATCGACATATAATTTCGTTGAAAAGAACTCTAGCAGTTTCTACGGCTCCTCCAGTTTTCAATGGAAAAGCTTCACACCATTTGGAGAACGGACATACTACTAGCAAAATCTGATTGAAACCTCCTGATGACTGTGGTAAATTGCAAAGAATGTCCATGTGTATTCTTTCAAATACTCCAGTTGCCGGAAGAGGCTGTAAGGGTGCTCTCTTAGAGTGTGGATTAGTCTTGCCTTGTTGACATTCAATACAGGTTTTCACATAATCTTCAATGTCTGAGTACATTCTCTTCCAGTAATACTTCATTCGGATGTTGTTGTAAGTTCTGTCAATACCGGGGTGCGCTGCAATAATTGCATCATGGTACGATAAAAGTACGTCGTTACGCAATGACTTCGGTACAACTAGTTGTTTAATGACCCTATCTGATAAGTGTCCTTTCCCTCTAGGATAATAGTGGTGAAACAGTATACCATTAGAAACAACATAGTGGTTTGACTCTCGGACTATAACGTCAGCTTTCTTTTGTCTTGCGGTAGCGTATTCTGTTCAATATACTCTAGCATTTGTCCTGCTTCTTCATCTTCATTTTGAGCTGCCTGGATTCTATCCTGTGTTAGCTTTGTGGTTTCGATCATCATGAGTAATGGATCAACATCACGATAACGATTATCTGCTTCAGTGACTGCCTTAATTGCTGATACTGAATCGCTTTCTAATTCGTCTGAGTCTTTTAACTGGACTGGCTGAACGACTGAACTTTGTTGATTGGTTTCTTTTCTGTATTGATCGGTTGCTGTATATGTAGCCTCGATTTCGTCTATACTGAGTCGACGCTGATGCTGGTTTTCAGGGTGCTGAATTCTGGATAGGAAATCTGCGCATACGTTGTCCTTTCCGGGTTGGTAGTGAACCTCAAAATTGTATGTCTGAAGATACATGGACCATCTAGCTAAACGTCCGGTACTCTCTTTAATACGATGAAGGTATTGTAACGCTATATGATCTGTATATACGTGGAATTTGTTATTGGCCAAATAAACATGGAACTGTTTTATAGCTACTACTAGTGCGAGGCATTCTCTGTCTTTAACGTCCCATCTTTGTTCTGGTTTTCGTAGCATACGTCCGCCATACGCAATAACTCGGAGTTTCTTGTCTTTGTCGTGTTGACCTAGAACATATCCTATTGCAGTACCACTTGCGTCGGTATGTAGAATAAACTCTTTATTGAAGTCCGGAAATACGAGGATAGGAGCTGATGTGAGTTTTGTCTTGAGGATTTCGAGCGAGCGCTGACATTCGTCTGTCCATTTAAATTGCTGATCTTTATGTAGAAGCTGATTCAGGGGAGACGTTATTTTGGAATAGTTGTGTATGAACTTCCGGTAATAATTGCATAGTCCAAGGAACATACGTACTTCTTTAACATTTTCGGTGCTGCAAAGGAATGTACAGATGTCGTTTTCTCTGGATCTACTGCTATGCCTTCTTTGGTGATAATATGGCCTAAATATTGGACTTCTTTACATGCGAACTGACACTTCGACGGCTTCAATTTCAGGTTGGCTTCGATTAGTTTATCAAATAGAGCTGCTAAGTGACAAAGGTGTTCTTCAAAGTTCTTACTGTAAATTAGAATGTCGTCCACATAAACTAATGCGCTTTTCCAGTTGAGATCCCGGATTACTTCATTCATGATCATGTTGAAGGTTGCAGGCGAATTTGCTAAGCCATATGGAAGTCGGTTGAACTCGTACTGACCTCGATGCGTCATAAAAGCAGTCTTTTCTTTGGATTGTTCATCAAGTTCCAGCTGCCAGAAGCCTTGCCTCATATCACAGACGCTATATGTCTGAGCCTGCTTTTCCCAAGGGTATCTAGGACATCTGAAAGATTCGGGAGCGATTGCGTATAGATTTTGTCAGACGGTTAAGTTTTCTATAGTCCACACATACTCTCTTCTCGCCGTTGGGCTTTGCTACTAACAAGATGGGGCTGCTCCATGGTGACATGCTCTTCCGAATAATGCCTTGTTCCTCCATTTCGTCCAAATGTGTGTTTATTTCTTCCTTTGTCTTTGGGGTAGTCCGGTACGGAAATTGTCTGACTGGATTTGCATCGCCTGTATCAATGATGTGTTTGCCTATTTTGGTACAGCCCAATTCGGTTATGTCTTTAGCAAAAGCTTGCCTATATTGCCCTAACAGAGTCAATAACTGATATTTTTGTGTTTCGCTTAAATCGGACTTTGTAAGATCAATACCCATCTCGGTAGCAATTTTGATATAATTATTATTTGAATTTAAAGCTTCGCCAGTTCTGATACTATTTATAAACTCAAAATTTTCTTTTAATTCTCCAAAAATTTTATCATCTTGAATCTTAACAAAATTTCCAACTATAGTATTTTGTTTCAATGTTATTACAGCATTGGTAGGATTTAAAATTTCAAAAACAGAATTGTTATTATGTGTTTGTATTAAGCACCGTGCTCCCATAATATTGTGTTTGCCAGCAAGTGAAAAATTTGGTTCAATTATTCCTGATGTGTTTTCACTAAAATTATCTATTTTCACAGGAAAAATAACTCTTTCTCTAGGTTGAAAAGTAACATCGGATAGCACACGAACAAAATTGTGGGTGCGATCCCGATCTTGGCCCTGACTTAAAGAAACTTCTGTCATTCCGTTTTGTAATGATAATACTTGTTTGGGAAACTTATCTCAGCTTTTTGATCATGCATGAAGTCTCGGCCTAAAATAAGTGGCATATTGACATCATCCAAAATATAAAAATCGTGAAATAAAGTGAGTTTTCCTATTTCAACGGGCAGTGTAACTTTGCCTAGTACCCTGATAAAATTGTCATTTACACCACGTACACCTAACAAATCTGACTTATCTACAGGGTAAAGTTTATCTACTTGCAATGACTGATATGTTTTTGTATTTATGACGGATACGGCTGCACCGGTATCGACAAGAGTATGTATAACTGATGAACCTATTCTAACATTTATCTTACAGTCGGCTCTTGAACAGCCTGTATTTGCAAACAGATTTACAATATTTTGCTTTGATTGTTTATTTCTAGACTGCCTGACTTTGTTTAAATGATGGGATGGGTTGGACTTAGCACTACTTGGATAAAAATTGAATTTGTTTTTCTGAAGCCTTTTATTTGGGGGGCGTTTCTGTTGTCTATTAACATGATTAAGTACATTGACAGGGGGGACGTTAAGATGTGCATTCTCAAAATGTTCGTAATTATGACAGTATGTATCACACTTACCATCACTTCTGGGTTGGTTCTGTGGTGTAGGATTGTCCTTTATAGCACTGGTAATTTCGACTGGTTCTGGTTTCGATACTATCTGCATGGTTATGTCTGCTAGCAAAGCAGCATCTATGGCCTCACTAACGGAAAAGTTTTGTTTAAGACCGGTTGCGGTGACAAACGGAACAACAAACTCTGGTCTAAGTCCACGAAGAATAAATTGTTCCATCATTACTGTTTGACCAGATAGAAAACACAGTCTCTCGATTCTGGATATAAACTGCGAAACAGTTTCGTTTTGTTTTTGTTTTAAATCGGCTGCATCTTTCCACAATCCCACTTTTTCTATACTTTTTCTTCCAAAACGCTCCTTGAATTTACGGAATAGTTTATCTTTGCTGTTTCGGTCTTCGGCGTCGAGAAGCATATACCATGCTAAAGCGTAGTTGTCTATAAAACATGTAAATGCTCTTGTGGCTTGCACCTCATCCCACTTTGAAAATTCACACATTAGTTCGTAACGTTGTACCCAAATGTCTGCATTTTCGGTTTCGAACGCGTTAAACTTTTCCAACTTCGGTAACTCCATTTTTCAATTTTCGTATATTGGGACTAGTTCATAAGTAAAACTCGCTTGGCTGCAAAGGTAACGGTTATCGAGGGATCCTCCCCAATTATAACCCCGTAAATTTCGGTATAGCTCCGTGAATTTCGGCACGGGTTACATTTAAGTCTGTAGGTCTATAATCGACTCTGTGGCTGCTTTAAACGCAAGACCGTATACAATATATACAAATTTATTCACAAGTGTACAGCTTGAGAGCTAGGGGAAGACTGCCCAAGCAACAGTTTACAAAACATAAATTAAGTCAAAGATAAGGGTATTAAAACATTATAAAAGGTTCTCATAAAATATAAATTATTGTCTAATCTTATGTAGATAATAATCGGATTACTGTCCTCCGGCTGAACTTAGTAAAATAGCGATAATTGCTTCTTTTGTAGTTCGAGTGTTAGATACATGTATTATCTTTCGCACTTTTGACAGCCATCGGATTAAGTTGTAAAATAGTAAATCTATAATCTCTTTGGGTATTTGAAATAAAGAACATTATATTTAAGAATAAAGAAACATTTTAAAACAAGAAATGTTCAATTTAAAATAAAACGAGAGTTCATAGAAATATCCAATCTAAAACGAGAGTTCATATAAATATTCAATCTAAAACGAGAGTTCATATAAAGCACTTTTCGAATTATGGTAAAGTCCCCAATGTCACTTTTCTTCCGGTTATAGCAATATTAACTTCATCCAAATTAAATTACTTGTCAAAAGATGTGGCATAGATCATCTCCCTTCGGCGTCCGTCTAATATACGAAAAGGTTTTCGTCTCTAGTTGTTAAGGTTATGCTTGTATATAGTAATCATTGACATTTCTATCCTGTTTTAAAACAGGTTTTCTTTCAAAATATTATGTGTTACATTGTATACATCTTATTTCATCTTTAAAGTTCATTTCACGGGCACTTATTTGTCTCTGAGAAAATACTCTATATACCTTTGCAAGTTTACTAACGGTATTATAGGGTTATTGCATGAATATTCCCCAATATTCATGCAATAACCCTTTTATTGTATAGCAATATAATATTTGAGAGTATAAATTGGTTTAAACTAAGATTTTGTCGTTGATGACGTCATGAATTTTGAAGATTTATTGCACTAGTGCAATATTAGAATTTATTGCACGCTAACTTTTGGTTACTTTCTGTGGGAAATATTATATTGCTATGCAATAAATATGTTTATTTGTTATATAAATGTGCGTGTGTTCAATTTGCAAAATTGTTCGACATTTAGATATGATGAGAAAGACGAGAAAATTTTAAGTTTTACAAAATATGCTCACATCGTCGGATATATTTTCTAAAGATAGTATTTGTTTCGTTAATAAACACCACATTTCCCCAAAAATTT
The DNA here is from genome assembly GCA_017311375.1 of Mytilus coruscus. Taxonomy (NCBI): domain Eukaryota; kingdom Metazoa; phylum Mollusca; class Bivalvia; order Mytilida; family Mytilidae; genus Mytilus; species Mytilus coruscus. The sequence continues at coordinate 61,056,390 of CM029607.1, read as the reverse complement.
AATCACAGAGGAGACATGATTAAACTTGAGTGTGTATCTTAAAATAGTTTGAAGTTTTTCTTTTTTTACTGTTAAATTGCTATTTGTTTATTAGCATTGTCGGTTTTTCATGGAAAAGTAATTTAACAATTAACTATAAAGTATAAACGATCAATCAATTTCTTTTAAAATTTTATAAGCGAATTCCATTTAAGGTGTCTGTTGGGAGTATCATCAAATTAAATTCAAAAAACTCAAATGAACATTAAACAACAATAGTTTGAAATTAATAAATTTCAACGACAATTATTATATTGTGACGACAGTTAAATATACATCCGTAAAAGGTAGTTCGAACAGAAGCGTGGTTTTACAAGTACATAATGTAGACAACACGTTCCAATTCATTTTTTGTCTGAATTCCTTTACAGTTTTCTGTTGCTAACATAGGGTCTGGATACAATTAGATTTAATAAAAAAAAAAAAAAAAAAAAAAAAACAATGAATAATAATTTATTAATGAAATGTCGAAGAAATAATTTATCAATTGAATGCCAATTAGATATGTTTGATACAGCCATTATAAAAGTATTAACAGTTCGGAGGTCTGGGGCTTGGAAAACTAGATATTTCAGAAAACGTACACATTTTCAGATTTTGCAGAACATTTTTAACCTAAAGCAGACCACACCAAACAGCATTATTTATGGAGAACTCGGACGATTTCCGATTTCACTCACAGTGAATAATAAGATTGTGATGTAGATTAGTAAATGGTGAAGAGAATTTTCAACTTTTATAAATTGCTGTTTGTATATTTTAATAATTATGACTTTGAAATCAAATGGTTGAAATATGTTAAAAGAATTTTGACAATTGTGGTCTATCAAATGTATGGAGATCCCAGTATCATTTCCAATCAGATTGGGCAGAAAGCTGTTTAGAATTAAGACTAAAAGATCACTTTAGCAAGAATGGTCGTCTAACATTTTTAATTCAAATAAAACAATTTGTTATAGAATATCCAATGATGAGTTCTGTTTTGAGCGTTATTAAGCGATGCTACTCCTCATCTCTAATGTTTCTTTATTTAAATTCAGATATGGCGGTCATCGTTTGCCCATTGAATCGGGCAGATGGCATAAAACTCATAGAAACGAAAAAACCTGTAATGTATGTGACAGACATGAAATAGGGGACGTGTACCATTATATTTGGTTTGTAACTTTTTAGTTCTGAAAGGAAACAATTATTACCGCGATATTGTCCCAAAAAACAGCAAAATGTGCAAATACTGTAAAATTAATCAGTTTTTTTCCTTAGCTGATATTGTTGTAATAGAAAAACTTTCAGAAATATCAAACATTTATCATCAAACGTCGTCCTCCTGATTGGTTTGAATTGTATCAAAAATATACACAATTAAATTTACTGTCTTTGTTGCGAATAAAATTTTTCATATTTGTTTACGCACGCACTATTATTATTATATGATAATTGTACACTAATTATTCTCTGTAACATTATGTTTATGTGAATAAAATATTCGTTCTTATTTAACAGCAATGTCGGTTTTCCATATCAAAGTGATATATAGCAATTAACTATTAACCATCAATCAATTTCTTCCAGAAATTTATAAGCAAATTTCATTTTAATGTGTCTGTTGGGAGTATCATCAAATTAAATTAAAAAACTTTAATAATTGAACATAATATTACAATGGTTTGAAATTAATGCACGACAATCCTAAATAATAACGACAGGTACCTATATATCCGGAAAATGTAATTCGAATAGAAACGCTGTTTGCATGCAAATAGCCCGTTTTCAATTAATTTTGATTGTCTGAATTCCTTTACAATTTTGTTGTTGCTAAAACAGGGTGTGGGTACGACTAGATTTCATAATCTGTAGCTATGTTAGTTTTTATATAACATTTAGCATATTAATATATTAATTATTTATTTTCTAAGTTATAAATCAGGATCGAAATGCAAACTTTCTAATGCACTTTCTGAGTAATATTTGTGGGGTATTTCCATAATTTTTAAGTAAAAATTATATATTAACTAAAGGATGCTTTTCGATTCAAACGTATAATGGTATAAATATTTTAGAGCAATTTATTAAAACTGCAATGATATACGAAATGTATGGATGTTTGATATAGTAATAATCGACTCACGAACTAAATGCAAAGTTCTTCGGAATTTGTTTAGTGTGTGAATGAGTCGGCAGGGTTTACAAATCAATAAAGTCCTACATAACCACCATATTCGGAAAACTTCAATGATATTTAATGTAAAATATGTACAATCACCTATAACAAATGCATCATACGCATGAGAGATAGTTATATAATGAACAATGTATAAGTTAAGTGACCGTTTCAGACGCCCATGTGATTATACAATGTTACATAATTTTTCACATTAATTAACACTGATTTTGCGAATATCAATTTCAAAATCTATTATAATTTAAATAATCAGTATCCAGACCTGATCATTACATCCACATCGTAATCAGGGAAACTATGGTCTGCAATACAGAAGCCAAGGATTTCATAGATAAAGCATAGTGTTTATGAACATTATTAATTTATGATCAATATCTGATACGATATGAATTGACTACATCGCAGTTGGTGGATTGTTTGCCCTAATAGAACTAACGAGCCTAGTAGCTAATGTTTCTTCATTGTCATACTTTTAAGGATCTTCAAGTTGGTTACTTATTCTTTATTCCTTATTTCTTATACGCTAATTTTTCGTTGTTTTTTATTAACTTTTCATAACATTCTTCGCTTTGATAATTCTTTTCTTAACTTTAACGACTTTTTGAAAGGAGGCAACCACAAATTGTATTGGCACGTGCTTGTTCATTCGGATATAGACATTAAAACAAGAAGTTGTATACGATGTCATGCAAAGTATACCCTCACTTTATTTAAGGAATTGACAAACAATTTAATTTTCAGTGGAATTAAAATAGGAATTCTAAATACAAAAACCGATTGTCCGGCTGGTCTGAAAATTGCTTACACGTATAACTTTACAGTAACATTTTAATATATCATTCCTTAAAAGCAAAGGAACATGTTGGTAAATGTATGCTTGTTTAATGATTCATGGGATTCATTTGCTGTTACAACCAATTTTCCGAGACCTCAGTGACATGTATTTATAAAATAAAACCAAATTACGATTTTGGCGTACCTTGCTGGCAACAGTAGCAGATTGTAGTAAAGTAGCAGCCCATGTCCATTGTGATACTATAGTTGTAGCTGTAAGTCCCGAACTGACTTTTCCTCCAGCATCAAAAGCTGTATCAAATACATTCTGAAAATAAAGTAACAAATAAAAACGATAACAATAAAACAAAGTAAAAAGGGGGGTAGTTTACATAGCACGCTTCGGTTACGTCAACAACTGTACTTTTTACAATAAATGATTTGGATTTAGAAATGTAAATTTTCCGCTCGTTCTATTGATTGATAACGTTTGACTTTGTCAGTTTTCATGGACTTCTCCTTTTTGAATTTACCTTGGAGTTCGGTAATTTTGTTAGGTTTTTCTTTTGGACAATATCAAAATAAGAAGATGTGGTATGATTGCCAATGAGACAACTCTCCACGCGACCAAATGACACAGAAATTAACAACTATAGGTCACCGTACGGCCTTCAACAATGAGTAAAACCCATAACGCATAGTCAGCTATGAAAGGCCCCGAAATGACAAATGTAAAACAATTCAAACGAGAAAACTAACGGCCTGATTTATGTATAAAATAATGAACGGAAAACAAATATGGTATACCGCAACAGACGACAACCACTGAATTACAGGCTCTTGACTTGGGACAGGCACACACAGAATGTAGTTTACATTGCAAACTTCGGTTACGTCAACAACTGTTCTTATTGGAATACTAGAACACACCCGCGATATCGCTGGTCCGTGACTGAATTTTAAGTACCTACGCCTTATTTTCAGATAGGAGGCTAGATTTTTAGTATTCGTATTGTCATTTGATAAAGTCATGCTGATTATAAGGTGCACAGTTTTCTCTGCTTTCAAAACCTTTCTGTTTGAATCCGTCCTGGTTTTCCTAAGTTACAACCGGAAACTACTGATAAATATATTTTTTTTGGTCAATGATTGAATTTAGTTGTGTCAATCCCTGTATAATGCCAAAATTCAGGTGTGATTATGACCCGTGTGCATAGGAAATCCCAAATACACCGTTTGGTGGTGCGCTTGACAGAGGCGGAACGTACAGATTAGGTAACAGGTGACTGGTACTATTGGTATCGGTATCGGATTCGAACCGGAACTTGTTAATTATTGGTAACATTAATTATGTGGAAAACAAAAGGGTCTGTAATTAACGGTGTAATTTTTAATCAACGCCATCGTCCTATATTAGTTATATATAAAGTTGAATTCTTTGATTCGTCGTTTATACGTCATGCCGGCTAACAAATTGGACCTCGTTATTTTAGTAGTATAGATTAGATTTGAATTTATCAATGTAAACTTTCGACTCGTTCCGTTGATTGATAACGTTGATTTTGGCAGTTTTCATGGACTTCCCCTTTTTGTATTTATCTTGGAGTTTGTTATTTTTGTTATATTTTTCTTTTGGACAAGCCCATATCGACATAATAAAAAAATCTGAGGTAGTGAGAATTGATCTTTACTTGTTATCATTCAACTGTTTGGAGTCTATGCTGGCCATGATATAGATTTTCACATTCAGTTGATAACAGATTTCCTGTAATTCTGACTTACAACATATTTTAACAATTGATTTGTCTCGTGATGTACCTTCTTAGTTTCTTCTATTCAAATAGATGTCAAATGAGTCTTTTCAAGCAAGATAAAATAGGTTGTAGTTGAAATGAATAAATTGATCACAATTTTTAAAAACAATCGTCATCATTCCAACAAAAGAAGTCGTTTCTTTATCTTTACTAAAAGAGGGAGTATATTTCCAGCAAACATCAATACAAAGGTTACAATGAACAAGTTAAGCGCGATGACGCGAAAAGCACTTCCCGACTGTTTAATTTATTAATCAGAAATTAACGAAAAATTCCATGTTAAATCGATATAATAAATATTCAAAGTATCGTCAAACAGGAAGTGACTGCCCGGAAGATTTAGAAATCGCTATCACGGTTAAATGAACATTATAGAAATATAAAACCCTTCCATCATACATAAGCTGATATATATGTAAAGACAATATTTCTTGACGACAGTGTATACATTGTCTTATACATATCTATTGTACCTCTAATGAAACGTGAACTACTTAAATACCCTTAAGGAAAACCTGAGCTCGTATTGATAAACTTTGAGTTCCTTGTGTAGTGTTTTGTAGGATGTTGTTTTAACTTTTTTGGCGGATTAAAGCGATGATAAGCGCTCACAAACATGTGAAACCCCGTCACGTTCTTAATGTGCCTGTCCTAAGTCAGGAGTCTGTAATTCAGTGGTTGGCGTTGTATGTTGCCTGTCATGTTTTCTTTTATTGCCAAGGTCTAAATCATGACGTTGGTTTTCTCGTTTGACATTTTGTCAAGTTGAGACCTAATTACGGATGACTATACGATATTGGTGTTTGTTATTGATGATGGCCGCATGGTGACCTATAATAGCTTGAATCTGCCTCATTTGGACTCTGTTAGATAGTTATCCCATTGGCAATCATACCACATCTCCAAATTCTTATATTGTCTGTTTAGATTTAGCTTCGTGTTTTCATTGTCCTCTTTGTGTCTCCATCTTTTCCCATCTTTGTCCATAACAGACCCCCAAAAAAAAAAGAAAAAGTTTTTACCCAAAACAAGGTTTTCATAAAATGGTTACTTAAATTTGATTCCATCTTAACAAATACACAAATAAATCTATGTATATAAACAGAAACATGTTTTGATAACCTTTACTGAATGAACCTGGTTTTACAAATTTGCATGTAAATTTATAGAGACGTTGTGAGAAGAAGGGGAGATGGGTATGCAGATAGTTAAGTCTGTTTATACAGATGTTGTGAGAATACAAATAGATAGGGATACGTAATTAAGTATGTAGGTATTTATGTCTGTTGATATCGACGCTGCGAGAAGGAGGAGATACGCCACTGAGTATCCATATATGTATGTCCGTTAAATTTGACTTTTCATAAACAAAAGTTATTTTTGTAATATAATTATCTGTCTTGATGTGCTTTTAGATGTACTTTGTGTCTATAAATAATGTAATTATTTTTTTATATTACCCTTTAATCTAGATACGACACATGTTAACGTATTGATCCTTTGAATAAATTTATTTGTAAAGCTGCCATTTTGACAAAAAAAAAAAAAAAAAATAAAAAAATAAAATACGATTTGTTTTGTCTGAAACAGTTGGGGCCCTTTATAGCTTGCTGTTCGGTGTGAGCCAAGGCTCCGTGTTGAAGATCGTACTTTGACCTATAATGGTTTACTTTTATAAATTTTGACTTTTATGGAGAGTTGTCTCATTGGCACTCATACCACATCTTCTTATATCTATAAAAACGGAATAATGAAATACTTATTCTCAATTAGCAGTTAGTTTGGTTTAATTAAGTCAAAATAAGATAAAAAAAAAAAACATCGCAAATGTATTATTGACTTGCAAGTCAATAATTCAACATAAGTTGAACCTATTTTCATGTAACCCACACTTGAACTTTAGCTGAAGATGGGTTACGCATGTCCTAAGCGTGTTCAGTTATTGAAAAGAAACAAATGTCAACATTCAAAAGTTAAACAAGTGATCCACCATAAAAAAAAAGAATAACGGCCCACATGAAATCATTCATATCCGGTTAGACATGATTTACATTTTTAAAATATATGACATTGACAAATGTAATTACACAACTCCACGTGCTTCTCGGTCTATTTATAATTATATCTTTGTTAAAATTCAGCCGAATGACTATCTGCAGTCTTCGAAGGTAATCTCGATGGTTAATTAGATGGCGTCTAGTATAAAATACGCACGAAATGCTGATAAATTATAACTAGTTCATGCATTGTTAATTGTTTTTTTTAACTTTTTGTAATTTGGATTTACGTTTGAGTCTGTTCTGAATCAAATATGAGAATTTAAGTCAAATCGGGGATCATAAATTTGGCAGCTAATGTCCTTTAATATAAGGTTCTTAATTTAAAATTGTGGTAAGATCTTTGAATATTGTCCTTTTTGCGTCAAAATATGTATCCAACGCATTTTTGATTATTGTTAATATTTTCTTGTCTTATTCATATATATATGTAGAAATGCACTATTGCAATTTATCTTTTAGCATTTCTGTTTACTAGTATCCATTTCCCGTTTTTTCATTCCCATTTTTATCTGAAATTACTTTCTTGTCTATATTGAAACACCAAAGAATATTGTTTCACACATTGAACACTGCGTTTTCTTATTTCTCAGCGTAATTAGATTTCAATCAAATATACATTAATGCTGCGTCTTAAAAAAATGACAGATAATGTGTTTACTAACTAAAATATCACATAAAAAGCTTAAAAGACATAGATCTGTCTTTATTTTTATACAGAACGTTACATTAGATCTAATATCCCTTGCTTGCTTTTTACTTCCATTACGACTGTATTCAGCTTATGTTTTTGAATTTCATTATATTGCTTTTTTTTTGTAGTACAGTGAATACAAAAGGAGAAAAAAATTCAAATCTTAACTAATAAGCATAAGTTTGTTCCTGCTTGTAATTCTTGAATGGTTAAAATGTAAGAACTTTTAGATTTATTTTATTCTGACCTTATTTTGGCTATTTTCTATAAAAAAAAAAACGCATACGACAACAATTAAGTCTATTCAGTGATTATTTGAAAGCCAAAATGCCTAATACAAACGTTGATTAGGTTTTAAAACCAAGTTGTGTTATAATATTCACACACTAAACACAAGAAATGTGTTTCAAAAACAAAGACGACCGTATAACGGATATCTCATTAAACTGATGCAGCTTTGTTGCCCTTAGTTGTTTATTTTTATATCAGATTTATTTACATGTCCTGCTGTTTTGAATATAATTTACTCATACGTGTTGTATATGATTATTTCATGCAAGATGTCACTTAGCGAATCTCGGATGCGTATTAGAATAAGATTATAAGATTAACGTTTGCGACATGCACAATTAATAATATTACACAAATAAATGAACTTGAATTGATTATGTTCTTAAGATTTCAATGGTTAATTACAAGTGATTCATGAACAAATTAATGAAAATATTTTCCATGGAGTATAACAAGGGCTATTGGTTTATTAATGAATAAAATTACCTGCTCAGCGGTGGTAGAATTATATTAAACATCAAAGTATACACTGCTCGCATAACTTAACTTTAACATGAAAAAGATGAATTATGTTTTCTATCACTAATTTATGTTAGGTGACTGCGTAAATCTTATCTTTTCAAAGTGAAATACCACTGATACATTTAATAGAAAATGAAAGGATATGGAGTAAATGTACATGGGACAAAATCGCACACAATACATAGAAAACATAGAAAATTACCAATGAACAGGGTTTTTATTCCTGTTCTTCATCTCTGTCTCATTTCTGACTTTCATCTAGAAATTGAAAATGGTAGGTATTTGAAAACCTAACTTTAAGACAAAATAGAAATTAAATTTTTCGAACCGAAGTTTTTAATTCAATGTAGCACCATTTCAACAACACCTTCAATATGAAGTTGTCATAAATCTAACTGATACGATAGTTTATGGCTTGGCTTTCTTCGTGATTTCCTTCATAAAGGGATGCTGCTTCTCTTCGAAACTTTGATGGATGCCCTTATAATATGATTGGCTATTATTGAAAAACTACGTCACAGATTACCATATATAGTTTCCTATTTTCGTAGTCAAAATACCAAATTTTTTTCTACGCCATTGTGTTATTGTGCTATGGTCAATGATGTAATTTGTCTTATAAAGTGCCTATATGCCAATTTATTTTCTTTGTTGAAATAGTTATTTGTTTTTATAGTAATTAAGACTATATGACAATATTAACTGCTGTGCCCCAATTGTTGCCATTTTCACCTATTATGTTTTGCTCACACATTGTTGTCAATATAATGGAATTCTATGTGACTGTCATACAAGTGAGAGGTTTAATAAACTACAAAACCTGTTTTAATCCACCATTTTCTACAAAAGGAAATGTCTGTACCAAGTCAGGAATATAACAGTTGTTTTCCATTCGTTTAATATGTTTGAGCTTTTGATTTTGCCATTTTATAAAGGACTTCTCGTTTTGAATTTCCCTTGGAGTTCGGTATTTTTGTTATTCTACTTTTTTCTACATCTGTGACATAACCGAATACGAATTTCATCGGTATATATTTGCTATTATTAACACAACGAGTATGAAATGCTTCCAAATGTCGTAACTACAATCCCGTCCCCTTTTCATCGAATGTGACCTACCGATTTAGACTTATTACCGGGTTTGTACTAACATGAGCAACACGACGGGCGCCACATGTGGAGCAGGATCTGATTACCCTTCGGGAGCACCTGGTATAACCCCCAGTTTTTGGTGGGGTTCGTGTTGCTCAGTCCTTTGTTTTCTATGTTGTGGTTTGTGTACTGTTGTTTATCTGTTTGTCTTTTTCTTTTTTAGCCATGGCGTTGTCAGTTTATTTTCGACTTATGAGTTTGACTGTCCCTTTGGTATCCTTCGCCTCTCTTTTACTATTCCGGATCACCTGAGTTTACAATAAGGGTGGTTTAAATTGCCTAAGTTTTCAGTCTTAATTTTTTAGCATTTTAATTTTTCAATATGTCTTGATCACATTGGTAATTTTCTTGCTAATTATTTGTCGAAAATCAGTGTTTTTATTTCAAAATTGTGTAAACGTTTATGATTTTGGTCAGATAATTCACATGTACCAATAGTCTTTGAATTTTGCGATAATTTTGGGTAAGTCAAAAGACATTCACAAAGCTGCTGTAGTATGATGGGCAATCATCTGGTCAGACTCACCAACATTGTTGAACACGAGTGACACGGGAGGTTTTTATAGTGGAGCAATACAAACTGGCCCCTCCGGAGCACATGAGTTAATTGTTTTTGATTGGTCTTTGTATGTGCGTTACTAGTATTTAACATTTGGCAATAATATTGTCTGTATTTCTTTGACGTATGTTTTTATTTAATTGCCCTTTGGTATCTTTTTCCCTTTTTACACTTAGAAAGACCTAAAATTCTAAGACGGTTTAAAGAAAGCTTTCCAGCTCGATGAATCAATAAATATTATTATTGTGATATCAGGCGTTAGTTCTTAAAGTGATATAGTAGTTTGTTGCATCTATATTCCCCCTGCCCCCAAGGTTGACTGGGGAATAGAAATATGGTCACTACAGGTCTTCCGACCGGCAGTAAAACCCTTGCCAAAGTTTGGTTGTGCGGGATGTAAAGTACGCAGCACCGTCCGTTCAGAATGGGGACGTTAAATCTGATGCCTCGTGTAGAGAGAGCGCCACGCTCTCAGCACGTTAAGAATCCTTGTAACAACTCTTTTAGGGGTTCGTAGGTGGACTGTTGCAAAGCAAAATTTCTGTTTCTATCCATAATACTCTCATTTTCTAGTGGCAGTCAAAATTTCCCCTACCTTCATCACGAACGATCTCTATTACAGGACCTACCTATGGTATTTGTTGTTAATATGTTCTTGTCTGAACATGCATGAACTATTTGCCACTGGACGTTCAGCAACCAGAAATCAATTAATCTATATTCCTCTTTTATATGACTTTATTTATATAGAAAGCTTAAAGTGTCTGCATATTATAATTATCATTAATAAACAACCCCTACCATGGAATATAAAATCTGAATAGATTCGACATTACAATGATAAATTAGCTCATCTTCATCATAAAGTAAATGTTAGCTAAGATATAAGAAGGTTTACATGGTCATGTTCTTCTTGTTAAATTTAACCGTGAACAAACATGAATATTTGGTATGGTCATCAATCTAACTGTTTCTCTCTCATACAGTTGTTCATTAAGTAAACATTACAAGTCTCAAAGCAAAAGAGAAGCGAAAGATACCAAAAGGGATATTCATTCTCATAAGTCAATAAAGTGAACTGACAATGTAATGGCAAAAACAAAAAGAAAAGAAAAACGACAAAAAGAAAATAACAATCTACAATTCACAACATACATGTCGAAAATTGAACACTGATCAATATGAACCCAACTGAAAACTGGGGGTGCTCTGTGCTTTCACTTGACCTTAAGTGACTTCGGTTTTTTTTTTAATTTGCTGATACGTTTTTGTATGTCATTTGGCAATACACCAAATTCTTTCCGTCCATTATTCATAACGACAATAATAATACATAGATGTTCCTGAAAATCTTTTGGAAATCATAGATATAAATTATTTTCTCTCAAGTTTTCAATTCAATTTGAAAAAAAAAACATGACAGGAACAATTAATGAATGCTCTAATATAACCAAAACCCCTCTCTTTCTAATCTGACAAAAGCAATGCCACAAGAGGCCGTTATTGTTTTTCAGTAAGTCAATTTTGGTTTTAATCACACAATTATAAATATTGAGATACACGAATTTGTTTTTTGCTGATTACCGCCATGAATTTGATTTTATATATGATAATGTAATAAACGAATTATAGTATAAAGTGCCAAACATCTTATTTTTTCTTATGTTTTGATTTCTGCATAGAAAATAGCGAACTGTTCCTTAAGGTACTCATCAAAGATACTAGAATTATAAATTTGTACGCCAGACGCGCGTTGTAATTTTCGTAAAATTGAGAACAGTTTGTGCGATATGATGTTTAGAATACGACTGCGTATTCAGGACGTTAACAATACAGGAAATCCTAGTTTTTTCAGCTTTCGATTCAATTTGAAAAAAATTTGATAGGTTCAATTAATGAATGCTCTTATAAAAAAAGATCCTCTCTTTTTAATTTGACTAAAGCAAGCCCACCAGAGGTCGTTATTGTTTTTTAATTAGTCAATTTCATATATCCATTCTTCTGATTCTTAGAGGTGAAATCTTTTCAAACCTTACATGAATAATGGTTTCTTAAACATTTCAAAGCAATTGATGTAAATGCATGCACGGTTATGAATAAGGATTTATTCCTTTATTTCAAAAGTTACAAAACAGGGCTACCAAAGATACACTTAATCTAACTGGTGCATTATCACCATTTTAACTTTTGAAGCTAACTAGTTAATCCTTTCACAAAATCATAGGCATGATAATTGAGAAACTTTCTTCGAATACAGTCAACCCTCCTTTACAGGAAACCTTTATTAAGCAAAACAAAATGTCTTGTCAGGTCATTATCTTCTATTCTCGATGTAGTAATAGCTATGCATTTTATAAATCTTTTCAAAGATCATTTCTCTTATAAGGTCAGATTACTCTCGTTCCAAGGACGAGCTTTATATGCAGATATGAATTTGTTTAGACTACTGGTTCTGAAATTACCGGTAACAACATGTGATTGTCATTGTTGTTACATTATACATGAAATAGATTTTACATCTTCAGGGTACATGCTAAACCTTTATATTCATCATGATTAATCTGAGGTTGATTATCCCCGATTCAATTTGAAGTAAACTTATATCGTTTCAATATCAAATGGATGTTTATCTTCGTGGTAATATCAATAATTTATACCTGAAGTTTATTGAACATCTTATAATATCAATAAAAACCACAGTGAGTTTTATATGCTATTAATTTAAATTTTATTTATATTAAATTAGTTGAATTCTACAACCGTTGGTAAACGACGATTTGTGTACTAAAACCCATATATACTTTCTTTAACAATTGAGAACCACAAGAGTTTCTTTCCAGTATTGTTATCATTTCTAAGTCACTGAACTTTTTATAATTAGATGTTTTATCCTGATTATACAAACTACTAGATCACACCACCGACATCTCGGGTCCGTGACAGAATTAAAGTACCTATGCCTTATTTCCAGCCTGGAATATCAGTAATCGTATTGTCAACTGATAAAGTCATGCTGATAGTAAGGTGCACAGTTTTCTCTTACTCACAAATTTTTCTCTTTGAACCCGTCCTGGTTTGCCTACTACAATAAACTTACTATAAACTAAATTTATTTTTTCAACTAATTAACCAAAATTAATAGGGGTATTGAGGTGGAAGAAAACAGACTTGTTAAATAGTGTACGGCAGTGTAACATAGATATATAACAACCACTGGAAGAATTCCAGGTTCTCCCGATAGAGGAGGGATTTACAGAAGGTAATAGGTAACTTTAGCAGGAAACTACATGTGACATATACTATTGATATCGATATCGGATTCGACCCGGAACTTGTTAATAATTGGTAATATTCATAATGTGGAAAATAAAAGGGTATGAAATGATGTAATTTTTAAACAACATCATTGTCCTATATTAATTATATAGAAAGTGAATTCTTTGATTCGTTGTTTTACCTCATGCCAGCTTACAAAAAAAATGGACCTCGTTAATTTAGGAGAATAGATAAGTCTGGTTTATTTTATGAGCTTATTTCATTCAGGAACAAATAATGAAAACCACATATTACATAAGTGCATGCGTCCGAAGCGCTTATCTGGATTTACCTTTATCACGAATGCTAAAAGCCGAATATTAAAGCCAAGGATGTATGAGAACCGAAATAGTTGAAGAGCTATTCGAAAAAAAAAAAAAAAAAAAAAAACAATACCAGAAAAATAGCCAAGTCCATCTTAGGTCAACTTTGCCTGAGGGAGTTGAAACCTTAGTTTCTGTATAATTTTAAAGTTTATAAACGGACAATTTTAGATAGTTTTGTTATAAATCATGTCAATACCGAAGTACTGACTACTGAGTTGATAATACCATCGGGGACTGATAGTCCACCAGCAGAGGTATCGGCATAGTGCTGTAAAATATGAAAACAACATGCTTAAGAAACAAATTATACTTTCAAAAAAAAAAAAACATCCTGCGTAAAACAAAATGTTCGCAGAAGCTAATATTATCATGATTCATCAAATGATAGAGGTAATGCTAAGAGGATTCTTTCATTACCCAATAACCAGCTACTCCTCTTGACGTCCTGTCTTTAATTCGCAAAGGAGGAAGACATAAAATCAGAGCTTCTATTGGGAAATAATAAGAAAATACAAAGGGTCATTCAAATTCATCAGTCAAAAATAGACTGACAACGAAATGACAAACAACAGTATACAAAACAAAATATAGAAAATTAAAGATTGAGCATTACGAACCCAACCTAAAGCCGTGTGTGATCTTAGTTGTTCCGGTAGGGTGAGCATATCCTACTTTAAATGTAGCACCCGTCGTGTTGCTCATGAAAGTACAATACCGGTGATAAGTCTAATTCGGTAAGTCACATACGAAGATGAGTGGATGGAATTGTGTTACGAAAATTAGAACATATCCGTCGTCATCTGTGAATCAGATATTCCATAACAGTCAACCAACTCGTGCTGGCGTCCGTAAGATTTTCGATGGATGATTTAACTTCGTGTTGGTTCAATAGCTTTCATGTGAGCAGCACCTCTCTATCGAGATAATTATGATAGCAATTGCAAGCTTTGGAATATCGTATAGACTGGGAGATATATAATCCATATGCAGAAGTCATAGAAGTCACTTAACCAAAGGTTCTAAATTTTACATTTCCATACATAGTTGGACGTTAGCTTTAAATGATCAGACAATGGATTTTTATATATGTAAGTCTTAGATCAGAATGTATAATCTTTCATGGACTGTTACTTTTCTAAAGTCAATATTTTTTTTAAATTAATAAGAAACGTCACAAATGACAATTATAAACTCTAAGGGGACAAACATGATTTTGGAAATATTATTAAAAAAAAACATGACAAAATTTGGGAAATAAATGTTTACAAAAAAGACTGGAAAAGGTGAAAACAATATTCCGTGAGTAATAATTCTCCTGCCTTCAATAGCAAATAGTCGTTCCCTAGATTTTTTGAGTATTGCCATAATCGGGACATTTTTTAAAGATATGATGGCATTATTAGTATTCAATATCTATATTATTGAACCAATCTCTCATTTTAGTCCGATGTTCAACAATCGTAATACTAAAAGCATGCAAACATTTTCTATTTCTGTACAGCACAAGAAGGGGCTACCACAATAATATTTTCATGAAGTTTGAACTATGAGTAGAAATAAAAGCCAATTTAAGTGAAATAACTGTTCCGTCTTTTTTTGTTTAGCTGGTCATCAATTGTTGACGGTTTAATTTGTCTCTTAATATTTATTTTCCCAGCTTTTCAACAAAAGCTGAGGAAACAAATGAGTAAAACATGAATACGAAGTCTGTTTTGTGTTTTTTATATCATATAAACTGTCAGTTATAATATTGAAATTTTTTTCAAACGTTTTGTCTTCACTGTGTATAGGGTGATCCAGAAGCGGGATGACATTTGCACCCGGCACGTAAATATGCTTCATATTATCGATCTATTGCACTGATGACGTGTCACTGATAACAAGTAATTCGTGAAGTGAACATCACCTGGACATTCGAAATTTGTTGAATGAGCAGTTATATAGAGTAGTAATGAGTAAACAACCTACATATACATCTATTCATAAAAAAAAAAAACAGCTGTTGGGAATATACGTATTAAGCATATTATCCCCATATTCATTCCCCGGGATTTTATTTCATACTACTAGTAATTCTGTATCGACATTAATTAAATACTCATTTCGTGATTTTATTTATTTTATTTTCAGATTTTATTCGATATAAAATGTATTCGATTTTACTTACAAAACTATTAATATTGAGATACAAAATATTTGTTTGCTGCTTTAAACCATTATTTAGATTTTATAGATAATACATGTATTAAACGAATTATAGTTTAAATTGCCTTATATCTTATTTTTTCGTATGTTTTTACTTCTGCATAGAAAATAGCGAAATGTTCCCTAAATAACTCATCAAAACGATACCAGGCTTATAATTTTGTACGCATTTACTGGAATCTATTTAATTGATTTAACAGTCGTGTTCATTTTTAACAATCGCATCTGAATTTACTTTCTGTAAAAAAAACTCATCATAGATACCAGGGTCAAAGTTGTGTAAGTAGACGCGCGTTTCGTCAACAAAAGACTCATCAGTGACGCTCGAATAAAAAAAGTTCAAAAGGTCATGTAAAATGCGAATTTGATAGCATTGTGGATCCAAAATTGCGAACGGTTTTGCAAATACGACTACGGTTATCTATTCCTGTTTTCTCTCTTTTGCATGGCCATACAATATTTCATTTTCACCCAAGAATCAGGTCAGGATGGAATATAATAGCCCTCTCCCCATCCAACTTGCCTTTTAATTAGGTGTTGGTCACTCATTTTATTGTAGCGATAAACAAAAAAAACTTAGCATTATTTGTGTCGGAAGTTAAGCTGTGCGTGATAGACGTTTTATGGTACAAGTATTTCAACCTAATAAATGGAGAAAATGATTGATTCTTCATATAAGCTTTAGAAAAGACATGGAAAATTTTTGCAGTAAAACCGAAATTAGCAACAACTCACGCTTACTATCATACTGAATGCTTTAACACGCTGTAGTTTGCATTTTATTCGCGTTAAATTATGACCTTAAACAGGTCATTATTTCATGCCTTGAAGCACATATAGAAACTTGGTTTCGTATTGCTAGTTTTTCCAAAAGAAAAAAACCTATCGTTTTGAAAGGAAATAACTCCGTATATGTATATAATATTCCTAAACTGATGCCAACTGCAATGTTTTTACCTGCGAACTTTCGAACAATCAACAAAAATGTGTGCCTCGTATTTTAACAGGAATCAAATAAAAAGTTCTTGCCATGAAGGGACAGATTCTTTAAAGATATAATGTACCCAAAAGAAGTTAAAAAACAACCCAATAAATTTGATGTAAAAGTGATAATTTATCGTAGCTTAATCCTTTGTAAAAGAATGCTATATTTTTTCAAAAATGCAAACTAGTACTTTTGATATGGAAACATGACCAAATCGGTTATTTTCCATATATTCCATGTTTGGTGGACGTGTTTTTAAACCAACTATCGGCATTCCCATGGGAACTATCTGTGCTCATTTTCTTGTCGACTTGTTCTTTTATTCATATCAGGCTGACATCATACAGGAACTTCTTAGGAAGAAAGAAAAGAAGTTAGCATTATTCTTTAACTTCGCCTTCCGCTGTATAGATGATGTCCTCTGACTAAATAAGTTTCGTGACTATGTTGAACGCATCACCCCATCGAATTTGATATAAAGAATACAACAGATACAGTTAAGAATGCCTCATATCTTGACTTATGTCTATAAATCGACAACGAGGGTCTATTGAAAACAAAACTTAACGACAAAAGGGATGACTTCAGCTTCCCAATTTTGAACTTTCCATTTCCATGACGAAACATTCCAGCGACACCTGCATATATAGTATATATCTCCCATTTGATACGATATTTCAGGGCTTGTATTTCCGATCATGATTTCCTTGATAGAGGTTTGCTGCTCACTTGGAAGCTATTAAACCAAGAGTTCCCAGTATTGAAGTTGATATCATTCCTTAGAAAAGTTTTACGGACGCCATCACGAGTTAGTTGATCGTTATGGAATATCTGCTTCACAGAAACGACGGGTCTGTTCCAATTGTTATAAACACAATCTCGTCCTCTTTTACCCGAAAGTAACATACCGAATTAGACTTATCATGGGTTTGTACTTACTTGAGCAACACGAAGGTTGCCACATGTGGAGCAAGATCTGCTTACCTTTCTGGAGTACCTGAGATCACCCAGGTTTTTGTTTAGGTTCGTGTTACTCAGTCTTTAGTTTTCTATGTTTTGTGTACTGTTTTAGTATTTTGGTCTTTTTTTTTTAGAAAATCGGCTTTAAACAAATTCGTATCATCTGTTGTTTATGTTTCCATATTTTAACGGCTTTATCATTCGTGTTTTTTCCGTACAATGCTTATGTTCTTATGTCACAGTGAGAGTTGATCATTCAATGACATTATTTACACCGATTGACCTCGGGTAGTACATTTATAAAAATACATACGACATGGATATGTGATTGGAACAACTCAAACAAATCATGACGTTACCGATCAGCTTAAATACAATATATTCGTATTTCACAACGGATGTGTACGCAAAGCGTTTAAATAATGTCATAGTGGTATATTAGTAATAAGAATGATCTAAGTAAACGGCTGTCAGGACTTGAAATATATAAAAGTGAATAGGCCTGGTGGTACAAAGTCCGAAAATGTCCTCAAAATCCAAAATGTTTTTATTAATCTGTGATAAAAAAATGTTTGTTTTTTGCTACTTAACACAGTTATTTTAATTTTATAGATAATACATGTATAAAACGTATTATTGTATAAAATGGTTAATATCTTATTGTTTTCTTATGTTTTGATATATGCATAGAAAATAGAGAAATGTTCCATAAATAACTCATCAAAGATACCAGGCTTATTATTTTGTACATCAGACGCGCGTTTCGTCCGCAAAAGACTCATCAGTAATGCTCGAATATAGAATCAAAGTAAAAATGCCAAATAAATTACGAAGTTGAAGAGCATGGAGGACCAAAAATTCCGAAAGATTTGTGCGATGTGCTTGTTAGAATATAGCCACGAATCCAGAACGTTAACTATACAGGGACATTTGTTATCTAAATTTCTAAGGGGCTTAACATTAAAGCTGTACTTTTGTAGCATGAGTATATCGTGATAATGTGATTCGTGAACAAACTGATATATAATTCACATTTTTAGAGATAGTACTCCGAGAATCAAGGAGAATATTTGCTTTTTTATTTATATACTTCGACATCAGATGTTTAATGTCTCTTTGGTATAATCCGAAAGTTTTTAACACTAAATTCAATTTAATCTAAGTCTGGAAAAAACAGAAATATTTATAAGTTGAAATTGGCTTAAAACTAGATTACAGTTAAAGCAAGCAATATTCAAGTACTACACAAAAAAGTATTATAAATCTATCAAATATCATCTTTCAGATGTTCACAAGACGTTAGTATGTCAACTATCTGTATTATTATTGTTTGTTAATTTGTCTTACCATTTGGTTTTAGAATTTCAAATTTCTTGTTAAAATTTAAAACTGTAAAAGAGAGCCGAAAGATACCAAAGGGACATTCAAACTCATGAGTCGAAAATAAGCTGACAACGCCATGGCTAAAAAAGAAAAGACCAACACACAAACAATAGTACACAAAACACAACACAGAAAACTAAAGACTGAGAAACACGAACCCCACCAAATACTGGGGGTGATCGCAGGTGCTCCTGAAGGGTAAGCAGATCCTGCTCCACATGAGCAACACGAACCCCACCAAAACTGGGGTGATCTCAGGGCTCCAGAAGGGTAAGCAGGTCCTGCTTCACATGTGGCACCCGTCGTGTTGCTCATGTTAGTACAAACCCGGTAATAAGTCTAATTCGGTGAAAATGCACAATACTTAATCACCTTAGTATTTTTAGGTCTAATTCCACCACTGATTGCACAGAAGTTATTAGGAAGTTCCTTGTATATTTGATCATAATCGTACTGATATAATCTTAACGACGACTACATTCTCATACAATAAAAGACTATAAATATTTTAGACGCATAAAAGAGGCGAAAGATAACAAAGGAACATTCAAACTCATAAGTCAAAAATAAACTGACAACGCCATGGCTAAAAAAGAAAAGACCAACACACAAACAATAGTACACAAAACACAACACAGAAAACTAAAGACTGAGAAACACGAACCCCACCAAATACTGGGGGTGATCGCAGGTGCTCCCGAAGGGTAAGCAGATCCTGCTCCACATATGGAACCCGTCGTGTTGCTCATGTTAGTACAAACCCGGTAATAAGTCTTATTCGGGAAAAGAGGACGGGATTGTAGTTTCGACATTAGGAACATATCCGCTATCTACAAATGCCAAAATAGCTTTATATTGAAATATTTTTAATAACGTGATATATACCAAAAATATAGTTTGCCTCAAGTTGTCTTAAACAACGTCAATTTGGTAAAAACTATGTATAATAAAAAAAAAAAAAAAAAAAAAAAAGCAACAAACACATTAGCATATGCCAAACGTTCATGCATGCTCGAATACATTATTCTGAATTAGAGCTAACCAGTCCTTCCCAATACTGTAATTACATGATGCACACTTTCCGAAGACACATGCACTAATCATCCATTTTCTTTTAGATGTCGGTTTGAACTAGCCCAGGACCGAATCCACGATAGTCATCCTTGAGACAAGGACGCTACCGCTAGACAACAGAGGCGGTTTTATGTTATTCTAAGTTCGTTGATTATCGCTAAATTTCATCAGAGTCATGACGCGGTATTTTTACACAAATCCTAGTCGTTGAAACGATAAACTGATCTAAGTTGGTACGGATAAATCAAGGACTAAAATGCGATTTACATCACAGAAACAGAATCCCAGAGGTAGACATAATACGTTATGAACACATCAGCATAATAACAATCTAATTAAAAACAACCTGATTCCTCAATAAAATAGATTATAAGTATGTTTTAAATGAAGTTGATTTTGTATAAAATTAAAATTTTCTTTTGTTCGTAGATAACACATTCATCCTGTCTAAACATTATTAATCCGTCTAGATAATAATTGGAAGTCATATCATTAATAATTGTTTTATAGAAAGAATCACTTTTTCACAATCTATTCCGGGGTAAATACTTTTTATTGGCAATATAATGTGATGGCATACCTTTAAGGAATAAAATTACTAAAATATCACAAACACTTTAATGTTCAATTTCCCAAAGGATAGGGTGCTTTAAGATATTCCATTGTCTGGTCAATTTATTATAGTTTGAATTACGTTAGACAATATAAGACTTATAATTAAATCTAATATAAAATCAAACCAATATGAATAGGGTAAGATATAAGATAACAGTACATGTATACTAAACATAGATTCAGAGTTCTACAGATATATATATTAAAATTAAAATTCGCAGACTACATTTCACATCAAATATCAAAACAGTTCGTTAAAATAATGTCACTAGCGCTTTCATGCCTTCTGGCAATCTTCATATATATCAAAGCACTTTCAAGCATGAGTTCGAATGTCGAGGAAGAACAAAAATTTGCACAAATTTACAGATCTAACATTGTTGGTATGTTAGATTTTATATATATATATATATATATATATATATATATATATATATATATATATATATATATATATATATATATATATATATATAGAGTCTATAAGAATCTACCAACCAGTATATATATATATTCTATTATTGAAAAGTGCTTTGACCAAAGGTCAAGCTGTCAGACTGAAGAAAAGAAGAAAACAATAAAAATTTATCAGTGGCAACAGATAATTGACAAGGACATAAAAGAATATATTAACCATTATTGACATTCCTGACATTCCTGACATTCCTGACATTCCTGATATGAATAGGTATATGCATACAAATACATGTTTGTGTTTATTGGTGCGATTGATCATTTCCTGATCTAAATTATACGAAGTAAATATAATCACAACTTGACATGGTACAAGGTTGATAATCTAAACAGAAATGAATATTAAGTATTTAAGTATATCAATTAACTAAAATATTTTGTACAAAAATATAAAAACACGATATACAGAAAATATAACTCAGTTATATGCCGATAGAAGACATTTTCAAGCTTTGAGTACTGATGCACCATCAAATGGTCTTGTTTTAAATAATAAACTATGTCGGGTAGACTTCAATGGTAAAGTAAAACAACGTAACAAAAACATCAAAACGACGGACCAGTTTGTACATGCCCCTCCTCGTCATGAATTCAGATAGAACATTTTTAATGATGTTGTCATTTTGTGAAATTTGTGCTTACAAAGGATCTTTTTGTGTTTTACTTTAGATTGTACATCAATGGATCAGATAAACAACATCACAAAATCCCTAAACGACAAATCGGGTAAATACTGATTCCTTAAAAGCCAAAAATAAGTATGCTATGAAAAAATACTTTCATAATCAGTACTTTGAATAATTTTTAACTGTGTAATTGAGGTTTGCATTTTTTATTTTACCTGTTTGTGAGAACTTTCAACTGCATTCATCTTAACAGAATTTGATTGTGAAAAAGAGAGAAATATTTCACTCCTGATTTTATCTATACAAAAAGTAAAATAACAAAAATACCAAACTCCAAGGAAAATTCAAAACGGAAAGTCCTTTATCAAATGGCAAAATCAAAAGCTCAAACACATCAAACGAATGGAAAACAACTGTCATATTCCTGAATTGGTACAGGCATTTCCTAATGTACAAAAACACATTGTAAGTAGGAAAATACTTGACACAATGATTTAACTAAAACTGTTTAGATATGATTTATCAATGCATCTTTTAAACGAAAACTTTATTACTTTCACTGAAATCTGATACGTCACAGCAAACATAATCATATCATACCAATTGAGAATTGCACAGTTCGTACGAAGGACCGAACGAAACATTTAAACCAAATAATGGAAAATTTACAAAAGGAAATTGAAAGTCGTCCAGCTTTTAGTAGAATTGAGTATCAGGTTTACTGTGAGAAATTATAGTATAGATATATATATATAAAAGAACAACGAAGACTATGAAGATGCGGTATGATTGCAAATGAGATTTATTTCATGTAGATTACTTTAAACGGTAAAACTAGAAAAAAAAATCGTGATTATTTATTTTGATTCCGTTTGTAATCGCTCCTTAGGTGGCCTGACTTATGAGATATTCAAACATCTGTTCACTACCGTTATATAAAAGAGAGAAGATGTCTAAATACCGGTAATTAATGCTGATAATATACCAAGAGGTCGATACTTTATTATTTAAAAGAACATAAATATTTTCAAGCGACACATCATTAGTTTTCATTATTCGTTGACTGTCAAATTAGAGTCTCTTTTTGTTGTTTATAATAAAGGATAAAGGAAGTTTAACAACTTCAAATAGTTAGTACTTTCATCAGGATTTATGTTGTGTTTCGTAGACTTTTGATTACCGATTTCACTATTGTTTGACTGTTAGACTAAAGCAATACTACTAATAACACTTATCTATCATTCAAGATATACATTTTGTGTAATGCATTCAAGATATACATTTTGTGTAATGCATTCAAGATATACATTTTGTGTAATGCATTCAGTTAGAATATATTCGTATCAAATTCTTGTGATTTGTTCTTCAAAAAACCTTCACATAAATCACTTCATAACTAAAACGCAGGATATTCTTTGGTATTTCACAGGCGGGATATCAATTAATGATATGACTGTTAAAATTGCGATCTTCGTGAAGTTAAGGTATATCAGGTGTTTTTTTTTCTAAGCATCCCTTGTGGGCATGTTGCAAAAATACTTTTTTGGTTAAAAATATTTTACCAAGTATCATTCAATATACAACAGAAACATCTAAAACTTAAAAGTTAATGATCAAACTAACAAAACATCAACTGTTGTTTAGTGGAGTTTTTGGTGGGGTTCGTGTTGCCGTGTCTTAAGTTTTCTATGTTGTGTTTTGTGTTCAATTTGCATGGACAATTTGTGTTTGTTTTTTTTTTTTTTTCATGTGTCCCCCAATTTTATTTTTTTGATATTTCGATTTTTTTAAATGCAAATCTCTCACTGAATTTTAACTAATGCTATCGTTTAATGTTTCCTCAATAAGTAAAAGACTTAGTTCCCCCTATATGACCCATATAAAATTACTGTAATCGCGTTGATTTCAATGTATTTTAACGAAAAAAACAAGGTCCGTGACACGCAGCGTTTTTATTGGAAATTGAAAGTACATTGACCCAAAAGTCTTTTACAGAAGTTTAAGAAAAATCTAACATCGAAGATTTAGACACTCGAACTACCTTAAATATATCTGCAGCCTTTAAAATATTTCGTACAATACCCCAGAAAGCAAGTACTTGATTAAAAAAGATTAATTCTATATTTCGAAAATGTATTATACAGTTAAAAATATATTTAATAATAATTGAAATTCAAATTGAGGGTTTTCTGACAGGTATGACAGGAATGACAGGTATAAGGTCCCCGTGAAATAAAGGGTATGTGAACTATCAGTATACTATATTTCTCAACTCGTACGATATTCAAGAACGTTGAGCTGCTACTCAGACTTTATAAAACACCATTGGTGTCCGGGAAAAAAATAATGTGCCAGGGTTTTGTCGAAGACTGTCTCGTCCTTTTTCTCAAAAAAGATCATCGGGCGGTTCCAATACCAAATACTAGAAGATAAGTTGAAAGTGTCAACTTCACCAATAATACTGTATGGTCTAAAAATATAGATCCTAGATGTTGACGTTGGGTATCATTTTATTTACTTTGCAGTTTTCCCTTTGTTTGTCTTCGTATTATCTTGTTATTTTTGGTCATATGACTCCTGACGTGGATCGGTATTTGTGCATCCAGCTTTCATTTTCAATGGCTTTGGGCAGTCGCGCAAGAGGTACGATTAGGACGAATGAAGTTTTTATAGTGTCATTTTCATTTTGTTTAATCTTGTATTTATATTTTACATAATTTGCACGATAAAAGAATTGATGTACAACTGGTTTTGATAAATAATTGCAATTAAATACATTTTGTTCTCTCAAGTTATGATAGAAAACAAGAACTGTCTTTTGTTTCGGTAAATATGTGGTTTAAGTGATATTTGAAGAAATAAAAACTGATATTCGCTTAAACAAAGTATAAACAGTATATATATATATATATATATATATATATATATTTTAAAGTCAATATAATCACATATTGTCCATATCAAATGACAGTGAATCGTAAAATAAGCTTAAACACTAACAACATATGACAACTTGTTTCTGCGAACAAAAATTACCGATATAGTCTCGAGTACAATTTTTGGTAAACGCTTGATTGAACTTTCTCGTACTTTACACTGTTCCAACGATCTATATTTTTCTTTAAATTGACTCATAAATGAAGATTATTTTAGACTAAGAAGTAAGAAAGATCTGGATTTTAAGTTTTGAAAAATATCCTAAATGATAAAAGTCGGACAATTTCAGGACAACACCTCTTCATCTGACTGGAAGCATTCGGGCATACCAATACTGAATTTTGTCGTCGGTGTCTGCTTTTAACTCAGAATTACATGTTTTGAAAAAAGAGAAAAAAGTTAACAAGGTTATTCAAAGTCAAATAAATCATATCAATACCATGCTAAAAATAAAACGTCGAAGGAAAAACTACAACAACAAAACATCACGTAAAAAGCTTAACACGTAGCAACATCAGAGGAGGGACGACCGACTAGGTGTTGTATGCAAAACTTTTCAGATCACGTGGTTCGATTTATGCGTCCTTTCATCAATTTTCAATATGGAAAGAGACCAATTTGTTGGTTTCTTTATCGAATGTACTCTTTTGCATGCACTGAAATTATAGCAAGTTTTCACATAGAAATATGTATCGACGATCGATGATGATTTTCACATCAAAAGTTTACTTTACTTAGGGAAAAATTCTATAATAAAGAAGGTGCAATACTACAAGGCACACATTTTAAATTAATCAGTGAAAAACATTGAAATTCATATTAGTGAAAGAATATTGTTTATAAAGTCTAAAATTAAAAAGGTCTCCTTAACTTAAGACTCCATCCATTGCTGCATAATTAGTCGTTTAAAACGAACGAGTTTCTTCTTCCTGAAGGGAATTTTCTATCACACTTCCAAAAACTGGTCAAATACGTTAACATAAGGAACACAAACCTTTGTTTTGTGTATTTCATTTATATCTAAGATGAAATGAAAGGTATGCAATCCCAAAAACCAATTCAAATGCTTTTCACTTTTGTATTGGACAGCCTACGTTCTCTCTTGTATTTCATTGATTTTATGTACTGACAAATAATGAAAGCGTCAAGTTTATCTAATTTTGCTTAAATATTGTTTTGACCATTTATTTACTAAAAACCATTCATCAAAATCAATAAAAAGATAATCGATGAATATCCATGCCGAATTAGTACTAAACTTGTTAGCCTCCTGGAATTAGCAGTTTGATTTGGGGGTAAATATGTATTTTCCCGGCAAATTAATGACAAGTACGAAATTGGTTTATTACGTATGTATGTATATGTAGATTGTATAATCACTACTACTGTATATTACTGCTAATTTTTATAATCTAATTTATCACATTTTCAGTGTCCAGGTGTTGTTCACACCACGAATGAATTGCACGTAATTATTGACACATCATCACTACGACCGATCGATGATATAAGACAAACCTGTGTGCCGTGTGCAGAATGTTTTCCTTCCTCTGGAGCAACACGAACCTCACTAAAAATCGGGATGAACTCAGTTTCTACTCCTTATGTGGCACCCACCATGCTGTTCAAGGAAAATCAAATGTAATAGGTCGCAATCGAAAAGGTGTGGATGGGATTTTGGATACAAGTGGACCATATCCGTAGTCCGTACTGACACAAATAGTCAATTACAGTCAACTTAACCATGACAGCGTCCGTCCAACGTTCGAAAGGATGTAATAGATTCCTTATAAGTTACTTTATTTAAGAGGTATAAGTTCTTATATTTTGAAGATTCGAAATATGTATTTATATAGATAACAGATACAATGTAGCTATTTCTTGAAACACGACGTAACAATATAAATATGACGCATACATATACTACCACCAAACGGTGTTGTCTTGAACGATGTACATATTACAGGTAATATCTACGTCGTCTTTGGATTACCTCATATAAACGCATGGCAGAGCCAGCACAATATATGTTCTTTCCACAGTATTAATACATCTCACGCATTTGTACACTGTTCTATTTTGCTCTCGATACTTACTTTTTACTTTTTTTAAAATTCCTTATTGAATAAAACAATAAATTCATGCCTTTTTCATCTTTCATGAATTTCTGAGGAGCCATCAAAATAGTCTTAAAACTGCACCTCTTTATCATTGCGATAACGTCATTTGGTGTCAATGACAACGTAGTAAACTTTTGCTTAAATGAATTTTCATATTTAGCATTCAAAGACAACACGGATCGCATTTCATAATGTCTATGATGTTTGCAAACATGTATATTCGGGCAATGTGTGGTTTGTTTCAACCATTGCATTTGAAAATCATAAAACATATCCCTCTTTTTTCAAAAGTCAAATATTGAAACGTACAGATAAAAATGTTGTTCTGAACTATATTAGCATTATGCGATTGTAACGTTTTAACTGCAATAGTTACACTCTTATGCTGCGTTCACACGTAATTCGAATTCGATTCGCTTTAACGAATTCGAATTAGTTTAATTCGTATTTGAAACGTTTTACGTCCAAACGTAAATTTTAATACGAAATGCAATTGCGCTTCAAATTCGCTTTACTGTCCGAACAACGTTAACTTTAAATTCGCATTATTAATTAAATAATAATAATTTAAAACAAAACAACCATTTTAGAGCCAATATCATCTCCAAACTTGCTCACATAATCTGATATGGCATTTATCGGAATCATTTTTCCTTCTCATTTCAATAACAGGGCTAGGCTTTTCCTATATTTTCCAAGAACATTTTTTCCTGCTATTTTGAACAAACAATTGTTAAACAAAAAAAACAAAACAAAACAAAACAAAACAAAACAAAAAACAAAAAAGACGTCATTATAGTTTTCGCGTATGATTTTTCGCGGACACTTATTATTAGTGTTACGTTTCTAATTTTAAAGAATCAAGAAATGATAATGATTTTCTTTTAATTTGTCCGTCCAACACTTGTTCGGGTAATTCGAATTACAATTTAGAAAGTGTCCATACCAGATTTTACTGATTCGAATTGAAGCGAATTAACTAATTCGCATTAACGAAAACGCGTTTCTAATGCAAATTGGATAATGTGAATTAGCCGATTCGAATTCGATTCGAATTCAAAAAAGAAAGTGTGTGAACGCGATTAGCGAATTCGATTGGCATTCGATTCGAATTCAATTCGAATTAAATGTATGTGTGACCGAGGCATTATTATTTCAATTTTCATTCGCTAATTCATTAAGTGCAATAAACTGAAAGGGTAATGAACGAAAGTCGTCACAATTTCTGCTTTACTTTGAATTGATTTGCAAATTAAAGGTTTAGCCATGTAATGAGGTAATGACCAATGAAGATTCTGTTATATGTAATTGGTCAATTTTATCTGACTTATAGACCTTGTAAGGAATTACGTTAAAATTTACTTTAACTGACATATTTAAAGTAAGCCAATCAAATGTCTAATTTTGGTTTGCAGGAAATACAGACAGGAAAAGAATGGCCAGATTGTAAGCAATTACGTCTTTTTTATATAATTTTATTTTGTCTGTAATCGCTAAAATACATGTAAACTTTTTATATGTTTGGCTTTCAAACATTTTAGTCTCGAGTGGAACTGTTTGATGTGATATTGGAAACGCGTATTGTGCCCGCGGAATTATATAATGTCGTTTCTAATGTATATTTATGATCAGATGTATGATATACGTCAATAAAACAGCCACCCAACGACATACCATAAAGGTAGTGCAACATTCAGTCTTCACAATACACAGGTGTATATATAAAACATGCCAAGCATTAAATCGTCCCGAGTCTTATATATACTGGCATGATTGTACAAGTACAATTACAACATATTTTTATCGCTATATAATAAAGAGTTGGTGTAGTAATGATATGGGTTTTGATCATCGATCTATCCACCAGTGACCAATACCGTAGATGTTAGCTTACTTGCCTTATCTCTGTGAATATGTTTCCTGATAGCACTAAAGCCAGCGGCCAGTAGTCCAGCAAAAACACCAAAACCAAAAATTAACCAGGACATTTCCATGTTAGTTATAGTTCCTGCAATTCCTTTGGTTGCCGTCAGAGTTTTATTGTTCCCATACACCAGGTTATAACAACTTGTTGAATTGCGTATATATCCACCAACTGCCATTGTCAATATTTCAGAAAGAAATTCATAGATGCTAGTAGCAATAAATAAGTTGGACATTGGTCATCAACGACACGGTGTTAGATCCAGACAAATATATATGACATGCGTATTGTTTTTTTTTAGGTTTAATATTATTTATCCATAATACATTGATTTTATCTCATTCAGATTAACGATTTCATAAACGTTTTGAATACTGACTAACAGAATATACTTAGACAATTAATAATGAGAATCTCGCGTTACTTTTGATTTTACTTTATTTTTATATCACCTGTTGACTAATTGATTGGAGTATATTGTAATTAATAGAATCATTGGATATACACGAAAAATGTACTTATGGTAAGAATTCCTTTATAATTCAAGAATAACTTTTTGGTACTGTACATTTTATTTCTATAGAAATAGCTTTACAATAGTGTCGCAATTTAAAAAAAAAGGAGATATTGAAAATCAAAAGTCAGTGTTCATTTAAAGTAGAATTCTGCATTTCGACATTTGCTTTTTTAAACACTATATTCACCAGAGTTCAAATTAGCAATTATAAATCACCACACGGTCTTTAGAATTGAAAAAAAAAAAAAAAAAAAAAAAAAAAAAAAAAAAAAACGTACAGCCAGCTATAAAAGGTCACCACAAGGAAGATGTGAAACAATTCAAATGAGAAAACTAACAGCCTAGTTTATAACAATACTATGTTCGAAAAAACAGCAATGAGATACAACTACTGAATAACATGCTCTTTACTTAAAACATAAATGCAAAACATAAGAACAAACTGTAAAATTCAGTTGCAAATGGCTTATCACAATAGATCGGTACGGAAAACAAAAACAACTTACATAAAAACAATAGTCATTGATAGAAGAGTACTTGCAGTCATAGGAAGCTACTTTTTTACTTTAAAGCTGATTACAGCTTATAAATTAAAACCTTTTCTTCCATACTAGAGTATCAATCAGTACACATCAAACGGATTTAGAGTAAAAACGTCATAAACGTCTGAGAAAGACATGACCTTGTGAAATACCAAAATTGACAGGATGTAGGATCATGAGTACTCATAACTTATAGCAATATATATATATATATTTAGTTATGTTTAAATTTTTCAATAGCAAAATCAATATAACGACCGATAAAAACAGTATCTAAATATTTTACTACGGTGTTAAATAGACAACCTTTAAGAATCAATGAGTTGATATGGATCATATCTACATTTACGAGCTCTATTAACAAATCCATCGTAAAAATAGGATCTGAAATCCCGTTTGTGTAGTCAAACTTCCGAACCAAAAATAGTATCTATGAAAGAATTTAGCAAAAGTTTAAATTAATTTGGGGTTATGAAATTACCAGTTATTTAGAACACTAAATTTCATTTTCTGGAATCGACACGTAATCGCTATATTTCTTATTCGATTTATATTGGAAGCAGCTTCAGCAATCATGGGCGTTGTCGGATATTTCATCTTTGTCATCTGACTTTTAAGTTCTTCTCAAGCGAATTCTACACATTTGATATTGAGTACAGGTGTTCATTTACATAAATCATAATACAATACTCTTATTGTTTAGATATTTCAATATTTTATTATGATGACAAAATTAAAGGGGAAGATTTCAAAACTGACGAAACCAATTTTAGAGGGATATTCCCACATAAATTGTCAGAGAAGCATTGAAAGAAGCAGGTAGAGTTATTGCAACACACATTAGAATTGAAATAACAATCTAAGAGGTAACGAAGTTTTAATCGAAATCTGCACAAACACCTATAAAGCAACATTTTGCAAGATACGAAAAAGATATCTTAACCGATAGATTCTCCTCGCAAATAGTTAAGACCTTCTGTCAAGCAGCATACATGGAAAAAAAAACAATTGGAATACATATCTCTTAGAATTAAATTTGCATATACTAGTAGGTTGGGGGAAAATGCAATTGACAGACAAAATTGAAATTAATTATTTTTTTTCACTTTTTTTGTGAATGATTGAGGACTGCTAAAATATATGTATCGCCCTGAAACATAAATACATTTGAGCAGGTCGGGTTAACAACCATTTATGGCTACACATACATGGGAATACTTATGTTCCCACCAATATAATTGTTTGTTGGAATAATAAGCAATACGTTTTGCCTTAAAGAATTCACCAATCCATTGCATGAGTTGCAATGCATGATGAACCACTACGTACTTTATCGATAACACGTGTTTTTCAGTGACCTACAAATCAATTTTACACATTACTGGAAAGAGAATTCATCTGTCTTTTTCTTCTTTTGTGTCAATGTGCATGCTCTAATTAGAATGATAAATCGAGAGCACTCAAAACTAAACTCATCAACTGTAACACCTGTTCATTTGTAGGTTATCATATCAACATGAACCTGTAACAATGTTATGATAACCTTTGTGTTACAATTGATCAGTTTAGTCTGTGACTCTTGTTTATTGTATATATTCTAATACAAAGGTATTGTTAACACATTATTTGATTAATGAATATATATTGAAACACAGATTCCAATACAAAAGTAAAACTCTAAATTAGAGTGCTGTGATCCAACAGCTGCATTCACCAGGTCTTGTACATTTACTTATAATGATATGCAATATTTAGCATACTAATTCTCCTGCCAATACATGTATCTGTGCTTGTTTATAGATAAACATTTGTGTTGTACCCGGACCATTGACTATTTGAACGAATTGCAATGCATAATGGACTTCTATGTGTTTATAATTGTTTATAATTGCATAACATACAACACATTTTGTCACACATTGCCCGAAAAAGACTATATCTTACGTTTTCTTCATTTGTGTTAAGATTTACTGAACACGATATAGAATATTTAGATATATACTCAGATTCACGAAATAATCACGAATAATTGTTTCAGCTATATATATGAAAAGAGTGCTTTAAATACTCGAACCATATATCTACAAAAAAACTAACATCCGAACTACAACCAACAGGATGAATAAACAGACTTGAAAGTATTCGTTCACGAATCAGCAGCCAATTGACGAACGACATAAATTCCAAAAACACATATAAGTAATGCATCCATTCATTCCAGAGTCGGCTTGTATAAACATTCTTGTAATCTAGTAAAATTTGGAAAGCGATTCGGATTCGATGAAATTGACTAAAAATATTTTTTTTTTTGCACACAATATCTATGAATGTTATGATATGAAATAAGTTAAATCAAATTATGACCTTGTAAGAAATAATGTTGTTTTTTTAATTTTGTCTCTTATTCTGATGTATAATTTATCTGTTGATTTTCAATTTATGTGTTTGTTTCTTATTGATACAAACATCTTTACAAAGGCCAAACTGCACCGGTTTCCTTTATACAAAGCATTATACAAACAAAAACAACTGAGAAGTGTTAACTTGAATATCCAAGGTTTACTGACCGTCCGAGTCTTCTACATAACTGCTTGATTCAAATGATGTGCCATGCGAAAAATATCCGATTAAAAGGAAGAAAACATATTTTTGACACTATCCGAAAATCTTTCCGCAAAGCAAATCTTATTTATTGAATAAAAGAGAGGCTAAAGATACCAAAGGAACATTCAAACTCATAAGTCGAAAATAAACAGGCTAAAAAAGAAAAAAAGACAAACAGACAAACAATATTAAATAAAACACAACACAGAAAACCAAAGACTGAGCAACACGAACCCCAACAAAAACTGGGGGTGATATCAGGTGCTCCGGAAGGGTGAGCAGATCCTGCTTCACATTTTGGCACCCGTCGTGTTGCTCATGTTAGTACAAACCCGGTGATAAGCCTAATTCGGTAGGTCACATTCCATTCGGGGGAAAGAGGACGGGATTGACAGCGATTGGAAATTATCCGTCGTCATCTGTGAATACTAGTAGCTATTCCATAACGGTCAACCAATTTCTGATCGAGTCCGTAAAATTTACGAAGGGGTGATTTTATGATGAAGGTTACTCTTAAATGTTTACAACTTTGGTGTATTTTTCCTTCGTAAGATATACTGTGAAATAACCCCATAAGCATGAAGTTTTTTAGAATGAAAATCGAAATGTGTTTATATATTTTTCTATCATTTAATCATGATATAAGCACTGATCAGGAAAACTAATGATCATTTTAAATGAAACTGTTGGGTGTGATGATAAAAAGAATATTTAAACCATTTTTGTTAATTCTGTGGACATTAATTTTCATTTTATGTATCGAAATGTGTGAAACAAGTGATTATTAGTACTACCACCGAAGGTCTCTTAAAGGTAAATGATTCGGTTTTATTAGCAAAATGCGGGTTACGAATATCCATGCTGTTAGGATTTTGTCTCTTTATGGTGGTTGGGTGTTTATAACGTCTCGTGCTAAATTAAAAGTATTTCCAGGACGAGAACAGATGTAAGAACATGAATCTTATTTGTTTGATCAACACTCTGAGCCGGAATCTTAACGTGCTTATTCACAAATTCCAAGCCCACAGAAAGACATGTCACTCTATC
This sequence comes from Mytilus coruscus, assembly GCA_017311375.1. Lineage (NCBI taxonomy): Eukaryota > Metazoa > Mollusca > Bivalvia > Mytilida > Mytilidae > Mytilus > Mytilus coruscus. Next base: position 61,022,652 of record CM029607.1, on the reverse strand, counting down.
TGGATACATTATTCGGACTCTGGATTGACCAGTATTTTGCGCTAAATGCTGCGTACTTAGTGGAGCAGAAGCAAATGCTAATTTTCAAGTCTTTGATACGGCCAGGAATCGAACCCACGATCTCTCGAACTCAAGACGAACATGGTACCACAACAACACAAATGCTGTTCTACATATATGAACCTGTGGCACAAAAGTGATTTTCTACAATTGGCAAAACGGTTTGCAATACCCATGCTCCTTGAATACTTCTTCAATGAAATCCTATACAACGCCATATGAGTGCTTAAGATCTGTCGGAATGTCAGAGCGCTGTAGAGATCATTAGTCGGAATTAGGCATCCAATATGTTAATGATGTTAGATTACTTGAGAAGAATAACAGAAAACACCGAAAATCTAAATAAAAGTGTAAATATGGTTTATTTTAAAATCCGTTGATAATGGTGTTCTCAGAAAAGGAATAAAAAGTAAAAATGTCTCCTGAATATTAAACCTGTACCATTATTGACTACTAAAAGTTGTAACTTTAACTCATATCGATGAAATACTGAATATACAATATGTACAGAAAAATAACAAAATGTACTATTTGAATTGATTTGAAATATTAATATGAAATAGGTCCCTTTGAATATCTTTGATAAGTTGAATACTAGTAAGTTAGTTATTGAATATTTTTTTGCACATGATTTATTACACATAAAGAAGGTAACCAACAGTTAAAGGTTTTTGATCATTTAATATTGTTACTACAAGCTCAATCATGCAATAATCTAGAGAAGTCACAAGGCGTTGACATCATAGTTAGACTTCTAATGAATGGTGATATGTAGTTGGCCGTAGTTTTTTTTTTTCTTTAACAAGATAAACTAGTATCATAGCCTATACATCAAACCTTTAATGTAAACTTAATGTGTTCAATTTGTCTGGGAACGAAGAGGAGTAACGTAATGATTTCTTGAAAGCTTTGTCTTGTAATCAACATCCGGTTTGTAAACGTATTAAGCTAATGAATTCGAAATAACGATGAGATCAAAGTTCAAATAATTCACAAATTAGTCAATTTGATCTACGAAGATTACCAATGCCCTGATTTTAAGTTATTGAATTATTTGAAGATTCATAATTTTCTTATATAATTATCAAACTATTATTATTACCGATTCAGAATTTTCAGGATATATTTTAACATGATCTTTTATTTTCAAATACTGTGGAATCAATATTATTCGTGGGATACCAATTTTCGTTGTTTAAGGGGTAAAGGTAAACCATGAATTTGAATGTTCAACGAGGTGGAAAAGTTCTAAAGTTTTTTATGTATACTTTGGTAAAACCACGACATCAAATATCCAAGACTTATATGAAAATTAATCATAGGTTGGGCTTGAATAACTTTTAACGGAATAATAGTTGTAAGCATTTATTCTATAAACAATACAATGCTAGAATGCAATATGACTTCCGAAACAAATTGGAACTAAAAGGAGTTTTGCAAAATAATTGAATGTATCTTAACTTTCATTTTTTTCAAATATTTTGCTATTGTAGTTGATCGTCGTTTGAGTTAAATGGACATGTTTCGTCGAAGTGGACACGTTTTGAGGGATGGACACGTTTGAGAGTGCTACATTTTTATGCCTGCTATTTTTCTGAATAATTCCTTCAGCGGAAATATAAAAATGAAATAGGTCCCTTTGAATATCTTTGATAAGTTGAATACTAGTAAGTTGGTCATTAAAATTGAGAATGGACATCGGGAATGTGTCAAAGAGAAAAAAACAACCCAACCAAAGAGCATACAACAGCCGAAGGCCACCAATGGGTCTTCAACGCAGCGAGAAAATCCCGCACCCGGAGGTGGTCCTCAGCTGGCGCCTAAATAAAATCATTGAATATTTTTTGCACATGATTTATTACACATAAAGAAGGTAACCAACGGTTTAAGGTTTTTTATCATTTAATATTGTTACTACAAGCACAATCATGCAGTAATCTAGAGAAGTCACAAGGCGTTGACATGTAGTGAGACTTCTAATGAATGGTGATTTGTAGTTGACCGTAGTTTCTTTTTTCTTTAACAAGATATATGTGAAAACTTAGTATGTTTTTTTCTGTGCAATCAGGCTTGAATTGTTGTCTCACAACTGGATGTGTATTATTATTTCTTTCAATATCATGACTGTAGGTCTATTTCATAATTGATTGTGATTGCTATAACTCATCTTGTGTATGTTGTTTGGACAGATTAATCTAGTATTTACTGTTTTTGATTGGCTACTAAATCTTTTCTTGTACATGAATTCCACTTGAAGTCATTTCGTCTTCAATATGTACGTTCGAGTATGATGTTATTTTTTTTTTTGCTGGACTGAGACTAAAGAGCCATTAGTTGACCACAACCTTCTCTTTTTGTGCAAAAGAACCAAAACTTCCTGGTTCAATATTTATAGTAAGATATGAATGTTTAATCGTGCTTCACAAGGTGCAATAGAAGTTTAAATCTATGGTCAAAAAAGGGTCAGGCCAATGTACACTGAATATTAATTGCATACTATTGTAAAATAGATGTTGTTTTCTAACTGATTACGTTATCTCCGATTTATAGATTAAATTTGGTTTTTACAACATATTAATCGTATTGTTTCATGCTATAAGATCGGTTCAAATCCCAAGTATAAAATCTGTGGTCCTTTTGAATAATAATTACGTAAGATTATGCATTTAATTTAGGAAACAAACTTGCTTGAGAATGTCATATAATGGGGTTGAAAGATAGAAAAAAAAAAACGCTTACTAACCTGATCTCTGTGGATATGTTTTCTAATTGCACTAAAACCAGCAGCCAGTAATCCAGTAAATACACCAAAGCCAACAATTAACCAAAACATTTCCATGTTAGTTATAGTTCCTACAAGACCCTGGGTTGTCGTCAAAGTTTCATTACTCCCATAGACTAGGTTAAGACAACTTGTTGTATTGCGAATATAGCCACCGACTGTCATTGTCAATATTTCAGCAGTTAACTCGTGGATGCAACTATTTAAAGGTATGATAAATAAGTTGGAAAATAATTCTCGTCGATACAGACGCCACACTTAACTCCGATACATACAAATTGTTTGTTTTTAAAAATTTATTTTAATTTTTTTTGTTAGTTTTCATGTTTAATATTTCTCAGACTAATGCTACCGCGAACCACTTGAACATTAACATCCTGAATAAACTTAGACAATTAATGATAAAATTCTCCGTTGTATTGGATTTAATCATACCTTTGAATCACCTGTAGGCTTATTGATTGGCGTATGTTGTAACAGACTGAATGATTGGATGTGCATGTCAAAAGATGCACCAATATATAGTCGAAAGAAAGAACAAGTCTACTTAAGTTCACTTTTTCGAGAATAATGTTATGGTACAGTAATATTTTTCTATAGAAATAGTTGCAAAAAGTATCATGATTCTTAAAACAGATACTATTATTCCCAATTGAAATACATTATCAATATAATGCAGGATGTTTGCTGCATTTTGATAGAAATTTTAAGACTTATTTACTTGAATTTCCACAGAAATTAGATTGTATAGAAAGAATTGAAATCTTTTTAGAAATTACTTTTCGCAAGAATTCCAATTATATAGGGATTTGAATATTTGAGTATAATCTCGCATTGCTCACATACAATTGTCTTTTTCAATGGGCCTGATAAAAAGCTATAAATATTGAATTTCTTCTGAACGCATCACGGTATTTTCAATCACTCGCCTCCACCTAAAAAAAAAACAAAAAATTATAAATTACATTCCAAAAGCCCACCATGATTTTAAAAAGTGAAACTACTTTGTGTTTTTCCCCTATCAGCCTTATTTCAGAGATCGTTCTTTAATTTCTATAGAAAATACTAAGTTATATCGAAAATGGTCATCTTTCAACGTGTTCAATGTAGGTTTGATTTCTTTATCTTGACAGATTATTCATTGCTTAAATAAAACTGAATACTAAGTATATTTAAAAATTGTGACTTGCGGGATGTTTGTTGCTTATTCGAAGAGGCATTATATGTATAAAAAGTAATACGATAATAGTTACATAACTTTTCTGTAACCTCTTTATGCATAAATTGCTTCAGTTGTGGACTTTTTGTGTTTATGTAGAATAGCGAATGGAAACGGGGAATGTATCAAAGAGACAGCCCAAGGTCACAACGGGTCTTCAATTTAGCAAGAAAATCCCGACCCGGAGGAGGGCTTCAGCTGGCACCTAAACAATATAATATACTATTCAGCGAAATGGACACAACACTTAACTCCAAAACATACAAATGAACCAAAATTCAAAAAACACAAAAGACTAAAAAAGGCTAGAGGTTCCTGACTTGGGACAGAAGTCCGCGTCCGATGTTAGAATAGGTAAGAGAGGAAACTATGCAAAATTACAATGATAAACATAAATTAACAAAGAACTACTAGCAGTAACTGACATGCCTGCTCCAGACTTCAGTTAAACTGAAAGAATGATTATGTCTTCGTCATATGAAAATATGTGTATATTTGATCATATGATTACTGGTTATTTTCCCGTCCTGCTTCTTTTGTAGATTTTCAAATTAAGCATCCAGGAAACAGTAAGATCGTTGACCTCTGAGATTTATTAATGAAAAGACGGCTTTCAGACATCGTCTCGTATAGTTATGACGATTTGGCTAATAATTACTTACAAATTTCACTCACAAGTTGAAAATCGCAACCTAGTTGAAACCTACTACAATTTCAATATAATATCATTCTGAAAAAAAAATTGATAGTTATTTAACAATTCTAGATATATGCAGGAATGTGGTTGATTAATTTAAAATAGTATCGATTAAATTACAATTACTTTGCTAATTTAATGTAATCGATTACATTACAATTACACCTATATTCAAATGTAATCGATTACATTACATTACTTTTCTTATAAACTTTTCATCCTCGCGAAAAGTTATGATTTTTTATATCCTTAATTTATTTAAGAATTTAGATGACTGGGAGTGGTGTATCATGTGTAAAGTTTGATAGCATAGACAAGTGTCCTATTCCGTGTAGAAGATATAACATTGTTTTTATAAAAAATTTTAGCCAACTGCCAAATTAACAAAAAAACCTCAACAAATGATGAAAAATCAATTAAGTAGTTTTATTGTCTGTGGGGATATAAATGATACATCCATATGTTTTTACGGGTGTTAATCACTAAAAAATTTTTGACAAACAAATGTGGGCTTGGGTATTAACAATTGATTGTTCTAATTGCAAAATCAATAAAGTTATTAGTAGTTTATTTTCATTATGTATTAAATTTGGAAAATTGTTGAAAAATAAAATTTGGTTCTAAATTCCATTTTTGATTTAGTGGGCTCATTAACGTCGATCATCAAAGTCAAAATTGGAACTAAAAGTTCTGTGTTATTAGCCATTGCAGGTTGACGTACAGCCTTCAACGATGGGCAAAAACAATATTGTATACTGTGTTAGTGAACACTCGAGTTAACACATCAACAACCGACGTAACCATAACCTTTATTGGCTGTTATTTAAAAATTACACTTTTACAATTAAAAAATTTTACTTTTATACAATTTTGAATTTACATTGTATCATAGGTCAAATTTATTTGTTCAGTGTATGTTCAATGGTGTTACTATGTCCTTTGATTGAGTTAAGCTATTTCAGTTGATATTTTATAGTGTGTCTTTCTATGTTGTGATGTTACACTATTGTTTCAGAAAAAGGGTGAAGGTTTGGTACCACTAAAACTGTTTAAACCCGCTGCAATTGTTTGCACCTGTCCTAAGTCAGGAATCTTATGATCAGTAGTTGTCGTTTGTTGATGTGGTTCTAATTGTTTCTCGTTTCTCGTTTTTTACATAGATTAGACCGTTGGTTTTCCGTTTGAATGGTTTTACACTAGTAATTTGTGGGGCCCTTTGTAGCTTGCTGTTCGGTGTGAGCCAAGGCTCCGTGTTGAAGAACGTACTTTGACCTATAATGGTTTACTTTTATAAATTTTGACTTGGATAGAGAGTTGTCTCATTGGCACTCATACCACATCTTCTTATATCTATACACGTTACGTTATGAAATGAGTTTATATTTACAGTTGCAAACTTTTTTTCTGCTCATCAGTTATCTAAGATTTAATATTCATCATTTTAATTATATTTGAATGACCTAACATGGATAAACTAGTATCATAGCCTATACATCAAACCTTTAATGTAAACTTAATGTGTTCAATTTGTCTGGGAACGAAGAGGAGTAACGTAATGATTTCTTGAAAGCTTTGTCGTGTAATCAACATCCGGTTTGTAAACGTATTAAGCTAATGAATTCGAAATAACGATGAGATCGAAGTTCAAATAATTCACAAATTAGTCAATTTGATCTACGAAGATTACCCATGCCCTGATTTTAAGTTATTGAATTATTTGAAGATTCGTGATTTTCTAATATAATTATCAAACTATTATTATTACCGATTCAGAATTTTCAGGATATATTTTAACATGATCTTTTATTTTCAAATACTGTGGAATCAATATTATTCGTGGGATACCAATTTTCGTTGATTAAGGGGTAAAGGTAAACCATGAATTTGAATGTTCAACGAGGTGGAAAAGTTCTAAAGTCTTTTATGTATACTTTTGCAAAACCACGACATCAAATATCCAAGACTTATATGAAAATTAAATTTCATGATTCATAGGTTGGGCTTGAATAACTTTTAACGGAATAATAATTATAAGCATTTATTCTGTAAACTATACAATGCCAGAATGCAATATTTCTTCCGAAACAAATTAGAACTAAAAGGAGTTTGGCAAAATAATTGAATGTATCTTAACTTTCTTTTTTTTTCAAATATTTTGCTATTGTAGTTGATCGTCGTTTGAGTTAAATGGACATGTTTCGGCGAAGTGGACACGTTTGGATGGATGGAAACGTTTGAGAGTGCTACATGTTTATGCCTGCTATTTTTCTGAATAATTTCTTCAAGCGGTAATATTTAAAATAGGTGATGATTCACTGTTGTAATCTACAAAAGCACGAAACTCTGCAAGAAAATGATACGGACTTAACCAGGATTAGGACATACCAAATATCTTAAACTTGAAAATAAACTTTATAAATGCGTCCGAAGCGCTTTTCTTGATTTGCCTTTACCAGGAACGCCCAAAGCCAAATGTTTGAAAGTCATGGATGTATATAAGTACCAAAATATGTTATATCAAGAGCTTTATGACCAAAAGGGACCCTAAATTAATAGTCAAATCCATCTACGGTCAACTTTGCTTCAGGGAGTTGAAACCGTAGTTTCTTAATTATTGTTAAATTTATTAACTGGCAATTTAATTTGAACGTTAGTCATTTTAGCGCCAATTTTCTATGCCTCAAATAAGGGGGTAAATGTTAAATTCCGTTGAAATAGTGAGGCAGCTTTTAATTCAATTGATTTTCATGTATTGTAAATCTATAAACAATATTCTGCAGATGTTTATACGAAAATAGTCTATAAAATACAAGTACAAACATTTGTAGTTGTATCTTAAATATTTACAGCTTAACTCTTCTTCATTTGAACTGACAAATCTGCACAAAACAGCCTCAGTTTGAGATATTATCATCTTATATAATGCCCTTCCCAAAATAAATTTTGCTTTATTTTTATTAAACATCTTTTAAGGTAGTTCTTGGCTCATATCTAACTTTGCAACACTATATGTAAAATGGTGATTTTAGGTCATATATGTCATTTTTAATCAATAGTAATCTGAAACGGTCAATTTAATCGCAATATCATCTTAAAATCTGATCATAGAAACGCTAAATCTTGTAAAGAGGTTAATATTTTTGACAATGTCGTATTGTAGTTTCAGTATTGTCAAGGCAGTTTGCTTGCAGTCAATCCAGAACTGTTGAGTAGCTTTGCAGACAATTAAGTACTTTGAAGAATTGTACAGGTAAATAAATACTACTAAACAGAGGGTAAATAGACTTATCAGATCTTTATTGATTGACTGCGATGTATCTGAACAGTACTATATTTAGCGTAGTGAATTAGTTTGGCAATTTACTGCAACAATGAATATTATAGAATATTTATCAATCTTTGAGCCGAGTTCAGATCAAAATGACCATTTCATTTCAAAATCGTTTTACTAGTTGGCCTTAGAAGAATTTTGCTATTATGTTAGGTCCTTTTTATTATAAAGATCTTCCACTGTTTTGGTTCCTATACATCCTTGGCTTTCAAATATTTGGCTTTTAGCGTTCCTGATGAAGGTAAATCCAGAAATGCGCTTCGGACGCATGAAATTTATAACGTGTTGTTTTCATTTTTACAACACTGAGTCGATACCTCTGCTGGTGGACTATCAGTCCCCGGGAGTATCATCAGCTCAGTAGTCAGTACTTCGGTCCTAACATGATTTATAACAAACCTTTCTAAAATTGTCCTTTTATAAATTTTGAAATTATTAAGAAACTAAGGTTTCAAGTCCCTCAGTCAAAGTTGACCCAAGAAGGATTTGGCTATTATTTTAGGTCCTTTTTGTTTATATAGCTCTTCAACTGTTTTGGTTCTTATACATCCTTGGCTTTCAAATATTCGGCTTTGAGCGTTCCTGATGAAGGTAAATCCAGAAAAGCGCTTCGGACGCATAAAATTTATAACGTGTGGTTTTCCTTTTTAACTGGTGACTTATAAATGACGTGATAATGACAGCGCTATAGAAAGATCCAGATTGTATCACATTATTCCTTAAAATCAGTTAAATCAACAAAATGTTTAAGGGATTGAAGAATGTTACATTATTGCAATTTCATGCTCCAAATAAGAGCTCTCACATGTTTTATCATTACTCCTCCTTTACAGAAAATGACAATAACAAAAACATTTCATGTAATATTATACAATATAAATAAAGTGCTATTTACAATATATAAAATTTATTCGCCTTCTTAAAATCAAATAACAGGTTTTGTTAGGCACACATATTCACGTACCATATTTACATCTGAGAATAATATCACTAATTTTTGGTTGTCATCTAAAAACTAAATTTTCATTAAAAGTTTCAGCAACATGGTATAAATGCCATTTATATAAATATATATTACATAGATCTCATGCAAACACTTTAAAAATTGCAATTTGAAACTATCAGAACTGAGAATGATTTTTAAAGGGAAAACAACTCATCAGAGACACCAGTCTTATAATATAAGTTATGAGTCATTTGGTATCTTTGAAAAGCTTTTACCAAGTTCACACTTAACAGTTCGCTTTAAGGCTAAGTATTTGATTCATGTCGGTTACCACGGATGATCATTATTATTTTATCAATAATGTGTATTAATGTAGTACCCCCTATTGGATTGTTCAGAAATTAATATTGGCTAAATTGTAATATATAAGATAATACCTTCCAGCTACAGTAACAGATCAACAGATTTGAATGCTGTGTTCTTAATATCATTCACTTGGGAAGAAATTACAAAATAAACTATATTAACATAGGCGTAATAATAATTTTAAAGGACAAAAAACCGACCAAAAAGATACCAAAGGAACAATTGTTCGGACCATTAAAAAGAAGAAAATAGGAACAATGGCCATCCCAATCCCCCAATAAATCTAGAGTGATATCCCGTGGGCATATCTTGCACAATAGAAACTATATTTCACACAACAAATCAAGAATGTTACCGAATCAATAAAAATAAAAGGATCATTAGACTCTGAACAACTTCTTTATAATAATACTCCTTCTGGTTCCGGTAGCAGCATTTACCGTCAGTTGAGCATACTGATATATCACCTTGATGAAGTTTAAATATACGAGTAAAGGGTCTCGAATTCTTTTTAAAATATTGCAAAAGTTTTTAATTCACGTTAACAGTTATTTAAGCAATTAATTTAACAATAAGACAACCGGTAGGAACATTTACTACATTTCATAAATGTAATTCAAATACACATGTAAATTCATATATTATACTCTAATTCAAAATCAAAAATACAGGTTTACGGTATAATGGATGTTATTTTGTTATTCTTAACCAGTAGCACTAAAATGCTTTATTACAAAAATTAGCTTATACAATACAATTAATACAAATGTAAATAAAAAGGAAGTTCGCGTTTTACACAGAAAATGAAAACTTCGACAAAATTTATAATCTGCTGTCCCAATGACGTATTCCGTTAGAAATATCATGCACAATCAATTTGATGACTACTCTATTAGAAATATCATGCACATTCAAATTGATGACTACTCTATTAGAAATATCATGCACAATCAAATTGATGACTACTCTATTAGAAATATCATGCACAATCAAATTGATGACTACTCTATTAGAAATATCATGCACATTCAAATTGATGACTACTCTGTTAGAAATATCATGCACAATCAAATTGATGACTACTCTATTAGAAATATCATGCACAATCAAATTGATGACTACTCTATTAGAAATATCATGCACAATCAAATTGATGACTACTCTGTTTGCACAATCAAATTGATCACTACTCTGTTAGAAATATCATGCACAATCAAATTGATGACTACTCTATTAGAAATATCATGCACAATCAAATTGATGACTACTCTGTAAGAAATATCATGCACATTCAAATTGATGACTACTCCATTAGAAATATCATGCACACTCAAATTGATGACTACTCTATTAGAAATATCATGCACATTCAAATTGATGACTACTCCATTAGAAATATCATGCACATTCAAATTGATGACTACTCTGTTAGAAATATCATGCACATTCAAATTGATGACTACTCTGTTAGAAATATCATGCACATTCAAATTGATGACTACTCTATTAGAAATTAGAAATATCATGCACATGCAAATTGATGACTACTCTGTTAGAAATATCATGCACAATCAAATTGATGACTACTCTGTAAGAAATATCATGCACATTCAAATTGATGACTACTCCATTAGAAATATCATGCACACTCAAATTGATGACTACTCTGTTAGAAATATCATGCACATTCAAATTGATGACTACTCTGTAAGAAATATCATGCACATTCAAATTGATGACTACTCTGTTAGAAATATCATGCACATTCAAATTGATGACTACTCTATTAGAAATATCATGCACATTCAAATTGATGACTACTCTGTTAGAAATATCATGCACAATCAAATTGATGACTACTCTGTTAGAAATATCATGCACAATCAAATTGATGACTACTCTGTAAGAAATATCATGCACATTCAAATTGATGACTACTCTGTTAGAAATATCATGCACATTCAAATTGATGACTACTCTATTAGAAATATCATGCACAATCAAATTGATGACTACTCTATTAGAAATATCATGCACAATCAAATTGATGACTACTCTGTTAGAAATATCATGCACATTCAAATTGATGACTACTCTATTAGAAATATCATGCACATTCAAATTGATGACTACTCTGTTAGAAATATCAATAAGTTTTTAATTGTGAACTTCAAAATGTATCGTGTCATAAAAAGTAACGATATTTATTCAAAGGAAATATCATACATTTTAATTTGTAAAATTCGATTTTTTATCATTAATCTGTTATTAGAATTGTTTCAAAAGCACAACTAGTTGGAACTCTTAAATATATAATATTTAAACTTATAAGTATCGCACTCTGATGTCTTGTTTAAATTGAAGTTCAATAATTATATTTCTTTTCCCGGTTTGTCATTGAAATAGGGTATCTGATGTGTGGCGTAATTTCTTGAAAGAACACACTTCACTATAAGTGCCTAATATAAGGAAAGCAAGCGTGAAATTACTTTTTACTATTGACTATAAATATGTTAAAATCGATTTCTTTACATTACCAACAAACTTGAAGAGTGCCTGTTGTGAATTTGATTTTGAAAAAAATCTTCTGATTTCGCAAAAGTTATTCTATATTCCATTTGATAAAGTATTATAGAAACATCTATTCATTTATATACTTATTAGAATCTGACCGGCAAATACGAATTTGATTGATTGATTGATTGGTGATTAGTGTTTAACGCCACGTTCAATTGCATTGTTCTATCTCATGGCGGTCAGTTTTTATTGGTACAGCCGGAGTGCTCAGAAAGAACTACCAAACTGACAATCCTAGTCGATTTAGACTGGAGTCGAGTGCATCTACCACGTGCGGAATTAGAACTCACAACCTCAGTGTTCACAGGCTAGTGATACAGTAGTTCGGCTACTTAGACCACTCGCAACCGATGCGCTGATTTGAACTACACTATAAATATATACTTATAGATAAAACATACAAGGTTACTACGAAATCACAGTTATTGAGAGGGCGGCTGCCTTTTGAAGAAATGGCGTACATGTACGTCATACTTCTTGTTTCTTAGTGTTTAAATGAATTTTACTAGTGTATAAAACAGTAGCTAGATTTAAGCGAATTATGTTTGTGTGTATTGAATACCCTTGATATATTTTACCATGAAGATTTTCTATGAATAGTATTAAGATTTAAACGAATTATGCGTATGTGTATTGAAGACCCTTGATAGATTTTCAGCATTGAGATATTTTATAAATTGTATAAAAATTTAAACGAATTATGTTTGTGTGTATTGAAGACATTGAACGATTTTACCATGGAGATATTCTATGACAGTGAGGTATAACATTGAGACAGCAACAACATCATTAAAAAACTGTTATACTAACCTCTTGCTTAAATTCTTTCTAAAAATATCTAAACCATATCCGCAACTGAGGACCGTTTTTTTCTACGTGCAAAAGCTGTCCGTTTGAACCAGTACTTGTTTTCTTTCTTGGTTTCTTACTAAAGTACTATCAGACGTTTACCATGAGCAGCTTGGCTTGTTTCAGAGTGGGGCAGAAATCGCTTATCATTCTGGAGAACCTAATGCTGTCTTTAGTTTTAATCTGAGGAAAGTGCGGAAATATGATCAAATATAATAATTGGTATGTCTGTACATAATCTATAATTCCTTGTTCATTTTTTACTGCAAGAAAATACAAATAAATACAGACAAATATTTTGCAATGTGAGCCTTCCCCTTTTTAAAATCTGTTGAACCAAGTACAAACTCAGTAAAAGAACATTCTAACAATTTTAACCGAGATTCCTAAAACTGTTTTTGACACAAAAGCCAAAATCATTTGTCAGATTTCGTAGAATGTAGAAATCTGAATTAATATAACCCCAAAACATATCAATCCGTCATAAATGCATCAGTTATCCGCATTTTGCAATATCTACCCTGATAAACTGTTTCTGATTCTATTTTCAATTATTTCGGTAACAATCATAACCATCCATTCAATGATATACATATAAGTATATGAACTATAAATTACAGGTCGAACTACCGTCCACTTATAACGTATACTCTGTGTAGAATTAAAAAGGGTTTGCATCATTTTTGTTACTTATTCTTGTAACCAAGATTAAGCGATGAGTATCATTACTATAGCATGAATATGATGATCCTTTGGCCGGGTTAAAGGGGGTTCGAGTGGCTTAATCATTTAGTTTTCATTGGGCTCGAAAAAACATTTATTTTGTAGTGCATTTCTTTAGAACAATAAATGAAAATTAAAAGAATTGCACCTGCTCTTTTTTTTTTGCAGTGATATGTTTACAGTCTAATGTTCTACTTTTCGGACAATTATATCAAAATTTTAGAAAAGTCTACCAGCTCAAAATATGGACATTTTATGTTAGTTAGATAGCTCAAGACATACATGTACTAATTTTTGGAATTTTTCAACCCGACCAAATTACCCTGAAATTCATGACCCAATTTTTTTTTACATGTTTATTCATCCATCTACTTCCTATCTTTTACATAAAATAAAAAATAAAAAATAAATTTGGAAGGTGTATGAAAAGAATTGCAGGTTATACAATGTCCAACCTAGAGACTCTATATACTGTGTCACCAAACTGGATCCGTGTACTTTTGTACGTCGGTTTTTCGTTGTTTGCGCCATTTTATTGTCCGTCTTCATTCAACTCATAGTGATTTTTCATAGACTGGTTCTCTCCTTGGCAACATTCGAGTATCTGAGTCACCCTTGTGGTCAGAGCCAAACAGATAAAGGACAGGGAACCAGTTTATGAATTTTTATTATCATTTGGTATTGTTTCCATTTTGCGCATAAAGCTTTCAAATAGTTTGGTAAAGAGAAGGATTCTTGTAAAACTCATAACAACATTGTAAACAAAGTAGTCCATCCCAGATTCCTTTCCCTATTTCATCAGATGCGATTCATTATTGTTTTATTGTAATTAAAATCCTCTATCAAGACTGAGTTTGTTAGGATTAAGATTATATATGATTATTTTAAAGCTGAATTCCCAAGGTAGACATAATTCAGAGATACTTATTGAGTGCAGTGCTCGAATCTGAAACTTAATTAAGATCAACCAATTCAGTAATAAAATAGTTTACTGTGATCATCCGCAGAATTTGATGGTGCATTAAATTGCTAAAAATGATTTTCTTCACTTGATCGGAGATAAAAATGCATAATAACAAGGATAGATATCATGTCGTTATTTTGATTTAAATATTTTAAACTCTGACAACATGGAACAAAGAATGTTCATCAGCGGGATAAATTCGTTAAGAAAAGACAAACAGTTGGTATGCACTAGAAATATACAGCTACATAAATGATTATATCAGACGGGATGTGCGAAATACATTTTTTTTTTCATCTCACAAGTTTCATATATGTCAGTATATTGTGTGCACTCGATCATTTAGTAACTCATTATATGCAATTATTCAGTTCCCCTTTTTAATTTATTATACATTTAAGGTTTCATATCAGATGAAAATAATACAAGAATAAGCTTTTCCAAAATGCTTGTCTCCTTCCAAATGTTTCTATAATACATCAACCCAAAAAAGGAAATTTAAAACCTAAACAAATGTACCTGATATTTTCTTGCCCTAAGGTTTTAAACCCACTACAATGTATATGCAACGTTCTATTTTGAATGAATGAAAGTACAATGCCTAAAACAGTTTTCTTATATACGCAGCTTTGAGACGGCAAGCTTTAAAGAAAAGCTAATACTTTTCCAAGCATACACCATTTCGAAAAGCTATTATTTGTGTAATTACCCCCAATGCAATGTTATCCACATTGAAACAACAATGGGCGCCTTCTAACATAAATACGTCATTTAATAATGGATGCCGTAACGTTAAACAGTAGAATTGCACAAAAATCCAGTTCAAATATTTGGCTTCTTAAAATTAAGTCAGCCAACTTGAATTAAGATTATTCAAATACCAACGATTTCTTAAAATTGTTACGATTTTTACATAGCCAAGAATTAGAAATAGTTGAGTGTCAAAGCTTTAGTTACATCCACACGTCTATTTTTCTATATATTTTGAATACGTATAAAATCCACCGAACACCGGTGCAAAAAAACGAATAGTGAAAATTCGAAAAGTGACAAAAATTGTAAGGAATTATCCACCCTTCAAAAATATGATAGTACAACCAAATCAGTTTTATTACTGTGCAAATTAAAACCAGAAAGTATATTTTACAGCATTGAACATTTGAATGCGAGGACAACAGGGCAATGCATTTTATTGTGCCATTGGATGTACAAGATACTTTTCTATATTTTGACAAAACTTCCTCTATGTAGAATTTTGCAATGGTTCTTCAAAGAATGAGTTAGAGTTCGGGAACACTATATCCCCCGTCCTTTATAAAATTACGGAAGAATGTCTGACCTTTCGGTTATATGGACATATTCATTTCAAAATTGATTGAAAGTCAACTCTTAATCAAAAAATAAATTTTAAAGCCGAAAAGCAATGTTTGAACAAAACAGGCAAACATACATGCATTCAATAATATTCATGTTTATACTTTAACTAAATATCCTCGTCGTAGGAAGACAATTGCTGTCAATAAACAACGATAAATGTAAGCAAAGAGATGACATCAGCACGTCATTCAATACCAACGTCCAAGCTATTTTGCAATTCTTCTTAATGATAATATAATATTACAGGTAGTTAGCTCAATTAGGTTAACAAATAAGTGCGAGATTAAATATTTTCAAGTTCCATTTCAAATCACTTTAAACTTTTGTCCTGTTTAATTTATTGGTATCCCTGGATTACAGGGCATGACAGATAAAGACCAACGCCACAGCAAAATAGCAACTAAAGTTAATCACTAAAGACATCTTGAGGTCACGGTACGGCTTTTGCTAAGGGATAAGTCCGCAAAACGCATGCTTTAGACAAAATGAGAGTAAAATTCAGCAAAGACGACTTCAATAAATCGAAACTAAAAAAAAACAACACTGCTATTTTTCCTTATTTACTGAGTATTCAACCTATCTTCTTTTATCGCGTCCTGAATAGAGAAAGATAACATTAAAAGGCATCGTCTGTTTATGTAGTTCATACGTGTTTCTCGTTTCCCGTTTTTATATAGATTAGACCGTTGGTTTTCCCGTTTGAATGGTTTTACAATTGTTATTTTTGGGGCCCTTTATAGCTTGCTGTTCGGTGTAAGCCAATGCGCCGTGTTGAAGGCCGTACCTTGACCTATAATGGTTTACTTTTATAAATTGTTACCTGGATGGAAAGTTGTCTCATTGGCACTCATACCACATCTTCCTATATCTATATTTATAAAAGATTCACTTAATACAACGATATATGTATTATTAAATACTATAATTTACCAAAAATATATTTAGCAATGACAGTCTATATCAAATGTGTTGTTTTCTTTTAACAAAAAGAAAATTTTTCAATTTCTACAAGTGGAATCATACTTATATATTAAGACCCTGTATTGAAGACAAAATTGAACTTTCGAAATATTCGTAGTGACAGTACATCAAAAAGATTCAGAATTTTCTGACTGGGTTCTCGATAATCAAAATGACGCCCTTGTATATTATCCTTGATATTTCAAAATCGTTCCAAACAAAATAATACTGTTGGAATCATTGCCAGATCTTGGAGATCTCATTAGTGTATACAATAACCTGACACAACTTGGTAGACATTATACAGATGTACTACTTGTAGGTTCCCTTGGGAAATATAATTTAAATTGATAACTTAGTATAGCTCAGTTATATTGAAATACAAATTAAGAACATCGTGTATGGTAAATATCCAAGTTTGGCTTTTGTTTCAAATTTGAAACATCAATTAATTAATAATAGATGTATTGATTCTCAAACTAATAAGGTCAGATATTAAGGTGGAAACTGGTTTGTTAAACACTTTGATTATACTTCATAACTGCGAAGATTTCCCATGATAGATATAAAAAAAAAACAATATGATTTTGCACTTTATTTTAATGATATTGATTCAAATTAAAATCAACTCTTAAAGTTATGAAATACATGATACAAGTTTTCATAAATAATTATATTGACCAATAGTTGGTTTCCAAAAGTTTCAATTGATTGTCGGATCGAAAATTTCATCGGTGTTTATACCAAAAAGATGACATAAAACAACAAGTCGACGCATTCGGCCTTGCGGTCATAAAACTTTCGAGAACGATTTTTGTACTCAGAGTCAGAAATCAACCAATCATGATACTGGACTTTGTGTTTCGAGCACAAATTCTGAACATCGGTAAACTACTGTTGCTTACATTGATGATGTTTTTTTTTTTTATAGCCACTGGGTACATGACACTTCTGGTAGATGCTTAATGTTATGTCGACGTAACGTGTGACTAGCCTACCAAATAATAAGCCTGGTATCTTTTGGTGAGTATTGCATAAAATGTGTCAAATGATACATTATTTCTCTTGATTGCGTTTTTCGATACAACAAAAAAAATACATATGAATTTAATAATGGGAACCTTAAATAACCTTTCCTATAACTCTTTGAGGGTTTCCAGTTTGTTTGCAAGACAAAATTTCTGCCACTGTCCAATATATTTTAGCTTGAATTTTCGGTGGTAGATCGAATTTCCCAACCACCATGCCGTTCTACCCTCTTTGTAGAACCTATCAATTGCTTTTACATTTAAATTTTTCTCGTCCTTTATACATCTATTATTTGACAATGTTATTCAAACAGGCATATTACGTCATTTGGTCCCTGGTGCACAGTTGTTTCATTAGCTATTACATCACATCTTCTTTTTATTCAATTTCATTCTTGATTTGAACAAATTAAAAGCATCCGAAATTCGATAAGTTTGATTTTAAAGTTATGTCACTGTTTTTTTTTTTTTTATCTTTAAAGTTATGTCACTGTGATCGATGTTGTTGATATCATCCTTCCGTAGACATCGCGTTGTTACTGACATTTATGCTATCAACATTCATTTAAAAATTGACAAAAACTCGATAAATCGAACACTTCAACACACCTTCTCCACCAATCTGTACTCAAAATATGTCGAAAAGATAACTCCCTCCATCGGATATATCCATGCTGACAAATAATCCTTTGAAAAATATCTGCTAGTATTGCATATCCTTGAATACATTAAAGTGGATAATTATAGATTATCGTTGGTTATCTCAAGAGATTGATTTTCTTGCTTCAGCTGGACGGGGAAAGTAAGATAAGTAATTGAGTTGAGATGACCAATGATAATCTCTTTATCGCTATTTAGCCTATGAAGATGTTGTTAATTTCCTGGACAACAGCACATGTTCCCTTAATTTCTAGCAATAATTTTCATCACTCAACTCCATTTTCATATCACTGACGACACCGCTGAGAAAGGAAATTATCAGTCAACAAGATCAAAGGAAAATTTGTAAAATAGCGATAATAAGAGATAAACAATGGGATTATTTATTCCTTAACCGAGAAAATTTATTTGTAAAAAGTTATGACCCATTTGATCTAAGTGTGAACTGGATTCTTTGTTAAACTAAGGAGGTTATATGAGACTTCTCATATAACCTCCTTGGTTAAACATTGTAAATCTCCTCTGTGTCCTTATTGGTGCGGATTTTATCATCCAGGAAAATAAAGTAACTAAAACGGTGCTTTTGATCCAAGAAAAAAAAAAAAAAGAACAACAGCAAATACAAAAATCAGAAAAAATGCAATTAATTATTGTTAGCCTCCAAATTATAACCGACAATAGAAAAGAAGCTGGGCAATCTAAGGAGCCCAATTATCCATCACAGTTCTAAAATTGCATGTATTTACTTATATATTAGGCTTAGTTTAAAGACACATAGTGAATTCAAAGTCTACACTGCACACTTTAAATGAGAAGATTTATTATTTATGTGTTCGTACCTATTAAATGTAAACAAAAATTTATAGCTAGACACAATTGCTGATAATTGTAATATATACAGGTTCTTACATAATATCCCAAAACGCCAATGATAACTTCCAAAGTGTCTAGTATCTTTTGAGTTTGTATGTTAATTGTATCACCGGTTGATTTTTCTGTGATATTAGTATTACAATTCATTTTTGGCGTTTAAACTTATTTGTCATTTGTTTTCCAATAACTCCGGTAATGTTAAATCTCTCGTAACAAGGCTTGGTTTGTGGTGGTTTGAAATAGAAGGTTGTCATCGGCAAATAATTTGGTATGACGGAGTTGCTGTTCCTAGCATGTCATTGGATTGATTTAGGCCAGGAGCAGTAATGGTCCAAAGGTTGAAAATTGAGGTACACAAGAGAGTACTGGTATTTGCGTCGAGATAGCTCCCTCAAGTATATATAGAACGCTCTGATTTCTATTCTGTGGGAAGGAGTTAATACCCCTTTTTGTTTTAGAGTATTATTCCAACTTGTGACGTAGGCGGTGATGTGGCACTTTTGCAAAATCTAAAATGATGATATCTACTTAACAGCGTCTGTTAAATTTTTCATGCAATGTCGTGTATGGTTACGATAAGTTGAGATTGTCTTATGCAAAATTCGTGTTATGCGTTAGTAAGAATTGCATTTATGTCCAATTGGTCCATTATGTTTCTCTGTACGATGTATTTTGAGACCTGACATGTGATGGAGGTAAGATATACATGTCTGTAATTGGAAGCTAAAAAATTTCCGTTTTTTTTTTTTAAAGCGGAACTACATGTGCATCTCTATTCTTGTGGAACTTCACCAGTGTTTAAATTAGTGATGTTTGGTATAGCTCTGTAAGATCTAAAATTATAGCAAGTTCGTCTGTTGCTGCTTTCAGTATAAATGATAGTATTGAATAAGGACCAGTTACTTTATGAGGTTTAAGGTTTTTTGATAGATTGTGGACTCCTTTAATATTTATTTTGATATCCTTCATGGAGGAATATGGACTTCCCCTTTATTTGAAAGTTATTAAGATAAACAGTATTCTGATAATTGTTGTATCTGTGCCTGGAATCTTGCCATAACAACATTTTCAGCCTTTTTCGAATACTCTACATATCATGATTTCAAGATCTTAGACAAATACTTGTATTTTACAACTATGTTCTTTTTCAGCCATGGTGGCCATGTTAGTTGATTGGCAAAGAACGACTAGGAACAGTCAGGCCAAGTTTGTTTGAAATTTCTTAAGTTATTGTCAAAGGGACAAAAGGGGGAAAATTTCATAACGACAACAAGAAATTATAATAATTCATATGGCAAAATGGGCCAGACGACCTACTAACAAATGAATTTTTGTTTGGGACGGGAATATTTCATCCCCAAAATTAATTCTACAAATCTCCTTTTTCTATTGGCTAGTCATGACAGATTATGCATCAAAGTAAACGAAATACAATGCATATTGTTCTTCATAATATTCAAAGATGAAATGTAATTGATAAGTGGCATGCAAAAAAATTACCAAAGTCACCACGCTTATAATTTTGTACCTCAGACGGGCGTTACGTTTCGTCTACAAAAGACCCATCAGTGACGCTTGAATAAAAAAAAGTTAAAAGGCAAAATCAAGGGCGAAGTTGAGCAATGAGGAACGAAAATTTCAAAAGTGCAGAATGATATATCATCGTTAACTGTTCAATTGAAAGTGTTACATTATGTAGTTTGATACGTTTTGTATGTAACTCCTTTTGATTTCATTTTTATTATTATAGAAGAAGGTGTACAAACGGCCCTATGTAACTTATCGCTGTTTGTCTGCCATTATTAATGGCCATCACACACGTCAAACGTTTCCGCACAATTTTCACGTCATTTGAGAAAATGTATGACGAAACCATGTAAAAATGATTGTTGTATGACGTCAATAGTTCAAGTGTGGCAAAATTTTGGTCAAGTGTCGCAGACTCCGAAATAGTGTTGCTCATGAATGTTTAAAATGTTATCAATTATATTTAAATGTGCTCGATTTTGTGAACTTTTTTGCAATGGAGAACCCTTTTGGGAGAGATAATCAAATAATTGCAGAGCTCAAAGTGCACTTATTCAAAATTATTATCGCTCTTAGTTTAATGCATATGACATTAAAGTAAGCTTTGGTTACTCTGGAAATATTGGAAGCTGTTCAAGGTATACATATTCGCACTAGGTGAATAATCTTGAAATAACGTTAATTCTAATGTACCAGGGGAGATAAGTCAAATTTAATGCAAAATAGTGCGAAAATTTTTTTTCCATAGTTTCATATGATCTGAATTTGTACTAATACGACTATAAAGGTAGGTGTTTAGAAAATCAAACAATTTTCAGTTTTGTCAGTAAACAGGTATGGATAGTATATTTATATTGCACATTGCCAGTAAACATACAAATCTTGGTTTCAACGTTAACAATCGAATACATATAGGGGACTGTGCAATATTTATCTGAGGGTGGGGCCGGTGTACGGCAAATATTTAAAAAAACTTTATGCCCCGCCAATATTTATTATAAAAATGTTCTTGCCCCGCTTCAATTAATGAAAAAGTCCTTGCCCGCTGAAAAAATAAAACACACATATGGAAACATGATATTTTTTAACTAAAATGCACAACATTCAATAATACATGTATATCAGAGATGATATTTAAACTCAAATGTATATATTTCAATATTGTAAAGATTTTATTTTTTGAAGAAAGTCAACTTAGGAGCGCTGTGATTGGATGTAAGGGTACAATATATTTTTTATTTATCTATGAATGACTGCAGTGTGTATATTTACAATATAAATTTTGAAACTTATTGAAATATTTTCTAGAGAATTATTCGAAAAGATTTCCAAAATTTCATAATTTGGTGTAAAATGACAGTGGGCATGGATAACATAAAGAAACTCCGTTGGCAGTTGGTCATGATACTATTTGGCTTCAATTTTAAAACAGAATAATAAAGTACTAACACCACACATAACTATTTTATCCAGGTTTTATTATAAAAAGTGGTAAATTTAGAATATGTTAGTATTGCCGCATATGGCAGAATAAATAGTACCGTTTTCCTATACTGAAGATAGCAAGGAAATCAAAATAAATCAGACTTCAGTTATGTTATACTTTTTGAAGCTTTTGATTAGTACATTTGATTTTATCACAAAGAATAGAAATTTTCACTGAGAACAATGCTGTGTTGAGAAAGTTCTGATTCATCATAATAAGTCAAACTGATGGGTACTGATATAAATCTTTATTCTAGGATTTCAATATTAACTCTATTGTATAAAATGCACCAAACTATAGTTCTTTTGTATTTGTTTTCACCTTTCACAATGATTAATTCAATTGGAAACACCAGAATTCAAGTCGCGACAAATATTTTTAACTGAGATATTTGCCTTCTTTGCTGTGTAATTCCTTAAATTTATCACTGGGGTATTTCTCTAGCCATAATCTATTAAAACGGGAAATGTTCTGGTTAAGTTTGTACTGTTTATGGAGTAAGGCAATATTTAGTCATACTAGAAGCATTTTCAGTGTTAAAATTGTCCATCTAAGAAAAAAAGAGGCCCACTTGAGGCTAAATTTAGATAGAATTTATATTCTCCTGTGTAAAGAATTGTTCACATTCTTGGCAATTCATGCAGCAAATATTTCAATAGTGCTTCATTTTGTAGTTTCTATCTTTTATTATATCAGGCATATATAATTTTCATTTTCTAATGTTTGCAAGGACTTTTGTTGAAATTAATACTCCCAAGGGACATAATTCAGCTTTTTCATAGATTAAGTTGTAATTCTTTTAATGTTTAAGAATTTAATTTTGTTATATTAAAGATTTATTTACAATACAATTGAAGTTATTTTATGTTTAAGCATTTATTTACCATATGTTATGTTATGTTTAATGTACAAAACATTGTTTATAGTTTTCAGATATTTTATTTATACAGACAATGCTTAATAATAATGTACTATAAGCAATTTAATATTTTTAAAGTGCCAAACATTTATTTTCTTATTTTAGCTTCAACATTCTTTATTTTTTTTTTTATACATTTGAGTTTAATGCTTTGATGCTCCTTTACTTTATAAATAAAATGTGAGTACAATATACATGGTTTTAAAAGTGTGCGCCCGCCAAATATTTGTTAAAAACTTTTCGCCCGCTCATTATTTGCATGAAAAAGTATGTGCCCCGTCCATGTTTGCACCGGCCCCACCCTCAGATAAATATTGCACAGTCCCTAGACAGGAGATGCGGAAAACAAATTTAATATACATTGATTAAAAAATGTTTTATAACCGCTTACCGAGTCCGTGTACCTCTGCATAGAGTATTAGATCCAAATTTGTAACAAGTCCGACTTCACTACTGGGATCATTTGATTATAGATTATAGACCTTTATTTAAAAATGATCAGCAGTATTCCTCTGACTGGACCCATGATCTATGAAATTTTCTTATCTGTATTAATTTGTAAATTCCTCAATAGTTGACAAAACCAAAAGGACCAAAAGTATAGCCAAACCCGGACAAGGAATTAGAGCTTTGCATGAAGGATATACTTTCCTTTATTTAAAATGATTTCAAATTTTATAACAGAAAACTTAAATAGAACAATATCCCTATTCTCATGCCAATATCGAAGGGCTAGCTACTGCGCTGGAGATATCCTCGGGGACTAACAGTCTACCAGCAGAGATATCTACACAGTGGAAGAAATGACATAAGCGGTATCAATCTTATTTCAACAGATGCGCGTTTCACCGATTGATGTCTCTTCAGTGATGCTCGAGGCCAACATTTTTGAAAGTCCAAAACGTAATTAAGACGTTGAAGAGTTGACAAAACCAAAAAGGACCAACAGTAAATCCAAATCAGGACAAAGAATCATAGTTGTGCATACATAGCACCTCCACTTAAAGACATACACCAGATTAGTTATTTGGTGGTACAATAAGTAAATAAAGGAACTATCATTTAGAAATCAAATCGTCTCATGTCTGTTGGAAAATTGTTTTGCTTCTAATAAAAAAATCTGTATTGAAGGACTTTATATGATATAAAAATAAAAGAGATGTGCCAAAGCATATCGACCAAACTACTTGTATTGAATTTTAACAAAATTGAAAACAACTTTTACCTGTTAAGTTAAACAGTAGGTTCAGTAAGATGTCAATTATAGATATTAAATTACACTGTGGCCTTTAAAATCTTTTATATATTTTCGTCTATTGTACGATCACTATTTGTCGATTTGTGTTTTTATATTCAAATACAACATAACAAGGTCGTCATTTACAATTAGTTTTAAGTCTATTTTCTTTACACTTTATTTTCCACCCGAGGCCATTCTACCTTGTTTCTCTGTTCGTCCGTTGATGTCTGTATAAAGTCTATGATTTTCCTTACCCACTGCAAGCTAGAACTTTTTTTACAGTTCATTTGCATGTAGTCAATGTATTGAATGGACACAAACAGGAATTTGATTTTCGATATTAAAAAAGTAACCGGTTGTTGAGATTTCGATTTTTGTTATTGTTGCAAATATGGCATGTGGTTTTTTTCATTATATATAATATAATTCTAATGATATGCATACATGTAAAATGGGTATTGGACTTTGAGTGTGTATGCAAAATTGGGAAAAAAATTATTGACGTCGAATTAATTACGTATTGTGAAGAAAATTGTATCACAATGTAATCAATTTAGTCATTACTGAATAACTGCTTAGAATATGATTCATTGTTTTCGTGTTCTCTCCCAGTACATGTATATTTAGTCATTACGGATACATGTATTACAAGAGTGGCCTTGCTGTTGACTGTTGTACATGTACAGTGTGTCATTACGGATAAATGTATAAGAGTGACTTTGATGTTGACTGTTATACATGTACATTGTGTCATTACGGATACATGTAATAAAAGAGTGGCCTTGTTGTTGACTGTTGTACATGTACAGTGTGTCATTACGGATACATGTTTTACAAGAGTGACCTTGATGTTGGCTGTTATATATATACAAAGTGTCATTACAGATACATGTATTACAAGAGTGACCTTGATGTTGGCTGTTGTACATGTACAATGTGTCATTACGGATACATGTATTGCAAGTTGACTGTTGTACTGTACATTGTACATTGTGTCATTACGGAAACATGTATTACAAAAGTGACCTTGATGTTGGCTGTCGTACATGTACAGTGTGTCATTACGGATACATGTATTACAAGAATGACCTTGTTGTTGACCTTTATGCATGTACAGTGTGTCATTACAGATACATGTATTACAAAAGTGGAATAGTTGTTGACTGTTGTACATGTACATTGTGTCATTACGGATACATGCATTACAAGAATGACCTTGATGTTGACTGTTGTAAATGTACAATGTGTCATTACAGATACATGTATTACCAGAGTGACCTTGATGTTGACTGTCGTACATGTACATTGTGTAATTACGGATATACGTATTACAAGAGTGACCTTGATGTTGACTGTTGTACATGTACATTGTGTAATTACGGATACATGTATTACCAGAGTGACCTTGATGTTGACTGTCGTACATGTACATTGTGTAATTACGAATACACTTATTACAAGATTGACCTTAATGTTGACTGTTGTACATATACAGTGTGTGATATGGATACTTGTATTACAAGAATGGCCTTGATGTCGACTGCTGTACATGAATATTGTGTCATTACGCACACACGCAATACAAGAGTGACCTTGATATTGATTGTTGTATATTATGTCGTAACGGATATATGTATGACACAAGTGACCTTGTTGTTGACTGTCGTACATGTACAGTGTGTCATTACGGGTACATGTATTACAAGAGTGATCTTGATGTTGACTGTTCACTTACATTGTGTCATTACGGGTACATGTATAACAATAGAGACCTTGATGTTGACTGTCGTACACGTATTACAAGAGTGACATTGATGTTGACTGTCGTACATTGTGTCATTACAGATACATGTATTACCAGAGTGACCTTGATGTTGACTGTCGTATATGTTCATTGTGTTATTACGAATACACGTATTACAAGAGTGACCTTGATGTTGACTGTTGTACATGTACATTGTGTAATTACGGATACAAGTATTACAAAAGTGACCTTGATGTTGTCTATCGTACACGTACATTGTGTCATTACGGATACGTGTATTACAAGAGTGACCTTGATGTTGACTGTTGTACATGTACGTTTACTTACATGTACTTGAACATTTCACTTGAGTTACTACTGTTGGTAAGATTTAAGATTTAGTCCTTAATCTGTCTGTCTCATTGGCATATCTATGATCTTTTATATTTTTGCATGCTCAAGAGCAAACTATTGTTTTACCAAATTAATATGACCTTCTCAATTGATCATAAAATCGTTTCTACCTTAAACAGCATCACAGAAAATTAGAATCATTGGTGTTTTATTCACATATTTTATTCACAATAGCGACGAGCACATTGGTTGATCGTTCCACTACCGGATGATTTCGCTTATTAGAACGGCAACCATAATAGTTGCACATATGAGGTTATATACACAGGTCTGAAAATGCATTATTTGAGGTTAGGCCAATATTTGTAGTCTACATGGGTTTGTAAAAGAATAGAACAAACTGATATAATCATAGAAGATCATAGACTGTTGGGTTTGTTGATAAGTCTTTAAAAGCGTTGGATATTGATATAAAACTAAACTGCTCTTAAACTGTGGTAGTGGGTAAGTTTGGTATGAGGTGAACAAATAGTTTCAAAAGAGAAAAATTTGAAACACATTACTAGACAAAGAGTATTTTATTAATTGCTGCTAATTTTAGAAAAGTCTGTGGTAATATTGTTCACTGCATTTAAAATTCTGATTTTGGACGATCTTTCAACCATTGGGCTATTTTTGGTAGAGATGTTACTTTTTTGTAACAAGCCTTTACATCCGGGTATTTATCCAATGCATCGGCCTTCATGGTGACAGCACCTTCTAGTACATCGTAAAGGTATAAATCTGCAACAGTTGTCTGAAAAATATATAGATTTATAAAACTAGCAACAAAACTTGTCAGATTGTGTACCCTTTTTACAATAATCCCTTTTTCGATGATATTAATATATATATTATACAACAAATGGATTCCACAAGATAAATAATTGTGTCAGTTTTTAGTTACATCTAACAGACACAAACTGTACGGTAGCATATCATTGGATACCGAACATCAAAGATAAAATAATATCTAAAACAATGAAAACCATTGCGTTTTAAATTTTCAAGTTAAACAATATTCAAATACTGTTTTGTAAACAGTGACACAATAATTAACCTAATGACGATTGTCACTTAGTGGTAGAAGTATACTTTTTCTATACGGTAGCATATCATCGGATACCGAATATCGCTTATTCTATTTGCTTTATTGGTCGAGCAGAAACTAACAAATGAAAGTCAACATTAATTTTTTGTCCAATTAGATCACCCGCTAACATACTATATCTCTTTTAAC
The DNA here is from genome assembly GCA_017311375.1 of Mytilus coruscus. NCBI lineage: Eukaryota > Metazoa > Mollusca > Bivalvia > Mytilida > Mytilidae > Mytilus > Mytilus coruscus. Next base: position 60,994,691 of record CM029607.1, on the reverse strand, counting down.
GAAACCTTCAGAGAACATTACAGTATTTACTGTTTTCATGGGGAGTAGTTGAGCATAGTCTAGTGTTGTCTAACTGGTACATAGCCTCCCTCAAAGAATTAAGCAACACACTGGTATGACCGATCTTTCTATCTGAACTCCAGACATTTCACATTGTCTTGTTTTTGTCATGTCTATAACCGATTCAACAAATGAAACTTCCAAAAGGACGATTTTTGTATTCTGTAATTATTTGCATTATTTTACTTTGTTACAACTTTCATCCAATCCTATTGATTATTTAGACAATAAAATATGTTTTAACTAAACTAAACTAAACTTAATATATGGGACGCTTGTTTACTGACGCTTGGGATTAAGTTTCTATTTCTATACACAAATACCCTAAGGATGATTTAAGTACTTGGTATAATTGATATACAATTAAGTGGGCTGTGCTAGATATGATAATTCCGTTTACTTACACTTTTACCAACAGAAAATCCACAGTCCTTGCATTTATTTGCTTCTAGCATTTTTTGCAAATTCTTTAACAGATTTGGTAGAGTTTCTTCATCCATTTTTTTCATGCCTTCTGCCTGCAATTAACATACATTGCATTAAAAAAATACCATATTTGCTCACTGACGACCTGTGTACTATAGATTTTCACTTCTGATCATAATGAATCATATCAACATAAATGACAACGATTTCATTCCAGTGTCGTGCTGCAATCATTTGATATATTGATTGATTGTTGGTGTTGAACGCCATTTTCAGCATTTTTAGCAATACATTGGCGGTCTGTTTTTATTGGTAAAGTAACGCGGAATGGCCGAGGAGAACCATTTGATATAATATGTCACGTGCCTATAATCTTAAACGATGATAATGTTGTTTTATATATGATGTCACAATACTATTATTGAATATAATGTCATGTGCCTCCATTTTAAAATGATAATGTAATATTTTATATACAGTGCAATAACGCGTTTAATCGATAAGTTTTCATTTTTACCATATTAATGTCATACCCCCTTATTCAAAGTAGATGTTTTGACAGTTTTTCGTATTTCGTTACGTTCCATCTACTTTGTCCTACATTGCATGTATTTACAATCTGATGAAAAGCAAATGTAAAGAATAATTAATTTATTACTATGTTGTCATTTAAAAAAATGAAATTAACCCGTTAACCGTATCAAGTGGTTGATAACCATAACCAAATGACAGACAATTTTGATATTCCATATATTGATAGAAATGATACCAAAATGCGGTACAAATGTATCATCTCTTTCAAAATATCGAATATCCCGATTGTTTGTCGACTACAAAACGGATATTTTGACCCTATCCATACTTTCATTTTTGCTCATTTTTTTTCACTATGCCATTTAAAAACATATATATATTCTCAGATCCGGACATCCTGGCATTTAAATTTTTCAGGGGTGATGCCAACAGGAATCCTCTAGATTTTTCATCTATTTGAAGGTGATTTCTGATTATTTATATTGCCAATTACCTTCTTTGCTTCGTCTTTCTCAAACATGACCTTATACAATTCGGATCTGTAATCAACCAAAGTGTCCATAATGGCATTGATCTTACCAAATTCTAAGTCAGTCTTTCCAAATAAATCTGCAAAGGATAACGAGAGTTATATTTCGAGTAATGGGGCATAATCAGATAATTATCCCAAACAAATTAAATATATTTTACTGTTACATGAATTGTTTAGGATGGGCAGATTTTTAAAGAAAATTCCGTTGAAAATGTTAAGCTCATCTTCAGAAAGAGATCTTTAACATTTAAATATATAATATTGACTGATTGGCTAAGTAAACGTTTCTGGTATCAGTGTCATTTATTTAAAACATATGTTAACTATGTTGGTTAAAAATCAAACGGACTGACAAATCAATAATATGAAATTAGAAGAACTGCATTGGAAAGGGCATAGTTTTTAATAAAAATTTTAATTTTTCTCTGAAGAAAAACCCACCAAAAAAACCCAGATTAAAACCCGTAGGAAATAACACAAAAAACAACAATACACACCAAATTTTTTTGCAAGAAATCTTGCTATTGCTAGACTCTGTCCTAAGACTTCTTTGCCAACTTCTAAATATGGTAGACTGCCCAGAGGTGTTGCTGAAAAATAAATATAATTTTATATTATACTGGAGAGAAATATCCCGGAAATCGGATCAGACTAACATCTTGGGTCTAAATCAATGCATACTTATTAAAATGATCGGATAAAAAATGTCTTCAGTCTATGGCAGACACATTTCATTGTATACTAATATGTGCATTTAAAGAAAAACCTTCAAAATCGATTGGAATATGTAATGACCCGTTTTTCAATAAATCGAAATTATGTTTACTTATTCTTTTTCTGACCAAACCCAATTTAAATGAATTTATTAAGTACAAATGTAAACAACATTTTTGTGTGTCGATGGCTGGATTGTGTTATGACAATTAAGATATTTAGGTTAAACAAGTGAAGTTAAATACAGATAAAATCTGACGAATGGAAGAAATATACAGAATTTTTGAAAAAGGGGAAAGAGGGGGATAATACCAGGGGGGAAAATCGGGCGATTTCATGCTTAAAAATTATACCGGTATATCTTCCATTTAAGGGGGGCATATGCCGTCTGCGCCCCTCTGAATCCGCCACGGCTTATGCTATACGTACTAAATAAGTTCCAGATTAGGACAAAAACAAGCGGAGGATACCAATTAGTAGACATTTAAAACTCAGAAGTCGAAGGGAAACTGCCAACGCAACACGAAGTGTCTGTATTCTAAATAAACATATCTGCATCTTGCTTCCATACAAAAGTTAAAAAATAGAAGAAAAGAAGTCATATAAAACTGTCGAAAAACCAAGATATTGTTCATAACATTACATCCGATAGAACAAAATAAAAAAGAGGCGGAAGATATCACATTTGAACTCATAAGTCGAACACAAACTGGCAATTCCATAACAAACAAAAAAAACAAAACAAAACAAAACAAAAAAAAAAAAAAAAAAAAAAAACGAAAAAAATGCCGAAAAGTTTACAAAACACTACTTAGAAAACTGAAACAATTAACGAATAAAAGTTTACTATCACATTCTGACTAAATAGACAAGTAGGTGAATGAAACAGTCAAAATTCTACAGTGTCCCAATTTAATGATACATTATGTAGGCAAATAACAATGTAGCTGTCAATTGTTCATTTATAGTTCGCTACTTTATTCACTTGTTTTACGGTAATAGCAATACATTTCTATAGAAGGAAACACACCACATTAAAGATTTAGAAATTCACATCAAATTGCACACCTGATATTTAATGTACTCACTTGGTTTAACTTTTGGCCAGTCTTCGAAGTTGATTCTTTTATCTTCATATTTCACCCCAGCAGCTGCAAACAAGAGTCTGCTTATTTCACCTCTTCCCTTTCCGGCGAAATAGACCAGTTTATAAGACTCCGACATGATGTAATTTACCCCGTTTTTCCAACTAGCCGCACTTTCAAATAATGTTTAAACTGTGAACCGTGGTCAACTCAAACCTGAGTATTTAAAGAAAAGTTATAGGTTTAAAATATAGGACAGTACGCTTCAATGCAGATTGAAATTGTACATTATTGACATTCACTTTAATTGAGGCAATATTTAGAACATATTTTAGAGCATTGTTTGTATAGAATTTGAGGTTAATCGTAAATCGTTTGAGCTGTAACAGTTGGATACACTTTTAAACAATATGTTTTAACTTTATATCTCTATACATATATTATATCTGAATATATAGTTACTATGGTTATTTCATTGGCTTTAATTTACAGAAGTTAAGGACCAACTTTTGTCATATCAAAAAAATTTCAACTTGGTTTCTACTTTATTAACCATGATACATATTCCAAGAGATATAACCAAAGATCAGTTTCATACACAAAAATGGCTTGCTTTCTGACGATATATACGTATTAGTCATCTGAAGTCTTTTATCTGAAGAGAAATATATGCCATTTTCCTCGGGGAGGGGGCAATTCAACCTTTTTGTGGTAGGGTGAGCAGCTGACAGATACAGATTGAGTACCTCACCCTTTTTATATATCTTGAATAACGCAAATACATATCGTATAATGTATTTTTTTACAATAAATCTACATAAAGCATCATGCTTACGCTATATAAAGGAAAGGTAAATAGATTTGACAAATATCTGATGCATTCACGAATGTAGTTTCAACCGCATCTGAAAAAGAAAAAAAATCGAAATCTAATTTGTTTCAGATATAGTTCATAATTCAATCAGCAACCGTGTCATATATTTTATCTTAATTTCTCGACCTTATCATATATCATGAAGCTTGAAAAAGTTACCTATTCCAGCGGCTTATCCCTACCACTCATTGCATAGTAAGTGCCTTTTAATTTGTGATTTTAGCTTATGCATATTTCCTTAGAATTATACCATAATTGTTTCCAAGGGAGATTGGGTTTATTTTAATTTATATTTGATTTATATTCAATTATGTTATAATTTAAATGATGCATAAAAAGCGATAACAGGAAACGTCCGAAAAAGTACCTCAAAATAAAACCATGATAAAAGACCATGTCAACCACTGAAACTAGAATTCTCCGAAATAAAAAAAAAAAAAAAATATTAACCAAAGTTACAAAAAGGAACACCCCGTGGTTCAGATAACCTGAAACAACATGTGGTCCAGATAACCTAAAGCAACACGTAGTCCAGATAGCCTAAAACAACACGTGGTCCAAATAACCTAAAGCAACACGTGGTCCAGATAACCTAAAACATCACGTGGTCCAGATTACCTGAAACAACACGTGGTCCAGATAACCTAAAACATCACGTGGTCCAGAAAACCTGAAACATCACGTGGTCTAGAACCTGAAACAACACGTGTTCTAGATAACCTGAAACAACACGTGGTCTAGATAACCTAAAGCAACACGTGGTCCAGAAAACCTAAAACAACACTGGGTCCAGATTACCTAAAACAACACGTGGTCCAGATAACCTGGAACAACACGTGGACTAGATAACCTGAAACAACACGTGGTCCAGATAACCTAGCTGATGTGATACTGGAAAAAAATAACTATTTCATACTTTAAACATACTGATTAGCAATTCAAAAAGTTTAACCTTGTGTCATTATTATAATCATGTCATTGTCAATCGTATCGGGAATTAGAATTGAACATTAAGTAATGGTTATATCTTTGAATTTCAGCACCTTAAACTTTTACAAGTGTAAAAATGTTTTAACCGGAAACCTTAGTGATTATTGCTATCTACCATATATACTATGTATATGATAATGAGTATAAAGAATTAGCATTAATTTAATATTGTGCCATGTTTGTATTCAGTATTTTCAGATGCAATAGGAATCAACACTTTAATACGTTAATATCTTATTTGATTTTTGATAATCTCATTGATATATACTAGCTTTGTTATACTCACTCCTGTAATTACTAATGGTGTATTGATAATAATGTTCAATTCAAGTACAGTTTTATATAAAATAAGGAGATCTGGTATGAGACAAGTATCAAGCAACTATCCAGCAGAGACCAAATGACGTATGTTAGTAACACTAAGTAACAGTACATGGCCTTCAACAATGAGCAAATACATACCACATAGCTATAAAAGACCCCGAAATGGCAAAATGTAACACAATACAAACGAAAAAACCAATGCCATGCCCTGATTTATGTACAAATCAACAAACGAAAAACAAATATGATATACAGCAACAAACACCAACCACTGAATTGCATGCTCATTACTTGGGTTAGGCGTATACATCATAATGTTACCAGTTTAAACATGATTGCGCTCCCCTAACCGTGAAGCTGATCTGGGACAGTCACTGTGATGAGTGGTGTAACAGCACAACCCATACCAATTACCAACATTCTTGATCTGGGACAGTCACTGTGATGAGTGGTGTAACAGCACAACCCATACCAATTACCAACATTCCTGATCTGGGACAGTCACTGTGATGAGTGGTGTAACAGCACAACCCATACCAATTACCAACATTCCTGATCTGGGACAGTCACTGTGGTGAGTGGTGTAACAGCACAACCCATACCAATTACCAACATTCCTGATCTGGGACAGTCACTGTGGTGAGTGGTGTAACAGCACAACCCATACCAATTACCAGCATTCTTGATCTGGGACAGTCACTGTGATGAGTGGTGTAACAGCACAACCCATACCAATTACCAACATTCCTGATCTGGGACAGTCACTGTGGTGAGTGGTGTAACAGCACAACCCATACCAATTACCAACATTCCTGATCTGGGACAGTGACTGTGGTGAATGGTGTAACAGCACAACCCATACCAATTACCAACATTCCTGATCTGGGACAGTCACTGTGGTGAGTGACGTAACAGCACAACCCATACCAATTACCAACATTCCTGATCTGGGACAGTCACTGTGGTGAGTGACGTAACAGCACAACCCATACCAATTACCAACATTCCTCATATGAATGAAATTTCCTTTCTTACGCATACATTCCTTAGAATTATATAATAATTGATTCTATGGATATTGTTTTTTTTTTCATTAATATTTTTACAGTTCAAGATAAATTTTCAATATCACTTGATCTATATTTTACAAAACATGTGAAAATATGAAGATCTGGATGGGGTTTATAGAAAATCGATATAATGGACCAATTCTACAGAATTAGAATTATAGAAACATAGGTCAAAAAATAAAGAATAATAGGTATTAAAATATAAAGAACATAGAATAATGTGCAAAGATTAAAAGAATAGAAAAATACGGCTTAAAAAGTAAAGAATACAGAATTGAGGGACCCCATTTCTTGACCTTCATTTATATATCATGTAATTTGCAAGTGTGAATATACGGTACGAACTATATTTAAACCATCCTATATATTGACTCGATCGATTAACAAATATAGCGTTTATATTGTGTATGTTGAATAGGAAAGACGATCGATTTAAATAAAAACTCAATAGTACAACATAAAACTACTTCTTTTTATCTCCCACGCCTAATGGTTTTAGGCATTGCTAAATTTGGAACGAAAACTAAAAATTTTACTAGAAAAAATAATACGGGTTATGTTCTTCTCGTAGAATTTATGATGGTTTGATACTAAACCCCTAACGGGTGGGATTGTGCTTGATTTTCATATGATGAAGACATAATCTTTCAATCAGTTTAATTGAGGTCTGGAGCTGGCATGTCAGTTACTGCTAGTAGTCCCTTGTTAATTAAAGTTGAACGTTGTCATTTTGCTTAGTTTCTTCTGTTAACAATTCTTACATCGGCCTCGGACTTCTTTTAAACTGAGTTTTACTGCGCGTATTTGTTTATTTCACTTTGGCTAGAGGTATAGGGGGAGGGTTGAGATCTCACAAAACTTGTTTAACCCCGCCGCATTTTTGCGTCTGTCAAAATCAGGAACCTCTAGCCTTTGTAAGTCGCGTGTGTTTTTCTTTTTAATTTCGGTTCATTTATATGTTTCGGAGTTTAGTGTGGCGTCCATTTCGCTGAACTAGTATATATTATTGTTTAGGGGGCAAGCTGAAGCCCGCCGCCGTATGCGAGATTTTACTGCTGTGTTGCAGACCCAATGAATGGCCTTGGGTTGTTTTCTTCTCTTTGGTCGGGTGTGTATTCTCTATGACATATTCCCCGTTTCCGTTCTCAATTCTATTGTTAGTAATGAGAATACAAATCTAGCATAAAGTTTCTATTACATTATATAATTATTATTATATTATTTGAAAAAAAATGAAACATACACAACCATCCACGATAGTAAAAAGTACCTATTGATATACATGTATAAGTCTATATACAAAAAGTCAAAAATATTAACTAAGCTAATATTTTAATACGCCAGACGCGTTATATTTACTTAAACAAATATCAAAACAGATAGAAGGCCAATCAATTACAGAATTAAAAGGCATTGAAAAACCGAAACATTCAAAAAGTATAATACACACTCTGTTTTTACCTACAGGTGATCAATAAAAACTAGAAATAAATGTCGTCAAAAAATCTTACTTTTATGTTCGATAATCTCCCTTTGGTCAGTGTTTTGTATCATTGGGCTTTTTTTGTTTGTTTGTTTGATTATTTTAACTTAAATAATTGTTGGATTTATAATATTGTAAAATGAACAATAAGTTTATCTTATACCGCATCTTGTTAACGAGCCGCCTCCATTCCAGGCGGTCATAGGTTGATCCCCTGGCCAGATCAACCAAACCCTTGAAAATTAGGACAGAATACACTTAAAAATTGTATTTATATATTCATAATATACGTTTGCTATCATTTATACGAAACTCTGATATAACAGTGTCCTAAAAAATATAACTGAAGTTTAAGAAATCATTTACTTTACTGAAATCGGAAATTAATAAATTTGGGAACTGAAAAGGCACGAAAAATCAATAGTATTTTCCCGTACCGCCCCACCCCTTTTCCCCTCACGCAAAGTATAATATCCTATGGTTATATAAAAACAAAATAATTTTAATTGTAAATCATTAAAGGGAGTTGATACAGTTTCACATTGAATTGCCATTTTTGTGATTATGATATACGTTGGAGATCGAGATAAATTCTTTGAAATATCATTTAAATTTTCTGACAACGTTAAGATTTTTTAAAAGTGTTATAATTTGCAATAAAAGAGTCTTATTGATTTGATTTAAAAGCTCTGATAATGGAAAAATTAAGTAACAGGTCAGCACTTTTTTTTCATTTCAAAACTTGATTGAGTTTTCGTTTTACATGCCATACAAAAGATGGCGACATTTATTGAGAATTTTACAAGCTTCATTTATTGTCATTGTTCTTATGTTTTATATGAGATGGCTTTCATTGTATATTTTGAAATTAATACATGCACAGTACATGCTACCGTACTGATTTTAGCTATAGAGAGAGACAAAAATTGTTCCTGAAATAGTGTTTTCTCTGTTTTGTTCTCTGCGGGCAAATCAACTCTTTCTTTCGGAAATGTTTAACTACGTTTCCCGCCAAATTGTAAATATAGTGGCAAAGGGTAACATTTCTGAAAATAAACAACGAATTTGCAATAAAGGAGCCTTCTCTTCTCATTTCAAAATGAAAAAAACAATACTTTTGTTATACATCCGAAGGACAATTTTGCGCAATGATTTTTTTTCCAGATTTTTAAAAAGTCCTTTCATTGGATTCCTTTATCAAGACGTCATCGTAAACACAACTAGAAATAAAACGGGAAATTGAATGTTTATTATCGCGTAAACATTTATTTCCCCGAAACTTTTTATTTCTATCGACGAATTCAAATGTAAAATATTGATAAAAGGAGATGTGGTGTTTACCAGAAAGAAACAGCAACCCAACGACACAAAAACTTCTACACATTCTTTCTCATGGTAAGAAGATTTCTTCTTTTTCATCTAAAGGTAAGATACAAAACAACTGAAATGGTATCTGTGTTAGCAGCGTTGTTACTGCAATGGATGATACTGCAAAATTTCCCACATCATGTTTATTTCCCTCAAAGTTTACCATTGGTGCCGATGAACTAACGTTCAAACCAAGTAAATAAGAAAGAGAAATTCGATATTTCCAAACAATCATCGAAAATACGTCGAAAATACACATTTAAAATTTTTCACACAGCTTATTCAAGAGGTCCGGGATAGTTGTTGTTTCAAAGTGGAGGTTGAACAAGTCGTATAACTTGACAATTGTCTATTCATCTGTCTAGTTTTCACATAGGCGAACTAAGTAAAGGAATTGATTTAATATATTTCAATTTAAATTATTATAACACGCTTATCTATTTTGACCGACACATCTAGTTTGAAATATTACTGTATGAATTCTTTCGAAATAGATGCACATTTGTATAGAAAGCACATACAATCCTCGAAAAACGTTCCTAAATTTGTCTTAAAATCACCAAACCCAATTACCAATGCATAGATTTTTCTTAAAATTTGAAAAGTTGCTGATACATAAATTTTCATTTAAAAAGTAAAATCACAAAAATACTGAACTCCAAGGAAAATTCAAAAAGGAAAGTCCCTAATCAAATGACAAAATCAAAAGCTCAAACACATCGAACGAATGGATAACATCTGTCATATTCCTGACTTGGTACAGGCATTTTCTTATGTAGAAAATGGTGGATTGAACCTAGTTTTAAAGCTAGCTAAACCTCTCACTTGTATGACAGTCGCATCAAATTCCATTATACTGACAACGATGTGTGAACACAAAACAAACAAAAACATATAGGGGTAAATAGTCTAATTCGGTAAGTCACATTCGTGAAAAGGGAACCGGATTGTAGTTACGACACAAGGAACATATCCGATATCATCTGTGAAACGGATATTCCATAACTGTCAACCAACTCGTGATGGCGTCCGTAAAATTTACAAAGTGATGATTTCAACTTCACCATTTGGAACTCTTGGTTTAAAAATGAAAATCCACAATTGGAAAGCTGAAATCATCTCTTTTGTCGTAAAGTTTTGTTTTCAACCGACCCTCATAGTCAATTTCTAGATATAAGTCATAATCAAATGGCAAAATCAAAAGCTCAAACACATCAAACGAATGGATAACAACTGTCATATTCCTGACTTGGTACAGGCATTTTCTTATGTAGAAAATGGTGGATTGAACCTGGTTTTATAGCTAGCTAAACCTCTCACTTGTATGACAGTCGCATCAAATTCCATTATATTGACAACAATGCGTGAACAAAACAAACAGACACAATAGGTAAAAATGTCAAAAATAGATTATGTTATACATGATCTAAAATAATCAAAGGGTCACCGACTTTGTTTTTTTTTGTATTAGCTAATCTGTTACCTACTTCAACATTGAGTAGTATTTTTCAACCTAAAACACTACTTTGAATGATTCATACGATAAAAACGAAGTCAGTAACTATAACTCGCCGTTTCAGAATCTAATGAATTCTGGAAAATAATTTCACAAGCGTACACCAAAACGTTGTGATTGGCTTACAACGTCCTAAACAAAGGGAATCTAACTAATGACGTGACATAATTTACGTCTATTTCTTCTAGAACTCAAAGATTCCCATCCAGCTTCAAAAAGTAGGGATTCTGTGACATATAAAAAAGGAGATGAAGTATGATTGCCAATGAGACAACTATCCCCAAAATTCAAATAAAGTGGATGTAAGCAATTATAGTACGGCCTTCAACAATGAGAAAAATCCATACTGTATAGTCGGGTATAAAAGGCCCTGACATGAAAAATATGAAACATTTCAATTGAGAAAATTAACAGCCTAATTTATAACAAAACAATTAACGAAAAACAAATATAACAGACATGAACCAACGACAACCACTGAACTACAGGCTCCTGACTTGGGACAGGCACATAAAGAATGTGAAGGGGTTAAACATGTTTGTGAGCGCCCAACCCTCCCCCTAACCTGGGACAGTGATGTAAAATGGCTGGATCCGCCCCTGAGCCTGGTATCTGTGATGAGTTTTTACTATTCCTATTTGTTGTCTATGTTATTTGTTTGGAAAGTAAGCCAAATTTTATGATTTTTACACTGATTTTGAGGTAAAGTCACATGTCGAACATTCCGACCTAGTAAAGAATCTTAGTCAAGACTAAGAATGACATTGTCTCTTTTTCTGTGTAATAAAACAATTTCTATCCCTGTGTGGTGTTTTTTTTTTAAATACTATGATTTAATCTAACTCGTTTACAAATTACAATGTATGCATTTACATGTATATTGAATATATTTATAACTATGATGAGTTTAAAATTCAATAAGTTATTGCTGGCAGTTCCAGTTTAAGAAAAAGAACAATTAATTTAAATGTTGATTACAAAATTTTATTTCTGTTGAGATTTCAGGGTTTTCCAAATATTTTTAGAATGCATGCAACTAGCAGTAGCATACCAGTAAGCAGAAATTGGCAATAAGTAACTTACTGTACATGTACATCAAAATGGTAAGATATACATTATCTACGTTATAGAAAATTAAACGCACGTATCTACGTGTACAAAATTATAAACTTAAATATGTGTAATGCTAAACTTTTTTTTTTTTTTTTGTTTTTATTTATCTTTTTTGTTAATTTACAGATTTATGCTTTAAACAATCAGACATGGTAGATATCCTTTTTTTTTTTATTCTTTAAAAGTTTTTATTTAAGTATATCAAATCATATTTTATAATTCCAATATTCATTAACTGCTTCTCTACTAAACACGCGGTATTTAGGAGTAAAAGCAAAATCGGGAACATGTGGATCGTAGTAAGAACAATGTGTCGGGAGTAGGTCGACATGTCTAGTAAAAGCAGGGTTCATATATTATCTTGTGAAAGTGTTCTCATCCTGATATCCAAGTAATATTTGTCACTGCCCGTTAATCAATCATCATCATCCAATATTCAAGAAATCTCCAAATACCGTGAAGTATGTATTCAGGTATTTTTATAACAAAGTAGATAGCAATACTTGATTTCAGCATCTGCAAGCATTTTATTATGCGATTTTGTTAATTTTGTTAATGATGATTTAACTTGTATCAGTGGGTATTTTTTAAACATCATACGGGTATCATATAGTAATATAACATGCATAATTTGACAAATCGTACCTCCCTACGACAAGGGAAATGAATGTATATTGTATATCAATATATTGAAAATAATTGTTTTATTTTTTTTTACAGGATTGTTATATAAAATTGGTTATAATTTCAGTCATTGTACTTTTCTTGATATGCACATCGCATACAGGTAAGTGTAAGTTAAGATTTGTCTATGAGATATATCCAATATTGGTAATTGTAACATGAATGGTAATTTTTCCTTTGATCTTCCAGTGAGTTAACTTCGGTTATTTTAAGAGGAGTGCGTTAACTGAATGATTTTTTTAGTAATTGCACTCTCCAGTCCCGTCGTGTGTCGCTTGTCATAGGAAAAGCAAAGAATGGGAGGAGCTTAGACCAGTGCTCTACCTTCCATCTCAAAAGTTGTTATTTCGCTGTCTAGCTCCGCCTCCTTGGCCTAGTAAACTATGAAATTAATGACCATCTTTGTACTTGAAATAAATGAATGCTCGAGGAGAGCTTCAAAGAATAACGTGGTCTACAAACGAAGAGGCGATATTGATAAATTTGTGGATACTTGTTTTTATCGTGACAATATAAATATTCCAAAAAAATTGTCACTGGAATTTTAGTCGTTTAATTTCCTCCACTTAATGAAAGAATAAAACAAAATGTTTTAGAAATGACTATAAATTTTCCTACTGTTATTTTGGTTAGATACCTGTTTTTATCGTGTCGAAATTAATGAAAAATATATGTCACTGGATGTTTAGTAACTTTCTTCATTCTATATTCTATCTCCGTGAATTGATCATGCTTCAAATATTTGTCCCTGGATCTTACACACATTCAACATGCAACCATTGCAATCAATTAACCGATCTTTTTCCAGTTCTTGGGAATATGGAAGAATAGTATTAATTAACTTCATAATTGGTATTATAAAATGTTTCCTTCTTATCACAACGATAAAACTCCTTTGAAACTACACGTCATCGAATAAAATTTTGCATCCCCCCCCTTTTCAAGAGTTTTTGGGGAGAACAAAATATTCTATAACACGTAAATGGCTATCTAGCCTGAATCCCACGGCAACAATTCCTTTAAATGTACCTGTGCCGTGTGTCATAGCCCATTAATGTTACAAATCATATATAGCCACGCCTTACTTATTAACATATTTAATCCACTCAAAGCTACGCTTTTCGTGAATTAAATACGTTAATTCGTAAAAGGCGTGCTATATATATAACATTAAAAATCTTTTCATGTATATCATTAATTTTGAGGTTGCAAACACTAAAAGTAAATGGAAAAGCACGCGTAAAATATTTTAGAAAAGACTATTACATTAACCATATTGAACAATTCATGCATTTGTTCCAAATATTTAAGAATAAAGGCAGTTTAATATGTGGTGAATAATTCATAACTTATATCATGCATCCAATCAATAACTGTAGCTACCTTAGATAGCTTCCTGTCGTAGCGAGCATTTCCAAATTATGTATCGTTTTATATTTCCTTGTTCGTGTTAGTGATCATACTGTTGGTATAGCTGTACAAAGCAGGTTTTTATTGTGTGTTTTAATTTTAATTTTATGACATATATAGATATAGGAAGATGTGGAATGAGTGCCAATGAGACAACTCTCAATCCAAGTAACAATTTATAAAAGTAAACCATTATAGGTCAAGGTACGGCCTTCAACACGGAACATTGGCTCGCACCGAACAGCAAGCTTTAAAGGGCCCCAAAAATTACTTGTGTAAAACCATTCAAACGGGAAAACCAACGGTCTAATCTATATAAAAACGAGAAACGAGAAACACGTATGAACTACATAAACAGACGACAACTACTGTACATCAGATTCCTGACTTAGGACAGGTGCAAACATTTGCAGCGGGATTAAACGTTTTAATGGTACCAAACCTTCTCCCTTTTTCTGAAACAATAGTATAACATCACAACATAGAAAGACACACTATAAAATATCAATTGGAAGACTTAACTCAATCAAAAAACGTTAATTAACACACAATGAACGAATAAATTTGATCTGTGATAGCTGAATGCAAATACATAGTTAATAAAAATTAGAAAATCATCACTTTTGAAAAAACCTGCGTCATATTATACACAGATATAGTCCAGATAGGCACAGGGATTTTGTTCGCACGAACATCAGTCATCTGGTTAATTCCACCACATTTTGAGCTAGAACCAAGTCCGACTGTCTTGACGGTGTGCCATTCGTTGTTGTTTGTCTTTGTTAGAATGTCTGATTCTTTGGGATGAGTCGGGTGTTGGCGTCTGATGCAGTATGCGGTATTTTTTTTTGCGATACCAATTATCCATTTTATGGTCTCATTAAAACAGTCTGAGAGTTCAAATGACTAGGATGTAAGCAAACATAGGTCACCATATGACTTTCAATAATGAGGGGAAAAAACCATGACGTATAGTCAGCTATAAAAAGCCCGACATGACAAAACGGTTAACACCTCAAACAAGAAAAAAAAAAAAAAAACACCGGCCTTAGCTATGACAAAACAATAAACGAAAATAAAAATCAGACAGACAGCAACCAACGACACTTTGATCACTTACTACATTCCCCAGACTTTGAACAGGCACACACATAATGCAGTGGGGTCAAAAATGTTTGCTTGCGCCTAACGATTCCCATGTTTTTTTTATGTAAAAACGTTATTTTTTTATGGTTCGGCACAGAATAAACACAGAAAGTAGTTTTTTTTTGGACCAAACAGTTTAGATGAAAAAATAGTTGCTGTGATTCTAGCATGTGGCCCGAGAACACAGTTATTTCGTAGTGCATTTCTTTTAGACAATAAAGTCAAATTAAAAAATCGCACCTGCTCTATCTCAAAAAGATTTTGACAGTGTAGTGTACTACTATTGGGACAAATAATATCAAAATTATAGAAAAGTCTACCAGCTCTAACTCAAAATATTGACAATTCTATGTTAATGGGGTCTAAAATTCAGTTTGACAGCTTCAGGCATACTAGTTTTTGACCTTTTTTAACTGGACCAAATCACTACTTTACATAAAGATTCAGCACCCAAATTTTTTTAACATGTATTTTCATCCCCTTACTTAATATTTCATGCATAAAATATAAAGAAATGAATTTGGAAAGTGTATGAAAAAAATTTGCAAGTTATACACTGTCCACACTAGGGACTATATTTCTAGACAACGAAAATCTAAGGACGATAACTGTGTCCTCGGACCATGTTTTTATTACAGAATTGTATTTTATTTAGGTAAACACAACATTATGAAACGAAATGTCGCACAGTTAGCTTATGAAATAGTACATTATTGTGGATGGGTACAGGGTTCTGAATTGATGGATTATGGATGTTATTGTGGAAAAGGCGGTCATGGAGAACCTATGGATAACTTAGATAGGTAAATGGTATACCCTTGTTTACACGCATGATTAAAAGAAATCAAATGAACAGTTGTTATTGCTTCCATTTTAAAATTTATTACATGGTTTCTGTTTTTTTCTTACATAGTAATTTTAAATATTAAGTACAAGAGCTATAAGGTACAAGTATACGCTAACGAGACACAAATACAAGGAACCCGCCAAAAAGTTAATCATGAGGTCAATATAAGGACTTTTACAAAGCACAAGTGTGTGCGGCATATCTCAAGACAAGCTTTTTGAGTTTATTATTTTCATATTTAGGAATAACTTTGACAGGAACCACAAAAGATATGCAATCAATCAAAACTTGAAATTTTTCAATTTCTGTTTAAGATGCACATAACATATTCGACAAAACTAAAACTTTATATTGAACTATGCTTTTTATTTCGGCAATGCATCCATGATGTTACCCTTATGTAAGACTATTTTTTTCACCGACAGTCTTTGTTTAAAAAGAAGCTTTTCTCTTAATTTTTTTTAGATGTTGTAAAGCCCATGATGACTGTTATAGTAAATTGGAGCAAAAACATTATTATGTTAATTGGTATAATTATCAGTTGAAGACGAAGACTATAGAATGCGATGGTGAGTTTGTCATTTGTAAAACGAAACAAAACGACAATAACAAATACATCTATATTATCAACAAAATCCAAACCACTGAAACAAGATTCATCAATTTACAACTCTGAGAACCGAGAAATGATTTGAAAGCATAAGAGTTCGAGAAATATAACCAAATAGAGATTTAGAGTAAACGTCAGTAGGGCAGCAACAATAAATACAATAGATATCTAGCGGTCACCATTAAAAAGCAAAACATCGACACAGCATGGCTAAATATGAGTCATGTAGACAAATTCTAACTGAACTCAATAGATACCAACGACGATCAAAAAAATGTTAGCCCCATTTTATAATGCTTAAATGACGAGCTCTCTTTGCTTTGTATAGAAAACAATGTTCTAATTCGAAAACAACTTTTGGTATACTCGCATATTACATGAACATTTAACTTGCCACTTAAACTGTATTATGAACGATGCTTGATATAAAAAAAAGGGTACTCCTGTAGATGTTGTCCGCTAGTCAATTCTATACTTTTTTTTAAATATGTCTATCTGTAGGTGTATACTTTTGAATTGTGAAGTGTTTGGTTTTCTAAAACATTTTCGATTTATCAAAATCGAAATGTCCTTTCCTTTAAACGTGTCTAATATGTCTCCACCAAACGCTAATGTGTTTTCTTTAAAATTGTCCAAGTGAAAATCGTAATAGTTCTTGGATATGGTTTATTAGAGATTCAAAACGGGTAATGTATTCTCTAAAAAAATCCGAGGGTAAAGCAATGTAACCCATCTTAAAGTCTCCAATAAAGCATGGATGTAATGTACTACTTTTTACCCTTTTGCCGCAACACAGACATAATATGTCAAACAAGAGGCTCCGAAAAGCCTGAATTGCTCACCGGGTAAACATATGCTATTAAATCTTTTATATTTATATTTCAATTTACCTTCATAGCAATCATTTATGCTTGCTTCTTTGTAAATCTTACAAAGAGGCATTGATGATCATTTTTACTGCTTAGGAACCGACAAGTCATCTTTTATGTGTGGGGGCATGTTTTTTTCTCGGGACAAATATTTTTGTTCTCGATTTATTTCAAAGTCATATTTATTTTTCTTATCTAAAATTCAATGAGAACAAACCCTTTTTCACTACCCTTCAGGAACAAACATCTTTTCTATTTACAATTGCTCTCTGTCTATTATGGTTTTGCAAAAAATGCAAAAAAAAGGTAAAAGTTATCTTTCAAGGGCAATAACTACTACGAGGGATCATATGACATGGCAATGTCGACTTATTTGTAGATCTTATTTTTCTATCATTTTGCTATTTAAAGTTTTCTCTATCTATTATAGTTTCTGCAAAAAATATAAAAATGTGTAAAATTCGTCTTTCAATTTCAATACGTTCTAAGAGCCGTCAATTGAAACTTCTCCATGCAACTGTCATTTGATGTCTTTAATTTCAGATGCTCATGAAACAGATGACAGAAAGTTGTGTGAGTGTGATAAGATTTTACTGGAATGTGTTTTACGGAGTGAATACCATAGTGAGCATCATAATAACTGTTCAGCTGACAATTCTCTATACAAAAAGTAAAAGGTTATATTATGGATGAAATTGTTTACATTAGTATTTGTATTTTATTATCATATAAGCTATATTTGAATTATGTTTATGATATGTAAATAGTAGTCGCTTGCCTTTGTTTTATGTTTTACTGCTAGTTTTGGTTTGACAAGACATATCAATGTTGAAGAAAGGACACATTATTCTTTGTAAAAAAACTCGGATTGTAACAAACATATATCTGAAATCTCACTCCATGTACATTAAGATAATGCTTAATTTTTAATTCCTGATATACTGTAGCGATATGTAGACGTGTTTTTCACTAGACTGTCGGCGTCGATATGATTTCCAGCCTCATCTTCCAAACACTTTCTTTATTCAAATGACCTTAAAGTTCCCCAAAAAATTACGAACTTTCCTTTATATTTGAAAAAAAACCCAGAATTATGACGAAAAGAACGATAGAACTAAATGTATCTCAGAACACACATGTGTAAACAGATATTTGTTCCACCTAACAGAAGTTCTCTTGGAATAAACAATTATTATAAGCAATGCCGGACCATAATATCTGTTCCTGTTGGAACAATTATTCTATACCCTTTATTCCGCTAGGAATAAATACTGTAATATTTTTGCCTGAGACAATAATATATTAGGATATTTTTCCACTTGGAACTCATATTCGGAAGGAACTTTTATTTCATGACAAATATGTACCCTACTCGACAATTACAATTTAAGCGTATCATTATTAATCAATTTTATCTATTAAAAATCTCTTATATATATAATAAGATTCGACTTTGTTTTGTGTTGAACTCCAATCAAACGGCATTTTTTGTACTTTTTTGTATTATATGTAGCACGTAAACATTTTGTATGCATGTATATATTTTAAATCAGAGTGTAATATACACGTTTTTACTGTGTTGTGCGTTTCAGGATTTGTTTACTAAGTCGTATGTTTTTGTTGTTGTTTGCTTGTTCTTGAATGTCTCGTCATGTAAGCTTATGTGATGCTTCAAATATTTATTTTATTATACACTTGATGATTTATGCTTTCCAATTGTCAACTTCCCATTTTGCAGCAGCAACATACCTTCTGTCCCATCGTATGGCGTTTACATATCCCGATTGACACACTACGCTCGTGCATGTTCGCATTATACAGATAATTTTTATCCAGTGTGTAACACAAAAACTGTTCCGACAACAGTATGAGAAATAAACTCATCATAGATAGCAGGATTAAAATTTTGTACGCCAGACGCACGTTTTGTCTACAAAAGATTCATCAGTGACGCTCGAATCAAAAAGGTTTAGAAGGTCAAATAAAGTACGAAGTTGGAGAGCATTGAGGACCCAAAATTCCGAAAGGTTTTGCCAAATATAGCTAAGGATATATATTCCTGGGATAGAAAATTCTTAGAATTTTGAAATATTCAAAGTTTTGTGAACAGTTAATTTATAATTATAATGATAATTATAGAAAGAACAACTGAAATCAACGCTGACATAAGTTTTCTGATCACCATGATGAATTTCCTGTCCTATACGATATTTCTATGTCTCAACTCAATAGTAACATGCTTTCGTGAATTTTCTGTTTCGATTGTATTTTAAATATTATTTCATTAGTTCACTAACTGGAGGTGAAACAAGGGGTAGTGTTGAGATTTCAAATAAAATTGTGTAACCCCGCAACATCACAATGTGATGGACTAAGTCATGAACCTTGCTAGTGGTTGTAATTTGGTTATATCCCAAGGTTATTTTGTGACATGTGATTTAGAACCTGACATATCTTGTAGACAGACACCTGTCTATTGTTGAAGACTACATGTTGACTTCCAGATGTCTCTTGTTATTGGTATCTTTCAAATTGGTTGGCTGTTTCGTTGACTTATATCCCACACCTCTTTCTAAGATATTCCTGAACTTAAAAAAGCACAAACATTTTTTCTTTGTAATAAATCGTTTATGGCATGTTTTAAGGCTGTGAAAATACTTTAAAAAGACCTAATTTTAGAATTTATTTTATTGAGTTCAATGAGTTTTGGACTTGGCATTCGATAAATGGTTATATTCGAATTGGATTGCAACTGTCGTAAAATTGGACATTTGGCGTGATGTAAACCTATTGCAACCCACCGCTCTCAGTTTTTTAAGTCAATAATATGACAATCAAAGTATAATGATGACCTTGTTCATTTGATTTAACTACTTGAAAATATGGATACCATATATATATATATATTTATTCATAATTAAACTTTTAAAAACCAAAAGAGCAAAGATCATTTCTTATACCCATTTAAAAATTATCAAATTTAATATGTTTTTAGCTCAATACCATGTTTTGTTTTCCTCTCTTGTCTAAGTAACACTTGTTATCTGCACCCGAAAAACGGTACATCAATCTCATCGTATATGCTATATGAGCGTTTCGTCTAACCACGACTCATCAGTGGCTTTGAAATAAAACAGTTGGAAAGCCAAATTAATAACGCAATCGTAGTGCATTGAAAACCAACCAATTGTGGCTGAGGCCATGTATGCTTAGAGGTAGAAAATCCTTCGAATGATGTTCAAGATTTAAAAAGAGTGAATTTACTGAACTGAATCAATTATACTTTATTACAACACATGAACTTGGCTTATTATACCCTCGGGCACGAAACGTCCACCTGAGTTACTTACATGTAACATATCATATAACGGAACTGAAGCGATGAAAGATAGTTTTATTAGGAGATAATCATACACATTTTTACTACTGAAATATACTTAACTTGTCGTGTGCTCTGTCATGACTCAGGACAAAATTTTATGAAATATCAGATAATCCTGAAGAGAGAATTAAGTTGAGCTGACAATATTTTCATATAATTTTCACGACCCTAATCTTAAGGCAGAACTCATTTGCGACAAGTACCTCCAATTATTTACACGAAATCAGCACATTACTTGAAAGGAGGCTTTATTATGATAAATTCTGATGAAATGTTACATTACAAAGTACATTTAGCAATCCAAGCTTTTCTGAAACTAAAATAATCGCAACCGATTTGGACGGTCAGAATCGGAAAGACACTTTCATCAATTAATTTTTACATATTATCATCATAAACTATTTAAATACATATGCATGCTATTGTTTGTTTATTGATTCTAACATATATAATGCATATGTGAATATTAAGGAATAGTAAATGGGCTGACACAGATTTTGGTAGAATTTTCCATAAAATTTGGCTCCTTGAAGTATAACTGAAAAATCGAAAAAATAATGCATTTATCTCTTTCTTTTTCTGTATTACTGATAAAATTCCTTCAAAATAGATTAACATTTGTATTAAAGCACAAAGAATCGGCGAGAATCGATTTAAAAAAAATCTGAGATATAAAATAGTCATACATTTTGTATGTCACCGACTTCGTTTTTGGTGTATTAAGCCTATAGTCGACTTTAAAAGGCCCAAAAATGAGAAATGTGAAACAACCCAAACGAGAAAACTAACGACATAATTTATATATATATATAAAAAAAACAATTTACGATAAATAAATATGACAGACATGAACCAAAAAAATCCACTAAACTATAGGCTTCTGACTCGCGACTGGCACATGTTTGTGAGCGCTCAATCCTCCCCTGTTTCCAATTAGCCGGTTATTGCATGTATTAAGGATTTGAAAACACTTTAAAAGACCTCAGATTTTAGAAATTCAACTTTGTTCCTTACACCCTATATTTAAATAATGTTAATATGGTTTTTTCGACGTTTTGTGGTATTTTTTTCAAAAAGAATACCACTTTGAATGATGTATACCGTAGAAACGAAGTCGGTGACCCTTTTATTATTTTACACCGTTAAAACCGAAATATCTGAATCAACAACATATTATTGTTTTTAGAACAATCTTACTGTTCAGGAGCAACATTTTGAAAAGAAGATACATACAATAAACAAAGTAAAACAATCAAGAATAATGTGAAAACTTTTACTTAAAATGTTTTTCTAAGTAGTTAAAATAACAAAGAAAAGAAAAAGAATTAAAATGATTGTGACATAGGAAACTATCATACATATAATATCCATGCCTTCCACTACGTCTTGCCAGGAAACATTATCACGGATTTCTTTTTCAGTTGATGTTGTTTTCATCTCAGTTGACTCTTTTGTAAATAGTCGATCTGTCAGGTCCGTCCATGTTTCGTTCGGGCCATTTTCTTTTTCTTCATATAAGGGTCTGATATCGGGTGGTGTAATGATTGACTTTGGTTTTGATTGAATGTTTGGCAAAGCTCGGGATGTGTCTTTGTCTCTCTGCAGTGGCTTAATTGCATTTTTACGTTTCCAAGGCAACCGTGTCCCTATGAATTTCCAAACTGCATTTATCTCCCTTGATTCATCTCTATGATGCAAAGCTGAAATTATGATTACGGATGTCACAATAAGTCCACTTACAAATATTATTACTACCATCATTATCAACAAGACACACATTGGATTAGACGATGACGGAATCGCGGCGGAGACGAGTGTCAAAATATAGCATAAGAGAGAAGTATCGTCATTGAAAGTCCAATTCGTTCACCTGATTCAACTGGTAGAAGATACACTAACGGATTCAACAGACCAAAAAGCAAAGTAGGACAGACAACCATCAATGTGAAATATAACGGTTCACGTTTTATTGTCAATTCTACTACAAAAACATTATATCCTATAGAAAAATCGGCTATGGTATTAGCCCGATACGATTCTAACTTCCAATTTGCATTAGGTGTGTAAAATGATAAGTCTAGCGGTTGTTGATAAGGAGAAGTTACGAGGATAATATCTTCGGTACCTAATCCCAATGTTCCGAACTGTAATACGCATGTCTGAGAGTCAAATGGAAATTTAGATATGTCAACGGTACATTTTGCATTTAAAACACCCCCTGGTCCCCATGTCACAGTTCCATTCCATAGCAATGTGGCCATAAATTCGTATTCCCCTTCAAAAGGTCTTAGTTCGTCGATGCTGTTAAGTAACATAATTGGTGGTGTCCAGATGTTCCCTTGTTTTATAGTCAAACGCCTTTTATTTCCATAATCACCAGGTTGCCAGGATATTCCTCCGTCTGTCCATTTCAGTTCTATAGCCGCAATTATACTGATAGTCTCCGATATTTCCTCAAACATTGCAATGTTGACGAGAAAAAAACGAGTTTCGATGGTTAATGGTTGTGACTGGTCAGTTGCTGGTACTACATCCTTATCATAACTGGACAGTATGTCATTGCGAAGCTTATAAACGTCCGATAAATTTTGTCCATGAATTAATCCAGTGATACACAATAAGACAACCAAGACAAGGAGTTTGGTTAAAAAGTTCATCGCACTTCTTGTCATATATTGTCGAACTGACAACTTCCCATAGAATACAATTATGTCTATGCAATGAACTATTAGTAGCTAGCGACTTGGATGTTTCACAAATCTTCTCAAAAGTGGGAAACATTGATCCAGATTAATGTGAAGAAGGAAGAAAAGTATTGTTTGTTAAATATTTGAACAGTTCTCTATTCATTGATATAAATTTAACGATTAATACGTGAAATATATTGTCCGGTATAGGACATTATTGACTGGCGAGTTTTACCACTGGTCTAATAATTTTTTTAAAGTAAATAATTAAAACTAGATGCTGAAACGTGTACATCCATTACCAATTTTGCTCTTGAAATCTACATGTTAATATTTGTGTTTAAATCTGAACGATCTAATTGCTTGCTACGGAAGCCCATTTAGGATCTCCAAAAATATAATTGAAATCGAAATCAGGAATTTAAAAAAATCTTAATCATGGATTAAAATCATAATCACGAATTTCATCATTCGCTATCACGGATTAAATTCAAGATAACGAATATATAGAATAATTTATAACAGATATTTGTAATTCGTCATATCGACTTGAATCAGTTATCACAGATTGTTTTAATTAGTTTTGTAATATAAATTGCATTTTTTCTTTTGATGTTGTAAAGAAATAGTCTGCTTAAAAGGTGTGTTAGTGGAAAACCATGGTTTATTATCTGCAACTTGATGTTTTATCATACATGGATAAATAAACCCAACTAGAATCTAAGAGGAAAGTGGGCGGAGCTTACCCATGGTATAAAATGTCCATTTGGATGTTATTCCATGACTGAAGAACCAACCCATTTTCTGAAAGATATCCACCTCTTAACTATTTAGGAAACTGAAAACAAGATTAAATGAGTAAAACAAATCCATTTATAATATTAATGATGTCTTTAGTGTTTGGAAATAATCCTTAAAATAATGTTTAAAATTTGCTGTCTATCAAGAATTAGGTTAAATATAATTTTAAGTGAGAACCATTCAAATCCTACAAAAATATTGAAAAATATATTGTATAGTGTTTTTTTTTTTTCAATTGATACATAAATGTAGTTTCTTAATTAATTGGATAAATGTTGTAGTAAACGGACTCGGTGGTAGAATATGTTTTTCTTGTGATATGATGGCCGAAAATGCTTCGTACAATGTTCCGAATCGATATGGAAATCATACGAGATAGATTTAATCAACCTGATGTTTATCAACATTGACCAAACTGTGCTTTTTAAAATTTATTAAACTGGTCTAAACCGGTATAAAGGAATACAGAAGTATAGAAATTCTTACAAACACTTTGATTTTTGATAAAAATAATGTTATTTGGAAAAACTGAAGTCTTTTAAAATTTGATGATTAGAAAAGCCCGTCACTTAATTTTCGCTCTGAAAGTAACTAAATAACGGAAGAAAAAGATCTAATACAGCAAAATAATTATGTAAAATATAGAAAAATGGAACGTTAATCTGCAGAGTATATTGAGAGAAAACAACTTGTCAAAATTGAAATCTTTATAAGTATACAATCATATGATCATTATATAATCATAAGGTATTCGTATACATACGTGGTCTTACGTATGTACCAATTTAGGCTGGAATCTGGAATATTGACTAGCATTTCAATATATGGTTTTAAGAGTCCTGACATACATAGTCAAAACTTGAGCGATTTATTAAGCAAAAATGATAGGTTTGCAATAACCGTTTCCATATTTTACATTCAGAAGTGTTAGAGTATACTGGTTTTGTCATTATAATATAGAGATTGAGGGCATTTTTACTTCATTTGATAACCAATACATGTAGCCAGTGTTGACATGAGAGATGAGCTCCTCATTTACATACAGACTATAACTACATACAGCTAATATACACAACTAGTTTCTTTTTGTCAATGACATGTAATTGTCTGTCCCTCATCGAGTTTGATTGTTTCATGCTTTTAACAGTAACAACAAATCTAATGAAAGATTGATTGCTTTTTGCCATTGGAAAATACTTAATGCATTTTCCGGACGAAAAACCAATTAACTGCACAATGAGCCGATAGGGGTGAAGGGCTGTAATTTCGACAGCACCTAGTATATGAGAGCATGATGGAAAGGAGACATAGAAAGAAATACATCCTCAAAAATAAAAAGGACACCCCATTTAAACAAGGTTGTTACTGCATGATGGAGAAGACAAAGGAATAACCATGATATTTCTATACCCCAGTAAAACCTTAGGGTTTCAAGAAAAATAAATTCTCGGCCTTATGTGTATGCTTTAACAATGAACTTCACTCTCCTTTGGATAAATCCTTGCATTTAACTCGTGATGTGAAGATAAGTCATGCTTCATTCAGTTTTTTTTCAAACTGTCTTTAATTAAACTTTTAGAATTAAGGAAAAGATACTACCAAAGATCACGACTTTCACAATCAAATCTAGAAAACTAGCAATAAAATAAAAGTAAATCTACTAAAGACGACCACAATACATGGAATAAAGTTACTTTTATCTAGTATTTACATTTCTTTGAATCTTGTAAATAAAGACCTTTAAAACCATTTTATATTTCGCTTTTCGCTGTTATTATATGAAACAAATTTATGAAAATATTTGAAAATTTGTCAAAAGTGATATTTAAGTATTACATAAATAGCTAAAGGAAAACATGCTTTCTAAATTGCCACTTAGCTATGGCGTAATAGACTATTCATGATAGGTTAGAGTAGAATATATAGACAAACAAGTTTTTAATAAAATCAAATATTTTTAATCTGCCATTCCCGTACTAATTAAACAGCACCTTTAAATCAAACAACTTCAGTAAGTATAAATAAATATATCATTTACAAAGATGTCATTTCATGCATGATCTGGAACATAATAAGGCAATATATGTCATAGTCATAACGGCTTTTACAAAATCTTTCGCTGAAATGGCCATTTTTAAAATTTTAGTTGTCGTTAAGATTCTAATTGTTGCTGTTCAAGGACAAACTTTAGCCAATGTGTACCAGCTGCATTCCGATGTATTTGCTAATTACAACAAGGAGGTGATACCAAATGCCAATCGATCTAACCCGATGGATATTCAAATAGGATTTTTCTTATTGACGATTACAGAATTCGAGGAAATTGACGAGACCATTGAGGTAAATGCTGGATTATTTGCCAGTTGGAACGATGGTGGAATATCATGGGATCCGACACAATATGGCGGGAAGTCCTCACTCTCTATATTACAAGGTAATATATGGACTCCGCCCTTGGTTTTAGTTAATAATGTGGAAGACCTGAAACCTATCGAAGGAGAATTCGAATTCATGGCCGCCATATTCTATAACGGTTTTACCGTTTGGGCACCGGGCGGAGTTATGAAGGCAAAGTGTACTACAGACATATCGAAATTTCCGTTTGATTCACAAACGTGCACATTACAGTTTGTTACATGGGGACTTACCCAGGCAGATATAACGTTATCTCTTGCTCCTACAAATTCGTTTGATCTGACTTTTTTTGTTCCAAATTCAAACTGGAAGTTGACTGGTAATCGGCCGTATACCTATAGTCTTGGTGGTTATAGTGGATATAATGTAGACATTACCATACAACGTGAACCTTTGTATTTTCTTTTGATGGTTGTTTGTCCAACTTTGCTGTTTAGTTTATTAAATCCCTTAGTGTTCCTTCTACCTGTTGAATCTGGTGAACGGATCAGCTTGGCCATGACAATTTTACTTTCTTATGCAATATTTTTGACACTCGTCTCCGCCGCGATTCCATCATCGTCTAATCCTATGTGCATCTTGTTGATAATGATGGTGGTAATAATAATTGTAAGTGGGATGATTGTCTTTTCTGTTATAATAATATCTGCTATTTATTGTCGAGATGAAAAACAGAAAATGAACAGGTTTTGGAAAGCCATTGCAACTAAATTTCCATGGAAACATGGAGATATAGATTCTCAGACGGCGGAGGAAACAGAAATAGAAGAAGCTACATGGAGAGATGTTTCTGAAAAATTAGGTCTTCACAGGAATAATCTTGTACAACCTTTGTATGAAGCAAAAGAATCGGGTAATACTCGGCAAGTTTCGGATAATACTCGACAAGTTTCGGATGGACATGTGGAAGAAAATAAAAAGTCTGAAAGCAATTTGTCAAGGAGTGATCACACCCGAAACAATACGTGCATTTCATGGAAAGACGTTGCGCATAGTTTAGATATGCTATCTTTAATATCATCATATGCATTAATTATCCTTATTCTCGTTATATTTTTCATTGTTGTAAGGTCGTAACACTTTTATTTAAAACACAAATGTATATTCCTAATACAATTCACACACTCAGACCTTTTTTTCAGCATGTTTAATACTTGAGAAGATAACATCAAATACTTTAGTCGTATTCAAATCAACTGGAGCTAATCCTGTCTAACAAGTAAATAAGAGGGGTGGTATATGACATATTGCCATTTGGTAATAAAACATTTTGATCTTATATACTTAGTCTAGTTCAATTTTTCGTTAAAAGTTGGTCTGCCAATGCAAATGTATAATCCAAATAAACTATATTATTCAGTTTTATAAAATTAAGAAGATGTAGTATGATTGCCAATGAGACAACTCTCCACCAGAGACAAAATGGCATATAAGTTAACAACTATAGGTCACTGAGCAAAACCCATACCGCATAGTAAGCTATAAATGTCCAGAAATGACAAATGTAAACGATTCAAACGAGAATATATATTTAGTTTTAACATGTTTGTTGCTTTGCTTATATTTCCATTTCTAAGAACTATGAAAATCAATGTTTACAAAATTCAACCATTTTTATACGCCCGTTTACGGGACGTATTAGGGTATACCGTTGTCTGTCTGTCTGTCCGTCCGTCCGTCCGTCCGTCTGTCGTCAACACTTCGGACTATAACTCAAAAAACGCTTTCACAAATTTTCTTGAAACTTTGGTGAATTGTTTATATGTATTGACGTAAGCTCCCTTTCGATTTTACGTTTCTGAGTTATGGGATTTTTTTCATAAAAGATGGGAGATTTTCCAGTTTTCGGAGCATAACCCAAAAAAACCTTTGAGCAATGTTCATGGAACTTTAGTGAGTTGTTCATATATATTGACATAAGTTCCCTTTCGATTTAAAAAAAAATTCTGATTTTACTTTTTGGAGTATTAGGACTTTATCCATAAAAAAGGGGGATATTTTTGATTGACTGTTTATATCTATTGATATAAGGTCCCTTTTGTTTTTTTTTTTTTAATTAATTTCTGATATGACATTTCAGAGATACGGAACTTTATTCGTTGAAAAATCGTCGAAAACTGTCAATTTTTCACACTTTGGACGATTATAGAATTTTATTCGTTTAAAAACGGAGGCCACAAACTTAGTTAAACTTGAGGTAGCCTTAATAGTGCGAAATTATTCATGTTTTGTGTCAATGGGTACCACTGTGCACGTCTTTGTTTTCGTTTTTTTTTTTGTGTTTTTTTTGGCGGGGGTCTATTTGAGCAGTGCTCACAGTATTTCTAGTTGATCATATAAATTCATTTAAAGCAATAGACGATCTAAAAGGACAACGAGCGTATCATGCGCTCATGGCGCAGCTCTTCATTAATATAAACCCCATATTATTATGACTTTACATTCGAACTATAGTTGTAATTACATTCTGAAAGTATCATTTTCTTTAATTATCATTTATTAAACACTACTTTTCATATATGGAATGGGGACCCAATTATTTCCCCATTACTTCAATGCAATTTTATCCAAATTGAGGGTCAGATTTTTATTCCTAAATAAGACTTCAAAATTTCAGTTACTTTCTCATACTAGTAGCCCCTTCATGGTTTCTGGGAAAATTCTTGGAGGGTCATGACCGGCATTTAAGAGAGCAATACTGTTTTGAGTATTAATAGGGTCATTTACTAACTTCCTGGTTAAAATCTAAATTAAAATTTGGACCATTTACTCAGATAATCATCCACCCTATACATTTCAGAATCACTTAAAATTTAGCAGAATTTGAAAGTTTAATGAATACCCTTTAGATATACTACAAATTTAAGCATCTTTACATAATTTTCATCTCGGTACAATATCCCATTTAAAAGATGGTAGATTTATTAAGGGACTTCATTCGTGGGTACCGGACTGGTATCCTGTAACTGGGATCCTATTCCATATACACACAATGATTGACAATCGTTATCTTGTTTGTTGATGGGGTTTTCGTTGGTACATACACAATGATTGACAATCGTTATCTTGTTTGTTGATGGGGTTTTCGTTGGTACATTTTTGGTCTGCCTTGTAAAGTACAATAAAAGTAAAAAGCAACACGATTTAACCAAAATATATAAAAATAAGGAGATGATGTGGTATGATTGTTAATGAAACAACTATCTACCATACTAAATGAATTAGAAGTAATTAAGAAACCTCTACTTTCAATTTGCTCTACTGTAATTATTAGTGAGATTTAAGCAGACATCATTTGGTTTTCGAAATATGGGACGACTGGAAAAATATAAGAAGTGTACTAATAAAAACTAAAAGGAGACGTTGTATGATTGCCAATGAGACATTTAAATACCAGAGATCAAAGTACGAGACTGTAAACAACTATAGGGGACTGTATGGGAATTTTCCATTAGCCGAATTTATGTTACGAGGATATGGCATCATTTGAAAAAAACATAAATGAATGGCGGTTTTTTCGTCTTTTGGTGTATCAAAATAATGTTTTAATCTTGGTGCATGTGCCTATAAGCACAATAATTGGGAAATGCGTTATGCGACCGATTGATGGTTATGGTGGATACATAAAAAAATGACAAATGCTTGCATTATGTTGATACATGTAACTGATATAAAGAAAAGCAATACACTGTGCAGAAATATTTATTTTAACTAGAAAACAAAAACATTGTTATTTATCTAGTAAAGTATAACAAGTCTGATTATATATATCATCGTCTGTATTACAAGTTAAATATTTGAATTGCTTATGGATTTGTTTGATTTAAAAATGAGAAATACAATAATTAACATTAATAAACAGTCTACTGTTACTATAGAAGTAATTTTTTCCGTATAATGTAATACATGATTTATAAAGTCTGTGTGTTCATATACGTAAATATAAAATTCCAGTCAATTCAAACATTAATCTGAGTCTCAAAAAGTAATTCCAGTCTACGATATGATTTTAGATTAACCAAACAATATTAATGTCAAAGTAATTTCAACCCTAAAAATCATTTGTACACACAGATTAGATTTTTAAGTCATCTCTCGAGAGACGAACTTATAACATTTTTTTTTTACATCTTTCATCGACCATGCGCCTAGCACGTATAAAAGGCAAATTTGATAACCACCACTCTAATCACAATCTTCAAAGAGAAAGTTTCACTGGAGTAGTGTTACCTTTGCTTGTCACGAAAGCTTATAATTTGCAAATGTCTTTTACATACACAGTGTTGGATGTGGTCAGGGGCTTCAATGATTTCAATGTATATATGTGTATATATTTAGTTATTCCAATTTTGTCTTGTAATTCACAGTACTCTTGCATGTTATACCGACCTTGCTGTATGTTAGATGTGTTGGTAAATTGTTGAGTATTTTTCTTGTACCGTTTGGGTTTTTTATTTGTTTTTATAATTTTTCCTTGCTATATGCATACGTGTCGTTATATTCTCATTAAAAAAATAGTTAGTTTTTAAGTGTTGGACATTAATTTTTTAAAAACAGTAAGGATCGAGATACACATGTACATGTACCAAAGTTGCAATGAAAATCACGATAAGACAATGAATGAGACTTCGTCAGATATAAAAATAAAAAAGACTGATTAACTGATTAATTGGTGTTTGATTAACGTCCAGTGGCAAATTATCCATGCCTATTCAAATTTCAAGGTATGAACAAATTAACAGTAATCCAATAGGCAGTAATTTCGAATGCGTCTAGGAAATGAGGTATGTCGGAGAGGAACTGAAATTTTGTATCGCATCGGGCCAACTTCAATCCCACCTAAGAATTGTTACAAGGGTTCGTTAATGTGCAGAGAGTGTCATCCTTCTTACAAAAGATGTCAGATGTTACGGTCATATTCTAATCGGACGTGGTTGGGTATCTTTAATACATCACACACAGCAATACGGACTATTTAGATTGGATTTGTAAGGCCCTACAAGAAAAATCTCGGGATGACCATTAATGTACTTCGATACCCATTCAACTATACAGGTGAATTAAATATTGATAATTACAAAAATCACAGTCAACCTTTGTAAGAGACAGGGTACTAGGGTTTTGTAGATTGGTTCCCTGTCCTTTATCTGTTTGGCTCTGAGATACCCGTATGTTGCAAGGAAAGGACCAGCCTATAGGGTTTTGAAACCTAGTTACTAACTGCTATGTGAATCAAGTTAGATTAAGGAGCCATCGGGTATACATCAATATGACAGCAACACAACAATACTAAAAAAAAAATCAAAACAATAAGACTGCTAATGGTCAACATCGGGCCTTCCACAAAAGGATAATTTATGATGCAACTGGAAAATAAGGATATATTGAATAGGGACAGAAATTAAGCCTTGTACATGTAACACACCACCTACGAACTAACTTATTTTCCAGTGATATTCCAAATGTCCTACCTTTCATCCCAGTCGATCCCTATTGCAGGACCTGCCTACTGGATACATTGTTACTATTCTCGTCCTGAACATGCATGTACAATTTGCATTAATCAATCCATCTTGTCTACCGAGATATTTCCCCTTATCACACGAAATTAATAAGTTAGAATGAGATACTGTGACAAGCTTTTCGTTCTGTTTGTATATTGAAACATTATCATGAAAATTTTACGAGCACAAAGAAGTAGTACTACAGTAATTACCCCCAAAAAAAAAAAAACAACAAAAACCCCCCAGAAATATCACATTCAAATAAATATATGTCGCTTTCTTTCAAATATATTCACATACATTTGTAAATCTAAAAATGGTATTTATACATCTGCAGACAAAACGTAAGTAAGTTCCTCACATATAAGTTATAACATATAAAACACATGTTTGTGACATTTAGTTTGTTATAGGAGAATACACAGAGTAATCTTCCAGGTTGAATTGCAAGCAATTAGCCAATATATAAGCTTGTTAAAACTTGTAAATTTATTTTTTTTCCGGGATGATCTTAATCCAATACCTTTACTTACGTTAATAGCAGAAATATGAGAAATACAGATAGAATTTAATAAAATCATGTAACAATAATGAAACAAGAGAAAATAATGAATCGTTGACGAGTGGAGTTGAAGAGGGCATTAAGAGTAGGCATAATATTAAATAGCAAAATAAATGTTTTATGTTCAATAGAATTAAAGTCGAAAATACAAATAACAAAAAAAAAAAAAAAAAAAAAATTGAAAACACAAATCAAAAACCGTCCAACTTCCCAGGAAACCGAAGATTGAGCAAACCCGACCAAATACCCAGAAGTGAACACAGATTTTTTTGTATGATAAGCAGTTCCTTCTTTACTGGTTGCACTCGACATTTTTGTCATTGAAAGCAAATTTAATCTCCGGCGATAAATTGCTTTACGTTTATAGATCTGCCAACGAAAGGAATGGACATATCGTGTTGCTCAGTCTTTAGGTTTTTCATTCTTTTTATATTCTATTGTTGTTTTAAGATAGAGTCAAAAGAAGGTTTGTTTAATTTAACTCTGAAATTACCTCAAACGAATTATATAAATGGAATTTTTGAAATTTTAAAACCAACGCCCTCAAAATTAAAATAACCCCAAAACAGTTATAAAACAATTTGAAAGCTCGTTTCCATGCGCATTGATACAATACATTATTCGTATTGTAAGCAGTCTCTAATTTAGCCATGGTTTGCAGACAATATTGACCCTATTTCCAAAGAACAACATGCTGTTTTCTCCCAATTTCCCCAAAGGATGTACATTGGTTATCTGCTTTTAATTTCCCGTAAAGTGTGGCAAATTTCTTTAAATATACTGTATGCGTTTGAATAGTTTCATTACTACTACTATTAACGCAACAGTAAATATACAATATATGTACATTGTCAGAAAATATATAATTTTGTTTGTACGACCAATAGAAACTGAACGAAAAGCGAGAGTCGCCGAGTGTTTCTCCTGTTTCGTAGCGAGTAAAAATACATTTTTGCATTTCCGACAATGTATATATATTGTTTTTATCCTGCAATATACACTTGAAGTATAAACAAAACAAAAAATTATTTGTGTACCTGTTATTTGTACAATAGTTGGCTGATTGCAGTATAAATTTTGTAACGTTTCGGCATACATCAATATACGGACCATATATCTTACATGGCTTCAAGTTCGTTTTGAGATAGAAAATGTAATTCTGTTTTGTTTTAGAGCCATGCCAGTATAACCCGGTCCATTAGAAAGTTAATAACTACTGTACAAAGTACTTTACGATATCTTGCAGCTTATGAGAAAAATTTATACTACATCAATGCAGATGGTACAGAAGAGGCAGCTTTGTAGATCTGTAAAAAAGTGCTTTAATTATTTCTTCTAATTCGTATAATGAAAGTTCCGAGCACGCCACGTTAGAGTTTAACTGTTAACTGATGATCAGGACTTTAAAGACACCTAAACAGTAACCTCTTTTTTTTTTTTTTTTTGGGGGTAGAGTTCGGTCGAACCCCTCTTGATACCATTAAAACTATTAAGGTTGAGATTCCGATTGCAGTTTAAACATAAAAGTCGGATCTTCATGACCCAAATAACCCCCTAAAAAAAACCAACCGAAAAATGCAATGGTCTTCCTTAAACAGAACATAAACAGAAATATACGCAATTTATTGATACATCAATAGATCCCCGTTGACATTACTTAGAAACTAGGATTCCAGCTCTCTGAGGCTAAAATGACCATATCCAAAATTGGCTATATTCATTTCAGGTCCCTTTTGGTCATACAAATCCTGACGTTACTACGTGTTTATACATCCTTGGCTTTTAAATGTTAACGCTTGAGCATTCCACCATTTTTCATCCTTTTTCAGAAATTATTACAACATTTGGAAAACTTGTATCGAACTGTAAACTCTAATTCAAGGGTTCTGTTAAGATTCTACGACCGAGTGAGATATATAACTGCATGATTTAGCCTCCAAGTAGGATGTTCCATTAAATTGAAAATCACCCTATCTTTTAACTTCTCTATAAATGCATGTTTTCTACAAACTGATACCGACTTTGTTCTCGATTTACTTTTTTTTTCTTCAAATTTCAGTTAATGACAGACACAACTTTTGCTTTTAATTTTGTGATCTTGGCTAATTTTAACACACATGAAATTGTGTCATTGAGAATAACAGGTATTGTAAAATGCAGACACTACAATAAACTACACTACTCTACCAAAATTAGAGTTGATCTCGGTTTAAGTGGGTTTCGTGGCGCTCATTCTTTTAAAAGTGTTCTGTTTAGACTTGCTTGTGGACTGTTGTTTGTCTATTCGTCGTTTTTCATGGTTTTATTTGTTTTCTTTGATTTTTGTTTGTATTGCCTCTTGCATGGTATCTTCGACACCCGTTTTTTAACTAAAACATAATTCTTGCATGTAAAAAAAACAAACTGTATTATAAATTAAAATGAAATAAATCGACATATCATATGAAACAATTTACACCGTTTAAAAATCTAACTTCATGCATATTAAATCTGTTCCTAGATTTAACGTAGCTCTAAACTTGTTCCGTAATTTTGTAAAAATAATAATATTTTGCTTTTTTATTTGTGTTCTTGAGTTTCTGGTGTGTTATATCTGACCCTATTTACAGAGCAGTAATTTTTACAGTGCTGTTGAGTTTTAATCATGTTACTATACATAAGTATGTAACACTAATTACGTTTGTTAAAGTGTTAAATTATTAATTCATCAAGATATCTTAAGTTGTCATGCCATGCGAAAACTGTTACTACATACCAGATGCTGTTGAAATCTCAAAATGAAAAATGTCACGGCGATGTATGAAGTGGACACAAAACAAATATACAGAATGCATATTTATTTATATAGCCTGAAACAATCTTTAATTTTATATAGTTTTGGAAAAGAAAAAAGTGCGTAGTCTCCGTTAATAATAATTCTTGTAAATGAACAGGTTTTATCTAAATCGCCTAATTGTCTTATATTATACCACAGACTTTTGTTTTTTCTCCAAAAGTAGACTGGAACACCTATATTTAAAGGTAAGAAATATTTGTACTATCTTAAAAAGTTCGTGCACATATTTTGCTCATATTTCGATAATTGTTTCTTACAAAATAAATAAATGTAAATAACAGCGAAAATATGTGTTTTTGTTTTGTTTAATTGATCACGCAATATAAAAAAAAAACGTATAAGGCGACATTTATTGATAATGACGATGTTTTACATCCAATAGCAAATCAAATGCATATTAAAATCGAGCACATGACTGTTAATGTTTCAACGTATATGAATATTGGTACTTTGTTCTAGAACTCGTAAGCAAGATTTTAAACGTGCTGGTTCTATTTAACAGTCCGCAGTAAGACATGCCACCCTATGATGATGAGGTGGTTCGAAATAACACGAAACAAAATGATTTTAACAATCGGATAAAATCACCTTATTTAATGATCTTAACCACAGCCAGACCAGAACCATAAGCATTTGTGTAAAAACATTTATAAAACAGATTATATAAAAATACTAACAGACAAACATTCTCGGTGGGTTACATATACACATATCTGAACTATATTGATACTTTTTTTTTTGGTTTAACACATTTAGTAATATATGTTCCAATAATTTTCAATATCTCTAGGTTTCTTGAATAAAAAGCCAATTAAATCTAGCACATGTGTTTAAGACCTCGAGTATTTTACAACTTTGATCATTTAACTCTTTTTTCAAAAGACTATAAAGCGAACATTCGAATTTTAAATGTTTACTTCAACTTTATCCGACATGCATATTTTTACAACCTTAATGATCTATCTATAAAATGTTTTGCATATATATCCGTCTCTATTTTTAGGGTGTGTACACGTATTCTGATATAACACAATGCTTGTCTATCTATAGATTCTCTTAATTCCAAATAATTTTCTTTATGAAAAATTAAAAAAAAAAAATTGAAAAATAAATTAAAATTTTTCCTTCATCTGATATGAGTTTATATCATAGTATGAAATCAAAATGACACAGGAGGATGCAGGAAGAGGCAGGGTAAACTCTCGTTGTAACATGAATGGTAATTTTCCTTTGATCTTCGAGTGAGTTAACTTCGGTTATTTTTAGAGGAGTGCGTTAACTGAATGATTTTTAGTTATTGCACTCTCCAGTCCCGCCGTGTGTCGCTTGTCATAGGAAAAGCAAAAATGGGAGGAGCTTAGACCAGTGCTCTAACTTCCATCTCAAAAGTTGTTATTTCACTGTCTAGCTCCGCCTCCTTGTCCTAGTAAACTATGAAATCAATGACCATAAAATGTCCTAATAAATGTAAAAAAATGCATACACAACAATATATCAAAACAAATCGAGAAAAAGGGGGAGGGGCTTACCCATACACTAGCCAAACTTGTAAACCTAACCCTAAATTAAAATGGTTCCCTATACATTGTACTTGAAACAAATGAATGCTCGAGGAGAGCTACAAAAGGAATAACGTGGTCTATAAACGAAGAGGCGATATTGATAAATTGGTGGATACTTGTTTTATCGTGCCAATATAAATATTCCAAAAAATTGTCACTGGAATTTTAGTCGTTTAATTTCCTCCACTTAATGAAAGAATAAAACGGAATGTAATAGAAATGACTATAAATTTTCCTACTGTTATTTTGGTTGGATACCTGTTTTATCGTGTCGAAATTAATGAAAAATATATGTCACTGGATGTTTAGTTATTTTCTTCATTCTATAAAGGCCTATCTCCGTGAATTGATCATGCTTCAAATTTTTGTCCCTGGATCTTACACGCATTCAACATGCAATCCATTGCAATCAATTAACCGATCTGGGAATGGAAGAACAGTACTAATTACCTTCATAGTTGGTAATATAAAAGTTTCCTTCTTATCACAACGATAAAACTCCTTTGAAACTACACGTCATTTTCGAGTTGAAGGGCAGATAAACATCGTATAAAATTTTGCATCCCCTTTTCAAGAGTTTTTGGGAGAAAGCATATTCTGTAACACGTAAATGGCTATCGAGCCTGAATCCCACGGCAACAATTCATTTAAATCATTAATGTACCTGTATCTGACACACAAATCCATCTGACATCTGCTGCATGTGTTAAATTTCTGGAAATCATATATAGTATCACGCCACTATTTGATCGACATATTGAAAAGTACAGTAAAGTTTAATTGGTCAACATTTAACCTTTGACGTGTGTCATAGCCCATTAATGTTACAAATCATATATAGCCACGCCTTACTCATTAACATATTTAATGCACTCAAAGCTACGCTTTCGTGAGTTAAATACGTTAATTCGTAAAAGGCGTGCTATATATATAACATGTCGCATAGTTAATTTCACAAGGTCATTTTGATACCATCTACGTACAGTTTCGAGTGTAATTAATTCAATTTAATTCATTTTAAAGGGCCCGTTTCCGATTATTAATAATACACTAATAAGTTTAAGATATATTACATTGAAAATAAATGAATACTGTCCTCCATACAAGAAGGTGTATACAAAAAATAAAAAGAATAGTAACTTTTTTGAAAATATAGAACATAAACTACGTATATCTTTAATCACTGGTATAAAAATTTCTTCTTATTTCAAAAAAGTGCTAACAAATTTTGACATATTAACATTTTCAGACTCACTGGACACCAACCAAATAAACCTTTGGTACTTTAAAATATAAGGAAAATTTGAACATTCAGCATATAAATGAATGAATGAATTTGTGTGTCAGTCTAGACGTTATCTGGTTAAATTATATCTGCTCGTTTTAATCGCATTTATAAATATTTAATATAATATTATGTAGTTATTTCCCTTCAATAACTTACAGATGATTAAAATATGCAAATATATATATATATCTTTATTTCCTCCAATAATGAAGAGCATTAGTTAGATCGATAGTTAGAGTAAGTTGGAATATAGGACAGTTTACTTACAAACAATATATCAAAATTAACCTTTGCAACAATATAAAACGTAAAGAATGTGTCAAAAAAGAGAAAATTAAATGAGAATTATGTATATAATTCAGGTTTATACAAAAGACAATTTGCCCCTTTCCGTTCCCCATTGCTTTATCTACTTTCAATTATTTTTAGCACGTGAGAACTATTTATAAATTCACATTGTTTACGTTGAAGGCATCGCCATTCTTTGTAAAAAGGTCCAGCTGTCTTATCGGCCTAATCAAAATATTCAACATCTGTTTTTGGGGTGATTTCGAGTTTTTACTCAAATCACAAATGTACGGGGTATTCAGTGGTCACTTACATCCTAACTTTAGCATAAGTCTTGCCAATATTTTCTGGCTAGAAAGCTCAGACAAAGGCTTATGCTAATTGTGTCGCAGATCGGCTCTCTCTGGCTTTCTACTATATCTTTGGCTAATTATCTGAATCACAGTTCAGATGCTTATCATTCACATGCTTTGGAACCAGGAGAGCGGATAGTGCATAACATAGTGTTTCTGAAGTAGCTTTAATATAAATTAGACACTGGGCACTAACCAGCCGATCTGACTAGTTTAAAGTTATGTTTGCAAGCAAACCGCAGTTTGCCTACAACTACACTATTTCTATTTGTTTTAAAAAAATTCGGATAATGTGACCATGCACGCTAAATTGCTGAGACAGCCGTACGCCAAAAATATTGTATATAATTGTATAATTGTATTAGTCAATATGTTTTGTAGTTTTGCAATAAAATTATATTCCTAGCTTGCCTTATGTATAAAACGTTTTTAAGCTTAAGAAAGTAGCAATGCCCACACAGTAGAATCTTATACACAAATTATTGTCCAATATCTAAACACCCGTATATTCATACATCTTCAAGTCGCATAGATCCAGTAAATGTTTGTGATACATGCCTTTTGAAACATAGTTCTTTCATCTTCGTCCAGATCGAAGTCGGTATGGCATGATAAGATACATGCTAAAAAGTCTTCATCAGTTAAACTATGAAGATAAGCACTGAGTTCGATTGGACCTATATCTATCAGATCACATCAAAACTTGTTCCTTTCTAACTGGACAGATTCACAAGAGAGTTCTGCCACGAAATAGAAGTTTCTTCATAATATAAGTTCCAATTGGAATAAATATTCTGTAATATTATTTCCACTGGAACAAATATTACAGTATTTGTTCCTTACGTAATAAAGGGTATAGAATATTTGTTCCAACAGGAACAGATATTATGACATTGTTTATAATTAAGATTCCAGGGGAACTTCTGTTAGGCGGAACAAATATACGTTGACAGTACGATGTGAAGAGTTATATCTTATATGGAAAGCATTTGTTGTCTTTTTTCAATTCTAGTTTTGAATCGATAATTTTATCAAACACTTTTCCGATACACGGTGCAAAACTTACTACTCGATATGAGTTTGGATCTCCTTTGCATTTATTTCCTCCTTTGAATAAAGGAACAATCAAACTTGATTTCCAAGATTTGGGAGAACAAAAGTTGTAACAAACTAAGTTGAATAGTTTTGTCATATGATTTATCAAACTGTTACCACCGTATTTCATATGTTCATTTTCAATGTTATCCAATCCAGACGCTTTGTTACTTTTCAGGCTCTTTAAAACTTTCCCTACTTCTTTAACTGTAATATTTACCTTAGCGTTGTCACAAAATATTCCTTTGAAATGTTTCTGAGCAACCTCGACTGTTTTGTTTATCTCCCGTTCCTTGTCACTAAATGGTTCTGATCCGGTATTTTGTTTGAAAATTAAAAGTCAAAGTGCTAGGCCCATCCATCTGAAATATCACCCTGAGTCCAACATTGTCTCCCATTTACAATTAGTTTTGATAACTAGCTCTTTTACTTTTTATTTTTGTTCAAAAATGACCAGAGACGTTCTTGATCTATATCAAAATCCTTTTCGAGTGAATCATATGTCTCTTGCATATGCCTTTGATATGCATTTCGTAATACTCGACAGAAATTTCTCTTGGCAGATTTGTACTTTAGAAATGTGATATGTTCACCCCTTGGTCTTTTTCAGAAATCCATAGTTGACGTTTTAAAGTCATATGTTGATGCAACGCATTTACAGGTTGAGTCCAGTATGGTTTTAAATATTTAACAAAAGTTTTGTGTGGTAAAGTTTCTGTTTCTGCTTTTTGTATTGCATCGACGATATTTGTATAATAACACTCTATATCACGATCAGAACACCCTTCGGTCGGTATTTCCACTTCCCACAGATACTGTGAAGTTGCAAAAGAAAAGTCTTCCAAACTGTTCTTTTCTCGTGCCTTTTTCCATGATACTTTACATGGTTTTATTATTGTTTCAGTGTCTTCATTTACTGTATTGTCTAATGTTAGCTTAGGTATGACTGGGTGATGATCCAAAACATTGAATGAATGATGGTCTAACACACGTGTTGAATCTACCAGACTGCTATTATCCTTTGATATCAAAATATGGTATATAGCTGTAGATAGACCATTTTCATACGACTGGAATGTAATGTATTTCTTTCCCCAAAGGATTGCAAATGTAGAGAAACGAGGTTCAATTCGTCCAAAAATTTCGCAAATGTATCAGATCGTTTATCTCTAACGGAACTAAAAGATCTTTCATATGAACTAAATTCGGACATACTATTATCATCGATGACTGTGTCTATATTCATAGAATTATCATAAACTATATCTTCTTTGCCTCTATATTGATGTTCAGTCGTCGTCTTTCCTTGTTCCATATCTGTGAGCTCTACCGTTTGAAATTTTGACAAAGATTTTGGGCTTACGAACGTAATGAGATCAATGTCATCGTCTTCAATTATTTTCTGTGAATTTGGATATTGCTTTGTTTTTGTTTTTGTCTTTTTCATGTGAACACTTCTGTGTTAATCGGAGATACTTCTGTTGTTTACTTTGACGTCCGTATTAACTGTATCTATTTCTTCAGTCAAGTCGTATATATCCTTTCTCACTAATTTGAAGTTAGCACGTAAAGCATCTACTCCGCTAAATTTTGAGTCTTCAAGCCTTGTTATTCTAGAATCTGCAGACTTTTCTGATGTTTTCATAGCATCAATATCTTCATTCACTGACTGAATCTTGGTTGAGTTATTTTCTGTTTCAGTTGTAAGAGAACTTATAACTGTATCGATTTCTGAAATATCCCCTTTGACCTCACTCAAAGTTTGCCTATTTTGCTTATTTTGCTGGTTTTCATCGTTAAGTGTTTTAATTTCACATTTAATTTCAGCCACGAATTCAATTAAAGAAGAGTCTGATTTGTCAATCAAGTTATGGAGTTTGTATATTTTATCTGCTTGTTTCTTTACGACATCTTTTAAAGTTTTATTTTCTTTAATCATATCTCGTATCTTTTATCAATATTATGGATGTCTTGTGCGTTTCACCTTTCAGCGTCATCATATCACGATCCAACCTTGCTAAGCCTTCTCTTAGGAATAAATTGCTGGAACTGTCTGTTCCTACATCTTGTCCACGATTAGATGATATACAGTTTTGTGACTGCCTTGGTCCTTGCGATTTTGACATATTAGTAGTTTCTAGCAATTCGTCATTACAGTTGTCATTTAATGCGACATACAAAATAAAGTAATCGTTGGCTAATTTTTGTAATAATGTGTCCCTTTTTTTGAACGTGCTCCATATCCATTCAAAGTTGCTGTCTTGTATAGAAAATTTTCCTGATCTCTTACTTCCGAAAAAACCGTATTCTTATTTCTTCAAGTTTATGTGTATCACTACTAAATGTTTGGATTAGTTTTAAAATGAACGTTTCTTTTGGACAACCTCTGAAATTTTCATCGAAATGATCAATTATTGCATCTTGAGAGGACATATACATATAATTAAACACTAAATTATCAGGTCCTTCGAACTCAATAAAATCATCTCTCGTTTGGTTTTGTGTCAGGTCCATTTCATCGTTCAATTCCATGTGATTATCCTCTTCAATGTATTGTAAATACGACAAACCAGTCGATTGGAGTTCAGTAATTTTGTAAGAGTCGTTCATAATAACTAAGTATGGCTCTGTTTCTTAAAAAAGTTTCGACAGCCCTTGTCTGTAGGTAAACGTTTCGTCTGCTCTTAACTGTAGAAATCATACAAGTA
Organism: Mytilus coruscus; assembly: GCA_017311375.1. Lineage (NCBI taxonomy): Eukaryota > Metazoa > Mollusca > Bivalvia > Mytilida > Mytilidae > Mytilus > Mytilus coruscus. The sequence goes on along the minus strand of CM029607.1, from coordinate 60,951,555 downwards.
CCGTACTACGCTGAAGGCGAAGATTAGAGTCCAGAGTCCAACTTAATAATTAAGGACGAGTGTTGAACATAGAGTACACACTATACCCTTGGTGAGTTGTTTTCATTGTTGTGTTGTGCACATAGTTTATATATTCTGTCTTATACGACTTATATATAAATGTTTTAATTCACACTTTTGAATGTTAGCGATCCTGGTAATAGAGAATAAACAACCAGTCCACAAATAAGTCCTAGAAATTCGATTTAACACTCAAAATAATTTATGCGAGACAAATTAAGACACATCTGTTCGTAAGGGACACAGCTCAATGGAAATTCGTCCTTTTATGAAACGCATTTGAATACTTATTGTATATATAAATAAGAAGATGTGGTATGAGTACCAATGAGACAACTATCCATCCAAGTATCAATGTGTAAAAAGTAAACAATTATAGGTCAAAGAACGGCCTTCAACACGGAGCCTTGTCTCACACCGAACAGCAAGCTATAAAGGGCCTAAAAAAGACTAGTGTAAAACAATTCAAACAGGAGCACCAACGGTCTAATCTATATAAAAAAACGAGAAACGAGAAACACTTATTAACCACACCAAGAAACGACAACCACTGAACAACAGGCTCCTGACTTAGGACAGATGCATAAAAATGCAGCGAGTTTAAACATTTTAACAGGCGCCAACCTTCACCCTAACCTGAAACAGTGTAATCTTGTTTCAATAGTTATATCTTGATGTAATCTTTGATCAAAACTTTAGTTTTTCAATATAATACATCACTGTAAAATTACTTTTGAGACTGGGTGACAGCTTCGCGCTTTAATCAATTACTCTTTATTAATTTTCTGTTATGATTTCAAGAGTTTTTATTTTAATTTTATGTTTTTAAATTTCAACTTATTTTCCCTTTTAAGGTTTGTTCTTGATCTTCCGTTGGTTTAGTTAACATTGACAAAGTAATACAAGATCAGTCAAGCACTGATTGATTCAATTCAGTTTCAAAATTCTTTTTACATTTAAAAATTTGACATACTATTTTTGACAAAACATAGCATAGCAAATTGTATAAATGACAAGACAAAAGCATACAAAGTATAATTAAACAAACTTATGATAATATATCATATTATTATATGACTATACATTTTCTGTTTTCTCATTGGCTAAAAGCATAGGAAATCCTCTTTGATCAAACATTTGTTGTAGGTATGGATTATTTCCCTTTTCATCACCTATTGATTTCAGGCTGTTAATTGATTTGCTTGATAATATTTCATTTCTATTTGCTTTATTCTATTTAGTATTCATATATTGAGCAAGACTGACGTTTGAGTTCCTTTATTTATGTGACATTTGCGATAATTTTGCAATGGTATTTATTTTTGGATACCATTTTGAAAGATTCTGGTTTGCGCTAACCTAGTTTTAATTAGAGTTAGGCGTTTGTCTTGCTGCGGACAGCGTTCCGGTATACTAGCACTTTAAAGTCCTGCAATAACAGTAGGCTAGCACAAAGCAGTCAAAATTATACATACACTCTTTGGTTTTCTTATATTTCCTTTTCTTTTATTTTACTTATTCAATTTTTTATGTACATTTAAAACCTTTTAACTAATTATTTGGCTCCTATTTTTATTCTTTATATTATTCTTTGTTCTTTTAAAAATTTTCTATTTTTCTTCTACAACAAAATGTATTTATTTAAGTTCTATTTTACTTTTCTATTATATTTTATTCATCAATTTATTTATTTTATTTATCAAATTATTGTTCATTTTACATTTTATTCATATTATGATTTTTCTTTTGTCACTCAAAATTATATCAATTGTTGTGCTATGGTAATTTATGTATTCTTGTCTTTCGTTTTTGCCAATGTGTTTTGTCTATATGCCTTTTTATTTGTCTTTATTGACATATTTGCTTGTTTTTGTAGTTATTAAGATTATAACACAATGTTGACTGCTGTACACCTAATTTTGACATTTTTACCTATTATGTCTGTTTGTTTTGTTCACACATCGTTGTCAATATAATGGAATTTTATGCGACTGTCATACAAGTGAGAGGTTTAGCTAGCTATAAAACCAGGTTTAATCCACCATTTTCTACATAAGAAAATGCCTGTACAGAGTCAGGAATATGACAGTTGTTATCCATTCGTTTGATGTGTTTGAGCTTTTGATTTTGCCATTTGCTTAGGGACTTTCCATTTAGAATTTTCCTCGGAGTTCGGTATTTTTGTTATTTTACTTTTTACCATAAGGTAAAAATAAATTATTAAATGCCCAAAAAGGTGCAAGACCCTCATGGGTGTCAAGGTCGTTACCCCCCTTTTTTCCCTCGTCGTCGAATTAACAACCTGACGACGGGTGGCCTGTCTGAGTGCACTGATTAGCACGTTATGATAACAACGGGTGAAGACGGGTTGCCTGTCCGAAGTGCGAAGCATGCTAACCACTATATACATGTCTCGTAGCGTTACGATGGTTAGATTAACCTGGTTGGCTCGATTTGGTGAAAGGTTGGATATCTGTTTGAAAATACTTCAGCTGTGTTGATAAGTTAAATGTAAGAATTGCCTATGTGTTTACTTTCTTGTCATTAAATTGTTAATTGTTTTTACTGCCTTGAGTTTTTTTTAAGTGCTTTGGAATATACCCCATACACTGTATCTAGAATCACTCCCCTCACACATTATATTCACCGCGGCAAAAATCACGAGAGGTTAATATAAAATTTGGAACAGTGTCCGTGTACCTAAATATAGATATTCCAAGGCAACGTCAATGACGTAGGTTTATGACGTCATGTTAATTCCCGTTTTTTTTTTTTTTTCTTCTTGTTATTGGTGTAGTTTTTAGTAAACTTTATTGAATATTTCAAAAGCAGATGATATATTTAGTATAAAAATAGGGAGCAGATTAAATACGTGAAAATTGGATAAGAAAAGAAAGTCATATAACAAAACAATTGTTGACTTTTAATTTCAGTTGATACAATGATTTATCAACCCCATTGGCCTCGGTGAATATCATATCTCTGGGGTTGATTAATCATTGTATCAACCTCATCAAAACTTCAATAATTGTATGATATAATTTATTTTTTACTAGTCACCTTTCTTCAGTACTTACGATTAGTTTATATAAAAAAAAAATGCTTTCTATCTGTTTTTAAGTTGATAGTCAAAGAATATATTTCATTTTGCATTATCTTCCAAATCTTTAAAATTTTCTATACAATTTTTCTTTTTTATTTTTAATAAGGTACGTCGGGTTATGGTTGAGTTTTTCCTGCAACACAAAAGAAAATGTTTCTCCTCATCAACTGTACTGCAGGACTGACATAAACTGTTTTCTCTGGGAATATTTATGTGTCTTCAACGGAATGTATTGAATTTCAAAATTAAAATGGAATAACATTCATTAGAATAATAAGAAAATTGAACATGTCAATCGACCAATTGACAACCTACATGTACATCTAATCAGGGCGATCCACAGATTTATAGACCAATCATTTCAAGCTGTTTGGGTAAACTTTTTACTTCAGTGCTCAATCTTAGGGTAAGCTCATTTTAGTTTCTATTGCTGAAAGAAACCCAATTTGAATGGAAAAAGTTATTCTACTACTGATAGCATGTTTGTACTTCATTTATTATTTGAGCTGTTAACAAATAAAAAGAAAAAGAAAAAACTTTACTGTGCCTTTATGGATTTTGCAAAGGCCTTTGACACTGTTTGGGATGCAGGATAATGGTCAAAATTGATTAGATACTCTGTGAATGGTAAAATGTATAATACTATTAAAAATATGTATAGTAATATAAAATCTAGAACCTTTTTATACTAATGAATTTTCAGATTTTTCCAATGTAATGTTGGGGTTAGGTAAGTGGAAAATTTATCTCCTATTTTTTGTTTACTATATGTAAATGATTTAGAATATTTTCTAAGAGACAAAACAGAGATGGTTTGAAAACTCTATCAGATGAATAAGAAACTGAACTTTATTATTATCTTAAACTTTTTGTAATATTGTATGCAAGTTGACTTACAAAAGCAACCGGAATACTGTGAATTGTGTAAATTGAAAGTGAATGTACAAAAAAGTAAAATTCTAATTTTCTCTAAAGGTAGACTACCTAATAATGTTAAGTTTAATTACAACGATATTGTACTAGAAACTGCTAATGAGTTTACATATCTAGGTGTCTTATTCAGTAGGACAGAGAGTTTTTCAAAGGCTAAAAAAGAACGAGCAAATAAAGCAATATGTGCTATGTACGACGTTATCAAAAAAGGAAGATTGCAGGATCGTTTTATTGAATGTCAAATTGAATTATTTGACAAGATTTCTAAACCTATTTTAATTTATGGTAGTGAAGTCTGGGGTTTTGGTAATAATTCTGTTATAGAAAGGGTACAAATGAAATTCTTCAAACTTTTGATTAAGGTTAAAAAGTCTACGCCAGATTTTATGATATATATGGAGAATTGGGCAGATATCCTTTGGAAATCGATATAAACTCCGTATAATTAACTACTGGAGAAAATTATTGTCTGGAAAACAAGAAAAACTTCCTGCAATTCTATATAAGTACCAATGGTATAAATATAAAAATTATATAACTTGGTTAAAAAATGTTAAATGCATTCTTGATGATACTGGTTTATCATTTGTGTGGGATACCCAATATTTTGTAAGCGATACATGGCTGTATACTATTGTTAAACAAAATCTTGTTAATCAATTTGAACAGAAATGTGCTAGAATCGCCAAAGCTTTAAACTATCGTATGTATAAAGAAAACTGTGAAATTGAATACTATTTTGAAAATTTAGATGATAGAAATATTATAACATTATGTATACGTAGGTTGAGACTATTGAGACTGGTAAATGGCAAAATATTGCAAGAGAAAACAGAAAATGCTTACTTTGTAACTCTGGAGACATCGGGGATTAATTTCATTTTAATTTTACATGTTCTGTATACTTAATGATGGTCGTAAACAGTTATTGAGAAAAAGATATACAAATCAACCAAATTCATTGAAATTTAATGAACTGATGAACAGTAAAAATCTTTCTGATCTTAACAACTTGTGTAAATTTATATGACTAAACAATATGCATGTAGGATCTCCTGGGTAACTCGTGTACTTGATACCATTTAGTTTAATATGTACACTGTAATGTATGATATTTGCCACTGTCTTAAGCTTGCATTCGTATAACTTGTGTATGTCTGTACATATAAATTATGTAATACTTTCTCTATGGGCACATGACGTTTGCGCTTTTTTACCTGTAACACGATAGGACATTTGTGCTCGTAACACTATGGACATTTGAGCTTTAAATTTTGATACACCAGTTGTAAATTGACAGGAAATTTGCGCTTTTCACCTTTAGTCGTCTTCCTGTAATTTTAATGAGTTACGGAAATAAATTCAACTTGTATATGTCGTTAGTTAGTTTACATTGACACAGTCTTAAACATAGAGTATAAAGTTATAGAGACAAGTAAAGGAAAAAAAATGTATATGTCATGATGGATTTTTTATCATTGAACAACAGTCGGTTAATTACATTAAAATTCGTTATATTGATAAACAGGCATCTAAGTCAAGAATTGAGAAATAGAAACTAGAATATGTATTTGAAATGAGGGCGAAATACCAGTCAGGACAGATTACAAGAGCAAAATTGTTCATTTCTTGGGCTTCAGATATCAAGAGAAAACTGACCTGTGAGTTTGCTTTTGTCAGGTCAGGGTCCTCGGTCATAAAACTGTACTCAGTACTCGGAGTACAAAATTTGTGCTCGAAACACCAAATCCAGTATTTTGATTGGTTGATTTCTGAGTCTGAGTACCAAAATCGTGCTCGAAAGTTTTATGACCGCAAGGCCTGGTTTTACGAACTTCTCCTTTTTTGAATTTACCTTGGAGTTCGTTATTTTTGGTTAATTATACTTTCTAACTATAAAGCTTCAGTTTTGTCTAACATTCAAAACGTATAATAAATCAAACGTCATAGAGACAACTATATCAGCCATTAGTACAATGTCAATTATATTTGTAGATATAAAATTATGATCATTTTATTTGGAAAATGAGATGATAAAATGTTTTATGCAATTCATCGATAATGTTGAAATATTATACATCTGAATATTAGTTCAGAAATTTATACTTCTCTTTCATCATTTTTCATATTATATCTAAATATGTTTTTTCTCTTTCAGTGTTGTAAAAGACATGGATTATATCAGGACATTAAATGTTGTTATTTGGATATATCTTGTTTTTGTTCGTAAGTATTTATCTGGATATAACTGGGTTTTTTTTTCGTAATATTTTTATTACATTAATATCAAAAATAGATAAACTTTCAATGTTACCAACGTACATGCATCTTCGTGAAATCGTCTCAACTAACTGGGTATACAACAACTGAACCGATTACACTTGCGGTCTTTGTTGCCACATTGGAAGTTCGAAATTTACATATATACAGTTTTACATACCCGTATATAAAAGACGTAATTAGTCTCTGGACAATTATTTGTAGCGTTTTTATTAATTTTTATCACCTCTTAAACTTTGATTTATGATAGCTTACCCGAAAATTTGACTTCATCTAGGATTAATAAGATAATACTGTATAAACTATTTATAATTTCATATTTTGCATTATGTTTTATGATATTGTTTTTACAGGTAGAGTCGTTGGACAAGGTAAGCGACTTAAATAGGAAGTTGGTTTACCATCACAAATATAAACACGAACAAGATTATCGTTCTATCATAAATCAGGCCGTTGGTTTTTTTTACTGTTTTAACTCTTTTACATTTTGTCATGATGTTTTTTTAATTTCTATATGGTATGAGATTTGCTCATTGTTGAAGGCCGGAATATGATCTCTAATTGCTTACAGCTACTTCATTTGGTCTCTAAATGAATAATTGTTTCATTAACAGCAATACCACACCTCCTTATTTTTAATAAAACAAAAAAACATTCTTTTACTATTCCTTTGAACTATGTATTTGCATTAACAGTCTACCTTATAATTGTCTTTCTTGCCTTTCCTCAACATTTTTCCTCACACAAGTTTGAAATTCATGACGCAGAACATACTAAAATGTAATCTTCATGATTTGCTTGCTTCAAAATGGTTTGGTAAATAAACAGTGCGATTTCTTTTTTAAAAGGCGGAATTATGTGATGTGGTATTATCTTATATAGATATAGGAAGATGTGGTGTGAGTGCCAATGAGACAACTCTCCATCCAAATAACAATTTATAAAAGTAAACCATTATAGGTCAATGTACGGCCTTCAACACGGAGCCTTGGCTCACACCGAACAACAAGCTATAAAGGGCCCCAAAAGTACTAGTGTAAAACCATTCAAACGGTAAAACCAACGGTCTAGTATATATAAAAACGAGAAACGAGAAACACGTATAAATTACATAAACAAACGACAACTATTGTACATCAGATTCCTGACTTAGGACAGGTGCAAACATTTGCAGCGGGATTAAACGTTTTAATGGTACCAAACCTTCTCCTTTTTCTGAAACAATAGTATAACATCACAACATAGAAAACACACGATAAAACATCAATTGGAAGGCTTAACTCAATCAAAACGTAAATTAACACACTATGAACGAATAAATTCGATCTGTGATACCTGAAAGTAAATACATAGTTAATAAAATATTAGGGACAAACATTCAAGGCCAAAAGCAAACAAACAAGTCCAAATAAAGCCATGGCAAAACACTACCGCGAAATATTAAACCCTTAGAAAATAATCACTTTTGAAAAACCGGTTTTCATAATATATACAGGTAAATGAAAAATAACTTTGTCGTTTTAGGTATACTTTTTCTGTCTATATAAAATCTTCCAATAATTAGGAATACCAAGAAAGGTCTGTCATATAAATACCTAATTTAACACTAGATACATAATAAGGGTAAATATCAACAATAAAACTTCCTGTACAGATTAAAGGAGAATAATCTTGATGTTAATACAAATGTAGTACGAAGAAGTGAAAATTAGTAGATATTCCAAATAATCAAAGCTGGTATACAGACAAGATCCATATTAATATAAAATAACAAAAAGTATTAAAAATAGTATCAACAGGTCGAATTAACAAGAAAGTACGATTTGAGAGTACTCGCAGTTACTGACAGCTAGTTAAAAGCCAAAACAATTAATGATAAAAATCATGCATCAGAGACTAAAATCAACTAAAACACATCCCAGGGATTTAGTATTTTAACGTCATGAACAGTCAGAGAAGACATGACTTGTGCAATGCCAAAATAAATGTATCGACAGGTAGTAGGATAGTGAGGAGCTACTTCTTAAGAGATAAAATTAACGTGTGTGTCTCTAAACATCCCGCCTCAAAAGAAGATACAACTTAGTTATGTTTTAATTTGCTAATGACAAAATCGATATTAGTGCCAATGTAAACTATATTCAGAGATCTAATTACAATATTGATACGATAACCCTTACTTATAAGTTTGTTTAAAGGTTCGATGAGTTTACACGGATCACATAGTGATTTCCTCGCTTTAAGTACAATATTACCGTAAAATTTAGGATGTGAAATACCATTTTAATAAGTTTTCTACAGGTACAGCCAAATTTACTAATCAAATCTTTGTATCTATGAAAGAATTTAGTAAAAGTTTTAAGTAATTTATGGTATCGAAATCCCTGACACAATAATTTCCCAGTGATGCATTGATTACGTTCGTTAAAATCTATGACATCAGAACACACACGGGCATACCGAACAAGTTGGGATATATAAACACCGTATGATGGAGCCAAAGGCACATCGCCGTCTAAAATGGAAAATTAACAATAGGAAATGAAAAATCGTCTCTTTTGTCGTAAATTTTAGTATGTAGTTTCCCGTTAGAAATTGAAATGTCTAAATCTAGAAAAGGGCAACTGCTGCTGTTTATGTTAGATTTAGTTAAAGTAAGTTCTTTTGGGTAAATTATGTTTTCATTTCTTGAATTTTTACTTATTCTATTACATGAACGAATGAAAGAGTGTTTCCATATAAAAAAAAAAACGGTCACACAAGTTTTGGTATTTGGTCTCACTGAAGAGACATTAATTGTCAAAATGCGGTCCTGGTGTAGTTGATTGGTACAGTTAATATTATTTCTTTTATTATTGCTATTTCACGCTTGAAATGTATAAACATTGTAGGCAGAGTTTGTTTGGATTTTGATAGATATATCGTTTTTTTTTTTTTTTGGTTTTCATTTTTTATCTAGAAAACAACTTATATAATTATGTTTATTGATATGGATGGATCGAATGATTTCTTGCTGCTTGCCCCACGTTAGTAGTAAATATGTCATTCATATTAAAGAATTGAATAAATAAACAATAAATCAACTCTATATAGGTTAAGTAGATTGTATTGATAGGGTTGAAGGAAGAGACAAAATTAGGATTGTCGTAGGAGAAATATAGTGTGTTGTTAGATAGAGAACGATATAGGGACAATAATGTCCAAGCTACCTCCAAAACTTAGCTCAAATTTATAAGTTACCATACATGACCTTAAATACCCTCAAAGAAGTTCAGAAAATAGAAACAACGTTTAAATTTACGAAAAATTGTGGCTACAGACCATGATTACTTGACTAGTATATCTAGTAAAATGTCTTGATGTGGATAGATTCGTATCAAATTTGAGTATATAAATTGGATTGAGAAAAATATTGGCACACGAAATAACAACTTTATATTTGGTTGGATTATCAGAAAGCTTTGCGAAAGCTTCTTAAAAACTATTTTATTCGTATTTTGCTTTGGCCAATGTTTCATGAAAGAAATTGTGGATAAAAACTGCATAAAATCAGTATTTTCTGACATTTCGTGCAATAAACTTTGTTTTTCTATTATATTAATACACGATTATGATGTCGTAACATTGTGAATCTTGTCCTATCCATCTATTATACCTGGTTCTATGAACAAAGTTGTTCAAAGTAAAATCTTTTTCTAGGCCAAAAAATGAACCCTAATTCTCCATTTGAATCGTGAAAGGCCATCCACTCATTCCACTGATCTCAAAGAGTTGAAACAAGTGGTCTTGAAAGTGAAATTAGCATGCATGGCACTTCTTACCTGAGTCATTGGATTTAAAGTACCCATTTAGACAGGACGTAGTTGAATATTTTATTCGTCTAGCTCACAGTCAAATGATGTCTCATACTGACGGAAGAGAGCAGTTCAGGTGATATATATTTCTTAATGCCAGTCAAACCTTGGGTTTAAATTGAGATTTTTCTCATTTTGACAAATGGACGAATCTTGATGAACGAACAGTATGTCGTTTCGACAGTACTTATTACAAATACTATATTTCATTAGACTCAAGACAAAACTGGTATCGATTTGCTGTAAAACACACCCAATTCTGACATGTTCAGTAAATAAATCGCTTCCAGTAAGGAAACCCTTTTTGTTCGATTGTATTCAATAATTACATAACCAGACAATATTTTACCGCCATATCATCCAAATCTGATTTTTTAGTTACGTAACCAGCTTAAGCGTCGAAACAAATTACTTAGTACAGGTGTGCTATAAACTGAAATGACTAAAACAAAAATACAAGGCACAAAACAAAAAAGTACGAGTAAACGATTAATAAACAAAATTTAATTGTGGAAACAAATAAATTTGTAAGCGGAAGAAATTTTCTTTGTTAGCTTGTTATATAAAAAGATTGTCAGATATAAGGTCTGGCCTTCTGTTGACCAATTATGTGCAAAGCTCAACTAATATATTTGCAATCTTTGGGGCCTATAAAGTGATCCGATGGCTTTATTAAAGTGTTTTTTCTTTAATAACGCGTTCAATATGGACACGCCTATTTTGATGTAAAAGATTAAGTTTTCGCTTACACCTTTTCTCCTAACGTAGCTGCTGGGTAATTTTTACCGATTTATATGGGTAATTAAAGAATGTCCATTTTGATAAATATTGTAAGCCAAAAGGAATCCAACCGATCGTCGATCTCTTCAGATTAGACCTATCTGAAGAAATGCATGTGCATCATTCTCATGCACAAATAAACCTGAATGAAAATAACCAAGCGGTCTTTTTATTGTCGATAATAAACCTTTAAAAACAACAAAACTACAAAGTAAAGTAATTTAATGGAAAACATGTTCTATTATGAAAACAAATATAGGTGGAACGTAATGGAAAAATAAACAAGAAAAACAAGTAAAGCAAACAGAAGGAAAACAAATACAAGCAAATACTCGAATAGTTTAGAATATAAATGTGTGAAAGAGGTTTTAGTACATATTTCATCTACTTAATTTTAATGAAATGATCGGATATGGCAAAACTTAAAGTATCAAATTTTAACTGATTTTTAAATATTTGGAATTAAAAATAGATTTTTTCATGAACTATTAAAATATTGAATGTGTAGCTTCTTATAATAAGTGTCCTGAAAGTTGATTGGCATGTCCCTAATTCGGATGTTTCGCAAATTATGTATGCTAGCACTTGATCTAGTACTATAAAAATCCAGCCGAAAGTGTTTATCAAGTTTAAAGAAGGAGTCATTTCTCATCATCAAATATTATATTTTGCTGGTATTACTGAAAAACGACTGACTTGACTTGAAAGAACAAATTTACATCCAACAATTATTCTGATTTATTAGCTATGAAAACGGAAACAGTTGCTATAGTAATTCGCAGACATTTGTATGAGGCTCCGATCTTCTTGGATCCGCTGTAAGTTGTTGTTACTTCAAACAAACTCAATTTTCTGCATTAATTTCATGTTTAGCGCATAAAAACGGGGGGAAAACATTATATATTCATTATGATAGTTTGGAATAAAATGAACAAACGAAACAATTAGTTTTCAGTATCACTTACAACAACAATTTGTTTCATTTTGACACCAACAATGCGTTTTTTTTTACCGCACTGAAGTACGTCCATTATTCATTTTTCAAAATGAATAAAGAAAACGGTGCGTTCAATTTTACTGAAACAAGATTGACGTGCTCTATAACTATACATGGACACGCGTTGTTATTGAAATTATATATATCTAGCATTTGATTATAAGAAGACTTATTATGTTTTGAAACCAACACTTATTTTTCTCTTTTACGGAAAAGGTGGGCTAGATTCTAGATTTTACAGTTTTTTCAAGAGTGTTCGATCAGAACTTGTTGCTCGATAGTATTATGCAAATGTTTGGGTGAATTCCTTTCCAAATTGTTATATCCTTTATATCTTGATAATCAATAAAACTTTTCAATCTTTCATTTGATCGTTATTCCACAGATGTGTTAAAAATTTTCACATTTCAAACATAAAAGTTCATTGTTTTTTTGTAATAGGTTAAGTATTCAGGAAACAACTAATTCAAAGTAAAATGAAGCCAAATTGTATGATAGTATTGTACAAAACTGAACAACACTTATCCTTTTTCATTTCAATTTCAATTGATAAGTCAATAATATTTTATAACAGTACCAGTTTTTTTTCTGGACCAGATGCGCATTTTAACAATTAATATCTCTTCAGAGATTCTGAAAATCCAAAACCTCAATACAAATATTGGAAAGCTGATCAAACCAAAAAGGACCTGTGAATGCGCAGTTAACTCTTTTTGCACTTAATTATTCGTGATGAACAGTGTATTTGTCATTTTAGACTGTACAGTAAGTGATGGTACAACTTATGTAGATAATACCTGTCTTACTTTACAATCAATTCCACCCTATACAACCACTTACGGTTCGAATATCACTTTTCGTTGTAAGTATCGACTACTGCAGCAATCGGTAGCTGGGTTCAATTTCTGTCCAGTTGAACTATGTACACCAGGAGGATGGACAGATGGTTATATTTCCTGCGCCCGTAAGTATACATGATTTGTCTCTTAGTGAAATATGTACACTTAATTAAATGAATAATTATGCAAAGCAGCTCTCAATCGAATATAAAGCATAATATACGTTTTAAAAGATATGCTGATCGATGATTTACTTCGTAAACATTTTGTTCAGTTTTAAATCTCATTGCACATACCTTGCATATTATTTTCAACGGCGTTTTCATAATTTTCATAAGAATTTGATGAATAGAGAAAATATTGTAAAAACTCACCAAAGATACATGACGTCACAATGATTACTTGGTACACTAGACGCTCGTTTCGTCTTCATATTAGGAATCATCCGATCAGTGGCGCTCGAATTGAAACAGTTCAAAGGCAAAACAAAACGAAGTTGTATAGCATTGAATACTGTAAATCAGTAATAGAAGACCACGAACAAAGGATTTAAATTTCAAAATGGATGAATTCGGGATAACGGTTTCTTTAAGTTTCTAAACGAAAACTAGTCCAATTTTGCTCTGACGTCTGAGCATATTTAGGATGTTCCCTACTCTGTTTCAAAATAATAATCTTTTTAAAAGACTGTTATAAATTGATAGTATATAAATAAAGGAACTAAATAAGCAGATGAAAATGAAGGGTCCGTGTGCTTGTTTTCGAGATATAAGCCATTTAAAATTTGGCGGGAAATGATTCTCTCTCGATTTTTCATACATTTAACATTGGCACCTTTTTTTCTGTCTAAAAGTATGAAAAAATAACAAGGATTCAATAAGATTTTCAAAGGTGGCATTTAAAACTATATTTAATCAAATTATTAAAAGAAAAGTAGGGGCTAGTGGGCAAAATTTTTTAATGGCACTACATGGATAAAAACCAGAGGATTCCGAATATCTGGCAAAAATTCAAAAACAAGAGGAGCGAACATCCTTAAGAACTTGCCAGGGCCGTCTGCAGCAAGTTATAAAAAAAAACCGTCAGACGTCAAAGTAATCTCAGAATAGTAGAAGGTTCAAACTAATGCCGCTAATATTTTAATGAATATATGATGTTTGTTGTAAACGATGTGAAATATCGTAGTGCAAATGAAAGGAGCGAAAGTTACCAAAGGGACATCCAAACTTATAAGTCACAAACGAACTTACAATGTCATGGCAAAAAAAAACCAACTAAACAAACAAGATCAAATAACGACCAAGGACAAACAACAGTATACAAAACACAATATAGCTGTAGGATATACGTCAAAGAGACACCAATCCAATGACACAAATAACTAATAGACGTCAAAAAGTTAACATTCTGTCTTCATAATACATATTTTAGGAACCGAATGTTACCACGAACGATTATCGAAGAAATACATGGGAAAACGTACTTGTGGATTGTCTGGGACGTCATGTCAGTTATGGAATCAACAATCACCACACATGCATTCTCACGTTAGTTCTGACTTCCCTGACCTTGATATAGATCTAGCAATGAACTATTGTCGTGACCCAGCGGGTACACGCGGTGAACCATGGTGTTATACCACTAATCAAAACATAACATGGGAGTTCTGTGAAATACCTCAGTGTGCAGGTAAAGTTTGTATTAATTGATTGATTGGTTGGTTTTTAACGCCACTATCAGCACCAGTTTGTATTAAAGTTCTCATGATGAATATATTTGCATTTTCATTTTCAGTAGAATAATTTAGAAACGAAATTTATGGATACTCCCGTTTATCTTGATTGAATTCGAAACACCAGTTTGATTTTTTTCTCTGTGGATTAAAAAATAATTGCTGTTGAATATTTAGACTTCCTAATTTAGACTTCCTAATTAAAATAATTTTAATGAAAATTATACTTCGTTCAACATGTTGTTTAATATCTATAGTATTAAATTCTTTTTATTCTAACACAAATGAGTATTTATGAAGAAACAGATTAGACTTTAATAATTTTTTTATTATGATTTTATTTTAATTAGAAATGTATAGGAATAAAATGTTATAACAATATGTTACGAGGATACAAAGAGGGAGAGGGGAGTGGCAACATACAAAAAAAAAAAAAAAAAAAATCGACGCCGTAGAAAAAAAGACAATAATTATGTCGCAAAAGGGAAAAGATCTCAAAACACGACAAATATAAAAAAAGAAGATGTGGTATGATTGCCAATGAGACAACTATCCACAAGAGACCAAAATGACACAGAAATTAACAACTATAGGTCACCGTACGGCCTTCAACAATGAGCAAAGCCCATACCGCATAGTCAGCTATAAAAGGCCCCGAAATGACAATGTAAAACAATTCAAACGAGAAAACTAACGGCCTTATTTATGTACAAAAATGAACGAAAACAAATATGTAACACATAAACAAACGACAACCACTGAACTATAGGCTCCTGACTTGGGACAGGCACATACATACATAATGTGGCGGGTTAAACATGTTAGCGGGATCCCAACCTCCCCTAACCTGGGACAGTGATATAACAGTACAACATAAGAACGAACTATAAAAATCAGTTGAAAAAGGCTTAACGCATCAGATGGACAAAAAAACAAGTGGACGTGGCAGGGTACTTGTACATCCAAACAACAAAAAGACACTAGGAACAGATCTGAGAGTACTCGCAGTTATCTGACAGCTAGTTCAAAGCCACTAACAACTGATAAAAAAATCATGCATCTAAGACTAAATTATCAATCCGTACACATCCAACATCCAATGGATTTAGTGTAAAGAGACAGCTAATTAAAAAAAAAAAAATAGCAACACGAAACACACACATACTAGTAACATGACGCTTCATCGAGGAGGAAAAACATTATTAATACAGATGATGACGATATCGCTGTTGTTGTTGATATGGAATATAGTTCCCTAAATATTTACAGGACTGCATATGGATTATGGAAAGTGTGGTAAGTTCAGCTAACATATCGTTTGGTTTGTATATTTCGTATACTATGATTATTTATATCATAATTTTGATTCTTATTTAATGGAGTTCTTTGAATATATCCATGCACTTTTGTCAGAGACATACGATTGAAGAAGTGATTGTAACTGCATATATAATGTCAATACCACTATACATTTTCGAGAGAAGCTTGAAGAATTTGTGAATACTATAATGTATGTTTTCAGTTTTTGACACACTACATCAACGGTTGAAGGTGTATTTGATATATATTACGGGATAAAACTATTGCAAATTATTGCTGTCCATGTAAACCACCAGACGAAAAAAACTAGAAATATAATTTGATCGGAGAGATGTCGATATGAAACGGAATGTCATTGTAGAGATTGTCCTCATAATTTTAATTAACTTCTTTTCTTCTATAACATCAGAGATGTTCTCATTTTTCTGCTAACAAATTGTAAAAGGAAGCGATTATTGTTTTACTAACGTTCAGTAGCAAATAGTTCATATTTCACAGGGAAACGTTTTTTTATAGCGAACAATTCGCAGTATAAACCTATTATCTCATCAGGTAATTAATCTTTGATCGTATTTGATAATGCAACTTTTGGAAACGGAACACCTTTTTGGATCTAAATATTATACAGGAGAAGTATTAACGCCTGTTTCATGTATGTCATTAAACGTACATAAAACTTGTGTTTCTTTACACGGATGAAAAAACCATACGGTTTACAAGGGGGAACGCTTTGCGTATGCGGAACGTGCGTAAAAACCGCATGAGAAATTATTGGTTTGAAATTTAAAACGCAAGACGCCAATTTCGTCATTATAATAAATGTAAAATGTACGTTTTGCATGTGTAAAACGTCTTATTTTGTACGTGGGTTTTTAAGTAGAACATTTGCTTACGATTTATGTTGTCCGTAAATGAACGTTGATATTTTCCCTGGATATTTTATGTCATAGTGGTTTTTTGTAGAAATATATAAATGCATATTTCATAATGTAGTCTTCTATTCATTTACATAGACATATTTCATTTTGTTTCAACAGTTATAAAAGGGGGACAAACTGCAAGCCGTGATTACTCAAAGACGGTTAAAGACTTGCCCAACTATTTACAAGTGTATCAACATATGACGAGATCAAATTTAAACTGTGCTGAGAAATGTAACCTCAATCCGTTGTGTGATTTATATACATTTGAATCTAGTGTGAATCAATGTATTTTGTACGAGTTCGACATGAATGGAAACAATGTATTATGCAGTGGAAAAGATAAATGCTATATTCGACATTCTTAAAATTATGTTTTTGTCGAGATTTTGGAGCACAAACTTAGTGATAAACTTTTCCTTTTTTATTTCTACCTTTCTAATGAACACTCTGAATAGAGGCAATATTGTTGCATGATGTTATTTTGATGCGTTCAACTTTGAGTTCTTGAATTACTATCACAAACACTTTGTAGACAAAAAAATGTTTTGGAAGGCAAATACCAGAACAAATGCTTCCACATGGTTATCGTTTACTAATATGTATGAGTCTACGTTTTCATAGATTTAATCGAAATAAAAGCATCGTCATTAAAGAAAGACTTAATATTAATACGAATGAATACTGAAGTGATAGTCTATTTCAACAATTAACAACAATTTAAAACAAACGCTATAATATATTTCTAACTTGAGGGTCATTTGGTCTCTGGTGGAGTCAGTTTTGTCTCATTGGCTATTGTAACTAATCTTCTTATTTTTATATCATAGAAAGGTAGAACCTGTAAAACATCAAAACAAAAATATAAGCAATACAAGATTTGCAGAAATGTTTATATACTAGTAACTGATACCATTGGATGACTCCTCATATGAATTATTGGTCTTAAATGTCAATGTGTGACTAAGTTTAACTTTAAGCTTTACCTATTATCTCGAAAACTATCATAGATAAGTAGAATAACATAGAAGAGAGGCGAAAGATCCCTAAGTTGAAAATAAATTGACAACGCCATGGCAAAAAAAAAAAAGATCAAAAAGACAAACAAAACAGCACACAAAACACAACATAGAAATCTAAAGACTAAGCAACACGAACCCCATCTAAACCGATCCCAGATTGTTTGAAATCATTTTAATTATACACCATATATCTTTTTATTTAAATCAAATGGCCGAAAAAGCATTTTGTAAAAAAACAGTATTTACATTTCACCGTTTCGAAATATAATTTTACTGTTTTTTATAGGAACTGTGAAATACAACTCCATGAATGCCACCATATATCAAAGTATCAAAAGAAACTATTTTTTTCACTTTTTAGTCATTATATGGACATTGCGCAAAGGTTACTATATACACATTGTCAAAAATACCTAATATACATTTGCTGTGATAGGTTCACATCTATGGAGTAGCTTCCCATACATGTCTACTGTTGTACGTTGGTGAAATAAATAGTAGATCGTGTATTCAAAATGAAACAGTATTCATGTTTAAATTTGTATTTAGTATGTTCACTAATAGTCCTTGTAATATATATAGTCACCGGGGGAACATGCATACTTAAATTCCCTTTTTTTCATTTTACAATTTGGATGAGTTGTATACATTCCACACAAGAAGCGCCAGATGCCATGTAGCCGAATTGTGAGTTTTTAGCAAGACAAGGGATCCTAGAAACACATCAAAAGCCCATTGAACTTCTCCTACAAGTTGGAGACAGTATCCAACAATATTCATGGCCGAAATTCTCCTGTAAAACGAATTTGATTTTTTGACATACTGGCGAAGCTTTGAAAGAGTTTCATTTCTTTCTTGATATGCATTTTGCTTGTGCAGAATCAGAAACTTTAACAGCAATGTATAAAAATCAGCATCAAAAACCGCCCAACTCAGTGGATTATCGAGACTACATTCATTTTCTGCTAGTACTGCCCGATTTATTTCAAATTTGATTGGATCTGGAGCCGAGTTGATTTCTGTTGGTAAAAACACTAATTCCAGAGCCCCATGGTCTCGTAGTGTTGATGCAAGGTTGGGCTGTTCAGACAAAATTCGAAGAACATAAGGTAAAGAAATATCTGGATTTTGTGGTTCAAATCCGTTCAACTGAAACACTCCTTCATTGGAAGAAACCTCATTGATAATATTAAGCGCGCTTCTATATTTTCTTTGACAGAAGTACAGTGTTGCTAGTTTAAGCTTACCAGACGCAGTGTCTAGAATGCTGCCACGTTTGAATAAGGTTTCTGCTTCCTCTATCAATTCTACTTTTTCTATATTATTTTCGGCTTCGCAGGCTTTCGAATTTAACTGTGAACCCAAGCTTATATCGATTAACCGATTAATGAGTTGCTCAAGTTTAAGATGTTCTGGATCTGTCAGGGATAGTCTTGCTATGAGCAAACGATATTCATAATGCCTTTTGATAGCCATATCGATGTCGTTTTTCCTGAGGAACTGGAAGGCTGGCTTCATTGCTGATGTCGCAAAACTGATGATGACACTGAAATACAAGTTCATTATTTCTTTTAATAACTCTGGATGTCGCATTGTTGCTGTTAGTACATTATCGAAACATTCAATTTCCCCTTCTTGCAGGTTTTCGCTTACTTCACGCAAACTAGGGATTTTAAACACCTCAGTCCAAAAATTCTGTAAAATTCTAGATAAAATACAAATCAGCTCTTCTTTTGAATCCTTATCTAATTTTCCTCGGAAAAGGTTGTTTGTTCTAACAAAATAATGCGGACAATTTTCTTTTAGTACGTATCCCAAAAGAAAATCAAGACACCGAGTAATACATTCTTTAATATTATTTGTTTTCCAAAACATTGGATCCGTTTCCTCGGACACCCAAAACATTATTGTCTTTAGTTGATAGGAAGAAATTACATCTGGTAAAGCTGGTTGTAATATGTTTCTTCTAATCAGTTTCAGAAGCATAAAACACTTATACTGAATAACTGACCAAGTCCAAACCATTTCTTTTTCTATTTGAACAAACGAAAGTCTCCAAATTGTTTCGGATTCATAGAAAGACCCAGTTGGAACAAGAAAACAACCTTCGTCAACAA
This sequence comes from Mytilus coruscus, assembly GCA_017311375.1. Lineage (NCBI taxonomy): Eukaryota > Metazoa > Mollusca > Bivalvia > Mytilida > Mytilidae > Mytilus > Mytilus coruscus. Next base: position 60,931,598 of record CM029607.1, on the reverse strand, counting down.
GCTTAACAATATTCATCGGTGGCCATGAATATCTTCGTTTTCTTGATAACCATTCATCTGCCGATTTTGGCCAAGCTTTGGTATAAAGCCCATATACAAGGTCTGAAGAATGAAACTCTTTCGTAGATGTTTCTGTCATGGCGGGACCATTCCTATATCTTGCGTCAGTAACAATTCCTATTCTTGTTTTCAGTTTTTCGGTACTTAAGAGGAGAAAGCCCTTGGAATCAGTATAGCAAAGGTGTGATAATGGATTTGTATCATATTCTGTTAAAGGATTGTATGTTTTGGCATCGACAACTATAATTTGTACATAGCCAGGTGTTTCCTCGCTTTCTAAAATAACACCAATCGGAGTGTTTGATTTAACCTGTGTGCTATGTATATTATTTAAACGCTCTCCCAAGTGATCCACTTCACCTTTTTCTGTTTCACAAACAACAGTTATGTCCTCATTTACGAACATGATATCTTCATCTGACTCGGATCCGATAAGTGCCGTGCCTTCAATTTGACTACCTATAAAATAGCCTCGCATAGGACTTTTTTCTAAATTTGCAATACAGTACATGTTTTCCATCGCTTTGAAGCATGATATTCTGTAATTGATTATATCCTTGGACGCTCCATTCAAGTTTAAGCAATTCATTAATAAAAATGTCTTCTTTCTCTCGTCGTTGGAATTCCGCATATCATCCATATCTGTTAATTCTATAAAAAAAGTACACATATTATTAAACTTGTATCACATTATATGTCATACTTTAAGTAAAGAGCTTATAACGAGGGTCTCTCACAATTCACGGAATTGTTTTAAACGCACTTACAAAGATAACGTGACTATTTAGATAAAATAAGATTGAATAAGAGAATATAACGGCATCTTTTTTTTTATATTTTGCTCTACATTTTTGAGAAATAACATTAAAAGTACCAGGTGCGAATTACGAATTAACGTCTCTTCAATTACTGTATTTGATAAAATCTATCGGCACTTTGGGTGCGCAGGGCTAACCAACGTTGAAGAGCTGATCAAAACCGAGATGGACCTAAAGTATAGCCAAATCCAGATAATGAATCAGAACTTTGCATTAGGGAAATATATTTAACCTTGCTGCATTTTTTAATATTGATGTTTAAAGTTTAAGAAGTCAAATGTTTGCAAATATACTGACATTTAATATATGATTTTTTAGCGAATGATAAGGATGATCATAATGGACAATATTGTTTCAGATAAGGGTGAAGGTTTGGTACCATTAAAACGTTTAAACCCTCTGCAATTGTTTGCACCTGTCCTAATACAGGAATCTGATGTTCAGTAGTTGTCGTTTGTTGATGTGGTTCATAAGTGTTTCTCGTTTCTCGTTTTTTATATAGATTAGACCGTTGGTTTTCCCGTTTGAATGGTTTTACACTAGTAATTTTTGGGGCCCTTTATAGCTTGCTGTTCGGTGTGAGCCAAGGTTCCGTGTTGAAGACCGTACTTTGACCTATAATGGTTTACTTTTATAAATTTTGATTTGGATGGAGAGTTGTCTCATTGGCACTCATACCACATCTTCTTATATCTAAGTATGTTTTTTTTTTCTGATCAAACATAATGAATTCGAAACATTTTTTGCGTTTGACTGCGAGTGGTAAAGCCTGTTAAAACTGTCAAATTTCACATAGCACTCGTATCAAAGAAAGGATTTCAGACATATTGGCCTTAAAAATCAATTTCTGCTGAAAAAGTTTCGGATTGTTTTTCAATTTTTGTCTTTTTCTAAAAAAAAACCTCACTCAGGTGAAACGTACCTTAGAACGCATTTAATCAAGTAGTTGATCTTCTTTTGTTTCCGAACGATTTGAAAGATTTAGTTTGTGTATAAAAACAAGATGCTTACAGAAGACTGTAAAAGATAGGCAAAAGATACTAAATGGTTATTAAAACTCATAAGTCGAACACAAACTGACAATGCCATGGCACAAAACGAAAAACGACGAAAAGATAAACAATACACAAAACATAACATAGTAAACTAAAGATTGAGCAACACGAAGCCATCTAAAACTGAGGGTGATCTCATGTGCTTCGGAAGGGTAAGCAGATCCTGCTTCACATGTGGCAACCATCTCGTTGCTCGTGTAAGTACTAACCCGATGGTAAGTCTAGTTCTGTAGGTCACATTCAAGGAAAAGAGGACGGGATTGAAGTTAAGACAATTAGAACATATGTGTCGTCTTCTGTGCAACAGATATTCCATAACGGTCAACTCACTCGTGATGGCGTCCGTAAAATTTTCGAAGGGATGACTTCAACATCACAACTTGGGACTCTTAGTTCAATAGCTTCCTTGTGAGCAGCAACCCTCTATCAAGGAAATCTGATTAGAAATGCAAGCTCTAAAATATCTTATCTTATATGCAGGTGCTGCTGGAATATTGCTACATCCTTGGCGTTCTAATATTCGGCTTTGAGCGTTCCTCATGGAGGTAAATCCATAAAATCGCTTCGTACGCATGAAATTTATAACGTGCTGTTTTCATTTTTTTCTACAAGGAAAGTTCACAATTGGGAACTGAAATCATCTCCTTGGTTGTAACGTTTTGTTGTTAACCGACCCTCATTGTCAATTTCTAGATGTAAGTCAAGCTATGTGGTAGACTTAACTGTATCCGTCACCTGACTCACGGTTTGAAACAAAGCTGTATTGAAACTAATTTGGGCAAAAATGAAATTTTGTCAAATGACAACAGGCTTCAATCGTCCTTGGTATTTCAAGTCTATATATGTTTGCATTAATTTCCTCTCGTAATTGGCTGGCAGGGTCATCTGACATAATATTGAAAGAGAACCACACTAGGACGGACTCTTCAAACAAAATCTGGTTCTTACATGTACTGGTCGTGTAGTTTCAAACAAGAAGGTTTTTACGTAATGTTTTGCTTAAATTTTTTTTTTAATTACAAGCCATATTTGAGAAAAAATGCATAAGAGGAATGCAGAAATTGCCCTATGCAAACATGCATGAACTAAAATTTGATATTTGCAGCCTAATGGTATGACGCACCCTATATTTGCATAAACATCTATTTAAAGTAAAGGCACCCATTGTGAAATCTTTTGAAAGATGACCACCGAAAGATCAATCAACAAGTGTATACCTAATTGGGTCTACAGTGCTAAAGGAGAAGATTTGTACGTGTTTTTGGTCAAATTTTCATTTTTGCTAACAGCCGCCAAGTTGCCTGGAACCACTTTGTTTTTGTTGCAGTTCAGTGTTTCTGTTGTTCCGTTGTTTTCCTCTTATAGTTGATGTATTTCCCTCGGTTTTAGTTTGTAACCCGAATTTGTTTTCTCTTAACCGATTTATGACTTTTGAACAGCAGTATACTACTGTTGCCTTTATTCATCGGTCACAATTTTGAAAACGGCAAACCAAGGATCTGTCAACTAAAGTTTGATTCCATTTTGCAAAGCAGTTTCTGAAGAGAAATGCTTTTTCTGATTATTTCTTTTTTTTAGTAATTGTGGTTATTTTTGGTTATTTTTGTTGGTTAGCGGGCAGCTTCATTGAACGAAATTTTGAAAGGGAGCAACCTAAGTACCATTACTCATCAATGATACAAGGATATTATATCAAATATTGATTCTGATTGACCCAACAGTTTCAGAACAGGTTACGAAAATATTAAAACTTAACGACCGTCCGTCGACGAACGCCGGACAACGAAAAACGACAGCCGCAAAAATTTGACAACAGCTCACATGGTCCTTTTGATCAAGTCAATTAAAAACTCATGTGAGAGCACTGAATATACAAAAACCTGAAACAATTTCTTTTAATAAATCATTTGTGTAATTCTCAAAGTCCTATAAATGTTTAAACAGTCAACAACAGAAAGTCCAATTTCTTTTAAATTGTACCCAATTCTTCCCGCTCAAAATATTAACTCTGACTTCTTTTTAGATAATTGAACTGATTTATATTAACAAAAAGATTGACAAAACAAAAAAATACGAGTTAAAAAATTTGGAAACAGGAATTACAAATATGGAAGTTAGAAATAGTTATTACAAATTAAAAAGTAATAAATATGAATTAGAAATAAAGAAGTTAGACTTAAGTATTATAAAACAGTAAAAATAAAATGAAATTTCTTGTTCACGAAAGAGGTATTAATTAGCCAAGACGCTTTGCACTTTTATGATTCAGAACATTTGGGTGTTTTGGAATATCTAAAAAAAAAACTCATTTTGCGCCGTATTTCAAGAATGATTAAACTTAAAAATTGCATAAACAAATCCCAGGCTTATATGTATATATAGAAAAATAGTTCATGGTTCATTTCGTATACTTTAAACTCGCTTATTTTCGTGCGTGCTAATTTTTGTTGATTGGTGGAAAAATATTTTTGTTGATGCTTGATTTGGTGGTTTTGCCAAAGTTTGCATACAAACCTAAACTAAATTTGAACGTCGTTGGACATTTAAATTCGCGGTACATGTAAACCAACAAAAGGTCACGAAAATGGATATTCCACGAATAATAATGAATCAACAGTAATTGGAATGCATAAAATAAACTAGCAAAACATAGCCTGCAGGAACAACACTGTTTCCCCGACTCCCCTTTTAAAACATCCAACAAACACAAATTGTATACCATATCAATTTGATCGGTTCCAATTATTTTCAAATTTTCTGCTTGATTGATTTTATTTTTGGTCTTTCGTATACATCCTGTTTCCCTGTTTACGTAACGGACAGATTCACACTAAATCTTTGGATGTGGTAATCGTGATATTTTTTTAAAATATAATCTTTGTCTACTAACCAGTGGAAATTGTCTTTTCATCTTGCTATTTGCTTTACCTTTAAATTGTAAACTTTTATGACAATATGTATGACATGAAAACGTCCATGTCATTATAATATTCACATTTATTCGAAAAAGTATACATTGTGTTATTATTTTGTCTACTAAGTATCGGAAAGTATTTCATCCCAAAATTCCACATTACGAGTACTAAGGCTAAATCTGTACCTTGCCAGGAATATAAGTACCATTACTCCATTGAATGTTCTTCATGACAACAACTTCTATAATAGTGCTTATCAAAAGGTATTCACTCAGAACAAAGTAAATATGAGCATTTCTCACTCTTTAATGTTATTAGAAGTTGGTTATTTTATGTTGTAGTAAAAAGAGTCTCATGCATTTAAACACTGTTCGAATAAACTTCACACACATTGGACGATAATACCACCAACTGGCTGATTTTAGACGAGTCTAATTCGGAGTTAAAAAAAGGCAGGGTTATATCAATGACAATTACTCTACTACTCATAACCAATTAATGACTCAAAGAATAACATTGTTTCTGGCAATCGAAAAAAGAATATTGGTTCACCAATAAATTCCATTCCAATTTTGTTTTACACAGTAGAGTATCAAAAAGATCTTAACCTGAACAGGTTTTCTTGTTCCGAGACAAATCATGATGCCAATTTTGTTTTTAAGGTCTTTCCACTACGTGAAGAAAACCTTATTGATTTTCTAATGTTTTTTTTTCTTTTTTTTTCTTCCAACATTTTTTTGACACGACCTCCACCCGTTTCTATTGAAGTTATCATGACCAGATATGGACCATCGATAGATCTCATTATGAAGTATTACCAGATGACCCTGTGTAGGATTTCATCATCCCCTTTCGAAGATATCTCCCTTTTATTGGTTTATTTCGACATGCCCCCCCCCTCGTTGTTTTTAAAGATATAATGACATTATTTGGAAAATAGGTAAATCTCATCATGAAGTATTACCGGATGAGGCTGCGTAGTATTTCATCATCCCCTTTGAGAGTTATATCCCTTTGAAACGATTTCTTTTATCTGATTTTTCTTAAAAACTATTACAGATAGAACCGATTTGAAATTGGCAACATGTACAGTAACAGATGGCAATGTTATTAAACATAAACATTTATTTTCTTATCAACCCTTATAAGAGTTATTTTCCTTGAAATGTTATACACAATTTTTGAAACATTATATTTCGAGAACCGGAAGTCGTGGAGACTTGGGACCTTTACCAAAAATCTTTAATTCTTATGACCTTTCATGTGCATTCAAGGTCAAAGGTCACCGAGTGCAAAAAGTTTTTACACTGAAATATCAAGCTTATATATTAAGAAAACGAAAGGAGATCGCTGCATACGTACGTGTATAAAATGTACCTCTTGACAAGCTCTACATTTTATATATTAGGCTCAAAACTGTCCGATCATCCGTTCAAAAGTTACGACAAGATACTTTTTAAAAGTATAGTATTTAGTGTATATCTTTTAAAAGGTAACAGATATCAACCTACTATAAATTGCAAAAATAATCAATATTTTTAGACTTATAATTTGAGGTCAATGTCAAGGTCATGATGAAATTTTACCTTGGCCTTCAAAGTGTACTATGACCTTGACTTTGTGACATTTGAAAGGTCAAGTGGTCCTGAGTTGAATGGTAGTAGTCCTATGTCTCTACAACTTCCGGTTCTCAAGCTTGGTATTGCATCATATATTTGATTATTCATTGTGACCTTGATGAACTTTGGAATTGTCCCATTTTTTGTGTTACAGTGTCGTACTTCAACTGCAGATCATTTGAGATATCGGTAGTCGTTTTAGAGCTAACGCAGTTTGAAATTTTGCGAGCGGGGGCATGTATTTCTGAATGAAGAACAGCTAGCGACCTGAAATTTTCAGAAATTGAAGAAATAAACATGGCTATATGACTAATTACCAAAAACATTCAATGCAATTTGAAATTTTCATGTTTTGCATTGACTTTGTAATTTGATATTGCATCATTTTTTTTTTACTTTGCAAAATTTGGTCATTTGGTATATCAAATTGAAGTCTAAATGAGCTCTACTCAAAAATGAAAATTTTAAACCCCCTTTTTATCCCAGTGAGAAGGATGGGGTCATTTAATGCAAAAATTAAAACTTCTAAGATGGTTAGGTTGTCGCATATCAAATGAAAGTGATGGAAATGTGAAGATATGATTGAAGCTTTAAATTTTCTTTTGGACAACATATATGTACGTTTCGGCGATAAAGTGTATCGACAGGTAGTAGGTATTCCTATGGGCACTAATTGCGCCCCTTTAATAACAGATTTATTTCTGTATTGCTATGAATCTCAGTTTATGACCAAACTCAGTAAAGCCACGTAATTGTTACATTTGGTTGACGCATTCAACAATACAGACCGTTATCTTGAGGATATTTTTTCGTTGAATAATCCAGAGTTCTCTACATATACTACCGAAATTTACCCAAAGGAACTGACTTTAAATAGATCTAACATAAACAGCAGTAGTTGTCCTTTTCTAGATTTAGACATTTCGATTTCTAAAGGGAAACTCCATACTAAAATTTGCGACAAAAGAGACGATTTTTCATTCCCTATTGTTAATTTTCCTTTTTGAGACGACGATGTGCCATCATACGGTGTTTATATATCCCAACTCGACGTTATGCCCGTGTGTGTAGTGATGTCATAGATTTTAACGAACGCAATCAATGGTAAATTATGAAGTCAGTGATTTCGTTACCATAAATTACTAAAAAACATTTACTAAATTCTTTCATAGATACAAAGATTTGATTAGTAAATTTGGCTGTACCTGCAGAAAACTTATTAAAAACGGTATTTCACATCCTAAATTTTACGGTAATATTGTACTAAAAGCGCGGAAATCACTATGTGATCCGTGTAAACTCATCGAACCTTTAAACAAACTTATTAGTAAAGCTTATCTTATTAATGTTGTAATAAGATCTTTGAATATTGTTTACATTGGGCACAAATATCGATTTTGTCATCAACAAATTAAAACTTGAATGTTTTTTTTTGGGGGGGATGTATAAATACACATCCACGTTAATTTTCTATATAGGGATTGCTTTATCTATATATGACATGACACATATTTATTAAAAGATTTAATCCTAACTATCCTACAGGCGCCTGTCGATAGTTTTATTTTAGCATTGCACAAGTCATGTCTTCTGTGACTGTCCATGTCGTTAAAACACTATATCCCTGGGATGTGCTTTAATTGATTTGAGTCTCTGATGGTTTTTTATTATTAATTGTTTTTGGCTTTTAACTAGCTTTCAGTAACTGCGGGTACTCTCAAATCGTACTTTCGTGTTTAGTTGACCTGTTGACTCAATTTGTAATGCATTTTTGTTATTCAATGTTTACTTATTTTGTGTTATATCTCGTCTCACTATTTTTAATATGCACCAAGTATTTAGTATGATAATACATTTTCACTTCTGTACTCGTACTATGAACAACAAATTTATTTATTTTGTAAAAAATATTTCCGTACTCCTAACAACAAAATTATTATATTCAAATTTACTTTTGTACGTTATTTTATTTAACGCCATTTTGTCCCAGGTTAGAGTTGTCTTTTTGACATTGTTTTACAGCCCCTTCTTTTTATTAATATTGTATTTATATTGTGTCATAGATCAAATTTATTCGTTCAGTGTATGTTTACTTGTGTTTGCTAATATGTCTTTTTGATCGAGTTAAGCCATTTCAATTGATATTTTATAGTATGTCTTTCTATGTTGTAATGTTACACTACTGTTGCAGGTTAGGGTGAAGGTTGGCACCTGTTAAAACGCTGCATTTGTTTGCACCTGTCCTAAGTCAGGAGCCAGTTGTTCAGTTGTTTTGTTTGTTGATGTGGTTCATAAGTGTTTCTCGTTCCTTATTTTTATATAGATTAGACCGTTGGCTTTCCTGTTTGAAATGTTTTACACTAGTCATTTGGGGGCCCTTTATAGCTTGCTGTTCGGTGTGAGCCAAGGCTCCGTGTTGAAGGCCGTACGTTGACCTATAATTGTTAACTTTTTACACATTGTGACTTGAATGGAGAGTTGTGTCATTGGCACTCATACCACATCTTCTTATTTCTACTTAAAGTGTACATTCAAATATCAAATTTACGTCCCCCAAAAATAGGTTGGTGGGGTCATTGAGTGCAAAAAAAATTGTTTTTTAAGGTGAGGTTGTTGTATATCAAATGAAAGATCATAATGTCTACATTTCAAAATATCCTGTCCTCCAAAAATGAATGGGACTGGGTTATTAAGTGCACAAAATCAAACTTTCTAGAAGATGGTGTTGTCACATATTGAATGAAAGGTCATCAAGTCTACATTACAAAGATCATACTTCCGATCTCGAAAATTTAGGTGGATAGGGTCAATAAGTGCGAAAATTGAAAAGTTCAAGAAGGTATGTTCGTAACATATCAAATGCTAAGTCGTAAAAAGTGCATTACAAATATCAGACTTTAAAGGCAAAGACCTTTCAATTGTTTTACAAACAATTGAGATACTAGTTTTTATTAAATTTCTCTCAAGAATGTTTACCTACTGACGAAATCTATTATATTTGTAGCCGGAAGTTGTTTACATAATGTATCTACGAATATAGAAACGGAAGGTTTTCTTGTTCCGAGACAAAATCATGTAGAAAATCAAATCTTGATGCCAATTTGTTTTTTTTTTTTTTTTTAGTTAAATTTCTTTCAAGACTGTTTTCTTACTGAATAAATCTTTTATATTTGTAGCCGGATATTGTTTACAAAATGTATCTACGAATATAGGAACGGAAGGTTTTCTTGTTCCGAGACAAAACCATGGAGGAAATCAAATCTTGAAGCAAATTTTGTTTTTAAATTAAATTTCTTTCAAGGCTGTTTACTTACTGTCGAAAACTATTATATTTGTAGCCGGAAGTTGTTAAAAATTTATTTACAAATATAGAAACGGAAGGTAAATACAGAAAAAAAAAAAACCGGAATGTTTTTAATGTTCCGATAATCAGTTAATAGAGTAGCATATTCCCTGAATGCATATAATAATATATATTGATATCTAAATGTGATTCGAAATAATTAATATTTTTAATGAATAAATATTTTAATATCAGATAGATGTAACCTTTATTGCAAAAAACACTACACGAGGAGCCTTAATGATACGTGACCCTCTTTAAATAAAGGATATTATCATATTTCATGCATTTATATCAGATTTTTCCAGTTTTTCCACTTTTTAATTGTAACCTCGGATATTGTCAATTTGGGACTGTTGTCATTAAGTCATGGTAAAGTAATTTTTACAGATTTATCTCACTTATAAATTAGCCTGTGGGCTGAAATGGTCCACTATGCATTCGCCCAGTCCGGCTAAACCAGATCAGAATTTGTGAGTCCTCGAATATACAATTAACCAAAAAATATGATATCACTCGATAAAGGGTCTTGTAACTATGTTTTAAGGGTTATTGGTATACTCAGGTAAGCCTTGTTCCTTCATTTTCGTGTTATTTAAAGTTTCTTACTTGATTATCCAAAAGTTCTTGTAACAGTATCACATAGATTAAATATGGAGTATCAAATAAAGCGTTATTTAAATGACGTTCTGAAAATACTAGAACATTAACCCTTTCTAGATTCCTTAATTTGGACGAAGCCAAACATTTTCTCTACCCCCCCCCCTTAAAAAAAATAGCAATTTTTGAAATCTTTTAATGTTTACTATACTTAATGATAAGGTTTATCCAATATGCAGAAAGTTAGTGTTAATGTACAATATGACCAAAAAAAAAAAAAAAAAAAAAACAGCAAATATTTATCTTGATTAAAATTGTCGAAAAAAAAGCCTGTTATAAAAGAAAATTATAATATAATTTGATTGTCAGTATATTTGTTTTCTTAAAGGGCCATTGGGTGAGTTAATCAAATGTACAAAGCATTACATTTTGTAGCTAAGGCCAATTTGAAAAGAATCTGTCAGTCATATATATCACGAAGATATTAAATTACAGGTTCCCGGCCCGCTCTGGCCAAAATAAATATCGCCGAAGTTCAATAAAATCAAGATAATTATATTAGATACATTTTATATCCAGAAAAGATCGTTAATACGTGTACAATAAGAATATGTGTATAAGTTTGTTTGTTTTTTATTTCAATGTGTGGCTCCTTTGAATCTTTTATACATTCATCTGATTATGTTTCTTTTGGTCGTATGACTCGTGACGTGAATCGGTATTTATGCATCCAGCTATAGGTGTTCTTGATGCAGGTAGGCCCAGAGATGAGATTCGGACGCAAGAGGATTTTACAGTGTTGTTTTCATTTTGTTTACCCTTGTATTTATATTTTACTAATTTGTTTTTTATTGAGAAGGTGTATACTATAAATTTAACTATATGTTTTATCAACTACAATAACTGTTATATTGGCGTCTTTGTTAGATTTATTTGTATGTTTGTTTGAATTTTTTAGTTAGTTGCGTTGTTTTTTTGGGATGTATGTTTATACAGTTTTGACTGCTGGATCCCAATAATTGCCAAATTAACCTATTATGTTTGTTTGGGTTGCTCATCTAATTTTGTCAATATAACGGTACTATAAACAACTGTCATACAGGTGGGAGGTTCAGGTAGCCATAAAGCCAGGTTTAACCTACCATTTTCGTCGGTAAATCTCTGTAACAAGTCAGTAATATGACAGTTATTTCCCATTCGTTCTGTTGGTTGATAAAGTGTAACGTTTGAATTTTTCAGTTTTTCTGAACTGATCCGTTTGAATTTACCTTAGACCTCGGTATTTTTTATAATACTTTTTTTATTGGATCGAAGATGAAAAGATTAGATTAAAGTCTTTCTGACATATCGTATAGATACATAATTTATTCTAAACCTCGTTGTCTGGCTTATATTTTCTAACACATCAATTTACAAAAAGTATTGAAAGTATGAGACATGCGAAGCACGATAGGTTCTACCTCTCCGGTCATCAGCTGAATTAACTCCCGTTTGGTCGGAGTTTCTATGGTCCAAAGTTGAATGTTATGTGTTTCTATAACTCATTCATTGTTTGTCAATTTCCTGTTGTCGTATTGTTTGTGAAGTTCGTATATGATTCTCCTTTTAAATCTAAATCCCAATTGGAGGATTTTTTCCAGCATATTTTTCACTTTTGTTAACGATTGATGAAAAAAATTCTATTTTCTTATACATCATGTCACTGACGCTATTTACGGTATTTGAGTAAAGTTTGATGGGTTGATACATATGATTGATTTAATGGTTTGTTGTATGTCTGGGGGCAAATAGTTCATGCATGTTTCGAACACAATAAGTAAATTTACTATACCTACAATACTTAGTAGGTATGTCCTATCATAGGGTAATCTGGAATGCATGGGTGTAAATTACGATTGTTACCTGAAAATGAAAGCGTTATGGATATAAACAGACATTCAGACTTGAAACAAGACACCAACGGACCCCTCAAAGAGGTTTCGCAAAGGTTCGTAACGTAGAGAAGGTGTGGCAGTTGTCATATGAAATGAGAAATGTTTCTAGTTTGCACTCTACAACGAAACTGTGATATGTTAGTTATGTGAAATATGTTATAAACCAAAAATATATGCAATCCATGACTAAGATAATGGAACCAGACTGTCCATGTAAACTACCAAAAGAATAAACTGTTCCTCTATTTGGCAATGATATCTGTATAGAATCGACTTACTTAACTAAGATATGTCAATATCCTTTGAATGATAATAAGTATCCTTTCTTGTATGAAATCACAAAATTTCTCATTTCATGCTTCTTAATCTGTGCAGTAAAGGATAGATTTCTGGCTCAACGTTTAGTGACCATAGTTCTTATTTGACAAAGAAACACTCCTATATCGATTCATGTGTAAACCTGAGGGTAAAAGAGTCTGTTTCGGATATTTCATGGAACAATTCAATCCACGTTTGAAAAAAAAATACGTTGCTAGGTTGATGTTATTTACCTATCGTTAAACATGCATAAAAAGTTCGTCAAAGATACCAAGCTTATACGCGTGGTTTGTCAACACAAGACTCATCAGTGGTGCTCAAATCAAAACAGTTTTAAGATAAAACGTACGTATAACAAAATATACGAATGCATTAGGATACCATAGTTCATCAAAAAGATACATTGGAAGGTTTTGAAATCCATAATTTGTTTGTAATTCTTTTTCGTCTGTAAACCATTTGTTTGAAAGAACGTTATACTTGTTCGCTTTCAACGTATGTTAAATGTAAGTTTGTCATGTGAAAAACGTCTGATTTTAAGGCGTGTTACGAAACATACAGTTTGTGTTTCTTTGGAAGAAAAACTGTCCAGGAAAACAAACGTTTATATTCAATTTGTGTAATGTCATAGATTGTTTTTTCGCCAATTATAAAATGACGACAAAATGCAGATCATGCGTTCTCAAAGAAGATTAGAGATTTTACCAACTCATTTTTATTAACCTATGGGTATTTCAAATATAAACTCTGCTGAAAAATGCAACAACAATACGCTTTGTGGTTTTCAAAAATTATATTTGAATCAAATGTTAATCGATTTTGATATGAATAGGAAATGTATTGTTCTGTGAAACAACAAATGCGTCATTTGCTTCATTCGACATTTCTAGTTTTCAAGATTGTCGGGATTGTGGAATATTAATGTTGTGATATGTTTTCAGTTTGTTCATTTCTAAGTTTTTATTGTGTTCTCATGAAAGAGGCAATATGTTGCATGATATTTATTTGTGTGCATACAATAAGAGTTCATGAATAACCGTAATCAAGTACTAATAGTTTGCAGACCGAAGGTTTTGGACGACATCGGAAAACATCTTTACACAGCGTTTAGTTGTTACCGACATGCATGAGTCTACCTTTACATATATGTTGTTGAAATAATAGCATCGCCTTTAAACCAAGAGTAGGGCCTAATAAAACGCATGGTTAAATTAACGTACTAGAAGAAAAACAATAAGGTGATGTTCTGATCCAACAGTTTCATTTAGAGATTCACTTTTATATCACCCACAAGAATTCATATTTAAAGGGTTACGGTTTTAAAAAATTACAAACTTATCAGCTTGATTCATGAATAATAAAATTGTGTTCCCTGGCAGGTTTATAAAGATGAGAATGAGCATCAGTGTTAAAATTAACAAAGTGTTTTAAATTATCTGTATGTTTACGGCTAAGGTTAATATGATACACTTTCCTATGTATGACCGGTATTTTTTTTTTTTAGTATTGTTTAAATTATGCCTGTGTTTTCTTGCAGTTAATTTTTGTAATTTCTGTTATTTTAATTGTCTAAATACAAAGAAGAGTGTTCGGTTGTGAGAAAATATATTAAATAATATCTTGATTCAATAGATTTTTAATCTACTAGTCCCAAGTCATGAACATTGTTGGTGGTTGTTTCAATTTTATTCGATTTTTTTTTATATATGTTTTAGTGAATTCACTTTTTGTGATAAGTCATTGGTAGGCTTTAATGAATTTATTTTCTACTTATCTGTGTTAGAGATTGATATATGGTACATAGACGCGTTTCCTTTATTAGATTTTTTACTTATACACCACATCTCTTTTATTCAGATCTTCGTTCATATGTCATATGGCTATACTTACTTGGGAAATCAACTCTTTACAAATTATTGAAGCGACAATATGAATTTTAAAAGAATGATTTAATTATTTCTTTCCTATAAATTGCCACAGAAATGTTTGATTAAGAGTCCGTGCATTTTGTATATGCAATGTAATATATACATATCACTAATATTTATACAGCACATACCATGTTACTTCTACAAAAAAAAAATGTACAAATACCGAACTATAAGGCAAATTAAAAAGGGGATGTCCATACAAAGTGACAAAACCACACGCTATCAACCAACGGAACAAGTGAAAAACAACTGCCATATTCGTGACTAGGTACAGACATTTTTCGACGAAAATGGTGGGTTAAACCTGGTTTTATAGATAGCTAAACCTCCTACTTGTATGACAGTTATTTATAATTCCGTTATATTGACAAAATTTAGATTTTTTACTGCGTAAACATACAGCACAGACATACAACACAAATGACTAAAAAATTCAAACAAACATACAAATAAGTTTAACAAAGACGCAAACAAAACAGGCGTAGAAATTAAATTTCACAATGACGTCAACAAACAAAGTTTTTGTCGTCGATAGTACAGACCGTATATAGTATACACTTACAAAGGAGAGGGAAAGTCGGCATTACAGAAACTAAACTCATCACGGTTCAGGGTCAATTATTAAATAAAAAAATCTAAAAATGAAACATCATAGACACTGCCGTAAATTTTTCAGTGTGAGTGACCGAAAACCGATTGCTCAAGATATTTCTTAGGTATTTCTTTTATTAATATGATACATATACTTTGATTAATAACAGCAAAGAATGTGAAGCCTTTGACATAGATAGCATAACGACTACTTGTTAAAATTAGGCAGAAGATATTTCATGAATCTTATCGAAATTTGGTAAAAATGTTTTTCGATTATTTTCCTGGAATTTTACATGTTGAAATTTGGTTGAGAAGAACTATGGAATATTCTGAAATGTTTAACTGGAACGCCTAGTGGCAAGGAAATAATCTTTTTGTTTTTGGTGTTCAAGCGGAAAATCTTGTTCTTTTTCTTCTCTCTTTCTTTTGTTGTACAATAAACGTTCCCCTGAAAAATTAACTAGAATAAACAAATTGCATTTGAAAACGAAAGAAGAAGATATGAAAAAGAAATTTCTTATAGATAATTCACAAATAGATGTTTGGAGATATGTCAATAATGTACACGCGATGTCATATTATAGACGATTTTTTCAGGAATATTGTTAATGATATAAAGGACATTTGCTTACTCTTTTTTGCCCTTTTTATATTTATTTTTATTTTTTATTTTGAAGTTATATGTTTCACTGTTTTGTGCTTAAATATAAAAACAAGGAGATGTGGTATGATTGCCAATGAGACAACTGTCCACCAAAGGTCAAATGAAGTGGATGTAAGCAATTATACGCAACTGTACGGCCTTCAACAATGAGAAAAACCCATACCGTATAGTCGGTTATAAAAGGCCGCGACATGAAAAATATGAAACAATTCAATTGAGAAAACAAACGGCCTAATTTATAATAAAACAATTCACGAAAAACAAATATGACAGACATGAACCAACGACAACCAAAATACTACAGGCTTCTGACCTTTATATTTTTACGATAATTATGAAAAATATTTTTGTAATTTTTTGGATATTGATTAGCATTTTACTGTTTAAATACTATTTGCGTGTTTTATTAATTGTTAGAACGGTACAAAAATATACAATAATTCACGTTGGGCATTGCGCAGGATCAAGATCGTGTATTCACATTGTTCATTAACCTAGTTGTATAAGAACAATATAAGCGATATATAACTTCAGTTTGAGAGCGCATTTCTATATAGCCAGATGAGCATTTTAGCTTGCTATCAGTATTTGCAATAATTTATTTGATAATACAGTTCTATTGAATATTGCTTTATTGGTACCGGTGCTTATATAAGTACTCGCAATGCCCCCATTCAAACAGTTACCGCACTTTTTTCGAAACTCTGTTTTTATTGCACTTTCGTCCGCATGTCACCATAAAAAGGGATAGCTTATAGGTTTATATCAACTAGTTTAACCCTTCCGCATGTTTCTGTGACTGTATGTAGGAATCTCGGCAATGCTAGCCTAATTGTGAGCAGTTTTTGGCGTTTGTACAATCAGTTGTTATTGGCAGTGTACATGTCTCTGTTTAATTCATTTTTGCATGCGTTATATAGCTTGACAGCTGGAATGGACACTTTTATTGTTGCTATAATATTACTGTCGTATTATCGTTTACCTCATTTATCTTTGCTTATTGATAAAGAAGTCAGCAAAATTACTAGCTTTCAAGTTTTTAGACTTGACCGTCTCTGATGAAGTAAATCCATAAAGCAAATCGAACCAACCAAGTTGTTTTTTCATTGTCGATACTGCTGCTGGTTGGCTTTTGGTCATCAGCCCAGAAGTCGTTGCTTTGCCACTGACATGATTGACAACATACATTTCTAATTATGTGTGTTCATGATTTAATTAATCATAATAAACCAAAGTACCAACTCCTATTGACAAAGTTGACCTACAGAAACGATAGTAAAAGTTAATATTCGAAATATGTTCAACATGTTACCTGTTACACAACAAATTAACAAAAAAACATACTATTTTAAGATAGTAAACATTTCGTATTACGAATTTCCTCTAATTTAACAAATGTGAAATAAAAATAACACTACTTTTTGATGCTTTAAAAGAGCCAATTTTCTTACATCCGAAACACAAAAAACGAAACATTTGAAAGGCAGGGATGAATAAATACTAGATGAGTTATTTTACCAAAAGGAAATTAAGAATAGCTGAAACCATCTAAGGTCAACTTTGTCTGTAGGAGTTCGTACAATCAGTTGTTATTGGTAATGTACATTTCCCTGTTTAAATTATTTTTGCATGCGCTATATAGCTTGACATCTGGAATGGACACTTTTATTGTTGCATTACATATTACATTACAATTTCACACTTTTTGTTGCATTACATATTACATTACAATTTCATCTTAATTCAAATGTAATCGATTACATTAGATTACTTTTCTATAAAGTAATCATGTTTTTTATAACGTATGATTACACTGTAAACTGAGATATGAAAGAGATGTTTTAAACATTTAATCCTCACATGCAAAATCTTATTTTATTTGAGTAAAAAATTATGTTTTTAAATATCTTTGATATTTTCATTTTTTTTAAGTGCTTAGAACAGAAGCAGTGTTACATTTATAATGATTGAAAGGTGTCATTTCTCTGTAAAAGACATTAAAATTCATTTCATTTATATTTTAGCCCTGTGCATATTGTCAACTAACAAAAAAAAAAAACGAATATAAGTTATTGTCTATCGAAATATTGCGTTTATCTTTTATCGCGTTGTAAATATTTTAAACATTCTAATATTTACATACTCAATAGTGTGTTAAAATTACATTGTTAGGCAATTTATATATATTGCTCTTCGAACTTATAAGGATATATTAAGGTGATCAAGTAGTCTTATTGCCCCCGCGGATATTATAACATGTTCATATGTTTTACAGGACTTAATTACTACTTCAAATCTTACGACAAACAATAGGTGAGATTAGGTGCTATAAATTAATTGTATTAATTGCAATAATCAATAAAGTTATATGCAGTTTTTTACAACACAAATTTTGTAAAAAATGTGAAGACAGAATTTGGTTCTAAATTCCATTATTATTTAAATGGGGTCATTTACGTGTAGAAATCAAAATCAAATTTGAATCGAATCCCGAAATTAATGTTGAATGATATTGAATGTCTACAAAGTTATAAGTAAATATTGTGTAAACTAAAATAACGGAACATCAAACGCTTTCAAAGCCATATATCACAAGGACAAAAAAGATACATTAAGGAAAGTAGATTCATTCAATGACTTTTTTGAAAATAAATCCCGCATTATTTTTGCAATCTACCACCTCTTAAGCATGGTTATACAGAAATTGTTAAACAATAAATGGGATCAATCATATTAATCAATTGTCAACCATAGTGAACACTAGTTTTATATTTTTTTAATTCACGCTTGTATTTCAAAAACAATTAACATGTACTAAATCTGTAATCAGCAAGCAATCAAATGAATGTAATCTATAAGTAATCATTATAACAACAGATTTTTTTTTGCATTGCAGTTGATTAATTTACGAATACTTGTAATCAGAAAATGCATGATTACTGATCACATGTGAGAACATTGCACAGTGTAATCGATTACAACTGATTGTGATTACTGATTACGATTACTTCATGCCTGAGTGGTGGAAAACCGGTCCTTGATATAATTTTACCTTGTAAGCAACTTCAATCCACTTATCAATTGTATAATACATTCTGTGGGAATATTTATTTTGTCGAGTTAGCTCATATTTTGAAAACTTATGTTTTCGCCTGTTTTTTCCCTCAGCATCTAAACTGTACATCACTGAACTATAAAAATCCATCCAGTACACTCTGCCTGTATTGTGATCTGTTTAAATAAAACTTTTAACATTAACATTTGAAAAAAATAAATAATTAACGAAATTAAAATAAATAATAATAATAATAATAATAATTTAATGATAATGATAATGATAATATTAATGTAAAAATTAAATATGGAAAATGACAAAAGTTTAAAGTAAAAAATTAACATAAAATATTGTTTTAAACACATTTTATCTCACTTCATTATCACCATATACCTGCAAGTTGTCTTTCTTTTGTTATTCAAATAAGGAGATAATTTTATTTTTTATTACATATAAGATATTCTGAATATCAAAACTCTTTTCTGTGTTACTGGCATACGTTAGATTCAATTTATGTATTGTGGATTTCACTGATCTTTTTTGGCGTGTGAATATACGTGTATTCAACACAGTTGTCAAATTAGCAAATCGATCGTCTCTTCGAGAGTTTGCAATTA
The DNA here is from genome assembly GCA_017311375.1 of Mytilus coruscus. Taxonomy (NCBI): domain Eukaryota; kingdom Metazoa; phylum Mollusca; class Bivalvia; order Mytilida; family Mytilidae; genus Mytilus; species Mytilus coruscus. Next base: position 60,912,075 of record CM029607.1, on the reverse strand, counting down.
AAATGAATCAAGACTTTTTTTAGATGCACCTATACTATTAATTGTTGATATATGACCTACGTAATAAATTAGTTTTTAAAAGAATTAAGACACAAATTCTAAAGTGATGGTCCGGTTAAAGGTAGGGAAATTATCGATAGTGAAAATAAACGAGTTTTTTTTTCACATGTTAGATTATCGGAATTTATCACTATGTAAAATTCATACCTTATCTATATAATATATCTGAATATCATCCTTACCTACTGCAAATGTTAATTTACAGTACATGTAGTGATTTCTCTGACATGTGTCAGCATCTATAGTTTGTCTGTTTTCTCTGTCGTTGTCCATGTGTACTCTCTCAAATATATCATTGCCTATTAAGCTTTTATAGCTAGACACGAAATATATCCACCTAAAAAGATAAAAGCAGCAAGAACAACACCACAATACTACAACTATGCGAAAATATTTTTTTTCAAACTCACAAGCTGAAAACAAACAGACAGGCCATGGGAAAAACGAAATACGACGAATAGACAAACCCCAGTTTACAAAACCCAAGAATGAGCAACACAAACCCCATCAAAAACATGGGAATATCTCATGTGCTCCGGAAGGGCAACCATAATAAATAATCACAATGATAATAATAACAGTATAACACCAATGTTATGATAATAAGGAGAATTTTGTTTAGACAAAAAATATTTGCCTGTCTTGGTTTTGTTGTGATCATTATCTTTGACCTTGACAGAAAAGAAATAGAGTTTCAATGTCCTTGATATTTTCCAGGATATTATTCTGTCAAGGACTTTAAATTTAATCATAGCGTGCTTGCATCAAGGTTGAAACACATTTGAGTAGGCCATGACTTGTAGTTTATGAGAAAAATGCTACAAGATTTACATACATCACCATAATGGGTAGGAATGTATAAAAATCCGGTGAACGGATTGATGAGCCATTTATCTTGAAATGTAAAACAATTACAACATATAAGCAAATTAATTATAATTTAATCTAATACCTTTTCCGTGCCACACGTGCACTATGCCATAATAAAAATGTGATAGAATTGCCAAATAAGTCAATTATCTAACAGAGTCCAAATGAAGCTGATTGAAGAAATTATAGGTCACCGTTCCACCTTCAACAAAGTGCAAATCCTATTCTGAATAATCAGCTATAAAAGGCCATAACATATCAAAATATAAAATAATTAAAATTATTATTATTTATTATTTATCAATAGATATCGACGGCTGATGTTGTGTTTGCTGCGACCCATATAGTAAAAAGGTATATATTTATATCGAAACAACATCATATCTTGGACAATAAATTGGATTATTTGCTAAAATCGCGCCAATTTCATTCGGGTCGTTACTGAAATCTTTCATCAGTTCTTTGCAAAATGAAAGCACATGAGCTCTAATGTAGAGCCGAAAAGACACCATTTGATTTAAAGAAGCCCATATGTTAGCCAACGTTTTCTAAGAGAGCTCTATATCGATTCGATGTTGTCAGCCCTATTTTATACCTGGCACATTACTTTTGCTTGAATTCCCTTTTTTGCCGTCTTAAATTTTTACATACGTTTGCTTACCTTTTATGACAACTTTTGTATAAAATGAATTTTGTTTTGAATATTTTTCTTTATATTATATAAAGTATACCTGTTAATTGGGTCGATTTGGAGTTGATGGTTTGATCGCATCGTATTTTCAACACGTACGAAAAGCTTCTTCCCTGTCCCATCTAGATTTGCGACAAATATATCGCTTGTTAAAAAAATACCAAAGTAGCATTTATCATTTATCCAATCTACAGCGAACCCTGTTGCCCAGGCACCAGAATGTATCGTTTTTATTTCGGAAAATGTCCTATTTGATATTACAGCTGATCGTATTTCGTGGCTACAAAATAAAACGAAAATGAATGTATTGATGGAAAGACGAATAGATAGATATACAGATAGATTAAAATTTGATAAACTTTTAAGGTTCAGTATGATGCAAACATACACACAAGAATCTTCCAAGAGCCCGAATCGCTCACCTAGAAAAACAATTTCATTTTCACTTTTTCTTTTTCTTTATTTTAACCAATTATGCCTACATATATGTAGATCATTTTGTGGCATTTTCCAAGATTTGTACTAATGATCATTTTACTATATACAATTTATACCTATCTACTAAATTTTATGAATAAAAGTAATTTAATGGCAATAAATGCTATAACTAGCGTGATAATTTCGGCATGTTGATCTTCGTGTAGAACTTATTCTGCCGATCTCAATCAGTTATAAGTAACTCCTGACCTATATTTTGACAAAAATAAATAAAAATCATCATTTAGGGAAAATACCTTATGTAAGGCGTCAGTTGACAATTTGTGACACGATGACTGATTTGAAGATCCTATTGTGCTGATCATTCTTGGTATATACCTTTGCTATCTCTCTATCTTAGTTTCAGGAAAAAGTCCATAAAATGTTTTAAAAATTTGTTATTCAGGAGCAAAAGCTCCTAAAAGAAGTCAGTTGACAACTTCGGACATGTTCACTTATTTTTTTATCTGATTGTACTCAACATCTTATAAAGTTATAATGTCACTGTATCTTCTATCATACAGTTGAAAATTAGCATCTTTAATTTTCATCAACTTGTTTTCTTATAAATAATAAAATCTGAAATTGTTGTAAAATCTTAAAATATATTTAGCATTGAATGTTTTCAGTATTTAACCTCAAGTGTTGACGTTTTGTAAATTAAACAAATACAGGGGAAACTGACAATACCTCTTTTGAAATTAACATAACTTTACTACGATAAAAGTATATCACACATTTGTAGCAGATGTATTTATATATAAATAATATCAATGGTGTTATCTAGATATAAGAAGATGTGGTATGAGTGCCAATGAGACAACTCTCCATCCAAGTCGAAATTTATAAAAGTAAAGTATTTATCTGTCTGATTTAACTTACATTACGAAAATAGAACAGTACTGTAAAAACAAACACGCGAGCATTTAATAAAAGTTAAATATTTGAAATTGTCTGTTTTAGTGAGCAACATTAGACCCGAATTTAGAAATAATACGCCGTTATTATTGTCGTGTCATCCTATTGGGGTAAGATGTTCTCTTTTCGTGTATATTTTACTGATTCAACATGTGATCTAGATAGGCAAAAGTGAAAGTGCTCAAGTAAAACTGGGTAAGCTTTTCCACATGTTGTGCCTCAGCCTGGATCTAGTTAGGATATCTGGATCGTGCTTTGTTTATTTCCCTTATCTGGATCATGCTTTGTTTATTTCCCTGTCTTCGTTGGCGTTGTCTTTTTTCCCGTATGAGTCATTTGTTGGTGATCGATGATGTCTGCTCTTCTATATTTTGGCTTATTCTTTAAAGAAATTTACGGTCAGTAGCCTTAATAACAAAGTCTGTTGACAGATATTAAAGCTAAAAGAACTCGCCGAGGAATTTGTTTTTGTCCCTGCTGATAAAGCTGCTAATTAACAATATCATTATTGTTTGACGTAAATTTTACATTGAGGTTCTACAAATGGAAATCACGAATTCACCAACATTCCAACTGACTCCATTTTCGGAAAATGAAATCTGTAACAAACATAAACTTTTAGCTACCTCTTTACAAGCAGAACCAAACACAATGAAAGTTCCATCTATGTACTGGCTTCCGAAGCTGCACAAAACTCCTTACAAATATAGATTTATTTCGTCTTCAAGCCATTGTTCCACTACTAAACTATCTATTCTACTTACTAGTACACTTGGTACAATCAAAAACCTGGTAATAAATTGTTCAAATAGGGCTTTTGAAAATAGTGGAATTAATTACTTTTGGAGTGTCAAAAATTCGTTGGAAGTACTTGATAAATTGCATGCTTATATTGGTGATTTCGAATCTGTTCAAAGTTTTGATTTTTCTTCCCTATATACCACTTTGCCTCATAATCTTATTAAGAAAAAATTCACACACCTGATTAAATGGGCATTTAAAAAGTCGGAATGCGAATATATATAAACTCTTTTAGATCATTTTTTAGTAACAACAAACAAAAGAACTATGTCATTTGGACCTGCTTTGATACTATAACTGCCCTTGAATTTTTACTAGATAACATTTTTGTTCGCTATGGAGATTCCATATATCGTCAGGTTATCGGAATTCCCATGGGGACTAACTGTGCACCACTTATTGCGGACCTGTTTCTGTATTGTTTGAGTTACAGTTTATGACTAAAATCAGCAAAGACCCATCGAAACAACATCTGATTCAAAAATTTAATAACACTTTTAGATATTTAGATGATATATTGGCTCTCAATTATGACAACTTCAGTATCTACACTAAAGAGATTTAGCCTGTCGAACTGACTTTAAACAAAGCTAATACTAACAATGAACACTGTCCTTTCCTGGATCTTGATATCTATATCTTTAACGGGAAGCTTAATACCAAAATTTATGATAAAAGAGATGATTTTTCATTCCCTATTGTTAATTATCCATTTTTAGATGGTGACGTTCCCTTGTCACCATCTTATGGTGTTTATATATCTCAACTTGTTCGATTCGCTCGTGTTTGTAATAACGTATTTGATTTCAACGAAAGAAATCTCTGTATTACTGAAAAATTATTACATCAGGGTTTTCGATATTACAAACTAGTCAAAATATTTACTAAATTTTATCATCGGTACAAGACATCATTCGTAAATATAAATCAACATGTAGACATCTTATACGTTCAGGTATTTCACATCCAATATTTTATGGTAATATTCTTTACAAAGCACAAAAATGTCGGCATTCACCTCAAAAGCTAACCAAACCTTTAAACAGACTTATTCGGAAAGGATATAGTTACGATATTGTTGTCAGGTCATTAAGGATTGCATATTTTGGTATTAATATTGATTCACTCATAGGGTCTTTGCATAGGAAATAAACACTATTATTCTAAAACCAGTTGTTGGCATGATACGGGTTATGTTCTTCTCATATATTTTATGATTGTATGATACTAAACCCCTAACGGGAGTGATTGTACTTGATTTTCATATGATGAAGACATAATCTTTCAATCAGTTTAATTGTGGTCTGGAGCTGGCATGTCAGTAACTGCTAGTAGTCCTTTGTTAATGTATGTATCATTGTCATTTTGCTTAGTTTCTTTTGTTACCTATTCTGACATTGGACTCGGACTTCTTTTAAACTGAGTTTTACTGTGCGTATTGCTATGTGTTTCTTTATTCTACATTGGCTAGAGGTATCGGGGGGAGGGTTGAGATCTCACAAAACATGTTTAACCCCGCCGCATTTTTGCGCCTGTCCCAAGTCAGGAGCCTCTGGCCTTTGTTAGTCTTGTATGTTTTTTAATTTTAGTTCATTTATATGTTTTGGAGTTTAGTGTGACGTCCATTTTCACTGAACTAGTACACAATTTTATTTAGGGGCCAGCTGAGGACCACCTCCGGGTGCGGGATTTTCTCGCTGCGTTGGAGACCCATTGGTGGCCTTCGGCTGTTGTCTGCTTTTTGGTCGAGATGTTGTCTCTTTGACATATTCCCCATTTCCATTCTCAATTTTATTTTATTATCATTATTTTTCATACATAAAATCAATAATGTCTTACCAACATGCAATGACATATTTTTTATGGCATAATATATACCTGTAGTATCCAGAATCTAGAAACAACTCTTCTGTCCAAAGAACCATACTTTTTTCATAATGAATATCAAACGATCCTACAGAACTTTCGTTGTTACTTTTTGTATACAATACATGTTCTTTCAAAGTTCCGCTGTCGAACAACGAAATGCCATTCTTTGTCAATGCCACTATCGGAGGTCGATCTGAAAAGAAATGTGTGTAAAGTTTATATGTCATACTTTCATGATGATGAAATATTCTTTAAAAGCTATTCATTGAGGCTTTGAATAGATTGGAAACTGGGAATGTGTAATCGAGACAACAACCCGAGCAAAGAGAAAAAAACAGCCTAAGGGCACCAATGTGTCTTCAAAGCATCGAGTAAATATAATCACCATCATCACTATCACCTTCATCAACAAAACACGTATAATGTTGTGACCACAGCATAAAGTGTTGTGACCACAGCATATAATGTTGTGACCACAGCATATAATGTTGTGACCACTGCATGTAATGTTGTGACCACTGCATATAATGTTCCGACAACTGCATATAATGTTACCACGACTGCATATAATGTTGTGACCATGCACTGCATATAATGTTGTAACCACTACATATAATGATCCGACAACTGCATATAATGTTGTGACCACTGCATATGATGTTGTAACCACTGCATATAGTATTGTCACGAGTGCATAGAATGTTGTGACCACTGCATGTAATATTTTGACCACTGCATATAATGCTTTCACGACTGCATATAATGTTGTGATCACTGCATATAATGATGTTTATCAACGTAAGGCAGTCCTGGCGTTCCATATGAAACGCTCTTAGTGGAATCGATTATTAAATTAACGTTATAAATGTACACGAGTCGTAAGAATAACCATTGACTTTCTAAAGTTGGTACATCAAACTGTTCAAAAGGTAAATCGAATCATACATTGCATATATCAGGTGAACATGATTTCAAAGTCATATGAAACTTCAAATTTAAAAACAAATGTATATACTTGAATGGTAAGTTTTATTCTAATATAGTGAACGTGAACTTTTTTTATAACAAAATCTTTTATATTATCAAAATCTTCATAAATGTACCGATATTGAATTATTGACTTCTCAGAAACTAATTCGCCGACATTTTTCGCAGTGACCTTAACTACAAGACCTCTCGTTATAATTTCGGGCACCGCACAGCGCAGGTGTGAGGGGAAAATCGTGATGAAAGAATGTAAACACACGTGCTGTTGAAGGTAAATAGAAATAACAGCTGCTTCTTAAAGAACCAATTTAGTACAACAAATCATTTATCAACTGTTAAGGAATAGTTTAAATAACAAATGGGAACACATGGCAAATACAAAAACAAATGTCATGGCTTTTTTCAATTCTTTTATCTGTCATGTTTTCCACGTGCTTTGTTTTTATTGTTTATCAATGTCACATTCCGGTCAACTTCGGAACCAACTCGAAAGGTAATGAGTTTGCGATGAACAACCACTGAACGAAAATCATTTATCGATAGTACGTTATAGATGCGTAATAAATATAAAAAAACATGCATGCAAGACTTAGTTTAGTATATATGCATGCATTGGTTCAATAATTTCGATAACATTAAAATTTCAAGAAACTCTTTTCGTGTAACTGTAAATGGAAAGACGTAGATTAGATTAACAAATATCATAAACATCTGAAGAAACCACTTACAGGTACCATATATAGTGTCTTATATATGATAAGTGAAAAATATAGTTACCTCGAAACGGTCGTCTAGAATAAGAAAATGTCAGAACTGTTACAAAAATAGCCACAGAAAAACAGTAATTCCTCATCTTTTCAAATTAAAATATCAGAATCTAACAATTAAAGAAATTCAGCTGTACATTCCATTGCACAGTTTTTTGGCGTTTTTTTCAAATGACGGCTGAAACTATAAAACAAGCAGAACAAAATTTATCATTAGAATTATAACAGAAATTAGAATTTGAAGAATTAACTCAAATAACAAATTTAATTTTGAATAATTTCATTGAATGACATTTATTAAACGACACTTACCTAATTATAATGTTTAAGTAAAGGCTAATTTGCCTTTTGACACATTATCAATGATATGCATTAAATTACCCATAGTTACAATTTTCCTCATATGAATAGTTAATATTATATGTCCTCGAAATACGTCTGTTTTTGTAAAATCAGTTATCAACCAAACAGCCTACTAGTGATGTTTTCTTATAATTTAGTGGCAATGTTTTTCATGATTTTGTTATTATAGCAATCTCACTTTGTGTTTTTTGTTTCTAGAAGGAAAATTATTAAGCTGTTATTTCAATTTTTAAAATGCCTATATCAAGTCATGAATATGAAAGATTTTTTCCATTCTTTCCATTGGTTGATATAGTAGAACGTTTGATTTTGTCAATTTTTACTTACTTTCCCTTTTCGAATTTACCTTGGTGTTCGGTATTTTTTTTTTTATATATTTTCCCCATGAGAATGTGAAATAACAATTGAGCAGCTAATCAAAGTTATCACATTGCTAGTTTGAGTAAAAAAAAATTGAGATATTTACATTGTGTCATAGATCAAATTTATTCGTTCAGTGTATGTTCACTTGTTTTAGTTAATATGTCTTTTGATTGAGTAAAGTCATTTCATTTGATAAATTACAGTGTGTCTCTACATTTTGTGATGTTACATTATTGTTTCAGGTTAGGGTGAACTTTGGTACCTATTAAAACGTTTAAACCCGCTTCATTTGTTTGCACCTGTCCTAAGTCAGGATCCGAACTTGATGTTCAGTGGTTGTCGTTTGTTGATGTGGTTCATAAGTGTTTCTCGTTTCTCGTTTTTTATATAGATAAGACCGTTGGTTTTCCTGTTTGAATGATTTTACACTAGTCATTTTGGGGCCCTTTATAGCTTGCTGTTCGGTGTGCGCCAAGGCTCCGTGTTGAAGACCGTACTTTTACCTATAATGGTTTAGTTTTTACAAATTGTGACTTGGATGGAGAGTTGTCTCATTGGCATTCATACCACATCTGCTGATATCTATGAAACATGGCTTTTACATGTTCTAAGTATTGATGTGTGCGTACTTTTAATTTCTCTGGCGATATAGTGAATGACATGTCATAACCAGTGTATATAATAGAAAAACATAACGAATCACAAAACATATTTTTTTCTTGGAGAAAGATTGTTGTTTAAATTAGGATGTACTTGAGTATAAACACAAGTTATTCGTAAAAATTGAGAAAACAACTTTCTTTTCGAATGTAAATCAAATTAATTAATGAAATTAAATTAAGGTGAAGACAAACTAACAACGCCATGGTAAAACCGAAAAAAACCCAGAGAAAATCAAATACTTAGCAACAATACCCCACCAAAAATCGGGTATTCTCAGGTACTCGGAGAATAATCAGTTATCAAAGGTACCAGGCTTATAATTTGATACGCCAGACGGGCGTTTCGTCTACATAAGACTCATCAGTGACGCTCAGATCAAAATAGTGAGAAAGCTAAACGAGTATTAAGTTGAAGAGCACTGAGGACCCAAAATTCCAAAAAAGTTGTGCCTGCTCCGCATGTGGTATCCACTGTCTTGTTCGTATGTATATGTTCCGGACCATATGAGTATTTGGACGCGTAAGGTCCGAGTAATTAGTACGACAAACGTTGATCTGTTACCTTTGCTGTTAATTGCACCTTTCAAGGTGTCATAGATTAAGAAGCTTTTAAAATGTGAAATTTTACTTATATAATCATGTGATAATCATTGTTACTTGATTAATGAAATAAATCAAACATTTTACTCAAGAGTTTCAATTAGAGGAAAGGCATGGGTGCATGGTCATGATTGATTTTTCCAAACGAAACACAATATGTCGACAATGAAAATAAGTTAAAAAAATATCTAAATGAACCGATAAACAAGAAATCAACTGTTGTACTCATACATATGCAGTTTTGTCACTGAACCCTTTTTTATTTATTTATTTTTGTGTTGCTATTTAATTTTCGCAAATTAAAATTTCTTAAATATTACATAATTTTTAGTTCAATTATTTAATTAGTAGATATAGAAAGATGTGGTATGAGTGCCAATGAGACAACTCTCCATCCAAGTAATAATTTATAAAAGTAAACCATTATAGGTCAAGGTACGGCCATCAGTGTATGCTTCTATTTCAATTATACGATTTTAAAGTTACAGCTGTTTGAACGTGCTGTTCCTCTATTCTTATGTTAAAAATAAATTGTATAAATAAGAACATGAACACATTGGTAGGGTGCAAATCAGAAGAAATAAGATAACAACTAATCTATGACCATCTATAAACGCTAGGAAAAATGACACATGCCCAAAGCGCCCGGACGAAATTGTCGACAGCGTAAAAAGCTTTAAATTGACATCTAGTTAAAGCAAAACAACAGATATACTACGATTCAGACAATATGACAAAGACAAAGGGTTTCAGTCACTAACTTGTATCGATTTTGAGTTCATATGACAAATTCGGGTTATAGGTCTTATTCGGTGATGTCATATTCGAAGGAAAAAGGACAGGATTGGGGATAACGAAACTAAAGTCGAACTACACTAACCGATTACAACATGTCGGGGCAATAACAAGACAATAAGTAACCCATTTTTATTTCATACTCTTTGTTTCCACATGTTTTTGTAATTTTCTTTCATATCATTTTTCTGGACTATTTCATGTTGTTGCTTGGTTGCGTAGAACTATGGAATATTCTGAAATGTTGAACTGGAACTCCAAGTGGTAAGGAAATAATTTTGTTATTTCTGGTGTTTAAGCGGAAAATCTTGTTCTTTTTATTTTTTCTTAATTTTGTCATACCATATACGTTTCCTGCAATATTTAAAATATAAATTGATTTAGATATAATTTTAAAATAGTATATAAAACTAATATCAAATGAAAGAAATAACCATGTTATCCTTACTCAAGGAAATTGATGTTAAGAGGTATGTCAATTACATGTATTTTCATCAGATTCATACGGTTAAGATTTTTTTCTACAGAAATAACTTTTATTCGGTCAAACAATTTTGTTTTCATCCAATATATTTTCCTGTGTGAAATATGCCGTTGCCAGTCACACTTCATTCATATTCATATAGCACAAAAAAAAAAAAAAAAACTACGACAGGGTAATTTAAAACTATATCGACATGTTTCAGGATTTCGAAATATTTATTGTAAACAACTGACATGACAACGATACATCTTAGTGATTCATTCATATCATTCGACTGTAGAAGTGGCACGCAACTAATTGTATGATTAGTCATACAATTATTTTTTATAGGTTGTCTTTTATCAGCAATAATTATAGCGTTGTTTTCATCAGATCAGAAGACAATACTTCGGTACCGAAATGATTTATAACAAACCTTTCTAAAATTGTCTGTTTATAAATTTATGTCATATAGCTCTTCAACTGTTTCAGTTCTTATACATTCTTAGCTTTCAAATATTCAGCTTTGAGCGTTCCTAATGAAAGTAAATTCAGAAAAGCAATTCGGATGCGTTCAGTGTAAAAGTGTGGGTTTTTTTTCATACCTTATATGGATTTTGCTATTAATTTTTTGTCCTTTTGTTTATACAGCTTTAAAAGGTTGGAAGTATTTAAGCACTTGTGGATTCCAGTTTGTTATAGATTCGCGTGTTCACAATGAATATGAATCCAGAAAACGGTCTAGGAAGACTCAATTTTATAATAAGTTATTTTCATTTTCTTGAACTTTGTCGATACCGCTACTAGTTAACTTCTTGTTTTCAAGGGTATCATCAGATTAGTGGTCAGTGATTCAGTATTGACATAATTTTAAAATTAACACTTTAAAATCCATTGATTTTGGATATGGCTATTGTCATTTAGCTCCTCAAGTTTTCAAGTAAAAAGACTCGTCGATTGGCGCACTTTGTGAATGTTAATCTAGAAATGCACTTCAGGCGCAGCAAATTTATAAATTGATATTTTTCTTTTTAAGAAAAAGTTCCGTAAAATGTAACCAATCTATAAGGTCAGAACCTGGTTTAAAATTATTAAAAGACAGACAAATCTATAACATTACCTATTAGGCGATTTCATTATGCAGCCTTTAGAAGACATTTCTGTGTGTTGTATATAACATTACCTTGTAGGCGATTTCATTATGCAGCCTTTAGAAGACATTTCTGTGTGTTGTATATAACATTACCTTGTAGGCGATTTCATTATGCAGCCTTTAGAAGACATTTCTGTGTGTTGTATATAACATTACCTTGTAGGCGATTTCATTATGCAGCCTTTAGAAGACATTTCTGTGTGTTGTATATAACATTACCTTGTAGGCGATTTCATTATGCAGCCTTTAGAAGACATTTCTGTGTGTTGTATATAACATTACCTTGTAGGCGATTTCATTATGCAGCCTTTAGAAGACATTTCTGTGTGTTGTATATAACATTACCTTGTAGGCGATTTCAATCCACTTATCAATAGTATGGTGTATTTTGTATTTATGTTGTCGAATAGCTCGTTCATATTTTGAAAAGTTATATGTTCGTCTGTTTTCCCCATTAGCATCCATACTGTGCACCAAAGAACTAAAAAAATCCATCCAGTATACTCTGCCTGTAGTATGATCTGTTCAAATACAAGTTTTAACTATATATATATGTCTTATATTAACAAATGTCTAATAGTTGGAAATATTGGTGATGATACTACTCATAACAAAAATTGGATAGGGCAAAACCGGTTGCATAAAACTGCTTTTATTTATCTTCATTGTCAAACTGTACCTTCTAAAAATCGGATTATTCATTACAGAATCACTTAAAAAATATAAAAATAATAGCAAAAATAAGAATATTTTACAATTCGCTTCAGCACTGAAAGAGAAACAAGATTGTGCAAAATATCTTTTTTTACGTTTTGTGCATCGAATTTCCAATTCAAATGAGTATAAAAGGCTCTAAGATAAGAGATAAGAACTTATGTAAATATTTCCTTACCTACTGTAAATGCTAATTCACAATTGTACTGATTTTTGTTGTGACAAGTTTCAGCATCGATGATTTGTCTGTTTTCTCCACTCATGTCCATATGTACTCTCTCAAATATATCGTTACTATGTAATGGTGACCTCGCACTTAGAGACACGAAATATATCCACCTAACAAAAAAATAAATAACGACAGAAAATGAAAATGATAATAAGATGATGAGCAATAGCTGTGAAAAGAGATGCGAAAAATACCAAAGGGATATTTGAACTCATATGTGGGAAACAGACCTGCTCCATATGTAGCACCCGTCGTGTTGCTCATGTTAGTATAAACCTGGTCACAAGTTTAGTTCGGTAAGTCGCATTCGTGGAAACTGCCAATGCCATGGCAAACATATCTACATTGGCTAGAGGTATAGGGGAGGAATGAGATCTCACAAAACATGTTTAACCCCGCCGCATTTTTGCGCCTGTCCCAAGTCAGGAGCCTCTGGCCTTTGTTAGTCTTGTATGTTTTTTTTTATTTTAGTTCATTTATATGTTTTGGAGTTTAGTGTGACGTCCATTTTCACTGAACTAGCACACAATTTTATTTAGGGGCCAGCTGAGGACCGCCTCCGGGTGCGGGATTTTCTCGCTGCGTTGGAGACCCGTTGGTGGCCTTCGGCTGTTGTCTGCTCTTTGGTCGGGTTGTTGACTCTTTGACATATTCCCCATTTCCATTCTCAATTTTATAAAAGAAAAACGATCAAAAAACAAATAACAGTATACAAAACACAACAAAGAAAAAAAAAGGCTGAGCAACTCCAACCTCAACATAAACCGAGGGCGATTTCGTGTGCTCCGGACGGGAAAGTAGATCCTGTTCGACAAAATTTTGAGGAATGTTTTTCTTTACTATAGCTCAAAATAACGACATTGGTGACATTGACCGAACAAGGACATGACGTTTTGTCACTGTTAAATTGCTTTCACCATTTGACCAAGTCAAAATAACATGTTATCCTGCTCTGTTGCGAAGACATCTTCCTCCTTTCAAAAGAACACTTCACCAAACGTGTACATATGACATTTGCAAAAGTGCCAATACCTATATCAAGTAAGAGATATACTTTTTTTTTATTTATTTTGTGGTTTTTTTCAAACATAGATTTCCTATAGCGTGATTATAAAATGTATTTCAATAGTATATTATTAAGTGTACCTGTTCACTGGATCGACTTGAAATTGATTGTCCCCATGCATCATATTGACGTGTAATACATGCTTTTTATCCGTCCCATCAATATTAGCAACATAGATATCGCCGGTAAACAGTTCTCCAACGAGGTCACTAAAGTAGTATTTATCATTTATCCAATCTACAGCGAGTCGTGCTGCCCAATCACCAGTAGAAACGGTTTTTATTTCGGAAAATGCCCCATTCAATAGCTTAGCTGATCTTATTTCATGGCTGGAAATAAAGGAGTGTAAACGTTTATAAGAGGATTAACGATAATAGTTGATAGCTAGTACTAGTGTGAATGGATCAATTGCCGTTTATGGTGGCTAAAATATTTGTATATAGCTGTATATTGTTATCATGGTAGAGGATTGGAATCAAAAGCTTTACCTTTCATAGTGGTTAGATATTTGTATATAGTTGTATACTGTTATCACGGTAGAGGATGGGAATTGACCACTACCGTTTATGGAGGTTAAGTGATATGTATCTGGAATGATTACTTGTTGACTGCGAATTTTCCAATGTTTAAAATCATTAGCAATCACAATTTCTAACTTGTCAGATGCCTATAGTTAAGTGGTTGTCGTTGGTTCATGTCTAGCATATATGTTTTTCGTATAGTGTTTTCTTATAAATTAGGCCGATTGAATTATTTCATATTTTTCATGTCGGGGCCTTTTATAGCCGACTATACGGTATGGGTTTTTTTCTCATTGTCGAAGGCCGTACGGTTTCCTATAATTGTTAACATACACTTTATTTGAACTCTGACGGATAGTTGTTTTATTGTCAATCATACCACAGCTTCAAATTTATATATAGGGTAGTATATCCAAAGTATCTCGAACGATATTAGCATTTAATTATAATAGATTATTACATTGCATTTTCCATATTGGCCCTAGTATCGGCCCTAGACTCCCATATCAAGCCAGACGGCTTTAGCCCGAGGGCTTGATATGGGTCAAGGGCTGATACCAGGGCCAATATGGAAAATGCCATGTAATAATATATTTATCACATATTTTCAAGATGGAGAAAAATGAAAGCATATATCAAATTATGTTTAATATTTTCAACAAAAATTCGAAAACATTTGAAGAAAAAAATTTTAAAAATGTATCACAGTGAGCTACTAAAATTCGAATCACAGCGAGTAAACAACGTTTTGTGAAAGTTTAATAAAATTTTTTAAAACAAATAACATTAATTTTCAGAGTTATAAATATTAATTGTTACATTTTTGTTGATGCGTGAGGAAGAATGGAAAACCTGGAACTATTTCCACTGTTGATTTTTTTGCATTTTTTTCTGCTACAGCAGATTCATAACTTTCTATTGTTTTACAGACTTCATTAACCCTCTTGCTGTCAGTAGTTTTTCAAGGTTGCATTTCGTGTGCTCCACGTCTGTGACTTCGCATGCCCAACAATAACGTCATTCGATATATGACGTCACGCCCTAATGACCGTCACATTTGGGAGCCATTGAAGAAAAAAATTACAGTTAAATCTTCGGCGTTTTATTTTAAAGAGATACAGCAGTGATGAGAAGTTTGCATAAATTAAAACATGGACATATGATCGTCTGCTTCAAATGCCATCTTGTTTACAAATCGTTTTTGATTGACAGGTTACCGGAAGTAAAATTCGGGGGCACGATATGGATTTTCGAGGGCTGATATCGATATTGGCCCCGAGGGCAAATAACCAACCTTGACTTCCGGCTATTATTGGCCATGCAAAAACGTACATATTAGAACAAAATGTGTGATAATAAACAGTAATAATTTACAGACGATGATCAAATATCTATTATATTTTATGTTAAATTAAAAGGACAGCAGTATGGACATCGATCAAGTGGTTGTGAAAATCATTAAAGATACCAGGCTTATAACTAGACCTTTTCAACAATTGTCTACACCTACAGTTGAGAACGGCTACGACAGGTCAGATATGAGGAGTCGTCTCAAAAATAAAATTTAAAAAAATATTATTGATCGCATATGATTATTTTGATTGCCAATGAGACAACTATCCAACTTTACACCTATAAAAGCAATTGTTGTGTACCGTACCTTATTTTGATAATTACAAAATTAAACTTATTTGTGAATTGACTATGAAGAAAAGGAAGGACTTCAATGTTTCATTTCTTTAGACGTCGAGTTGGGAAATGAAAAAAACAAAAACAAAAACAAAAACAAAAAACAAACCTGTATTTTTGTGGTAGATGTTTAATTAATCAATGTGTTTTGTCTGTTGACAAGGGCGGTACGTGTTTCTACAATGTCTGTTAATTTTGGCTTCGGATGCCTCAATGGTACTCATTACTTTTTTTCTTTTTAATTCACCAATTTGATGTTCAACTTGAAATCGATATTTAGCGACAGTGCAATTTAAATTTCGACTGTTTCTCTTTAAATTGTCCGGTTTACTGTGACCTGCTACCCGGCAACCAGATGCCGTAGATGACCAGAGATAGGAGGAAGCTGATTAATTGCCTCGCCCTAATGTTGTACGACCAAAACAAACTATAAAGCAAAATAGCGCCCACAAATGAACCTCATTCGCGAGAATCAGCTGGAGTACAATAAATTCATAACAAAATAGAAACCAAAATTTTAAAGGCCCTTGGTGTCTCTTCTGATTCAGATTCAGATGTAAATTCAAGCTTTTTTTTTTCGTTCTCTTGCTATTTTTATGACCTCCGCAGTAGGAAAAAAATCACACAATGCAACATATAAAACAGACATTCAGAGTTAACGCATGGTCTGCATTTTGGTTAAAGACCCCCATCCCAAACCCCCCAAAAAAGGAAACAGAGTTACTATCTTTGATCGAATAAAAAGGAAATAAATATGAGAGCGAAGCGTAATGTCAAAATATCAAATTTTAACTAAAAATTCTATTGTGACAAAAACTTACCAATTGCAATGACCAACTTATTCAGGATTTGTTTCAGGCGCATAAAACATTCGGCGGGGTTTTACTAGTATAATTGGATCTAAAACCTCCCCTATGTATGGTCAGAGATGAAATTTAAAAACCATTATGCATGGAAAAAATAGTAAAGAGTAGAAAACCAAAGCTATGTCCTGAATAAGGGGAAGGGTAAGCAGTTCTCGATTCTTGCTAGACACACGAAGGTCATTTTTCGAGAACAGGGAAAGGAATCTACGACAAAGGGACAAGGTATGCTGTCTTTCGGGACATGGACAATCTATAACGGTCAATCAGTTCGGCACTGTCCCAAAATACACTGCAATGACAACAAGCTCTGTTGAGATATAAATACCATACGCATCACTGACGAGACATTAATTGTCAAAATGCGCATGTGGCGCAGAAAAAAAATGGTGCCTTTAATGTTTCCAGTTCATTAAGGAAACATCTCAACTTTAACATGATATCTTAAAACGGAGTAGTACCTCGTAACTAAATAGGCTTTTACCCCTCCCAAAATTGAATGTGAACAACAAGTGACGTGAAGATCGGTTGAGACACACAAACTCTAGCGGACGGACGGCAGTCCTGTTACAATGTTCCTTCCGCAAATTTCATAAATAGCATTACAAAAACGAATTAATCGCTATCGGCATGTGGAACAATCTGCATTGACAGACTCGCTTATCTAAATACTCACATAATCATAAAATTTAAGAAGAAAAAAAGGCAGATTACGATGTGAAATGATTGCAGTAATTATTTACTTGAAGGTTTAATAAATTTAACGTAAAATGTCGTATAAATACATGTGATTATAATATAATGTTATACAAAAGAGAGAGATATAATTCATATTTGTTTGAAATATGTTCTTTCGTCAAAATAGTGTAAAACAATAAATCGAAGGTGTAAACGTAATATTATTCATGAATGATTTTTAATTTAAATTGAGACGACCCATTCATTTTACCTGTAAACTGTAGGTGTCATTAGTCGGTGTCGAGAGTTGTTGAAAAGGTCTACTAGTACGGCCGACGCACGTTTCGTCCGAGTCTATGCAAACCTCAATAAATGCACTCAAAGGTCATATCGATAACAAATTTGAAGAGCAAAATCTTAAAATTCTAAAGATTTTCTTTGCCTCAGGTAAAACAAACTATAGTTGTTTCGGAAAATTTTGATATTTTATGAACTGCTAGAATCAATGTTTTTACAAAACACACAAAATCCGTTTTATGTTAACTTTTTTGAACGTATGTGTCATGGCCAATCAAAGTCATGCACTTTACTCGTAGAAATAATCACATAAATAACTTGTTTAACTGTACGTAACTAAGCTTAAATCATAATCAACTTTGTATAATAAACTGACAAACCAAGAGAGTTTATCATTAAACTAAATGATTCTTACGGGGAAATCTTCTCCAACGAAAGAAAACAATGCCTATGCAAATGGTATATAAATATAAGATAGATTTTCAATACAATTATTTGTGTATGTTAAAAAAATAGAACTACTTATTTACTATGTACAACATGCCATAAAACATTATAACCTTCAAGTTACCTATATAATCCTGACTTTAGCCATACAGACTCTGTCCAGAAAACCATTTTCTTTTCATAATGAATATCAATAGATTTAAAATGGTTATAGGTGTGATTTTGGGTATACAATACATGTTCTTGCCATGTCCCTCTGTCAAAAAAAGAAATTCCGTTCTCAGTCAATGCCAACAATGGTGGTCGATCTGAAACATGTTTTAAGATAAAATTAGTAAAACAATGTAATTAGATTTTCAACAGGACCGATCAACAAAATTAATTGTACCATGGAAGTATTATATTGACAGGAACTACAACGATTAATTAGCATTTATTTATAACCCGGGTAGCCCTGTAGAAAAGATATGGAAACTGTCTAATTAGTACGCTGTCGTTAATTTCTTTTGTGACTATCTGCGATGCCGCGGTCATAAATTGACCAGAGATACTTCTTATCAATCACGTGGTCAATATAATACTTCCATGATTGTACATAGGAATATGACTATTGAAGGATGTTTTGTCATATAATGCCATCAATATCCTATCATTATCTCTTTCCTAATAATTATACCTCATAGTATAATTTGATAAAGCTATTGCCTAATATAAGACCACGTTGTGATAATTATTCGGATATTTTCGTCCAAATCCGAAATAACCTCGACAAATTGTAACATCCATGCAGAGAATAACCCATTCTCTTTCAACAAACCAAATCGAATACTAATATGTGTGCGGTATGATAAAACAGTTACGGCCGTATGAGTCGCTAAAGCCCTCGGGGAAATAATCCTAAGAAGGGTAGGCAATATTAGTTACATAGTGTGCTAGTGACCTAATACGATATATATGGGGTCAGTAAATTCCATATGGGGTGAGAGCGTATTAGGTCACTAGTGCACTATGTAACGAATTTATCTTACCGATTATCTTAGCATGTGGTATTTATATAGACTAGTGGCCTATAAAAGTGATCAAGT
Source organism: Mytilus coruscus (assembly GCA_017311375.1). Classification (NCBI taxonomy): domain Eukaryota; kingdom Metazoa; phylum Mollusca; class Bivalvia; order Mytilida; family Mytilidae; genus Mytilus; species Mytilus coruscus. The sequence goes on along the minus strand of CM029607.1, from coordinate 60,892,647 downwards.
CTTCAATAACGTTAGTCAAGGACGTATGTTAGTTATACGTCCTTGCGTTAGTATTAGAAACCTATTTCCATTTGTCTATACAAAAACAACTTGTTAGCTTTAAATGTGTTTTATGAATTTATTTCAATCGTTCATTATCAATGTCATCGTCTGTTGAAACCTTTAAGATTTTTCCTCAACACCGTGTTGTTTGTATAAAGAGACATAACACCACTACTTACCGTGTATTGAAATAAGCCCCGCCTATTAACCTAATATGGAACCCTACTAACCTGATATGGAATATACACGGTCTCCACGCGGTTGCTTTTAACCAATCATATTCCTAGAAATGTATAGGAGGTAAGATAATTTTGGATATCCCCTCCTCGAAGGGCCGTAATTGCATATTACCTTATGTTTTTAAAATACTAATTTTCTGAAAATATCAAGCCTGTCAATTCACAGATTTATATCACAAGTTGAGTACTACTTATAAATTTGTAAGATTCCAATAAAAAAACTGATAGAAATGATAATCGTTTTGGTCAATTACATTTTTTTTTTATTTTTGAAAACCCATACGACATTCAATACAGTGACCTTTAGATGCTTACATCTATGTACATCATTTGATCTCTGGTGATCATGATGTACCGACACTCGTGAGTAGCCAAAATCGTTAAACACCCCCTGATCTCTTGTGTATAGTTGTCTCATTGACAATCATGAACCACATCTTGGTATGTCTATATGTAAAGGATGTCACAAGCCCAGTATCCAAACCTTACATACTGGCATAATTATTTTGATATTTATATTTAAAACAGCGTTTAGAAAAAATAGAAATTTCTAAGCTATATAACTATTTTCATATCGCTGGTTTTGAACGCCACTGTATATACCATAGTGTGAGAAAGGAGCTGAACGCTTATGCATGATTATTCTACTGTTTGTCAAACGGGTGGCAGCATTTGCTTCAGAAAACAGTGGAAGAATTATATATTTTTTTTATTTCCAAACATGTAACTATTATATAACATTAAGTGTCTGCTTCAAGGTCTGCTATCTAAAACATTCTACACGTTTTTATAAGACAAACAAATGAAGTCTTACAATAGGCTCACTTGGAATGGCTGTTCTCGGAGTAAACACATCATTGTTGTCAGAAATAAGTTTTTAAAGCGACAACAACCCAGTTTTAAACTAGATGTGTCAGAATGCTCGCAAAAAAGTTTAAAGCCATTTTAGGAGTGGAAATTTGAGAATGAAAATCTGTATCACTGTTATTTTCAAAGCCCAAGTAAAGTTACAAAGGTGTGTCTACATCCGTTTTGATATAGTATCTATAGATATACAAAGTTGACAACAAATAGTGCAGAAGCTTTGTATCTGATGCATGAAGTAAAGATATGAAAATAAAATGTTCAGTATTTAATTTACCTCGAAATGGTCGTCTAGAATATGAATATTTCAGAATTGTAAAGACGATAGCCACATAAAAACACGTATTCCCCATCTTCCAAAATAAATCACGTGAATCTACCAAAAAAAAAAGAATTTATCAGCTTTCTTCACTATAAATGCCGTTGAGTTGTAATTGGTTTCTCGTAAATGACGTCTGAATTTGTCAGAATATCCAGGGGGAGAATTCATCAAATGAATATTATGTTACGGAAATTTGTTTTGACGATTATATACTAAAACAAGGTTAAGTTTCATAAATATTTCGCTAATTGACATTTGTTAAACGACACTGACCTTTCTGATATCGTTCAAGTATTGCTTATATTGGCCATTTCATACCTCGTTATAGTATTTGTTTCAAAATAACCATAATTGTAAAATGCAATTATCTTTTTGCAAATATGAAAAGTTCATTTTTAAATGTCGTCGAAATACTTCTGTAGGTGTATATAGCGCGAAAAAAATAACTAGTATCCCGATGTCTCTTCTAATACCATATTTTATATGTTAGGTACATAAGATAAAGTGTCCAGCAAGATGTCAACACTGCCTTAAAAAGGCGTTTTTATGGCAAACTGTACGTCACACCGAGTCCACACGAAACGCTCTGATTTGAAAATTTGAAAACATCTTTCGCCAACAGTCCAGTGGCGGATCCAGAGGGGGGCATAGAGGGCGTACGCCCCCCCCCCCCTTTTGCTTGCACTTTTTTTTTTTTTGTAAAATGATTAATCAGACTAGATTTCGTGAACTTTGCCATTTCCCGTGTATTTAATTTTTATGCGACAATTCTTTACTTATAAAGATATTTTTCGCTCGTATTTACTGTAATATAATTATTATTGATTATGTCAAAGTCATGTGATTCTCAACGGTGGAGTTGACCAGTTCGTCGAAAAAAAACGTCACTCAGTCATTTTGAAATTCAAATTACAGTAACATATTGCTTAGGCTGAGGCTGAAAAGCATGACGCCTTCAAATCGAGAAAGTATTGAGCAAGAACGTATTGACTTCTATTTCACAATTCCACCCAACAGAAAGTAATACTCTATATCACTCTCATGAAAAAAAAAGTTCCACAGCAATATTATTTACCTACGAAAACATGTTTAACCCCACACGCCCCAGCCCATTAATAACATTGCTGAATAGTGATCCCCAGTCAGTAAGCTCTAGATATAGATTTAAAGTCTAAGGTACGGACCATTTGATCTGAGGGGGCAGACTGAGATATTTTAGAGAAAAAATTCTGACCCTGATTTTTGCCTTAAACAAAAATTCTGGCCGTATCTGGATTGAAAACAATAATCTTGTCCACTTTTTTGCTATTAGAAAAAAATATTTTCAACAGAATTATTTAGCATTAAATGAACATGATGAATAAAAAACGGGCGTAATTTTTTTTTTGGGGTTGCATGTGAATCCCATATCTGACCGGAATGTCTGTTTTGCCGAACTGATATACTGAATACTCTTTTCAAGGTCCGACTGCAACCTGCCTGCTGGGTGTGGCCTACAGTGGAGATCACTTCTAACCTCTCATTAAATCTGTCAGAATCTGTCAGGAGAACTGTTCTAGGACAGTACGTAGAACTGTCAGCCTGACACCTTTTAGTCAGTTCTAGCTAGAACAGTTCTAACCTAGAACTGATTTGGTCAGTTCTACCTAGAACTGATTTGGACAGTTCTACCTAGAACAGATCCTGACAGTTCTACCCTAGAACAGTTTTAGACAATTCTACCTAGAACTGACCAAATTTTTGGTCAGTTCTACTTCTAGAACAGTTCTACGGTTAGAATTGATTACAAATTGAAATTCTACGGATAGAACTGATTTATAAATTATTCGGCTAGAATTGATTTATAAATTCTACGGCTAGAATTGATTTATAAATTCTACGGCTAGAATTGATTTATAAGTTTTAAGAACTCTTTGTCTAAATATAAAGGCTTCGGCAAAATAGCGATTAATATTATATAGAGTTTTGCTATTTTGACGGTTTTATTTCAGATTTTAATCAAGAGAACATATTTTACCCGCCATATTCTGCATGTATGTGCCTGTTCCAAGTCAGGAGACTGTAATTCAGTGATTTTCTTTTGTTGATGTGTTACATAAATTATTTGTTTTTCGTTCATTTTTGTACATAAATAAGGCCGTTAGTATTAGGGGGTGGGGGTGGGGCATTATTATCTGAATTGTTTCACATTTGTCATTCCGGAGTCAGGATGCTGGTTTCACATAACAAAATTATCTGACCTCATTAACCAAATGTAATAACTTGTTTCCCAATCCACTATTACATGTATTATAAATAAATATGTTTTAAATTAAACTTAAACTGACCATTTTGCTCTTCATCATGTAAATCTATATACATTTAGCCGCACACTGCAGTAATCCAGTTATATTTTTAGGCAAGGATGTATTGTACAAATGACAGCAATTATATTGGAAAACAATGACTTCAAAATTTTGTTTGCACTCAATTTATAGTACTAGCATGTCCTCTTTTATTCAAAATATTGAGTCGTAAACAAATGCGATATCTGTTTACGAGTAGTTTTCATACCCGGACGGACCTGTTTAACACAAATCTTTGACCGCATCAATCTAAACTGACATTATTTGCTCTTTTTTCTGCAAACCTATATAGCTGCACAGTAATTCAGTTATAATTTTAGGTCAAGAGGGACTGTAATATACTACAAGTTACAGCAATATTGGAAACAATGACCACAAAATTTTGTTCGCATCAATTTATAGTGCCAGCATGTCCTCTTTTATTCAAAATATTAAATCGTAAACAAATATCAGTAGTTTTCATACTTCAGACTGAGTCGTAATAAAATCTTTGACCGCATCAACCCAAACTGACCACATTTGCTTTTTTTTATGTAAATCTATATAGCTGCACAGTAATTCAGTTATAATTTTAGGTCAAGAGGGACTGTAGCATACAAATAACTGCAATATTGGAAATCAATGACCACAAATTTTTTTTCGCATCAATTGAGAGTGCCAGCATTTCCTATTTTTATTCAAAATATCGCATCAGAAACAAATATCAGTAGTTTTCATATCTCAGACTGACTCATGTAACAAAATTATTTGTCTGCATCAATCAAAACTGACCATATTTGACAGCATCAACCAAAACTGACCATATTTGACCGCATCAACCAAAACTGACCATATTTGCTCTTTTTTATGTAACTCTTATAGTCGCATAGTAAATCTGTAATATTTTTATGCAAGGATGGATTGTATAATACAAATGATAGAAATATTGGAACACAATGCTATCTATTTTCGTTTGCATTAATTTAGAGTGCCAGCATGTCCTCTTTTATTCAAAATATTGCATCATAAACAAATATCAGTAGTTTTCATACCACAGACTGACTGGTATAACAAAATTATTTGTCCGCATCAACCAAAACTGACCATATTTGCACTTTATTATGTACATGATGTAAATCTAAATAGCATAAAGTAAATCACTTATATTTTTATATCAGGATGGATTGTTTAATATAAATGAAAGCAATATTGGAAAACAATGACTACAAAATTATGCTCGCATCAGTTTATAGTGCCAGCATGTCCTCTTTTATTCAAAATTTTGAATCGTAAACTAATTTCAGTAGTTTTGATATCTCAGACTGACTCATATAACAAAATTATTTGTCCGCATCAACCAAAACTGGCCATATTTGACAGCATCAACCAAAACTGACCATATGTGACAGCATCAACCAAAACTGACCATATTTAACTGATTTTTATAGTTCGTTCTTATGTTGTACTGTTATATCACTGTCCCAGGTTAGGGGAGGTTGGGATCCCGCTAACATGTTTAACCCCGCCACATTATGTATGTATGTGCGTGTCCCAAGTCCGAGCCTGTAATTCAGTGGTTGTCGTTTGTTTATGTGTTACATATTTGTTTTTCGTTCATTTTTGTACATAAATAAGGCCGTTAGTTTTCTCGTTTGAATTGTTTTACATTGTCATTTCGGGCCTTTTATAGCTGACTATGTGGTATGGGCTTTGCTCATTGTTGAAAGCCGACGGTGACCTATAGTTGTTAATTCCTGTGTCATTTGGTCTCTTGTGGACAGTTGTCTCATTGGCAATCATACCACATCTTCTTTTTATATTTACACTTTATTATGTCAATCTTAATATATATATATATAGCGCATAGTAAATCACTTATAGTTACATATCACGATGGATTGTATAATTCAAATGACAGCAATATTGGAAAAATTTCCACATCAATTTAGAGTACCAGCATGTCCTCTTTTATTCAAAATATTGAATCGTAAACAAATTTCAGTAGTTTCAATATATCAGACTGATTCGTTTTAACAAAATTATTTGACCGCATCAACCAAAACTGAACATATTTACACTTTATCAAATAAATATATATGGCCTCATTGTAAACCAATAATATTTCTATGTCAGGACTGATCGTATGATAAAGATGACACCAACTTTGGAACACAATGTATACCATATCTAAAAATTTTGTCCACATCAATTTAGCGTGCTATTATTTCCTCTCTGTATCCATAATAATGAACCGTCACTAAAGTGACTTTTTGAGTCAGTAGTTCGTGATGGTTTGTTTTTTAAACAAAACTATTTAACGGCATCATCCAACACTCACATGACTGATTCATATACTTTATTTTAAAATGAAAAGTACATGTATGAGAAGTTCTCTTGGAATAGTATACTGTTAATATAATTTGAAGCAGGCAAAGAAAATGATTGATTTTGTTTGTAGCCTAAGGGACTGTGCAATATTTATCTGAGGGTGGGGCCGTGTACAGCAAATATTTAAAAAAAAAAACTTTATGCCCGCCAATATTTATTATAAAAAGTTCTTGCCCGCTTCAATTAATGAAAAAAGTCCTTGCCCGCTGGAAAAAATAAAACACACATATGGAAACATGATATTTTTTAACTAAAATGCACAACATTCAATAATACATGTATATCAGAGATGATATTTAAACTCAAATGCATATATTTCAATATTATAAAGATTTTATTTTTGGGAAGAAAGTCAATTTAGGGCGCTGTGATTGGATGTAAAGGTACAATATATTTTTTTTATTTATCTATGAATAACTGCAGTATGTATATTTACAATATAAATTTTGAAACCTATTGAAATATTTTCTAGAGAATTATTCAAAAGATTTCCAAAATTTCATAATTTGGTGTAAAATGACGGTGGGCATGGATAACATAAACAAACTCCGTTGGAAATTGGTCATGATACTATTTGGCTTCAATTTTAAAACAGAATAATTAAGTACTAACACCACACATAACTATTTTATCCAGGTTTTTATTATAAAAAGTGGTAAATTTAGAATATGTTAGTATTGCCGCATATGGCAGAATAAATAGTACCGTTTTCCTATACTGAAGATAGCATAGGAAATCAAAATAAATCAGACTTCAGTTATGTTATACTTTTTGAAGCTTTTGATTAGTACATTTGATTTTTATCACAAAGAGTAGAAATTTTCACTGCGAACAATGCTGTGTTGAGAAAAGTTCTGATTCATCATAATAAGTCAAATTGATGGGTACTGATATAAATCTTTATTCTAGGATTTCAATATTAACTCTATTGTATAAAATGCACCAAACTATAGTTCTTTTGTATTTGTTTTCACCTTTCGCAATGATTAATTCAATTGGAAACACCAGAATTCAAGTCGCAACAAATATTTTTAACTGAGATATTTGCCTTCTTTGCTGTGTAATTCCTTAAATTTATCACTGGGGTATTTCTCTAGCCATAATCTATTAAAAGGGGAAATGTTCTGGTTAAGTTTGTACTGTTTATGGAGTAAGGCAATATTTAGTCATACTAGAAGCATTTTCAGTGTTAAAATTGTCCATCTAAGAAAAAAGAGGCCCACTTGAGGCTAAATTTAGATAGAATTTATATTCTCCTGTGTAAAGAATTGTTCACATTCTTGGCAATTCATGCAGCAAACATTTCAATAGTGCTTCATTTTGTAGTTTCTATCTTTTATTATATCAGGCATATATAATTTTCATTTTCTACTGTTTGCAAAGACTTTTGTTGGAAATTAATACTCCCAAGGGACATAATTCAGCTTTTTCATAGATTAAGTTGTAATTCTTTTAATGTTTAAGAATTTAATTTTGTTATGTTAAAGATTTATTTACAATACAATTGAAGTTGTTTTATGTTTAAGCATTTATTTACCATATGTTATGTTATGTTTAATGTACAAAACATTGTTTATAGTTTTCAGATATTTTATTTATACAGACAATGCTTAATAATAATGTACTATAAGCAATTTAATATTTTTTAAAGTGACAAACATATATTTTTCTTATTTTAGCTTCAACATTCTTTGTTTTTTTTATACATAAAAATGATTATTAAAAGCATAAACACAAAAAAATATATTGAAGCACTGTATTAGGTTATTTTGTTTTAGATTCAGTTGTGTTTTTTTTCTTTTAAGTTATGTTTTCCCACAGAAATCACAAATATATGTATTGATAAGAACATTTATACCTTTAAACATGTTGCATTCAGATAATATATAAGTATATGAACTAACATTATCTCAAGCCATTGATATGTTAAAGGTTATTCAATTTGATTTTAATAAATAGTTTTAATCTTTTATACTCTGATTTAATTTTTTTTATGCACACACGAAGGGTTTTAAAAAGTGTGCGCCCGCCAAATGTTTGTTAAAAAACTTTTCGCCCGCTCATTATTTGCATGAAAAAGTATGTGCCCCGTCCATGTTTGCACCGGCCCCACCCTCAGATAAATATTGCACAGTCCCTAACGTCCAGTGGCAAATGTTTCATTCATGTTCAGATCGAGTATATTTTCTGACGTTCCAGACTCCCAGATATCATTTATAATCGTTATGGATAAGTCTTTCTAAATTGACGAGATGGTGCAAATGTACATTGTTTTTACGTTATACAACACTTTTTCATTAATATCCCATAATTCATCCACTGTACAATTTTCGTTTGAACATTTGTCAAAACAGAATCTTAAATCATGAATGTAAATCCAAGGCAAACAAGGTAAATTACGATTAAAATCCCATGAATTAAATGCAGAGCGTCGATGCTAATTCAGATCAGGCAAGAGGAGGTCTGTATTCGGAACTCTTCGAATTTTTCGACAGCGGATTGAACACGGATCATTCACATAGATATGGCGGGAGATCCAGCATGACTGACGAAGCCTACAAAGTCGTTTCTACTGCAGACGAAGCGGAGCATGATATATACGCTCATGAAGTTAGAACAAACACAAACTTCACAATCTACCGAAGAAATAAGGGGTTTTCTTCGACTGACACAATTGGTTCTGGTTGGTACAATGTCAATGTTTCGTAGTACGCAGATAAAGGGGAGGTTTACTGAGACTAAACATTATCATGTGGTTGTCTGGAAATATTGAAAATTGTGTGAATACAGGGCGGATCAGCCATTTTAAAAGGGGTTCCAACCATTCAAATGCATTGATCGTCATGAAAAAGGGGGTTCCAACCCCCTGAACTCTCCCCATGGATCCGCCACTGGAATAGCACGGCCTTCTACAAAATCATTAACCAGTGTTTAGAGAAAGTTTCTCCGGGGTAATCCTTTTTTTGTTCTGTCCGGAGCGATTTTCTTATTTGCCCATGAAATCCTCAGGACTGAGATGAAGTGGCCTATTTCCAGTTATTTGTTTGCACTTAAAAGATAAATATTTTATGTTATTCATTTCAGTATTTCTTCTTCAAGCGCTGAATCTCTCTGGTTACTACTTATGTGTTGCATGTAATGTAATTTGTAACACTTCTTAGTAACTGGACAGGTGAAAAATAGTCATCACCAGTGGAGACAGGGAGGTCTGAAAACAACATGACATTCCAGGACTAAAACCAGAACATTTAACATTGGAAAATTGATAAGGACAATTCATGTGCAGGATTTTTTTATGGCAGAGGCCAAATTGCCATGACTTCTCCAAAACTGTTGAAAAAATGCAGATTGCTTAATATGTTTATCTTTCAGATATTTTCAGGTTTGCCCCATACATGGAATCTAGATAGAACTAATGATAGAATAAGGGATTTTAACATTTAAGGCCCCCAAAAAATATACATCTGTTTAAGGTTACATCATAAAAAAACTTGTTTGTTCCCCTGCACTCTTTTCATTCATAAATTGTTTTAAAGATTAATAAAAAGGGTTTTGTTTTAGTTATGGGCCTAAGGGCCTTGGATAGATAAAATATGTGCAACAATGGAACTGTTCTTTTATTAATAATTGGTTTATTTCCCTTGGTTATTGGTTTTGGGAAAAAAGATAGCAAAGTGTTTATTTCACCGCATAAGTCACATGTTTCCTTAAAACAGCTGTCATATTCACTATGAACATTTGGATGTATCTGTTGAAAAAACAAATACCGGTATTTAAACTCACAGCAATGCAACTTATCATTTATAAGAAAACAACCAGGTTTCGCAATGAAACACCACTTCTATATGAGAATACTTTATATCTAATACATGTATTAACCAATTGTTTACTATCTGATACCAAATGGTAAAATTTCTAATTGCAGTTTATTAACTTGCGTTATTTATTAGTTTATTTGCATTTAATATTTTATCATTTTCTCTACTGTTACTTTTTACTGTCTTTTTATGTGATAACTCAGTATGAAAATCCTATGACCAACAAGACAAAAGAGTTTTACATTAAGAGAATGATTAAAATGAGAATGTATTGTTTCAACACTGAAACCATTGATCTTGTTTTAACAGACTACAAAGCACATAAAATTTGGTGGGAAGATGGAAAAGCTGATGACAGATGTAAAATAGATACCAATGGCTGTCCTTACATTATTCTGGGATATGATGTTAGAGAATGTCAGCATGGTCCTGACCGAAACATCAAAAGAAGATCCAATATAAAGCGGAAAAAGTATTTAACCTAAACAAGGATTTGTATAGTAATATTGACTTAAACAATATTACATGTGTATTTGCGATTTACATATATTACCATTAACTATATTTTCAACTGATAAGCATGATAAGGTAGCAATTTCAAAATTATAAGACAGTTTTTGCCATTACTGACAATTTCTATCTGGTACCTGAAACCAGTAAAGTCATTTTAAATAAAGAAACAACAAGCATGATCTTCTTAAACCATTCTTTATAAACTTGTTTGATAAATCGCTATTGCACCAGCTACTTCCAAAAGTGTTAATAGGTTTTTGGGTGAAGATTGCATGAAATGGTTGTGATTGTCTTACAATTGGTCCAAGTTGTCTTGGCCAGACTTGTCTTTGGTCTAAGTTCTCATGTATTCACCTTTAATATGCATATTACAGTATGTATTGTGTATCAACCCAAAGTGAAATATCACAGTTCATATAGTTTTTCAAAATTGCCTTTATTAAACCAATAGTATTTGCTAAAATAATTATATTGTATTTTATGGGAACATCAATAGTGGTATGTTAATGTCATTTTGTTTTGCAGGAAGAAAAGTCGAAAACTGACCATAGCTATGTTTTGAAAGGCAGGACTCTGATTCAAAACACTAAAAAGATGATATGTCCTGCCAGGATAACCCAGAGACGCATTATTAAATTTCCAGGATACAGGGTTTGGTTTTTTTTATTTACATTTTATACTGGGACATATTATGGTATACTATTGTCTGTCTTCAACAATCGCTCAAAAATGCTTTAACCAATTTGTATGAAACTTTGCTGAATTGTTTATATCATTTGATTTTTATAAATTTTAGATTTTATATGTTGATTTTATAAATTTTAGATTATATGTGTCAGAGTTATTGGATGTTATTCATTAAAAGAAGGTGATTTTCCATTTTTCTTACAATAACTCATAAGTGCTTTAAGTAGTTTTCATGAAACTTTGGTGACTTGTTTAAACTATTAAAATAATAATGGGGGTGCTTCATTTGTTCTAGTCCGGGTTATGCCCGGTTAGCCCTATCACGTGACCGGGTTAAATATGGCTGAAAAGTAAAACGAGTGGAACCGGCTGATTTGAAGATGGCGACAGAAGTTCAATTTTATACTTTTTGCTTTCTAAGCTCAGAAATATGAAAAAAATGAACCTGTTGATAATAAATATTTATTTTTACATGCAATATTTTTTCAGAGGCCTTATTTATCATAAAACGTTTTTCGAGCTAATTTTATAAATTTGAAATTAAAATATGGCGAACAATTAATTAACATCATAGAGGACCATTACAGTATCACCTTATGATATGGTCTGATTAAAACATGGTACAATTTTCATCTTTTAATTCCGACATTTTACCTTAAATTGCGCTTTCCGCCATACTTTTTGACCGGCTGATTGCTTGCCGCTGTGTTAAGACCGTCGAGGCGGCGATGCCTATATGCGCTGGCGGCTGATTTCAAAGCAAATGAAGCAACTGTGCCTATACCGGAAGTACCAACCGGCGAACCGGGTTAAGCCGCTGTGGCAAATGAAGTACTACCAATCTCACTTTTGTTTTTATTAAAGCAATTGCTTTTATGCCATCGCGTATGGCCATCTTTGTGACGTAGATCAGAGACTCCATGAGATCAAGCAAATTGTTTTTGTTAAACAGGCTCCTGGTCTGTCATTCTTAAACACCTATGTATGTTTTCTAATGCAATCCATTGGTTGAAACTGTTGAAAACATTAGTAAATTGAAGAAGTTTCAACATATGTTTTTGTAGATGTATTTTTGTATTTAAGGGACAACCGTTTGACTATCAATTAACATAGAAGTCAGAGTGAAAAAAGTGCATTTTATACCTGCAATTCCGTTCTCCGTTCGATGCGTTGTTTCAACAAAATATGAAATCATTTCAGTTGTTGATTTAGTATTGAAAATTTGACTGAATTATCTCTTATAAATACGGTTTTATGTGTGTAGTTCATGTTTCTTTTAGAAAGAGGTCAGGTGCTCTTGTTCATTCATAAAATTATCGTTCATTCATAAATTTTTCAGTAAAATCAAAATCACTACACAGATTATAGTAATGTAATCTTATCTCGCATTTCTGATTTAATTGAAAGTAGCACAGTTTACACGTTCTAATAATTCTTGACTTATTTTAATACTTCCATGATGTATCGGGCCCTTCTATTTTAATTGGTGTTGATACTGATCGACTCAGCTGTAATAAATCCATTTTATCGACAGTGTAAAATGATTACCTGTAATCTAAAAATAGACAAACTAAACTGACCTATTTTGTTAATTTCTTTGCACAAATAATTTAGGGGAACGAAACCTTTGTTAAAAACACATAACAATAAGTTAGTTTTCCTTTTTGTCATAACTCTGTAAGATTTATCCATCACCTTATTAATGAAATGGACCCGTCTAAACATGATAGACGCCAAGTCAAGATGAAGAGATATTCACAATTTGGAATTTTCTTGTTTCATAGATTGAAAAAAAAGTACGTCCTTTTGGATATCAAAACCGGGAATGCATGACAAATGTTGAAATAATTATCCTCGTCTTTCCAGTGGACTAGTCTACTACGTTTGTTGACACTCGGCGGTCCACATGGTCCACCGTGTTGGCAATTTTATTAGGGCCGCCAAATGGCGGACGCCTATAGTGATCAGTCTGTCTGTCCGTCTGTCCATCCGTCCGTAACAAATCGTGTCCGCTCTATATCTAGAGAACCGTTATGATTTCTAAGTTTATACTTGACATTTATATTAACCAACACCACAGGGTGTGTCATAATGTATGTACAACTTCCTAGATCAAAGGTCAAGGTCAAAACTTTTTAGTTGACAACCCCATGTCCTATGGTAAAGATCGTGTCTGCTCTATATCTTGAGAACCGTTATGATTTCAAATTTATACTTGATATGTATATAAACCAACACCAGAGGGTGTGTCAATTAATGTACAACTTCCTAGGTCAAAGGTCAAGGTCAAAAACTTTGGTTTCATTTGACAACCCCATGTCCAATGATAAAGATACAAATTTTTTACCACACACAGCGGGGCCCACAGAGATGGCTCCCATCTCAATGATATCTAGTTTCACATGTTTTCGAAATATTGAAGATCATTTTTCGCAATATTTCCTGAAAATTTATAAATATCAAAGCAACGTGGAGCTGTTTTTTTCTGGTTCGTAAATTGACGATTTGATGTCATGTTTTTCTGTGATACCCTCTTTTCTGAATTGCACGAGGATGGCACATATCAACTGAGCAATAATGTTTGGGACTTAGATTTAAGAAATGATGACAAAGTAACATTAGGAAAATATTTTTAGTATGCTGAAATATGTATTTCTTTTTTACATGTTTAATGTCTTGTAAGATATTTTTTTCTTTCCCGTTTTTTAACATTTGTGTCTGGAAAGTTGAAATGTTTAACTGAATGGTTAAATTTAAATCAATTATGAAAATTCTTAAAATTAAATCAAAAAGGAAATTATTGCCCAGTTACAAACACTACCACGGATAATCCATAATGATTTCTTTGTTGGGTTATATGTTTCAGCACATATATTTGCCTCAACTTTAGCCTGGTAAACGTATCATCTCCTTGTGAAATGTAAAACATATTAAAATGACTTTCTGCTAAAGTCTTTTATTGATATAAAGTTAAAACATTCTTACTTCTCACAAGACTCCTGTCAGGTTTATTCTCATTCTTGTACATGTGGATGAAAATAAAAGTCACAAAACATTAACTTGGCAGCAATTGCTTTTACAGCCTTTAAGGCTTTGATAAATTTTTGATATGACATTGAGTAATTATAGACCTTTATTCTTTTAAAAAGTGACAGGCATAGTATTCCATACCTTATAGTGTAATGGAACAAAAAATCAAGGCTTTCTAAAATTTGGAATCAACCCAATGTGAGCATGCTATACCATGTGACTTCCTGTTTAACAATAATTACAGAGAGGTATTTTTAGTAATCAATTACACATTCACTTGTTTTACTATTTTATTAACGTACAGAACATGTACACAACTACCCTTTGATTTATCAATTGTAATCGTTTGTAGGACACTGCTATTTAAAGATGTTTGCTACTCTGTTTCAAAATAACAAGGTTTTTTAAAAGACTGTTATAAATTGATAGTAGATAAATAAAGGAATAAGAGGAGCGACCATCCTTAATTATTTATAGAAAACTGAATGGTTTTAAAGTTAATTTAGAAATTGGTAAGTAAAAGGATTTATTCTATTTTATCAATCAAAGGAGAAATGCTCAATTGCTTTCTTTATTTATCAGTTAGAAAATAGTGCAAGTAAGTGGAGAAGGAAGCAGACTGCAAAGACTCTTCGCAAAGCTTTGGAAGAGGCATCTGCAGATGTTGAGAAAGAAGAAGAAATCCACATGTATTATCCAACTGCAGATGACCATAAAAACCATATAATAGGAGAGGTATCAAAGTCGAACAGTTTAATAGTTTGATATTTTGTTAGCTCAACTAGACATTTTAATGCCTCTAGCTACTTATTTTCTAGTTTTATTCCTTGGTTAAACTTGTATATGTTGAAACTGTTAAGTTCACACTATATCCCAGTAGACAGACCTATATATATATGCCAAAAATATCAATTCATTCCTACTTGTATTTTTTGCTCCATTTATGGTATTAGATGAGCATTAAGTTTTTATGTCTATGGGTCCATCAGTCTGTCAACATGAAACTTAGTACATATTTACTTTATTAAGTGAACCTTTCAATAAATTTCATGGTTCAGTGAAAATGGAAAAAGGATGGCGCAAGCATGTTTTTTTTATCATAATTCTTTTTGTAATATTTAGTGGTTATTATTTTGAATTCAAATACATTTATACTTTTTGGGATACGATTGCTTTCAAGCAATCTGTAGACTTTACCATTGACTCAGGGCCATGCCCTCACGTCAACTGTTTTATTCTAAACATTAAGGAACATCTCAGATTCTTAAGAGTGTCTTGCTTTAAAAGATAAAACAAACAAAATGATTGAATTTAAACAACTGTCCTATAATGTTCTCATAATCTTCATGTTTCGATATTTCCCTTGTCTTATATGCGTGTTTTTAACAACACGGAAAATCAGAATTAAGCAGTATCTATATTTAGTGTTTTTCTAAATTTAGAAACACCCCAGTTTTGATAAAATGTGAGAGTTCTCTGAATTCGATAAATCTATTTGTGTAATATAAGAACTGAAGTGGAGTTTTTCTTATATGTCACCGTTATGAAACTGATATTTGATATTGTACTTCCATAAAGAAATGGAGAACCATCTAGGTCTTTAAATAAAATTGAAAATACGTCCTTGCTACAAAATCACAAGTCTAGGGTTGTTTAGGTAATTATGCGCATGCGTATAGTTTTCTTGACTTCAAGGGAATTAGATTGAATGATTGCTCTGGATTCCCAACTTCATTGATTAATTTGAAACTTATGAGATCCTTTCTATTTCTGTCTACTATTGAGGGTTATTGTTGTTGCATAATTTTAAATCATATGCATCATTTAAATTAAAATAAATGTAGTCCACAACATAAAGGTGTAAGTACACAGTAACTAGAACACCCCTTCAGCCGAAATGGAGTCTTCCATATTATCGCTTGAGTTGTCTCCCTTATACTTCCGTCAATTCTGAATCAAAATACGACGATTACGTCGAGAAAGATTTACTGTTCTGTCGATAGACGTCGTATTATATTAAAAGCGATCACAATTTAAACAGAGGAATGTGTACAGAAAGGAGTCATGCCCACTGACCCAAAGGAAATTAAATATTTAAAGAGTTAGAAATGGGATTCCTCATAGAATTCACGTAGGAAAATAGGCGATAAGGTACAGTGAAATACATTCTGTCACTCTCAGTGACTGCTGTGGAAAGTAAACTTGGAAATGATAGTACAAAATAAAACACAATAATTACATTATTCATACACTTGTATCGATGATTGGCTATTTTTAAAGTTGAATAACTATTCAGATTACGTAAATTACATTTACATGTGCAGTTGAATTATTTTGAAAATAATACTAATACATGTATCAATGAAAACAATGGCAATCGTATCCCTCAGAGCAATCATGCTCTTTGATTACAGTTTGCTGGACTGTGTCAACCAGTTGGACCAGAAGTTAAGGCAAAATTAGACAACTGGTTGGAGATGGGGTGACAAAAGTCTCATATATTTTACTAGGTGATGGTAAGCTTTGTTATGATGGTGGAAGGTCTGAACAGATTTCAGTCTGAGCTATTCTTGCGTACAGATATTCACAAATTGATACAATATAGTAGTGAATGAGTGTACAAAAGGATAATTGAAGAAAAAACAAGTCAATTTAGTATTGTTGATTTTCCGATGTTTTCTTATATAGAACAAATATTGTGAGATAAAATATATTATAGTAAATTATTGGTTAATTTTGCTTGTATAAACATGGTTGTCCTTACCGAAGTGTGAATTATGGGCTTTGTCTTAAGCTTGTCCATATTATTAACAATAGTATCTTGAAAACCTATATTTTATCTTTTTGACTTTTGCTAGTTCAAAGTATGTCAGCATCAAGTTATTGAAATGTTGGGGTAATTATGAACTTATGGTGCACAACATGTGTATTGAAAAACTGTTATAATTACTTTTATGGCGAATTAGGTAGACGTCCAAAAAATAAGTGTAATTGGTTGTTTTTTTATTAGAAATGAACTGTTTGTTATAGGTTTAAGTGATGGACGGTACAGCCAAAACAACTTGCCAGATGTATATTTTGCTTTCATAAAGCATTTTTTATATGATTGTCTAAAACTTAATGCTCAGTTTCATACTTCTTCAAAATGATATGATTAGATATATGTTGGAAATTTTTTGTCTGCAATTTTATTACTTTTGCTGGTTCCAGGTATAAGAGTCAAGTTATTGAAATTGTGAACCTGAAAAACTTTTATTTTACTAAATGGTGAATAAGAGAGATGTCTAAATAATTATTTATGCAAACCAAATTCAATGTTTACAAAACATGTATTGCGAAAGTAAGATTTAGTAGCTACAACTTAACTATAGAAAATAAGATTTTATTGTATAACAAGAAATAATAGAATATGTATATCTTTTTATAATGATATAGAGGATGAGTATCAGTTCATCCTCAAATGCCAAGTTTTTCGAGGTTTTTTAAAACTTTATCAGAAGGCATAGTATTGGGAAAAAATCTTGAGGTACAAATTTATTAACAACATGTTTTTACTTTTACAAATTGTGACTTGGTTTGAGAGTTGTCTCATTGGCACCAGTACCACATCTTCTTATATCATATGTTATAAATATAATTGTATTCTCTTACAAAGCATAAGCATAGTGAATACATTCTCATATCCATATGTGTTAGAGTATGAGAGTATTTTTTTTAAATGAGACATTTTCTCCTGTTCTGCAGAAATATTGGACTTAAGCATGGACGAACTTTAATATTTTCAAATTGAACAATACATTTTGTTGAAATTGGTAGATAATGACTTATCAATGAGCTCATGATGATGCAACAATTTTTTATATATTTTATTACAGTGGTAGACCGTCATTTAATGTGATGTTGTGGTCATAGCATAATGCATATTTATCAAATATTGTTTTCTTTATAAACATGCAATAGTAAATGAATTGTTATGTCCATATTGTTTTCTATAGTTACAGCTATTACTGTGGAATTATTAATTTTGTTGATAGTAATTTTCATGTTTTTAAATTGTGAATTACTTTTTCAAGAATCCTCATTTTGGTAACCATGTTCCTACCTAAACGTATGAAAACTTGTTTTTAGTTGATGACATACATGTTTGATTTGTCTCTAACCAGATAATCCACAATACATAGAATTCAAAAGCTCATAATGAACATTGACACATCAAGTAGAAATTTTGATTTATTGCTGTTTTTATGAGATTCAAAAAAAAATTGATGTTATAGAGTGTACATATATGTATTCATGCACTTAAACTTCCATTGCCCAAAGCATACTAGTATTCAGAATTGTTCTGTTTTCAATACAAGAATATCTGCCAAAAGTTTGATGCATGAATTAATGAATGTATACTAAAATTGAGAATGGAAATGGGAATGCGTCAAAGATACAGCAACCTGACCAAAGAACAAAAAAATTTTAGAATTCATCAAGGATAATAATTCCTGAAGCCTGTTTGTTACAATAAGATACTTTTTAAGCATTCAGTGTTTCATCTCATGGCACATGTCTTTGTGCGTGATATTGTGAAATATTTATGAAAATGACAAATTGCCAAAACTTTGCCACATACATTTTTAGATTCGTTTTAAAAATTATGACAAACATTTTAACATGACCAAAGGGACAACACTTTATGATCATTTTAAATTAATCAGGTTTTGACAGTAAGTATATACAATATATATATACCCCATACAGCAAAGTTAGATCTCTGCCTACCTTTCTGTGATCTAATGTTGTGTTAATCCGTTATATACCCCATACAGCAATGTCTGATCTCTGCCTACCTTTGAATGATCTGATATTGTGATTTACAAGTCATATACCCCATACAGCAATGTCTGATCTCTGCCTACCTTTGCATGATCTGATGTTGTGATTTACCAGTTATATACCCATACAGCAATGTCTGATCTCTGCCTACCTTTGCATGAATTGATGTTGTGATTTACCAGTTTATACCCCGTACAGCAGTGTGTGATCTCTGCCTACCTTTGTGTGATCTGATGTTGTGATTTACCAGTTATATACCACGTACAGCAATGTCTGATCTCTGCCTACCTTTGCATGATCTGATGTTGTGATTTACCAGTTAATACCCCGTACAGCAATGTCTGATCTCCACCTACCTTTGCGTGATCTGATATTGTGATTTACCAGTTATATACCCCGTACAGCAATGTCTGATCTCTGCCTACCTTTGCGTGATCTGATATTGTGATTTACCAGTTATATACCCCGTACAGCAATGTCTGATCTCTGCCTACCTTTGTGTGATCTGATGTTGTGTTTAACCAGTTATATACCCGTACAGCAATGTCTGATCTCTGCCTACCTTTGCATGAATTGATGTTGTGATTTACCAGTTAATACCCCGTACAGCAATGTCTGATCTCTGCCTACCTTTGTGTGATCTGATGTTGTGTTTAACCAGTTATATACCCGTACAGCAATGTCTGATCTCCACCTACCTTTTTGTGATCTGATGTTGTGATTTACCAGTTATATACCCGTACAGCAATGTCTGATCTCTGCCTACCTTTGCGTGCTCTGATATTGTGATTTACCATTTATATACCCCGTACAGCAATGTCTGATCTCTACCTACCTTTGCGTGATCTGATATTGTGATTTACCAGTTATATACCCGTACAGTAATGTCTGATCTCTGCCTACCTTTGCGTGATCTGATGTGATTTACCAGTTAATACCCCGTACAGCAATGTCTGATATCTGCCTACCTTTGCGTGATCTGGTATTGTCATTTACCAGTTATATACCCCATATAGCTAAGTCTGATCTCTGCCTACCTTTATGTGATCTGATGTTGTGTTTAACCAGTTATATACCTGTACAGCAATGTTTGATCTCTGCCTACCTTTGCGTGATCTGATATTGTGATTTACCAGTTATATACCCCATACAGCAATGTCTGATCTCTGCCGACCTTTGCGTGCTCTGATATTGTGATTTACCAGTTATATATCCCGTACAGCAATGTCTGATCTCTGCCTACCTTTGTGTGATCTGATGTAGTGTTTAACCAGTTATATACCCCATATAGCCAAGTCTGATCTCTGCCTACCTTTGTGTGATCTGATGTTGTGTTTAACCAGTTATATACCCCATACAGCCAAGTCTGATCTCTGCCTACCTTTGTGTGATCTGATGTTGTGTTTAACCACTTATATACCTGTACAGCAATGTTTGATCTTTGCCTACCTTTGCGTGATCTGATATTGTAATTTACCAGTTATATATCCCGTACAGCAATGTCTGATCTCTGCCTACCTTTGTGTGATCTGATGTTGTGTTTAACCAGTTATATACCCGTACAGCAATGTCTGATCTCTGCCTACCTTTGCATGAATTGATGTTGTGATTTACCAGTTTATACCCCGTACAGCAGTGTGTGATCTCTGCCTACCTTTGTGTGATCTGATGTTGTGATTTACCAGTTATATACCCCGTACAGCAATGTCTGATCTCTGCCTACCTTTGCATGATCTGATGTTGTGATTTACCAGTTAATACCCCGTACAGCAATGTCTGATCTCTGCCTACCTTTGCGTGATCTGATGTTGTGACTTACAAGTTAATACCCGTACAGCAATGTCTGATATCTGCCTACCTTTGCGTGATCTGATATTGTCATCTACCAGTTATATACCCCGTACTGCATTGTCTGATCTCTGCCTACCTTTGTGTGATCTGATGTTGTGTTTAACCAGTTATATACCCGTACAGCAATGTCTGATCTCTGCCTACCTTTGCATGAATTGATGTTGTGATTAAACAGTTTATACCCCGTACAGCAATGTCTGATCTCTGCCTACCTTTGTGTGATCTGATGTTGTGTTTAACAAGTTTATACCCCGTACAGCAATGTCTGATATCTGCCTACCTTTGCGTGATCTGATATTGTCATTTACCAGTTATATACCCCGTACTGCAATGTCTGATCTCTGCCTACCTTTGTGTGATCTGATGTTGTGTTTAACCAGTTATATACCCGTACAGCAATGTCTGATCTCTGCCTACCTTGCATGAATTGATGTTGTGATTTACCAGTTTATACCCCGTACAGCAATGTCTGATCTCTGCCTACCTTTGTGTGATCTGATGTTGTGTTTAACCAGTTATATACCCGTACAGCAATGTCTGATCTCTGCCTACCTTTGTGTGATCTGATGTTGTGTTTAACCAGTTATATACCCGTACAGCAATGTCTGATCTCCACCTACCTTTGCGTGATCTGATGTTGTGATTTACCAGTTATATACCCCGTACAGCAATGTCTGATCTCTGCCTACCTTTGCGTGCTCTTATATTGTGATTTACCATTTATATACCCCGTACAGCAATGTCTGATCTCCACCTACCTTTGCGTGATCTAATATTGTGATTTACCAGTTATATACCCCGTACAGTAATGTCTAATCTATGCCTACCTTTGCCTGATCTAAAGTTGTGATTTACCAGTTAATACCCCGTACAGCAATGTCTGATATTTGCCTACCTTTGCGTGATCTGGTATTGTCATTTACCAGTTATATACCCCATATAGCTAAGTCTGATCTCTGCCTACCTTTGCATGAATTGATGTTGTGATTTACCAGTTTATACCCCGTACAGCAATGTCTGATCTCTGCCTACCTTTGTGTGATCTGATGTTGTGTTTAACAAGTTTATACCCCGTACAGCAATGTCTGATATCTGCCTACCTTTGCGTGATCTGATATTGTCATTTACCAGTTATATACCCCGTACAGCAATGTCTGATCTCTGCCTACCTTTGTGTGATCTGATGTTGTGTTTAACCAGTTATATACCCGTACAGCAATGTCTGATCTCTGCCTACCTTTGCATGAATTGATGTTGTGATTTACCAGTTTATACCCCGTACAGCAATGTCTGATCTCTGCCTACCTTTGTGTGATCTGATGTTGTGTTTAACCAGTTATATACCCGTACAGCAATGTCTGATCTCTGCCTACCTTTGTGTGATCTGATGTTGTGTTTAACCAGTTATATACCCGTACAGCAATGTCTGATCTCCACCTACCTTTGCGTGATCTGATGTTGTGATTTACCAGTTATATACCCCGTACAGCAATGTCTGATCTCTGCCTACCTTTGCGTGCTCTGATATTGTGATTTACCATTTATATACCCCGTACAGCAATGTCTGATCTCCACCTATCTTTGCGTGATCTGATATTGTTATTTACCAGTTATATACCCCGTACAGTAATGTCTGATCTCTGCCTACCTTTGCGTGATCTGATGTGATTTACCAGTTAATACCCCGTACAGCAATGTCTGATATTTGCCTACCTTTGCGTGATCTGGTATTGTCATTTACCAGTTATATACCCCATATAGCTAAGTCTGATCTCTGCCTACCTTTATGTGATCTGATGTGTTTAACCAGTTATATACCTGTACAGCAATGTTTGATCTCCACCTACCTTTGCGTGATCTGATATTGTGATTTACCAGTTATATACCCTGTACAGCAATGTCTGATCTCTGCCGACCTTTGCGTGATCTGATATTGTGATTTACCAGTTATATACCCCGTACAGATTTGTCTGATCTCTGCCTACCTTTGTGTGATCTGATGTTGTGTTTAACCAGTTATATACCCCATACAGCCAAGTCTGATCTCTGCCTACCTTTGTGTGATCTGATGTTGTGTTTAACCAATTATATACCCCATACAGCCAAGTCTGATCTCTGCCTACCTTTGTGTGATCTGATGTTGTGTTTAACCAATTATATACATGTACAGCATTGTCTGATCTCTGCCTACCTTTGCGTGATCTGATATTGTGATTTACCAGTTATATACCCCGTACAGCAATGTCTGATCTCTGCCTACCTTTGCATGATCTGATGTTGTGATTTACCAGTTATATACCCGTACAGCAATGTCTGATCTCTGCCTACCTTTGCATGAATTGATGTTGTGATTTACCAGTTTATACCGCGTACAGCAGTGTGTGATCTCTGCCTACCTTTGTGTGATCTGATGTTGTGATTTACCAGTTATATACCCCGTACAGCAATGTCTGATCTCTGCCTACCTTTGCGTGATCTGATGTTGTGATTTACCAGTTAATACCCCGTACAGCAATGTCTTATCTCTGCCTACCTTTGCGTGATCTGATGTTGTGATTTACAAGTTAATACTCTGTACAGCAATGTCTGATATCTGCCTACCTTTGCGTGATCTGATATTGTCATTTACCAGTTATATACCCCGTACAGCAATGTCTGATCTCTGCCTACCTTTGTGTGATCTGATGTTGTGTTTAACCAGTTATATACCCGTACAGCAATGTCTGATCTCTCCCTACCTTTGCATGAATTGATGTTGTGATTTACCAGTTTATGCCCCGTACAGCAATGTCTGATCTCTGCCTACCTTTGTGTGATCTGATGTTGTGTTTAACCAGTTATATACCCCGTGCAGCAATGTCTGATCTCCACCTACCTTTGCGTGATCTGATTGTTATTTACCAGTTATATACCCCGTACAGCAATGTCTGATCTCTGCCTAGCTTTGCGTGCTCTGATATTGTGATTTACCATTTATATACCCCGTATAGCAATGTCTGATCTCCACCTACCTTTGGGTGATCTGATGTTGTGTTTTACCATTTATATACCCGTACAGTAATGTCTGATATCTGCCTACCTTTGCGTGATCTGATGTGATTTACCAGTTAATACCCCGTACAGCAATGTCTGATATCTGCCTACCTTTGCGTGATCTGGTATTGTCATTTACCAGTTATATACCCCATATAGCTAAGTCTGATCTCTGCCTACCTTTATGTGAACTGATGTTGTGTTTAACCAGTTATATACCTGTACAGCAATGTTTGATCTCCACCTACCTTTGCGTGATCTGATATTGTTATTTACCAGTTATATACCCTGTACAGCAATGTCTGATCTCTGCCTACCTTTGCGTGATCTGATATTGTGATTTACCAGTTATATACCCCGTACAGCAATGTCTGATCTCTGCCTACCTTTGTGTGATCTGATGTTGTGTTTAACCAGTTATATACCCCATACAGCCAAGTCTGATCTCTGCCTACCTTCGTGTGATCTGATGTTGTGTTTAACCAGTTATACCCGTACAGCAATGTTTGATATCTGCCTACCTTTGTGTGATCTGATGTTGTGTTTAACCAGTTATATACCCTTATAGCCAAGTCTGAAGTCTGCCTACCTTTGTGTGATCTGATGTTGTGTTTATCCAGTTATATACCTGTACAGCAATGTTTGGTCTCCACCTACCTTTGCGTGATCTGATGTTGTGATTTACCAGTTAATACCCCGTACAGCAATGTCTAATATCTGCCTACCTTTGCGTGATCTGGTATTGTCATTTACCAGTTATATACCCCATACAAGTAAAGTCTGATCTCTGCCTACCTTTATGTGATCTGATGTTGTGTTTAACCAGTTATATACCTGTACAGCAATGTTTGATCTCCACCTTCCTTTGCGTGATCTGATATTGTGATTTACCAGTTATATACCCCTTACAGCAATGTCTGATCTCTGCCTACCTTTGTGTGATCTGATGTTATGTTTTACCAGTTATATACCCCGTACAGCAATGTCTGATCTCTGCCTACCTTTGAATGATCTGATATTGTGATTTACCAGTTATATACCCCGTACAGCAATGTCTGATCTCTGCCTACCTTTGTGTGATCTGATGTTGTGTTTAACCAGTTATATACCTCATACAGCCAAGTCTGATCTCTGCCTACCTTTGTGTGATCTGATGTTGTGTTTAACAAGTTATATACATGTACAGCAATGTTTGATCTCCACGTACCTTTGCGTGATCTGGTATTGTGATTTACCAGTAAATACCCTTACAGCAATGTCTGATATCTGCCTACCTTTGCGTGGTCTGATATTGTGATTTACCAGTTATATACCCCGTACAGCAATGTTTGATATCTGCCTACCTTTGTGTGATCTGATGTTGTGTTTAACCAGTTATATACCCTTATAGCCAAGTCTGAAGTCTGCCTACCTTTGTGTGATCTGATGTTGTGTTTATCCAGTTATATACCTGTACAGCAATGTTTGGTCTCCACCTACCTTTGCGTGATCTGATATTGTGTTTTACCAGTTATATACCCCGTACAGCAATGTCTGATCTCTGCCTACCTTTGTGTGATCTGATGTTGTGTTTAACCAGTTATATACCCCATACAGCCAAGTCTGATCTGATGTTGTGTTTAACCAATTATATACATGTACAGCAATGTTTGATCTCCACCTACCTTTGCGTGATCTGGTATTGTGATTTACCAGTAAATACCCCGTACAGCAATGTCTGATATCTGCCTACCTTTGCGTGATCTGATATTGTGATTTACCAGATAATACCCGTACAGCAATGTCTGATCTCTGCCTACCTTTGCGTGATCTGATATTGTCATTTACCAGTTATATACCCCGTACAGGAATGTCTGATCTCTGCCTACCTTTGTGTGATCTGATATTGTGTTTAACCAGTTATATACCCGTACAGCAATGTCTAATCTCTGCCAACCTTCGCGTGATCTGATGTTGTGATTTAACAGTTATATACCCCGTACAGCAATGTCTGATCTCTGCCTACCTTTGCGTGATCTGATGTTGTGTTTAACCAGTTATACACCCCGTACAGCAATGTCTGATTTCTGCCTACCTTTGCGTGATCTAATATTGTGATTGACCAGTTATATACCCCGTACATCAATGTCTGATCTCTGCATACCTTTGCGTGATCTGATGTTGTGTTTAACCAGTAATATACCCGATACAGCCAAGTCTGATCTCTGCCTACCTTTGTGTGATCTGATATTGCGATTTACCAGTTATATACCCCATACGGCAATATCTTAAACATATCCATTTTTTAAAATATTTTTCGAAACAGTCTGCAAGATAAAATTGAAAATGGAAATGGGAAATATGTCAAAGAGACAACAACCCGACCAAAGAGCAGAAAGAAGCCGAAGACCACTAATGGGCCTCAACACAGCGAGATAATCCCGCATCCGGAGGCGGGCTCCAGTTGGCCCCTAAACACAAATGTGTACTAGTTTAGTGATAATGGACGTCATACTAAACTCCGAAATATATAAATGGACTAAAATTAAAAATCATACAAGACTAACAAAGGCCAGAGGCTCCTGACATGGGACAGGCGGAAAAATGCGGCGGGGTTAAACATGTTTTGTGAGATCTCCCCCCTCCCCCCTATCCAATGAAGAAAAACAAACACACATCAATACGCACAGTAAAACTCAGTTTAAAAGAGGTCCGAATCCGGGGTCAGAAACATGGCTGAAATATTTGCCACTGGCTAACAACAATCAATCATTGAAAATAGAAACTTATAGCACCGAGTACAGGGGATTTATAGTCTCTTTCATTCAATCTCGTGCTAACTTTGTACCTACAGTAAATAATTAAATGATTGATACATATTACAGAGGCGAACTCATGAGTTTTAAAAATAGAAACCGCAGTAAAAAATCAGAAAAATATAATACAAAAACTAATTTACTACTAAAAGAGAACTTCCTGCAATCAATTAGATAACAATACAAAAAAACTTAATCCACCCATGTACTATTTGCTATTGACAATAACATTTGAAGTGAATGCACGGCCGTCATTCGGTTAACCGAGAGATTGGTCGGTTAATCTACCTGAGTATGCGGCTATATGGGCTATTGGTCTGTTAATCGGGTTGGCTAAAGTCTGTTAATCAGGTGTTATCGAGAAAATCATTGCAATGTCAGTATGTTTCATTGTATAACTTTTTAAATATATTTTTATCATAAAAACTATTCATGTCTGCCAAAACAATTCAGTGTACTGAATCCAGCGGTGTAATTATTTTTTTTCTAGCTTCGATAAACGATCTATAAAATGAAAACTCATCAATAAATTTATACACATTTTACACACACAAAATGTATACAAAATGACAAGATGGTTGAATTTACTTGCATGCAATATTTTGAACATCGCAAAAAGGCAGGCATTATGTTTGTTAACCATAATAATATCATTATGTGTAAAATCTACACGAAAATCTGTATTTTGGTGACATAAATAAATTTTTATCAAAAACCTGGTCTGTTGATGGGTCGGATGTATAAAACCCGGTCTGTTAATTGGTCTGTTGAAAGTTCTGAATGGCAATAATAGTATAATTTGATTGCTATATGGGATGTTATCGGAACAAATGGGTAGGCTCAAGACGAGTGGCTAAAATATACGGAAACAACACATGAACAATAAATTCATGCATATTCCAGCGGCCAATCCATATAACGCTATATTGAAGTGACACACCCTTCAATAAAATGCGAAAAAGTCAAAATAAAATGCTCTTACTAGAAGGATACTGTTGCACCGTATTGTCATTTTTCTACTCAAGTACATCTTATTCTTAACTTTTCAATGGGAAACTATAAAGGTAGCAAAACTGTTGTCGTGGCTAAATAACTCTTAACGGACACAATTTAAATTGTGCAACCCATTAACAGACTTTATTCCCTAATATTCACTAAAATGTGGTATTACTCACGTTATATTACAGTTATGAAATATTTACTAATATCAATTTATTTTTAGAACCAAAGTACTATTTTATGTCCTTTAAATGATATCTAAAATGTTTTTTTCCGCCTTTTATCCAAAAATTGCTATGTGTATAAGCATAAATACCACATACTTGCGCGACGCCTGTTAGTTTTACTGAAAACTGCGCAGACTATGAAATGTTTTTACAGGCGGAAAATATTCTATGAAAATCGATATATTTAACAGAGTTTAACATTTAGTTGTGATTTTACTCTTAACAGACTTTAGCCAACCCGATTAATAGACCAACCGCCCATATAACCGCATACTCGGGTAGATTAACCGACCAATCTCTCGGTTAACGACCGTAAATAAAAATTAACAACACTAGACTGCATACATCCGAAGTTTTTTTGTATTTACCTACATTCGGCACGCTCAAAGCTGAATATTTAGAAGCCAAGTAAATATAAGAATTGAAACAATTCGATCAAGAGGTGTATGGCCAAAGGGACATTAAGAATAGCAATATACTTCTAAGGAAAACTTTGCCCGAGGGAGTTTAAACCTGAGTTACTTAACACTTTATATATAAACGGCCTATTTTAAATGATTGATTGTTGTTAGCCAGTGGCAAATATTTCATGCATGTTCAGGACGATAACAAATTAACAATAAATACAATAGGTAGGTTCTGTAATAGATTCCGTTCAGGATGAAGGTCGACAAATTTAGATCGCCAATGGAAAATGAGGGTATATTGGATAGGGACAGAAATTTTGCAATCAATGAACCACTTAAAGAGTTGTTGTAATCGTTCGTAATGTGCAGAGAGCGTGACACTCTCTACACGTCCCTTTCTGACGACGTGGATGTGTACTTGTATTTTGCTCAAAGTTGATTGTCGTACAATAACTTACAAAAGTGCAAATAACAAATACGGAACTATCCCTTATTTCAAAAATCAAATATCCCGTTTCCTTTTATTCGCTATTTAAGAATTGTAGTTATCACAAGGTAGACAAGTAATTTCTGTATTTTGTTCATTTAGTTATAGAGAATCAAAGTGTTAAAACCAGGTCTTACTTATTATTTTTTAAACTTAAAGAAACATATTTCTCTTTTTCACCCTGTAGATCAAACAAAGAGGGCACTCAAACCCATATGTCGAAAATAAACAGACAACGCCATGGCTAAAAAGGAAAAAGATAAGTAGACAAACAATAGTTACTGTACACAAAACACATCATAGAAAACTAAAGACTGAGCAACACGAACCCTACCAAAACTGGGACCGAGTGATCTCAGGTTCTCCGAAAGGGTAAGCAGATTCTGCTTCACTTGTGGCACCCGTCGTGTTGGTCATGTTATCACAAACCCGATAATTAGTGATTCAATAGTAGGTCTAAGTTAGTCTCTTTTTTATAATTTATATTAAATCTAGTTTTTCAGAAAAATATTGTTTCCGTTTTGATTTGCTTTGATAAATTTCATTTCGATTTCTTCCATTCTTATTCAGTTTCGCACTTGTAACATATATCCACATTTTAATCCTTTCCCCTTTCCTATATTTTAATCAAAATCAAAAATTCAAACAGCGAAATGATCGAAACTGTTCTGTTCGTTCAGTTTAGTATTTTAAAGTTTGCTTAAATATCTAAACTATTAAATTTTAAAACGAAGTTTATGATTTTAAATTTTAATTGTTTGGTGAAATTTTCAAAATTTAAAAGAAACACAAAATTTGGAAAATTGATATTTTAAAACTTTGATCAAAAATCCAAAAGCTAAAATTTAAAAACTTTTGATATTTTGAATTAATATAAGTGTTACACTGACCCTCAATATTTTTGTTTTTATTTCTTGTTATCAATTCTTACTTTCACTTTGACTGGTGCATCTTTTAAACGATTATATGTATCTCAAATATTGTTAGCTCTTATTTAACTACCGGCATATCATTAATTTATTAAATGTACTTTTCAAAAGTAAATATTAAACTGAGTTTATTCTTACCAAAGAACCGGCAAAATAACAAATTAACTAATTGCTAGAGCCGGTAAAATAGCTTTTTCTATATAAAAAAAAATGCTGTTTTTCTGGCTTGAATTCAGATAATATAACAGGAGCCGGCAAAATCGTACATTATTATTTTCTATATTGCCGGTGCCGGCAAAATCGCACATAATTATTTTCTATCAGTATTGCCGGTGCCGGCAAAATAGCCACTCGGTCTTAATTAGCTAAATTGCTTATCCTCGCAAGTCTCGTTAAATTTCGTGGTGTCATATATCATAAAGATAAACCTATCGTACAATATTATTATCCCTTTAGTATACTTTTCCTAAATTCATAGACAATATATAATGAGTTGGATACACCATGTATATATTTTCCGTAGTTATGCATGTCCGTCACCGGTAAGTTTTTTTTTAATGAAAATGTCCGATGTAACCCGAAAATCTACCTTTAAGTGATCTGATCTAGCACCAATGCAGAGTTATATTTAGGAAGAGACTGTTAAAACGGGGAACGAAGAAACGTAAACAATGATGTTTATATGCAATCTTATAAAATATTTCTCCGATGAGTTGGATAACCTTTCTATCCACTTCGATATTTGTACATGTAACGTTTGATCAGTAAAAATATAGAAAATCTGCTATTATATAGTAAAGTAATTGGAACTGATTTTTTCTTCTAAATTCTAAAGTGCCCTTACTGCAGTGACGTCATTTCGAACTGTTCTACAGTCCTTACTGATTTAGTCAGTTCTGCTGACAGTTCTACGGTTAGAACTGATTTGGACAGTTCTACCTAGAACAGTTTTAGACAGTTCTACCCTAGAACTGATCCTGACAGTTCTACCTAGAACTGATTTAGTCAGTTCTACCTAGAACTGATTCTGACAGTTCTACTTAGAACTGTTCTAGGTAGAACTGTTCTAGGACAGGTTAGAACAGTTCTATGACATATTATTCTGACAGTTCTAATGAGAGGTTAGAAGTGATCTCCACTGTATATATCGCCATGTGTCGACCGTCATTCACAACTTCATTGTCATTTCCGACTCATTCGTAGCCTTTGGTTGATTTGGAACCCCACACTTCCCTTGTTGGGTGAAACATTTCAACCAAACATTTGGATAAAAATTACTTGTTTGTCTTTCTACGTGTCGGTCGTATTGTAAATTTCATTGAATAGCAGTATATCTTGTTTACAACAAGAAATCTGTGAGGTTATGCTAACTAACCATACAACAAACGATAATTTTCCATGTCCATTTTTTACTGACAAATCCCACATCAAATATATTAATTAGTACATAGCTTTGGATCCATCCAATCATTTCATAATAGACAACTGATGGAGAGAATACGGCACCAAAAATGTCCAACCCCTACACTTAAACTATAAAATGTATTTTACACTTATTTTATGTTTTTCAGCCAAAAAAAGGTCCAAAAAAATTTTCGCCTCGCTCCGCTCGCCGAACTTTAATACTACGCCCCCCCTTTCCAAAATCCTGGATCCGCCCGTAAAGCAAAAACAGTAAGATGTTAAGGGAACGACCCTTTAACTTTTTTAAAAAAAAAGGGGGGGTCCTAAAAAAGTATTCTGATCCCCAATTTGATGAATAAAAATACTATGGTCAAGCAGATGACAAAAAAATATTCTGAATACAGATTTACCCCATTCCTTAAAGCGTTAAATAAAAAAAAATAATTTGAATGATAGCGTCGAAAAACAAACAAAAAATGTTCGCGCTTTGGGAAAAAAAATTCGGACTCTATACCCCCTCCCCCTCCCTCCTTTGAAGTTAAATGGTTGCTCCCCTAATCTATAATTGTGTGGTATTAAAAATTGGCTAATATTGCTTGTTGTCTTTAAAGAAAATGTTCAACTGACAAAATGACATGGTTTATATCATTTGACAGATCCATTGGCTGAAATCGTACAATTTCCGTGACGTTTAGTTAAAACTACCTGTCTAATTTCTTTAAGTTGGAAATGTGGTATATATACACATATCTTGTAGAGTATCATAGACTTCCAGATGTCTTTGTCGACAGTTCTGTCGTTAGGTTGCTGTCTCATTGGTTACCTCTCATCATCTTTTGTTGATAATGACTTATAGCCGGTTGAAAATGCTTTTTGAATACAAGTTATAATGACTGTATCCGATATTTTTATTTCGTAGAAAGTAGAATACGAAAAGTTTATTTTGATACGTGTAATAAAACCAGTTGAGTAAACGTGTTCAACTCTATACTATCGATCAAGTTACAGCAAAAACACATGTACAATCTGAATAATGTTTTATCTTGTGGGTCAGTCAATAGTTTTTTTATGTTGTGTTTTGTATACTGTTGTTTGTCTTTCGGTCGTTGTCAGTTTATTTTCAGCTTATGAGTTTGCATGTCCCTATGTTAATTTGTGTATATCATGCCCGACTTTAAATTTGGTATATTTCGCCTCTCTTTATCAAAGAACGCTATAATTGAAGGCAAATGCAAAGTACTTCATCTGCTGATAGGAATCATGAAATCTTCATCTATAGAATCCTCTTAACCTCCGAGTAGATTTCATACATGCACTGCAAGCTGGTGAACAGCGCAGAAAAGCCGTGACGGTCTTGTGCAATACACAATGTATTTTTGTATATACCTGTCCACCTTGCTTTATTTATTATTGCAGAGGCGGATTAAGGCACCCTGCCACCCCCCACCCCGTTTGTGGGGAAAAATGGTTGATTATATAGGGAATCCACTGAAGCATGACTGGAGCTCTTATATGCGGTCAGTGGGCTCCCCTTATGAAAATATTTGGATCCGCCACTGAATTGCAACAATAGTTGTGTTAATAAGTCTGAGCAAAAATTTGTCTTGCTCGAGATTGAAAATTTAAGCATACTTCTTCTTTTTTTCATTTTAATATTTGTTGGCGTTTTTAATGTAGATTTGGTAACCAAATGTTGAATCTGAAAATATGATGGAGGTATAAGAATTTTAAAAATTATGTACAAAATTTTATATTAACTTCGATTTTATATATGACACAATTTATCACTTTGAAGTTTCTTTTCACAAAAAAAAGAAGTTTACTTTTAATGGTTAAATTATATTTTCTATGTTGTTATTTATGAGTGGTGGATGGGGGTCCTTCATTTCTGCATTCTTTAATTTATTTAGGGCATTTTTCTCTATTCTTTTTGTCCATTATTCGCTATTCTTTATATTAAGGCTCGTCATTATTCTCTATTTTTAAAATTTTTGTGTCCTTTTTTTTGTATATTCTTTCTACTTTTACCCATTCTTCTCTATTCTTTAAAACTACATCCACACCCTCATTTAAATGTACATATTTGTTTTTCGTTCATTTTTTTGTGCATTAATTAGGCCGTTAGTTTTCTCGTTTGAATTGTTTTACATTCGTGATTTCGGGGCTTTTATAGCTGACTATGCGGTATGGGCTTTATTCATTATTGAAGGCCGTACGGTGACCTATAGTTGTTAATTTCTGTGTCATTTGGTCTCTTGTGAAGAGTTGTCTCATAAGCAGTCATACCACATCTTCTTTTATATATTAGATACGAAAGATGGTAAAATAAAATTGAGAATGGAAATAGGAAATGTGTCATAGAGACAACAACCCGACCAAAGCACAAAACAGCCAAATGTATAGCATAAAATAATAAAAATTGAATATGATCTAAATGATAAAATTTTAACATAATATATTGATTAATAATCTGCACAAACTGTGCACTTACAGTCATTTCTATTCCATGACTTTCAAATATTTTCAAACTGACTGAAATTAGCAATTTTTCTTAAATCATGATGTAGATCATTCCATAAAACATCAGCCGTATATTTAAAAGAGTTCTTACCATAGGTTGATGTTGTATGTATTCATCTATGAGTGTTTTAAGTTTAGAAACTTTAACTCCTTTAAAGGCCACACTTGTACGATCTTGTACATCAAGTTCTTTAAAAACATGCAGTAGACAATTAACTTTCACTGAGAAGTTATGAAAAGTGTATAAGGTATTCCGATAAAAAAAACGCATTTATAAACAGACATTCGGATTGAATAATTTTTCAAGTTTATTGATGGGAGTGAGTACAAAGAATAATATAAACATCTTTAGTTTAATGTAAACAAGCATGCTGTAAATTGTGCAATCTTATAGAGTGCTCCGAAATTTAACGGAGGTTTATACAGAGCAGAACAATTATAGTCACTGTTAGGTTAATTTCTTTCCCCTGTATTCAACTTGCCCAGTGATCGATAACGTGTGAAGGAAAACAATAGCAATCTGTTCTTTAGTGTTTATATGTTAAAATGGCCTCTCGTGTGAAAAGAAGGTATCATCACATTAAATTTGATGATGACGAATTTGAAACACCGGCGTTTGAGTTTTTAAACGACAAAGAAAGAAACAAATCTGGCGAAATGAAACATTCTGACGACGACATTCAATTAGAAGATTCAGGGAATGGTAACTCACATTTTCGCACATTTGCAAAACATTTTGTACTTCTGAAATCGGCAAGACGACTTATCGTCAAATTTCCTCAGACAAAATTGGCTGTGTTTACACCATAAAATTTTCTCTGTGTACAGACAAAACTGTTCAATTTGAAAAGTTTTAAAGCCTGGCAGCACCTACATTTTGTAGATAAATAAATGTTACATTTATTTTATGTTTTAAAAAGTTAAAAACCTTTATGGATTTTGATGAACTTTTTTGCTTTCCTTGCCACAGAAGATGGTAAAATAAACAAACACCTGAGTTTTATTTGAGGCCTAAATTAATATACTGTTTGTTTCCCCAATCCCGACCCTGCCAAGCCAGGTGTGGGTAGGTAGGTAGGGAAATAATTTTATTTTTCCAAACAGCTGGAACAATATTGGTTGATCCAGCAAGCCTGAAAATCAGAAATGAATAAAATAATATTTGACTTACTTTTGACAATAAAATTTTGCGAGTCAGACCATTTTTGCAGGGTCGGTCGGGATCGGGGGAACAAACAATATTTTATTTTAGGCCTGATACAGTCCACTCATTTACACTATTTGAATCACCTTTGTCAATGTTTGTTGTGTTGATTTCTATTGTCCCTCTATTGTCCATTTCAATCAATATGTTGCAATACAATCATTACCTGAGGGGGACCATCTCAAAGTTTTCACCAGACTTTGTTTATTTTTACACCACCTGCAGCAAGGAAAGAAAATGTTATATATAGCTAAATCCACAAAAGTTTTATCTTTTTAAAACACAAAAATAATAATGAATACAACTTGTACATGTTGTATATATCTAGGTGCTGCCAGGCTTTAAAACTTTTCAAGTTACACAGTTTTGTCTGTACTCAGAGAAAATTTCAGGTGTAAACACAGCCATTTTTGTCAAAGTGTATTGATGAACCTTAAATGGGTATAATCCCTTCTGGGATACTGTGCCCGTCCATCACTTCCCTTTGCCAGACCGTCAAAAGCGATATCTAATTGCTGTTGTACACAATACTCGCTTTCAGTCGCTTTCAACATCAGCAATATTCAATTTTTACCAAGTCCATGAAACAGCATTTTTCAATTCAAAGCAAACAAATGCAAAGACATAAACCATTTATTTACTTCAGAAAAGAGGTTAAAGCTTTCATTTTAAAGTTGGTTGCATGTTATTTCATAAACATGATAAAGACAATTTTTTTATCACTTCCGGTACTTGTTACTTGAGAGCGTACATCAAATCATTCTAACTTTCGGCAAAATAAGTTTGATACTTTATTAGAACATGATTAAATATGCCTGAAGTAAATTTGTTATCCATGTATTGCATTAATTACGTCATAATCCTTTCCAAATAGTGTTTCAAAAATTGTTTATTTTGTGAAATTTTGTACGAACTACGGATAGGAGTCAGGATTCATCGGACTCGACCCAACTATGACTGAAATCAGTCAAGGATATAACTCTATAGGGTTATTACAGAAAAATAACATACATTTTTTATTGTGGACTAAAAAATCAAAGAACTGTGATAACTTATGTATGTTATATGTTTCAAAGGGACAATATACATCATTAGTTTAGTTAAAATGTATAAAAGTTCAATTGATATTACTTTTGTCTATATGTATACTTAACTATTGAAAGATATAACAGTTCATAGTTTGCCAATTTTGCATAGTACACCTATATGTTATTACAGAAAAATATGCCTGTAATAACTAAAGGGTGTTATCACAGCTTCTCTATATCACTTCAAAGCATTTGCTCAGACATACATAAATGCTTAATTACAATGTATTTTAATTTATTGTAAGAAATAATGACCAGAGCATGTAATGAGGTTCTGCATAAGTTTCTCAGTAATTCCCAAGTGTCTTATATGATAAGTTAAATTCCTTTAATAACTGAGCCTTGTTATCACAGCTAAGTTTATCCCTTAATAGTTTTGTCTCATTGATTAACCATGGTTAATCAAAATGTATTAATTTAATTAAAAAATTAGTTATCAAGGCTATGCATTTAGTTTCTGTGCAAAGTCTCAAGAGATCCCTAGAGGCCACTATAAATGAAATAATTTTACAAATAACAAACATATGTTATAACAGATTTAGAAAATTTAAGGAATAAAGAGTAGACAACTCATGAAAGTATCTGCCAGTGTAATAACACACGCAAGTTATTTTCTGTAATAACCCTATAGAGTTATATCTCTGACTGGAAATCCTGATTCTTGCAATAATGACTACGGACGCATGAATGGCATGAAGAAGAATTTTGATCCCATAAGGAAAAATTACGCATTCCACACATATACTTTTGGTTAGATATACTTGATTAATGTATTTATTTCCATGTATATGCATTGTTTCAATTTACTAATTGAAGTTGCTCAACCCAGGTATGAATTGTTCAATATAAATAAAGTAAGATACATATGGCGCTTTATATTATAGTTAAAACCAAACATTGTAGGGCTGCAAGGGAAATAAACTTATCTTTCAAAAGCTCACCACTTCTCCCTATCAGTTTCAAATAGAGAAATCACTTCTCCTTACAAATCTGAAGTAGTGTGAGCCCTGATCATGTTCATGTAAATTCAGGCAGTTCTTTTCAGTACCATAGAACTGTAAAAGTAATGGTTACTGCCTCCTAATGAAGGCCTGCAAATTTATCAAAAGAAAAAAAAAAAAAAAAATTATAATTATGCTGATTTCCATTGTGAAACAGCTGTGGTAAATTTCTGAATGTCTTGAATATTTTGTACAATAGTTTTATTTACATGAAAAATATCTTAATTTACAGAGAGTTCAGATGTTGGATTATCTGATGAAGATGATGCCCCAGAGGATGTCAGTTTTAAGACAGGGAAGCAGACAGCATTACAACAGATGAGGGATGCCATCAAGAACATAAATGCTGAGAAAATTAAAACTAAAGAAAAGAGAAGGAAGATAGACGAACAGTTTAAAGAACAAAAGGTATCTCACTGTGGAGATATGGCAATCGTCTAGTTACACTTGGATGTCATTTCAATCTGTGTGATCAACAATTTTATTCTTTTAACGTTTTTAAATGCACATGCCGCAGCGGATGGGGCATTTAGTGATACCCTTGTACGTCTGTACGTCCATATAAGACTGCATGTATGTCCCGATATTGGTTTCCGTTCTATCACTATCTACTTAAGTTTGCCTGTACAACTTGTTATCAAACTGAATCATTTTTTTTTTTTAAATAGTCTAATTGGACCGATTTATTAAACCATTTTAAAATTACATTTCTCTGTGAAGCAGATAATTTGTCTGATGCATTCATAATACATTCACTTGTACATGTTGTAGAAAAGAAAGATGGAAGAACTAAAGAATGCAAGATTACCTGAGGATTTCCTGGAAGGAATAGCAGAAAAGTTACCCAGTAGAACAAACAAGACTACTGAGAAAACCAATTCTAAATCTGATATTATAGAGAGAGCCAGTTTACAGGAAGATGGTAACGGTTTATTATTTATCATAAACCTGATTACTATTAATGATATAACAAATACCTGATAATGCTTATATACCATATGCTATAAGGATTAGAAATTACAAATGCCAAAATTTAACAAAACTATATTATATACTTAGTCAAAAAAATGTTAGTTACATTCTAGTTGCTACTATTTGTTCTTAAATAGCAAGTTTTACATTTTCCATTTGATCCTACTGCCTAAAAATATTTTCTTAGATCAAGGACAGGGGATGATACCCGAAAATATTGGGCAATGATGTCAAGTGAATTGCAGTATTGTCATGTTTTTAGCTCAATCCGCATGAAATGCATGCTCTATTTTTTATTCATGCTAGTATCTATCATGTCTATCATGTCTATCATGACTATCACAATGCTTTGTACGAGTACAAATAAAAAAGATGTAGTTTTATTAACTACTGCATGTTATTTCATATTCTAAACCCCACTAAAAAAATAATAGTTAAGAAAAATTGCTGATAAAAAGAATATATTTGCAATTATTTTTTAGATACTGGCTTCATCAATTCACATATCAGCACGCCCTACCAAGATGACCAAACTCGCTTGGTATTCTTGGTGATAAAGTCAGTATCAAAAACAAAGTGCCAATATCTTTTATTCATATTACTACACAATAGAAGTCAACATTCACTCCTTAGAAGCATATTCATAAAAAAAATCATCATTTTTTCATGAAACAAACAGTAGGATAAGTCTGAGTAAATTAGTGCTGATGCTAGTATAAACAGACTTTACAGGAATCTGATATTCAGTAGTTGTCGTTTGTTGATGTGGTTCATAAGTGTTTCTGGTTTCTCGTTTTTTATATAGATTAGAGCGTTGGTTTCCCCGTTTGAATGGTTTTACACATGTAATTTTTGGGGCCCTTTAAAGCTTGCTGTTCGGTGTGAGCCAAGGCTCAGTGTTGAAGACCGTACTTTGACCTAGTGGTTTACTTTTATAAATTGTTACTTGGATGGAGAGTTGTCTCATTGGCACTCATACCACATCTTTTTATATCTATTAATTAATCATCTGTCTGATTTTAGTTTTGATTATGTCTTTATATTGTACAGTAAATCAATGATTTCAGAATGTAGCTAAAGGGACCTTATTTTTCAAATCACTCGTAAATTTGTTTTAACCATTTACTTTAATATACTGTAAATTCAGAAAGTACAAGTTATTATTAATGTGAATAATGCAACTGGGTGAGTATGGCAATAATAATCATGACAAGATCTGGCATTCTGACAGCAATGTCTGATATCCAATACATTTAACTATATGCAGATTTATTCTGAAATCACAATTATTTATATCCCATTATTGTTTATTTAAAAATTGCAATAATAAATGCACCTAATGGTTTCTGAATTTACAGTATATATGTATGTAAAGCTTTTAATAACATAGATTCATGAACTCTTGAACAGCATTAATGAAACTGTCTATTACTAACACATTACCTCATTTAAAGAGTTAACTCCCTAAAATAATGTCCTCTGCATGCCCTCCTTTAAAGTTGCTGAATGCTTTGATGGACATTTACTACAGTATTGGTAGACATTAGGTGGACAGTTTCTTATTTAAATGGTAAGGCAGCAGTTTATGTACTTTTAACTTAGCCTGGGGCATCTTTAGTTAAAAGACATTAAGTTATATTGCTTTTTAATTTATTTTAATAGAGGATGAAGGTAGTTTCGCTGATACAGAAGATGATTTTGATCATAACCAAGACTTTATACCTTTTGAATCAAGCAGGTAGGTAGTCTATGATTATTGAAAAGGGACTTATCTTAGAATTAAAAAAAAATGGCAGTCAGGTCTTTCATCATATAATTATCCATCATCTTCAGTTAAAATCACTAAGTCAATTAAAAGTATTCATAACGACTTATCTGTATCCTTCATTTATTTTCATTTTGTTAAGAGATTTATGATGAAGACGACATCAGTAAACGTCCCTTATGTTCACATTGATTATATTATATAGATACAATGCATAAGCGTTGATTCTTGAAAAAGAAACCATGAGCCCAAAGGGTGGATGGTTTGTTTTTCATAAATCAAAGCTTATCCATTGTATCTATAACTTAAACTATTGTGTTAATGTCTTTTCAAAATTTAAGCATTTTCTTAATTAGAAGGTATTGTAAGAGAGTTTAAATAACCATGTTATCATGTTCAACGATGCATTTATAAATCTAAGATCACAATTAATTGGTTAGAAAAATACAAATATAAAAAACATTGCGTCTGCTTTTAAATTATCAGGCATCCAAATATTATCTGTGTTTACAAAATAAGACATATTTGAAATTGTTTTTTTAATAAAATTAAGAATGGAAATGGGGAATGTGTAAAAGAGACAACAACCTGACCAAAGAGCATATATAAAGTATATATAATAAGTATGTTACCAAAATTTCTAGCAAGAAGCCTAATTCTAGGCACATCACGATTTACTGGCATAGGAATTTGCGAATAAACATTTGTAAAATTATGTAGTAGAACAGTTAAGTCAAACTATATTTATAAAACAAAAATGGACTAATAGAATGTAATCATTTTCCTTTCAAATATGTGAAATAGCCAATAATAATCCAAAAATAAACGACAAAACTCGCTATTATTACAAAAATAAACGACAAAACTCGCTATTATTACAAAAATAAACGACAAAACTCGCTATTATTACAAAAATAAACGACAAAACTCGCTATTATTACAAAAATAAACGACAAAACTCGCTATTATTACAAAAATAAACGACAAAACTCGCTATTATTACAAAAATAAACAACAAAACTCGCTATTATTACAAAAATAAACGACAAAACTCGCTATTATTACAAAAATATCCACAAAATAAGAAAACAAAACAGGAAAACTAAAGAATAGGGAAAACAAAGAGAACTCAGGGATTCAAACCTAAACCAACAAGTCCGTACCTTTCACTCGTTGATCTTAACCATGCTAACCTCGCGGCTACCAACTTTTACTATATGATTGTCCATTATGTATATATTAAGGTACAAGCCCTGTGTGTCCGTTGTACGGATGTATATCATATGCTCATTAGTGTTGGATAATCGGTTGAAATTACCACCCGATTATCTATTACTATCTGTTGACAGCAACCAACCGACTATCGGTTATAATCGCATCATTATACCTTGCTCTTTTTGTATTTGAAATCATGCATTCAGCCACATTGTACATGTCTAATGCATATATTCCATAATCATTGCAGAGTCTTAAATGTTCATGTTTGATCTTTAGTTTCCTTTTCATATTTTATTAAGCAATTAAAACAGTGAATCATTTAGAATAAAGATTCAGATTGAACATATTTTGTCTGGTGATTACAACATTTATTACCAACAATGACACTAAAATTTCTAAATTTCAATGGTATCACTCACATTATAATTTCAAATACATAGCTGCATCAAAATTGGAATGCTTCTCATTAAAAAAAAGATATATAAAGTATTTCACTTTGAGCAATTTAAAATTAATCAATAAATA
The DNA here is from genome assembly GCA_017311375.1 of Mytilus coruscus. Lineage (NCBI taxonomy): Eukaryota > Metazoa > Mollusca > Bivalvia > Mytilida > Mytilidae > Mytilus > Mytilus coruscus. Next base: position 60,851,171 of record CM029607.1, on the reverse strand, counting down.
AAACAATGCATTTGCATTGAAATATATACATTTAACTAAGGGGATCGATCCAACCAATGTCTGTTAATTCATGTGGAATGTGTATTTTTCACTTTCGTGATCTTTATTCTTCTGTCAGCTGTGTCATTCGTGCGTCTGTACTTACAATTGTAAGAATACGGAATTCTTTCATAGTTGGTCCGTATTTGATCCGTGGTTCGTATATGTTTCAATGGCGGACAAACCGGGAAAATTTACAAAAATAAACGATGTTTGACAAGCAATTTGGAAAGGAATATGACGTTTTTAATGCAATAAATGGATGAAACATTAATAAAAGGCAATTTGGAACACGTTCTTATGTAGCAACAAATTTATTTTGTCGAAAATCAGAATGATTTGATGTTCGTTCTCGAGTAAAAAGTACCGGAAGTGAAAGAAAGTATTTCATTAAAAGTTTTCTATTTTAATCTAAATAACATATGACCAATCAGTAAAGTCAATGCTTTTACCATGTTTGTACAGAAAGAAACTGCTTATGTCTTTGATTATAGGATGTTTGACATTGTTATTGTCACCTACTGATATTTTTCTTTACAATTTGTTTGACTGCGCATGTAAAATGCAAACCGGAAACGGATCGGAAGATGATATGCTAAAAGTCCGGAAACTATAACGACAATCGATTGAACAAAATTCCAATCGATTATCGACATCGCCAAGCCCAACTAACTGATTTCCGACTTATTCCGATCATCGGAACAACACTAATGCTCATTTATATATATATTTATATAAACAAGTATATATATATGTATTGTCTATCATTTGTTGTTTCGAAATTATTAGTCTTTTGTTGGGCAATGTATGACAAATATATGTTCAAAAACCTCGCCCGTATTTATAAATTATGTAATTCATTGACCGCTCCCGACATGTGTAACTTCAAGGCATATTTTAGCGGCGATCAATGTCTTTCAAAATTACTTTATTTTTATCAATAGTACTGCTTAAGTCGACGCTAGGGGCCGTCTTGACCTTGTTGTGGGGTATGAATGATTTGTTCATTGTTGAAGACCCTACATCAACTGTCAAGATGAAGAACAGGAATAAAAGCCCTGTTCATTGATAATTTTCTATGTATTGTGTGCGATTTTGTCCCATGTACATTTACTCCATATCCTTTCATTTTCTATATATATATATATTTAAGTACGTCTGAACCAGTGTCGACTCTACAACAGATTTTATCCATCTGATCACCAGCAGTGATGGTGATGCAAGGCTGAAAATACATTCTGTATATATAATTCGTCAAATTATATATACAGAATGTATTTTCAGCCTTGTATCACCATCACTGCTGGTGATCTGATGGATAAAATCTGTTGTAGAGTCGTCAATAGTTCAGATGTACTTATAATATAATTATTTCTGTGACTGCATCTTACATTAATTTGTAGGATCCTTTACAATAGATAATTCAGCTGATCTGTAACAATTCCATCTTCATGCCTTATATATCATGTACTGTGTCACGATGCTAGATAAAACTGATGAGGAAAGGTAACACCCGGTCACCGAAAGCTTTATTTTATAGAGCCTAGGTGGTCGAGTGGTCTAGCGCGTCGGGCATAGTGCAAGGCGATTTGGTGCCACGATATCTCAGTAGCATGAGTTCGAATCCCGGCCAGGGAAGAACAAAATTACAGATCTTACATTGTTGGGCTGTTGTTTAGACGAATTATATATATATGCTCATTTATATATATAAAATAGACATCGAAATTGTAACCCATCAGTAGCCGAGAGGTTTCGTCGATATGTTGATGTCAGTCACATATAACAGATTTGAAGGACGGCTCCGATTCCCAATGAAGGGATATAATAATTACAAAAATTGAAGGTTAAGTTTTTAAATTAATTCCATTAGTGAACAGAAATCAGTAAACTAACCAATTCAAACTTAATGAAATTATTCACACAAAGGAAACAATTGAATATAATTTGGTGAGTCCATTTCAGCGACAGATTTAGAAAGCGTTGTTTCTAGAAAAGGATACACGGTAAATGAATAGGCTGACGTCCCGACAATAGTTTAATTATGAACAATCTTTTATCATCATTTTTAAGGGTGTATTTATTTGACATATTGTGTACTTCTATCCCATCTCCTTTGATTATTTATTAGGTCTGATGGAGTAGAGGTACAGCCCATCAAAGAATATCAGAAGAAGACCACATCATTGGCCCTTACAGCTGCTGAGTTTAAATACAGACAATTGTATGGCAGTAGAATACACAGAGAATCAAGTAAGTGTAAAAAATTGTAAATACCTTACATGCAAAAAAGAACCAGTTAAGGATGTTTGCTACTCTGTTTCAAAATAAAAAGTTTTTTAAAAGACTGTAATAAATTGATATTATATAAATAGCAACACTTGAAAAGCAAAAAAAATTGGGGGAGGGGGGGGGTTTAGTTAGTAAGGTCTGTGTCCTTTTTTTTCTTTTAGCTATAATAAAACACAGAAAAAGGTAGGAATTTAATGAGATCCCTTTTAACATTAGCACTTTACATGACTCATCAGTAGCTATAAACTGTAATTGATTAATGCTCCAGGATGTGTTGTCATTTTAAGAAATCAATTATGGCAGTATAGCAGCCTGGTTTAAAAAAGAAATTGTCTATTATAGTTCACCATATTTATTTTGATTTATTTGCTTTGCTTGTACAAGTTATGCATTCTTATCATGAGGAAGGGATGAAATTCTCAAAATACAGGGCCTACTAGTTGTGCAATTTAAACATTCAACATAGCAAACACATATTTACATCAAGCTTATCTATTATATAGAGATGTCTACATGTATCATTCGTGTTTTACAAAAAAAACACAGAATACTAACAAATAGTTTAATCTTAATTGAAAAAGATTGCATTGCCCATCAAATTCAACAATATCTATAAAAGGGTATAATTACTCAACCATCAACATGTGATATTGTTCAATCATAAAACTTACCATTGTTCAACCATGAAAGATACATTGCTCTAAAAAGAAGTCACCATTGGTTGGTTCAAAGTTACAGACGTTCACTGTCAGATATAAGTAAAATTTTCACATATTGTAATTTTACTTTTGCATACCTGCCAACCCTCCCCTTGTGAGCGGGAGACTCCCGCTCAAACGACGAAATTCCAGAAATCTCCGCTTGCAGGTCCACTCCCACGTAGGAGTATAGAATCTCCCTCTTTCGGATGTTATGACCTGGAATAACCTGCGTTCGTATTTCTCTGGCTTTTTCATTCCTTTCAATAGAAATAAATAAACAATTGCCGATCATTTGAAAACTTTGGCCAGTAGTTTTTATGTTCGATATATAAGTAATCAAAATTCAGTTCTGCTATGTGAACTCCAACAAGATAGAGGTCTTTGTCTGGACCAAGCTGCTATGTGAACTCCAATAAGATAGAGGTCTTTGTCTGGACCAAGCTGCTATGTGAACTCCAACAAGATAGAGGTCTTTGTCTGGACCAAGCTGCTATGTGAACTCCAATAAGATAGAGGTCTTTGTCTGGACCAAGCTGCTATGTGAACTCCAACAAGATAGAGGTCTTTGTCTGGACCAAGCTGCTATGTGAACTCCAACAAGATAGAGGTCTTTGTCTGGACCAAGAGGCTATGTGAACTCCAACAAGATAGAGGTCTTTGTCTGGACCAAACTGCTATGTGAACTCCAACAAGATAGAGGTCTTTGTCTGGACCAAGCTGCTATGTGAACTCCAACAAGATAGAGGTCTTTGTCTGGACCAAGCTGCTATGTGAACTCCAACAAGATAGAGGTCTTTGTCTGGACCAAGCTGCTATGTGAACTCCAACACGGTAGAGGTCTTTGTCTGGACCAAGCTGCTATGTGAACTCCAACAAGATAGAGGTCTTTGTCTGGACCAAGCTGCTATGTGAACTCCAACAAGATAGAGGTCTTTGTCTGGACCAAGCTGCTATGTGAACTCCAACAAGATAGAGGTCTTTGTCTGGACCAAGAGGCAGTGTAAAAATGAAGAAATAGATAACTGCAAATTGAAAAAACAAGCAGATTTGAATGATAGATTTTCAATGTTTAGGACTGAGTTCACTTGGCAATGATTCAAGAATGAATCTTTTTGCACATCATGTTCAATCAACTTTTCGATTTCTTCTGGTGGTCTGTTTGATGTTTGAAAGCATATGATTAGTGTGAGACTCACAACAAAATCGAACTATGAAATTTTATGAGTTATGAGATACGGAGGTATTGAAAAAGGCTAAAAAAAACACCTTGTATAGATTATAACCATGAGTTGAAGAAATAAAGTATATTTATTAACTCTTATTGGTGTTTTGTAGATGAATACGTAATCAGGTCATATATTTAACTTGAAAGTGTCATTCGCTCAAAATATCCCCCTCAGCTTTCATAGCTGAGGGGAGATCTCCCTTTTTGATGGTTTCAGAGGTTGGCAGGTATGCTTTTGTCAGCCTTCAAAGATTTACTAGAAACTTTACATAATTGATTAAAGTACGATAACACTCGATTTTGAAATTTCATCATTTTGTTATTGCAGAGTTCTTGCACTTTGATTGTCAGATTAATAGAAGGCAATTTTGGTCTCACCTGGGATGAAAGTCATAGAATGTGAGACGTTGTAAGGATAACAATCTGGCGTTAGCAACAGCCTAAACGTTTTGCATAAAGTTGTATAATTATATATATATATTTTATAGGCAAATCAAAAATGGCAAAAAGGGAGAAAAAGAAAGCAAATAGATGATGTTGAAAAGGATATATATAAACACGAAGAAAGATGAAGCAGTACAGCTCCAAGACTGATGACAACAGAGGGTACTGGAGTTTGACATTGACACAAATTCAGATTTTCTCTCATTTGCATAAATGCAATTATGATTCTTAAGTTAATGTTAAAATGTATAATATGATAAACTTTGAAACCATTCACCTGTAAATATTGATAGTATAATTGTGAATAAATAATGTTGTAATATCATGAATTGTTACTGTAAATAGTTATCAAAGGTACCAGGCTTATAATTTGATATGCCAGACGTGCACGTAATGTAACTAGTGATCATCTTGAAGAAAGTTTTGTTTTGACCAAAACAACATCAAAAGATGAACACTTCCTATATAAAAATAAAAAGACGTGGTATGATAGCCAATGAAACAACTGTCCACAAGAGACAAGATGACACAGAAATTAACAACTATAGGTAACCGTACAGCCTTCAACAATGAGCTAACCACATACTGCATGGTCAGCTATAAAAGGCCCTGAAATGGAAAATGTAAAACAGTTCAAATGAGAAAACTAACGGCCTAATTTATGTACATAATTAATGCACGAAATACAAATATGGTGCACAGCAACAAACCACAACCACTGAATTACAGGCTCCTGACTAGGGACAGGCACATACTATATCTGTCAATCTGATTATCTGTCTGTCCCCCTTTTGTATCTGATACTGCTCCTGAACTGCTTGACAGATTTTGTAGAAACTTTTACAGAATCTAACTCGTATGATTTACGCTTGCAACTGCTATTTCATTTCCTGATCAGAATGATTTTTGGGATAATCTTTGGCATGACATTGACATTGTCAGGTCTTCAGACTACAGTACACATTTATGTCAGCTTCTTCTAAAATACTAATCAGAACTTAATGACAATTTTTAAATCTTCATCATATGATGCCCTTGTGCACCTATTATTTGTATTAATTCAAACTATAGTTGGGGTTTCTCTTTGCAAATCAAAGATTTTGCCATTGTTTTATTGTGAGGCGGGGGTATCATTTTGGAAGTTTTGTGTCCAGTACCTCAAGGTGAAGAATAATTATACCATCACATTTAAAGAATCACCCTTTTTTCTGTCTTTCTTACCAAATTCCATCTAGGTTGGACTCTCTTAAACAGATAGATGAATATAGAAGAAACTTAAAGAAAACTTTGTGAGGATGTGAATGAAGAGATATTATCCCCTGCCCAATATGTTAAGGAGAGAGAGTTGGATTGTATAACTAGTACTGTCATATCAGGTTATCCTTTTGTGATGGGTTCACTTAAAGGTTGTGTTATTTTATGTTTACAATCAAAATGATGCACCATGTCATTTGTCATAAAAAAAAATCTTTGGAGCCTCCAACATAACTGAACCAATTAAATCCAAACTTCACATTATTGAACATGTCTCGTTTCTAGATTTTGAATTATATCTTGGTACTTTAACCAACATGGCCACCATAGCTAGAAATAAATCAGAGGTAAAATGCAGATTATGTTTCAATATCTATTAAATCATCATTAAAATGGAAATCTCAGTGGGTGAAACATCTACAATTTCTACAAAAAAAATATCAGATGACTCCTTCATAGCTGCCAACCTCTACAATGTATATGAGGGAAATCTCAGTTTGAAAAATTAATATAGCTGGATGGAAGAAAATTTTGTGTGACAACATTTTTCTGTTAAAAACTAACACAATGAATAGTATTCTATAATTTATTTGATATTCTATGAGAAGGATTCCAGATATAAATGACAGTTTAACTAAAATCCGTCCCTTTTTCCCCAAATGTGACCTACCTAATTATACTTATCACAGGGTTTGTACTAACATGATTAACACGACGGGTGCCACATGTGGAGAAAGGATCTTCTTATCCTTAGATTTTATTGAGGTTAGTGTTGCTCAGTCTTTAGTTTTCTATGTTGTGTTTTGTGTGCTGTTGTTTGTCTTTTTCTTTTTTAGCCATGGTGTTGTAAGTTTATTTTCAACTTATGAGTTTGTATGTCCCTTTGGTATCTTTCACTTCTCTTTTAATCATGTATTGCCTTTCATCTTATTTTTCGTTTTATTTCCCTACAGACAGTTCAAGTTTGTTTTTAGTGCATTTTTGTATACCCATAGCATACAACATTCTGGCTATTCCATATAGAATTATCTTGCAACTACAAAAGTAAATATAGATGGTTTGGTCAATCACTTTCGAACTTAACTACAAAATAAAAATCGGCACTGGCTACGGTTACATTGAAATGTAACAATAATAAAAAAGTTATTGTTACATTGGAGACTAATTGCCTGAATGCAGGGCTGTGTAAGGAACCGATTATATGCGAACGTAACAATAATATTTGTGTCTACGGTTACATTGTGTTATTGCTACGTTAATGCACTTCAATGTACATGTATGCTGGGTCTAGTAATATGTATTTTAAAATAAACCTTTAAAAGTTTTATTTGTATTTTACATTATTACATTTATTAGGGCCCCGCCGAATGGCGGACGCCCTATAGTGATCAGTCTGTCCTCCCGTCCGTCTGTCCGTAACAAATTGTGTCCACTCTATATCTAGAGAACCGTTATGATTTCAAAGTTTATACTTGACATGTGTATTAACCAACACCAGAGGGTGTGTCATAATGTATGTACAACTTCCTAGGTCAAAGGTCATGGTCAAAAACTTTGGTTTTAGTTGACAACCCTATTTCCTATGGTAAAGATCGTGTCCGCTCTATATCTTGAGAACCGTTATGATTTCAAAGTTTATACTTGACATGTATATAAACCAACACCAGAGGGTGTGTCATAATTTATGTACAACTTCCTAGGTCAAAGGTCAAGGTCAAAAACTTTGGTTTCAGTTGACAACCCCATGTCCAATGATAAAGATACAAATTTCTTACCACTCATTATTCACAGCGGGGCCCACAGAGATGGCTCCCATCTCAATGATATCTAGTTTTTTTTTTAATTTTTTATTTACAATTGCAGTTTCTACACATCAAGCATATTGTTTGGCGAGCATGTTTCAGTCCGACGCATTTTTGGTGAAAATACTCTAGGCATCCATCACAAACGAGTGATGTGGCAATGTGCAATTCGGTTTTGCAGACTTTACAATTCCACTCTTCAATATCCATTTTTGAAGTTATAGACACATTCAATGACTGCCATGCTTCAGTTGACAATTTTTTTACTCTCGTGATGTTCATATTTTCGTCCAATATTTTTGTTGGAAACATGTGAGGTTGATTCATCTAGTCTTTTAACATATTTTCACCCAAAACAAATTTGGTAATAGGAATCACTTCATCCATTGTTCAAAGTATAATAAGGGTAGGTATGCAGTTAAATACATAGACGTGAACACTCGAACCATTGAACTAAATTTTTCGCCTTTGGCACTACTAAACTGTTGGAACAAATATTCTATATCCTTTATTCCGGAAGGAACAAATACTGTAATAATGATAATGATAATAATAATAATGATAATAATAATAATATTATTATTTTTATTATTATTATTAATATTATTATTACATATCGAAGAATAAAGCAACAAAATTAAAGAAGGTTAAAGTTTAATAAATCTAACGTAATAATACCACAATGTAACCGTAGACACGAATATTATTGTTACATTCGTAATTAATCAGTTCCCTACCCAACCCTGCATTCCGGCAATTAGTCTCCAATGTAACAATAACTTTTTTTGTTGTTACATTTCAATGTAACCGTAGCCAGTGCCATAAAAAGAAGTAAATTATATTCATTTCATTTTTCGGCTCGATCTGGTTTACCACATGTATTTGTTTACATTCTATATGGGGGTATAATATAAAAAAGAACATGTGGTAAAATTGCAAGGGAAACAACTCTCCACAAGCGACCAAATGACTCAGAAATTAACAACTATAGGTCACCGTACAACAATGAGCATAGACATACCGCATAGTCAGCTATAAAAGGCCCCTACATGACAAATGTAAAACAATTCAAACGAGAAAACTAACGGCTTAATTTATATACAAAAAAAGAAATGAACGAAAAACAAATATGTAGCACAGCAACAAACGACAACCACTGAATTATAGAATCCTCACTTGGGACAGGAACATACATACATAATGAGGCGGGGTAAAACATATTAGCGGGATCCCAACCCTCTCCCTAACCTTGGACAGTGGTGTAACAGTAAAACAAAAAAACGATCTATAAAAATCAGTTTAAAAAGGCTTAACTCATCAGATGGATACAAATAGAAATACATCTAACAAAAACACAGAGTGGATGTGGCCTGGTACTTGTACATCCCAACAACAAAAAGACACTGATACAAATACATCTAACAAAAACACAGAGTGGATGTGGCCTGGTACTTGTACATCCCAACAACAAAAAGACACTGATACAATACATCTAACAAAAACATAGAGTGGATGTGGCCTGGTACTTAACAACAAAAAGACACTAAGTACAGATCGGAGCTTAAAATTATTAGTTGTGTTTTTTTTTTTTTTTTTTTTTTTTTAGTGAATTATGTGAAGTATATTATCTTTTATTTTTTAATTTGCAGATGGAATTGTGGGACTATGTGTCAAATTTGTATGAAGGGCAACTCTGTCTATTTAAACAGCGGAAAAGAAAATCGTAGGTTAAAAGTGTGACTTTTCACATGTGACTTATGACTTCATTTCAGGTCTAAGCAGGGTTCAGAATAACACACGAGAATATGTCAAGATGTGCTTCAGAATTTCAACTTTTGTTTCATTTTGTTAACTGTGAAGGTAAAAAAAAATGTCTTCACTCGGAACTCCAGAGCTGAAACCTGCAGACTTAAGGTTAGCGGGACGTTACTCTGTATGTATTTGTGTCATTTTTGCACGTAGGATCTTTACATACACTGTCAGTGTATCAAGTTTCTGTTTCCCAAAGACGTGTCTACTTAGTTACTGAAAGATGCATTCAAACAGTGACTGCGCAATACATTCCCAGAAATTTTGCAATCCTTGCACATAAAATAACGCCTTTTTCTATTGAAAATAAATATTCTTTATTGCAAGGTGTCGTCTTAAGTTAGAACACGAACTTGTTAACTTGTAAAAAGTTAGACATTTAGTAAAGACTTAAATAAAAGGTCGCCACACATAAATTGTGATGGACACATCGACCTTTTAAACGCACGTCCAACCCATATTGTTTTAACCTTGCAAATCTTAAATTCCTTCTCATCTCTCTTCTTTTCCTACAAAAAGATCACTAGAAACATACAGGTATACACACATTTAAAACAATGTTAAATTGATAAAGCGCAATCATTTCCAGCAGCAAATATTACAGTCATATTCCACATACATGTACATAGTTATATGATGCGGTAAAACTGTTATAGTCAAATTAAAATTCTAGTGAATAGTTTCTTTCTTAACAAAACAATGATATATGTAGGAAACGTCTAAAAAAGACAATGATTCATTTATTGATATTTGGTGTTTAATGCCACTTTCAGCACTACTAGCTATTTCATGGTGGCCAGTTTTTATTAGTGGAGGAAGCCAGCGTGACCGGAGAGAACCATTTGACTTTAGGAAGAAAACTGGCAATCCCAGTCAATTAGAATTAGAGTCGAAAGCACTTGCCACGTACGGGGTTCGAACTCTGAAATAAGCAATGAAGCAATAATTTTACTAATGAAAGAAACCTACTTTCGCAGTATACAGTTTTCGTTCGAGATATATTTTTTTTTTTAGTTATGTAAATTGAAGAAACCAAGAGATTTTAAAAGACGTGTACAAACAACCAAACAAATGGTGGCATCAGCCATGTGCACAGTTCATTCACATATATATTTTGTCACTGGGATGCTGTCTCATTAAGGAAACTCGCATACCTCTTTTACCGTCAGACGTGAACATGTCTCTTAGTTATTTTTGTCGCTAGGTTGCTGTCTCATTGACGTTTACCGCACATTTTCTTTTTGATGCATGCACACATATACTTTCAAACATGCAGTTAAGGTTTCATTTCATGCACACTAAAGTGAAAAAAGCACAAGAGATGATCAAAAAAAAAAAAAAAAAGAAAAAAATGAACTAACATTCAAAAATGACCTGTTTGGTCGCTCGTAATCGGTTGTCCATAAATATAGTTCCTGTCATTTTCATGTTTGTACACTATACTTGCTGTGTCTTTTCCAACAAAATATTTGGCTTAAAATAATTAGTTGTGTTTTTTTCTTTTTCAGTGAATTATGTGAAGTATATTATCTTTTGTTTTTTAATTTGCAGATGGAATTGTGGGACTATGTGTCAAATTTGTATGAAGGGCAACTCTGTCTATTTAAACAGCGGAAAAGAAAATCGTAGGTTAAAAGTGTGACTTTTCACATGTGACTTATGACTTCATTTCAGGTCTAAGCAGGGTTCAGAATAACACACGAGAATATGTCAAGATGTGCTTCAGAATTTCAACTTTTGTTTCATTTTGTTAACTGTGAAGGTAAAAAAATAAATATCTTCACTGAACTCCAGAGCTGAAACCTGCAGACTTAAGGTTAGCGGGACGTTACTCTGTATGTATTTGTGTCATTTTTGCACGTAGGATCTTTACAGACACTGTCAGTGTATCAAATTTCTGTTTCCCAAAGACGTGTCTACTTAGTTACTGAAAGATGCATTCAAACAGTGACTGCGCAATACATTCCCAGAAATTTTGCAATCCTTGCACATAAAATAACACCTTTTTCTATTGAAAATAAATATTCTTTATTGCAAGGTGTCGTCTAAAGTTAGAACACGAACTTGTTAACTTGTAAAAAGTTAGACATTTAGTAAAGACTTAAATAAAAGGTCGCCACACATAAATTGTGATGGACACATCGACCTTTTAAACGCACGTCCAATGATTCATTTATTGATATTTGGTGTTTAATGCCACTTTCAGCACTACTGGCTATTTCATGGCGGCCAGTTTTATTAGTGGAGGAAGCCAGCGTGACCGGAGAGAACCATTTGACTTTAGGAAGAAAAACTGGCAATCCCAGTCAATTAGAATTAGAGTCGAAAGCACTTGCCACGTACGGGGTTCGAACTCTGAAATAAGCAATGAAGCAATAATTTTACTAATGAAAGAAACCTACTTTCGCAGTATACAGTTTTCGTTCGAGATATATTTTTGTTTGTTTTAGTTATGTAAATTGAAGAAACCAAGAGATTTTAAAAGACGCGTACAAACAACCAAACAAATGGTGGCATCAGCCATGTGCACAGTTCATTCACATATATATTTTTGTCACTGGGATGCTGTCTCATTTAGCGAAACTCGCATACCTCTTTTTACCGTCAGACGTGAACATGTCTCTTAGTTATTTTTGTCGCTAGGTTGCTGTCTCATTGACGTTTACCGCACATTTTCTTTTTGATGCATGCACACATATATACTTTCAAACATGCAGTTAAGGTTTCATTTCATGCACACTAAAGTGAAAAAAGCACAAGAGATGATAAAAAAAAAAAGAAAAGAAAAAATGATCTAACATTCAAAATGACCTGTTTGGTCGCTCGTAATCGGTTGTCCATAAATATAGTTCCTGTCATTTTGATGTTTGTACACTATACTTGCTGTGTCTTTTCCAACAAAATATTTGGCTTAAAATAATTAGTTGTGTTTTTTTCTTTTTTAGTGAATTATGTGAAGTATATTATCTTTTGTTTTTTAATTTGCAGATGGAATTGTGGGACTATGTGTCAAATTTGTATGAAGGGCAACTCTGTCTATTTAAACAGTGGAAAAGAAAATCGTAGGTTAAAAGTGTGACTTTTCACATGTGACTTATGACTTCATTTCAGGTCTAAGCAGGGTTCAGAATAACACACGGAATATGTCAAGATGTGCTTCAGAATTTCAACTTTTGTTTCATTTTGTTAACTGTGAAGGTAAAAAAATAAATATCTTCACTCGGAACTCCAGAGCTGAAACCTGCAGACTTAAGGTTAGCGGGACGTTACTCTGTATGTATTTGTGTCATTTTTGCACGTAGGATCTTTACAGACACTGTCAGTGTATCAAATTTCTGTTTCCCAAAGACGTGTCTACTTAGTTACTGAAAGATGCATTCAAACAGTGACTGCGCAATACATTCCCAGAAATTTTGCAATCCTTGCACATAAAATAACACCTTTTCTATTGAAAATAAATATTCTTTATTGCAAGGTGTCGTCTAAAGTTAGAACATGAACTTGTTAACTTGTAAAAGTTAGACATTTAGTAAAGACTTAACCCAGCTGGCAAATTTGGTTGTTTTTACGTTGAAAAGACGTCTTTATGGGACGTCAGAATGACGTCTTTTTTACGTTGAATTTGAAAGGTGAAATGACGTCTTTTTTGTGACGTCTTTTCAACGTCTTTAAAGTGATGTCTCTTCAACGTCTGTTTGGTGACGTCTTTTCAACGTCTTTTTTGTGATGTCTTTTCAACTTCTATTTTTTTTGTGGTGTCATATTCTCTTTGCGACCTTTATGTCAGTGCCTTTAACGTTGTGACCTCTTTTTTGCATTTTCTTTATAAATTCTAAGGACTTTATATCATGTATTTCTTGCGTTGCTTATTGATGTGTATAAATTTGATCAAGATCCATCAATGCATACTGCAGAAGTTATAACACACCATAGAAGAAGTGTACAAATGGACAAACATGAAGAATCAAAGAAAGGGCATCCACCATAGCCAGCTTCATACAACATAATCATCCAAGGAAACAAAATATCAGAATCGTAAGGATTTTGCTGAACGTAAATGTAATTGTTTTCGAGATAATTGTTAATGACCTCTGAAGTCTATTCCTAATAACTGGGATCAAGTAAGTCCCTGGATTGAAAATCTGTAAATCTATTCCATGCAAATACAAATTTTTGTTCCAGTCCTCCAAGTTGTTTCAAAGATGACGTGAAAAAAAGTTCAAGGACAAATTAAGACCTTGGCAGATGCATTATAATGACAATTAAAGAACCTTAGTAAACATGCTCACATACCCCACGTCCCCACATTGTCACTGGAGAATTAAAATAACTGTAAGAAAAAAAAATTGATTCATAATTTCCTGTCGATATGCACATCTACATAGTATGTCCTTATTATGTACAAAGTTTCATGAAATTCTGTTGTGTGGTTTCAGAGGAGTTGCGATGACAAACTGTTGCAGTAGTATATTGGTCAAATAAGTTCAAAGGGGCGTAACTCAAGGAAAAAAAATTGAATCGTAATTTCCTGTCGATATGCACAACTACATAGTACGTCCTTATTATCTAAAAAGGTTTCGTGAAATTCTGTTGTGTGGTTTGAGAGGAGTTGCGATGACAAGAAACAGGACTGACGGACTGACAGATGGACAGACGGACAGACAGGTCAAAAACATTATACCCTCTGCAACTTGTTGCGTGGGGTATAATAACCCAAACTGCCTTTCAGGCCAGATGAACTAAAAGATATTGGTCAAGTGTAATGAAATTTATCAATGATTTTTATATGAAGTAATTAATGGATCTTAAGTCAATTTGAAAGAAATAAAAAAAAGAATGGAATATATTTTATTTCTCTCTTTCCCCTCCCCCAATCTGTCTGGGGCATATTTAAGAGTCCTTGCAATACAATCAGTTACTTCTTTCTCTGTCCCATTGAAGGCTCTGGTTGCAACGTCTGTAAAAAAAAAAAAGAAACAGAAATTTAACAATATACATACAGTTCCGATTATTTAGGATATATTTTGGATAGCGCTTCCGTTGTCAACACTTCTTTCAATATACTGTGACCTTGCCTTGTGGCATTTGAGTATTTCTTTCCAATCTTTTAAGCCACAAGTATACCAGAGGAAGGTCAATACAAAATAGTGTGGAATAACATAAAATTATCATTATCGTAAACCAGTAAATTATAAACATTATAATTCCCTGTTGTGACTTTGGTCTGAAACTCTGATGAAATTTCTTTATAGAAATACTCTGTAATTCATCATACAATATTTATTCAGGCTTTGAAATAAGAACCGAAAGAGTAATTATGCTAATAGTACAATTTTTGAATATTTCTGTGACCATTACACTAAATTATAGCACTACATTTTAATTTGTACTAACTGATCAAGAAATAAGACCAAATACATACGATATCAGTGAAATATTTACTTTAATAATAATAATGCAGTTATAACTTTTCATAAAGCACTTGAACGGCAGACTAAGCGAGTGCCTACTCATCTGGTGCATACTGTTGACAGTGCAAACGTTAAGTAAAGACAGTTTTGCTGACAATAAGGAACTTTTTTTTCTAAGTAATTCATTTAAACTCTATGCCAAAATAAAGCATCTTTAATATGAAAAGACATTCTTACAGAAAGTATAATAATTGACAGTCAGTATTATAATAATAAGATTAATGTTGTGTTTACCATTAACTACGATAAAGTAGCCACGGTTGAAGACAAAGTGCACCCCCTTCCGGTCATTCCACCATAGTCTTCAACCTAGACAAGTATTTTTGCAGTCAATGATAAACACAATATAATTCTATAATTAATAGAAAGATACAAAATCATATAGCGTTTTAGAGATCTAAATGGTTATACGGAAAATTCATGGCTGAATGGTGTCAAAGGGAACATGATGGAGTATAACTTTAATAACCAATCATATATAAAAGCCCAACAAATTAACGACCTCATTAGTGTTATAATTTACCTCTAATTATCTTGAAAATTGTATAATCTTTAAATGGAAATTTGCCCCTGTTACCACTTATATTGAACTTTGACATCAGCTCATTTGTCATCACCCTGAAAACAGTGTAAAATTATATAAATATTATTATCAAATAAGTAAAGAAATGAATTACACAGTACATAGCTAAATAGAAACTTCCGGCACGTAAGGGAACCTTCCAAATGTGTAACGGAACCTTTCAGAATAGAATTATGAATTGACACTGAACGATCATATAACACAAAACTATATGTATAATAATCAGATGTATGCAAGCTGGATAAACATGATGTTCAGGGAATTTTTTAATATATATCTTGTGTGATGGTTATTAATTTTGAAATAAAAAACAATGCACAAGCCAAAATTACATGAAAAAGTGCACAAAATTACTGTTCTTTGGAGAAATAGAATTTTTCAATAAAAAAATAGAGTAGACCGCTTACATTGTACTAGAAAAAAAATGTGTACTTCTTCTGATACAGTTAATAAGAGAAAAAATGAAAAGTTGAAGATAACAACAAACCAAATGGCAATTGTTTACAGATGGTCCTTTGGGTCCAGTATGCTAAAAATGACATACTAGTAATAGTATATGTCAAAGACGCGGGCCTAAAAGACCCAGTCAAATAATTAGGGCGAAAAAAAATCCCAATAGTTCAGGAGCATCATCTAATTATCCTTTTAAATACTAGCATGCATAAATCTTATAATTGACTGGACAAAGCTAACTGGAGAAGTTATTGTAAAACAAAAACAAAAGAAATGCATGCATTTAGTCATATTAGTGACAGACTGATTATGGAACTGCTCACTTTTCCTAAGAAACTGATTTCAACCCTGGTTTTAAAGGGGGTCTTGCTGTTTGTTTCTGTGTGTACTTTTGCTATTTTGTGTTATATGTTAGTTGTCTGTCTCAATCTTTTTGATGTTCTTATTTTTGTTCTTTGTTCATTGATTTCCCCTCTTTTTGGCACTTCAATATGGATACCTTTGCTTGAATGCGGTCTCGTAATGAAATCTAGCTAAATACAAACCTTCTCAACATGTTTCACCATCTTTTAAATCCACACCTCCAACTGACAATAACTTGTTTGTCTAAAACATATAATAAAAATATTTTAATAAAAGACGTGTTACCAATCCAAAAAGTTTACAAATATTTCGATAAAGCGCCATGTTTTTAATTATATGTCATAGATATTAAATATTATTTTCTATTTTGCTATAATATTTTGATTGACTATATGTCAGTTTCTTTCCCACTCAAGTGTTTGAATCTCAATTTAGGTCAAAACTGTCGACCAAAGCCGTTCATCCTCATCAGGTGATGTAGCCTTATAATTTTGTGTAACCGAATGTAACTAATTAAGGAGGAGCACGACACCCAGTGGATTTGTGTTTATGATTCAGTAGCGTCGTATAATTTGTTATACAACAAATACTTTAATATATCTTTACAGTTGTCAAAATTCCTTTATATTTTTATGTTTTGATATGCAATAATACATGTAGGTGGTTTAGGAAATAACCTGTTGGCATTTGGGTTATTTTCGATTAAGTGCCATTTTTTTCTAATACATTTACCTAAATGTTTGAATATTGGACTAAATTTAGTAGCAAATACCAATGGTGGTGATTGTCTTTGTTTTTATTTTATAACATAATGTGTTAACGTTAGATCTGGTTTTTTTGCTTTGCTTTCGACGTTAGCATGTCTATTCCTTTCCTGTGTAACCTCTTTGCAAGAGCTTACGTTTGCAGTGTTCATTTTGTTTTGTCTGGTCATTTTGATTGTTTGTAGTCCTAATAATTCGTGTAATTTCTCCTATAATGAATCCTTTGAATACCAAAGTTGGAAGAGCCGACAATCTTTCTAAGTATTGAAAGTTATCAGTCGGTTTACGATATAATTTAACATCCAGAATATGATCTGTTTCAAATCTTTTCCTTAAATACTGATACATCTAAGAAATTTAATTGACTTGTCGAAATCTCATAAGTAAATTTGAGAAGCAAATGAATATTATTTGCGATCAGATAAAAATCTTGTATTTTTCATCCGAATTGAATAAAATAAAACCATCGTTTGACATCCCTGTAAATTGACATCATTATTATATTGTCCAATTTAAATGGGTGCCAAACGTCAACAACTGATACATAAAATGCAGCTGAAGCACGCCTTTGGATGAGGGATTTTCTCACTGTGTTGAAGACCCATTGGTGGCCTTCGGCTGTTTTCTGCTCTTGGTCGGGTTGTTGTCTCTTTGACACATTCCCCATTTCCATTCTCAATTGTATTTGTATTTTATATATCTAGGGCATGTGTGCCTTAATATTTTCCCAGGTGCACAGGTTTGTCTGCACTCTTAAGTAAATTTTGTGGTGTAAAGGCATCTATTTAGCCAAAGGATCCACACGAACCTCAATCACAATTTGTACTTTAATAATATGGGTGGCGCTTTTAATTTTAATTTTTAAATAAATATATAAAAAATAAAGAAACGAATGAACTTAAATAAAAAAAATAATTGACGAAAATAATATGAAAAATTAAAACGAATTATACAATTAAATTATCCACTAAAACGGTGTGTTTCTCTATGTACTCAGATAATGCCCTGAATAGAAGTTAAAAGCGTGCACACATAACATGTCAGTACAATACACAGTGGCGAATCCGGGTGTTCTGGGGTTGGAACCCCCTTTTTGGACGATCAATGCATTTGAATGGGGACATATGGTTGGAACCACCCCTTATCCTGGGTTGGGAACCCCTTTGAAAATGGCTGGATCCGCCCTGCACTGTCATGGTGCACCTATTCCACACATGTGATGATCAATATAATTAGTATTACACTTATAAACATTCAATACCTTTTTCAATGTTATGCTGTAAATATGTTGAACTGTAACAGTTACTGTAGCCGTGGATTCCGCAGGGAATGTAAGTAAGGGGAAGGAAACCAATGTTAATATGCTGGGAAGATTTCATTCGAACCTCTCCGGGTTTGACTATTATTTATGAGAAAATATCCGAGCTGTTCGAAAACTAATTTGTGTTATGCTATTGGTTTAAAAGTTTTGATGCAAGTATGACGATACGTTATAACATGAATATTTATATATTTAAACTCTGTTTTCTATTAATAAAAGGTCAATACACAGTTGTGTTTACTTAGGCTGCGTATTAATAAAACCACGCGCACCTTCCTTCTTCCATTTTAGATAGTATAAGTGTTCATTTTTGTTTAAATTAATGTGTTTTCCTGAATATTTGCCGTGTTTTTGTTTTGCTTAATTTTTTAATGAATAAGTAGCAGATAGTTTGTCGTCGGTCTTCAATACTTCCTGTACACGTTATACATTTGTGTACTTGGTCCGCGGTGTATTCGAACTGTTTCATTTACGTACGATTTCAATGTAATCTTTTTTCAAATGCTATCTTGTTACACTAGTCCCGAAACGAGGGCATTATTTTTTAAAGTCTTTTGGTAATATTTTCTTATTTCTTTATGTGTTTTTTTTTTTTTTTTTTTTTTGGTGCATTTGATAATAAAACGGTTTTAAACGGCAAATAGAAAAAGTAAAATAAGTAAAGAAAATATCAGACAACAGAAATAGAAAGTATTGAATCCAAGGTCATAAATGGTTGGGCTATTCTTATATAGATGCAATTTAAATTTTATGACTCCCTTTCTATTTTTTTCTTTGAAAGCTGTAGCTGTAACCTTTAATATCGGTATTGTGTCGAAGTTTAACACATGGTTTTCATTGCCTCTACGGTGTATTCCTATTTAATGAATTTGTCAGTTTTACTTTAACTGATCGTAAATTTTCTGATTATGATTTTTTTTTTTTAAACTCACGGTAGGTGGCACAGGCACTTGTCTAAGAATATTTTCCCCTACGTACCTTAATATAAGTGTTACATTAAGGTATATAGATAAAAAAAATCCGAGACAAGTGCCTGTGGTAGGTGGTTCCTTTGATGAACCTTCCACAAAACTCTATCTAACACTGAAGGATACGCAGATGTACAAATGTCCCTTAATACATACGTTATTTCATATCATGGCTTACCCTTTTTATTACACATATCGTGTTGGCAAGCGATCCAATAGTTATTTCTTTTTCTTTCATTTGATAAATAATCCTAATTATTTGTATTGATGACAAAAAGGGATTTGACCACAGATTAGGCCTGCTCTACATGCATTTACTCAAGTTCCAATGTGTTTTAAAAATACTTTTGTAAAGTAATAAATAATCATTGCTTTACATCATATTTCACCCTATTTTCATCTTCAATCAATGTTTTATATACCATATCTAGTGCGGGTATCGGCATATTAAATGGTGGGCGGGTCCTCTTGTCCATCCATGATCACCTCAATACTACTATGTAATTAGATTATATATCATTTTTTAACATAAACTGTTATCACAGAGATATGTCTCGCTTTTTTGTAATTTCGATAATACAAATGTTGAAATTAAAATACCAACACTTTAACATGTATGTTTTGCAAATATTCAAAGTCGTATGTTTTGCAAATATTCAAAGTCGTATGTTTTGCAAATATTCAAAGTCAATGAATCATGACTTGAAAGTACATGGCTATAAACAATATCCATGGAAATGAGATGTGCCAATGCTAATACAACTGCGTACCAAATACCATTGACTTATCATAAGTAGTTCCCTTTAAACATACCTAAATACAAACTTATACATGTAAACTAAGCAAAATTTCAAAGTCAATAAACCTGAGGAAGCGGGATCAAATAATCTCCATGTGAGATATGCCAATGCTAATACAACTGCATACCAAATATAATTGACCAGTACTACTAGTGGTTCCCCATAAAACAACCTAATCAAAAACTAATACATGAAAACAAAGCAAAAGTTTCAAAGTCAATAGACCATAACTGAGGGGGCAGGGCCAAATAATCTCCATGGTAATGAGATGTGCCAATGCTAACATAACTGCATACCAAATATATTTGACCTACCACTAGTGGTTCACCATAAACTAGACATAATCACAAACTAATACATTGTTGACGCGGCCGCCGGAAACAGCATACCTATGTCTCGCTTTTCGACTCCGTCAAGCGAGACAGTAAAATTGTGTACACTTTGTGGACCGCACCAAATCTTTACAAATTCTTTTAATTCTTGTTTTGAAAACACACCAGGGACGGATCCAGCCATTTTAAAAAAGGGGGGTTCCCAACCCAGGATAAAGGGGGGTTCCAACTATATGTCCCCATTCAAATGCATTGATCGTCCAAAAAGGGGTTCCAACCCCCGGAACCCCCCCTCTGGATCCGCCACTGCACACAATCAGAATCAGAAACAAAAATAAAATATGAAAGCCAGCAAACTAACGACAATCACCGAAATACCAGATCACCTGTGTCATAGACCCATTGGTGGCCATGGGCTGTTTTCTGCACTGTGGTTTGGTTGTCGTCTCTTCCAACACAGTCCCCACTTCCATGATCACCCTCCATGACATAGGACAAACGCATTCAGAACCTGGCAGGGTTAACAATGTTTGTTAGCGCCCTGTCCTCCGTATGACTCAAGAGGTGGTCAATTTTATTGATGACCCACTTTTTGTGATATTTTTAAGATAAAATTCTCACCAGAAAGACACAACAACGTATATAAGCCCAGCCCTGATATAAAGCTGTTATCAGTGAGCACAGCAAAACGGTAAACTACAGGCTCCATGCGCCTAAAATACTGATGTTTTTTCTTTCAAATCTTCTTTTATTGACATACAATATTCAAGCCATATTTTACACACCAAGGACCATCGATCATGTCACTTTGGTTTGAATTGATTCAGTAGTTTCAGGAAGCTCTTTTAACTAGAGACAATAGATGAGGCTCTCAAGAGCCTGACTCGTTCACCTGTAGTTTTTTATTTAAATTTTTCATCAACGTTTTTTTTTTTGCTTGCAAGTTAAAATGTATAATTAATAAGTGTGGACACAAACCAGTGTGGAAAATATCCAGCATTCTGAGAATATTACATGGCAATTAGGACAGGTGAGCTAAAACAATAAACGAAAAGCAAATATGAATACAGCCACAAATGACCACTAAAATTATAAATAAGATTTTGAGTTGTGAAAGGAGGGATAAAATGTATGTACTGTATCCAAGCCCTGTCTTTAACATGGGACTGTTATGTTACAGCACAACATAAGTACAAACATGATATATTTTTTTTCAAATAGACTTCCTGTATGTATCAGTGTATTTATTTATTCCACATTGACTAAAAGTTTAAAATTTAATCATTTATATCTCACAAAACATGTATAACTTGCTTAATTTTTGTGCATGTCCTAATTCAGGAACGTCTAGGTAGCTTTTGTAAGTCTTGTACGTTTTTGTTATCTTGGTTCGTATCTGTTTTGAAGTGAAGTGACGTCAAAGTTCCTTTTTTGTACTAGCATACATTAATGAATAAGGTCCTGATCTTGCTTCTGGGTGTTGGATTATGGATTGTGTTGAAGGCCCATTGCTGGCCTTAAGCTATTTTCTGTTTTGTTTTCAGGTTGTTGTCTCTTTGACACATTCCCAGTTTCCATTCTTTGTTTATAGTACAAGTCAAAACTGGTACTATGCCAAACATTTTGTTCCATGATGAACATGACTATATACTTATTTGTAGATCTTACTTTACTAAACATTTTTGTTTACAACATATATTTGCCTATAATAATTTGAAAATAATAACCAATTCTGCAAAATTTTCTTAAAATTATCAATTCAAGGGCAATAACCTAAAAATCAGTTATCTAATTGTTGATGCCATCGTACCCAGAAAAGAAATCCGTATGTCTCACTTTCCCCCAACTTTCATCGCAGGCGAGAAAAATAGATAGTCAATTAATTATAGCTTCTCATACAAAATAAACTGCTTCGCTGAGCGCAGCTGGATACGCCCGCAGAGGTCCAACCCTGAACAATTGGGGCAAAAATGGACACAATATTCAAGCTTGATACAGGTCTGAATTTGGATTGTAATTAAATATTTGACATATTATAGGTTTCTGAATAAATGTAGTCAAAGAACTTGAAATTGGTTATATGAATTGAATTTATATTCAATTAAAGATTTCTTGTTGTTGTGCAATACACTGTACACCGTGCTGTTGCGCAATACTTAGTTAATCTGTTGTCAGACTATAAAGTTCAATTAATTCTCAATGTCATATTAGAAATTTATGAAAATCAAAAGGGAGCTTACATCAATAGATATAAACAATTCCCTAAAGTTTCATGAGAATTGCTAACAGCATTTTTGAGTTATTGTGCGAAAACTGGAAAATCCCCCCTTTTTTAATGAATAAACCCCATAACTCAAAAGTGTAAAATGTAAAATTTATAAAATTCTAAAGGGAGGTTACATCAATAGCTATAAACAATTCACCAAAGTTTCATAAGAACTGCTGACAGCATTTTTGAGTTTTTTGCGAAAAACTGGAAAATCCCCCTTTTTTAATGAATAAAACCCTTTAACTCCGAAACGTAAAATCTAAAATTTATAAAAATCAAAAGGGAGCTCATGTCAATAGATATAAACAATTCACCACAATTTCTTGCAAGTTGGTGAAAGCATTCTTGAGTTATTGTCCGAAAACTAAAAAATCCCCCTTTTTTTAATGAATAAAACCCCATAACTCGGAAACATAAAATCTCAAATTTATAAAAAACAAAAGGGAGCTCACGTCAATAGATATAAACAATTCACCAAAGTTTTATGCAAATTGGTTGAAGCGTTTTTGAGTTAATGTCCGACATGTTGACGATGGACGGACAGACGGACATTGGTATACCATAATACGTCCCGTAAACTGGCGTATAAAAATAAAATTATTCATGTTTATAAATAAGTAAAAAGACCAACAAAGATTAAGTCATATATACATGTTCATAAGACTATATATTAAACTGAGTATTCAAAATGAATTAATTATTTCGTTTTCATACACTCAAATGGAAATAAAATTAGGTCTTTAAATAGGAATATATAACTCCTTACACACTTTGTTCCTTCTGAAGAAGCTAATTAGGAACTGACGAAATTAATAAATATCAGTCATTTCTTATGATTCAAAACAGCATCTGTATGTAACTCCTTCCATTATACAAACTTCCACAATCAGATGAGTCTCCTGCAAAATAGAAATGGAGAGATGAAATAACGAATAAAACATTTTATAGCAACTAAAGGTAAACTGTTTTATTAAAATCAAATATTCTCAAAATGGCCCATAATTTGGTAACAGGTTCTTAAATGGATCTATTTCAAAAGTCTTTCTTCTTTGTTAAAATAAATCTCTTCATGAGAGTACATTCTTGGCTTCAAAATCACCACATTTTAGAAACATTGTCAAAATGCAATGATTTTGTGCATTTTTAGGAACTAAAAGCTTGAGGAAACCTTTGGCGACAACCTAGGATCCAAAGTGTTCTATAACCATAAGTTGCAAATGATGATATTGAAGCCCCAGACACAAAAACTTTCTGGATCGTGGGTGGCAGCCAAAGTAAATTGTGCGAAAAACTGTTTTAAAAGAATTCTTCAAAATTTTACCAAATGTAATGGTACAACACAAATTATGCACACTTAAAGAGTCAATACTTCTTAATTCTTAATGTGATGTGCCAAAATGAAGTTATTTTGTATTAATAGTAATATCTAAACTATTTCTATGAAAAAACTTAGGGCCAATTTTAACCCTTTTTGAACTTATTCCTTTACCACTGTGATTTACATTGAAAACCACCTATTTCACCTGTACTATGAAGACACTTTACTATCTATATTCAATCAGTTTTTTTTTTCCAGTTACATTATTCTAAGTGACCAACAGTGAATAAACAATCTGTAAATTAAAAAAATGAAATATTTCACTACATGCAGTATTATTTTTTGAACTGGAAAAAGAGTTTTTTGTTCAAATAATGTTATTTGTTCCACATTCTGTCATGTCTATTATGTGATCAAGGTATTGTATAAGGTATGGGGTTTGCTCATTATTGAAGGCCATTTGTTGACTTACTGTTAATTGTGTCATTAAAACTCTGTTGGATAGTTGTCTCATTGGCAACTATACCACATATATCCTTATTTCATCATGTTTATACATTATACTTGTTCTCTGCTTTAGTATATATTGAATTGTTTGAGAAATTGAAGAAATTGATTTTTTTTCTCCTCTTAAAATCACTCAAGGTTTATCTGTGTAAAATGTTCTATATGGAAATGGTATTATGAATTTACAATATGGCTTAACTGTTCTGTGTAACATTAAGATATTAAATTAAAACACGAAAAAAGTGAACACTGCTTTGTGCTAGACAGAACCACTTATATTCAGCTTTTTAACATGTAATTTCTAATGTAAACAGTCTACAGGCAGACATAAAGGGCTTAACATATCAGACATTTCACAGAGGTGGATTTAGGGAGGCCAGGCCCACCTACTGATGGAGCTACAATGTAAATGTATTGATAGTGCAGACTTTTTACCCATTTCACTTCAAACATTATCTACCTTGGGGGAGGGGTTCAACTCTTGGATCCACATCAGTTTAATTATTGTCCTTAGCTGACCAAGTATTTACTCTAGTTATGCCCCTTAAAGCAGGGTGCTTTGCAGAGAGGCAACAAATACCATTTTTCAAGTAAATAGATTGACTTGGCCTCTGATTCAACTTATTACTTCCCATGATTCATGCCAGCTGCACGCTGTACAGATTCTACATGTATAACAGCAAGAATCACTGAGGCAGTTCATATTTTGTACCTGTAAACATGAATGTGTAAAAGTAGAAGAAGAATGTATAATCATAACAATGTATTTCTATTAAATAGGTAATTGCAATTTTGCCATGGCTGATTGGTGTCCTATTTTATGTAACTTTGCTATTGTGGAAATATGTACTGTGAATAAAAAGATACTGCTAGGGTATGTATGCTGAGACAGCAACCAATTAGGACACAAATCACTAAATGACATCTACATGCTCTTTGGTCAGGTTGTCTCTTTGACACATTCCCCATTTCCATTTTCAATTTTTATTACATGTACATATAAATTTTGGATAGATAATCAGATGGACAAATATGATAGCCAGGACAACTGACCTTGTCTATGGATCATACCTTCTGAAAGCTACCAAACACACTGCATAAAATAACATTCTGATTCAAGCTGGACATGTATATTGTTTTGTACATCATGCAAGTAAAACACTAATTATCAGATTATTGCATCATGGTTGTAAATTGCAAATCACTTTTGCTTCTTAACATCCTTTTCAGAATAAGGGACTATTTCTAGAGTTGGGCATGTACTGGGTGGTAAACAATTATTGATGTTGTGTTTCATTAGCATATCAATAAAATAACAACATGCAACATGTGCAACTGAAAACTCGTTATTTTGTTTACTGATCTCACTATTTTAGCATTCAATATAATGTAACCATGATATATCAATTATATTTTAAGTTAAAAGTTAAAAAATAAGGAATTTATTCTTTTATACGACAGAATATAGAAAAGTTGAAATCCCAATTACCTGGGATTTCAATTTTAATATTTTTCAATAGCATAACATTTTACAGCCTGGTTTAATATATTTGCACTGTGTGATTATTATAGGCATATAGATCAACTGAAAGATCAAGATAATAAATAAATTATGGCAAAGTAGCACAATATTCTACTTGATACGATCTGCATAACCAACCTTTTGGAAATCATAAATAACATTTTCTAGCATAGACCGCCATGTTTTGCATTAGGTAATGAGTTGTTTCCTCACTGATTCCCGGTTATTCTTTTCAAAATGGAAGCGGAGTTAGCTAACTGTTATTTTCGTATAACATTTTTTTAAAACATTCATCTGTGAAAAAGTAAATAAAGACATTGCATAATTGAACTTTATCAGTTCCAAATCACAAATATGCACGAAGATATTTAATTTATTTGTTTTTATTTTAGGTTTATACGAAGCTAATGAAATATTGCGCATGCGCGCGTTGATTTGCCGCGAAAGTTTAATTTTCGAGAAAAGGGTTTGACAATCTGACTACTAGTTTATTAAAATGAGACTATTGTCAGATAAACTAAAGAAATAAAATTTAAGACATAATATATTCTTGTAAGATGATAAAATGTATATATTATCCATACCCCTATAAATCCCAATATACAAACCACAACTACAGAGATTGGATAGAAACCGTTGTATTATCATCTCTGTTATATTAAGTCCAGGGTCCAGTGAAAAAATGTACGCCGATTGATTTATATACAATATTACTCAGAAAAAGTAACCGTTACGTATACGAGCAGAAATATATTAATTATATAGTTTGCAAAAAGACGTCAATGTGACGTCTTTGATATGACGTTGAAATTATGTCACGGAAGGGACGTCATACTTATGTAAGGATCGTGACCATACCATAAAAAAGACGTAAATACAACGTCTTTTCCCGACGTCTTTTTGACGTCTGAAAAAAGACGTCTTTTTTACGTCGATTTTTGGTAATATGACGTCGCGACCATAACTCAACCTGAAAAAGACGTCATAGTGACGTCTTTTGCCTGCTGGGAAATAAAGGTCGCCACACATAAATTGTGATGGACACATCGACCTTTTAAACGCACGTCCAATGATTCATTTATTGATATTTGGTGTTTAATGCCACTTTCAGCACTACTGGCTATTTCATGGCGGCCAGTTTTTATTAGTGGAGGAAGCCAGCGTGACCGGAGAGAACCATTTGACTTTAGGAAGAAAAACTGGCAATCCCAGTCAATTAGAATTAGAGTCGAAAGCACTTGCCACGTACGGGGTTCGAACTCTGAAATAAGCAATGAAGCAATAATTTTACTAATGAAAGAAACCTACTTTCGCAGTATACAGTTTTCGTTCGAGATATATTTTTTTGTTTGTTTTAGTTATGTAAATTGAAGAAACCAAGAGATTTTAAAAGACGCGTACAAACAACCAAACAAATGGTGGCATCAGCCATGTGCACAGTTCATTCACATATATATTTTTGTCACTGGGATGCTGTCTCATTAAGGAAACTCGCATACCTCTTTTTACCGTCAGACGTGAACATGTCTCTTAGTTATTTTTGTCGCTAGGTTGCTGTCTCATTGACGTTTACCGCACATTTTCTTTTTGATGCATGCACACATATATACTTTCAAACATGCAGTTAAGGTTTCATTTCATGCACACTAAAGTGAAAAAAGCACAAGAGATGATCAAAAAAAAAAGAAAAAGAAAAAAATGAACTAACATTCAAAAATGACCTGTTTGGTCGCTCGTAATCGGTTGTCCATAAATATAGTTCCTGTCATTTTCATGTTTGTACACTATACTTGCTGTGTCTTTTCCAACAAAATATTTGGCTTAAAATAATTAGTTGTGTTTTTTTTCTTTTTCAGTGAATTATGTGAAGTATATTATCTTTTGTTTTTTAATTTGCAGATGGAATTGTGGGACTATGTGTCAAATTTGTATGAAGGGCAACTCTGTCTATTTAAACAGCGGAAAAGAAAATCGTAGGTTAAAAGTGTGACTTTTCACATGTGACTTATGACTTCATTTCAGGTCTAAGCAGGGTTCAGAATAACACACGAGAATATGTCAAGATGTGCTTCAGAATTTCAACTTTTGTTTCATTTTGTTAACTGTGAAGGTAAAAAAAAATGTCTTCACTCGGAACTCCAGAGCTGAAACCTGCAGACTTAAGGTTAGCGGGGACGTTACTCTGTATGTATTTGTGTCATTTTTTGCACGTAGGATCTTTACAGACACTGTCAGTGTATCAAGTTTCTGTTTCCCAAAGACGTGTCTACTTAGTTACTGAAAGATGCATTCAAACAGTGACTGCGCAATACATTCCCAGAAATTTTGCAATCCTTGCACATAAAATAACACCTTTTTCTATTGAAAATAAATATTCTTTATTGCAAGGTGTCGTCTTAAGTTAGAACACGAACTTGTTAACTTGTAAAAAGTTAGACATTTAGTAAATAAAGATAAAAAAAAAGTTAGACATTTAGTAAAGACTTAAATAAAAGGTCGCCACACATAAATTGTGATGGACACATGGACCTTTTAATCGCAGGTCCAACCCATATTGTTTTAACCTTCCAAATCTTAAATTCCTTCTCATTTCTCTTCTTTTCCTACAAAAAGGTCACTAGAAACATACCGGTATATACACATTTAAAAACATGTTAAATTGATAAAGCTCAATCATTTCAGCAGCAAATATTACAGTCATATTCCACATACATGTACATAGTTATATGATGCGGGAAAATTGTTATAGTCAAATTAAAATTCTAGTGAATAGTTTCTTTCTTAACAAAACAATGATATATGTAGGAAACGTCTGAAAAAGACAATGATTCATTTATTGATATTTGGTGTTTAATGCCACTTTCAGCACTACTGGCTATTTCATGGCGGCCAGTTTTTATTAGTGGAGGAAGCCAGCGTGACCGGAGAGAACCATTTGACTTTAGGAAGAAAACTGGCAATCCTAGTCAATTAGAATTAGAGTCGAAAGCACTTGCCACGTACGGGGTTCGAACTCTGAAATAAGCAATGAAGCAATAATTTTACTAATGAAAGAAACCTACTTTCGCTGTAAACAGTTTTCGTTCGAGATATATTTTTTTTTTTTGTTATGTAAATTGAAGAAACCAAGAGATTTTAAAAGACGCGTACAAACAACCAAACAAATGGTGGCATCAGCCATGTGCACAGTTCATTCACATATATATTTTGTCACTGTGATGCTGTCTCATTAAGGAAACTCTCATACCTCTTTTTACCGTCAGACGTGAACATGTCTCTTAGTTATTTTGTCGCTAGGTTGCTGTCTCATTGACGTTTACCGCACATTTTCTTTTGATGCATGCACACATATATACTTTCAAACATGCAGTTAAGGTTTCATTTCATGCACACTAAAGTGAAAAAGCACAAGAGATGATCAAAGAAGAAAATAGAAAAAGAAAAAATGATCTAACATTCAAAATGACCTGTTTGGTCACTCGTAATCGGTTGTCCATAAATATAGTTCCTGTCATTTTGATGTTTGTACACTATACTTGCTGTGTCTTTATCAACAAAATATTTGGCTTAAAATGATCAGTTGTGTTTTTTCTTTTCAGTGAATTATGTGAAGTATATTATCTTTTGTTTTAATTTGCAGATGGAATTGTGGGACTATATGTCAAATTTGTATGAAGGGCAACTCTGTCTATTTAAACAGTGGAAAAGAAAATCGTAGGTTAAAAGTGTGACTTTTCACATGTGAATTATGACTTCATTTCAGGTCTAAGCAGGGTTCAGAATAACACACGAGAATATGTCAAGATGTGCTTCAGAATTTCAACTTTTGTTTCATTTTGTTAACTGTGAAGGTAAAAAAAAATGTCTTCACTCGGAACTCCAGAGCTGAAACCTGCAGACTTAAGGTTAGCGGGGACGTTACTCTGTATGTATTTGTGTCATTTTTTGCACGTAGGATCTTTACAGACACTGTCAGTGTATCAAGTTTCTGTTTCCCAAAGACGTGTCTACTTAGTTACTGAAAGATGCATTCAAACAGTGACTGCGCAATACATTCCCAGAAATTTTGCAATCCTTGCACATAAAATAACACCTTTTTCTATTGAAAATAAATATTCTTTATTGCAAGGTGTCGTCTTAAGTTAGAACACGAACTTGTTAACTTGTAAAAAGTTAGACATTTAGTAAAGACTTAAATAAAAGGTCGCCACACATAAATTGTGATGGACACATGGACCTTTTAATCGCAGGTCCAACCCATATTGTTTTAACCTTGCAAATCTTAAATTCCTTCTCATCTCTCTTCTTTTCCTACAAAAAGGTCACTAGAAACATACCGGTATATACACATTTAAAAACATGTTAAATTGATAAAGCTCAATCATTTCCAGCAGCAAATATTACAGTCATATTCCACATACATGTACATAGTTATATGATGCGGGAAAATTGTTATAGTCAAATTAAAATTCTAGTGAATAGTTTCTTTCTTAACAAAACAATGATATATGTAGGAAACGTCTGAAAAAGACAATGATTCATTTATTGATATTTGGTGTTTAATGCCACTTTCAGCACTACTGGCTATTTCATGGCGGCCAGTTTTTATTAGTGGAGGAAGCCAGCGTGACCGGAGAGAACCATTTGACTTTAGGAAGAAAAACTGGCAATCCCAGTCAATTAGAATTAGAGTCGAAAGCACTTGCCACGTACGGGGTTCGAACTCTGAAATAAGCAATGAAGCAATAATTTTACTAATGAAAGAAACCTACTTTCGCTGTATACAGTTTTCGTTCGAGATATATTTTTTTTTGTTTTTGTTATGTAAATTGAAGAAACCAAGAGATTTTAAAAGACGCGTACAAACAACCAAACAAATGGTGGCATCAGCCATGTGCACAGTTCATTCACATATATATTTTTGTCACTGGGATGCTGTCTCATTAAGGAAACTCTCATACCTCTTTTTACCGTCAGACGTGAACATGTCTCTTAGTTATTTTTGTCGCTAGGTTGCTGTCTCATTGACGTTTACCGCACATTTTCTTTTTGATGCATGCACACATATATACTTTCAAACATGCAGTTAAGGTTTCATTTCATGCACACTAAAGTGAAAAAAGCACAAGAGATGATCAAAGAAGAAAATAGAAAAAGAAAAAAATGATCTAACATTCAAAAATGACATGTTTGGTCGCTCGTAATCGGTTGTCCATAAATATAGTTCCTGTCATTTTGATGTTTGTACACTATACTTGCTGTGTCTTTATCAACAAAATATTTGGCTTAAAATGATCAGTTGTGTTTTTTTCTTTTTCAGTGAATTATGTGAAGTATATTATCTTTTATTTTTTAATTTGCAGATGGAATTGTAGGACTATGTGTCAAATTTGTATGAAGGGCAACTCTGTCTATTTAAACAGCGGAAAAGAAAATCGTAGGTTAAAAGTGTGACTTTTCACATGTGACTTATGACTTCATTTCAGGTCTAAGCAGGGTTCAGAATAACACACGAGAATATGTCAAGATGTGCTTCAGAATTTCAACTTTTGTTTCATTTTGTTAACTGTGAAGGTAAAAAAAAAAATGTCTTCACTCGGAACTCCAGAGCTGAAACCTGCAGACTTAAGGTTAGCGGGGACGTTACTCTGTATGTATTTGTGTCATTTTTTGCACGTAGGATCTTTACAGACACTGTCAGTGTATCAAGTTTCTGTTTCCCAAAGACGTGTCTACTTAGTTACTGAAAGATGCATTCAAACAGTGACTGCGCAATACATTCCCAGAAATTTTGCAATCCTTGCACATAAAATAACACCTTTTTCTATTGAAAATAAATATTCTTTATTGCAAGGTGTCGTCTTAAGTTAGAACACGAACTTGTTAACTTGTAAAAAGTTAGACATTTAGTAAAGACTTAAATAAAAGGTCGCCACACATAAATTGTGATGGACACATCGACCTTTTAAACGCAGGTCCAACCCATATTGTTTTATCCTTGCAAATCTTAAATTCCTTCTCATCTCTCTTCTTTTCCTACAAAAAGGTCACTAGAAACATAGCGGTATACACACATTTAAAAACATGTTAAATTGATAAAGCTCAATCATTTCCAGCAGCAAATATTACAGTCATATTCCACATACATGTACATAGTTATATGATGCGGGAAAATTGTTATAGTCAAATTAAAATTCTAGTGAATAGTTTCTTTCTTAACAAAACAATGACATATGTAGGAAACGTCTGAAAAAGACAATGATTCATTTATTGATATTTGGTGTTTAATGCCACTTTCAGCACTACTGGCTATTTCATGGCGGCCAGTTTTTATTAGTGGAGGAAGCCAGCGTGACCGGAGAGAACCATTTGACTTTAGGAAGAAAAACTGGCAATCCTAGTCAATTAGAATTAGAGTCGAAAGCACTTGCCACGTACGGGGTTCGAACTCTGAAATAAGCAATGAAGCAATAATTTTACTAATGAAAGAAACCTACTTTCGCTGTATACAGTTTTCGTTCGAGATATATTTTTTTTTTTGTTATGTAAATTGAAGAAACCAAGAGATTTTAAAAGACGGGTACAAACAACCAAACAAATGGTGGCATCAGCCATGTGCACAGTTCATTCACATATATATTTTTGTCACTGGGATGCTGTCTCATTTAGGGAAACTCGCATACCTCTTTTTACCGTCAGACGTGCACATGTCTTTTAGTTATTTTTGTCGCTAGGTTGCTGTCTCATTGACGTTTACCGCACATTTTCTTTTTGATGCATGCACACATATACTTTCAAACATGCAGTTAAGGTTTCATTTCATGCACACTAAAGTGAAAAAAAGCACAAGAGATGATCAAAGAAGAAAATAGAAAAAGAAAAAAATGATCTAACATTCAAAAATGACTTGTTTGGTCGCTCGTAATCGGTTGTCCATAAATATAGTTCCTGTCATTTTGATGTTTGTACACTATACTTGCTGTGTCTTTTCCAACAAAATATTTGGCTTAAAATAATTAGTTGTGTTTTTTTCTTTTTTAGTGAATTATGTGAAGTATATTATCTTTTATTTTTTAATTTGCAGATGGAATTGTGGGACTATATGTCAAATTTGTATGAAGGGCAACTCTGTCTATTTAAACAGTGGAAAAGAAAATCGTAGGTTAAAAGTGTGACTTTTCACATGTGAATTATGACTTCATTTCAGGTCTAAGCAGGGTTCAGAATAACACACGAGAATATGTCAAGATGTGCTTCAGAATTTCAACTTTTGTTTCATTTTGTTAACTGTGAAGGTAAAAAAAAATGTCTTCACTCGGAACTCCAGAGCTGAAACCTGCAGACTTAAGGTTAGCGGGGACGTTACTCTGTATGTATTTGTGTCATTTTTTGCACGTAGGATCTTTACAGACACTGTCAGTGTATCAAGTTTCTGTTTCCCAAAGACGTGTCTACTTAGTTACTGAAAGATGCATTCAAACAGTGACTGCGCAATACATTCCCAGAAATTTTGCAATCCTTGCACATAAAATAACACCTTTTTCTATTGAAAATAAATATTCTTTATTGCAAGGTGTCGTCTTAAGTTAGAACACGAACTTGTTAACTTGTGAAAAGTTAGACATTTAGTAAAGACTTAAATAAAAGATCGCCACACATAAATTGTCATGGTTTGGTACCATACCTATAATGGTTTACATTTATAAATTTTGACTTGGATGGAGAGTTGTCTCATTGGCACTCATACCACATCTTCTTATATCTCTGGACACATCGACCTTTTAAACGCAGGTCCAACCCATATTGTTTTAACCTTGCAATTCTTAAATTCCTTCTCATCTCTTCTTTTCCTACAGAAAGGTCACTAGAAACATGTTAAATTGATAAAGCTCAATCATTTCCAGCAGCAAATATTACAGTCATATTCCACATACATGTACATAGTTATATGATGCGGGAAAATTGTTATAGTCAAATTAAAATTCTAGTGAATAGTTTCTTTCTTAACAAAACAATGACATATGTAGGAAACGTCTGAAAAAGACAATGATTCATTTATTGATATTTTGTGTTTAATGCCACTTTCAGCACTACTGGCTATTTCATGGCGGCCAGTTTTTATTAGTGGAGGAAGCCAGCGTGACCGGAGAGAACCATTTGACTTTAGGAAGAAAAACTGGCAATCCTAGTCAATTAGAATTAGAGTCGAAAGCACTTGCCACGTACGGGGTTCGAACTCTGAAATAAGCAATGAAGCAATATTTTTACTAAAGAAAGGAACCTACTTTCGCTGTATACAGTTTTCGTTCGAGATATATTTTTTTTTTTTTTTTTGTTATGTAAATTGAAGAAACCAAGAGATTTTAAAAGACGGGTACAAACAACCAAACAAATGGTGGCATCAGCCATGTGCACAGTTCATTCACATATATATTTTTGTCACTGGGATGCTGTCTCATTTAGGGAAACTCGCATACCTCTTTTTACCGTCAGACGTGCACATGTCTTTTAGTTATTTTTGTCGCTAGGTTGCTGTCTCATTGACGTTTACCGCACATTTTCTTTTTGATGCATGCACACATATACTTTCAAACATGCAGTTAAGGTTTCATTTCATGCACACTAAAGTGAAAAAAAGCACAAGAGATGATCAAAGAAGAAAATAGAAAAAGAAAAAAATGATCTAACATTCAAAAATGACCTGTTTGGTCGCTCGTAATCGGTTGTCCATAAATATAGTTCCTGTCATTTTCATGTTTGTACACTATACTTGCTGTGTCTTTTCAACAAAATATTTGGCTTAAAATAATCAGTTGTGTTTTTTCTTTTTAGTGAATTATGTGAAGTATATTATCTTTTATTTTTAATTTGCAGATGGAATTGTGGGACTATGTGTCAAATTTGTATGAAGGGCAACCCTGTCTATTTAAACAGCGAAAAGAAAATCGTAGGTTAAAGTGTGACTTTTCACATGTGACTTATGACTTCATTTCAGGTCTAAGCAGGGTTCAGAATAACACACGAGAATATGCCAAGATGTGCTTCAGAATTTCAGCTTTTGTTTCATATTGTTAACTGTGAAGGTAAAAAAAAATGTCTTCACTCGGAACTCCAGAGCTGAAACCTGCAGACTTAAGGTTAGCAGGGACGTTACTCTATATGTATTTGTGTCATTTTTGCACGTAGGATCTTTACAGACACTGTCAGTGTATCAAGTTTCTGTTTCCCAAAGACGTGTCTACTTAGTTACTGAAAGATGCATTCAAACAGTGACTGCGCAATACATTCCCAGAAATTTTGCAATCCTTGCACATAAAATAACGCCTTTTCTATTGAAAATAAATATTCTTTATTGCAAGGTGTCGTCTTAAGTTAGAACACGAACTTGTTAACTTGTAAAAGTTAAACATTTAGTAAAGACTTAAATAAAGGTCGCCACAAATTAATTGTGATGGACTCATCGACCTTTTAAACGCAGGTTCAATCCATATTCTTTTAACCTTGCAAATCTTAAATTCCTTCTCATCTCTCTTCTTTTCCTACAAAAAGGTCACTAGAAACATACCGGTATACACACATTTAAAAACATGTTAAATTGATAAAGCTCAATCATTTCCAGCAGCAAATATTACAGTCATATTCCACATACATGTACATAGTTATATGATGCGGGAAAATTGTTATAGTCAAATTAAAATTCTAGTGAAAAGTTTCTTTCTTAACAAAACAATGATATATGTAGGAAACGTCTGAAAAGACAATGATTCATTTATTGATATTTGGTGTTTAATGCCACTTTCAGCACTATTGACTATTTCATGGCGGCCAGTTTTTATTAGTGCAGGAAGCCAGCGTGACCGGAGAGAACCATTTGACTTTAGGAAAAAAAACTGGCAATCCTAGTCAATTAGAATTAGAGTCGAAAGCACTTGCCACGTACGAGGTTCGAACTCTGAAATAAGCAATGAAGCAATAATTTTACTAATGAAAGAAACCTACTTTCGCTGTATACATTTTCGTTCGAGATATATTTTTATTTTTATATGTAAATTGAAGAAACCAAGAGATTTTAAAAGACGCGTACAAACAACCAAACAAATGGTGGCATCAGCCATGTGCACAGTTCATTCACATATATATTTTTGTCACTGGGATGCTGTCTCATTTAGGGAAACTCGCATACCTCTTTTTACCGTCAGACGTGAACATTTCTTTATATATTTTTGTCGCTAGGTTGCTGTCTCATTGACGTTTACCGCACATTTTCTTTTTGATGCATGCACACATATATACTTTCAAACATGCAGTTAAGGTTTTATTTCATGCACACTAAACAAAAATGACCTGTTTGGTCGCTCGTAATCGGTTGTCCCTAAATATAGTTCCTGTCATTTTGATGTTTGTACACTATACTTGCTGTGTCTTTTCCAACAAAATATTTGGCTTAAAATAATAAGTTGTGTTTTTTTTTCTTTTATAGTGAACTATGTGAAGTATATAATCTTTTATTTTTTTTTTAATTTGCAGATGGAATTGTGGGACTATGTGTCAAATTTGTATGAACGGCAATTTGTCTATTTAAACAGCGAAAAAGAAAATCGTAGGTTAAAAGTGTGACTTTTCACATGTGACTTATGACTTCATTTCAGGTCTAAGCAGGGTTCAGAATAACACATGAGAATATGCCAAGATGTGCTTCAGAATTTCAACTTTTGTTTCATATTGTTAACTGTGAAGGTAAAAAAAAAATGTCTTCACTCGGAACTCCAAAGCTGAAACCTGCTGACTT
Source organism: Mytilus coruscus (assembly GCA_017311375.1). Classification (NCBI taxonomy): domain Eukaryota; kingdom Metazoa; phylum Mollusca; class Bivalvia; order Mytilida; family Mytilidae; genus Mytilus; species Mytilus coruscus. The sequence goes on along the minus strand of CM029607.1, from coordinate 60,814,145 downwards.
AAGGTTAGCGGGGACGTTACTCTGTATGTATTTGTGTCATTTTTTGCACGTAGGATCTTTACAGACACTGTCAGTGTATCAAGTTTCTGTTTCCCAAAGACATATCTACCTAGTTAGTGAAAGATGCAATGAAACAATAATTTTACTAATGAAAGAAACCTACTTTCGCTGAATACAGTTTTCGTTCGAGATATGGTTTAATTTTTTATTATGTAAATTGAAGATACCAAGAGATTTTAAAAAGACGCGTACAAACAGCGAAACAAATGGTGGCATCAGCCATGTGCACAGTTAATTTATATATATATTTTTGTCACTGGGATGATGTCTCATTTAGAGAAACTCGCATATCTCTTTTTACCGTCAGACGTGCACATGTCTTTTAGTTTTTTTTTTGTCGCTAGGTTGCTGTCTCATTGACGTTTACCGCACATTTCCTTTTTGATACACACATGTATACTTTCAAACATGCAGTTAAGGTTTTATTTCATGCACACTAAAGTGAAAAAAGCACAAGAAAAGATCAAAGAAGAAAATAGAAAAAAGAAAAAAATGATCTAACTTTTAGAAATTACCTGTTTAGTTGCTCGTAATCGGTTGTTCATAAATATAGTTCCTGTCATTTTGATGTTTGTAAACTATAATTGCTGTGTCTTTTCATACAAAATATATGGCTCAAAATCAAATTGGATGTGCTCTTTTATACAATTAGTTCTAAACACTGCATTGATTGAATTAATATTACGGGACAATTACCAAACTGAATACAGCATTCACAAATTAACTTTTTTTTTACATAAATGAGAACCATAGTTTAGACAATTTTTATTTCATTATATAAAAGAATTGTCAATAACACTGTTACCATATTTATTTCCTCTTTACTCAAAAAAGAAAAAGGAAATGTGATCCAGTTTGTTATTTATTGTTTTCTTATTGTTCACATAATTAAACATAATCATGCTTTCCATTATAATTACTTATAGAATATGATAATCTTGCGCAAACTGTTACAGTAGCTTTAAAAAATAGAAAATAACACTTGACGACTAATACTTTTTACCTTGATTTTAGAAAAAAGCAAATTGCATTTAACAAAGAAGAAAATTCTATGATTATTTTCGTTTTTGGTCAGGGTAGTGTTATTTGGTTGCTGTCTTTATGACGTATACTGAAAATAGCTTGATGAAATATAATTGTATAATCAACCCTGATGCTTTAAGTGTAAATATGGTGATGGTTTTATTCTGGTGAAGGATTTATTGTACATATAGATGACAGATACATAACTACTCATTTGAGGTTGTCCCGACGTGGACGGAAGAAGAATTCCAGAAGAAGTATACAATTACGTTATTTGTTCAAGTTAAAAATTATTACAAGGAGGAGCACTACAAGTAAGTATAAAGTCTATAATTACGTCTTAAATCTCATTTAACAACATAGATTGTAGATTTCTTAACACTTTTGTTTTGTAGAGATTTTAAAACACAATCCGAAGTTAGTTATGATTGGTTCACATGTAATACTAATCTGTTAATTTTAAACTGAACACAAAAGCTACTTGATGTTATTAAAATACCTTAAACCTTACACTATTCTTCAGCTAAATATTTTGAAATGGGTGTTCTTTTTGAACCTGCTAAAATTATACCTATGTCCGGTAAGGATTGTTTAAAATTTTCTAACTCACATATATTCTAATTTTAGTTTGACAAATTAAGCAAAACTCATTTACAATTATTCTTATTATCATAAGCTTAGAATTAACTTATTTTCTGAAATAGACCTTCCTTAAACTTTAATTGGAATATTATGAAACTACATTAATTTTGTGCAAGAAGAGTCGATCCGGGTAATTTCGTAAAGTCCGATAATTACTGTACAGATTGATTTTCGTTTTTTTTTTTATAATAATAAACATGATAAATAAAGTGTGTTTTGGTATTATTCATAGATAATGAAATATTTATGACCTTATTTCTTAAGTTTTTACGTTTAAATGGTCATAGAATATATATGTATTCGCGATTGGTCGGAAAGTTTTGTTTGCGTTCTGGCTTTTGATTAAGTAGATTCAAATGTATCTCAATATCCAAATAAGAGGTTCATATCCAACAAATGTACAATCTAAAGCTTGGACTGGTGCATGTTCGCCATCAATTGGATATCTATATTTTATAGTTTAGATACATCAATGTTTATAAGTTTCAGCATTGTTAAAAATATCAAAGGTTGTATAAATGTTTGTAGTGCCTTGACTATTTTGCAGCACCATGTACAGAAGCTAGTGAAGGTTCCATGACAGTTCACAATAATACAAAACATCATATTAAAATCAAGGTCAAGGTCACCGAGTCACTACTCTTTGCTGCCAAACCAAATATAGCTTTAATCAATGCTGGCTGTGTTCAGATCATTATATGTAAGTATATGAAAATAAAAAGATGTGCATGGTAAGATTGCCAATGAGACAACTCTCCACAAGAGACCAAATGACACAGAAATTAACAACTATAGGTCACCGTACGGCCTTCAACAATGAGTAAAACCATACCGCATAGTCAGCTATAAAAGGCCCCGAAATGACAATTGTCAGTAAAACAATTCAAACCAGAAAACTAACGGCCTGATTTATGTACAAAATAATACATGAAAAACACATATGATATACAGCAACAAACGACAACCACTAAATTACAGCCTCCTGACTTGGGACCGGCACATACAGAATGTGGTGGGGTTAAACTAGTTTGAATGCATATATATATATAGAAATAAGAAGATGTGGTATAATTGTCAATAAGACAACTCTCCACCAGAGACAGAATGACATAGAAGTTGACAACAATGAATATATCCAAATAAATAGTGATACGGGATAAAAACCAATGAGACAGTAATCTAACGACGCAAACAAAAAAACCAAAGGACATCTAAAGGTCAACATACACGATATAACAACATGACTCAGGAACCAGGAATTAAGTATTAAGATGAGTTTTCCTTATGTATCTATCTAAAAGTATAGCTATCATAATACTTTTATAGTTCACAAAATTAAAATGTAGCTATGATAGATGGCTTTTGGAACAAGAATGTTTTAGCTATGAATTTAAACCTCAATACTCCTATCTAGCAACCCCAAGTGTAACTGGGAAATAGGAATATGGTAACTTAGTTCTTCTTCCGACCGACAGTAAAACCCGCATGTATAAGTTACCAGCCACGTCCGGTCAGAATGGGGACGTTAGATCCGATGCCTCGTGTAGAGAGAGTGCCACGCTTTTACACGTTTAGAACCCTTGCAACAACTCTGTGAGGGGTCCGTAGGTAGCCTGTTGCAAGGCAACATTTCTGTCCCTATCCAATATACCCTTATTTTCCAGAGGCATTCCAAATTTCCCCGACCTTCATCCCGAACGGCCACTATTATAGGACCTACCGATTGTATTTATTTTTGATTTGTTCTCGTCCTGAACATACAAGAAATATTTGTCAATGGACGTTAAGCAACCAACAATCAACCAATCAATTCTATCTAGCAGCCGCTGGACGTTAATCTAGAAACAATAATTCAATCTTACCTAGCAATTATGACTTTCCAATATCTGTCATATTATATGATGTACAATGTATTATAATAGATTTCTTTCAATTTTCCATCGTAACTTTTATTTACTCTGAAAGATTACGCCAATTTATATTTAAATAATTTATGGGGGCCTCGGTTGTTCAAAGTTGCACCCGACTTTGACCTGGAGATCAATCTGCTGATATCATTCTCTTCGGTTTGTCTGTTCCCGCCGAGCAGCCCGGTGGTTCTCTCCGAGTACTTCGGCTTCCTCCACCATAATAACAGATTCTGCCCGGTGTCCTAACACTCCCTGGTGTTGGGGTGGGGACATATTGAACATTGTAAATACGTTAGTGACACATCTCCATTAATCCCGATAGGGAGTGTACACGGATTCCACTGTACCCTCGCAGCTCTCGAGGGGTGCTCCGTAAACGGAGGAATCTACGTACATACATACATACAATTCCAATACTTGAAACAACCAAACTAATTAAACTACAGATCCTGTGTCCAAGCTTTGCTTACAAGACTTGGACATTGTTGGACACAGGATTCTGTAATCAGATTGTGAAACAATGAAATAGTATGCACTTTTTTGTTAATAGAAATTTTAGATATTTTTATTTATTGTTCATAATTTATATAATAATTTAATAAAAAGTACAACCCACCGTTTCATATTCCTTTTAGTCAGATATAGACCACCTCTGATTGACTTTCCCATCAAACCAAAGTCACAGATACAATATATAGAACTTAATGGCATAGCAGACAGCGATGATATTGTAAGTTTATGTATGTTCTTTTTCTTTTCATTGTTCCTTGTCGTAGTTATCCTTGGTTTGAGCAGGTTCGTGGAAAGTTTAATTAGACAGAGGTCATCATTTTTCTAAATAAAAAGTTAATCCCATTTAGTACATTAAGTTATGGATACTGTGATATTGTCAAATTAATCAATAAAATTATGGAAATCTGACAGAATAAATGCAACCTATACTACTCAAAGAAAGTTTTGCGACACTTCCATTGAGATTATAATGTAATTGGGGTCAAACTTTGTAAAAAAATTGCTCAAATGAACAGATATGAACAGCATTCCTGTTTTTAAGGATGTAGAATTGATAAAAGAAGAGAACTGAAAAAGTATGATAAAAATTTGGGGGAGGGGTAAAAAAAGTGTCCCTCTCAATTATCTTTATGTTTTAGCGAGAAAAACGTTAGTGTCTGTTTATATGTTATCAATTATTTTGTAAGTGGCATGCTTTTTTAAATAGACCATGTTAAAAAAATGATAAAATTGCGACTTTCAATTTTGACCCTTTCCCTCAAAGTTTGCAAACAGTGTAGCTGTCGGAAATTTGAACAACATAACTCTAGTACTTTTGAATACACAAATGATTGAAGAATAAGAAAACACAAACTTTGAAAATAAATTGAGATTTTGGTTCACTTTACTTTCAGTCAAAAGTTGTTTTGCTAAACTTTTTTTGATTAGTATATATCTTTTTACGGTACTCAGATGCAGCTTAACGATTTTTAAACGCGTACAAAGTTTCATAACAAACCGATAACAACAACAGATGCATGTCTTGTGTTTATCTGAATAAAGATACATTCCAAAATTAAGGGCTTCTTATATCTATCTACTGATTCGGTTGCTTAGTAGTCAAATCATTTAGAAATAAAAATGCATCAAACCAATGCGTTTTCTGTAGTATTCGTTACGATATCTTTGTAGTTCGAGGACCATACCGATAAAATACAACAAAAGAACTTCAGAATGGCATTTCCGGAATCCGAACAGAAGTACACCAATGTCGATAAGGTATTGTATAATCACGAATAATTGAACTAAATTGCTGCAGTATTGTTGTAAATGAAGTAAAAATATTACATCAACTGTGTGATTTATTTTTAGCAGAGTACATTTGTGCAACTATGCAACATTATCTATATAAAGATACGTGGATTTAATAAGCATCCAACAACAGCTTAGACTATAACGATATAACATAAACATTTACTACTATGCAATAGTATCTGCATATAGAGATGTGGATTTAGCAGCCAATAACAGCTTTCATTACTAGTAATACAATATAACATAAGCATCAACTGCTATGAATTAGTATCTACAGCTTTGACTATAACAATACAACATAAACATTAACTACTATGTAATAGTATGAATTGAGCTGCCAATAACAGCTTTTACTAAAACGATATAACATAAGCATCAACTGCTATGAATTAGTATCTATATAAAGATACGTGGATTTAATAAGCATCCAACAACAGCTTTTACTATAACAATACAGTCAACATAAGCATTAACTATTATATATATGCAATAGTATCTGCATATAGAGATGTGGATATGAATTAGTATCTTCAGCTTTGACTTTAACAATACAACATAAACATTAACTACTATGTAATAGTATGGATTGAGCAGCCAATAACAGCTTTCACTAAAACGGTATAACATAAGCATCAACTGCTATGCATTAGTATCTATATAAAGATACGTGGATCTAATAAGCATCCAACAACAGTTTTTACTATAACAATACAACATAAGCATTAACTACTATATATATGCAATAGTATCTGCATAGAGAGATGTGGATTGAAGCCAATAACAGCTTTCACTAAAAGTATATAACAAAGGCATCCACTGCTATGAATTAGTATCTACTAGTATATAAAGAGACGTTGATTTAATAAGCATCCAAAATCAGCTTTGACTATAACAATATAACATAAGCATCCACTGCTATGCATTAGTATCTATATAAAGAGACGTTGATTTAATAAGCATCCAACAGCAGTTTTTACTATAACAATATAACATAACATAACACTACTATGCAATAATATAAAATTGAGAATGGAAATGGGGAATATGTCAAAGAGACAACAACCCGACCAAAGAACAGACAACAGCCGAAGGCCACCAATGGGTCTTCAATGCAGCGAAAAAATCTCGCACCCGTAGGTGGTCCTCAGCTGGCCCCTAACTAAAATTGTGTGCTAGTTCAGTGAAAATGGACGTCACAATAAACTCCAAAACATATAAATGAACTAAAATTAAAAAACATACTAGACTAACATAGGCCAGAGGCTCCTGACTTGGGACAGGCGCTAAAATGCGGCAGGGTTAAACATGTTTTGTGAGATCTCAACCCTCCCCCTATACCTCTAGCCAATGTAGAATAAAGAAACACATATCAATACGCACAGTAAAACTCAGTTTAAAAGAAGTCCGAGTCCGATGTCAGAATAGGTACTAGTAACAAAAGAAACTAAGTAAAATGACAATGATACATAAATGAACAAAGGACTACTAGCAGTTACTGACATGCCAGCTCCAGACCTCAGTTAAACTGATTGAAAGATTATGTCTTCATCATATGAAAATCAAGTACAATCCCTCCCGTTAGCTAGGGGTTTAGTATCATACCATCATAAAATATATGAGAAGAACATAATGTATAAAAGAAATGTGGAATCAGTAGCCAACAGCCACTTTTACCAAAAACTTTACATACTGAGAGCATTGGTCATATCAGGTCATCTTGGTTTTAAAGATTTGATCTAAAGTAATCAATAAAAAAATAAGGAGATAGGGTTATAATTGCCAATGAGACAACTATCCATCAGAGTTCAAATGAAGTGGATGGAAGCAATTATAGGCCACCGTACGGCCATCAACAACGAAAAACCCATACCGTATAGTCGGCTATAAAAGGGCCCGACATGAAAAATGTGAAACAATTCAAACCAGAAAACTAACGACCTAATTCATAACAAAAGTTACTAAAAAAGAGGCCGAAAGTCCAAGAACATTTGTATATCGCACTGTATACCACACTAAAAGATTTTAAAAAATAGGCGAAAAATTATAAGGGGAAATTCAAAACACACTAGTCGAAGAAAAACTGACTACGCTGGTACAAAGCCCAAAATAAGTCCACAAAACACTACATTGGAAACTAAAGATTGAGTCCCATCAAAACCGGGGATAAAGTCCGGTGCTTCAATTAGTCATCGGATTACTGTCTCGTTGACTTATCGAACTTTTCCCTTTATTCACTATCATGATTTAATATACAAAGCAAATTTCCTCGAAAAGAAACAGTGGGTAAGCCAAATCAGCAATACAGCTAAATAGCATTCAAGACCCAAAAATCCAAAAGTTGTGACAAACATGGTTAATGTCATTTATGTCTGATTGGTAGTACAATGTATTCAAAATGCAATATAGATTCAATGAATAGCTCATGATGTATTAAAATGACATTGATTTAAACTAGGTTTTGCCTTTTGCAGGTAATCAACAATACTTGATGATCCTTCATTCTGCAGACATTGAATCGGTATTTAAAGTTTGACTACTGGTTGACAAATTTGGTCTATACTGTACACAAGGTCTACAACACTGTAATGAAGATTGACAGAATTGAAACTGTTTCGGTGTTCATCGAAGCTTTCATTACTATGTCATGTATGTGTAACGCAAATAAAAACAGCAAACGTGTGTTCTTATTTATGTTTTTAATTGTTTGTATTGTTTAAAAGTTTGGCAATGAAAAATAGTTTTCTGTCAAAAATTCTGGTTCGTATTAGTCTATAGTCCCATGCTTTACGGTGATCATTGATATATATTTTTTATCTCGTGAATTATGTCAGTCGTGCATTTAATATATTTTTGATTACAGTTTAGATATCAATAGGAAAGTAGCCTTCTGAAAGTTCGAATTATTATTATCACTATGATCATAAGTGAATTGACATATACAGCTTTTTATTTCTGGGGTTCTTATTATTCTGTCTTTTGTTATCTGTGTTGTGTTTCGTCGTTTTTGGGGTCTTTTTACCATTAAGTTGTCGGTGATAGGTGATTGATACCTTTTTGCTATCGGTTCATTATCAGAAGCGTTTGCAATTGAGTCTTGAAATTCAGAAGAATAATGTCTTGAAATATATATTTTTTTCTAACATGGTAGCTCATGTGACCATAACAAAGAGTTGATTGAAAATGCAACATTAATCTTAAATTTGAAAACACAAATGATATTATGTCCCATTAGTGACACTTTTTAAAAACACATAATAAAATAACTTCCACAATCCAGCTACTAACAGGATGACATCACTAAATCCATTGGATGTTGGATTGATTGATTGATATTTTCGTCTTAGATACATGATTTTTTTTATTAGTTGTTATTGGCCTAGAACGCAGTAACTGCGAGTACTTTCATATCTGTACTTCGTGTCTTTTGTGATATTGTTAGTTGTTTTGCTTTGTATTGATCTAATGAGCTAATCTCTTTTCAACAAATTTTTATAGGTTGTTCTTATGTTGTGCTGTTACACCCTGTCCCAGATTAAGGGAGGGTCGGACGCCCGTAAAAAAATGTTTAACCCTGCCACATTCTGTATGTGTCTGTCCCAAGTCAAGAGCCTCTACTTCAGTGGTTGTCGTTTGTTGCTGCATATCATATTTGATTTTTTTTCATTGTTTTGTACAATTATCAGGCTTAATTGTTTTAATTTGACATTTCGGGGTCATTTATAGCTGGCTATGTGGTATGGGTTTTGCTCATTTTGAAGGCCATTCGGTGACCTATAGATGCTAACTTCTACGTCATTTGGTCTCTGGTGGAGAATGATCTCATTAGCAATCATATCACATCTTCTTATTTTTATATACACGTGTAACATAAGTATGGTTAAAATGTGCTCCCTACGCGAGGAAGTTAGCTAAGGAGGTTTCGACTGTTGGTTGAATACTGCCACTCAAGAAAAAACCCAAAGATCAGAAACAACACTCATTCGTGTAAAGATGAACAGACACCAACCAATTATATTGGCACATGTACTTTTTTGGAAAGTAATATGAATCGTTCTTAACAAGAAATCATAATTTGTATATGTTTAAAAACAGATAATTTTGTCAATTAAAAAAAAACCTGTCAACTACATAACGATACATGTCAACTACATAAATGATATATGTCAACTACATAAAGACACATGTCAACTACATAACGATACATGTCAACTTCATAAAGACACATGTCATCTACATAACGATACATGTCATCTACATAAATGATATATGTCAACTACATAAAGACACATGTCAACTACATAACGATACATGTCAACTTCATAAAGACACATGTCATCTACATAACGATACATGTCAGCTCCATAAAGACACACGTCAACTACAAAATCATATCCGTAACGATATTTTTCATGTATGTTATGAAGTGGAATGTTACGTATATGTAGTGAACGTTGGAATATGTTTCATGAATATCTCTTTTATTACTACTTTGAACCTTCTTCATTGTCATAGAACTTGTGCATTATATTCATTTACAAAATGCCAAATATAATTATGGTACATGTTGTCATACATGTACATGTGAGTTTGACAATGTACAAAGTGGGCGAGTTTAATGTTTCATCAAAACATACAAATTTCAATCTTAAATTGGTTTCTGATAGTGCTGCAAAAAAAAAAAAAAAAAAAATAGGAAGGACATTGTTAATCAAAACCAAAATTATGTAGGTAGTCATTCTATATATTGGTTTATGACAAAAATCCGTTCATTTTGGTTAACAATCTCTTTCGATGCAACATTTTACTGTTTCTTATTCTTAAACAGAGGATCGGCGAATAAAAAAAAAATAGTTGGTTAGCTTATATGTTGGCTTAAGTCTTTTAACATACTTTTACTTGTAATTGGAAAATTATATTTGAAAAGAAAACGTTGACTGAAAACAAGTTGTTTTTGATGGATGTTTTATATTCTCGATAAAGATTAATAATCAAAACTATAAAAATACTGTTATTCGACATTTTCGTACCTCTGATATAGGCTTAACAAAAGATGATTATTTAAATATTTGAGAGTCAAGATTTTGGTCAATGACCAGATTAATCATTCTTTAAATCCTTAAAATATGTATTTTTAATTTAAAAGATTCTAAAAAATCAGTACGGATCGCTATGATTTTATTTATTTTAGGTGCCGCATTTACAAAACGTTTTTACCTATCGATGTAGCTGTAAAAAAGGATGGTTATCTAAAACAATTTAGGGTCAAGATTGAGGACAATTAACATTAACAGGTTAATAAATAGATCAATACGCCTTCAGTCTATTAGTCAGGAACTGGTTACCATAACACAAGATACTACAAATAAAAAGTAATGCCGTTAAATACCCTCTTCACTAAGATGATAATCTCAACTGACCTTTTAAGTTTACCATCTTCATCATGGGGTCCGGTGGAAGGTAAATTCAAATTTTAGATTTATTTATTTCAATATGTGTATATGATTTTGACATGGAAAATTAATGTATTTGATGTTTTTCATTTTTGTATGTGTTTTTTTACAGTTAACAATATTCAATAACTTGTAGCTTTTACATTTTTACACATCGTTTAAAGTTTGATACGAATATATATAGATACCAAATGCGGATTTAGGGAGGAGGCAGGGCCCCTGGCCCCCTTATGGAGCTTCATATTTGATAAATGCATAGACTTATTACAAGTATCCCTCCAAACGTTGGCTTGTCAGTCCCCCTTTCAAAATCCTGGATCCGCGCCTGGATATCTACCGATTGCATAATTATGCTGTTTATGAAATTCTATTTAAGCGAAAATGTATTTTATACTCATGATAGTTGACTTGTATTCGTATTATATTATATCGTTTTATAGTCTGTCATTACTCTTTATAGAGTGACTCCTTTTGTTAACTGTTTTACTATGTTGTATATTTTGTGTGTTACAAGTGACGAGAGTACTGTCTGAAGACAAATTTATAATATTGATTGATAGCTTGTATATATCATCTATTTTTTTTTTTCATTTTCTTTTAAACACAACTTTCTGTTTTCCCAAAATATACGCCCTTTTCCATTAGATTTCCCGCATCTCCTACATCATTATTACCTGTCGATTAAGTTAAATGTCTTTATAAATTTCCATTAATTTCACAAATATTGAATACTAAGGAACGTTATATAAGATCATTGTATGATAAACACTTGATGATTGTAAAATAAATAATGTTGATAACTTAATTAATCTAACGAGGTACCCTTACCTATAGGCTTAATTTCGTTGATAGTCTTGACCTCAATCAGATTAAAAATATGTTAGGGAATCATGGTTTTTCTGAACTACTTATGGCATAACTCATATAAATTAAACAATTAAGCAACCGAAAAGCAGTAGCATTCAATTTTGCACGAGAAGTTGTCCTATAATGGACCGATGTCTGATAAAGTGCAAGATGCAACAGGGAATTAGGCATCAGTAAATAGGTAATTTAACCAGAGTCCGACACTCTGCGTCAGATTTGCAAGTAATTATGAAACTTATGCAAATTTGAAAAAAAAAACAAAGTTAAAAAAATTTAACTGGAAGCGCTAAAGTCGTACAGCCAATTAAAATGACGTTTCTCATTTGTGTCCTTTCCTTCTCGTATTCCATATTAAGAATAACACGTCGTAATATGATAACGCAAATTTCATCGTCTTCGTCTGTCTGTTATCTCAAAGGATTCTTTTTTTTCAGTAAAAGTGCTTCATATAATTATAAATTGACATACTTCAATGCGAGAGGACGAGGAGAGGTAGCTCGTTTGTGTTTTGCTGTTGCTGGTGTTAAGTATGAAGATATTCGTATTGAACAAGCTGATTGGCCAGCATTAAAACCAAGTAAGTTAACTCTGTCAAACCTGAAAATATATTGTATTCATTAAAGTGGCTGTAATATATATTTTGTTCAAAGGAAAACTACCTTTCGAAATTAACAACAACAAAAAAACAAATGCAAGAATAAATAATTCTTGAATTAAAAAACTCGAAAAAGATACTAAGCTTATAATTTTGTACGCCAGACGCGCGTTTCTTCTACAAAAGACTCACTAATGACGCTCGAATCAAACACGTTAAAAGGCGAAATAAAGTACGAAATTGAATAGAACTGAAGACAAAAAATTCCAAAAGGTTTGCTAAATGAAGCAAAGGTAATCTATTCTTGGAGTAAAACATCCTTAGTATTTCAAACAAGTATAATTGAGTTTTTTAGTCTTGAATATCCAATGATTTAGTTGTTACCAATGTTTCAATAGTTTCTATAAAAATTCAGATAGTAAAAAAAGAGTTGTTGCCTCGTTCTTTAACCTTTTTCTTTAAGGTTTCACGCCAATGCTCGTGTCGTGTTACTGATATCGGCATCAACTATTATATCTTGTTTAAAGATTATCCGGTTTTCTGTACATTAATATCGTAAAACATCAGCCGCGAGTCACAATGTGAACTTTTTTCGCGAGCACAGCGATGTCGAGCGGCTGATATTTTACTTTATCATACTTTATGTCAAAATGCCAGATTTCGATTGGTTAATACGAGGTAGATAATTTACTCTATACTATGGCAAATATTCTTTTACCCTTTACGGAGACGCTTGATTAATTGTGCGCTTTATTAAATACGAATGATTGTTATTAAACCAGAATCCGCTTGTATAACTCTACACTCAAACAACAAAATATAGTAGCCAGCCGAGAACCAGCTTAGGTTGTTATATACAAGATGCCGTAGTTTATTACTTTAAATTTGAAGTTAGACAGACAGTAATAACAGAACATTCAGTATGATAAATCAAATAACTTATAGCTGATTGGGTGATAGAGCAGATTGTTACCCCTCGAAAAGACATTGTCAACCTTGGATTCACCTCTCATCGCTATATGTATTAAAGCGCAAGGGTTAACAGAGTAGCTATACTTCTATACCCAATATTCAAAGCAGCTAGTTATTTGGTACGTACCAGCAAATTTTAATCTAATACATTGACGACTTCAGCTGACTCTGGTTTATGAATATATCCATATCAATTCAATTAAGGAGTCACACAAGGCGATGAAATCTCTTATACAATGTAAATGATTCAGTTTTATTTTTTTCAGAGACTCCCCTAGGATTTTTACCTGTTTTAAACATAAATGGGAATGAATTGACACAAAAGTTGGTGATCGACAGATTTCTTGCAGGACAATTTGGTATGTCACTTTTTAATGTATTATTTCGTATAAATCTTTTTTCTTAGCCCTTTTTGGGAAGAGTTCTGCCTATCCCTCGTTTGTCGAAGGGGTAAATGCATCAGTTTGTAAATTGAATACATTCTACTAATCCTTCACCATATTCAGATATACAGATGATATACCTTTCCAAATACAAATGAATTCTATTATTCACTTTTTTATCTTTGAACACAATAACCTTGGAAATGAACATAGTGAGCTAGCATGCGACACGTAAGCCAGTATTTAGCTTATCAATAGAAAGAGTAACTTATTAACTTCATGTATAAATTTTCTACAATTGTTTTTAAGATCATTCTTTGTGTCACAAAAAAGTTAGACATACTTATTTCAATTAGGTGTAATGAAGGACGATAAAACGGATAGAGAGTTAACATTTTTTCGTATGCTCTATTATAAATGTGATATGAATTTGGCGGCTTGAATGTACGGGAATTCTTGGAATGAGTTACTTAAATTCTTAGATTTTCATACCGTATACCTTCCATTTTTCTATGAAAGTATTCTATACATATATGTACGATTTTCTTACGTACAGGCTTTCATAATTACTTGATTAACTTAAATAATTGAAAAAAAAAACTAAGTAATATTGGATTATGAAATAGGTCTGCTTGGTAGTTCTGACCTTGAACGATCTAAGATAGATGAAGTAATGACGACGATATCAGACTTTACAGTGGATCTTTCTGGAACATTTTTTATTCAAGAGGAGGACGCAAAGGTAAAATCTTATTTCCAAAATTTATGTGTGTGACATATTAAACTAACACATAAAAACTTATGTGTGTGACACATTAAACTAGCACATAAAAACTTATGTGTGTGACACATTAAACTAACACATAAAAACTTATGTGTGTGACACATTAAACTAACACATAAAAATTATGTGTGTGACACATTAAACTAGCACATAAAAAACGTATTTGTGTGACACATTAAACAAACACATAAAAACTCAGTGTGTGACACATTAAACTAGCACATAAAAAATATTATGTGTGTGACACATTAAACTAGCACATAAAAAACGTATTTGTGTGACACATTAAACGAACACATAAAAACTCAGTGTGTGACACATTAAACTAGCACATAAAAAAACTTATGTGTGTGACACATTAAACTAACACATTAAAAACTTATATGTGTGACACATTAAACTAACACATAAAAAAAAACGTATGCGTATGACACATTGAACTAACACATAAAAAACTTATGCGTGTGACACATTAAACTAACACATAAAAAACTTATATGTGTGACACATTAAACTAAAGTAACAAAAAAACTTATGTGTCTGACACATTAAACTAGCACATAAAAAACTTACGTGTGTGACAAATTTAACTAACACATAAAAACTTATGTGTGTGACACATTAAACTAGCACATAAAAAACTTATATGTGTGACACATTAAACTAACGCATAAAAAAACCTTATGTGTGCAAGACACATTAAACTAAAAAACTTATATGTGTGACACATTAAACTAACACATAAAAAAACTTATATGCGTGACACATTAAACTAAAAAAAACTTATGTATGTGACACATTAAGCTAACACATAAAAATGTAAAAAATAAGAAAAAGATCCTAAGCTTACTTTGTTCAATTATTCAAAAGTAGTTTAAAGAAAAACAAAAACAAACAAGTATTACAAAAAACGAACAATGTAGAACAAAAAAAAATAAAGGAAGGAAGGAAACAGAAAATGTTAAACCACTACAAACACAGCCCTCTCCCCAACAAAAAGAGAAAAAAAAATAAAAAAGTGAATTGCCTGAATCATTAAAATGTTGATAAATTAATTTCATCAAGGTGCATGGTTAACAATCTATATTCAAAACCAAACGGTCAGTTGTTATTTCTAGTTACGAAAACTTTGGTCATATTGGTAAATACATGTATTTTACGACTGTCTTTCCTTAAAAAACAACACACATACACACACACATTGCTTGTCTCAAGATTTTTCAAAGTTTATACTGAAAAAGTAAATAAAAGATAATAGATTCATATTTTTTTATGTATTGCAGGCTACTGCTGTGAAAAATATTCTTGATACGAAACTTCCCGCGATGATGGCGTACATTGAGAAGACAATGAATGAGAATAAAACACAGAGCGGTTACGTTGTAGGAGGAAAAGTATGTATATGACTGCTGAAATAATCAAATATTCTTAAAACAAATTGAATACTTTAGATTTTCAGTTTTCAGTATTCTGAAATTCTTGGTAATAAAACTGTTACAAAAGCTAAGTTTTTTTTCGCAATATATTTTTTATTTAAATGTTATACCTTACGAGGACGACGAGAACATATCATCCTTAAATATAAATAATTTGTCAAAGCCAACGATGTCTAGGTGCATTTACATTTAGTGGCATTGGACCGGTGGTTTGCAATTCGATGCTGCATGGAGTACTATAAGACAAATATTCGTTTTTTTTTTTTAATGCGATCCTCCTGATGTGAAATTGTTTTACGTTTTGAGTAAGATTTAGCTTTCTTTGGTCATGTTGGTTATATCATAGATGTATTGTGTAATGTGTACATTATAATTGTGTGTACATATATGATAAGGATTTTAAAAGATTGTTCATTTGTTTGTCCTTTAAACACTTAAGTTACTTTATACATTTTTATTTTCGAAACTATACATAATCACACGCAGAGATTTTCAAAACTGCACTACAAGTATGTAGAAACTATGAGGACTATTGGTTTCAGTAGCGCACCGTTTTATAACATAAAGTTTTATGTATTCTCTTAAGTTTCAAACTTGATCAGGTAAAATAGACCAGCACCGTTTTGAGTTCCTCTCCTTTACCAAAATATATTTTTGTACATTTGCAAATGAAGCCGCTACAAAAAGCTATGTCTGTAATAATTTTATTTTTCAAAAGAGTTAGAGTGCTGAACATTCTTTACTCAACATTAGCATTGACAGTGAATAACATGGGTTACAATGTAGTCTAACTACAAATATCAATTTTTGATGTAAATTTTGTTTCTTATTATTTGTTCAATAATTTTAACCTGAAGCCGTTTATCTTCAAGTACAGACTTGCAATGTTTGAGGAACACGTCTTCTATTTTGCGTCCAAGTTGATAACCGACCATAACTGTTAGTTTATGTTGTTCAATGGAAAATATTTCATGCATATTCAGGACCAGACGAAACATAGCGGAAGGCCTAAATAGTATTTTAAAGCAGTGCTACGCCTCTGAATACTGCTGATTGAACACATAGCAGGACTTTTTTGTACTTGACTTTATTTACTGTTAACATGTCTATTTAATTTCTATACAATACTGGTACAAATTAATAATATTTTTACTTTATGTTTCAGTTATCTGTGGCAGATTTAACCGTTTTCAACTGTCTAGAGACTCTTACAAATGTTTCACCTACGGCCCTAGACGAATACACCAGAATACGAGATCTTAATACAAAGATTGGAATTATTAGCAGTATTGCAAAATATGTGGCAAGTCGGCCGAAAACACCGATTTAATTTATTTGTTCAACAATTGACGATTTTCTAAATCAGCATAATTAAAATTAATCCACAGATTTCTCTGTTAATAATTTCTTAAATGATGTTTTATTTGTCGTTTTATTTTACCGAATGCGTCCTATTCCCGATTGTGAAATTTTGACTGAGTGTTGATTTGCATTGCGGGTGAGGCATGCATAGCAGGAGACGCTTGCCACGTAGACGCACACACTCGCACTCCTTTTTGATTTCACGTGATTCCGTCAGGTTTGTCTTCTTAACAGATTTATGAGATTTGAACATCGGTAAATTACTGTTGCCTTAATTGAATATACTAGCATTTGTTTTAGCAGTCCTTACTTCATCTAACATTTGTACAAAATTATCTGAAATGAAAAAAACGAGTTTTCATGTCCAATAAACTCTATAGTACATTCAACTTCACTTATGCAGACAGTTTAAATTTGTTTGTTTATTTCAAGAAAACAGCACAAAAACACGTGCCCTAAGAAAGGTATAAGACACGGACACGGTTAATAGAATAGATAGAACAAGTATTTAGCAGCTGTGCAATGGTTCAAATTGTCATTTATTTACTTGTTATAAAAGAGAGGCTAAAGATACCAAACGGACATTCAAACTCATAAGTCGAAAATAAACTGATAACGCCATGGCCAAAAAAGAAAAAGACCAACAGACAAACTATAGCACACACAACACAACATAGAAATGTAAGGACTGAGCAACACGAACCCCACAAAAAACTGAGGGTGATCTTTGGCGCTCCGGAAGGGTAAGCAGATCCTGCTCCACATGTGGCATCCGTCGTGTTGCTCATGTAATTACAAACCCGGTGATAAGTCTAATTTATTAGATCACATTCTGGAAAAAGGGGCCGGGATTGTAGTTACGTCAATTGAAACATATCCGTCGTCATTAACAGATATTCCATAACTGTCAAACAACTCGTGAAGGCGTTCGTTAAACTTTACAAAGGGATTATTTTAACTTAACCACTTGGAACTCTTGCTTTAACAGCTTTCTTGTAAGCAGCAACCCTCTATCAAGGAAATCATGATAGGAAATACAAGCCCTGGAATATTGTATCAACTGGGAGGTATATACTCTGTATGCAGGTGTTATTCTGTATGTTGTCAAAACATTAGTTTTATATAATATCTGTTTCGTTACATATACACAAAGTACTTGCAATGGTTACTAGATACAACTTCAAAGATTTGATGTGGAAGTATAATGGCTGTATTTGTAGAAACCTTATTACAAGCAGGATTTTACATCCTAATGTTTACGGTGATGTTGTTAAAAAGCCCATAAACTTAGATACGATCAATGTAAATAGAAATAAGAAGATGTGGTATGAGTGCTAATGAGACAACTCTCCATCCAAGTCACAATGTGTAAAAAGTAAACAATTATAGGTTAAAGTAAGGCCTTCAACACGGAGCTATAAAGGGCCCCAAAATGACTAGTGTAAAACAATTCAAACAGGAAAACCAACGGTCTAATCTCTATAAAAAACGAGAAACGAGAAACACTTATGAACCACATCAACAAACGACAACCACTGAACAACAGGCTCCTGACTTGGGACAGGTGCAAACAAATGCAGCGGGTTTGAACTAGTTTTTTGGCGCCAAACCCTCCCCTAACCTGGGACAGTGATGTAACGATAAAACATAAGAACAAACTATGTAAAACAATAAACGAAAAACCAAATATGAGAAACAGCAACAAAGACAACCCCTCAATTACAGGCTCCTGACTTGGTACAGGCACATATAGAATGTGGCGTAACTTATTTGTCATTTGAATACATTTGATCTAGAAGGTTACGAATTTACCATTGTAGTAAGGTCTTTAAAAGTTGTTTTTATCGGTTCAAACATTGATTAAAACATAACCGAATATGATTTGTTATACAGTAATGAACACCTATGGTCCTACATCTTGTTGATACTAACATATATATTTTGGCGTTGCACATGGTCATGCTAATGACGTCTTTACATGTACGCTCAATTTGTTAGATGTAAACTGGTTAATATTTAAGTCTAGGTAACCAAGCTTTATTTATTAATTGAAATTAGTTTTAAGCTAGCTTTCAGTTTTGTGACTGTCCTATTGTCTCATACCCCACATCTCCTTTATCTATATAGATATCACACTAAATATACAGAATGTTAACTTTTGATGCCTTTGACAGCCATCAAACAAGACAAAAATACAATTTGTCAAACTCTAGAACACTTAAGAGTCTAAATAAGTTATGAAGTAATTAAACAAAGGCTATTAAAGATCTGACATTTATACAAAATTTTCTGAATGAAAAAAAAAACCCACATTAATTTAACAAAGTACAACTGCTGACGAGGTTCTTGACTTGTCAGGTACACAAAGATTTGCAATATTTTTTTTAATCTCAACTCTCAAGTTTTGAAGAATCGAATACATTCTCTACAATGCATGGTTATGCTTTCACATAACATCATAATGGTACATGAAACGTACTATATTGCAACATGTACGTGTGTTGCTAACTAAAAGGAAATGTAAAGTATGAGTAACACTACAAAAGTCTAAAAGTCTGAAAAGACCAGTTTTTGTCTTGATTTGCATGAACTTTTACTCGACATTCTCCAAAAGTATGACTCGTGTCTTAATTTTTCTTGACAAATTCTCATTTATGTTAAATTTGTATGAAATTTACTCGACATATTCTCGACATTCTGAATATGGTCTTAAAATTTCTTGACAAATTCTTGACATTTGAATACTGTCTTGATATTTCTCGACATATTCTCGACATTCTTATTTTTCTCAGTATGGCTTGACACATTCTGAACATTTTGAATTGTGTCTTAAATTTACTTGACAGTTCTGAGTTTTACAAATCATGACCAATATTCATGATATAACTTTAATCTTTATTTCTCTTTATATGATATACTGTTGTTCCAAGTTACACTTCTTACAACAAAAATAAAAGTTGGGCATGTAAAATAATTGAAAATTTGGGTATATAAATATTTTACAAATGCAAATATGGCTATGAAATCTAAAGTATAAAATAATTCAAATGAGGTGTGTTGATATAAAACAATTTGAATGTGGGTTTTAAATAATTACAAATTTTGATTCCTAAATCTTATAAATTAAATGATTAAAACCAATCATACTGTAGACATATTTCATTCTACATTCATGATATTCAATGTTGATATGGTAAATAATTATTATACCAAAATGTGGTATATATAAATAGCAAATTATGATGATATACAAATCATTCATTTAACAGAAGAAAAATTTGTGTGTAATGTCATCTGTTGGAATATATATATTAAGTATTACACATGGACAGGATGTTCCCCATAAAATTAAGGTATTCCACACCCAAGAGTACACGCAACTGTCAAATAGAAATTACTGCTTTACCTGTAATCAGCCATACAACTTATCAGTTGACCGAACATGCCACTACAATTTCAAAAGTTTGTTGATAGATGAAAATGAAAATCATCATTTTGATGAAAAAATTGAATTAAAATGGATTTTTTCATCAAAATTATGAAGTTAATTATTTTAACATAAAAACAAATTGAATAATTCCCAAATATTAAAAGAAAATTATTATCTACTCCAGGAATAATAAAAAAAATGTATTTATAATGGGTTCCATCAATGATTTCTATAGAAATCATTGGTCTTATGAAATGGATCTCAAACAGACATGCACAATATAGTTCTAAACATTCGTTTTCTTTTCAGGAAGGAGTTATCACAAATATTTATTTTTGATAAAAAATTATAAAATTATAAAATTCAACACTAAAATTTGAATAAAAAATGTTTTTGGGTTGTTCTAAAAAATGAATAAGGTTTTGAATCAAGATGGGAACAAATTCTTTGACCTAAACGAAAGCCCCCCACCCTCTTTTTTTATCCACATAAGCCCAAAAGATGAATTGTGGGGTCCAAAAGAGACACATGGTCACATTTTAAAACTGCCTATAAGACACCTATTTCAGTAAAGCAAATTTGACTGGCAGTTTTGTGAACGGCAAAAATCTAAATGCTGTTTGTTAGTAACTTTGACTTATATTCCAAGTGAAAACAATTAATTAAATGTTTAATTAAAATAAATCAAAATTAAACTACATGGGGAATTATTCAGGGTATTCCAACTTAGTTGCACCAAAAGGGTATCTTACTATACCAAATTGATCCTTGATTCTTCAAAGTTTAGTTTAGCCATAATAAAAAGGAGTAAATAACAGCAATAGAATGTCATAAACAGTGCAGAATAAGTCTGTTCACATTTCAGGCCAAATTTATACTGTTGAGATAGTGTCAAGACATATTTAAGACTGTCAAGAATGTGTCGAGACATATTCAGACATTATTTAGAATGTCAAGAATATGTCGAGACATATTCAGACATTATTAAGAATGTCAAGAATATGTCGAGACATATTCAGACATTATTAAGAATGTCAAGAATATATCAAGACAGATCGAGACAAATTTAAGACAGTCAAGAATTGATCGAGACTAATCCAGACTCTTATCAGATGATACAGGAAGTGTCGAGAAATTTTAAGACAATGTTCATACTGTCAAGACACTTGTCAAGAAAAATCAAGAACCTTCTTAGACAAATTCATACTATGTCAAGAATTTTTAAAAATTATTTAGACAAATTAAGAATGTCGAGTAAAAATTCATGCAAATTCAGACAAAAACTGGTCTTTTCAGACTTTTTGACTTTTGTAGTGTAATGAGATAGCAACCAAACACATTACAATGAATTGAAAGGGCTCGTCAAGAAATGTATTAGAACTGTAATTGTCACTTGCAGTATATCACTATCTACTTATAGGACAAAAAACCTCAACAAAAGCACAATAACGAAATATAAATAAATATCGAAACTCAAATCATCTATATCAGATCATCCTTTCAAATAAATCATGCAACACATTTCTAGAGTAATACATATTTGACCATGATTTCATGTTAGAACAGTGTTATACTATTTTGTTCGAAGAAAAGCTTGACCTGACGTTATCGCTGTTATCTTCAAAATATTAAGATGGTTACAAATTGTTTTGGGTAAAGAAACTATTCATACAATAAAAGGATTGCCAGTTTCCAGGCATATGTCAATACCGGAAAACATACATATGTCAATACCGGGAAACTTACATGATATATCAACCGTTAGCCACTGGAAAAATAAAGCTTCTAACTCTGATTCACGGCAGATATTTTACGATATATTCATGTACACGGAGGTCATTCGACAAATCGAAACAAATGATGGTGAAAAAATAAGTGACGTTGGTCAAGGATTAATTGTGATCGAATCGTTAAGGTCTGTAAGATCTGGATTGTAAAGGCAGTTTTAAAATACAAACTGTGAACAAGTCTAAGAAAAAATAAATGTATTTTGTCAAAATGATTGTTATTCTTAAAATATCGAGCTACAAAATAAAAAAAAAAAAAAAAAAAAAAACAAACAAACACGCAGTACTTCCAAGACACACAAAAAAGAAACACATCATGCTTATTATTAAATAAGAAGAAAACAATCGTTTTAGAATAGATCTTGGTCACATTTCAATAGATATATGTATTGTGCTACATTTGTATAAATAAGATGTGATATGACTAATGTAAAACAATTCAAACAGGAAAACCAACGGCCTAATCTATATAAATAAACAGCTGCGCCATGAGCGCATGATACGCCCGTCGTCTTGTGTGTGATTTTTTTTTTTACAAAAAACTCAATATCTCTAAAATAAAATTTTGAATCAAAACCGAAAAGTATACAGATCTTTAGATTAATATAACTAAGAAGTGTGTAAAATTTTAAGAAATAATCATAAATCGTTTTTGAGATACGGCGCGACATGTGAAAACCCCCTTTAAAAAAAATCAATATCTCTAAAATAAAACTTTGAATCAAAACCAAAAAGTATACAGATCTTTAGATCAATATAACTAAGAAGTGTGTAAAATTTTAAGCAATAATCATAAATCGTTTTTGAGATACAGCGCGACATGTGAAAAACCCCTCCCCCTTTTTTTACAAAATACTCAATAACTCAAAAATAAAATTTTGAATCATCACCAAAAAGAATACAGATCTTAAGATTAATTTAAGTAAGAAGTGTGTAAAGTTTTAAGCAATAATCATAAATTGTTTTTGAGATACAGCGCGACATGTGAAAAACCCCTCCCCCTTTTTTTTTTACAAAATACTCAATAACTCAAAAATAAAATTTTGAATCATCACCAAAAAGTATACAGATCTTAAGATTAATTTAAGTAAGAAGTGTGTAAAGTTTTAAGCAATAATCATAAATTGTTTTTGAGATATGGCGCGACGTGAAAAAAAAAAACACACACACACACCTGTTTTAGTTACTAAGTCCCGTAACTCAAAGAGTTTTAATCTTATTTTCACCAAAAAGTATACAGATCGTTTGACCATCATAAGAAACAACTATGTTAAGTTTCATGAAATTTGGATAAGTCGTTCTCAAGTTACGGTGCGACATGTTTACGACAGACGGACAGACGGACAGACCATCAGACGGACAGACGACATTTGTATACCATAATACGTCCCGTCAATATTTTGACGGGCGTATAAAAACGAGAAACGAAAAACACTTATGAACCACACCAACAAACAACATCCACTGAACAACAGGCTCCTGACTTAGTACAGATGCATATAAATGCAGCGGGTTTCAGATTATTTTAGAACAAGTATAAGGTTGTTTTTTTAGCATAATTAATCGGACAACTCATTGTTATGATTATAATGGGCATAGCAAGAAACGCTTATCCCGTCGAGACACGGTCTCGTTTCGTTTTAAGATAATGCTATTCGTTTAGTCTTGGTTTGTCTCGTCAAAAAAGGTTTACTCGAAAAATAATAGTCAGTTCCTTTATGATAAGTATGCAGCAACTGGAAATATGAGCAACACATTACTGGCTCTGATATTGAAATAGACTTGACAAATGTATTGCATTCACGGTCAGATACCAGGAGTTTCATGATCCGATCGCTCCACTTGACTACTGTATCTGACTGCTTCTCGATAAAGTTTCTCGATATATCGAATGACAGCTGTTACATGAACAAAGAGACGTTGAGCTCACATCAATTAGACAGAAGCCCTTATACACTATAAACGTAAGACCAGAATAGATGTCTACTGTGACGACATTAAATGGTCCTTTTTGGCGTTGCAATGGGTAAACGGTGTTAACCTGAAGAAATGCATGTATGGCATTGTATTATTGGTATATTATAGAAGAGAAGCATCCCACTTTAATGTATGCATATGATATGTCTGTTTATTAAATAAATTAAGTTTGTTCATTAGTCGATTCAAGAAAGATCCAAATTTTACACAGCAATTTCTTCATATAAAAATAAAAAGATGTAGTTCCTTGGGTTTCATATGTCCATTCAGAAACAATGTAAGCTTTCGTCGTAAAATATGCAGCCCTCTCCTCCTCCTTCACCGTTCATTATGCCTGCAAAAGATAAAACATATTTTTTGTCAGAAGTGATGATTTCAATTCTGAATCACAAAAGATGAGTGACTCCTATGACGACTGAAGTAGTGGGTAGTGGGTAAAGAGTTATGATATCATTATTATTATTATAATTTAATTGGCGTCATGAAGAAAGTAGAGCCAATTTTCCCGGAATTTACGTCACGCCAGTACCATTACAAAAAGTAGTCACTCCGATTCAAACAAAAAGTGCATTGAAATGATATTATGAAGACACTAAAATTTTTTATCAACATAATGTTTTTGTCTGGTAGACGTCTTTGTCAAAGAAAGTCGGTATCTTTATAGGAACCAACTATGCTTTTCCCTTCACCGGCTCGTTTCTTTATTCGCACGAGGCATACTTCATGCAATACTTCATGCAAAAGCTTCTTAAAATGCAAAGTTAAAGCATTACCCTTAACATTGCGTTCAAATGTAGAGATGATACATTTTCACTGGATTATTTTTGATCTTTATGCTAATTCAATCCATCTCTTTTAACACAATAATAAGAATACCTCAGGTACAGTAAGGGTCTAAAGTCTCTTTTTATGAACATACATGCCATAGACAAAAATAAAAAACAAACAAAAAAAACGCCCACGACAACTTTTTTTTTGTTCAACACCTGGGATGTGACAGTCAATGTATGACTGTGCCAAAATTTATTGGTTTGAAACAAACAAAAAGTGTGCACCATCAATACGTATTTGTTTTTGATAATCTGGTAAATGGTTGTAACAACCATTTTGCAACTGTGAGAACGCTAATTTTGTTGTAGCAAACACAATATAATAAAATAAGGGTATTATCAGTTCATTTTCGACTAATGGGTTTGACTATCTCTTTTGTATCTTCAGCCTACTTAGTACTGTTAAAGTTATAACAGATGTTGCCAGTTATTGTTTTCTCCTTTGATGTCGTTATATAAATTTATTATTATAAAAAGACTGTCACAGCAGGAAGAACCTTATTTTCCGTGTATTTGTTGTCGCAGACAAATATTCCACCCTCTTTTCCTCATAGTTCATTATCCCAAAAAGCCACTTATAAGCAGCTTATGACTCGTCATAAGCAACATGAAGGTCAGACTAACATTAAGGTCAGATTATGGAATCAGAAAATGCATACAGTACCGGAACAGCTCTGTTAATTCCGCGGTTTTTCGCGGGGTTCTTGTTTCACTATCCGGAAGATTTTTGGGTACTTTTTTGGTTGTCCTGATCAATGACATTGTCTGTCCGTCCTTCTGCGTTCTCCAACATTTGATTTTGATTTTCCTTTTTAAAATTATTTTGATTTTTAAAAATTTTAATTGTACTTTTTTCCGTTATCAAATCTGATACATATTTTTGTAAATCTACACGTGTATATTTGTGATTCAAATGACAAAAAAAAAAAAGGAAAAAAGAAGAACATAACTTTTGATTTTGGAAAGAGAGGACGAAAATAAAAAAATGTCGAATAAAAATCTATAAACATTGCATCCGAAGGGTGATAGTAGTCTTGATTTGTTTGTTTTGATGCTTCCGAAAGTATTATATATGGTGCCATCAATAATGTTGGTCGCAAGCGTACTTGAATAGGGCTATTCCTGTAAATCATGCGCACTGAATCCAGGTATCATAATTTATGTTTATAAGGAAAACAAATTGGTATTTCATTTTCCAGGCATTGGGATGGCATTATCAGAGCTGCAAAGTTGATATATATCAAATGTATTAATGAATATCTGCATAATATAAATTTTGAAACACATGGGATTTTTTTGATAATTATTCTAAAAGAATTTTAAATCTGCATATTAAATTCAATGTGAAACAAAACTGGCCTCCTGTTTTATCGTGACAAATTCAGAAAATATATCTATTGTCGCCTATGGAGGAAAAAAATACAACCGTTTTCTCTATATTTGAATGAAGAACATATTTTATACAGTACTAGTATTATAGAGAATTTTTCATTAAATATTCTTCAAAGTTTGAAGTATAATGTATACATAGTTTAGTTGCATTTGTCCACAGATAAATGACCAGGTATAAAATTTTAAAGACCATTTACAAATTTAGCCAGTGGGGATTTATGATGTAAGTAAACACTCCATTCAGATTACTGAATGACCATGTTACGTAAACCCCATTACACATGTTACTTTTAAGTGTATTGGGGATGTTAAGAGTTTAAATAAGGGTAATTCAACAATCACTACAAAGATGCAAAAGTTTAGTACCCACGTTTATTACTTTATTTGATTAATGGGATAATTTCTCCGGGTACTATATAAACAAAGTTGTTCAGTTGGTGTACTATCTGTGTATTCCAACTGAACAGAACTTTGTGTTTTTATTTCAAAGGTTAGTAGACTTTCACATTTTATGTAACGACTTAATCATTTAAATTGAGAACGAATTTGTGGTTAAAAGTAAATTTTCAAACTGTAATCTGAAAATAGAAAACAATGTACTCTTTTAATTTTATCAATTGAATGGAAAGCTTAACTTGTTCAATGTTATTTGATTTATTTACAACTTTATTGTGTTTGTTAATTATTACTATTTTAATTTGTATTTTAATTTGATGTTTAGTATTATACCATAATAAACAAAAACAGATCTGTGTATTCCAACTGAACAGAACTTTGTGTTTTTATTTTAAAGGTATTCACCGTAACTTGATAACAGGACAATTTCAGAAACCCTAGCGGAAGGATAAAAGTCCAAAGAACAACACGAAGCACTATATATATAAAGTCACTTGGCCTCTACATACACCCAAAGCTTCATCCAACCTCTCACTATACCAAGTCGAGTCAAGTCTCACCCCAACCAACACCAAAAACAAATATAAAACTAGTATATAATATGGCTCTATTTTTATCAGCTCAATAGTCAATACTTCGGTGCGACATGATTTATAACAAACCTTTCTAAAATTGTCCGTTTAAATTTTGAAATTATAAAGAGACTAAGGTTTCAACTCCCTCAGGCAAAGTTGACCTTAAATGGATTTGGCTATTTTTTTAGGTCCTTTTTGGTAATATAGCTCTTCACCTGTTTCGGTTCTTATACATCCTTGGCTTTCAAATATTTGGTTGTGAGCGTTCCTGATGAAGGTAAATCTAGAAAAGCGCTTCCGACGCATGAAATTGATAACGTGTTGTTTTCATTTTTTCATAAAACAACAGTAAAGTTTTACTTACCCTCAGGGTCAGGAAGATATACATAATACGGAGGTGCATCTTGACACACTATAAATCGAAATAAGAACAGCAATGAAATGAGAAAAAAAGAAGTAATATATTCCTTCATTGTCTGAGGTGTGAAATAAGACGGGGTGACACTATCTTACCTATTTTATTAAACATTAAGCTTTTCAAATCACGCTTCTGTTGTCTAACATTTCCATGTGAGACGGATCAATTAATAAAAAGTTACAAAACAAAATATAAAAATGAAATTAAACTTGTGTTCTTGGTGTAACATTTAATTGATCTGGTAATGTAATATAAAGAGGTTTTTTGTCAGTCATATCCGATTCTCTTCACTTTTTGAACTGCATGACTAATATTGATCTTGTTTATATATAAAGGAGAGATAGGTTATTCAAATTGCCTTTTGAATTACACACATTATAATGTTAAAGAAAGCCAGGTCATTGCTTGTTCATGTTATGTTAGAATTAACAACATTTTACACGCTATAAATATTAAAACATACATGGGTTTGAAACTGAAACGCAACGTTGCATTTAAATTTGACCTAATGATTGGTTTTAAGTATATATTCTGTGTTCAAAGAACATTTAACATCGTGCATGAGCCTTTATTAAGTAACGTTAACGTCAATACGTAATAAAAGAATAAGGTAAACAGTTAGCTTTCGAGATGAAAAAAAAATGCCACTGGACTTTAAACAAACAACAATCAATCAATCAATCAATCAATCAATCGAAGAAAAAGAAAAGAAAACATATATGTAATTTTTCTTTGTTTATCGATTTAAAACAATACAGTACCATCCTTTATTTCTCATGAATTCTCTTTGTCAGTTCTGGTCGCTTGTAATTTATTGTAAGACTATTGTTCCAATCGGATTGGGGCCTCTGGTGGCCGAATGGTCAAAGAGGTCGAGCTACTGTATCACTAGCCTGTCACCACTGAGGTTATGAGTTCTCATACCAAACATGGCAGGTACTCTCGAACCTTAGGATTGTCAGTTGTCCTACCGATGGTCGGTGGTTCTCTCCAGGCAGCCCGGCTACCAATAAAAACTGACCGCCACGAATATCACAATAGTGCTGAAAGTGGCGCTAAACGCCAATCAATCAATCAACAATCTAATCGGATTTTGAACGGAACAAACTCGCTATTTAAACATATTGAAGTTGGTATATGATAGAAGCTTGTATCTGGCAGCTTTACTTCCATTATTCTGGTGAAATTGTGCTTTTCCGCTAAGCACGCGGCATTTAGGAGTAAGAGCAAATACTAGTCGTCTCGGAGTCAGAACAATATGTCTGGGTAAGGTGACCTGTCTTCCTGTGGACTGTCACCTTGTGAACTAGCACGTTAAAAATCCGGCTCACCATGTAGGTCTGTGCAAAGCAGGTTAATATTTATACCCTTTTATTATGTTCTCGTCCTGAATGTGCATTTAATTTGTCGCTTGATGTTAAACAGCAATCTATCCATCCATGAAATTGGGCTTAAATCGACCAGATTCATTTTGGTGATCAAAAGGAATACTGACCCCAGTTTCACTTGTTAAGACTAAAAATATTGCAATTCAGCAGTCCCAAAATAACCTCTATTAAGTATATGCACATGCATGCAAGGATTGCAAAAAAATGAAGTCTGATATGACCTATTGTCATGTTTGTCTTGTTTGTGTAATTTTCGATCGACAGCAACGATCTTACTTCCATTTAATGATGATCTTGTTCTTAGAAATGTTTGTAACAATTAAATGCTGACAGAAAACGCTTTATTTCCTTCAAACAATCTGACCTACTAGTACAGTAACGAGCAGATGGAAACGGATGTCGCATCCATAGCAAAATACGCTTACACGTCCGGAACAACTGTCAATATCACTCTTTGTGATGAGTTTTTTCTCAATATAGATGAGAGTTCGTTTTGGGAAAACAAAACATCAGTCGAAGTGATTTGCTATTTCTTATCTGTTACTATTTACACAAACATTACAATATTCTTAAGCATACATACATAATTTAGTCTTAGATGCATATTTTTTATTAGTTGTTAGTGGCTTTGAACTAGCTGTCAGATAACTGCGAGTACTCTCAGATCTGTTCCTAGTGTCTTTTGTTGTTGGGATGTACAAGTACCCTGCCACGTCCACTTGTATTTTGTCCATCTGATGAGTTAAGCCTTTTTCAACTGATTTTATAGTTCGTTCTTATGTTGTACTGTTATATCACTGTCCCAGGTTAGGGAGGTTGGGATCCCGCTAACATGTTTAACCCCGCCACATTATGTATGTATGTGCCTGTCCCAAGTCAGGAGCCTGTAATTCAGTGGTTGTCGTTTGTTTATGTGTTACATATTTGTTTTTCGTTCATTTTGTACATAAATAAGGCCGTTAGTTTTCTCGTTTGAATTGTTTTACATTGTTATTTCGGGGCCTTTTATAGCTGACTATGCGGTATGGGCTTTGCTCATTGTTGAAGGCCGTACGGTGACCTATAGTTGTTAATTTCTGTGTCATTTTGGTCTCTTGTGGACAGTTGTCTCATTGGCAATCATACCACATCTTCTTTTTTATATACATGTATGACGTGTAAAGAGATTGCTATACACAATGGAGTTACTGTACTTTGATTATTTATTTGTTTTGACATAACAATATCATTTAGGAAATAGATATTCAACAGTGACTATTTGAAGATAACTTCTACTTTTATATATAAAAAAGTATAGTTTTCACCGATTTTCTGGTATATAATAAGGAGATGTGGTTTGATTGCCAATGAGACAACTATCCACCAAAGTTCAAATGAAGTGGATGTAAGACAATTATAGGCAACCTTACAGCATTCAACAACGAGAAAATCCCACATCGTGGTCGGTTATAAAAGGCCCCGACATGAAAAATATGAAACAATTCAATTGAGAAAACTAACGGCATAATTTATAACAAAACAATTTACGAAAAACAAATATGACAGACATGAACCAACGACAACAACTGACTTGGGACAGGCACATAAAGAATGTGGCGGAGTTAAACATGTTTGTGAGCTCTCAACCCTCCCCTAACATGAGACAGTAGTATTACAACACAACATAAGATTGTACCTGATTTTCATATGATGAAGACATAATCTTTCAATTAGTTTAATTGAGGTCTGGAGCTGGCATGTCAGTAACTGCTAGTAGTCCTTTGTTAATTTATGTATCATTGTCATTTTGCTTACTAGTTTCTTTTGTTACCTTTTCTGACATCGGACTCGGACTTCTTTTAAACTGAGTTTTACTGTGCGTATTGCTATGTGTTTCTTTGTTCTACATTGGCTAGAGGTATAGGAGGAGGGTTGAGATCTCAAAAAAACATGTTTAACCCCGCCGCATTTTTGCGCCTGTCCCAAGTCAGGAGCCTCTGGCCTTTATTAGTCTTGTGTGTTTTTTTAATTTGAGTTCCTTTGTATGTTTTGGAGTTTAGTGTGACGTCCATTTTCACTGAACCAGTACACTATTTTATTTAGGGGCCAGCTGAGGACCACCTCCGGGTGCGGGATTTTCTCGCTGCGTTGAAGACCCATTGGTGGCCTTCTGCTGTTGTCTGCTCTTTGGTCGGGTTGTTGTCTCTTTGACATATTCCCCATTTCCATTCTCAATTTTATTATAAGAACAAATCTCAAGAACAAATAAGGGTCAGATATTAAACTGACAAATATTAACATTGACAACGATCGGAATCGATTGATTTCCTTACGGAATAACGAAAATTTTTATCGATTCCGTCAGTAACATATGAAAACAACTATATAGAAAAGAAACAAAAAACAAAATAAAGAATATGTACAATGTATTTCTTTTTTAACAAACAAATGAAAATATGCTTAAATTTCTACATTATGTTTGTTTTGGAAAAATGTCTTAATGTTAAATTATTTTAACGAACTCATAAAAATGTAAATAATGAGTTATCACACCGTCATTTCATTCTCATCAGATATATTAGTCAGCTGCATCTTGATCTCGGCTGTGCTTTGAATCTTTTTCCACTCATTAAGGAATATAACTATGCATATGATTGCAGCAGCCAATGACATGATTAAACCCAACCACATGACATAGAATGACCCACCATAATTACAATCTACTGACACGTCTTCTCTCTTTAAATCTGCTACTTGTACTTTCTGTATTTCTCTCTGTATGTTAGCAATGTAGATTACCATGCCAACCACAATAAAAAGTGCTACAACAATAAATTTAATCAATGTTGCGTTTCTGAAAAGTTACCAGAATATTTTACCAAATACATCTATTTTCTATTTTTATGATATAAGGCGTGACTATTTATGGAACTTTCTAGTTTATACAAGGTTGAGTACTAAATAGTGTTGCAAGATCATAGTTGACATTGTACGATTATAATAGCTTCCAATGTTTAGACTTTCGATTGCATAGTTGCTAATTACGACACTCGCTCAGGCAAAATTCACCTTAGATCATTTTGGATATTCTTTGAAGATCCCGTTTTGTTATATATCTCCTAGTGTTTCTCCGTATTTATACATTCCTGGCTTTCAAATATTTGGATTTAAGCGTTCCTGATGAAAGAAAATCTAGAAAAGCTATTCAGACGCCCAAAATTTGTAAAGTGTTTTTTCATTCATCTCCAAATGTATATACAGATCCTTGGTTTTCGGAAAATATAATTATAATGATGATGAATCCACTAAAGCGCTTATTCGAATGCAGCAAATCAAATTGCTTAATTTCTTTAACCGGTTTCAAAAACCTTTTCCGACCGTCCTTGGTTAATGTATGTGCACACAATAACCTTTATATTAATCCTACCTGTTAATATGTAACTAATGCTTGCCACCATTGTTACCCTAAACCATTTGATATTTCCCATCACGTTAAATATCCCAGAAACAATCAGTAAAACGAGAGCTGTGAGAAACATTGGAGACGCTTCTCTCTGTGATTCTGTAAACACAATATTCATTCGTAAAAATAAATTTTAAGTTTGCAAAATTGATACACATTTTTGTTGGTATTTTCATTCTATCATACCATTGAAATAAACACACTGAAATGATACAATAACTTGTGTAGCGACCTCATTTGTCTGACTAATAATAAGTTAGGTGCAATGAACGTTAAAAGTAAAATCACAAAAATACTGAACTCCGAGGAAAATTCAAAAAGGAAAGTCCCTAATCAAATGGCAAAATCAAAAGCTCAAACACATCAAACGAATGGATAACAACTGTCATATTCCTGACTTGGTACAGGCATTTTCTTATGTGAAAATGGTGGATTAAACCTAGTTTTAAAGCTAGCTAAACCTCTCACTTGTATGACAGTCGCATCAAATTCCATTATATTGACAACCATGTGTGAACAAAACAAAATGAGTTAAAAAAGCATACGTTAATTTATTGCAAATAAAACAGTTATCAATGCTTGCGGATGAACCATATTGTCTTTTCTCTTCAACTTAAGTTTTTTCATTGCCCTCTTTTCTGAAAGACTCGTTTTGCACATTCCTTCTTTATACATTGTCCAAACTATGTAAATTAGTTTTATGTTGAATGTGTCGTCTTTTATTTTTGTAGACGGATGTTTGTCTTTTCGTCGTTTTTCTTTGTTTGTCATGGTTTTGTCGGTCTCTTCGATTTATGAGTTTTGATTCTATCTTTGGTGGTTTCCGCCTTTTTTTTTTTTTTTTTTCTTTTTTTGATTATCTGCGATAGAAAGTATCATTTTAATATTGTTGTATGTTTTGAGATAATTTTATGTTGATACTTGTAGATGTGTTTGTATGCCGCCTGCTATTTTCAAATGCCTAACAGAATAATGTACATCGATATTTTGATGAAATTTGTAAATCTTTTTACTAACCAGCAATTGAAATGGCAACCTCCTGGCGTTCTATTTTTGGTATCTTGTAATCCAAATTCTCACAAAAGGTGAAATCTGAAACAAAAATATATTTAAGGAATTATATTTAACGCATCTGCTGATATGTTTTGCTTCTTTTGCCCAAATTATTACTCAACGGTAAGTCATACTGAAAATGAAAGTAATGATGACTACACATACATGGAAGATGATTCTAAGATTGACCGTTTCGAATCATAAATATATACAAAAGGTGTACAGAATATTTTCATAAAACACCAACTAAATAACACATGTAAACAAAGCAGAAAAAGACATTTAGAGGTCAGGCACATGAACATGTGGCGAGGTTAAGTATGTACTTAGGTCAGGTTTAGGATTTTTTTCAGATGTTCGGACTCCTTGGTTTTTTTCGTACGATACAGGGTAAAATATTTGCCCCACAACACCCTTTTTTGTTCATATAAGACTTCAATAGCTCATAAAAGGTCATTTACCAAATATAAGCAGATTCTAGATTTCTTTTATTTCAAATTGAGACCCAAATAATACCAATGCAAATATAAGGTAAAAGTCCGAGTCAGCCTTTTCCTGCCATTTAAAAAAAATGAAATATCTCGAAAAGGAGCTTCATAAAATGATATGCTGGCTGGGTTAGAATTGAAAATAAATAAGCTAGCCATAGACAGGATGAATATAAATATTCTGTCCAACAAAATGCACAAAATCGAAAATAAAAAATAACACTGAAAACTTCAGACTTAACAACACGATGTAACAATAAACCGGGAAATAGGTTATTTAATTTATAAGGAAATGTTAGCAGTTGTCAAATGTCTCTCTTTAACTGAAGTTAGATTCAAACAACTTTGGTTTTATGTTGTCTAAACGTCTAAACTTCCTGCAAAGTTGATGATTTGTGACGGGTCTTTGAACAATAACTGAGACTTAACTTTAATGACAGCGAATTTATATATTCTTTTTTTCTTTTTTGTCATTGTATATACAATATATATATTTGGTTATCGTTTTGGCTTCTTGTGAACGTTTGGTTATATTTGTCTTGAATAAAAACAATGTTTGATTGGCTTTTGTTTAGTCTGTTTGTCTCTTTTCTTTTTATCGTGTGTCCTTATTTGACTTATAAATCTGTTTTCTTTGTGTTGTTTGTCTTTTGATCGTTTCTAGTTTTTGCCATGCCATGTCTGTTTATTTTGACTAATGAGTTCGAATATCCCTGTGTCAACTTTCACCTTTGTTATAGGTCACGTCTTATTTTTGGACACACGGATATTTTTCTTTCTTTGTTCCTCTTGTTATAATTCTTAAATGTTATTAAAAGTAGAATAGGTGAAATAATTTAAAGATCTTCATGATGTTCTTGACTTTGCGATGAGGCTGTTTGCATATGAAACAAACATTTACGGGGATGTACATGTTTACCTCATAGTTGAAGAAATTACTTGAATCTTTCAAAATAAACAACTACTAAGGTCATTGCTCTATTGCACTCTAAAGGCTGACTGGAGTACAGGAAAATGGTCATCTATGTACTTTACCTGTCCGGCAGTAAAACCCTTGATAAACTGGTGTGTTCTTTTTAACTGTGCTGGATTTATAAATATGAAGCCAACTCCGGTAAAATAGGGAAGTTAAATCCGATGCCTCGTGGTTTATAGGTGCCATGATTTCTACGCGTTAAAACCCATTTAACAACTCTTTGGGGGTCCATAAGTACATAGCCAGAAATTAGTAGTACTTTTGCTAATTAATATTCATAATATGTAAATGAGAATTGTACCACGTGATAATAGTTTGAACTGGACTGGCTTGATATCATTAAAATCTTTAAAACACGGATATTATAAGTTGCCCGTCACACAGTCCTTGTTTATAATCACTCTGATATTTCCGTAAAGTTGTCAGGCGGTCAAAATCAAAGCAATGAACGCTAATTAGTGAATTTTTTGTGTTTTTGTGAGTTTATTCTTCTTGAAATTGGGGCATTTTAACTTTACGTGAGAACCTAGAGTTCAACGACTAAACATACAAGGTTTGGACTTGCTTATTCTTTGGACATTCAAGTTTCAAGTTTCAACCCCGCAACCAGTTTTTGTAATGACCTTGTTAGCCAATTTTCAACACGAAGTTTGCAAATTTGACGTTTCAGCCATTTTATACTGTAATGTTAAAAGCCTCTTGCTTCGATTTTTAAATAGCTCAGGAACCTTGATTTTTGCAAAGACAGTCATTATGTTTCGTTTAAATGGTGTATATTGTTGTGTATATTTATTTTCTGTCCCCGCAACCTGTCTATCACTTAAATTAAAGTTAAAACAGACATTTTTTTCAAAATTCCCTATCATTTCAATATAATTTCCGTGACCCGTATCCGATTTCTTTAGTATAATATTCTAATAAGCAAAGTGGCGTTGATTTCTGGATATGAGCTTCTTGCAGAGCAAAATGTCTGCTCTTTTCAAACATAAAATCAATTTCAAGTGGCAGCCCAAATTGTTCGCCCATCATCCCAGTCAACCTGTATTGCTGAACCAACAAATTATACTTATTGTTAACTTTCCCTCTTTCTGAATATGCATGAAGTATTTGCCACTGAACGTTAAGCAAGAAACAATCAAGTCTTTCCTTTTTGATATAGCTGTTTATTTTCTGATATGTCAAAGACTGTTGACTCTCATACATCGACATAAATATACTTTTTTTTATAAAAATCTTAATAGATTCTTTTCATTTCAAATATAGGTCTACCAGATGGCTGTCACTCCTGGTGCATTCCGCAAAACATACTTAAATCAGTTGACTGTAGCTGTTTAAGTACATGAATTATACACAAGGTCTTCTAGTTATAGGAAGAAACCAGATATAAACAACGATACTATAACATGTATAATAGAACAACGAACCCATAGCAACTGAACAAAATCGCCATAATCCCATCACAACAGAAACTTCGAATTTGTCAGGAAAAGTAATGTTTTCCATTGATTCATCCATTTCTTCATATTCAATGGTGTCGTATGTTGTAAAATACTTAAGTGAAAGTTCTTCCGTTACATACAACCAATAGTTTGTGGATATTGAAACTATAGTGGTTAATAATGCCAATCCACCTAATGTAAAAGCTGCACACACTAAAATACAGGATTTGTTGAACCGATCCATCTCAGCGACGTTCAAACCTTTTAACTAGTTTGGAATTTAAGCATCAGAGTGTTCTACTTTTCCATCAGCATATGTAAGTTGTTTCGACGAAAGAAATATAAGATTTAACTGAAGTAATTATTCACAAACTTAACTTCAATGATTTCTAATGAGCATAGTTGTACTATCAGACCGGATGCATCGTATTATTTCCATATCTTGAAGTTTGTATTATAATAAGTGCATATGAAGAATGAAATTCATTTTGATGGCCTATATCGGAAATACTACTATAATAGTGAAATAAATTACTATACTATTATGAACATTATGTATGATATTAAAGTAGTTACAAAGTATTAGATAAAAGAGAATACAAGTATCTAATTTATTAGGTCATCTATTATAATATGTTTTACGTATTCTATCAAGCAGATACTATAATTGTAAAGTGAACTGTCTAAATGGAGTCTTGATTAAGTATTAAGTAATTTACATTTCTGTCCAATTTCAATTGTTTCTAACCGTTAATTGTCAATGAATAGCTCTTTCAATGTTATTTCACATTCTTTATCGACCTTTTATGTTCTTACCAAAGCAGACTGCTTTCTCTATATATTATTTTCTTAGTCTTACAAATTGATTAGGATGTAAGCAAACATTGGAGAAGTTCACGCGTAAAATGTTGAAAAAGGTCATATGAAACAGACCTTATGCATTTGCTTAAAATATTTCTATTTGACCGTGAGTCAAATGGCAACAGCTGTAGTCATGCAGGACGTGCAGAATTTTAAAAATAGTTATCAATTCTTGTGTTCTTAAAACAGAGTAGACAGAACAATACAACTGGGAACTTGATTGTAGCAGGCAGATTGATGTTTATGATTTAAGCACCCTAAATTTAACTTGGAGCCAGCGACATAAAGAAATTAAAGACGCCTTAAGATAAATGTACGGCTTATATATAAGTTACATGATGGGTGTCGTTATTAGAGCAGGAATTGTTTACCCTCTTGATCACCTTAATATACCCTCATAAAATATATTTTGATTTTGTTCGTTTTGCTGAGTTTGTAGTTTTCTCTGATGACTTTTGTGGATTGCTGTTTGTGTTTAAGTCATTTTGTTTTCTTCTTTTTGACCATGGAGTTGGCTGCTTTAATTCGACTTATGGGTTTTGACACCCGTTGGTATCTACTTTCGTTTTGAGAATCAATTTAGAGAAATTACCAAAGCTTTGCCATGAACACCGAATTCCTTTACATAAGGGAAGAAAATAAAACCCACACTAGATATGAAATGCTAACAGTATCAATCGTTTTAATTATACATGGTGGATTAGAGTTCTACTGGATTCGTTCAGTCAGCGTCGTTTTATTAGTATCTACATGCACACAATTTGTAAAAATGATCGGTTTTATTTCTGTCTCATTGGCGTATAACCCTACATCTCCTTTTATTCTGATTTCAATTATCTCATAGCAAAATAAACTAATAGTTCCTCGACATTTGAGCTTGAAATGATAGATTTGATAGTACAAGCTTTACAAATAGATGACTTATCAAAAGAAAACACCACTCTCTAACTTTCGCTTGTCCGAAGCGCTTTTCTGTGAATGCCGAGATTGTATAAATACATAGAAACTTTTATAATTATATAACAAAAAGCGTCCGAAACGAAAACCTTTATCAGCAGTTGTTATATAAATCCAGCATACGTGCCACAAACTTTTTTTGTTGAGAAGTATCCCTGTTAAATGATAAAATTTCTTAAGAAAGATTCCTTTCAATTTTGTAACTGTCGATAGATGGTATTGGCTGTTTTGATTTTACGCGCTAAGTGATTTTTGTGTATTTGGCTTTCACAGCTTTTGTAGGATGTACTCAGGTCAGGTTTATGAATGTTTGTCAAATGTTCGGACTCCTTGGGTTTTTTCCTACGATACAGGGTAAAATATTTTACCCCATATCACCCAATTTTCTTTTCATAGAAGACTTCAACAGCTCATAAAAAAGTCATTACCAAAATTTAAGCAGATTCTAGATTTTTTCTTATGATTTGAGACCCAGATAATGCCAATGCTTTAACTTGATGTAAGGTAAAGTCCGAGTCATCCTTTTTCCGCCATTTTTAAAAAATCAAATATCTCAAAAAGGAGTACCATAACCTATCAATAATTTTAGCTTATTTTGTTCCTTAACTAATGCTCTTCTGACTTATAGTGTCAATTTTAAATTCTAAATTTTTTTAATTTCACCTAATTGCATCCTTAAGCGTAACTGTTGAATATTATTCCCGAAAGTCATGAAAGTGATTGATTGTATTTGCTTAATACTAGGTGGCAAATATCTTGCATATTCAGGATGAGAACAAATCAATATCGATCCGTTGGGTTTTGCAATAGTGTCGATTTACCAGAATGAAGGACGAGAAATTAGATTTGTGCTAGAAAAAAAGGTATGTTGGATATGAGCAAAATGTTTACATTGCAAAAGATTATTTATGAATACCTCAAAAGTTGTTGTAAGAGTTTTCAAACGTTTCCTTGTGTAAGGCATCGGCTTTAACGGCTCCATTTCGACCCGACGTGGCTGCGGATACCACTCAGCATGGTTTTAACTGATGGTTGGGAGAAGTATCATTTCACTTATTTCTATTCCCCCAATCAAACTTCGGGGTGAATTAAAGAACTGGTTTCCAGAGAAATAACATAAATTATTAAGTTAGGTACCGCACTTATCATATATAGGAACTGTATACTGAATTTACAAAGGTTCATGAAATATTTGAACATAGTTTGAACATAGATATGCGTATTTTGAGTGGTGCTCAAAAACATACAAATGGAGATGTAATATAACACAAATGGCACATAAAGGGTCCCTAACTATGGGAAGTTTCTTATCAATATCAATTTTCTTTAGTTCTTCAGTATTTGGTGTGCCTTAATTTTTCTTATAACAAAATTACAATTTGATAACTGTGTCCTTTTATTAAAGAAGTTTCAAAATAGATGTTCTGGATTTTAAGGCACAGTTTGATACAAAAGCATCATGCTCTGTTTAGCATATTACAGTCAAAGTCATAAGTCAGTATCATGTTTAGATAACAGGTGAGCGATACAGGCATCTTAAAGATTATATTTTTTATAGATGGTTGTCGTACACAAGAATATCAAATAAAAGATATTGCTTACTTTGTAAACAGGTATTAAAGGTCATGATAAATTGCTTTTGATCTTAAAACCTGAAGACCTCTGGCAAATTAATTAAGGATCTGATTTGTTAGTTACAAATTTACAATGTTATATAAAATTGATTTTCTTATTATACAAAACAACATGCCCTTGTTAATCAGCTTAACATGCAAGTGTATGCAAACATTTTCGTGTTTCCTGTTGTTTTCAAACACCAACAATTTGTACAATGCAGGAAAACAATTTTTTGACGCCTAGCCCAATGTTTGACACACAAAAAAAAAAAAATAGGCACACGTAAAGTATAAATATACGTGTATTAAAAGAGCTGTACACATCTATACTTGCAATTGCAAAATCGAGCATCACCCAAAGGGATAAACTGATACCATGAATGTGTTCTGTCAAAAAGTTGTTGTTGTCGTATACATGGCTGCGGTATTGATGGCCAGCTTAGTACAAGCCAGATACGTCGAACCTGGAGAGAAAGAAGGTTATGAAACTTAAGCAAATGGAAAGTAAGTACTAGTAATTAATCTCGAAATTATTGCATCATGGTTTATATTGATAATTAGAACGTATTTCAGAAAATGTATACAGGCAATAAACAAAGGAATAAACTTACATGTAAAAATATCAAATAAAAAAGTAGAGCCTGCATTTTCATACGAATTGCTTATGCCTAAGGTTAACAAAAACGTTTAAACTGTGATCTTAATCGGAGCGGGTATCGCTATTAAAGATACGGTTACTATAATCTTCTTTTTTGTTTTTGTTTTGTTTTAAACCGGTACGTGCTACATTCTAATTACGACAGATAGTTATGTTATTGCATACAACACACTTTATCTTATAGAAATATATTACTCCTTGTTCTAATTTCAACTAACTACCAAAGCTGTTTTTCTTTGCTAAGCTGAAATCTATCTGAGGTTTTTATGGACTTTTATGCTCTTTAGTATTAGGTGTCCCTTAAATTTTCTTTAGTTTTTCTTATCACTTGATAACTGTCTCATATTGGTATATATACAAATGTATTACATTCCTTTTATTTAATGCAGCGGTATTATACTATCAGTAAACATGGGAGTTTTCGAAATAATGGGTAGATGAATAATATAATGCTGAAAAATGCAGGATATATAAATAGGAAGATACAATGAGCATGCAAAAAATCATACATCGTAGCGAAAAAAAAATCCGACAGAGTCAACAAAGGACGACAATACATAGGAATAATTAACAAATAAATGAGCAATTAATAAATGAGGAATCTGATGTACAGTAGTTGTCGTTTGTTTATGTAATTTATACGTGTTTCTCGTTTCTCGTTTTTATATAGACTAGACCGTTGGTTTTCCCGTTTGAATGGTTTTACACTAGTAATTTTGGGACCCTTTATAGCTTGTTGTTCGGTGTGAGCCAAGGCTCCGTGTTGAAGGCCGTACATTGACCTATAATGGTTTACTTTTATAAATTGTTATTTGGATGGAGAGTTGTCTCATTGGCACTCACACCACATCTTCCTATATCTAATTAAACATCGGGCTGAACATAGGAGCTAGTGCACGATAAACAGTAAAAACAATTTTGTTCCTGCTCCGCCCATTGTCTTACTTTTGGTAAAATCCTATGATAACATTATAAATATATATGTTACCGTTGGTAAATAAATCAGCCTTTGTCACCATAGAAGAATACCCACTTTAAATGACTTAAATATACAAAACAAAATAAATAGATAAAATTAACATAAAATTATAATGAAATAAAACGCAATGCTTATCCTGACTGAATTTTTGTGAGTATCGAAGTGCTTTCTACAGAGTTTACACGAAGACAACTATATTTCAGAATACAAGGGCACACCTTTGATTGTACCGATATAGTTTTAAATTGTTTTTGACTTTCAAATATCCAGCTGTGGGATATTTTTCATTGCTTTTGGAATGTTGTTCTACGATTATTATCATCCAATTGAAATTAGTACTTTACCAAAGAATGATATTTTTTTTGTACGAAAATTCAATCAAAACATTGTGTCATTTGTACTGAAACTAAGATTTCAGTTTCAAAAGATGATTTGATTTTTTGTTCTTCTCATTTATTTTCCCACGTTTTAATCCTTCAAATACATTATGCTCCTATTCCTACAATTAGCAAAGATGCAGTAAACTACTTGAATGAGTGACTGTATCTATTTTTCAAATTGTGTCCCCTATTTCTACTAATGTAATACACTTATTTACTGAATACCTTTTTATTACAGGTTTGAAATTGGAGTAAAGACAGAAGTCTATGAGATATAATGGAAAATGGTGAAAATTGGTAGCTTTAGTGGACTAGACTTTTTTATCTTATTTAGAAAATAAAGAATATTTTTTAGAAACCATTGATTTGTTGTGAAATTACTTAATTTATTGTATACATATATAAGTTGGTGTTAGGGTTAGGGTTTTTAATTAAATTTTGAATATAGTCCAAAAACAATGAGGAAACCAGTTTTGTGTGATTTAACATTTGAGTGAAAAGGACATGATAAAGAAGATGTAATATCATTAAAGGATAGGTTGAATAAATAAAAAGATAATATGGTTGATTTTGACAAAGTTGTAGGAGTAAAGTAAAAAGGATCTACTCATGCAATTTAATGACACAGCTGCATTTTGAACCAAGTTTAAAAGGGTGACATAAGGGATTTTTATTTTCTAACGTGTCTATGTACACGTGTTTTATAAAACACATAAGCCATTCAATTATATAAAAGATATTCATTCTATTTTTCCGAACAATATGTTTTCTCTCTTGAGAGCCTTGAAACATCTTAAGGGTAGAAGTTGAGGCTTGAAAAAAATACCGAAGGATAATCTCCATCTAACGCTCACTCTGGCCAAATCAATATTGTCACTTTGAACAATAATCTTTTTAGTAATGTTTCCGTTTTCAGTATAATACTAGATAACTTAAGTTTAAATATCCCTTTGGTATCTTCTACGTCTCTCTTAGGGGACCACTTAGATAGTTACCTTTTCAAAGCAAACAGTAGCAAAAAATCATGAAGAATTACCCCATATAAACTGGTTACGATTTTGAACGAGACAATTGCTCAATCGATTGGTTTGAAATTTCAGATTGATATTATTGTCTCATTTCCGTCGACCGAAAACGGAAATAAAACAGGCTTTAAAAATAAGAATGGTTTTTGGTTGGACGTGTGTTGCTTAGTCTATAGTTTTGTATGTGCTGTTTTGCAGACTGTAACAGTTGTTTGTCTTTTCATCGTTTATTGCTTTTGTAATGATTTTGTCGGTCTCTCTCCGGCTTTTGAATATGGTTCTCTCTTTGATATCTTCCGCTTTTTTAAATA
The DNA here is from genome assembly GCA_017311375.1 of Mytilus coruscus. Taxonomy (NCBI): domain Eukaryota; kingdom Metazoa; phylum Mollusca; class Bivalvia; order Mytilida; family Mytilidae; genus Mytilus; species Mytilus coruscus. The sequence goes on along the minus strand of CM029607.1, from coordinate 60,770,477 downwards.
TCTGATTTAGTATTTCTACATGTATATTTTATCGAATTGCGTTATTATAGATTATTACTCAGTTTCATTAATTGACAAATACTACATAAAAGGATATTAATAGGAATTGCCAAAAACATTGGGCAGTTCAACCCACAAAATCAATTAACCACTGCATAGTGGCCGAATATAAATCTGATGTCGTTTAACTGCAAATTAATATTTTTTTTAGTTAACTTAAAGACTATGAATCATTGAATAAAGTTGTTCTTAAACTTGCTGTACCAGTTTTGACCCTTGTATTCGCTATTACAGTAGTGGAACTTAGTACCGAATACAGAAACAGTCCGAAAATAATAACGCTATATCCTATTTTGAAACGCTTTTCTATTTAATTCCAACTGCAATGGGTTGTTATTTATCAGAGTAAGCCTGCATTGATGTAAATTTAAAACCACTGAATTAAAACTGTGCTTTCTTTTGAAGGTTATTTCTTTAATTTACAAAATCAGCACTATAGTTATAGAGAGTGCATGTACCTTGTCCAGTTGAAATCAGCTTACACATGTATGTATATATGAAACAATATTTCTCACTTCCAGGTTAACCATGACAACATAATTGACCTGAAATCGTCAATTATAACTATCAAATTTGTTTTATATAACTCCTACTTCTTGTTGAGTTTTATGGGTTACTAAATGCAGATAAATGTCAGATGAAAAATTAAAAAAATTAGGCATTTCCTTTTTCGTTTATGATCCAGACTTTTGTCCAAAAAAAATATGTTAGTTTCAGAAAACAGATGTTTTAACACGACCCTTCAAACTGTAATATGTCATATTTTTATGTTCTAATAAAATGTGTCATAAGTAATTTCATTTATAAACAGTAATTTCTAAAGTTGAACACAGTTCTTAAAAGCAGACTGCAGAATGAATCCAATTTTGCAAAATGCTCTTATAGTCATGTTGGTTGTGGCAATGTTGTGGACGTATGTTGTCCAAGCACAGGAGCCGGATTGGGATGGCGATGAAGGATAAATGGTTTGTTTGCTTTTATTTATTCTATTTAATTTGCAAAATATATTTAACATGATTGTACAGATCGTTCATCCACTTCATCGTAGGAGATGACTGAAAATTATTTTGATAGAATCTTATCAGTTTTTATCTCTCGAAATATGAGTTTAGTGTCTTTTTCTTTTAATTAATCAACATCATTTGTCTGGCACTTATTGATACACATGTTTGCAATGAGAAAAAAAAAAAAAAAAACATTTATTCTTCTTTTGAAATACAAAAAAAAAAAAAATTCTTTCAGGAGTTTTGCACATGTATTTAAAATATTCCGAAATTTAGCTCCTCCTGAATCGTTTCTGATGTCATTTCTGATTTTGTGTTGGGCTGTTGGTCTGCTTGATCATTGACATACTATACCTCAACCATTCCTTTTTATACAATGTATTTAGAGAAAATTCAGAACTCTTGCTTATAAGAGTCAAATTTATGTCTAGCCTCAAATGTGTGTCCCCTGACGTCATTAGACCTAAATCTGTTACTCTTTGTTTATTCAAAGGTAGACGAAAGTCAAATATGTGTCCTTTGATTAAACCTCAAATCTGTTCCACCATTTGGCGATCAAGGCTTTTAAAAAAATTGCGGACGCCATCACGAGTTGGTTAAACGTTCTGGAATATCTGTTTTACAGATGACAACGGTTTTGTTCATATTGTCGTGAACCCAATCACATCCTCTTAATCTTGAATGTGAAATACCGAATAAGACTTATCACCGGGTTTGTACTTACATGAACAACATAACGAGTGCCATATGTGGACCAGAACCTGCTTACTCTTCTGAAGCACCTGAGATCACCCGCGGTTTTGATGGAGCTCGTGTTGCTCAGTCTTATGTAATGTTTTGTGTACTGCTGTTTGTATTTAAAATTTGTTCTTTTATTCGATTTTTTTGCCATGGCATTGTCAATTTGTTTTCGACTTATGAGTTTGAATATCCCTTTGGTATATTCGTCTCTTTTTGTTACATATTTAACGAACACAAGTAAGCGTAATGACTGTACTGATATCTCACTTAACTAGTTTATTGAGATCATTGTTTGGTTCTCCTACTTTCAGTGGGTCATTTACATCTTACTTAATCGTATCAGTCACTTTACTTATCATTTATAGGCCATGTAATTAACTACATGAAAATAACACAGCCAGGGATGTATAAATACGTAGAAACAATAATCATCTATATAAATATATATGTATATCATTTTCCCCAAACAAAATAGTCTATATACGATAATGTCAAGCTCTGCTTGTATGTCACAAGCGACCTAGCATAAGGCCTATGTTGAGACAGGTAAATAGTCAATACCAAATACCAAATACCAAAAACCAAATACCAAATACCAAATAAACAAAAACCTAGAACGTAATATAATTGATAAAAAATATAGTTGGGGTAATTATGGACACACATTTTAAACGTTTTTGAAGCTATATTTTGACAGGACATGACTTGTTAAGAAGGACACATATTTGAGAGAAAAAAAATCATAGATTTGTGACGTCAAAGACGCAATAAAGATTTTAGACTGGACATAAATTTGACTCTACCTTTATAATTGGTTAATGACTTTTGGGAACTTATTCATAGATCGTAAAATACAATTACACGTTTATTTAATGCTTTTTGATGGCGATTTTCTTTTTACCGCGTAGTGAGTCTCTTTTCCCTTGCATCAACGTATGAGTGATTGGATATAAATGATGCAATAACTTAATAGACGTTAACCTAAACTAGAAGTTTGGTGGCCTAAAATCTATTCTGATGTCTGCGCTAAGGTCTATATATTGACTGCTCTCAATATTATCAGTACTACATGTGACTTCCTTCAACCGTGTAATTTTCGGTTTGTTCTATTATGACCAGGTTGGTACTTTCTCATCAATTTCCAAGGAAAAGCAACTGTTAATCGTATTTTGTGTCCGTTAATTATATGAATTAAGATTTTGGAGTGATAGTTGAGTCAGTAATTGTCAGTTAGTAAACATTTATTGAAGAAATATATTCCTGAAGGTCAACTATAATAGTTCATCGTTGTATCTTACTCATTGTTGTGTTTAAAAACTCACCAAAATAACATTCGGGAAATGACAGACTTAGACTTACGGCATAAATGTTCACGAAAGTACAAATATTTAACGGTACAAATTTTACTACACCAAATGCGCATAAAGACATTTAATGTCTATTTAGTGATGTGAGAAACCAGAAAATTTGAAAATCAAAACCTAATACGAACGTTAATCTTGTGACTTAACAACAAATGACAAAAAGTATACTATTATTGTTGTTGAAACTTTGAATATTTTTAAAAGATTGATTACCAATGATTACTAGTATTTATTTTTATCTTTCTAGATTCAAACAAAGTTGTATAGTGATCTGAAGGAAGAACTGACATAAGGACAATCAATATGCTATTTGTAAAGATAAATAATCAGATGCAGTTTACAAACATTACGTTAATAAAAATAGAAACTGTTTGTTATTATTTATAGACGGAGTTCTCTGTATGCAAACAGCGAATGAAATACAAACGTTTTTCTTGTAAAAGTATGGTGAAATGTTCGATATAAAAATAATCAAAAGGAATTGAAACTACAGAATAAAAGTAATCATTTACATGTACATGTACATCTTTCACAGTTGGTTACATATTTCATGCTGTGACGTAAAACTGTTCAATATGAAAACAAGAAGATGTGGTATGATTGCCAATGAGACAAGTGATCACCAGAGACAACAGGGGGCGAGATTGTAAATGTAAACTTCATTCTATACAATATCAAATACTTTAAGCGTGCAATATCACAACCAGTGAGTATGGAGAAAAGAGAGAAAAGAACAAAAGCAATAAACAAACGAATTGCACATATCATCTCATTTTAAATGTGGTAATATGGTTTAAAAGTTATTCTACAGCTAGCCGAAATGGCAATAATAATGCTATGACTGTGCTATTTGTCCTTATATTTAAGATGATAAAGTGCAGCATCACGTTTCAGAATCTCATTTAAGAGACCAAATGACATAAAATTTCACAACTACAGGTCACCATACGGCCTTTAATAATAAGCAAAACCCATACCTCATAGTCAGCTATAAAAGGCCCCGAAATGACAAATCTGTCGAGCCGCCTACTATCTATTTACAACTAGCCTTGCTTTACATTCTGTTTCAAAAGTTCGTTCCAATGCATTTTCAATGTTCTGAGAGTAAAGTTCACATATATTGTGATTGTTCTTTTAGTTTCTACCTTTTCATATATTCTATTACCAGTTGTACGTGTTCTCTGTTTTGTATTGAAATGTTTTCAATACTGGTCATGTAGTAATTAAATTTTAGCGCTGAATGGGGAAATGTGACCTCATTTAAAATTTCGCTATATCCTTATCTAAACAATGATTGCTGGTAATTATTTGATTCCTCAGTAAGTATTTTAAATACTTCTTTATCCTGGTTTCTTTGATGAGTTTTGTTATTAAACTAGTTTAATGAGAGCAACACATTGTCAAGCAGGTTTTATTTTTGAAAGAGGTCTTTCCTTAAATATAAACATGTAAATATCTATACTATCTTATCTATACACTTCTATGAGTATCAATGGGTAAAAGCGAACACGTTGGAACCAAGTATATTTGATATTAGGTCAGTGGTCGTTTTTTTTTTATTTTGAATACACGGTCAATGGGCGTGGCTTATCTTAAATACACGATTAGTAGTAGATGTATGTTTCTTTAACAGTGTTGTTCTCAAATTGACACACATTGTAAACATATATGTTAAACTTTATAATTTGTTTATGCTTTTCGACAAAAAGATGTCTTAGAGACGCTGACTTTCTCAGTGTAAATAATTGAATGTTCTGTTTGATGTTAAAATTGTGATATCAAGGTTTACAACTACGTCTAAGTTCCCCATGTTAAGATATATAGTCGGTAAGATGAATTCTATATCACTAGCACACTGTGTAACTAATAATACACACTTTAACTCCAATTAATTCAATCCTGGTATCTATGAGACGTTTATACACGGCAGCAGAGTACGAAAGGTCGATAGTGCCATTCGAAATGATAAGCTGCATTTTATTGAATATGATACATAATTGTATCTGTATCATATTCTAAAATTAAATTGCTATAGATGAAGTCCCAAATACGATACATTGACTACTTAAGATTTCATGGCTGACATGATCTGAAACGAAAAATTTGCATAATCCTATGGTGTGACATTTAAGAGTGATATTCCTTGTATCGTTTTCGTCTACCAAAAACTACAAGAACGCAATCGTTATTAAAGGATTGTTAAATTTTATTTATGTTCTTTTTATTTTTCATAAGCCTAGTTTAAGTATTTGGACCAAAAATGAACAATGTCATCAACATAAAAAACCCACAACAAAGTGAAATAGGGATTATCAAATTCATTGGACAGTAAAACCGACGACACCAACCACCAACACCATACATCACGAAAGAAGATAAATCTGATTTCTTGGATCTGCACATCGGCAAATTTCTTAGAATATTTGAAACATTCTAAACATTTTTCAAAAGTTGCATTAAAGTGGCTAAGAAACAGAAACAGGTTAAGAGTAAAGAGGGTTTTTTATCTGCACAAAAGGAGCTCCTGTTCTGTTTATGTTTGTCATACTTGGTTTTCGAAAATTGTTTATTTATAAATTAAGCCGTTAGTTTTCTCAATTCAATTGTTTCATATTTTTCATTTCGGGGCCTTGATAGCCGACTGTACGGTATTGGTCTTTCTCATTTTGACGGGGCTACGGTGGCCTATAATTGCTTACATCCAATTCATTTAAATTTTGGTGGAAAGTGGTCTCATTGGCAATCATATTACATCTCCTTATTTTTTATTTTAATTGATTACCTATTGTCATTGCTTTGCTCAGGATAATCATGTAAACGAATGCATTAATACTTACTTTTGTTCACATATTTATATTGAATTAAAAAAAAGAGTGCTTTGTTCAAAATAAGAAAACTACGTGAAATTGGTATCTTTACATTGTTAATCTCGTTGTAAGTCATGACACCGTATTCATGTCGAGTTTTGATAACATGCAGTTATAAATGTCAAAATGATTATAAAAGTTACGAATTTCATGTATCATTTATGATGTCGAATTTTGCTATAAAAAATAAACATGCTACTTAATTCAAAAAGATGTTCTTACACCATCCTTCCTACTGTAACATGTTATACTTTCATGTTCAAATAAATTGCGTCGTACATACGTCCATTTATAAGCAGAACCACCGAAATTCGAACGCAGTTCGTTATAGCAGACTGCAGGATGAATGAATTTTTGCATAATGCAATTATAGTTGTTTTGGTTGTGGTAATGTTGTGGACATATGTTGTTCAAGCACAAGAAAGGGATGGAGATGGCGATGAAGGATAAATGGTTTGTTTTTATTTATTAACTTGCCATGTCTCTTGTTATCTTTGATGGGTCGTTTTTCGACATGCTTGCATAAGTACCGATGATCAGGTTATCTGCATATTGATACTTTTAAATATCAGCTGCGAGTGACAATATAAAGTTTTTTTGTCGAGTGAGCGCAGCGAATGAGTTCAAAAAGTCTTCATATTGTGTCGAGCAGCTGATATTTTACAATATAAATATGATTAAAATCTGATAATCGATTAATCGGATTGTATTTGTGAATTTTACATGATAGAAACAAGTGTTTTCTTTGTTTTACCAGCCAGCCGAAAGATGACTTGATAAGTTCGGGTCAAACTTATCAACGTCGGTTCATTCATTATGACGTCGGTGATATGTCCGGGTCAAAATCCTCTAGGCTGGATTAATGTATTTGACGTCACACATGTCACAAAGCCGTGATATGCAATTTTATGAAGAACTGAGCAGAGTGATACAGGCAATAGGAACACCGATAAATCGCACAACAACTTCTATTTGTTTTTGTTAGAAACGTTTCATAGTTATCTATCATTATTATTTCTAAAATTTTGCAAAATTTGTTTCGGAAAAAAATAAAATATTTTTAAAACTTTTTAGTTCGAACGGACACAAATAACTACAGGTCCTTAAAATACGACATGAATATGGCTGTATGACTACACTGGGAAAAGAGGAATATCAAGATTACATTTTTCTATTCTAAATTAATAAATCAAGTTTCCGTTGATGAATTAATAATGAAAATAATTTAGAAATTATTGTTTCAACTCCGACAGACAACTGATTAGAGAACATGCTAAGTCAGGAATCTGATACGTTTGTTTATAAAGATACGTGTTTCTCGTTTCTTGTTTTTATATAGACTAGACCGTTGGTTTTACCGTTTGAATGTTATTACGCTTTAAACCCTTTATAGCTTGTTGTTCGGTGTGAGCCAAGGCTCCGTGTTGACCGTACATTGACCTATATGGTTTACTTTTATAAATTGTTATTTGTCGATTGTCTCATTGGCACTCGTCCACATCTTCCTATATCTATTTATTCATTAGCTGTTATTGTCTTTAAACTAGCTTTCAATAACTGCAAGTACTCTTATATAAGTGTTTCGTACCGATCTTCTGAGTTAAGCCGTTTGCAACTGGTTTTTACAGTTTGCTCTTTTGTTGTGCTGTTACACCACTATCCCTGGTTAGGGGAAGGGCTGAGCGCTTACAAACATGTTTACTCGTCACATTCTTTATGTGCCTGTCCCAAGTTAGGAGCATGTAGTTCAATGGTTGTCCTTTGTTCATGACTGTCATATTTGTTTTTCGTACATTGCTTTGTTATAAATATATCGTTAGTTTTTTCGTTCGAATTGTTTCACATTTGTCATGTCGGCGCCTTTGATAGCCGACTATAAAGTATGTTTTTCACCTCATTTTTTAAGGCCGTACGTACGTGACCTATATTTGCTTATATCCATTCCATTTGAACTCTGGTGGATAGTTGTCTCATTGGCAATATTATCAAATCTCCTTATTTTCATAAAGTTGACTTTAGATGGAATTGGCTTTTCTTTTTATGTCCTTTTTGGTTATCTACATCTTTCTCTTTCCGTATTCAAGTAGAAATACTTCATTTGCATTCAAATCTTTTAGCTTGAGCTTTATGAAAACCATTGCGGACGCACCAAATTAATAAAATCTTATTTTTATTTTCAGTATTTTATCCAATTAGTCACAGACATAAAAAAAACGAAACGCATTGCCTGTATTGATCTTGATGTCATTTCTGGTTTTGTGTTGTGTTGTTGGTCTGCCGTATAAGTCAGTAGTGAATATATGAAGTGTTGCATATATTAAAATAGGACCTTCGGAAACATATTCAAAACGCGTAAGATACAATTAAAATGGTTAAATACTTCACAAAATGTCTCTTTCGGTCAAGTATAATGGTTAGAGTATTTACGAAAAGAGTTGGGTAACTTACATGCGTTTCTATAGGAGTAACATTATGATTTGCACATGTGAAGCAGGATCTGCTTACCCTGCGTGAGATCCGGAGATCAACCTTTGTTTGGCGAGGTTTGTGGTTTTCAGCTGTAGTGTTTTGTGTATTGTTTTTGTGGACTTGTTTGTCTTTTCGTCTTCTTTCGATTTTGTTTGTTGTGACGTTGTCAGTTTCTCTTTAACCTCTATTTTTAATTCCCCCTCACCTTTAAACTTGACCGAATGAGAAATTTTTCAGGACAAATATTAAATACATGTAACCACTAGAAACAATGCAGATATTGAAAATGAAAAACTTCAAGTACAACACTGAAAATTAAATCAATGTATAGCAACACGGACCCCGTTGACAAACCTATCTCGTGTGCCCCGAAAGGACAAGAAGATTCTCCATTATATGGAACGGCGACCCAATTATTTCCCCCATTTCTTCAATGCAATGTTATCATAATTGAAGGGCAGATTTTTTAACTTTTATTCCCTATATTTGACTGCCGAATTTCAATTACTTTCTCATACTAGTAGCCCTCTTCATTGTTTTTCTGAGAATTCTTTAGGGGTCATCACCGGCATTGAAGAGAGCAATACTATTTTGAGAATTAATAATGTCATTCTTTTCCATTGCTGATTAAAATTAAAATAAATTTTGAACCATTTACTCAAACAATCATGTACCTTATACATTTCAGGATCACATAAGATTTCACAGAAGTTGAAAATTTCATGAAAACCCTTTAACTTTACTACAAATCTCAGCATTTTTTACATAATTTTCATCTCGGTACAATATCTCATTTAGAAGATGGTAGATTTATTAAAGGACTTTATTCGTAGTGTACTGTTCTAGTATCCCGTAACTGGGATCCTATGCCATACGTGGCACTCGCCATGTTGCTCATGGTAAGTATAGATTTGGGTATAAATCTCATTAAAGACAGTGATAATATTCAACGGTATCAATTCTATGGCACCAGATATACATTTCGGCAATTCATGTCTGGTCAGGGATGTTAGAACCATAATATGTAAACACCAATACAAACGTTGATGAGCTGATTTCACCGAAAAGGAACAACAGTAAACTGTTACAATGAATATTTTTCTTTATTTATTCTTTTTATCTTTTTAGATTCAAACAAAGCTGTCTAAATAAAAGGAAGAACTGACATAAGGAAAATCAATATGGCGTTCATCTAATAATATAGATAAATAATCGGATGGACTTTTAATACATTTTTTTTTATGAAAATAAAAATTTAATATCAGTTGTATAAACGATGTTCGCTGTACACAACAGCAAATAAAATACAGAACGGCATTTGTTTACTTGTATACTATGATGAAATATTCAAATTCAATAACAAACAAAAGATCTTCATTAAGGAAGATAGTGCACACTTACATCTCTAACACTGTGTGCCATTATAATTGCAAGCTGTGAATTTCTTTGTTAATATAAAACCAATATAGGCAATCTGATGCTGTCAAACATCAATAAAAAGCCAGCTGAGAAACAATGATTATGAAGAAAAGAATAAAAATGAACAAATGAAATGAGCAAATAAAAGGCATTAAGCAATACAATAATTTCTCATGTTGAATGTCTCCATGGGTTTGCAAAATATTCTTATTCAAGCTTAAAATGACACATAATAAGCACAGTTGTCTATATATCTAGAGGTATTTCTGTCAGTACAAGTTGAGAGTAAAACTGTTAGAATCAGTTTTAGAGTAGAGTAGAATTGCCACAAAAAGGTTCTAGATAAAGGCAGCAGTAGTATACCGGTGTTCAAAAGTCATAAACCGATTGAGAGAAAACAAATCCGGGTTACAACCAAAACCGAGGGAAACACATCAACTATAAGAGGAAAGCAAAGGAACAACAGGAACACCGAAGTGCAACAAAAACAAACGCCAACACATATAGAAACGAACTATTTGATAACAACTGCCATATTCCGGACTTGGTACAGGACATTCTAAGAAAAAATGGTGGGTTGAACATGGTTTAATGCTAGTCAAACCTCCCGATCTAGGAGTAGAATTGCCCAAAAAGTATTCTACGGTAGACCTGCCGAATACCGTTCTATAATAGATCTGCTGCAGTCAGAAAATGTTTGAAAGGAGTCAAGCGAACACCTGTAGACATATCCTTGTCCAAAAATTGTGTACCACCCAAAGGTGTGTCTGATTACCTTTACTTGGCAAAACAAGTATATTTCCGCCGCTCAAAATTGTCTATATCTATATTTTGCAAAAGCGAATGGACATTTCACTGAAAATATTAAACGTATCTTTAGGCGATTCCTTATAAATCGTAATTTTATACATGCTTAACTTTTACCATGTTTACACAATTTATCATGAACGTTTATGAGTGTATCTTTTAGTGTATGTTGCAACTCGAACACTTCTTCTGTCTTTGTTTCCTACCAGTAGTAAAACAATGATATTTTGTACAATGTCAATTTCATGTAAATCACTTTACTTTACAATCTGACGATCGTTTAGAACGAAAAATAAGTTTTTAATGGTTAATATTGTAGCAATTTACAGTTGTTATGTAAAAATATTAAAAAATGAAGATAACACTTTATAGATTAAATGCGTCCAAAGCGCTTTTCGGGATTTACCTTCATGAGTAGAGCCGAAAAACGAATATCTGAAAGCAAAGGATGTATGAAAACCGAAAAAGACGAGGAGCTATATATATATGACCAAAAAGGGACGTAAAATATTTACAAATCCAGATATACCATGTATACGGTCAACATTGCATGACAAAGTTGAAACCTTATTTTCTTTAAAATGTATAAATTTATAAACAGACCACTTTATAAAGTTGTTATTAATCATGTCAGTACCAAAGTACTGACTACTAAGCTGATGATACCCTCGGGAACGGATAGTTCACCAGCAGTGGTATTGACCCAGTGCTATAAATATTTTATAGATTTAATACGTCCGAAGTGTTTTTATGGATTAACCGTCATCAAGAACACTATAAGCCAAATATTTGAAAGCCAAGGGTGTATAAAACCGAGGCAAGTGAAGAGCTATATAACATAAAAGGGACCTAAAATTAATAACCAAATCCATATAAGGACAATTTTGTCTGATAATTATTAGATGTATGAACTTTTGTATTCACTTTCAACTCATAAAATTGCACCTGTATATCACACAATTCCGAAACACCGCCGACTTACATGATGGTGAAATTTATTTCCCCTTCAAAATATCCTTAAAGCTTTTAAATTGTATTCCTATAATAGCGATTACAAATTTGTCTTATTCTAATTTTTCAATTTAAAAAATTATATGGATTTAAATTATATAGAGATATACAATATAAGGTCAAATTAAATGTAAGGTACACATTTTGTTTTATAAATTTGGACAAATTTGTTGTCCTTCTTGATTTCTTAAGTCTCATTTAAAAAATATGGTTTCTTGTATCAGTTTCTTGCCTTAAATTCACGAAAAACGCAGAGTGTCCACCAGCGTTTCCAAAAAAGGAAACAAATCCTATCTGATCACAGCTTTTTCCTCAATTTAGGTTTTCATTTTTCTTACTAATATAAAAATAAGGAGATGTGGTATTTTTGCCAGTGAGACAACTATCCACCAGTCACCAAAGGACGAGGATTCAAAACACAATAAGGCACTGTACTATCTTCAACAATGAGTAAAATCCATACCGTATAGTAAGTTCTAGTCTATTTTATTTTTGATGATGGAAAAGGGTTTATTTCTAGATTAAATTAATTTATATATGTGCCAGTCATATTTCATGTTTTTTGTACTCAATTTCGATTGTCTCTATATATCTTGCAAGATGGTAAACAGGTACAAGTCTACAATAATTTTTGTTTAATCCTTTACGACCCTTGTTAAAGTTTTGTGCATTAATGGTTTAATTAGGTATTGTTTTTTTTCTTTGTTTCTTTTGCTACCTCTAGAGGCGCCATATTTTGGAAAGAAAAATGTAATTGTGTGTTTGGTGCTGTCATAAGGAAAACCCAAATTATCAACTGCCAACTTCCAAAAACTATTTATTTAACATGTTTAACATAATAATATTAACGGTACCAATTTTTCTGCACCAGATGCGTATTTCGACAATAGATGTCTCTTCAGTGATGCTCGAGGCCAAAACTTATTAAAAAGATGAAGAGATTATAAACCAAAAATGATATATAGCATAAGTCGGGAAAGCAATCAGAGCTTTGAATGAGAGATATATTCCTTGATTGAAAATAATATCCAAAAGTTTGTAACAGCAAATTTCAATAACATAAAATCCGTATTTTCATGTCAATACCGAAGTACTGGCTACTGGGCTGGTGACACCCTCGCACCACGAGAGGTATCGAACCAGTGGTAGTAATTACATTTACTGTACCAATTTTCTGCACCAGATGCACATTTCGAATATAAATGTCCCTTCAGTGATGCTCGAGGTCAAAATATTTGAAAATTTAAATCTAATTAAAAAGATGAAGAGCTTATAAAGCTTATAAACCAAAAACATATAGCCAAAGCTGAAATCAAAAGGTTACTGTATTGTACTCACTTGAATAGATAGGTTTTGCCTATGGAGATTTTTAGTCCAAAAACAGAAGTTGTGAACCTCTGATAGATACACAAAAATCTAGAGCTAGTTTATAAGTACTGCTTAAATAGACGCTGTTATAATATTTATGATTCGTTTTTAGAATAGTTATAAAGCACATTTTATCTAATGCCTTGTTTTTCATGAATTTTAATCTGATTGAATCAGTAAACTACGATAACCCCTTTACCAACATCAGTTCTTCATGTATTTATCTTTTTGTATATCTTTTTTAAATTTTGCTGTGGGAATAGGTCAGAATGGAAGACAAAAGACACCTCTTTTGATGACTCTAAATGGTGTGCATGCGGTCGCAGCTTTTAAACAGGAATCTGTGTTATACATTGGGAGAGCTTTAGAACAATACCAAGTGAATATGCAGAAAGCAAATATTGTTTTTATAATGTTTGTATTGTGTACCCGAGTCAACCCTAGTTATTACATGGTCCATGTTTCTTATTTCTATTATTTGTATATCTATGATTTTACTGAGTCGATTATGTTTTCCTAAGTACCGCAATGATATCCACCTCTATATCTTTTCTTTGCTTCGTTTATTTTTGTATATTACAACATTTGCGGACGAAGAGATGGTTGACCGATAAAAAATGTTTAACCCGCAATGAAACGACAGAGACCTGAAGTCAAGCGAATGTGTTTTGTTGATTTTTGTATTATATTTGTTAAGGATTTAATATAAATAGAATATGTATTTGTAGCTTGTTTATTTTACCATTTGGTTTATAAGAAATGCGAACAATTCTGATATTGTGCTTTTTCCACTGGTTGTTGCTGTTATGGTTGATATCAATTATAAATTGGCATATTCAAAACGTTATACTATCATGGATTTCATACTTTGATGAATTCCCTTGATATCCGGCTAGTTAACAAAAATCATTAAGATGAAAAACATTGCCTTCTTATCCCAATTTTTATTAATATGAAACCATAAACACATATTTTGTTATGCCTCCGCCGTTTAAAACGATGAATCCAACAATAAGTTTTACTCTCGTTCGTCTATACATCACGAATTCCTATGATACCATGATACAGTCATGTTTGCTTTGACGTATTATCGTTATAATTGTCTTAAACAAACATCCTTATTGGGTTTGAATGCTGATGACACCATCTTAACGTTTAAGTCATTATTCCACTTGTTGTTGAATTTTATGTGTTACTACATGCAGATAAATGTCCGAATATATGTCTAATCTAAATTTGAAAATTACACATTTCCTTTATCGTTCATTATTCAGATTCTTGTAAAGTAATACATGTTAATTACAGAAAACAGATGTTCTAACACAATTCTTCAAACTGTCACATGTCTTATTAAAAAAATGAGTCAAAGATAAATTCATTTAAAAGCAGCAATACCTAAAGTTACAAACAGTCAAATATTGCAGCTACATAATGAATGCAATTTGGCAAAATGCTTTTATAGTTGTTTTGGTTGTTGTTATGTTGTGGTCATATGTGGTGCAAGCACAAGAACCGGATAGGGATGGCGATGAAGGATAAATGGTTTGTTTTTATTTATTTGGTTGAATGTTTAAAAAGTATATTCAACATGAAAATATCGAGATCCAACTTTTAAATTTGTTCGTTAAATATCACAAAATAACATTGTGGTAGGAGTTTATAATGAACATATATCCAATTTATAATAATTTTGTAATGCGAAAAAAAAAAAAATAGGTAAATCACTATTTCGTTTCATAGATAATTTTCTTTCGTTTATATAAATATTTGCAATGAAACAAAATGTATAAAAAAGTTATCCTTTGATATATTTTACACATGTAAAATAACGCCTTTCCTCTATCGTTTATAATTATGAAGTAATATCCTGTCGTGTTGTTTGCTGTATCATTGACACACTATACTTCAATCAATCTTTGATGCAAATTTGGTGAAACTTTATGACTCATGCTGATATTAAGTTAGGATCTACAGGAAATTATTCAAAAACCATAAGACACTATTACAAGTTTGTTTAATATGTTTTAATGCCGTTTTTCTTTTTATCACGTAATGAGTCTCGTTTCTCACTATTGTCTGAATTACCTTCTGTCAACCGTGTTATTGGTAGATGTCTATCACATTTAAGTATTATAGATACAATGAATAAGCGTTGATTCTTGAAAAGGAAACCATGAACCCGGAGGGCGAATGGTCTGTTTTTTCATGAATCAACGCTTATCCATTGTATCTCTAACTTATACTTTTGTGTTGATGTTTTAAAAAAAAATTAAAGCCTTTTCTTAATTAGAAGATATTGTAAGTGAGTTTACATAACCATGTTAACAATTAATTGGTTAGAGAAATACAAATGTAACATAATACGTCTGTTTTTAAATTATCAGGCATCTGAACATAACCGTAATTTACAAGATAAGACATATATTCGAACTTATTTCTAAGTATATATATTAGAAAGATGCCTTATTCTAGGCACATCACGATTTACTCACATAGGGATTTTCGAATAAACATTTTTTAAGATATGTAATAAAACAGATGAAATCATACTATATTTATAAAACAAAAATGGACAAATTGAATGTAATCATTTTCTTTTCAAATATGTGAAATAGCCAATAATAATCCAAATAATAAACGGGAATATCCGCTATTATTACAAAAATATCCACAATAACATACAAAAAAAAAAAAGAAGAAAAATAGAAAAACTAAAGAATAGGGACAACAACGAGAATAGAGGGATTCGAACCTAAACCGAAAAGTCTCTACCTTTAACTTGACTCTTTAACTCATTGATCTTAACCATGTTAACCTCGTGGCTACCAACTTATACTATACGATTGCCTATTATGAATATATAAACGTACAAGCCCTGTGTGTTCATTGTACCGATGTTTATCACATGTTGATTTATATATATGAAATAGACATCTTAGTTGCAACCCATTAGTAGCCGAGAGGTTTCGTCGATGTGTTGATGTCAGACACACATAACATATTTCAAGGAGGGATTCGATTCCCAGTAAAGGCATATAAAAATAACAAAAATGTAAAGTAAGTTTTTAAATTAATTCCATTAGTGAACAGAAATCAGTAAATTAGCCAATTCAAACGTAATGAAATTAGGCACACAAAGGAAACAATTGAATATAATTTGGTGAGTCCATTTCAGCGACAGATTTAGGAAGCGTTGATTCTGTAATAGTTATCCCATGAGGACGCTGTGTGTCAGTGTAAGATCACCCCGACGGCCTGTCGTTCAACTCGCACACATCAGGTGAGCAGATTTCAACCAGGACGGACGTGTTTTTCCTGTGCTCCTACAGATTACATATAAGTATCTCTTATATTAACTTTTTTTTAAAGTCCGATTGATTCTTTGGAAATAAATGTTATTATCTATTGGATTTAATACGAAATACGCAGTAAATAAATTAAAATGATATATCATAACAAATTTTGACTTTTATCGACGGTGAGCTTTAGTCACTGTATATCCCGGATATTGCCATTTTAAGTCACATTAGTTGTGACAAGGGCAAAAATTGGAAATGGCTAATGCGAATGCTGAAGCTAACCAAGATCAAGAATCGGTTATATCTGAAAATGATGTTCTATTTCGAAAATATATGGAAAATGATACCACAATAGCAAGAAATAATACTTTAGTCATATATGTTGATGAATCTAATACTGATTTCCAGAGGGAAACTGCAGAGCAATTAAATACAAGAGATGTCTTGTTCACACTTCAATCTTCTGTTAACATTTCAGACCTCATTATATGCTTTCAAAATCAGGAAAAGTAGCTACCTCGCAACATGTCGAAACGAACATTCTTTAGAAACTTTCCTAAATGAATTTCAAACCTTTGTAGTTAATGACACTACATTTAGATCAAGGCGTGCTGAACCTCTAAACCTAGGTCAGAAAGATTACATTGATGTGATTGTTTTCGGCCTCCCGTTTGAAATAAAACCAATGGCGGTGAGGAAAAAATTTGAGATTTATGGAGAAATTCAAAAACTAATCTCTCCGACTTTCAAAGAGTTCCCTAACATACAATCGGGAGTTAGGATTGTGCGAATGAACAAACTATACAGACAAATCCCCAAAAAACTGTATATTAAAGGTCAATCCGTCTCAATAAAATATGAAGGTCAACCACAAGGTAAAAAGTGTTACTCTTGTGGTGATCACGGTCATATTTCAAAAGATTGTCCGCAAAATTTCCCAGTCCCGGATTTTAATCCAGTTCCTTGCTTGAAATGCGGAAACGAGACCACATGGAACTTCAATGTGAAAATCAAACCGTGCTAGAGAACAAAGACAAAGATGAAAATATAGTGGAAGACAAAATTTCCGATTCAGTGTTTCAACAAAATCCTAATATTCTAAATTCTTTTGCAAAATTTAAAATGGGTTTAACTTTGATTTTACATTAAGTGAAAAGGCGCCAATTTCGGGAAAATCTTCCAAAACAAATGTTCCTTCAGAGGGTCTAGATAAAACACAAGGAATTAATAAGGATAAAACAAAAAGCACACCGACTTTAATAGCTAGCAAGGGCGAGAAACATGCAAAGTCAGGTGATGAGATTATAGCCCGTATGTCGTCATCGAACAAACCATATTCTGATGCTGTCAAAGATGGCTGCGACATAGCAAGTGTTAAAACTCCCCTACCAAAACGTAAATCATTAAGTGCGAAGAGAGTTGATAAAAATAAAGAAAAAGACAAAACAAAAATTTCGGAAAGAGAAAAGGACCAGGAAAAAAAGAGAAACAGAGATAGACTAAGCATTGAGAGTTCTGTTCAAACAGGGAAAGATCAAAAACTGGCAAAGACTCAGACGCAAAAAAGCAGTAATACTAGTCCTGCAAATCCTAAACCCCCTCCCATATAACTATTAAAATGTCTAATCATAACAATCACTCTCATACATTGATATTTTGTTTACTCTATTTTTTCATATATAATTACATTAATATGCTACTCTTTACATTGAACATTAGAAATGGTTTTGAAAACAAAATTTATGAAATATTAGATGACAATAGAAATATAGACATTATCTGTTTACAAGAAACTGGTTATATGTCGCCAGATGTTATACATGATATAAAACAGAAATTTAATAAAAATGTAGACTTCTCAAATGGTGTAAGTAGATCTACAGGTGTCATAACAATAATTAGTAAAGATTTAAAACTGTTTAAATCTCATAGGGTTCCAACACCGCTAAAGGTAGACTCATCCATAATAGTTACGTCTATAATGATACTGTCATAAATCTTTTAAACCTTTATGCACCACAATGTGGCTTGAGGGAGGAACAACGATTATTCTATGACATTCTGCTAAACTATGTCTCAAATTTAGAACAATATAGTACAAAAATGAGTATATATTGACTGGAGATTTCAATTTCATAGAAGACAAAATAGATTCAAATAACATGAATTGCAGACTTAACAAATATATACTTGATAAATTTAAAAGTATTAAAGATGCTTTAAGAATTAAAGATGTTTTAGAGAAATACATAACGACAAGGCAAATTTTGCGTGCTACAACATCTCTGGTACTCGTACTAGAATTGATAGGTTCTATGCAGATAATGAATTTATTAATAAAATTAAAGAAGTTAAACATATTCCGTATAAAAAGTCAGATCATAAAATTGTTCAGATTAGCATACAATATAAGCGGCAAAATGGGGTCGTGCTTTTTGGAAAATGAATAATAGCTTACTTGAAAATGAAAACTATACCATATTAATATCAAATATTATCAAACAATGGAGAGAAGATAAACTGAAATATGACCCTCTAAAAGGTTGGGATATCCTAAAAAAACAAATAAAAGAAACAACAATTAATTTCTCAAGGGTCCAAACAAAAATTAGTAAATCTAAGTTGAATAAGTTATATGACTCACTAATAGTTGAAGAAGCAAAACCCTCTCAAAATTGCACTATAATAAATACAATTAAGGACGAAATAATAGCAATTGAAACAAAAGAGAAAATGGGAACATTAATCAGATCACGAGAGTGTTTTTATAAAGAAGATATCGAAAATATTGAAATCTTTAAAATAGCAGAAGAAAAAAGAGGCACAAAGAAGGAAATAAAATCACTATTTGATAAAAACAATAAACCCACTGACGAAAAAACTTCAATAATACAAATAATTCTAGATTTCTATTCCGAGCTATATACTTCTGATGGCTTTAATGATCAAGAGGTTGATAAATATCTAGGAAAAATAGAATTAAATAAACTAAACGAGGAAGATTGGTCAGTTTTAAACCAATTTATAAGCAAAGAAGAATGTCTAAATAATATTAAAGATTTCGAAAATAATAAATCACCAGGTATAGATGGCTTAGGTAAAGAATTTTATCTAAAATT
Source organism: Mytilus coruscus (assembly GCA_017311375.1). Classification (NCBI taxonomy): domain Eukaryota; kingdom Metazoa; phylum Mollusca; class Bivalvia; order Mytilida; family Mytilidae; genus Mytilus; species Mytilus coruscus. The sequence continues at coordinate 60,750,949 of CM029607.1, read as the reverse complement.
TTGGAATATAATTGGAGATGAAGTTGTTGAAATTGTAAATAATATATATTTAAAAGGGGAATTAACAGAAACAATGAAAATGGGTATAATCACGCTAAATTATAAAAATAAAGGGGATAAAAAAGACCTAAAACAATGGAGACCTATAAGCTTATTATGTTTTGATTATAAATTAATCACTAAAACTTTAGCTAAAAGATTATCTAAAGTAATAAATAAACTAGTTGATATAAAACAAACAGGAGCCGGTGAAGAAAAGAATATTTTTGATAATATTATTTCGATTTCAGACATTTTCGACTATATGAATTTGAACGATATAAAAGGTTTCTTAATAAATTTTGACCAAGAAAAAGCATTTGATAAGATTAAACATGAATTTCTTATTAAAGTTTTAAAGAAAATGAACCTTCCAGTAGAATTTATTAGATGGATTAAGATACTATATAAAGATATAAAAGTAAAATTCAAGTCAATGGTCAGTTAACAGAAGAAATTTTAATTACAAGATCAGTTAGACAAGGCTGCCCGCTCTCCATTAATTTATATGCTTTAGCTATTGAAACACTGGCAAGTTCAATAAGAACAAATAAAAAAATAAAAGGCATTAACATTCCAAATTTAAAAGATCCCATAAAACTTTTTCAACATGCGGATGACTGTACAACAATTACAACAGATATTAAAGATTATTACTTGTTTATGAATGAATTCGAAAAATTTGGTAAAGCATCAGGAGCAAAAATAAATAAAAACAAAACGGAAATACTAAGTATTTGTAATGCCCCAGAAGAAGACACTTGTTTAAAGCTTTTAACTAAGGAGAGCGTTAAAACACTAGGAATTTGGTTTGGTAAGGAAAGTAAAAGTAAAAGTTGGCTACCAATTATCCATAGTATAAAAAATACAGTAAATAAATGGGAAAATAGAAAGCTAAATTTTAAACATAAACTCATTGTTATAAATACTTATATCATTAGTAAAATCTTATTTGTTGCTAGAGTTGTGTCCCCTTTACCTGAATATCTCACACAAATAAATAGATATATTTATACTTTCTTTGGGGAAGGCGTAATTCGGAATATATAAATAGAATATCTTTATCACAAATGTATAATAGAGGTGGACAACAAATACCAAATATAAATCTGAAAATAGATGCCATGCTTCTTCAAAGAGTAACAATTTTCTTACAAGGAAATAAATCTGTTTGGACATGTTTTATGATATATTACTTAGGTTATTCATTAAGGAAATTAATTCAGAATTAGGAAATAATAATTACCAACACACGATGATCTTACCAAGAGTTTACACAAAATTAAAAGCTCTCTTAATGAATTATAAGAATAAAATTGACCTACAAAGTTTCAACCCCAAAAATATTTATAAGAAAATTCTTGAAATAGATAATCATAAACATAAAATTGAAATAAAGTACAGCTATGTCGATTTCACAGATATATGGTGTAATATTAGAAATATCAAAAGCAATTACCAGCAAGATTTTATTTATAGAGTTGTGCATAATGCTCTTCCTACTAAAGATAATCAAAAAAGAAGAAATTATAGTAACGTTTCTCCGAAATGCTATTTCTGTAACTCGGAAAATGAAACCTTAAAGCATTTACTGCTACATTGTAACAAATTAAGACTATTTCGAAAATATATAAATGACTTCATTAGAATAGAAATAAATGATGAAACATTTGTTTTAAATGAATTAAACTGTTTGTTATTTAAGATACCATGGGAACTATTCCCATCAATATATGCATATGTTTATTCAGTTTATCAAATTAGTTATATTATCAATTCCGGTGGTTTAATTAATACTCTTAACACTACATTTCATAGAAATAGAGATATATTCTTAGATAAAAATAATTTAATTTAGTGAAGTATGATACTTATTTATTATAATTTGTGTGTATATGTTATATTTTTTCAATAAAATACCCTTAATGTTCGGAGCACAATGATGACATAATATGGCCACATATACCTCTTCCACCAACATGAGAAGGAAGGTTGAGGCCTGTATCCTAATATTATTTTTGAATACATTATTTCTAATTATTTGGTTAAAATATAGCTAATGATAACTCTCTGGAAATCCGGTAATAAGTAAAGCCCAAACCCAGCTTCTTTCTTTGCATATATGTTCAACACTCTATAACAACTCTTAATTATCAATATTCTATACTAATTATTACTTTTTAATTATAACTTAAGTCATATTGTGATTATCGTGTTAAAATTAAGTTCCAAACTCAAGAAGAAAAAAAAAAAAAAAAAAAGGAGGCCGGAGGGTGATCTTACACTGACATACCAAGTCCGAGTAGGATAACTATTTTACACCCCAGCTCATCTGGACTATATGAAAAAAAAACATTTACGCTTCATAACATCTAGTTCAGAATGTCATACAATAATCATAATATACTTTATATATTACTATATAGTATATACCCTTTATGAACCCCGGATACAATGTTTGAATATGTTAAATTAACAGTGAGTTTGTACACTGGAAATTTAGTGGATATTTTCTACATAAATTTTGAAAGTTAGTCTTTATTCCGCATATATATATCTAAGTTTTATTGTGTGTTCGACATTCCCGCCAAAATGTTAAAGAACAAAAGAAAGCATGCAGAACAAAGAAACTCAAGGAAGGGTGATATGACTAGGTTGAACTGGTAGGGGTGATCCGACTCAGATCACCCCTGTTAGAACAAAAGAGTTGGGATGTAAAGACAAAGAATCCACGGTAAATGAATCGGCTGACATCACGACAATAGTTTAACTTCAAGTATTATCCTCTGTCAACCGATTTTCGTGTCTGTTAGTAACATATTATCAAATTTTTAGGGCGTAAATTGAGTCGGTTATTGTTCGATAGTACAAAAAAATCGTGGAAATATGTCCATGAAAGTCAAACAATAAGCAAAGGAATGTATATGACAATAAAGTGTCTTCTTATTTTTTAAAGATATATTTTTCGATGTATAGCTAAAGTATGTTTCCTAACATAACAGAATCACATTTAGCAAAATAGACACAATTTAAGAGTTAATGAAAGATCAATTTCACTCATCAGATTTGCATTTCAACAAATACGTACCTTCAATATTGCTAAACCAAACTTTTTAAAAATCCACAAACTAATAGAAACCTTAATGAGCTCAGTCAATCAAAAAGTACGACACGTATATTATTGTTGTTGCAACTTCAAATATCTTTAAAGAATGATACTTTTATCTTTTTAGATAGTAACAAAGTTTTCTATCAATTTAAAGAACGGGAAGAACTGAACCTGACAACTGAAGAAAGCTATTTCTGAAGATAGATTAATCGGATGGAAAATTTGTACGTTATTTTTGATAGAAATTATAAATCTATATTTATAAACGATGTTCTCTGTATTGAAACAGTCAACAAAATACAAACAATATTGGTTTACTTGTTAAAACTATGGTAAAATGTAAAAATTTAGATAGATTGAAATGACTTGAAACTCTAGGGATAACGAACGCACTTACATCTCATTAAGTTGATGCTGTTGATTTTTTTTGTGAATATAAAGCCGCTTTAAGGAAACCCGATTCTATACAACATCAAGTCTTTTCAAAAATATAACAAACATTGATTATGAAAAAAGTTTAAAAAGCTATAAGCAAAGGAATGTATATGACAATATAATGTCTTCTCATTTTTAATAGATAGATATAAATAGTCTTACGAGGTATTCGTCAGCAAGCTTAGACTCATTACTTTGTGCCTTTTGTCTTTTTATGTTTTATTTGAATCGTACCAATCTGATAAGTCAGGCCATTTCAAACTGATTTTCAATCGTTTTTCTTAATTTGTACTGTGACGCTATTGTCATCAGTACTTTTTGTTCATACGAAGTTCTAATTTATATGCACGATGGTAATAGTTAACACCAAGATATTTCACAATCTCATTTAAGCATTTTTTTGTCAGTTTCATTGTTTATATTTTGATATGGTTTATGTCTGATTGTTCTTGTTTTGTTTGGTGTTTTGTTGCTGTTTTCCTATTTATTACAATTTTTGTATCGTAATAATAAACCCACCATCCTTTTATCAAGCAAGAAAAGACATTTCCTTTAAATTTTATACCTGTTTTGATATTTCATAGTGTGTCTTTCTATGTTGTGATGTTACACTATTGTTTCAAGTTAGAGTGAAGGTTGGCGCCTGTTAAAACGTTTAAACCCGCTGCATTTGTTTGCACCTGTCCTAAATCAGGAACCTGATGTTCAGTGGTTGTCGTTTGTTGATGTGGTTCATAAGTGTTTCTCGTTTCTTGTTTTTTATATGGATTAGACCGTTGGTTTTCCTGTTTTTTATATGGATTTACACTAATCATTTTTTGGGCCTTTTATAGCTTGCTGTTAGGTGTGAGCCAAGGCTCCGTGTTGAAGGCCGTACTTTGACCTATAATGGTTTACTTTTACAAATTGTGACTTGGATGGAGAGTTGTCTCATTGGCACTCATACAACATCTTCTTATATCTATATCTATTAGGTAGGCATTTTCTGACTAATACAGTAAACCTATAAAACAGAAAATTAATTTAATCAAATAAGATAAAGAGCAAAAGGTATAAAAAGCTTGTCCAAAGTCAGAAGCCACATTCGTTGTGCGCCTGTGCTCAGCGAGAAACTCAGTGGTTGTCGTTTGTTACTGTTTATCATATTTGTTTTCCGTTTATATTTTGTATATAAATCAGGCCGTTAGTTTTCTCGTTTGAATTGTTTTATATTTGTTATTTCGGGACTTTTTATATCGCACTATAAGTATGGGATTTGCTATCGTTGAAGGCCATACGGTGACCTACAGTTGCTAACGTTGACGTCATTTGGTCTCTGGTATATAGTTGTCTCATTGGCAGATCATGCCACATCTTCATATTTTTAATAATGTATCAAATTTAGTCTGTTTATGTTTTTACTCGTTCAGGACTTATCGGTGATAGGGCTTCTAACTTAATTATGTGGGTTACCGTTATACGAGTCTCAAACATGGGAACAGCTATTACCTCCGATTATTTTTGTTATGCAATCTGTTGCTTGACTTTTGTTATGTTTTTTTTTTCTTTTAAAAACGCTTTATCTGTTCTATCACAGTATACACCTGCTAGCTTCAAACTATTGTAAATGTCTTGGCCAATCGGTCTTCTCATATGTTAAACAGGTTCAATTTGGCTTTCAGTTTTTCTTTAAATTAAATTTTTTCTTTAGATTATTCTATTTTCAATAGTCTATATTATACTTAAAAAGAAAAAAAAAAGAATTACCAATACTATTAGACAGAACAAAATACCTCACCAACTGCCAACACCGAACCCGTCTTAAAAACTAACAAACAAAGACACATTATAACAAATCCACATGGTCCAAATAGCTTGATTTTGTATGATCACAATATTTAAACAGTTTTACGTGCCCACAAACTTCCAACTTTGCATATCTAAATGATATATCGTGTGGTAAAATCAAAACACACTATAAAACGCCTGCATAGTCCAGATACCAACAAACGTAAGCAATAAAAGAGGGCACATAATTTTGAATGCAGGACAAAAGGCTCGCTACTACAGGAAACTAGCAACAGTACAATGCAAAATAAAAAACAACACTCCAAACAGGTTTCATAAAGCCACGTCATAATATTTAATCGAAATTGCCAGAATATATGAGACGCCAGTAAGAATATAAAATCGTAAGGTCATCAGAAGAAAGAACAATTTTTTCCTGAATAAGTTAAATGCAGTATATCATGCCTGTAGTACTAGCTGTCGAAAGAAGTAACAACTGTCACATATAGTTTTCCTATTTTCATATAGTTAAAACGCATAAGTTTAAAACAAAACTAATGCCATTTATAAACAAAGGTATGTGGATGGATTTCCGAGAAATCGCAGTTTAAAATTAAAAATAAAACGCATTTTTAAAACATATTAGTGCATTCTATACATTAGACCTATTTTAATTGCATAATTGGAAGCATTAAATCATAACATCCTTTCCGGTTTTTTTCGCGGGGTTTTCGGGATAAAACGTCATAAAATGATTTACGATTTCCCGAAAGTATCTATCGGATTACAATATAAAAGAGTATATCATTTCCCGCAAATTTGTATATCTGATTGCCTAAAATTATCATGATGAAATGCATTTAGACAATAAAAAAAAAAATTCGTATCACTTCCTTCTCAACCTTTTCCGTTATTTTATTTTATTTTATTGAAAGGGATACTCATTTATATTTATTAAACTATCAGTCAGTACTTTCGAGATGCATGCATTTGCATCCCCAGCTTTGTGCAGATTTTTCGTGATTGTACGAGACTGCGCTTAGAGCTTTAAATCGAACGAAAGTTTTTCTGTTTGTTAAAATGAGAAGGAGCCTTAGATTCTTAATCATAGTCCGATTTTATAAGATAAGAAACAAATTGCAAAACAAAGAATTTGCGTGTGTATCTTTTTTATTACATGTAGAAATTATGGGAAATTTGATTAAATAGAAACGTTACCTAAACAAAGAGTATTAAATCCTAGTTTCATTGTTTACATATAAGATGGCGTCATAAAGAAAATGCCTAATATCATGACCAGCATTTGGGACGATTCCAATATGTCAGCTAATTTTTCAAGAAATTCGGCAAACCGTTTATTTAATTATTGTTCCTACATCACTTCGTGAAGACACTGACGTATAATATTTCAACTCAATATGATTGTTTCTGAGTATTATATATGATTTTGTGTCATATATTTGCACCATTTAAAACATATTTTCTTAGGAATAAGAACAAAATTAATAAAATTAATTTATATATCTAATTTTGACAAAATAAGTAAGAAGCTTTATATAGTTAGCTAACAAACTTCATCCATTTTCACATGTAACACCTGCTTCTTATTAAAGTATTATAGGTAAAATATCCATTGAACCTTTGTAAGAGCTAGATTTTATAATAACTTCCGTTGTAGATACCTACGATAATGGCACAGGCATCTGCTCAAAAATGCTACATTTGTACAGACAAATGTAGTGTTTTCTATTGTTATGAATGTCAGCATGCATTGTGTACAGTTTGTAGGGAAAGACATGATAAGATCCCTGCTGTAAGTGGACATACTATAACGGATATTAATATTATCGACCTTTCAAACGTAAAGAGCGATAAATCCAAGTGTATTACACACGAAAAGGAATATTCATTTTATTGCGTAAAATGTATTGACCTTATATGTGGAAAATGTGTTACATCAACACATAGAGGTCATTACATTTCTGAAATATCCGAGGTCGTGTCAGAAATAAGGGGAGCAGCACAGTCAGCTCTTCAGAAACTGAAGTCTAAAATCGATGTCATTTCTGGTATGAAAGATAAAGTACGTGTAAAACACCTAGAAAAACTACATTTTGAAAGCCAGCAAGTTATTGGTGATGTAATATCAACTTTTGAAGAACTCCAGGAATTTGCAAACTCTAAGAAAGATATCAAGAAAACAGAAGTAGAAGATAATGAAAGTATTGAATGTCAAAACATAGAACTGTTTTTAAAGAACACAGATCTAATCAATGATCAATATGCTCAAGTTTTTACGGAATTACAAAATATTTTAAGCGAGAAACATGATGTAACATTTTACAGACTCTATAGAGTTATTGATAAAGATATCACCTGCTTAGAAGATATTCCAAAGGAACCGGCGTTGCCCTATGTACCAACTCTTGATAAAACAATGCTTTATAATGAAATTTTGGAATACATTCAGTCGAAAACTGGCACAAGGTAAGTGACAAATTCCCGCGCGTTTATATGAAATATAAAAGTAGTGTACAATGTCACATGTATTGCGAGAAGATATAATAACATCTTATTTAAAATGAATATAATACATCTTGTCCAATTATTTAAAACAAATATTATACAAATTGTCCAACTTTTTATAGGATGCTCCTCATGAGGCTGTATTTCATTACTTCTTTGACTGCAAAAGAGAGGCAAAAGATACCAAAGGGACATTCAAACTCATAAGTCGAAAATAAACTGACACCGCCATGGCGAAAAAGAAAAAGAGCAACAGACAAACAACAGTACAAAAAACGCAACATAGAAAACAAAAGACTGAGAAACACGAACCCCACCAAAACTGGGGGCGATCTCAGGTGATCCGGAAGGGTAAGCAGATCCTGCTCCATATGTGTCACCCGTTGTGTTGCTCGTGTTAGTACAAACCCGGTAATTAGTCTAAATCGGTAGGTCACTTTCGGGGAAAAGGGGACGGGATTGTAGTTACGATAATTGGAACATAGCCGCCATCATCTGTGAAACGGATATTCCATAACGGTCAACCAACTCGTGATGGCGTCCGTAAAATTTACGAAGGGATGATTTCCACTTCACCACTTAGACTCTTGGTTTGATAGCTTCCATGTTAGCATCAACCCTCTATCAAGGAAATCATGATAGGAAATACAAGCCCTGGAATACCGTATCAACTGAGAGATATATACTCCGTATGCAGGCGCTGCTGAAATGTTGCTACATAGAAATGGAAAGTTCACAATTGGGAAGCTGAAATGATCTTTTTTGTCGTAAAGTTTTGTTTTCAACCGACCCTCATTGTCAATTTCTAGATGTAAGTCAAGATATGAGGCAGATATAACTGTATCTGTTGTATCCTTTATCTCAAGTTCAATGGGATAGATACGTTCAACATAGTCACCAAATTTTTAATTATTTAATGAGAGAACATCATCTTTATAGCGGAAAGTAAAGTTAAAGGATACTGCTAACTTCTTTTCTTCCTTCCTAAGAAGTTCCTGTATATAGCTATAAGAAGATGTGGTATGAGTGCCAAGGAGACAACTCTCCATCCAAGTCAAAATTTATAAAAGTAAACCATTATAGGTCAAAGTACGGTCTTCAACACGGAGCCTTGGCTCACACCGAACAGTAAGCTATAAAGGGCCCCAAAAATTAATAGTGTAAAACCATTCAAACGGGAAAACCAACGGTCTAATCTATATAAAAAACGAGAAACGAGAAACACTTATGAACCACATCAACAAACGACAACTACTGAACATCAGATTCCTGACTTAGGACAGGTGCAAACAAATGCAGCGGGTTTAAACGTTTTAATGGTACCAAACCTTCACCCTTTTTCTGAAACAATAGTGTAACATCACAACATAGAAAGACACACTATAAAATATCAACTGAAATAGCTTAACTCAATCAAAGGACATATTAACACCAGTGAACATACACCGAACAAATAAATTTGACCTATGATACAATATTAATGTAAATACAAAATAAATAAACTAAGGAAGAATAATAAAAGTAACATGTTATACCGGTATGAAATGTTAAACTATTTAAGAAAAACAATATGCTCGAACAAAAATATCAGCCATTTCCAATTACTTTAATCACAGGTAAATGAAAATAATTTTGTTGTTAGGTATACGTGTACAGTTCCAACAGAGAAAGGAAATATTTTACAAAATAAATAATTTTGATGTTCATAGTATGAAGTGAAAATTTATAGTAATACCAAACACTTATCAAAGCTGGTATATAGACCAGATATAACCCTGAATAACATTAAATAACAAAAATCATTACAATTAGTATCAACAGGTCAAATAAACAAGAAAGTACGATTTGAGAGTACTCGCAGTTACTGACAGCTAGTTAAAAGCCAAAACAATTAATAATAAAAATCATGCATCAGAGACTAAAATCAACTAAAACACATCCCAGGGATTTAGTATTTTAACGTAATGGACAGTCAAATAAGACATGACTTGTGCAATGCCAAAAATAAATGTACCGACAGACAGTAGGATAGTTTGGAGTTTAACCTCTTTATAGATCAAAATGAACGTGGGTGTGTCTTTATACATCCCGTTTGAAAAGAATACAAATTTAGTTATGTTTTAATTTGCTGATGACAAAATCGATATTAGTGCCAATGTAAACTATATTCAAAGATCTAATTACAACATTGGTAAGATAACCTTTACTAATAAGTTTGTTTAAAGGTTCGATGAGTTTACACGGATCACATAGTGATGTCCGCGCTTTAAGTGCAATATTACCGTAAAATTTAGGATGTGAAATACCGTTTTTAATCAGTTTTCTACAGGTACAGCCAAATTTACAAACAAATCTTTGTATCTATGAAAGAATTTAGTAAAAGTTTTACGTAATTTATGTATGCACTGATATCAAAAAAGAGCTATTAACCATCATTCATCGTTTTTAAATTACAAATAATCTCACGTTGTTTACTGAGGGTAACCAATGTCTTACAAACTCGAAAGACTGTGAAACCTTCAAATAAGTGTACAAAATTTTGGTAGTCTAATAAAAATTGATATAGGCAAACATAATTACCGTGTCGACAGAAACCAGATTACTTCTGTTCTTTTTTCTTTCATAAGGTTTTTTATTAGCGTAAACATATTTTATTAATCAAATTCGAGTGAAATAACATACACAATTTGGCATAAACACCTGCAAACCTCAAAGTGTCATTTATCTGGTCATTGAACCATGCCAAAGTGTAGAACAAGCGGAACAGGAATTTTTACACAAAAATAGTATCATCTATACAGCTTCCGAAAACCTAAGAAATTTGAAAATTTGATATACCAACATTTAGGGACTCACAATCGCATTATTAAATTTACAAAATTCCAACCACTCAAAACCTTCCTAAAACAACAATCTTTAAAGATTCCAGTAAAATTTGCGAACTGTTTTGACTGCAGTCAGCATTTCTCCTCGGTTTAGTGACAATATAATAAGATAATGGGACAAAATCACTGATCTTAAACTTTCTCTTTTGATATTATGAGTATTGATGATTAAAGACGACGTAATAATATGTATTATTATACCTTACATATATATTATAAACAATTCTATTGGTTAATACATTGGTGGCCTTGGGCTGTTTTCTGTTCTTTGGTCGGGTTGTTGTCTCTTTGACACATTCCCCATTTCCATTCTCAATTTTATTTTTACAGAGTTTGTCTTTAGTGCCGTGTGGAGACAGTAGAGTGCCTCCCAGTGCTTCAGGTTTATGCTCTTATAATATACTAGATAATGGAGTGTGTGTCTGAGCGAGAACTTCTCTATGTTCATTACTTTAGGAATACTTATCTAAAACTCATATTTCACTATTCAGCCCCATTCTACTATTTAGTCAGACGTCAGGCGCTACACTGATATACCCTGTCTTTTGTCGTCTTTTGTCCTTTGGTTATGTAGTTTACGTATTTTATCGGGTACTTGGTGACGGATAGCGTTTGACGTCTTTAGCCGAACAGTTTTATCATTTTACTTTATTCAATTCCTGTGTGCTGGTTCATATTCTGGACGCCAGTCTTTGCTCCTTTCAATTGGAAATACGGGCATGATACGGGTTATGTTCTTCTCATATATTTTATGATGGTATGATACTAAACCCCTAACAAGAGGAATTGTGCTTGATTTTCATATGATGAAGACATAATCTTTCAATCAGTTTAATTGAAGTCTGGAGCTGGCATGTCAGTAACTGCTAGTAGTCCTTTATTAATTTATGTGTAATTGTCATTTTGCTTAGTTTTTTCTGTTACCTATTCTGACATCGGACTCGGACTTCTTTTAAGCTGAGTTTTACTGTGCGTATTGCCGTGTGTTTGTTTATTCTACATTGGCTAGAGGTATAGGGGGAGGGTTGAGATCTCACAAAACATGTTTAACTCCGCCGCATTTTTGCGCCTGTCCCAAGTCAAGAGCCTCTGGCCTTTGTAAGTCTTGTATGTTTGTTTTAATTTTAGTTCATTTATATGTTTCGGAGTTTAGTGTGACGTCCATTTTCATTGAACTAGTACACATTTTTGTTTAGGGGCCAGCTGAAGCCCGCCTCCGTGTGCGGGATTTTCTCGCTGTGTTGAAGACCCATTGGTGGCCTTGGGCTGTTTTCTGCTCTTTGTTCGGGTTGTTGTCTCTTTGACACATTCCCCATTTCCATTCTCAATTTTATTATCACGTGAAATGGAATAATTCATTTAATTTTCATTTAAATGCAAGGAAGGACGAATAACCCTAAAAGTTGACACTCAGCGGTGAATAACCCTATTATTCACTGTTGAATGACATTTTCAGCCCGTTGGTTTTTGCACGAGTAATCTCCCATAAAAATGACGTCATTGACGCCTGTAAACAACCCTCAGGGAAATAACCTGTTAGGGTTGACAATTGTGGATATTCACCTTTCCAACGGGCCATATTTGTATATTATAGCAAACGTATCAATCGAAATCAACGAATTAACCATCGTATAAATTATTCACATGACAATCCCTTATCTTAATTAGAAACAATGTTAGGCATCAATTATTATGCAAACTTGGTCAAATACCCATCAGTAAAGTACATGCACATGATTTTTTCAAGGAGGGAGATACAATAGCATATTTCAGCCCACTCTTTGAATGTACGCGAATAAATAAAGCTTTCTGTCACCATATAAGGGTGAAGGTTTGGTACCATTAAAACGTTTAAACCCGCTGCAATTGTTTGCACCTGTCCTAAGTCAGGAATCTGATGTTCAGTAGTTGTCGTTTGTTGATGTGGTTCATAAGTGTTTCTCGTTTCTCGTTTTTTATATAGATTAGACCGTTGGTTTTCCCGTTTGAATGGTTTTACACTATGAATTTTTGGGGCCCTTTATAGCTTACTGTTCGGTGTGAGCCAAGGCTCCGTGTTGAAGACCGTACTTTGACCTATAATGGTTTACTTTTATAAATTTTGACTTGGATGGAGAGTTGTCTCATTGGCACTCTAACCACATCTTATATCTATAGGCTGTTCCCGCGTATCAATAAACCTGAAGATCATAAAACATTTTCTTAAAAATAAATGTATTAACAGAGGTATTAATATTACCAACTTGTCTAGGATATTTAATGGTCAGGTCGCTAAAGACGTACTTTCGTCTTAATGTATAAAATTGGTGTATAATCGAGAAAAAATCTGATAATAAATATATAAATATTGTGGATATTCATATATTACTCTTTGAAAATAATTTAGAAATCAATAACAAATGAAAACAGCACGTTATAAATGTTATGCGTCCTAATGGCTTCTGAAAATACCTTCATCAGGAACGCTAAAGCCTAAAATGCAAGGATGTATAAGAACCGAATTAGTTGAAGAGCTAAATGACTAAAAAGGACCTAAAAATAGACAAATCCAGGGAAAATACTATGCTCATTTCAAGAATAAGAAACAAACTTTAAGTATTCGAAAAGTGGTTTGTTTTCGTATCGGCTGTCAAAGCATACATTACTGTGGTGGTTGTATAATGTAAATACTACACGAAAGTTCTTTAAAATGAAATTATGTATTCTTCTACAATAGGTCCATTCGATCGATAGAGATTAAGATAATAAACAATTATATCATTATACCACAACTCAGGGTAAAGCCTCCTCTGAACCTTTAGAGGTCCATTCTATGTAATGGTTACCTAAACTCAATCAAACAAAAAACCGTTAAATATCAAATTTCATCTAATTTTCGTCATTGACAACCGTTCTATCCTAGAACAGATCCAAACAGTTCTACACTTGAACGTATTTGACAGTTCTTACCTAAACGACGAATTCTGACAGTTTTACCATAAAACAGTTTTTGGACAGTTCTACACTGGTAAATTTCACTCATGCGAATTTCACGTGAATTTCGATTCATGTTAATTTCAAGTGAAATTCACGTAAACTGATTTCACGTGATTTTCACGTTAATCTCATGTCAAACTCACGTGAATTTCATCTGAAAATTACATAAAAAAAATTTTCGTGAAATTTACGTGAATTTCAAAAATAATGTTTCAAATAATATCTTAAATTTTAAATTACATTGAAATCATGAAAAATATCAATTTATTATTAATATAAAGTTCACGTGAAAAATTTCACGTGAGATTCACGTGAATCTCATTTCACATGAAAATTTTTACGTGAGTTCCATGTATGAGCTCGTTTGAGGTGAATTTCTAGTGAAAATTTCATATGAGATTCGTGTGAAATTCGCGTGAGCAAAATTTGCCTGTGTACCCTAAAACCGATTCTGGCAGTTCAACCCTATAACTGATTCTGACAGTTCTACTCTAGAACAGTTCCAGGATAGAACTGTTAGAACGTAGAATTGTTTTAGAACGGATTAGAACAATTTAATGAAAAATGATTCTGACACGTCTGAAAAGAGCATAAAAACCAGATTAAACAAAAAAACTCATTTACTTTTACCGCAGATCAAACTTTATCCTATCAAGATATACAAAATTAAAACCACAGCAAAAGTTTAGTGACTGTGTAGATCGCGAAATTCAATTTAACTTGGCACAAATAAACAACATATACAGTTTGTTCTTTTTCATATCTTGAACTACAAAAGATGCCTATCATCAGTTAATTTTCCTTTAAAAAGTATAAAGATCATAAATGATACAATTTTGCAAGAGAGTACATTTGATATTAATGTTAAACGTCAAACTAAGGTAAAACAAAAATCAATGATATCATAATTCATGATACCTGACAAGCATCTGTTACGTTTGTGGTCCGATTTAAATATGTATTTAATAAAAATAATATGTTTAAGCTAATGCAAAAATTGTACTGCTAAAGAGAAGAAATATATTGAGATTATAATGGACAGCTAACAACTTCAAATATATAACAAACGATTAAAATAAAATTGAGAATGGAAATGGGAATGTGTCAAAGAGACAACAACCCGACCACAGAACAGACAACAACAGAAGGTCACCAATAGGTCTTCAATGCAGCGAGAAATTCCAGCACCCGGAGGCGTCCTTAAGCTGGCCCTAAACAAATATATATACTAGTTCAGTGATAATGGACGTCATACTAAACTCCAAATTATACACAAGAAACTAAAAGTAAAAATAATACAAGACTAGCAAAGGCCAGAGGCTCCCGACTTGGGACAGGCGCAAAATGCGGCGGGCTTAAACATGTTCATGAGATCTCAACCTCCCCTATACCTCTAACCAATGTAGAAAAGTAAACGCATAACAATACGCACACTAAAAGTCAGTTAAAGAGAAGTCCGAGTCCGATGTCAGAAGATGTAACAAAGAAAATAAACAAAATGACAATAATACATAAATAACAACAGACTACTAGCAGTTAACTGACATGCCAGCTCCAGACCTCAATTAAACTGATTGAAAGATTATGTCTTCATCATATGAATATCAAGCACAATCCCTCCCGTTAGGGTTTAGTATCATACCATCATAAAATATATGAGAAGAGCATAACCCGTGTCATGCCAACAACTGGTTTTAAATAAATGTGTTTAGTTCCGATGCAAAGACCCTATAAGTGAATCAATATTAAAGCCAAAATATGCAATATTTAATGACCTGACAACAGTATCGTAACTATATCCCTTCTTAATAAGTCTTTTAAAGGTTTTGTTAGCTTCTGAGGTGAATACTGACATTTTGTGCTTTATAAAGAATATTACCATAAAAGATTGGATGTGAAATACCTGAACGTATAAGAAGTCTGCATGTTGAGCTATATTTACGAATGATGTCCTTGTACCGATGATAAAATTTAGTAAATGTTTTGACTAGTTTGTGATATCGAAAACCCTGGTGTAATAATTTTCAGTAATACATAAATTTCTTTCGTTAAAATCTGAAACGTTGTTACATACACGAGCGAATCGTACAAGTTGAGATATATAAACACCGTAAGATGGTGACAAGGAACGTCACCATCTAAAAATAGATAATTAACGATAGGAAATCTCTTTTATCATAAATTTTTGTATTAAGCTTTCCGTTAATGATATAGATATCAAGATCGAGGAAAGGGCAGTGGTCATTGTTAGTATTAGCTTTATTTAAAGTAAGTTCAACAGGATAAATTTCTTTAGTAAAGGATGATATATACAGTATGTTTGATTTTATTTGACAATCTTTAACATAGATTTTGGCCAACTTAAACATGAGTCATGGTCTTCTAAATATTTTCCCCACTTGAGAATCGGTGTGATAGACAACTCTTGGCAATTCTGTATGTATCTTTTTAAAACAGGCTATGGCTCATACCTAAATTTTCATAAAATTTTTCAGTTTTAAGGCCAAGTTATAGATAATGATCGCCCCATATCGGATTCCAGGAAATGTTCTGATGTGTGTGGACAAGTTTTCTTCCGTTGACAATTAACAAAGCAGTTGGATAATAACGTTATAGCTTCCAGGACCGTCACTGTTATTTGATATTGTTCAAAATACAATTCGGGAATCAAACTGGCAACATAGCACTTGGATAGTTCTTCTTGATACTATTGCCGATCAATTTAAATGAAGCTCTTCTCTGGGTTTTTCAACTGTAAAAAGAGAAACAATTTGTGCTTGGGATCATTTATAATTTGCTTGACACAATTGTCTTTACAGATAGCATTACATACACCCTGTTTCAATCGAGGAAAAAACATAAGTAAAAATAAAAGACGAATGCAATGTTAAAAATTCACTCTAAACTTAGTCTCGTTTTGTATGAAAAATGTAAGCTCTCTGCTGTTATAACTAACACATATTTCATAACAAGTAAAACATACTTTTAACTTTTGGAAAAAGTTCAATTCAAACAGAATTCAGCTGCTGAAACATTTAATAGAACACTGAAAACGATATAGTTCTACCTTTATTGTGTTTTTCTATCATTGTCGCATATTTTTAAACTGTTTGTAAAATTTAAATTGAAAATGATTTAATAAATACTTATATAAATAAATATATGATCAGATATATATAAACTGTGAAGACAATAAAATAAGAGTCCGACGAAAAGACTGTTACACTGTAATCGATCAATGAGTGGAGATGGTTGATCAATTTGCACATCTATGATAGATATAAGATTAAAATGTTGTAGTATACAAAAACATGGTAGCTGACCAACAAAAGTAGAGATTCATGAAATAGTATCAATTTTCTAAAGAGATTGTCGGATTTTTCATCACATAGAAAAATAATAAGACAAAAGGAAACGAAACAATGAATCTGATATTATTGCCTGTTGGTTCATGTTGAACGGTTGTAATTTATCATTCCAAAATTTACAGATTGAAAGAAGCCATTGATAACCAAAATGACCTTACATGAAAAAAAATGATTTTCGTTTAATGTTAAATACTTAAGAGAAAAACGGAACAAATAATAAAAATAGAGAACAAAGTGGAGCTAAAATATTAAAGAATATGTACATTGTACAAATCAGAACAACTCTCTCTGTTTGTTTCGGACCCTACCATTCATAGAGGGTTTTGATCCTCCCTGGCCATAATTGATGACAAATGTAAAAGAGATGTGACAGATACCAATCTCACTCAAACTCAGTCGAAAAAAAACTGACAAGACCATGGCAAAATAGAAAAGTCCAAAAGACAAACAACAGTATACAAAACACAACATAGAAAACAAAAGACTGAGCAACACGAGCCCAATCAAAAACGAGGTTGATCTCATTTTTCTGAAAGGATAAGCAGATCCTGCTCCACATGTGGCATCCGTCGTGTTGCTCGTGTAAGCACAAACTCTGTGATGAGTCTAATTCGTTAGGTCACATTCGGGGAAAGGAGGACAGAATTGTGTTAACGACGATTGGAACATATTCGACATCACCTGTGAAAAGATATCCCATAACGCGAAAACATAGGAGGCATCCGCGGTTTGTGCCACTGTCTGCTGTTAAAAGAATATAGAATAATATAACCACTTGCATTACATGTGTATTAATCGATATGATTTCAACGACAGGAAAAACTGAAAATAAGGATCTTCAAATCATTTATGTTCAATTGGTATTAATGTTCTTTTACACTAGGGTCTTCGAGATATAGGGAGTTTTAGGAATAGTTTGGATTGTCTAGACGTCCTAACAAAACCAAAGTCCAAGTACAAGTTCAGACGATGAAAATAAAATGATTTTTTTATTAGTTGTTATTGGCTTTGAACTAGCTGTCAGTAACTGCGAGTACTCACAGATCTGTACTTATTGTCTTTGTGTTGTCGTGATGTATAATAACCCGCCCACGTCCACTCTGTGTTTTTGTTAGATATATTCAATGTGTATCCATCTGATGAGTTAAGCCTTTTTCAACCGATTTTTATAGTTTTATTTTTATGTTGTACTGTTACACCACTGTCCCAGGTTAGAGGAGGGTAGGCGCCTTCAAACGAGTTAAACTCCGCCACATTCTGTATGTGCCTTTCCCAAGTCAGGAGCCTGTAATTTTGTGGTTTTCGTTTGTTGCTGTGTAAAATATTCGTTTTCGTTCACTATTTTGTACATAAATTAGGCCGTTAGTTTTCTCGTTTGAATTGCTTTACATTTGTTATTTTGGGGCCTTTTATAGCTGACTATGCGGTGTTGAATTTGCTCATTGTTGCCGTACGGTGACCTATAGTTGTTAATTTTGTGTCATTTGGTTTCTTGTGGATAGTTGTCTCATTGGAAATCATACAACATCTTCTTATTTTTATAAGAACTGTTATGATAAACTCAAATTTTGTTACTTTTATTTTTAGCCGTATTTTCCATGGAAACAATTTTTTCATTTCCTTCTGAAACTTTTTTTCAAGACATTTCGAAAGAAGGAATATATTTTAAAAACATGCCCAAACAAGATATTGATGGTCTGAGCAAAATAAGTTTTTATAGCAAGTTTACATGAATACAAACAAATCTTAACCGTTCTAAAGCTAATCTAATATCTATGTGTGATGAAAAATAGATTACAAAACTTTCAAATAAATGCATTCCTTTCTATATAATATGTTACCAGATCATACATCCTTGAAGATGTTTAAAAGCTACAGTTTAAACGATTTCTGCATATTTAGTATATACTAGACCACACCGCGACATCGCGGGTCCGTGACTGAAATTAAAGTATCTAATTATGTATAAGCCTTATTTTTAATCTGGATTTTTAGTATTGGTATTGTCATATGATAAAGTCATGTTGAATCATTATAAGAGGCATGGTTTTCTGCTTTCAAAATCTTTCTGTTTGAACCCGTCGACCTGGAACTTATCAATTATTTGTAATATTAATTATATGGAAAACAAAAGGGCCTGGAGTGGTGTAATTTGCAATCAACAGCATTGTCCTATATTAGTTAAATATAAAGTTGAATTCTTTGATTCACCGTTTTACGTCATGCCGGCTAACAAATTGGAAACTGTACCTACGCCTATATTTCAAGTCTGGATTTTTAGAATTCGTATTGTTATCTTATAAAGTAAAACTAATTAAAATGCTACAAACGGAAACAATGTGGCAATGATTGAATTAAGTAGTGTCAACCCAGTTTAATGACGAAGTTTAGGTGTGATTATGACCGGTGTATATAGCAAATGGTGGTGCGCCTGACAGATGCGGAACGTACAGATTAGGTAATAGGTAACAGGTGACATATACTATTGGTATCGTTATCGGTATCGGATTCGACCCGGAACTTGTTAACTTGGTAATATTAATAATGTGGAAAACAAAGGGCCTGGAATGGTGTAATATTTAATCAACACCATTGTCCTATATTAGTTATATATAAAGTTGAATTCTTTGATTCGTCGTTTTACCCCATGCCGGCTAACAAATTGGACCTCGTTAATTTAGTATTATAGATAACGCAAATAGTGAAGTCGAACTTTTATTTTTTTTTAAAACAAAACCAAATTTATTTTACAGGTATTATAGTAATGTTGTCTGTGTCTTTCATGCACAAAATTCTACGTTTCGAATATAAATGACCTTTGATGCAAAACCTTTCAATATGGTGTCAAACTTGTTTTCAAAAGTAATATTTAACACTGGATAATATTTTAACATCATCGAGAGCCACTGGTGAGTTTGTTATAGAAGAAACGCATACCTAAGTTGCTTTGATCTGTTTTCACATTGCAAATTTTGACATCTGCAAATTAACATTAACTATGAGCTGCATACATATCCAAATGCAATTTAAAAAAATGCTTTACAAACTAAAAGATTATTTCGACAGAAATATGTTTCGGAATTTATTGTAAATAATTGTCAAATTAAAGTTGATGCTGGGAAAATCGCAATTAGATAGCAATCCAACGATATGTATATGTCAACACGGATTACAATATGTAAAACATGTCGAGTTTTAAATTTCCCCATACATCTTAAAACTTCTGTGATTTATTTTGTCAGGACTGCCAAATATGTAAACTATTTTTTAATCCCAAACGGTCATTTTGAACTGACAGCTATAAAAGCAATACATTAAGTAATTTTCAGTCTTCCATTAATATTCAGACTTATTCACTACGATAAATTCGATACTCTTCAGATAGTTCGCTGGAGGTCAGTTAAGATCTGTTCAGTCGATGTATACAATTTCAGTACGTGTTAGTTACCTGTACACATATGCATCAATACCATACTAAATTGTCTGAAAACTACTGAACTATCTGAACTGTACTGTATTTAACTGCAGTATATAAAACTGAAAGGCTGAACATGACTTCATAATTTTTGTATAGACTTTTAAATGATGTTAAGATAAAATGACCGTATTAAACTAAAATGCATTCACAATGTACTAGTGTATATCATATGAATTACCAACGATAATTACTAACAAGTTTATTGACATTGCACGTGTACATAAAAACCATAATGGCGTGCTTATGTTTATTTTTTAGATCCGCACCCTCCTGCTGGTTTATTTGTTGAATAACAGAACGACATACAAGATCGGTTAAAAATAATCAGTAGTCCAAGAGCTGACAGTATCACACTTCCTCCTTTCCAGTTTTTTCTTTACAATGAAAAAACATAAATCCGTTTCATTTGCACTCTGTTCTGTATATCGCACGAAATTAAAAACAAATGTTGAATATACTTTTTTTCAAATCCTACGTTCATACATGAAAACATTGTTAAAAAAATGAGGTTACAACTCCTAAAACAAAGTTGACCTTTGAAGAATTTGGCTCTTTTTATATAGGTTCTCACGTTTTTGAGTATTTACGCATTGGTTAGATTTGAGCGTTTCTGTAAATCTAGAAAAGTGCTACGAACGCACGACTTTCGTTTCAATGATTGGTCATGCTAATGACATGCACAACCCATCTTCAACAAAGGTTAAATCGAAGCTCGCATGAACACGGATTCAAGGCAAATGAGGCTGAAGTATTCACCTGAAAGCCAATGATACATCATCCTTGTTTGTAAGGTTATTTTGACCAAATTGAACAGAAATCGCTGCTAGTAGCGATAGATTATTTCAATATATTTTTGTCTAAATCGCATGTAATGCCCTTTAATGGATGTTTGTTGATGATGAAGTACATCATTTGTTGAATTCTTTATTGTTATTAAAATTTTACCAACTTTCCTATTTTGCCTCTATAAATGAAACACATACAGAATGAAATTACTACACTTTTCTAAAACAAACAAAAAAAAAGTTTGCAAAGAAAAAGGACCAATAGAAAACCCAAACATCTTCAAATCCTTATCGAAATAGGTAAAGGGAAAAATGCATTTCTTTGTTGACATATTTGTTTATAGTGATTAAGATTATAACTCAATATTGACTGCTGCACCCTATTTTTGACATTTTACCTATTATGTCTGGGTTTTTTTGTTCACACATTGTTGTCAATATAATTGAATTGTATGCGACTGTCATACAAGTGAGAGGTTTAGGTAGCTATAAAACCAAGTTTAAGCCATCAATTTCTACATAAGGAAATGCTTTTACCAAGTCAGGAAATTGACAGTTGTTTTCCTTTCATTTGATGTGTTTGAGCTTTTGATTTTGCCATTTGATAAGGTACTTTTCGATTTGAATTTTCCTCAGAATTCTGTATTTTGATATTTTACTTTTACCTCTTTCCAGTGTTTAAACATGACCTGAAATTGAAAATGTTGAAGCTAAAAATTGTATTGGCGTATCCACCTGTCCAGGTTTCTAACTGCACTACAAATGATATACATATCAAATGAACTATTTTAATGAATGAAACTTCGACGATGTAAAACAATGGCTTGCTTTAGTAGGCTAATTTTTTCTCCCTCCTTCTTTTGTCAGTTGAATAAAATAAAGTTATAGTTCATACGGTAAATTTTATCTATCAATAAGAAATTTATTAATAGAATACATGGAAAATAAGTCCATTGAACTTCCGGTTTCGATTTCTGTATAATGGCACAGACATCTGCTCAAAAATGTTACATTTGCACAGACAAGTACAGTGTTTTCTATTGTTATGAATGTCAGCATGCATTATGTACAGTTTGTCGTGAAAGACATGATAAGATACCGGCTGTAAGTGGACATACTATAACGGATATCAATGTCATCGACCTTTCAAACGTACAGAGCGATACGTCCAGGTGTATTACACATGAAAAGGAATATCAATTTTATTGTGTAAAATGTAGTGATATAATATGTGGAAAATGTGCTACATCATCGCACAAAGGTCATTCCTTTTCTGAAATTTCCGAGATTATATCAGAAAATAGGGAAGCAGCACAATCAGCTCTGCAAACACTGAAGTCTGCAATCGGTGTCATTTCTAGTGTGAATGACGCAGTATGCGGCAAACACCTAGAAAACTACATTTTGACAGCCAGGAAGTAATCAGTGATATAATATCAACTTTTGAAGAACTTCAGACATTCACTAAGTCAAAGAAAGATATTAAGAAAACAGAAGTAGAAGATAATGAACGCATTGAACACCAAAGCATAGAACTATTCTTGAAAAACACTGATCTTATTCATGATCGATATGCTCAAGTATTTACGGCACTACAAAATATTTTATGCGAAAAACATGACATAACATTTTACAAACTCTACACAGCTATTGATAAAGATATCACTTTCTTAGACGATATTCCAAAGGAACCGACGTTGCCCTGTGTGCCTTCTCTTGATAAAACAATGCTTTACACTGAAATCTTAGAATACATTCAATCGAAGACTGACACTAGGTAAGAGGCAAATTTTACGTCAAGTTTATAAGAAACATACAAATAATGTGTATATGTGTGGTTAAAAGATATTATAACGACCTATTAGAATCAAATTTAATCGGATAATACAAAGTCATACTTGTATTAATGTTTTGTTCCTCGTGAGGACGCATTTCATCACTTCTTTTAAATTATACACACCAGTATTGGGAACTAATTTCTAAAAGAAAACATTCATGGTTTTAAATGACAACGTTTCTTGTGTTGCCTAATGAGGGTAGCAAAATCTATTAATATTCTTAAAAACTGACGTCAAATTCTTTTAAAAATTCAAAACGAATCCTCGTAGTATTTCTTTTACAGTTTGTGTAATTGCCTTTATTTATATGTTTATCTATATTTGTGCACATTTGCCCTTGTTTTGTATTATATGTTGTAATTGTTATCATATGTAAAGGAGAAGTTGGTAAAACTTGTGTTTTAACTTCTTTGTTTCTTTAACAAAATTATAGTTATAAACTAAAACCACACAATATGTATGCATTAAAACTTTAGCCGTAAAACATCAAACGTATATGTATGATACGCATAGTCAATTCATGACTGAAAATATGAAAATGAATGAATGAGAAATCAGAAATTAAATTTGATTTAATTTTAAAGCCAATCTAGAATAAAGTACTACTATCAGAAATAAAAACAGAACTACCTGATAAATATAGGAAACCACACACACATTGTATCATATATTGAATTATATCTTATTGAGAGTTAGGGTCGATCGATAATAAAAGTTTGAAGGTTAAGATAACAGTTGAATTCAATTTTCAATTTGCGAACTTTTCATGTTTATGTAGCAATATTACAACTGCCACCAATTGCACATTAAGTATATATCTTTTAGTTGATAAGATATTCCATTTCATATAATTATTTATTTTAACAAAATTATAGTTATAAACTAAAACCACACAATATGTATGCATTAAAAACTTAAGCCGTAAAACATCAAACGTATATGTATGATACGCATAGTCAATTCATGACTGAAAATATGAAAATGAATGAATGAGAAATCAGAAATTAAATTTGATTTAATTTTAAAGCCAATCTAGAATAAAGTACTACTATCAGAAATAAAAACAGAACTACCTGATAAATATAGGAAACCACACACACATTGTATCATATATTGAATTATATCTTATTGAGAGTTAGGGTCGATTGATAATAAAAGTTTGAAGGTTAAGATAACAGTTGAATTCAATTTTCAATTTGCGAACTTTTCATGTTTATGTAGCAATATTACAACTGCCACCAATTGCACATTAAGTATATATCTTTTAGTTGATAAGATATTCCATTTCATATAATTATTTATTTTAACAAAATTATAGTTATAAACTAAAACCACACAATATGTATGCATTAAAAACTTAAGCCGTAAAACATCAAACGTATATGTATGATACGCATAGTCAATTCATGACTGAAAATATGAAAATGAATGAATGAGAAATCAGAAATTAAATTTGATTTAATTTTAAAGCCAATCTAGAATAAAGTACTACTATCAGAAATAAAAACAGAACTACCTGATAAATATAGGAAACCACACACACATTGTATCATATATTGAATTATATCTTATTGAGAGTTAGGGTCGATTGATAATAAAAGTTTGAAGGTTAAGATAACAGTTGAATTCAATTTTCAATTTGCGAACTTTTCATGTTTATGTAGCAATATTACAACTGCCACCAATTGCACATTAAGTATATATCTTTTAGTTGATAAGATATTCCATTTCATATAATTATTTTCATTTGAAAATTCAGTTTGAAGTCCTTTCTCTCAAATTTAGATATAAGAATGGATAAGTTCAATTTGCCATAGTAACGATATTTTTGTCCTTTCCTCGATTATGACATCACAAAATGCGACTCACATGATTGCTATATGCCCTGTTTTGAGCAAAATGACAGGAGGTGCATACCCGTCTAGAGCATCTTAACTACTGGTTTTATTTGTTTTACAATTTTGATTTAGAAGAAAACCGACATGGTTAGAAAATACAAATAATTACACCATTACTAACACAATTCTACATCAATTTTCTTGTAATGGTTAGAAAATACATAAATAACACCATTACAAACTGAATCCCAATTTCATATTCTATTTTAGAAATTTACCTGCGACGTCACTTTTGTGATGTTGATACATTCGTGTGACGCACAGTTCATAATTCTATTGTGGTGTAATTGGGAGGTGTCCGTTGTTATTCTGTGGTTTACATGTTATTATGTACTATTATATTATTTATTTATGTATGTCTCTGTCTTGAGTGTTCTTGCGTTTAGTTTTAATGTATTCCTGTCACGCAATGTTGTCATTTTAGCGGTATTTTTAACATTGCCATATAAGCGGGAGGTTTGGTTAGCAATAAAACCAGGTTCAACCCACCATTTTTTTAAATGTCTTGTACCAAATCAGGAATATGGCAGTTATTATCAAAAGTCCGTTTCTATGTATGTTGGCGTTTGTTTTGTAGCAGTTCAGTGTTTATGTTGTTCCGTATTTTCCTCTTATAGTTGATGTGTTTCCCTCGGTTTTGGTTTGTGACCCGGATATGTTTCAGTTAAATCGATTTATGACTATTGAACAGCGGTATAATACTGTTGCTTTTATTTGGAAGGGTGTGTGTAATGGTAGGAGGTCTTCCAAAATATGAAGTATGAAGAAAATGCATAAAATTACATAATTATGAAAGTGCTCCAAAAAGGAAATTCATTGGTGCCAAAACTTTTGGAATCGGTCAAGCGACATTTAGATTTCAAAAATTAGGCTGTTTTTCTTGCGAAGGCAAAATATTATATTTTAGGTTATTTTGAGGCCAAATATTTTCTGAAGATAAGAAACAGCAAACAATCTATCTGTATTATTGCAATAAGACTCTGTTATGCTTTGATGTAAGCCACTCAGGTCTTTTGTATCATCAATATTAAGAAAACCAAAATCTCTCAAACTTTGTAAAAAACTCTGGACTTACTTTTTTGCTTGCAATGTGTCAAGGTCAACTTTGAATAAACTGCTATGTTTAGACATTCATATCTTCAAATAGGAAGCAGGCAGAAGTCTGATTTTTGCAGTTATGTGAAGATCTAAACACTCAACAGAAATATATTAACAGATGTAATGCCAAAATGTCTCTATGCTTTTTAGCCAACTCAAAATCATGCCGGCAGGCCCCTTTTTATGTACTTTTTCCGGCAAAACATTACATTTTGGTCAGAAAAGTTGAAAAAATCCTTATTTTTACTGGTACTTGTTTTGTACTAGTATGAAGTTATTTGACATGTAAAATAAGCTCTTTAAGCTAAACAAAATTTTTGAATTTCAAAATCAGCATTTTGGAGTCAATTTTAGAGCTATATATAGCAAAAAACGCTGAAATTTACTCAAAATCTTAAATTTCTAATTTGACAGCAATTTTTCACAGAAGTTAGTGACTGTTACTGTGACTACATGTAAAAGCACCTTTTTGTCATATATATTAATAGAATTTAATACAATAAAAATTTCAAAAATCGTTAAAAAGAAATGTTTTGACATTTTTGAAAATCGCAGATTTTTTTCAAAATTGGACCGAAAACTGAACATTTCTTACACATGTTTGGTATCATATTAAAGCTTAAAATCTTAGCTTTTCAATGAACATAATTTCATTGTACTTGACTGATTGATATTTAACCTAAATAACATTTGATTAGGCCTATACCTGCATGAAAAAAAATCTATAATCTTAAAAAACCAAATATTTTGGCAGAGAAAATATAAAACAAATCCATTCAAACTCTCAGAGTTGAGTCATTGTTAGTCAGACACTGCTATTGTGATATTTTCACTTGGAAAATGTATTTTTACACATAAATATTCTCATTATTGTTAAAATTAGTAAACATTTTACGAAAAAACTGTTTTTCAATAAAAATGGATATGTTGAGTACTTATTATAAATATGGACCAACACCAATGAAGTCCTTAAGTCTAATAATCCATTGGTATTTGTAGTAGTGACTATCTGAACTGTTTTGGATGCATGCAATTGTATAAATTTTAAATGATAAATAAACCATTCTTCATTTGATTAAATTTATTAAATATTCTAAAGTTTTCATTTTCAGGTCGGGGCCGTTTCTTTACCAGCATTTATCATATCTACAAAAGAGAATATTTATATTAGACAAATTAAATATTTATTATTTGTTCAATTAACTTGGAGAACCTGCAGTTTCTTACGATTCATATGATATCTTTTGGTTAACATGCAATCTGAAAAAGGGACTTCTTTATTTGAGATTGGCTGCTCCCAAAGTGGTTTTCTGGATTGATGACGAAATAAGCATGGCCAAATTTTAAAACAAAATTCATATCGAGTGCTTCCCGGCGTTGCTGGTGAATGTCTGCTAACCTCTGGTGTTGTTCCCTGGCCTTGCGGAGAACATTTAGTTAATCAAAACAAACCTAGACTGTTAAGAACAAGTTTTAAAACTGAAAAAGGAAGTATTTCATTTAAATAAACTCATATACATGTATGTGCTAGTAATAACCTTTTTTTCGTGGAGATATTGTTGTTCATTTTACACTGTATTTCATATGTTTTCTGTATTATACTGTATTTCAGATTCTATTTTCTATGCTTTCTTGTATTATGCAGTTTGGAAGTTGTTTTAACTGTGATTAGGGAATCCTTTGATTTTACTTCAATTAACTGCTTTAATTGGTAGTATTATAGTGTTAACTTTTAGCATTGTATAAATCAATTTGTTTCTTTTTAAAGAACATTTTCTGGCAATACAGTGCAGAAGAAATTCATTTAGTTGAGCTGTAGAATTTTGTAATATTAAATCTAAATCATACACATACCTGTTCACGATGTGCTTCATCAAAACTTCCTTACCAGTTCGCTGAATTGTTTTGTGTCTATATGGTGATCCCCTCCATGGCGTTGTTGGTGGATCTCGGTATGAGTCTTATGAGGCTGTCCAAGTGGAAGAAGATCCTTTCTGGTCCAACAGTCGTCCTGGAAACTGACGCCGACTCCTCCATAAGCTCTGGTAACCAACCTGTGGAAATTATGTAAAGTTTCATTATTAAAGTATTGGTCAATCCTTAAAGGGGAGATGTTCTAACCAGACAGACAGACAGACAGACAGACAGACAGACAGACAGACAGACAGACAGACAGACAGATAGACAGACAGACAGACTGATGAACAGACGGACAGACAGACAGATGGAACGGACAAACAAACAGATGGATGGACAGACAGTGTGATTCTATATACTTCACAAAACTTTGTTGTGTAATAGACCAATAAATTAAATCAAATTTCCAATGATCTGAATTGTTAATACTCAATTTGTTAAAAGGAAAAAGATGTTTAATTCTTATCATATGTTTAAGTAGTAATACTACATGAGTAAACACGGCATCTGTAGTCCTGTTCAAACATAAATGTGTCAGTTAATACGCATAAATTACATAATAAAGTAAACGAACCTCAAGGAATAAAATCGAAAGTTTGAATATATTATAAATATAAAAAAAGCTGTAAATATAAAATAAAATTTTAAATGATTGAAATAAAATTCTTAAATGATTGATATAAAGTTAAAAATAACAGAAAAAAATAAGATAAAATAAACTAAAATGAATATGGGATAACAATATATACACATATTATAAGTAAAAATTTTAACAGAAAAGAGTACATAAAATATTTTACAAGCCTTCAATATTTTTAGTCTAAAATGTGTTACACATTTTAAACAGTAAGCATATTTAAAGAAGAAAACGATTGTTTATAATGACTGATACACAAGTTTTGAAAATAATATAATTAGAACAATATATTATCATATAATTCAAACAACATATAAATTTTGACAGTAATCAGTTTGAAGAAGAAAACTTTTGTTCATTATGCCTGATCCACAAGTTTATAAAGCAATTTATTTGGTACAATATTATCCTATGGTTTAAACAACATATTTCTGTCTTAAAATGATAAATAAAAATGCACTGTGTTCTTCCAACTATCAAAGAACGCAATGTAAAGCACCGAAAAATCCGAGTATTATCAATGAATAAAACTCGAGATATTCCAAATGGATAGCATACAGACGTTAGGAGAATTTACCTCATTACATATTCATAGTTTAATAAAAAGGCCATGGGGAGCGTTTTAAACAAATGCTCAAAGAAAATCCTTTTATTTTATAAGTTTAAATTACTAATGGCCAATCTTAAGTTCTTTCGGACTGCTGTTTGTCTTCGTTTTTATTGCCATGATTTAGTATGTCTTTCTTCGACTAACTTTTATTATTGTACACTTAGTATCATTCTTATTTTAACAGAGCGTGTCCCTTTCATCCCTGTTGATCATTTGTTACTGTTTATAAAGTCTTTACGCTAAATCCATTGGATATGTACTAATTAATAGTGGATACATAATTTTTTATTAGTTGTTATTGGCTTGAAACTTTTTTCCTTTACTGCGAGTACTCTCAGATCGGTTCTTTGTGTTTTCGGTGTTTTAATTAGTTCTTTATTTTACTTTTTATTCATCTGGTGATAAAAGCCCTTTACAACTGATTTTTATAGTTTGATTTTATTTTGTGCCGTTACGCTACTGTCCCAGATAAAGGGTTGGGAGCCCCACAACATATTTAAATCCGCAATATTATGCATGTGTCTGTCCCAAGTCAGGAGCCTGTAATTCAATGGTTGTTGTTTTGAAGGATATCTTATTAAGTCTCCCAAACAAAGTTTGGAGACTTATTTCGTTTGCTCAGTTCTTCTTCTTATTATGGCACCAACGGAGTTGGGTGATATATTTTATTCTACGTTTCTTTTTTTTTCTTATTTTATTCCTCCACACATTTTGTCTACGCAAATCTCAAAATTGAACGAATCAAGATGAAGTTGTGCAAGAGACCTTGAATGGTTCAAAATGGCCACTGTTACCACGGACACAGCAAACATACCCAAAAATAAAACAATGCTCCAAATGTTAACTGGCATGTGTAGATGTGTCAGTTGACTTTGGAATTTTCAAATGGCTGCTGTAACCGTGACAATGGGAGGGTGCCATCCTCCATTGCTTGCAATGGCAAATCTTCTTCTTCTTCTTCTTCTTCTTCTTCTTCTTCTTCTTCTTCACCCGATTTTTAAAATTTGAACTTGTCCGCAGCAGTTCTCTAAAACCGCTTGTCAGATCTATTTAAATTATTTCAATTAATACAATTTAAACAAAATTGGAAATTCTACTGAACAGTCCTTATGGGTTTATACTTATGAGGACTTTGTTTGGGGACTTCGTAACAGCATCCTGTGTCATTTCTTGTTTCCTTTTCGTTTGTTCTTTTACATTAATCAGGCCGTTGGTTTCTCATTTAAATTGTTTTACATTTTCTTATACCGTAGTCTCTTTTACACATTTTTTGTAGCATGATATGCGGTGTGGAGGTTTTGTCATAATGTAGAAGGCCGTACGGTGACCTATATATAGTTGCTCACATCTACGTCATTTGGTTTCTAGTTAAAGGTGTTTCTTTGGAAATAATACCATATTTCCATATTTTATATAATCTTATACACAACATGAATATTCCATATTATGTTGCACAAAATATGGATAGTACTTTAAATTTTTCCTTTTATAACTATCATTTTATTCACGTTTAAATATCAGATTTTAAGTGGTTAATACGAGAGAAATTTTACTCAATCCTTTGTTGTGTATGCTATTTCCTTTCATAAACGCTTTATCATTTGTGCACTTTATTAAATACGGATGGTTGTTATGTATATGACGTTATAGTTTATTACTTTTAAAAACATCAATCAATAATTGAGCAATCAGTAAAATGTATTAAATAACACAAAGCTTAGTGACTGTTTTCCTGAGTGTGAAACCGCATTGCTATAAGACGTATCACGGTACTTTTCTGTCCCAAACTCATGTATTTTATTTTGATGTTATATTTGTTATTCTCGTCGGATTTTGTCAAATGTCTTAACGTCTTTTCTGTTATATTCGTGTGTTATGGTAAAGATAATTAATCACCCTTCGTTTATTAGATTTTAGTTTGGTTCAACGAAATTTATACGATATATTTGGTTTACAGTTTGATTCAGAAGAAACACCGACATAGTTAGATAATACAATTAGTTATCTAATTACTACCACAATTTGATATTAATGGTATTGTAATTTTCATTGTTATTAATAAATGTAATGTCAGTATTACAAATCTAATCTTGAATCAATCCTAATTCTATCTTATTTTTGGGAAATATTTTACAAATACAAATGTGACGTCACTTTGTGCGTTGAGGCTTTAGCTAACTCGGCTATGTATTTTTATGTGTTGGATTAAGTTGTTTTATGTAATGTATCCGTTTTTATTCTGTAGTTAGTCCCCACTTCGATTTATCATGTATATCTATTATATAGTCATTTTATAAAATTTACTGTTTGCAAAAGTATAAATTATTCTAAATAATAATGATGTTCTTGTCCCAGGCAAAAACCCTGGCCGTGTTAGGCGCAACTTTTGGACGTTTTGGTCTTCAGCTTTGTACTTGTTTTGACTTTCAAACTTTTTCATCTGAGCGTCACTGGTTAGTCTTGTGTGGAGGAGACGCACGTCTGGCATATTAAATTTTAAACCTAGTACCTTTTGTTAGCTATTATTCGTGTGTTTCTTTGTCCTATATGTTCTCCCATGTATTTGTATTGTAGTCATGTAATGTTGTCATTTTAATGTTATATTTAACATTGCCATAAAAGCGGGAGGTTTGGCATGCCACAAAACCAGGTTCAACCCACCATTTTTTTCTTAAAATGTCCTGTACCAAGTCAGGAAAATGGCCATTGTTACATTATAGTTCGTTTCTGTGTGTTTACATTTTAATGTTGTATTTTTGTTGTGTCGTTGTTCTCCTCTTATATTTGATGCGTTTCCTCAGTTTTAGTTTGTAGCCCGGATTTGTTTTTATCTCTATCGATTTATGAGTTTCGAACAGCGGTATACTACTGTTGCCTTTATTTAGTGGGTGATAGAGCAGGATGTTACTCCTCGAGAAGAAAAACCATTGCCACCCTTGGCTTTGCTCGGTTGACAATGTTTTCTTGGTAACAATCTCCTCTATTACCTTCTCAACTATATGCTATATAGATAATACCACAAATTGTGCAATAGTAATTTTGATATTAGTGATAGACATAAAGACATAGGTAAAATCAATAACAACATGTAATACATAATTTCTGACAGAGTATGTATTACGTTTGGTCTCACAATTTTCATCAAGTGTTAAATGTAAATAATATTTTTCAGAATATGCAAAAACTGTATCACTCAAGATAAGAAATTGGTTGAGATTTTCGAAGAAAACAAACAACTTCAAAGGTACATTAAAATATTATATAGTTGCAACGTGTAGAAATAAACATTTCCGCGAAGAACAATGCCGGGGATTGATTACCTGAGTATTGCTTGCATGATGTCCAGAGGCACATAGTTCATGCATATTCAGGAAGAAACAGATTAATTCTTGATAAAATTAATGATTGATGTGAGGAAGTTTGACCGGGAATAAAGGCTTGTGTTTTTAAAATACCACTGGAAAATTAGAGTTTGTAGAATAGGGACGGAATTTTTCCATGCAACAGACCACGTACGGACATAATTTATTTTCAAAATGACAAAAGGAACATATAATGTTGCACTCCTCCTACACGAAGCATCGGATTCGATGGCCCATTCCAACCGAACATGGTTACGTATTTATAAACCCAACACACATAAAGAGACACCTAACTCTAGCAAGGAGTTCGTTTTAATTATTCCTTTAGGTAACTTGTATCAAACAAAAATGTGTCGACCCTATAACTGACCAATATATTTATCTGCAGCAGTAACCCTTATTTGTCCAATCAATTAGATTGACATTCAATTGAAATGGCTTTAGTCAACATGCTATATGACACCACATATATTATCAACAGCTAAGACGGATTTACCTTAAAGGAATTCCTTCATTAGACCTGTATATAATATAGATATGG
This sequence comes from Mytilus coruscus, assembly GCA_017311375.1. Classification (NCBI taxonomy): domain Eukaryota; kingdom Metazoa; phylum Mollusca; class Bivalvia; order Mytilida; family Mytilidae; genus Mytilus; species Mytilus coruscus. The sequence continues at coordinate 60,717,680 of CM029607.1, read as the reverse complement.
ATGTCATTCAATGGCAATTTTGGCTATTATCTTGTTATAATTTTGTTCCAGTACTAGATATTTGTTGCGTACAAAATATTGCGACGTGCAATATATTATATATTACAGATACATTTTTATTGCACTTACATAATCTAAAAACTGATAATTTACTATAAATAAACTCATCATTGATACAAGGACTAAAATGTTGTACGCCGAACGCACGTTTCGTCTACAAATTACAGTGACGCTCGAATAAAAAGATAAAAAGATCAAGCACGAAGAAAATGATGCTTTGAAAACAGCATGAAAGCTGACAACCAAGTAATAGGTACCCTTGAACTATTAGTCCATAAGCAGCGACATATATCCAGATTTAGACAGTTTAATGTAAGCTACTGATTTAAGTACACATATCACGTGTCTTTTATGAAATAGTTTAAAATAGGTTCGCTCGAAAATTTCGGAAACTTTACAAAAATATTTAAAGGGTCAGAAAGGCTCTGTATTTGTGATCAGGAGTTATACATTATCGAAATATTTCGATGAGTTGATACATCCACCATTACCTGCATGTTTCTAAATGACCATATTTGGAAGAAAATAGAAAACATTAGAATTCTAATTCTTGAACCAGATATGTTATTTTTGTTCATTTCACTACCAAGAACATAAAATTGTTACAATACAGTGTTTAAATATTTAAAAAATATTTCAAGTTAAAAATATCGATTATGAATATTTGTGATTTAAAAGGTCACTAAAACGAAAACATATCTAGCCATTATCTTATTATAGGACATGATATTAGAAATCTGAGATAAAGGTTTTGAGTTTGTGGCTTTTGTTTATTAATCCATAATAAAACTACTAAATTAATGCAATCTGAAAATGCTTCTGTTAATAAAAAGATGTAAAATTATTCAAGATGTTCAAGTATGGCTATTTTTAATAAATCATTATTATTAGTAACATTTTGCTTAAGCATTGGCTCATTACTCTTCTTTTATTACGCCGTTTGTCTTTATATCTCAGAAGATGACAGCTACAGTATTTTAATCATAAACAGATGTATTTTCAAACAAATTAATTGTTGTGCTACCTTAAATTGCTTCTTTTGATATCTCGGATCCTTTTATAAAAGTACCGTACAGTAATCTATTTTGTCCATTGTTATAGGTCTAACGGTGAGCTATTACAGTTGTTTATATTTTTCCTTTGATCTCTGTTGGACAATTGTCTTATTGTCAATTATACAACACCTCCTTACGTTTATATTATGTGTATATTTGGATTGATTGATTGTTGGCTTTATTTTTACTTCCAGTGTTAAATATTTTGTGCATATTCGGGACAAGAACATATTTAGGATTAATCTAATAGACTTTATAGAGCTTACGATAAAGTCATCATAGAATTAAAATGTATTACGCCAGACGCGCATTTCTTCTACAAAAGACCCATCAGTGACGCTCGAATTACAAGGTAGGGTGGCCGGAATGAAGGAAGCGAAATTGTAATGCCACTTGTTCTAGAAAAGAGGGCATTTTGGCAAGGAACAGTATTGTGTCATGTAACAGACCTCCTACGACCCCTCAAAACGTTTTTGGAAGTGGTTTTCACAGATCGTTTGGGACTTTGCTTAGCAAAGCATCGGATTTGACAATCCCTTTCCGATAGGACGCGGCTTGTTTTGAATACACCAAACACTAACCTTGCAAGGGAGAAAGGGGATGGGCGTAACACTCTGCTGAAGAAAGGTCCAATTTCAATACCCTGAGATAACTTATTTTGAAAATCTGCATAAAATCAATGATTCACTGTTTGCTTTTTAAATACGAATTAAAACCTATACATAATGTCATTGGATTTCAAATATTTCACTGTTTCAGAGATGTGAATGGCAAAACAGCTGCACTGAAAGCTGAATCAAACGAAGTCAGACGTTTGCGGATTTTAATAAAAGATATGGAATCAAAGTAAGGTTGTTTTGTTTTAAATTGGAGGACGATACCAAGGAAATAATGATTAACCATAACTCGAAGGAAACTAACATGAGGCTATTTTGCAAGCCCTAAACATATTTTCCACTTATAACTGTTTTGCCTGCATGTTAACTTTTAATATGAGTAAAGAATTTATCCCTTCAGGAAGATTTACTTATTGACGACATGTGCATCAATTTGTGTCATCGTAGACAAGACGGGTGATATAACGTTTTCACTTTGAGATAAACTGTGTGTATTATTAGTGTGCTCAACAATGCAGCTAATCTTTCCCATTGATGAAAAATAATGTTTACATGTATTTTATATCAGTTTCTGATAACATGCAGTCGATAGTCAATGTAGGCCTTGTACATATTAACTGTACATAAAACAAGATATTTTGAATTTTATTATGAATATTTAAGGCAGAAATATCTTTCGATTGAAATGATTACAATAATTTTATGAATTAAGTTATTGACCAATTTGTATATCCAAAACTCAAATATTGCGCAGTTGTTGACAAATCCTGTTTAATAGCATTAAAGGGAGGCTATTTGATTTTCAAGTGCGGAGTCAAAGGTGAAATTATATGGAAATATGATGTGAAGTGTATTATAAACATCATTATTATCAACGGAGCCATTGGCAATCTTACCGTCAAAGGAAAATTGATAAAACCAATACTTTTATAAGCGATTTTGACATGGTAGAAACGATTGAGATCGTCATTAATATATGCTTTGTCATAGTATTGTATAACGAGTTTCTTAAGATGTGTCAGGGCATTAGTGGAGAAAGTATATTTAGTTGAACATTAAAAGATGCATTTATTAAACAAACATTTAAGATTTCCGATGTAATAAAAAGCAATACATAATGATAACCTTAGTTTTAACTCGTTTTAGAAACGTGATCATCCTAGATCTTTCTCAATTAGAAGTTTCAGGTATTAACGTACAAAAGTATCGATTATCAGGTTGTCTGCACATTAATATTGTAAAATATCAGCTGCGAGTCCCAATGTGAAGCTTTTTGTTCAGTGAGCACAGCGAACGAGTTTAAAAGGCTTCATATAGTGTCGATCAGCTGATATTTTACAATATCAATATGCAGACAACCATATAATCGATTTTACGGGTTGTATTTGCGTATTTTGCATGACAGAAACAAGTGTTTTCTTTGTTTAACCAGTAACTGGAAGATGACTTGATAAGTTCGGGTCAAACTTATCAACGTCGGTTCATTCATTATGAATTCCGTGATATTTACGGGTCAAAATTAGTATGGCCTGTTCAGCGTATTTGACGTCACAAAGCCGGTGAGCAGAGGGATACAGACAGTGATACAACCGATAATTTTAAAATCAGTTTTACTAAGACATTGACAGCTTTGTCAACTTTTACAAACACGATAGAATATCCGAGAGAATTATATTTGTTCTTCAGTCGGCTTTGAATTACCAGAACAATGCATGTACCAAGTCAGGAATATGACAGTTGTTATCCATTCGTTTGATGTGTTTGAGCTTTTGATTTTGCCATTTGATTAGGGACTTTCTATTTTGAATTTTCCTCGGAGTTCAGTATTTTTGTGATTTTACTTTTCGTGTACAGTTACTCTTGACATGTTTAGTACAATAATCAAAGCGATTCACGCTTCCGGGAGAGCGAATTCAACGACTTTATTATTGCGATTTATGAAGAATGGAGATTAATTATTGCAATTTCAGAAAAGTTGCATTTAGATGTATCAGATATCAGAATGCAAGTTCTTTTCATTGCGCTCCTCACCAAGTCGCATTATTCGCATTAATGAAAACCTTTCAATAATTTCTGAATTTACAGCAATGTGCACAAAATTTTCTGTCAGAAACAAGGGGGTCGCCGATGACTTTACACTTTTTTACAGTGTATTTAAGAAGGTGGGCGATATTATAGTTCCTTCTCTAAAATAAGATCGCTCGATCGTTTTTGCAAAGTTAAGGTCTTGGATAACACATGTGTGAAAAGATTTTAAAATATTGACATGTTTATATACAATACAATAGGTATGCCAAGAAAGAAGAGGAAAACAAAAGACTGTCAAAAGAAATCAAAGTATTAGAGGAAAGGTATGTTATGAATTAAAACACAGCAATTAACATATGCTTACTAAAAATAACTCAGTTTATATATTATCCTCAGTTCAAATCATTGCTCAGCAGAGTACTGTTCTAACAACTGCCAAGCTTATCAAAACAAGTTCTCGCCAAATAAACTTATTCGCACTAAATGCCTCGATTTAAAGTTTTCAAGCAATTGTTTGATTGTTGAAAATGCTTGTGAACAGCTATTTAAGTTTACCTTTCTCTTGTTCCTGAACAATAAAATTACGTTTAACTTATCAATGAGAGGAGCATAGTATGAATCCATTATCAAATAAAATAAAATCATATGTGTCATGTAAAATCAAACAAATCTATTCTATTTTAAGAAATTTACCTTTGATAATATAAACGTCACAAAAATACGTCACTTTTGTGGCGTTGATACATTCGTGTGACGCACAGTTTATAATTCGTTTGTGGTGTCCTAGTGTGCTGTCGTGGATTCATGGGAGGTGTTTGTTGTTACTCTGTGGTTTACATGTTGCAATGTACTATGATATCAATTATTTATGTGTTTCTCTGTCCTGAGTGTTCTTGCGTTTATTTGTACTGTATTCCTGTCACGTAATGTTGTCATTTTAGCGGTATTTTAACATTGCCATATAAGCGGGAGGTTTGGCTAGCCATAAAACCAGGTTCAACCCACCATTTTTTCTTAAAATGTCCTGTACCAAGTCAGGAATATGGCAGTTGTTATCAAATAGTCCGTTTCTATGTATGTTGACGTTTGTTTTTGTTGCAGTTCAGTGTTTCTGTTGTTCCGTTGTTTTCCTCTTATAGTTGATGTGTTTCCCTCGGTTTTGGTTTGTGACCTGGATTTGTTTTTCGCTTAATCGATTTATGACTATTGAACAGCGGTATACTACTGTTGCCTTTATTTATATTGTCGACTATACGGTATAGATTTATCTCATTGTTAAAGGCCGTACGTTTGACTATAATTGCTTACATCCACTTCATTTTGTCTCTTACGGAGAGTTGTCTCATTGGTAATCATACCACATCTTCCTATTTTATATTTATATCGTCAACTACGACTAGAGGAACATAACGTTAGACAATAAACCGACTCAAATGTCCTACCTTAATCTTACTTGCATTGGGTCTCATAGCAGGTCACTGACGAAGCGTTGTTTATGAAGGTTATGTAGACAAGGAAACACATAGACTATTAATATGTTATATATCAGCATATTTTGGTGCAACATGTTGAAGAAAATGATATAGGAAACACTGAAAAGAATAGTCGAAGCGTGTTAGTTTACATCAGTACGAAAACAAAATTATATTTTGCAAATATTCTTTAGCGCATTTGCTGTTTCTCTCAAATTGGAAGTTAGCAAACACGAAGACCTTTATTTTACTGTTATCTTTGTATTCTGATAACCTGCTCCTTCGAATACTATAAAGGGTGTTTTTGTTCAGTTAACAGGCTGGCAGCTTTTCGAGGACATGTATTGGTGAATGTAAATAGGCTCATAATATAGGTCTGTGTATATCAAGTTATTTTTGGGAAGCTGGAAGCATCAATGAAGGTTTTATTTTAAGATTTAGATAAATTGTGAGAAAATTTATACTTGGAGGAATGTGATATGCATGAGTGATAAAATGTTTCATTTCAGATTTATATCGTCTATGAATTTAAACCAAACAAGTGGTTTTTATAGAAGATTCAAGGAGATGTTTTTCTTATTTGTCCATCAAAATGTTTTCAATGGATTTCGTATCCATTGCAGTTCTGTTAAATTGTAGGTAGTGATTTCCATTAGAGACGAAGTTGTAAGCATTTAATCAACACATTGAGTAGGTGGATATTCTAAAATTTCTGTACTTGAATTCATTCTGTTTGCATGAAAAATATTCAACATTAGTATAAAGGAGGTGATATCCATAGAGACAACAGTTGTGTCTCAGGTAAATGATTTAAGATCTGACTTACCATATGTAATCAGTAATGTCTTTCACATACGATATGATAAAATTTGAAATGTTGACAAGGAAAAATCTGAAAATTCAAAATATTTTCAGTCGAATGACCAATCGGTGAAAAATCGATCGTCCTAGTTATTGACGAAAGATCAAATCCGTCAGGTCTTGGATTTTCTGGTGTGAAATATTATTGATGAAATTGTCTTTTGTGTTTTCACCGCACTATCCTTTATTTCTCTGCTTGATGTCAGGATTTGATCTGATGTTTTGTAGAATCTCTCATCGCCAAATTGACGCTCTTCTTCTTACCGTTAATGTTTTTTTTTGTTAATAAAGACAGACATATGCATAGTTACCACTGCGCTGCCTTTATGAACAGGTTTAAGGGCGATATCGATGTTATTGTTGGTTCTAAAGTGTGTAAGTGCAATGCAATCTCCAGTAGTAAGAATTGTTGTAAGAGGTTTTTTCCGTGTATTTCCAAGAATATCTGATTTAACAAAACTATAAATATAGTCAATAAAATATTTCATTGTAGTATTCCGAAAAATACCAGCGCAAATGAAATCGAAGGCAAAACCAACTAGTTATGCTGTTGATTTCCTGGAACGTGAGTATTTGAACAATGGTTACATTTTGTATCTAAGTTATTAGATATTTCCTTTTGACTGTCCTAACTATTCACCCTTGTTTATGTCTATTATTCTTTGAAATGCCCTTTTAGCTCAACAGGCTAAAATCTATTTCATTTGACTGACGATTTTTATCGGGTGTTTTTGCGTTTTGCAGAAACTTGAATACAATGTAGCGAGAGAAAGACTAGATAACAAAATCTTCAGCGGAATGAAAACAAGAAACATTTAAACGTGGAAGAATATTGTTAGAAGGTTTTTCAACGTGGAAGAATACTGTTAGAAGGTTTCAAGAACTTTTGATAAGGGGATTAGAAAGAGTTGCAGATAAAAATGGTTAATCTTTATTTCGGGATAAATAAAACAATGGCAAAACCCATGCTGTGGTAAAGGAACTGAAAAATGATACGGATCATAAATTAAGATAAGAGGTACACAATAGCCTCATATGGTTAAGATTGTGACTTCGTTTTTATAAATAGTAATAAAGTGTTAAGGAGAACATGCTGATATAGATGAAAACTTTTAAATGTGTACTATAGTGTGCAGATACCACTATGTCAATGTTATCTCAAAGTTAACCCCAATAATCATTCAGATGAAAAAAAAACAATTAGAGGTACAAAGGCGAGTTATGTGATTAACATTCTGTCAAAGTTTCACCTAATTCTGTCAATCAGTCCAGCAGTGGTTGCGGATACAAAAGAGGGACCTAAGGACGGACGGACTCCCTACCACTTTATACCGCCAGTTTAGAAAGCGGCGTCTGACGTCAACATGGCGCGCAATTGTAAACCGATTACTACACAAGGATGACTATTTTAACCAAATTTTGACATTTTATCTGAATCGATAGGAGACAGCTGGTATTTAAGGAAAATATTTAAAAAAATGAAGGGATAACAATTTTTAGATATTTTTCAGACCAGGTCGTTTCGATTTTCTGTATGCATTCGCGGTCTTCCTGATTTATTCGCATGTATTGTGTATATGAGAATAAGGTCCGTTTGTTTTGCCTAGTGCCTCAAATTCAAAGTGTTAATTTTACTGCATATCAATCGATCTTGGTGATATTTTTCCTGATTCTCTCTGGACTAGTTGCTTAATATTATCGTTAATTTTTGTGTACCAGTGACTATGCAGACAGATAAAGAATCATTTTAGGTTGGTACGTGAGAAATGTATTACAATAGCAACGTTTTAAACCAATTTTACAAAAAGCCCCTATAGTCTACTTTCCTCGTCGATGATACATCAATAGAGAAACGATAACTTTACATGATATATATTCGGTTTTTATAATAACTATTCATCAGAACGTTTAGTTGTGAAGTTATATGCAGTATCGTCCTCGAATGTGCAAACATTGAAAAGTTCAATTTATCAGTGTTTGCAAGGGATTTGTCAGTAGATTTTCCACTTGTACTATTTCCAAACGACGTGTATCATTTTTTCAGTAACGACTAATACACCCCATTTATCTTATGCTGAACTTACGAATCAAAATAAAGCAGATTCTACATTGTATGTCAAGTACGTTTTTACTGCAATCACTTGATAACTGATCAAAGGTTTGCATTTTCGAACATTGATAACATTGTTGCCGTGTCGTATTAAACTTGTTAATGAAGATCAATCCAAGCAATAGATCAAACAAAAATAAACCAAATGTTGCATATTGGCATCCAGCGTGTCGCGCCGCGGGGTATGGTGTTGGTCTCCGATAGTATGTCCTTTGTCCGAAACATATCAATACTCAGAGATCTTTTGACATAAGCTTTCATACAAAGCTAAATTATTTGTCGTCGTGTTCTCTTGACTGTACTATATCGTCAGTTTGACAATTTTACGTAAGATATGGGACTTTGACCTTTTTAAGTATTTTAACAATGACACTTTGTGAACGCAACTTCTCTAGTTCAGTTTTAAAGAAATTGCTGATACTTGGTTTGATTGTTTGCCATGATATCGATGTGTAGTTGATCATATTTTACCATCATTTTGATCCGAACGTTTTTATTGGAGATGTGGAATCATGACCATTTATCTAGTATTGTGACACTAATTTAAATCTTGTCAACGTAATATCTTAGAGAGTATTTGACATGAGGCTCTCAGACATGGTAATATATGCGTAGTTTATCACATTATACTGTAATGTTGATCCGGACATTTTACAGGTGTAATAGGACATTGAACATATTTTTTATATTGTTGACAATAATACTTTGTGGACGCAACTCCTCCGAGACTGTTTGACAGAAACCTCTCATATTTGGTAGGATTGGTTGCAATCATGTCATTTTGTTCAAACGATTTATCAGGAGTTATGGGACTAATCGTAAAGCATATGTTTTAAATTTAAAATAAGTACGCAATTTTCCTTTTTAACATTTGATTCATCTATAGTATTTTTCCAGCAAATCCTTCATCTACTAATCAGAATATTTTTAACCTTTTCAACGTCAAAACATTTTATATCAACATCAATACATCTTAAAATATGTACAATATTATGAAGCAAAATGTTTTTCTTCACTTGTATAGGATAATCATGACAAAAACGTGAAATAAAATAAAAGCCACGAACAATCAACATTTTCCTCATACCCAGGCAGGATTCGTTCGTCTTTGTAAACGTAAAATCGATTTTTATCCTTTTATATATTTTGTTTCACATTTCCTTATATAGACCCGGGCAAAAACACAAACAACAAAATATAGCTTCTTGATTAGTTAGTTTGTCTCATTGCATTATATGCACTGTATACGGCTCATGAACATGAATTATTACGACGTTTATGTTCTTATAATATGCGAAATTTTTCATAACAAAATTTGTACGTGTTCTTCAACAAACAATCAGCATTCCCATGGGAACCAACTGTGCTCTTCTTCTTGCCGATGTGTTCCTTTATTTATATGAGGATGACTTCATACAGGAACTTCTTAGGAAGAAAAAAAGTTAGCTTTATCCTTTAACTAAACTTTCCTCTATATAAATTATGTTCTCTCACCAAATAATTCAAAATTTGGTGACTATGTTGGACGCATCTATCCCATCGAACTTTAGATAAAGGATACAACAGATACATGTACAGTTAAGTCTGCCTCGAATATGACCTCCCGAATTAGACTTATCAACGAATCTATACTAACATTAGCAATACGAATGGTGCCACATGTAGAGCAGGATATGCTTACCCTTCCGGAGCACCCTGTTTTGGTTGGTTTCGTATTGCTCAGTCTTTAGTTTTCTATATTGTGTATTGTGTACTGTTGTTTGTCTGTTGGTCTTTTCCTTTTTAGTCATGGCGTTGTCAGTTTATTTTCGACTTATGAGCTTGAATGTCCCTTTGGCATCTTTCGCCTCTATTTTATATATGTGGACAAAGGAAATATATTAAAAGATTTTACATTTACAAAGACAAAAAATCCTACCTGGGTATGAGGAAAATGTTTTGCTTCGTGATTCCAGATAGGATTTTCGTAGATGCCAATATACATCTTTTGATAGCTTAACTTATATATGAGTTACATTTGAGCTACATTTGTCTTAATTTCGCATATTATAAGAACATAAACGTCGTAATAATTCATGTTCATGAGCTGTATACAGTGCATAGAATGCAACGAGACAAGCTAACTAACCAGAAAGCTATATATTGTTGTTTGTGTTCTTTGTCCGGGGCTTTATCATACCTTGCAAGTTATACTGAAATCAAAGTCAATTTTCATAACAAAATGTAACATAACAAGCAGCCAGCGGAAACAGTGCACTGAAATAATTACAAGCACCACACAAGCAGTAAATGAATAGTCCAATATCAACAGGTCCTGTTCGAATTGTATGTAAGGTTAAGAGGCTATGAATTGCCAAAATTGCTATTTGATTTGCGATACTAGCTGGTATGCAAATATTGCCCACACAATGGTAAAAGAGGCGGAAGATACCAAGGGACATTCAAAACTCAAAAGTTAAAATTTCAACACCATTGCTAAAAAAAAAAAAAAAAAAAAAAAAAAAAACCAACACGAAAAGATAAGCAATTTCACAAAACACTACACAGAAACTTATGACTGAGCAACACGAACCTACTGAAAACAGGGCGTCAGGTTCTCTGCATGTGTAAGCTGATCCGCAGTCAGTTATGCAAACAGGTTTAACCCTACCAAATTCGCTATATGCTTGTCCCTAACTTCTTTTAGGAATTTAACATCTAGAAAAAATATCATAATTAATAACTAAAATACCTTTAGTCCTGGATTGTCCTTGATTTTCATTTCTCCGGCATTTGTATACAGGTTATAGTTTTATTCTATTTTTGTACAACTTTCAGTTATTTTAATGCTAATTTACTCGTCTTTACCCGAACCCGTGTCAGATAAAATAATCACTTCTTTCTTTCTTCACATTACATCGACACACACCCAACTGAACTGACTGATTGTTTTCTTAAGAATATATTTTGTCACTGTATAGTATTACAGTCATGCTTTTTATTTTCGTTGCGTTTCGTATTGCAATTTGTTCGTTTCGTTTTGTCTTTTCAGTTCCTTTTAGTTCCGTTCTTTTAAATAAACGTTTCGATATGTTGAATTACTATTTTGTTATGTCAATTTTATGTTTTGTTCATTGCGTTTTGTTTGTCATTTACCACAACCCGATTCGTCTATATAAGACGCATCCGTTGCGATCTGAAAAGTATTCTATTGTTATGATTTTTGATAACATAGAACGAAAGCAGGAATATTTATCTCTCCTATAAAACTATCGACAATACAATATTAAGAGAAAATAAATAATTCACGAAAGATTATCACATTTTGTTAACATTCAGAATAAAAGACCTCCTTTGTCTTAGAAAGGCAAGTTTTGTCACTAATCAAATGTTAGATGACGCATGTTGTATTGAAATACTGCAATTTCAAAGACAAAAAAAAAAACTATGATTTTTAAATGTTAAGTTTTTTTCTGATAACAATCTACCGAGGCCATTAATTTGTAACTTATTTGTTTAATTTTAGAGAGAAAAGTGTAGAACGGTCATCACCATACACACCTTTGAATTCGAATTGTATAAGATGTCATACTTGTGGCGTTTACGGTCATTCGAGTGCAACATTTTGTATAGAATGTGGGAAAATTTGAGGTAGCGTGTGAATGTGCAGTAAGGAAATACGTTTCGTCGGATGTACATGTATGTTAATATTTATGTTTCGCTAATTAACATATGACTTAACCCCAGCAATATATCCAGCCAACAATGCATTACACCATGCTCCTAAATTACTCAATACTAAAAAACAAAACCATATACCACAAATTTAAAAGAAAAGAAAACTGGTCAAAGACTACCAAATTTGATGTGTTCTTGAAAAAAAAATAAAAAGTAATTTAAATTGACCGAAATAGTTTTCTTTACTCATAAAAAGTAATATTTCAATTGACAATGCGCATTTAGAAAGTAAAAATAATGTATATACAATTTACATACCACGTCTTCTTGTTCATATGAATATTTTGTCTTAAATTCAGAGGAGCAAATTGAATAACTTTAGGCCTGCAAATTGGCGATAACAAGCTTTTGTTCTTCCCTCAATGGGATTTGAACAAGCTGCTATGACATCTTGGAAATACCGCGCGCACTGTGTCCAGCTACCAAGACCACTAGGCCAACTAGGATAAATAAAATATGTCTTTTGTTAGTCGATTCATGGCTTTCCTCGTCAGTTTTATTTATGCTTGCAATATAGTGCATGTTGAAGCTTGAAACGTAGAAGGAAATCTTTACAAACCAGCCATTTGTTTGTCTGCCGTAGAGGATGATAAATTTCGCAACGTACTATACAGTCATAGTAATACATTTTATCATATACGTGTAAATATATGACGATGATGATGACGAATGGCTGCTTAAGTCCAGCAGCAAATAAAATGCATATTCAGGAAGAAACATGTCAATTTAATATGAATATTAACCTTGCTTTGTACCAGACCGACACACTGAGCCGCATTTTAATGACTAGTTCACAAGATAAGATAAGTTTTTCCTTTGGGGCGACCGGGTTTTGAAGCCACATCCGCTATAATGAGACCACCGAGGCGTTAGATATATATTTAGATCTAGAAAACCGTTCTACCTTTGACCAAAATTATTCCACGTTATGGTGCCTTTTTTTAAAATTTGCATACTATATTTTATATTAAAAACCAGCATGTCTCAGTACCTTTCTTTCAAAAATATTAGTGTTTCAGATTCAGACCGTGTCTCTTCAAATACACTAGCTCAAAAATAAAGCCAAACATCATTTAAAAAACTTCTCATTGCGTCGGTTTTTGAAAGATATATGATTATAGAACGAATCTTGCAGCTGTCCCTGGAGTAATCGAAAAGTGCTGCAAAAGAGTGACGTCATCGAAAAGGAATCAGTTAACCATGAAAACTTTATGGATAAAAAGTAAAATAACAAAAATACCGAACTCCAAGAAAATTCAAAACGCAAAATCTAAAATTATAAAATGGCAAAATCAAAAGCTCAAACGCATCAAAAGAATGGAAAACAACTGTCATATTCCTGACTTGGTACAGGCATTTTCTTTTGTAGAAAATGGTAGATCTAACCTGGTTTTATAGCTAGCTAAACCTCTATTAATATTGAGAAAATGTTCATCGTTCGACTGATCAGTTATTGGTATTTATCGAGGAATATCTACTGAAGTATTGGTTAAAGATGTTAGTCATGTCCAGTTAAAATCCATCATGCATTATGATATTGCTAAACCAATATAATATTCATAACGTTTTAAGAGTTTGACTGAATATATACAAAGCTCCCACGACCCATCTAGCAGCAGAGAATCACATGATAGATTGACTTGAAAATGTTAGTGTCTATAAGATTATACCATATAAAAGTTCTAGGAAACCTTCACCAACAGTGACATCGACCAAGTGGTTGTATATAATTACTCATCAAAGATACCAGGCTAGACAAACCTGAAGATCATAAAACTTTTTTTTTAAATACATTAATAGAGGTATTGTTTTTATTAATTTGTCCAGTATTTTCATGACTCTACCGTTCAAAACTTTATACTCCCATATTGACAACATAGAGCCAACTATAATTTCTTATTCGTATTAAAAACCCAGTAGAAGTTAAATTTTAAATTATACGTCAGTTATATCAGTCATTTTATAGAAATTAATGCCTCTTCAACATGAGAATCCGAAACATCGAAGTTTAGATATGATCCCTATTGCCATATAATTACAGGGGACCTCAGCATCGTTCAATACCGAGAGGTATAAATTTTCTGAAAATGACCAACATATCGTCCACCGTCGCAATAAATGATAGAGTGTCGTTAGGTTATTAAAGATGCTCTTTCATCCTATTGTAAGAAATGGTGTAAACGGGAGAAATCTGACAAAAGTCACTTGATTCCTATTTAAATAAATGTCCAAATGATGTTGATATTCGCATATCACATTTCGAAAATAATTTAGAAATAAATAAAAGAGTAAGTAATACGCCCATTTGTAGGATTAAAACATAATTCAAGTACTCGCAAAGCGTTGCGTTTTGTGTTCGTAACGGCCGACAAAGCAGCCAACAATGTGGTGATTGTATGACGTAAATACTACAAAAACGTCCTTAAGAGTGAAATTATACATTCAACTACATTTAAGGCCGTACGCTCCACATAGAGTCATATAGTAAATAATCATGTCACTAACACAGCTCAGCTAAAGACCTCCTCTGAGCATTTGAAGGTCCCCACTATGTTTTGTTACCTAAACTACACAAAAAGCTGTAGAATATCGTTTCATCTCGGCCTCTAGTAAGTGTTCTACTTCTAATCTTTCATTGCTTTTAACGAATTCCTTAAGTACTATTAAAGAAATTATTATTATATGTTGTAATAAAACATATTGAAATAGTGGAATTTACCATTTTGGTCCTTTTGATTCGGTTGACAGTTTTGACTTTTCCACTCTTTATACTACACTTTCACACAATCTTATCAGACAAAAGTTTTCCTATTTAGTTTAATATTCGTTTGATAAATCTGATTGCAAATGTATGTCCTGCAACTCATATGAAGCTTTTTTTTTCAAATGAGAAAGGTAAATATGCTTGATATACTTACTGGATGTGTGATGAGATGATTTAAGCCGTACATTTTCTCCTTGATAACATTGATGTTCGTTTCGGCATTAAAGTTTATCGACAGTTTGTAGGTATTCCTTTGGGCACCAATTGTGCCTCTTTAACAGCAGACGTGTTCCTGTACTGTTATGAATCACAGTATATGGTCAAACTCATTAAAGCCCAGAAATTTAGATAAGATCCGGGTAAACTTATCAATCCTTTAAATAATCTTATTGTAAAGGTTACCAATTCAGCACTGTAATAATATCTTTGAATATATTTCATTGGTATAAATATTGCTTTTGTTATCTGTAAATTAAAACCAGACTAAATATTATTGTTATACACATGCACTTTCACGGTACTACAATCTGTTGATACCTATATTTTGGCATGTTTTCTCTGACTGTTAATGACGCCTTTACACTAAATCCATTGAATGTTGAATGTGTACCGATTTGTATTTTAGTCTTAGATACATGATTTTGTTTTTGTTGTTATTGGCTTTGAACTAGCTATCAGTAACTGCGAGTACTCTCAGATCTGTATTTTGTTTCTTTTTGTTGTTAGTGATGTATAAATAGCTTGCATCGTCCGGTCTGTGTTTTATTATGTTTTTTCCTGCTGTGTATCGATCTGATGAGTGAAGTCCTTTCAATTGATTTTGTCAAGTCAACTAATG
Source organism: Mytilus coruscus (assembly GCA_017311375.1). NCBI lineage: Eukaryota > Metazoa > Mollusca > Bivalvia > Mytilida > Mytilidae > Mytilus > Mytilus coruscus. The sequence continues at coordinate 60,702,158 of CM029607.1, read as the reverse complement.
TTGTGCTGTAACACCACTGTCCCAGGTTAGGGAAGGATTAAGCGTCCACAAACATGTTTAACCCCGCCACATTCGTTATGTGCCTGTCCCAAGTCAGAAACCTGTAGTTTAGTGGTTGTCGTTGGTTCATGTCTGCCATATTTGTTTTTCGTAAATTGTTTTGTGATAAATTAGGCCGTTTGTTTTCTCAATTGAATTGTTTCATATTTTTCATGTCGGGGCGATTATAGCCGACTATACGGTATGGATTTTCTCATTGTTGACGGTCCGGTCAGAATGGGGACGTTAAATCTATTCCTCGTGTAGAGAGAGTTCCACGCTCTCTGCACGTTAGGAACCCTGTAACAACTTTTTAGGAGTCCGTATGTGGCCAGTTGCAAGGCTAAATTTCTGTCCCTATCCAATATACCCTCATTTTCCCGTAGCAGTCCAAATATCCTTGACCTTCAACCAGGACGGCCTCCATTACAGGACCTACCTATTGTATTTGTTGTTAATTTGTTGTCGTCCTGAACATGCAGAATTATTTGCCACTGGACGTTAAGCAACCAACAATCAAACAATCACTGTTGACGGCCATATGGATTCATTAAAAGATGAACTATTCGAAGAGACCCTAATTTATATACTAAGTATAAAGTAAAATCACAAAAATACTGAACTCCAAGGAAAATTCAAAAAGGAAAGTCCCTAATCAAATGGCAAAATCAAAAGCTCAAACACATCGAACGAATGGATAACAACTGTCATATTCCTGACTTGGTACAGGCATTTTCTTTTGTAGAAAATGGTGGATAGAACCTGGTTTTATAGCTAGGTAAACCTCTCACTTGTATGACAGTCGCATCAAATTCCATTATATTGACAACGATGCGTGAACAATACAAACAGACACAATAGGTAAAATGTCAAAATAGGGTACAGCAGTCAACATTGTGTTATCATCTTAATCACTATAAAACAAACAAATGTAACGAAGAAGCACAAAAGGCATACATAAAATTAACATCCTCATTTTGCTTTATTATTATACGATTATATAAATTCGCACAGGTAGACATAAAATAATTTTGTCGTACAAAGTATGACGGGATACATAAGTAAAGAGTCACGTAAAATGTAATCACAAAAACAGACTTAACAGTAAAAGTAATATTAATAAATAAAATAATATTGTGGTTCAAAGTATGACAGGATACATAAGTACAGAGTCACGTCAAATGTATATCACAAAAACAGACTTAACAGTAAAAGTAATATTAATAAAGACAAATAAATGAATACTATAACACGTTATTAAGATGATAAACAACGTCAGTACGCAGAATCTATACTTCAAGACCATCGTGTATTATTTGAGAAGTTGATACGGAATATTTATCAACAAGGTCTTGGAACCTTCCGATGAACTTTTTAGAAAAAGGACGAGACGTTCTTTGACATACCCTGGTTCATCAATTTTCTGCACAGACACTGGTGACGTTTTACAAAGTCTGAGTAGGAGCTGCAAGCTCTTGAATAATTTCGTATTACAGTTGTATAGGGAGATATAACATTGTACTTGGATCTCTAATATATAGCTATCTCCATTTTGATCAAAGATGGACATATAATATTATAAGATTCACGACGACCAGTTATTCATGCATTTATCTATTTGTGAATTTCTTTTAATTTTGCAGTGTGAAAAGGTCAGAATGGAAGACAAAAGACACATCGTTTGATGACGCTAACTGGTGTATATTTTCAAAACATGAGATCGTGTTGTACATCGTGTTGAAGAGCTTTACAACATTACCATGTGAATAAGCAGAAAGCAAATATTTTTTTATTTTAATGTTATAATGTTTACCCTAGTCTATCCTTTTTATGACATTCTCCATGTTTTTATTTCTAATATTTGTATATCTATGATGTCAACTTATGTTTCTTTTGTTTGATTCGTTTATTTTGTATTATATCACATTCGCGGACAGATGGTTGACCGATCAAAACATTTTTAATCCGCAGTGAAAGGACAGGAACCTGAAGTTCAGCGATTTATTTTGTGAGTTTTAGCTCACCTTTCCACAGGAAATGTGAGCTTTTGCCATCACTTGGCGTCCGTAGTCGTCTGTCGTCGTCCGTCGTCGTCCGTCCGGTGTAAACTATTTTGAACATCTTCTCCTCTGAAACTACTGAACCAATTCCAACCAATTTTAAGCTGAATGATCTTTAGGGTATCTAAAGTTTGTGTTTTATTTTCTGTTTCGTCAAAAACATGGCCGCCATGGCTAAAAATTAGAGAATTATAACGTTACGTGTGAATGTGTAGTAAGGAAATAAGTATTGTTAATGTTTGTAATGGCTTCAATTCCGTTTAGAGTTCAGAGACCGACTGTTTTCCCACACGTTGTGATATATTAAGCGTATGCTATTTTTTTGTATGTTATTTGTTCATTTACATTTTATCAAAGTTTATCCATTGCAAAATACGAAAAAGCGGATTTTAATTGTTGGACTGTTCATCATACTGTTTTTATACATATGTATCTGTACGCTATTTCGGTTGCGTATTATATGTAAACAATCATGACGTGTCGCCTCTTTATATATCTATATCAATAAATAAAATATATTACCCTATTTTCTGATTCTAGCATGTTTAGTGTAGTTTGTTATTTTCACCTTTTCATTATTAAGTTTGGGATTAAAACAAATTTAAACCTGTCTAAGGCAGGCATATTTGGTTTTTGAAACACTATCATTGACAAAACAAACTCACATACTTTTTCCACGTCAGTAGTTACTTTTCAATAGATAATTCATTTAAAAGCTAGCACATTATATGTCCAATTCACTTGCCACGTCTTCTAGTATATATACAATATATGTACATTGTCAAAAATATATTAAACTTATTTTACGACCTATATGAAAATATCTGTTTTGTTAATTGTAAAATTGTTTAAGGGAGGAGTAAGCCTGTATGACAATCTAACTTCAGAAAAGTCATATTGTACAATGACTTCCATTTTACGGAGATAACAGCATATGAAATTATATGTTTCCCTAGAAAGTGTTTCCTATTCATAAAGACAGGAAAATATTCCTCATACTCACATTCTTTACCTATATTATCAATTCACTGAAAACGAAAGTCTGTCAAACTACAGCAAACCCCAATAAATCGTCAAAATAAACTTATCAATTGACCTGGATAATCCAGTTTGTCCAATATTGAAATTTGAAAAGCAAAATTTGAACGGTTCTCAAGTTATTGAAACAAAACAGATGACGTCGACCGATATCCCGGTCGCCTCAACATTCAAATTAATGATTGGATTTTCGTTAAGGAAACTCTGTGACAAATTCAAATTTAGCATGGTGATTCTATTTTTCTTTAAGTGGTGTTTTTTTTTTTTTATTAAAGGTGTATGGCAATCTCCTTTGAATTTGTTTCAACCCGTCACGGAATTAAATCCCGAAAGTTGTTGAATCCTAATGGAATTTCGCTTGAAGAATTTTGGAATATTTTCCTATATTTCCATAAATGCTTAACACTAAAATAACAAATCAATTTTCATGCATTTTGTCAATTCCTGGTTAGCGTTATCCCAATGTTTTCTTCCGTGGTCATTATGTCCTAATAAGATTACGAGGTATGGGTCAAACGTTATGGACGACTATTACGCCGTTATAGTGGCTCAAAACCCAAAACAGATAGACAAGTATTATAACATATATTTATATAAAATACATATCTTCGATTAATTTTGTTTTAATTTTACCAAAATCCTACGGAGAGCTACGATCCTGTATGAGGGAAACAATCCTTCTGAAACTTTCGTAAATTAGGATAATTCATAAAACATAAAAGTACAAAGAAAAAGATAAAAGTGCAAAAGTTAAAACATGTAGGATCATGCAGGCTAATCTTTTTTTTCTTCTGTCTAGACAGTCAACTTGCAAAGGGTAGTATCTGCCTGATACGTTTTGCTTGCAGGCGAACACGAACGTGATCATATTAATTCAAAATCTTAGTTGAGGATAGAAAAAAACAAAGAACAAAATATATGACCGTGTAACCATTTACTGCAGTTACTGAAACAAGTTCGTTTGTCCTGTATCTGTCCTGCCGTAGTCTGATAAAACAACCGTTGGCCATGACATAGGTCATTACACGAAATCTGCTATCGTAGCAAATCAAACTCCGTACATTATTTGATTACTTTTGTGACTGCTTTCCACTACATGTAGTGCATTACAAGTTCAAAGTAGCATATACCTGCATCTGAGTTACATTGTAGAACTGCTGGATATTTGGTGTCACATTACATTTGTGTAACTTTAGCGAAAAGAAAATAAGACATTCTTTCAATTTTCTAAACAATTAGAAATGAGATTTAAGCAGTTAAGTGTAAATATGTTGTGTGTGAAAATGTCTTTTTGGTTAGAACAGAGACAAGAGTTGAGCACTCTGGGAATATGAATATATTATTAATCACAAAAACGCTATAAAAGTCTTTCCAATAGACCACATAATACAATTTGTTGATTACGTTCATATATTTTCCTGGTAATTGAACTATATACACAGTCTCCCATTTCATTCATTTTAAATTAATAATAAGTTCTTCTACTCCTTCCACTACCGTGACGCTGGTTTCCAATCAAGGTAAACCTGTGCAACCTATCTCATAATTTAAATTCAGTTAACTGGTCATCAATTCTACAGGACTTTCAGTCCTTGATGTCTGTCGCTCTTTCACAATTTCACATGGACTGAAGGAAATGTTACCAAGTGATAAGGAAAACGACTCATTTACTGTCGTCCAATCTCAAATAAACCTTTAATACATTGTCAATGTCAGATTAAAAAATATCCAACTGAAACAAACATTTGGTGAGAACAGAAACAACTTATGTAACAAACATCACGAGAAGTAAAGCTATACAGATGTACAATGATTTTGATTTCAGATCCTCAATTTATCATTGGTTTTTTAGGAAGAAAATTGTACTGACCTTATAAAAATAAGGATGGGTGGTGCAATGTATAATTGTCAATGAGATAACTATCCGCCAGAATTCAAATGATGAATATAATAGCATTTATAGGTCAGAGTTTTGTGTAAAAATGTGAAACAATTAAAACAAAACAAAAAACTAACAGCCTAATTTATACAATACAATTTACGAAAAAGAAATATGACAAACAGGAACCAACAACAACCACTGAATTACATCCTCCTGACTTTGGGAAGGCACATAAAGAATGTGGCGGGGTTCACACCTGCTAGTTAAAAATCATGAGCAATGACAGATTGTAGACCATTTATTATTATAGATTTAGTAGTTCTCTAAGCATTATAACGGATGCCAAATAATTAATTTTATGTAAGAATTTCGTTATTGCTATTTTAATTTCGAGTAACAAATTAAAAACCATACATAACAACAAACAAATCATCTACATGGCATTTCATATGCTTCGCATGATTTCAGTAGCTTCGAACGTTCTTTGATATGACTTAATATTGTTATTTTTTATACTTGTGGTGTATTTTTTTTACTTCTAATACCATTGTTTTAGGGGTTAAGTGCTAACATTCTTCTGATTTTTATTATGTTGTTCTTTATGTTATTTTATGAGTCCACTAATTGGGTTAAAACGTAGTTCAACAACGCCCCATATTTATTTGCCTGTCATATCTATGACTTCATGTTTTTTTGTTCAGAGACGTTGGTGTTTATGAAATCTCTGATGTTTCGTTCCACCGCAAAATGCGGGGAGTATAAATACCAAATGTTCGTCCATCGGTCCGTCCGTCCGTTTATCCGGTCTTGTAAGCTCTTACGCGTGTACAGTTCTTGTCAGATGTTTATGAGATTTGTATCAGCAATGTATTGGACAAATTCAAAAATTAGTTATAAACAACTATTTTTAAAGGAGAAATGTTTCATGGAAAATTAATTATATCGAAAATTACACTGTAAGCGCTCTCAATACAGAAATCAGAAGATGGTGCATAATTGCAAATGAGACAACTCTCCACCAGAGACCACTTGACGTAAAAGTAAGCATTTCAAGTACTTATTTCCTGCAGGATTGAAATGAAATTTATATCGATGTTTTTATCAGACATGACTGGGACGAGTTCGAAAATCACCACTCATATTCTGATTATTTTAACAGGAGTTGCAGTATCTCTCTTAAAAATATAAATTATATATAAAATTGCATTGTACGTTCTCTCAATTGTACAATTCTTGCTAGATATTTATGACATTTATATCAAAGGTTAATATCAGTAATGTCTCGGACGACATCGAAAATCAGCGCTGTTCAATTATTTTTACAGGAGTTATTTCAATGAGAAATGTAAATTCAATATAAAATTGCTGTGTACGCAAGTGTATGATTCTTGCCCGATATTTATGAAGTCTATATCAAAGGTTTCTTTCTGCAATATCTCGGGAAAATTCTAAAATTAGCGCTGATCTATACTTTTTACAGAAATTATGTCTCTTTGAAATATAATTCATGTTGAACATTGCATTAATTGTAAGCACCCTCATACCTTCATTTCTTGTCGAATTTTTATGAGGTTTATATCCAAAGCTGCAAGGTCTTCGATAAACTATTTTACAGTAGTAATGTCCCTTGAAAGAGAAATATATACGATAGATAACATTGTTAGCGATCTCATGCCTACATTTCTTTTAAGATTTAGGAACGCTGGTCTTTTATTATGTTAAATTTATTCACTCGGCTCGATTTAAAACTTGTCCTATGTGTACCAATTTGTAAATATTATGTTGAAGACTAAATCATATGTATATACTTGTATTGCAACACTGTCCCATATAAGAGGGTTTGAGCATTCACAATGGATAGTTGTATTATTGGCACAAACCACATATCCTTATTTTATTATATTATATATTAAATTTATATATTTTGGTTATTTTTATCTTTTACATAAACACCACATTTACTTTTATCCGTACCTGCAGATGTCGACTCCTGTTAAAATAGAAAATAGAAAACATATCTGAGACTATCTTATTAAATTAAATAAATTTAAGATTAAGAACGATCATTACAGATTTACAATATACACATTTTATGGCGTTTGTTTATGATCTGTTTATTTAACACGAGTTTTAAATTCCTTTTGTAAACTACGTAGTTTAATGATACGAGTATTTTTGTAGAAAATGGCACAAGTCGTAAGTCAAAAATGTAATTTGTGCAATGAAAATACTGGTACAATCTACTGTTATGAATGTAAACAAGCGTTATGTGGAATATGTCGTGGTCGACATGACAAAATCCCGGCAATAAAGGAACATACGGTTACAGAGTCAACCATTCTACATTCAATAGTAAAACACTCCGTTTAACACACGAGAAAGAATTTCTATGCTACTGTACGAAATGTCATGTTCTAATTTGTGGGAAATGTATTAAATCTACTCATAAGGATCATTCATTCACAGACATCGATGAAGTTGTGAGGAGAGATTCAAGGCTAATGAATCAATGACAGAACTAACACGGTTACTTGAGTCTATAACTAATAAAAAGAAAAGATAAAGGAATCATTTGGAAAGTTTCTATGCTGAAACTCAAAAGGCTATTGGCGAAATACAGTCAGCTTTTCATCAGTTATCTAAATTTGTCGAATCGATGAGGAGGATAAACACGACGAAACTGGAGAATAATGAGAAGGTTGAAAAGAAAATTTAAAACGTACCTTTTAAAAACTGATTCAATATTTAGAAAGTGTACACAACTGTGCTCTAGCATAGAAAACGTTTTGATGGAAAAACATGAATTAACCTTTTACTGGACTTATACCGCAATCAAAGATGAAATTAAAAATCTTGACATTCTTCCTGAGGACCCATATTATGTTCAAGTACAACATTTTGATCGCAGATTGATTTTTAGAGACATAGAACACTTTATCAAAGCTAACTCCGATGAACGGAAGAGGTATATATTGTATACACCTTATCGCTATTTGTCCGCCATTACTGGACATCACAAAGGTTCCCGTAAAATTTTGACGTCACAATAGAAAATATCTGACGCCACAATGGAAAAGTGATTGTTGTATGACGTCAAAAGTTCAACTGGGGCAGATTTCTTAATAGCGATAAGGTGTATTCATTGCAGCACTAGAGACACAAAAAAGTATCGCTTATAGATTATTAGACTCATAATTGATTACTTGTTGTCTTTTAAGCATTCAATGGCAAATATTTGATACATATTCGGAACGAAAACAAGTTTACCAATGAATCAGGTGGTGAAAGACATTAAGTTCATATTGCGTTTGGTTAAAAATTGGACTCTGGTTGGTAAATACATCTGTGTAACAGTTTAATTATAGACCCCTCAAATTGTAATTACAAGGGTCTTGTTCTTAAGGAGAACGTTGAAGGTACTACTTCTTAATCATTAAAGTCCTTTTTCTGAAAGCACATAGGTGCGTTATCATATACATGTACACAGTTATGTTTTCATCGCTCCAACTTTAACTATTCAATAAAGACATCCAATTACAATCCAATATATACTATTACCGTATAGTTTTGGTTCATTATGTAACTGCATGAAGTTTGTGTAGTGCATTCTAAAACATTATTTTCCATTTCAATATTGTAGCTCCTGTTCTGAATGTGTTGGCAAAATCAAGATTATTGAACAACTTAGGAAAACGAATGAAGAGCTTCGAGAAAACTTGCAGAGGTGAGACAAATGTTCTATTTTATTTTTATAATCCGTTGTTACGAATATGACAATGTAATTATTATATAAGCTATTTGTACGTACCAACTCAGTAAATGCAATGACGATCGCTAGTTCATCTAAATAAATCGAGGTAAGAGACATATTTCAATGAGCTTTTATATTAGTTTTTAATTCATTCCTGTACTGATAAAAACGTATCATACTTGAAAAAACGAATGGTTTTACAGCACATATGACACTTTGCTAATCAAAGAAAATAAAGATTATTAAAAAAAGACTTTTAAACATGTCTTAAATATCAGAAAAATACTCCATTCAGTCTATTTTGTTCAGAGAACTGGACACCATCACTGATAGCAATAAATAAATAAGAACAATTTCTAATAAAGCGAATGTTAACATTTGATTATTATTTTCTTTGACCAGGGAAAGTGTATATTTGATATGCAAGCACTTGAATATTTATATTTTAGCTTTCCAAAGATAATTAAACTGAAGGTAGAAGACAATAAGGGTGAGAATCAAAGTTTTAAAATAAAAATTAATACGGTAGGTGGGTTCTGCAAGTTATATAGGTCGATTGAGATGAAGTTTGGGAAATTTGTATTTCTGTTAGTTATTTTGTGCTACATGTAAGTACTAATCTGATGAGTCAAGCCATTTCAAATGAATTTTACAGTCTGTTCTCATGTTTTGCTATTATAATTCTATCCCAAGTTGGAGGATGGTTGAGCGCTCACAAACATGTAACCCCCACGTTCTGTATATTTCCATCCACTGTTTTCAGCATAAATCATTCCATCAGTACTGAACGGTATAGGTTTTGCTCTTTATTGTATGATATACAGTGACCTTTTACACCCTCGTCCTTTTGTCTATAGGTCTGGTTAATTGTTGTTTCATTTGCAATAACACCACAGATGCCTGTTTTTTTTTTGTAAAGGTAACAATTGAAATGAAACGAATAAAAATTCAAGTATGTACAGAATAACATCGTTCAACCATTGTATCATAAAATCTGATGTAGAAGAAAAAAATCTTATTAAAGATATGAACACTGGAAGCATGCATAATCGTTTAAAAGTTCATATGATGAGTGCATGACAATTAGATGCTTCTAATAAAAAAATATTCAGTTATTTAAATAATTCAGCCAAACCTCTTTGTGTACAAAACTATGATAAAGTATTTTGTCAGTCTCTGTTGGGTAAAATTCATGTTGCTCAATGTATTTCCTACTCTGATGAGTCGAACTCTGTTCGAAATCCCTGAGAATCTAGTCCCTCGAAGAAAAACGTCTATCAAAGCGGATGATCGTTCTTTTACAATCACTAATCAATTTATGTGTATAACAATCAATATGGCATATTTGATAATTGAGTATTACTTTTCGACACCTTTGATGATTGGTCATGCAGAATGTTTTTGAGACCATTTTACCTGAGATAATTACGGAACGAATAAAAAGACCCACGCAAATATAATGCATAAAAAGACGAGAGAATCTTTAAAATATTATTTTGTAGATAAAAGTTATGTCATATCTTCTGACAAAGCAGAAAGCTTGGTTTATTGATATACAAATGAAGAGATGTGATATGATTTCCAATGAGACAACAATCCACCAATAACCAAAAGACAGAGCTGTAAACAACTACATGTTACCGTACGACTTCAGACGATGAGCAAAACCCATACCATTAAGTAAGCTATAAAAAGCTCCGGGTGTAAACTTGAAAAATTAAAAAGAGAAGCGATTGGATAGAGTTCTGCCTCCGTTTTAGCAAATAGGCTCAATGCAGTTGTTTATTCTATGTTCAGTTTATATTTTCAACATAACACATTCATTGGTTTCTATAGGTTAAAAGAACGATTGAGAATGATAGAAAAGGAGAAGAACAAACTTGTCGATGAAATAAGAAGTTTGAAACAAGCGAGAAAGTAATTATTTGCAATTTTCTGAGGTTAAATAGTATATTACTCTTGAATGCGTATAAGGTCAAATCAAGAAAATATGGGCAAGTAACATTCATCAGTAACACTATGTGTATCGTTTATCAATCGGCCTTCATCATGTATGTTCCACACATTGTTGTCAATATAATGGAATTTTATGCGACTGTCATACCAGTGAGAGGTTTAACCAGCTATAAAACCAGGTTTAATCCACCATTTTCTACTTAAAAAAATGCTTGTACTAAGTCAGGAATATGACAGTTGTTATCCATTTGTTTGATGTGTTTGAGCTTTTTATATTGCCATTTGCTTACTAGGGACTTTCCATTTAGGATTTCCCTCTGAGTTCGGTATTTTGTTATTTTACTTTTTCCACAGTTTGGATAAACAAAAGAAAACAAAAGAAAACAAACGGGCATATTTTAAAATGATATTTACATATGAATACAGGGCATGTGAACTTTGACAACAGATCTTTAATTGTATATAAATGTTATCGACTTCAGAATATAAGAATCACAACCGAAGTAATATAAAACATGGAGATAAATCCAAAATATTTTTTTTTTTGGTCTCTTGATTGTTTTTTTTTCTTGTTTGGTTTCTGCCTTACTGATTTATACCCAATATTTCATTTTATTTATACTGTATAAGAAATTGTAAAACAAATATAACAGAAATACCAAATTCCAAGGTAAATTCAGGAAGGGGAAGTCTATTAAAACTGACAAAATCAAACGAGACACTTTATCAACCAACGGAACGGATGGCACCCAACTGTCCTATTCCTGACTTGGTACAGTCATTTTCCGATGACGATGGTGGATTAAACCTGGTTTTATATAGCTAGCTATACCTCCCACTTTTATGACAGTTATTTATAGATCTGTTATATTGACAAAATTGGGTGAGCAACCCAAACTATACTTTCAGACATGGCCCTTATCACTGCTAGATAATTTTTGTTTAAACAATATCCGTAATTTTATACCACTGTAATAGAACCGGGGCACTGGTTTTGTGATATTTTCAATGATTTTCTGTTTGCCAGTAAGTGTGTCATCCCAGTTGTAATGAAATTAAGAGGTACATATAGTTATGAAGAAGAACTAGAAGTGCATTTCGACAAATTATATCATCAGAGATTCGACAAATAATATCATCAGAGACACTCTTATCCATTTTTAAAAAAATCTGAAACCGACTGTACAAATGTTCAGAGCTGAAAATTACCTTATCCCACTATAATTGCTTGCATGAAATTCAAATTCCATCATTTCGTGTACACCAGGAGTTAAATTAAGAAAAGTTTCATTGAAAGCCAATCATGTTTCTATGAAAAACACCCAAAAACGTTACAGCAAAATAAATATGTACGGTAAAGTCGAGTAATTACAAAATCACTTGACGTTAAATTCATCAGATTAAAACACTTTAACAGCAATCGCAAACCAAATGCATAACACCATTAAAAAAGACTTTTGTTTCTCTTTGATGCAATGTGTAATTTATTTTCTTCAATTTTTACTTTTTTTTCAGAGCAGATCAAACAAGATTTAGACCAGTGTTCATGTGTTATGCGTGTAACTTGCCATTTAAGAGTGCATTGGCAAAAAATATCATGACAGGGATTTTCATAACATCAAAATTAACAAGGAATGATGCACTTCATTGCTTTACCATGGCTAACTGCTACGTCATTTAGTCTGTGGTATAGAGTTGTCTTATTGGCAATCATACCACATCTTCTAATTTTCATATTACACATTTATTAATGAACAGCTGGAATTGCATTTACACAAGAATAAAATAATCAAGAGAGAAAGACAGACATCTTCTTTATAAATGTTATAAATGAACGAGCCTTAAGCTTGTCGGCAAGCTCGTAGTTCCGCGACTGTAAAGTGTTCGTTATTGATTTTTGTATAATCCAAATGCAAGGTTCTGATAAGCGTACAACTAATTATTTCAGGAAATCAACAGCGCGTTTAGGTTTACAGGAACAATTATGTGATATTTGCAAAAGTAACTTTCTGTTGATATTTGATCATCAATTTTGTTTTCGATTAGAGTAGGCGTATACTAACAATAGAATGGGTCTGACAAGAATTAAAGGAGCTACCATGCGGTATCTGTACAAGTCCCCTTCAAAATGTTCCTTCTTTCTTACTTATTAAATATCTTACACAGCCAATGTTTCGCTAAGGAAAAGATATTTTAATTCTGAACGCTTGTATATTATGTTTTAGTGAAAATAGTATTTCTTGTTTAACACTAATTAATTATTTTTGGAAAAAACCTGTATTTTTCATAGATACTATTTTGAAAACTTCTATAAGACTGTACCAAGTCAGGAATATGACAGATGTTTTCCATTCGTTTGAAGTGTTAGAGCTTTTGATTTTCCTTGGAGTTTGGTATTTGTGTTACTGTACTTTTCACTACAGATTTGTATTTGTGCAGTGAAAATAATAGTAGATTTTATTCTTATGAATGTAAGCAAGCTTTATGTGGAATATGTCGTGGGCGACACGACAAATCCCAGCAATAACAGGACATATAATTACAGATATACACAGTGTTAACCATTCAACATTCAATAGAAAAACACTTTGTTTAACACACGAGAAAGCATTCCTGTGCTACTGTGAGAAATGCCATGTTCTTATCTGTGGGAAATGTGTTACGTCTACTCATAAGGGTCATTCATTCTCAGACATCGATGAGATTGTAAGAAAGGATAGACTAAATGCCAAAGAAACAATGACAGAACTAACACTGTACTTGAAGATATTACGCATTTAAAACAGAAGGTCAGAAGGAATCATTTGGAAAGTTTTCATACAGAAACACAAAAGGCTATTGGCGAGATGCAGTCAGCTTTTCGTCAGTTATCTGAATTTGTCGAATCGAGGAGGAAGATAAAAACAACCGAACTACAAGATAATGAGAAGTTTGAAAATGACAAAATTAAATCTTACCTTGAAAAAATGATTTAATTTATAAAAGCGTAGAGAGCTGTGCTCTAATATAGAAAAACTTATGAGTGAAAAACACGATTTAACGTTTTACCTGACGTATAACGCAATTAAAGATGAAATTAAACATCTCGAAATTCTTCCTGAGGAACCATATTATGCACAAGTACAACGTTTTGATCGCAGATTGATTTTCAGAGACATAGAACACCGTATCAAAGTTGACTTCGATGAACGTAAAGACGATTGGAGGTATTTATTGAATTGATTGTAAATTTGAATCAGACCTTGAAACTCAAAGCAAAAGAAACTCTTATGAGGCTTTTGGTAAATTGAGTAAATGTTGTTTTCTAAACGTCAAGTTGCAAATACATCTTGCATTATCAGAACGAAAACAATTTAATTAATCAATCCGACTAACCGAGATCAAAGCCAAGAAATTCATATTGTTTTCGAAACAGTGGGACACTGGTTGGTAGGTACATATATTTTACTTTGTAAAATACACACCTCAAATTGGTATTGTAAAACAGAGACGAAAGATACCAAAGGCTCATTCAAACTCATAAATCGAAAATAAACTGACAACGCCATGGCAAAAAAAAAAGAAAAAGACCAACAAGACAAACAACAGTATACAAAACACACCATAGAAAACTAACGAGAGCAACACTAATCCGACTGAAAACCGGTAATGATCTCAGGTGCTCCGAAAGGGTAAGCAGATCCTGCTCCACATGTGGCATCCGTCGTGTTGGTCATGTAAGTATAATCCCGGTGATAAGTATAATTCGGTAGGTCACATTCGGGGAAAAGAAGGACGGGATTGTAATTACGATGATTGGAACATATCTGTCGTCATCTGTGAAACAGATATTCCATGACGGTCAACCAACTCGTGATGTAATGGTTCTTTTACGCAGGAATAACATGGATGATTCTAAATCTTGGGTTTAACGTCCTCATTCAAAACGCCCATGGGGCGTAATCATAAAACAATCATAAGGACGCCAACGCTGTTCTTCCGATGGTCAATTAACTATTATCCAATTTGCATTTGGTTCAGTGACATTTTACAATTTTATCCATAAGCTACATTTTTTTTTTAAATTAAGACATGTACATCAAATTTATCTTCCATCAGTTAGTTAACCTATGGTTTCGTTACCTAACGTAGCGCTGCATGGATATTTGATAACAAAACAAACTGAGTGACGTATGCACTTAAACATCCGTTTACATTTTAATATTGTAACTTCTGTTTGGAATGTGCTGTCAAAACAAGAGTATTGAACAGCTTACAAAAAGAATCAAAAACTTTGGGAAGATTTGAGGAGGTGACAAAATTGTGTTAATCTTATTTAACAATTTATTGCTTTGAAAATATATACATGCTTGTAAGCCTTTTGAATTTATTGTAGTATCAACATGATTAATTCCTTTCTAAGCTGAAATAAATTCCTTCCAATATTATTCTAGAAAAAGTTTAAGGTCTAACAGTACACTTGGCACTTAGTAATTCTCAGTTAAAAACTTCTCTTCCCTGAAAAGACGTCTGTAATAAATACACTAGTGTTTAACTAGAACTGAACACCACCATGGTTTGCAAAGTACTATTATTTGTTAACATGTTTTGTTCTAAACTGAAGGTGCAACCTTTGATATCATATTTCAAACGGCAGCACGGATGTTATTCGGTATTTCGAGAAAAGTATAGTTAAGGATATACTATAATTCAGTTAGGACATCAAATGTATCTTCCATCTGTTTGTTACGCTTTGGTTTCGTTACTAAACGTAGCTGCATGAAAATTTGATTACAATAACAAACTAAGTGACGTATGCACTTACAATATCAGTTTTCATTTTGATATTGTAGCTCCTGCTTGGAATGTGCTGGCAAAAGCAAGAGTATGGAACAGCTTACAAAAAGAATCAAGAACTTTGGGAAGATTTGAGGAGGTGACAAAATTGTGTTAATCTTATTTTACAATTTATTGCTTTGAAAATATATACATGCTTGTAAGCCTTTTTATTTTATTGTAGTATTAATTCCTTTCTAAGCTGAAATAAATTCCTTCCAATATTATTCTAGAAAAAGTTTAAGGTCTAACAATACACATGGCACTTAGTAATTCTCAGTTAAAAACTTCTCTTCCTGAAAATACGTCTGTAATAAATACACTAGTGTTTAACTAGAACTGAACACCACCATGGTTTGAAAAGTACTATCATTTTTAACATGTTTTGTTCTAAACTGAAGGTGCAACCTCTGATATCATATTTCAAACGGCAACACGGATGTCATTCGGTATTTCGAGAAAAAGTATAGTTAAGGAATACTATAATTCAATTAAGACATTAAATGTATCGTCCATCCGTTAGTTACCCTTTGGATTCGTTTCTAAACGTAGCTGCATGAAAATTTGATTGCAATAACTAATTAAGTGACGAATGCACATAAAACATCAGTTTTCATTTCAATATTGTAGATCCTCTTTGAAATGTGTTGGCAAAAACAAGAGTATTGAACAGCTTACAAAAAGAATCAAGAACTTTGGGCAGAACTGCAGAGGTGTCAAAATTGTGTCAATCTTATTTTACAATTTTTGCTTAGAAATATATATACAAGCTTGTAAGCCTTTTGTTTTCATTGTAGTATCAATTCCTTTCTAAGCTGAAATAAATTCCTTCCGGTATATTATACTAAACAAAAGTTTAAGGTCTAACAGCATATATGACACTTTGCAATTCACAGTTAATAAAACTTCTCCTTCCCTGAAAATACGTTTCTCATAAATACAATGTTGTTTACCTAGAACTGAACACCACCACGGTTTAAATAGTACTATTATTTGTTAGCATGCTTTGTTCTAAACTGAAGATGCAACCGTTGATATCATATTTCAAACGGCAACACGGATGTCATTCGGTATTTCGAGAAAAAGTATATAAAAGGAATACCATAATTCAATTAAGACATCAAATGTATCTTCCATCCGTAAGTTACCCTTTGGTTTCGTTACTTAACGTAGCTGCATGAAAATTTGATTTCAATAACAAACTAAGTGACGTATGCACTTAAAACATCAGTTTTCATTTTAATATTGTAGCTCCTGTTTAGAATGTGCTGGTAAAACAAGAGTATTGAACAGCTTACAAAGAAGAATGAAGAACTTTCGGAAAATTTGCAGAGGTGACAAAATTGTTTTAATCATATTTTACAATCCATTCTTCGAGGATCCATATATGCTTGTAAGCCTTTTGCTTTTGTATTAGTATCAATTCCTTTCTAAACTGAAATACATTCCTTTCGGTATAATACTAGAAAAAAGTGTCTGGTCTGACGGCAGACATGACCCTTGTAATTCATTGTTTTATCTATATCAAATTGAAAATAAGTGTACAAATGATGTCAGGCCAAAAAAAACCCAAAGAATTATACTTGCGATTTTACGATTTTTATTCTCTCAGGTTAAAAGATTATAAACAAAAGTGATCTTGTATCTATGAACAGATAAGAAGATTTTGTATGATTGCGACTGAGACAGCTACCTCTAACGACTTAAGGACAAAGATGCGACAATCACAGGGCACTGTAGTATCTTTAAAATGAGCAAAACCTATAATATATTAATCTAAATAGCCCCGGTATGACAAAATGTGAAACAATTCAAAAGAAAAACTAATAGTCTGATTTATACTATAAAATAACGACAACCAATGGATTCTACAGATATTCACATTTGTCTTAAACATGGTCATATCTAATTAAAAGAAAAATCTGAACAAACTATATACGACTCGACAACAATATCGGAATGTGTGCATGAAAAACTCATGCATGCATAACAAATAAGACATAAGCCAGATATTAACAAACGTGATTATTTTGGTGTTCTTCATTATGACTTTACTGATCAACAAATAATATACAAACGATTAATTTAAACCAGAAGATTATTTATCTTTCAACCCCAGGTAGTAGTGAAAGTAACCGCTACTACATTTCATGTTCAATATCTTGATGCTACGCAAGGTAAAATATATAGCCTTTGTAGAAATAACATCGAATAATTCAATCAGTTGTCCTAGACCGCAACGTGCGAGCTCAAAAGGTATACACAGTTCGCAGAAGATTTGTCACTAAACTTTGACATTATTATTCTAACTCAAAGCCAGTTATATTTGCTCATATCCTTTAGTACTGCGTGCTTTGCGATACAAAATTCACCATCAGTTTTGGGTAAATCAGTTTTGAAGATGCAACCCAAGACAAAAATAAAACTGATGCAATCGTTACATCTCGAAACACTTCGATACTCAATGTGTTGACAAGCGTCATCTTGTGTGCATAAATCACTCGACGGTTAAATCCATACTCAGTGAAATTTGTTTCGATTTTGAAAATTAGAAACTCAATAAATTTGAGTCGAATTCACAACCTACAAAACTTGAGGTGACGCACATACTTCAGTAATGACTGCACGTAGTTCGAAACTTTGACGTATATTGTTGCACGTACGAACTACACGATTCAATTTAAAAATAGCATAAATATTGGAATGTGACCATAATTGATTCTAAAAATGTTTTCTTTATTAATCCGTAGCAGGTTATATGTAGCCCTTTGTGTTTTCTTCAACAGTACTGCATTTATCATTACCCTCGTGCTCAGTAATAATGAGAAATAATACTAATTTTAACAAATACAAATACATTTATCATATGGGGCTATCCTAAGAGACACCACACTCCAAACAACTGAATGCTTAAGTATTGAAGCATGAAATTTTAAGGATCATCCAATTCTTGGAGTGTGATTAAAGACAAAGACAACAAGGAAGGAGGAGGACAAAATAGTAGTTGAGAGCTCATCTTCTAACAGACAACAGATACACCAAACTAGCACAAAATCCTCTCTCAGAGAAAAAGATTCAACCTCCATCCTCTGATCGAAAATGATTAAAAACTTAATGTTTCGTGACTTCTCGTGTGATGCCGCTTAGGATATTGTGCTATCCTGAGTCACCACACTCCAAGTAACTGAATGCTTTAGTATTGGAGCGTGAAATTTTAGTTCGCATATCCATACTCTCAAGATTTTTACCATTGAAGCAAAATCCTATCTCTCTATCATGCCTCATCAACTATTAATCCCAAAACTCACTAAAACTCAATCCCAAATTAACCAAAACTAATTCCTTTAAAATGTCATGAACCCTTGACATTTATCGTCGTTTTCTTCATATATTGTAAAGCTTTACGCTTGTAATATGCTTTATTGTGTGATAATGGTCACATGGACAATTACTCCACATCCCTTGTAATTAGTTAGTAAATCAATACAAAATTAACAAATTCAAATTATTCATACAATACAAACAGCAAAAGTCAAAACAATACACTGAACATCATTTAAATTCAAATAACACACTTATCTTAATTTTATTACTAAATACCTTACAATGATGATTTTACAAAATTAGAAGTTAAGAAAAGCTGAAGCCAATTTGGTTGTGTCACCCACTTCGTCAAATACTTAATTCGCTGTTTGAGGTAAACGAGCAATCCCCTACGAAATTGTTTATCCTAGAGTATCAATCCTAACTTGTTTTGGAGAATCAGCCTACATGATTCATGATCTCCTTAGTGTTTCTGGAACCAGACACAGCTTAGGTGACGACACATACATCACGCAACAAATGCGAGGTTTCGCCTTCATCGATATCAAGCTTTTTCAGATAGTATTTTAACCTATTATACATAACCGAATGGGTTACTGGAGATCAAAGTACTTGTTTACTCCTGTGATCCAATACTCTGAAAAATATCCAACAGATAAGTCTACATCCATTTCCGTAACGCAAAACTGTACTTTCCAAGAGCAAAAACTGGACAGACAGAATGATCATCTATTCTCGTAATTCTAAATTCGTTTGTTCTTCCATTAACCAGTGTTTTGTCGATAGTATGCATTACAAGAAAGCCTGAATTGTCTTTTTAAAAAGACATTTAACCTCTTGAGCGAGCCAATGACTTAAATTGGACACTCTATACCCCCAAAGTTTCAAGAACGATGATCTCTGAGTAGCACAATCTTTTTCGCACACTCATTTTCCGTTACCAAC
Organism: Mytilus coruscus; assembly: GCA_017311375.1. Taxonomy (NCBI): domain Eukaryota; kingdom Metazoa; phylum Mollusca; class Bivalvia; order Mytilida; family Mytilidae; genus Mytilus; species Mytilus coruscus. Next base: position 60,682,348 of record CM029607.1, on the reverse strand, counting down.
GGACAGTCAATAAACCGAGCAATTTTACGCTTACACAACTTCTAAGACAATAATGGCTTTTCTTGTTTAACCACTCTATGAGAAATTGTCTGTTCATGCTTAATACTGCCTAAATATTAAAAATTTTTAGCAATGGATGCCAGGTTACCAAACATCAAATCGTCTATCCATTTATCTCCCTTCCATAGTTTTTGAAAATTTATTTTAATTGGTTTGAACGGTACTTGAGGCTAACCTCAAAGGACACTCGCACTCGAAAATACCGGTTTTGCTTAAGTTAAGACAGTTAATGCCATGAATGTGTGTCATACCTAATTTATATTTAAACACGTGAAATTTCCGAATATAATACTTGTCGAATAGTGTGCTAGAAATTTTGAAAATTCCTTCTCGGACTTTTATTTGCATAAGGTGTATCTTCAACAAGATTATCAAAGTATCGGAGTATTTTTCTGATACACGATCAAAAACATTCAAAGACTGTGAACGTTTTGTTATAAATTGACTGACAAAATGTAAAACCCTCGTCATTGGGGTAACAGCAACAGTTGCAAGGAACTGCAGGTGTCCACATTCTGATTTTTTGGCTGAAAACGAAAACAATTCTTTGTGGGTCCTAAAATGACAAAATCATCACCTATATAACCAAAAACAACATAGTTCTCAACATATGACCAAAACTACGGCCACCAAGACGATAAAGTGGAAAACATTGTAAACACAAATATACAAGCATTATATTTTGCTCTTTTAAAAAAATTGTAAGACAGCAGATAAACGACAAATAGGTGTAAATACATAATGGTTTTCTCAACTGACAAATCCTGAGCAAAACGTTCACGCTTGACAATGAAGGACAAGAGTATGGAGTGAAATGTTTCAATGGAAATCCTTCGCTATTACTCATTACTCTGGAATCCAGAGCCATTAAATCCACACTGCGTGGACCAAACCTATCCTATACCATTTTCCAAGATTTTCGGGATAACTGTCTATCCTACAAATTCAACTTCCTAGATCCATGATCTGCTGGATTTTTGGCTGATGGGATATATTCTAAATGTTAATATATGGTAAGTTTTCGATAAATGTAAAATAAGAAAATACCGAACTCCAAGGAAAATACAAAACGTAAAGTCTCTTATCAAATGGCAAAATCAAAAGCTCAAACATATCAAACGAATGGAAAACAACTGTCATATTCCTGACTTGGTACAGGCATTTCCTTATGTAGAAAATGGTGGATTAAACCTAGTTTTATAGCTTGCTAAACCTCTCACTTTTATGACCGTCGCATAGATATAATTATTGATATCATTCAACTGTGTCAATCAAAATAGATTACTACTTTCAATTGTTCTTCCGATGGTTAAATTCGTCTCGCGCGTATACTACTTTGCTGCCGGAACACCTAAAATGCATAAACGAAATGCACTTCCCTGTAAAACGCTGTAACGTCTTGAGAGGCACCTGTCTGTGAGTAAGAATAAAATCTCTAAGCTCCGTAAAAAATCTGTTCTTGTCTGGGCTTAGGAAAGCTTGTTTCACAGGATCTATAAGCATTCCCAAGAACAAAGGTTCAAATACTGACTTATTAAGACCTACAAAATATCACAACCTTATCAATACTTCGCATACAATATTAAGTGATTTGTAAGTTCTAGAAAAATGAGACAACCAACAACCTTTCACAAATTATGAATCAGCCGGTCATCAATTTATTGTAAACATGAAACAGTTTTCAACAATGTCCTATCGCAACCATCCCTGTAGTATGGTAGATGTAGGCACTGGTTTTAAAGCTAAACGGTTTGGTATTGAACACCAAATACCAATCTGCAAAACGAACCCCAAAATATTGTCTTGAATATTTATTAACTAAAATAAGGTATTATCCGATTTGTCATCTACAAACGAAAAAAACGTGTTGTTCTCAACCAACCGTGGCACTTCTTAAAGAGTAACTGATAAAAAGCCTTATCTATGACCAAGCGGTTTTAAAACGCTTATTATGGCATAGCAACGCTCATCATGGCGGAGCCTAGGTGTTGTTTCCTCGACTGTAAGAGGCATTACTAAATAATGGGGGTCACAACAACCGACTACAACCACACACAGACATGGATTCATTTCCGACGCGATCTAAGAGAGTAAACTTAATAAATTCAACATGGTTTTAGTAGTTTGGTGCATTCTCGAAGAATATACAAGGTGGCGTAGCCGAATCATATGTTTCCCCATTTAAAGTTATCTTTAAAATGTCTGAAATAATTTTCTATATCAGCCCAATTTTTCTAAACATTCTAAAGCTTCAACGGAAGGAGCAAGTTCTCGCCAAGCTTCTAAATGTTTGTGCAGATTTACTGCGATAAAGATTCATGTTGTCTAAAAGGTAGATTTTCTAAATCAAAATACTATTTTTGCTACTTTTTCTGCGCGGGAACGAAAAATGAAGGTCGGAGAGCTCTTCCTCTGTAATCCACCAATACTTCTTCTTTTCTGTAATATCAATACTGCTAGGGTCAGATAATGACATTATTTCCCATTCAGATAAATACAATTTCAGTCTTTTGGATTATCAACCTTAAATGAAAAATTACAGAGACCAAGTTCCCCAACCTCAGTTCCGCTTGACTAACAATAAGCCACTAAGTATTATATTCCCATGGAATAGGAGTTTGCGTGATGGTCATTCTTCTTTCAGAAGAAACAAGCGCCCCTAGGTCTCGTGGTGAATCTAGGACGGTTTCGCATCAATCTAAAATCACCAAAATGCGAACCATTTACCGGTAAACCGCTACCGTAACCTACAGGAAACGGATTATAAGAAAACGCTGGATAAGGATATGGAAAAGCTGGTGGACACATTTTGAGAAGCATTTGGTTACAACCCTTGGTATCAGCCTTCTCATCAATCTTCTCATTTTCCAGTTCTTTTGCCACTCAGCGATAGTAGCTGAAATGTTTTATCTTCTGAAGACCCAAGCAATTTAAAAAAAATAGAATTGTCATCAGGATTTTTAAATTGTCTACAAGCCTGTTAGGCCTTAATAAAGAAACCAGCCTTTAGATGACTTACTTTATTAGCACACTCAACCAAAAACTCTGAGGTACAATAAGAACACTTGGTGGCATCAACACCAAATTACATAGTAAAATATTAATTCAAATCGACTAAATAGGAACTAATACAGATCAACCCTAAAAGCACGGACGAAGAAAAAGGCGGGAACCGGGACAACACGAACCGGCATACAAGCAAAACCATTTAAAATTTTAAAAACTCAACAAAATAAAATCAATTAGCCGAGATATAACCGATAAAATATTAAAAATCACAACGAGTTTCGATCAACAAGACAACACTGTCAAAGAAATTCAATATAAAATGGATGACCAGTATTAAATCAAGCACGACATCTGAAGTCTGTTCTCTGAAGAAAAGAAAATCACCATTATAAAATCTAAAAGGACCCCAAATGTCCGCACTCGAATGAAAAATAGGACCGACATCCTAAACCAACAAAACAACACATATCCGTTCTCAAATTAAAAAGGATCACCATCCTAAATTAACAGGACAACAAATGTCAGTTCAAATAAAAAGGACCACCGTCCTTAAAAATTCCAACGGAACGACACCATCCGTTCTCACAACAGAATAAACAAAACAAATGCAGATGACACCATTTGCCTAAAAATGTAATCATACAAATGAAATAAAATATAATTACATTAAACTGATAAATGGTATGTAGCTATGTAGAAAGAGAACAAGTTTGCACAAGGCCCGGGAAAAATAACTAAAAAGAAGGGAGGACAGTGGCACGTCTGTCCTCGATGACTGCAGCTCGAAAATGGTTTAAATCTAAAGGTCTCGTGACTTCTCCTGGATTGTCGTTAAGGATATATGCTTTGTTCAACCTTTTGATTATACTACGGATTTGTTTCACAGTTATTAACTTGAATTGTAATAAATTGCATTCACGATACGATACCAGATCTTTCTCAATCAGTTCGATATACTTGGTCACCGTTAATAATTTTTTCTAGAAATACTGATTGACAGTCGTGGGCAAGGTTAACGATTATTTACACTGCAAAACTTATGTATTTATATTTTAGATATCTGAAGATAATTCAGGCGAAAGAGGTAGAAATTATAAGGTGAGATTCAACTTTCTAACAAATGATTTTATATATCTGGTACACTTTAAACAATTACAGGTTTTTTGTAAGCATATGCACTGTATTTTCTTCATATCCGCTTTGATTGTTTATTTGATTTTGATAATTTATATACCTATGCACAGTCGTCAAACAGTATACGTAAGAAGTGAGATATTTCGGACAAATGTACAAAAACCTCGTTCGAACTATTCAATAAAAATTGCATGTTAAAGACACAATGATCCATTTTCCTATAAATTCACAAGTGCCAGGTTTAGTTCTCCATTTTTATATGAGGAAACGCTTGTACAAAGTCAGGAATGTTGTTTTCCATTCGTTTGATGTGTTTGAGCTTTTCATTTTGACTTTACCAGTTCGGTTTTGTTTGCTATTTTACATTCTATTACGTCTAACTGCCTTTTTAGGGAGAGGGCTGACTTCCTTCCGGTGACAGAATGGCGTGTAAAGTAATTTTCATCGCTGGCATATTTTTGTGTTTAATTGCCAAATATGAACACTTATGGACCAAAGGAATGCGAACAGAAACAACTTTAAATGATAATTCCAATGGTACGTGCATAGACGATATTAGCAATGTAGAACTTTTATCAGTAATATCAATCAGTGAATGTAAACAAAAGAGGTTAGGAAGATAACCAATCTCGGACAAATTGACTTCCAACTTAAATTTTATAAAACCAACGACAAAACTTTTACTATTATTATTTCTACTACGAAGCGGAGATATACAAATCAACCCTGGACCACCAAAAGGCAACCCAAGAACCCATGTACAGTATGTTTGAAGGGGTAATAGCCACAAGTAAAGCGACCTCTTGTGATGAATGTGAAAAATGGACACATATCAAGTGCACAGTAACTATAACAGACAGCATATATAAATCAATGCTTGAAGGCAAATATCATCATTTTCTATGTGACACTTGTACTTTACAACAGCTACCTCAAATTAATCCACCTGAAACTGAAAGCCCAGCCAACAACACAAGTCATGATTATAGTAATAATGATTACGATTATCCATCGGAAGTCGGCGACACCAGATTTGAATTTTCAAAACAAAACGGGATGCATTTTATTCATCTTAATGCAAGGTCTTTGCTACCTAATATATCAGAACTTAAAAGAGTGGCTACGAGAACAAACGCAGCAGTCATATCCGTCACGGAGACATGGCTAGATTCATCTGATTCAGACGGCGAAATACACATTGATGGATATTCCGTCCTCAGGAAAGACAGAAAAGAGGAGGAGGAGTATGCATTTTCATTAACAATCGATATGCGTTCAACATGAGGAACGACATTGATATTAAAGACATAGAGGACATTTGGATTGAGCTTCTGCTTCCCAAGACGAAACCAATTATTGTCGACACAGTTTATCGCCCAACCGAACCAGGTAATTTTTAGAACTTTTGAAGAAACAATGAGCAACCTGCAAACAGAATTAGAGACAATTATTCTGGGAGATATCATTATCTAAATCTTTTACATGTACTTAAAATATTTGATTTTGAACAATTAATCACGAGCCTACAAGAATGGCCCAAAATAGTTCTTCTTTAATAGATCATATCTTATATAACAGATCTAAAAATATTGTAAAATCAGGAACTATTTGTGTTGGAATAAGTGATCACAATATTATTTACTGTAGTAGAAAAATGTGTAAAGAAAAAATTGGTAAACATAAAAATGTTAAAATAAGGTCAATGAAAATTATGACCCTCAAGTATATATTGAAGAACTTAAAATGTTAATTGGGATGAGTGTCAAACATCTAATTTAGTTGATGAAAATTGGAATTGTTTTAGAAAATTATTTGAAAATGTGCTGGACAAAGTGGCTCCGTTGAAGGAAGTAAGAGTAAAACAAAGAACTGAGCGCTGGATGACTTCAGAGATTTTAAATTTAATCTATGAAAGAGATAGTTATTTGTCTTCTAATAATAAAAATAAAGATGAAAGTGATTACAAATATTTTTGTAAATTAAGAAGTAAAATTCAGAGAAAATTAAAAAGGCTAGATCAATTTACTTTTCTGATAAAATTGAAGATGACCCAAAGAAAGTATGGAGTCATTTGAAAGATCTTAGATATAAAAACATTTCAAAAACTAGTATTGTACTTAACATCAATAACGAATCTTCTCATGACTCTAAGACCATTGCTAACCATTTTAATACTTTTTTACAACTGTAGCAGCAGAATTGGTAAAAATTACCAAATGCCAAAGGCATATTTAGTATTGTATCTTCAGTTTTAAAATTTTTATAAAAGGAGAAATCCTAATGATATGAAATTTTATTGAAACCTGTAACTGAAGAGTGTGTGTATAAGGAACTGTTGTCGCTCAATCGCTCAATATTACAAAGACTACTGGTTTAGATGAAATACCTGCAAACTTTATAAAGGATGGTGCTAGTATATTACAAAAGCCAATCACAGCAATTATTAATCAATCAATTTTGACTGGAATTGTTCCAAATAGTATGAAATATGCAAGAGTAAAACCTTTATTTAAAAAGAATAGTGCTCTTGATGTTGGTAATTATAGACCTGTCAGTATACTTAGCATTGTATCGAAAGTTCTTGAAAGGAGTGTTTATAACCAATTATTGGAGTTTTAGGAAAAAAATTGTTATTTGAATTTCAAACAGGTTTCAGAAGTAAATACTCCACTGATACATGTATTATACATTTATTAGATTATATAAGAACAAATAACTCAAATGGTACTTATACAGGAATGATTATGTTAGATTTGCAAAAAGCGTTCGACACTGTCGACCACAATATTTTATGTTCAAAACTTGAAGTTATGAGTGTTCAATCTGTAGACTGGTTTAGATCTTACCTTTCTGGTAGAATTCAATTTGTATCTTTGAATAATGTTATGTTGAAACACATGGAAGTCACATGTGGTGTCCCCATAAAAGTCTCCTTGGACTCCTGTTATTTTAACATATATAAATGATATTTCAATCAGTATTGATGAAGACTGTAAACTAATTTTATATGCTGATGATAGCGCTATTTTATATACTCATAAAAATCCAGATATTATTTCTACAAAATTGGGAAAATTCTAGAAAAATGTTCAGACTGGTTAGTACTGTAGATAATAAACTGTCTTTACATCTAGGAAAAACTGAATGTATGCTTTTGGACCTCCAAAAAGATTAGCCAAAATATTAACTTACAGGTCATATGTAATGATCACCTTATCAAATCGACAAATTGTGTCAAATATTTAGGAGTTCACATTGATAATTTTTAAATTGTGAACAAATAGTTTCCAATATCATAAAAAGTTAATGGAAGATTAAGATTTGTATATAGAAGAGGGACGAAAGATACCAGAGGGACAGTCAAACTGATAGATTGAAAATAAACTGACAACGCCATGGCTAAAATAAAAGGACAAACAGAGAAATAATAGTACAGAAGACACAACATAGAAAACTAAAGACTAAGCAACACGGACCCCACCAAAACCTGGGGTGATCTCAGGTGCTACGGAAGGGTAAGCAGATCCTGCTCCACATGTGGCACCCGTCGTGTTGCTTATGTTATTACAAATCCGGTAAATAGTCTAATTCGGTAGGTCACATTCGTGAAAAGGGAAGGGTATTGTAGTTACGACATAAGGAACATATCCGATATCATCTGTGAAACGGTTATTCCATAACGGTCAACCAACTCGTGATGGCGTCCGTAAAATTTACGAAGGATGATTTCAACTTCACCATTTGGAACTCTTGGTTTAATAACTTCCTTGTGAGCAGCAATCCTCTATCAAGGAAATCATGATAGTAAATACAAGCCCGGGAATATCGTATCAATTGGGAGATATATACTCCGTATGCAGGCGCTGCTGGAATGTTGCTACATAGAAATGGAAAGTTCACAATTTAGAAATGCCAAATGTTTGGATACTAGATCAAGGATGACTCTCACATCTGTTCTGATACAATGCTATTTCCATTATCCTTGCTCTTCATGGTATAGTAATCTGGGCAAAAGGATGACAAAAAATTGCAAGTTGTACAGAATAAGGTGGTGAGATTCATCCTAGTTCTGGGTCCAAGGACTAGAATTACATGTGATATTTTAGATAAAGTTAATATGCAATTTGTAAAAGATAGAGTCAACTTAGATTAAACCATGTATTTAATATATATCATGGACATGCTCCAGAGTATTTATGTGAACATTTTGACTTGAATAATCATAATACCAGAAGTGCTGCACATAATAATTATTTTGTACCAAATGTTAAAAACTGTAATAAAAACAGCTTTGTCTATAATGCTATACAAGACTGGAACAATCTACCAGCCAACATAAAAAATATATCAAATAGATCTGCTTTTAAGACTGCAGTTAAAGAACAATTAAAAATAACAGCAAGAAATATAGAAACTGGAGATTTTTTATATGTTTTTAAAGAAACAATTGATCTTTCTTTTTTTTTTGGTGACAGTCAAATTTTAACATATAATTTGAAATATTATTTTATATATTTTCAAACAAGGGACCCCATTGGAAATAAGCTATACTATGTAAGCTTTTATGGGATATCCCAAGATTCTTTCTAAGCACTGTTTTTAAAATATATTATGATACTATTTTAAAAGTATATATATTGATACTATTTTAAAAGTATATATATTTAAAGTATATATATATTTATATATATTATTTGTCTTGTTTTGTCTTGTGAATTTTTATATATGTGCTTGAATTTGCCTCAATAAAACTATGTTTAAATTGGTTTTTTAATAGTTAAATGTTGTTTGATTCCGAATGAAGTTCATCAGCTTTAGGTTACAGTACGACCTAAAGCGAAAATGGGCAAAATCCATGCCGTACAGTTAACTATAACAGAAACCGGGATAACAAAATTGAAAACTTGTCAGAATAAGTGAGCAATACAGTTTTGTCATTTTTCTTACTAATTGAATGAAACTAGTCGAATAGAGTTCTGTGTCCCTTTTAGCAAATATACAGAGCAAGATTTGAAAGTGAGACAATATTGTTATTTACTATATACCAAGTTAAAATGCAGGTAAATTGTATGTGTAATAAAGTCAATCACAACTGTGCTGTATCAGCCATTTGATATCGATATCAATAAAGGTTGCAGAGGCTTCATCAAAGTTTAACCCTAATCTGTATTACGTCATGTCACGTTGATACGGATATGATATTGAAAAAGCCATAAAAACTCTCTATATATATGCTATGTTCAATATTTAGTTACAAAATAACACATGCTTGTTATGCTATAGGTTTGAAGAATGTGTTAGAAAGATAAAACTAGAGAAGAAGAAACTTGTCGATAAGATAAGAAGTATGACCGTGACCGAAACAATTCTCTAGTAAGGTAAACAAGTTATAATAGATATTGTCTAATGGTTGTGACCTGTTGTCTATTTCCCGCAGGACGAGATATTTATCGTATCAAACTGAACGGAGTGTGATTTGAATATGTTTTACAAAAATCCATTAATTTGGTTGACCTGTACTGCAATATGATACGAAATTGTGACACTTCCATTGGCTATTCGTTAGGTTAATGATGACTTTGATAGGTCACAAGAACTACTTTCTTCCGTTGCAACGGAAGTATGTAACTTCTTTAATAATATACAAAACACTGACATTTTCATCTGAACATCTATTATTTGTCAGATTTGATTCAGGTTTGTAGCTTACAAAAAATTGAAAACGTCTGATGTTAAAGTTTGATTTCAAACTATGTAGGTGCCAAATACATGAACAACGTTTTACCAAATGTTTAGACAATAAAAGAAAAGTTTACCTTAAGAGAAAAAGGCTCATTGATTTTCGCCATTTTTCAACATCCCAGTATTTCATTTGCGTAACAAGGTTATATTTCCTTTGCCCCAAAATAAATACTTTTCTTGCGCCATTTTCATGTAACATTAATACCGATTAAAGTTTCAATGTAAGTTGTATAAAAACGAGGCTCAGGTAAGAAATTTAGTGTGTATGTAAGTTCATATTCATTTCTCATATACTAATAGAGTGAGAGACCCATATTCGCTGCATAATTCGCTCATTTCCACTTACATCCGACCTACATTCGAATATTCGGAACTTTTTATGAAGGTTTCAGAAATTTAACTATATGAAAAAAATGTTTGATAAAGAAATTATCTTCAAAACATTGGTTAATTGTTCCAAAAACGAACGCAAACTCGAGAGGAAATCAAGTTGTTCGTGTACCATGGGGGACACATTTTCGCCGCAATGTATGATATGACCATCCTCATTATCCTGGTGTATTATAAAAACGAATGTTTGCAATTACATGAATTAGCTTGAGAGATCATTCCTATACAATTTTTCTCACAAATATTTACTTTAAGACTGCGCATGATTGCCATATAAATCTTACATAATTGCCCAAATCATTTAAAAACACCTGCATATTTCTCAATATGTGCAAATAACCTTGGAAATGGGGTAAAGAGGAATATCAACAGTTGTAACATTACAAACAGCCTTTACCATCTGTTTAGGCAAGTATTGGGTAAAGGCACACAAAATTTACACAAAAAATAGCAAAACAGCGAAAATGTGTCCAAGGCAAATATGCGCCACCCACTCTAAGTGACTTAGGTATAAGATTGTACAAAATAGAAAAAAAATTTTGGTATGATTGCCAATGAGACAACTCTCTACCAGTGACCAATAGACGTAGAAGTTAGCAACTATAGGTCAATGTGCGGCCTTCAACAATGAGCAAAACTCATAACGTACACATTTGAAGGTGACAAGATTGACATAATTCCATGTGAGTAGTCAGTATTTTATGATAACACATACAGATAATTGAAATTGTTTTAGTGCATGCCTTTCTTACTTCATCCTCGGCCTTTATCTGGAATATTCAAATTGCAAAGTTTGGAAAATCAAAATGAATAGGAAACATTTAAGTAAAAAGAAAACAAACGGCATTATTTTAAATGGTATTACTTTTAATGCATCAGATGTGGACCTCACAATTTAAGATTCACAACCGACATTAAGCAAACGCGGAGACAGATCCACAACATTTTTCATCTCTATATGGCTTCGGTTTTTTTTTTTTTTTTTTTTTTGTTGGTTACTGCCTCACTGACCCATAACCCAGATATCCTTTTATTTATACCGCATAAGGAATCATAGCTATGCTTTGGAACATAGTCGTCACCACAGCCAAATATCTTCTTTTAATAATATCCGTAATTCTAAACCAGTTTCGTATAAATGATGCACTGGGTTAGTTATATTCTTTAATGAGTATATGTCAATCAATGCGCCATCTTAAATTATAAGAAACACTCTTGTCAAATTTTAAATCTGAAACCTACACAACACATTTCATCAGCTCTCACAACCGAACATATTATAGCTTTAAAAAGCGTGTTAGGTAAACTTAGCCCGCGCAATAACAAAATCATTTATGGTCCGAGCAACTACAAAATCAGTTATAGCTCGAGCAATTACAAAATCATTTATGGCCCGAGCAACAACAAAATCATGTATTGCTCAAGCAACTACAAAATCATGTATAGCCCGAGCAACTACAAAACAGTTAAACCCCCGCAAGTACGAAATCAGTTATGACCCGAGAAATTACAAAATCAGTTATGGTCCAATCAGTTACAAAATCCGTTATTGCCCGAGTAATTTCTAAATCCGTTATAGCCCGTGTAATTTCGAAATACGTTATAGCCGATTAATTTCAAAATCCGTTATAGCAAGTGTAATTACAAAATCAGTTATGGCCCGAGCAAATTCAAAATCAGTTATAGTCCGAGAAATTACAAACTCAATTACAAAATTATTTACAGTCCGACCAATTTCAAAATCCGTTATAGCCTGAGCAATTATTTACAGTCCGAACAATTACAAAATCAGTTATAGTCCGAGCAATTACAAAATCAGTTACAGTCCGAGCAATTACAAAATCAGTTACACCCCGAACAATTACAAAATCAGTTACAGTCCGAGCAAATACGAAATCAGTTACAGTCCGAGCAATTACAAAATCATTTACAGTCCGAGCAATTATAAAATCAGGTACAGTCCGAGAAATTACAAAATTATTTGCAGTCCGAGCAATTACAAACTTATTTACAGTCCGAGCAATTACAAAATCAGTTGACGGGAAAAATTATTAAAATAAAACCGAATTAAAACCGTAAATAAAACAGATAACCTTTAGAAAAGACGTTTGTTTTCTTTGATTCTCTATGATAAATTGTGTATTTTTTGTCAATTTTTATATTTTCAGAAAAAACAAGATATGCAGCTATATGATACATGTAGTTTCCGTATAACTTGTCATTTAAGAGTGAATTAGTAAAAAAATTCATGACAGGGATTATCATAACATTAACATTAACAAGAACTGATGAACTTCATCGTTGTACCATTGATTGATGAACAAATTCTATTACATAAAGCAAATAAGAAAGACATGACAGCTTCTTTATAAATATAATAAATGAAAGATCCTTATTGGGCAAGCTCATAGTTCCACGCGTACAAAGTGCGGTAAATTGATTTTGTTTTTAATTCTAGGTTCTTATAAGCGTGGAACTAATTCTTTAAGAAAATCCACAGCGCGTGTTAATTTACATAAACAATTATGTGATATCGTCATGAGTAACTTTCCTCTGAACGATTTCTGATTATATTTGACAACGTTTCTGATTAAAGAAGGTGTTTACAAAATTTGAAAATTTGGATCGGTCTTAAAGAAACAAAGGAGTTTTAAATTTCACAAATTATCATGTAGTTTCTATATAAGTCTCCTTCAAAAATGTTCCTTGTTTCTAGCTTCTTGAATATTTTACACAGCCAATGTTTCGCTAAATGAAAAGAATGATAATTTTATTTCAAAAACTTGTATATATTATTTAAGTAAAAAATACTAGTACCTGTTTACCAATCATCGTATACATTTTATGAACAATTTTGCAGTATGTTTTCATAGATACTATTTTTTTATCTGAAAGCTTCTACCATATTTTCTTGAAATACTCTATAGAGTTAATAACTTCAATCATTCTAGTTGTAATAAACTTTATAATCGGTAACATTAATGAATTTAGCTATCAACTTTATATTTTGTCTTAGGAGGCCGCCACATTCTGCATGTGCCTGCCAGAAGCCTGTTATTCTGTGGTTATTGCTTGTTGCTGTATATCATATTTGTTTTTCGTTCATTGTTTTATACATAAATCAGCCTGTTATTTTTCTCGTTTGAACTGTTTTACATTTTTCATTTCAGGGCTTTTATAGTTTACAATGCGGTATGAGTTTTGCTCATTATTAAAGTCCGTACGGTGACCATAGTTGTTAACTTCTATGTTATATGGTCTCTGGATGAGAGCTGTCTCATTGGCAATCGTACAACATCTTCTTATTTTTATAATGAGTATGATAGTAGATATAAATAGATATAAAATTAAACAATTTGTCCAATGGTATTGTCAATTTAAAAAAATATTAACAATAATTAGTCTTATTATGAACAATTATAAAATTGTATAAGTAAATAAATTGAATCAGCTGATTTTTCCCTGGGTAGTCAGTGGGTGTAATATGGTAAATCAAGAGAAGCTTTGACTTTTGATGAGTTTGTAACAAGCAAGATTTGATGAATAAATAATGATTATGTTATTTAAAAAATTACAATCAAATAATCAAAATGTTAAAATTGACTATGGATAATGCATATTCAAAAAGGTACTTTAAATCGTTAGAGCGCTTCATTGAACTTATATCCTGAATTGCTTTAATTCATTACATGTTCGAAATATCATGATATTTTTAAACTGACTGATTATTGTTGTCCTGTGATTTTATTTATCACTACAGAATGTGGAGAGGGTTTATAACTTTATTCTGGAATACAATATTAAGATAATGAGATGTGGTTCGATCCTCAACGAGACAACTATCTACCAGAAACCAAAGGACGATGATGTTAACAAATCTATAGGTCCCCACACGGCCTTCAACAATTAGCATCAAACATACCGCATAGTAAACTGTAAAGGCTCCGTGATGACACAATGTGAAACAATCAAAACGAGAAAACCAACGCCATGATTGATGTTAAAACAAATAAACGATAAAACAGTTTGGCAAACAGCATCAAGCGGCAGTTACTGAAATACAACCTCATGACATATAAAGAATGCGGTGTGGTTAAACATGTTTGTGGGCGCTCAAACATCCCCTAACATGGTGCAATGGTGTCACAGCACAACATAAGACCAAACTGTAGAAATTAGTTGAAATGATCTGAATTAGACATGAAGCAGAATAAAACAATAACTATAAAAATAAAACATAAAAGACATATCTTAAGAGTATTCGAAGTTACTGGAAGCTAGTTAAAACCAATGACAATTAATAAATAAATCATGTAATTCCAGACTATTTTATCAATCATAACACTTCCAACGGTTTTATTTGAAAGACGTCATAAACAGTCTGAGAAAAAAGGACTGTGCAATGCAAAAGTACATAATATTAATAGGATATAGGACCATAAGCTGTCATAAATACAAAGCAATACATTTTAGTTATGCTCACCTAGAGCTACTCTCTTTATTAATATCGTTCTGATGCTTTTATTAGTTTTCCAACAATTCGCCAACATAAGAGTTGATTCATGATCATGCAAAAGACAAAACATATATAAGTACAATATATTAAAACCACTGGTACAATGGAATTATTTTAATTTATATCTCCTGTTTCACCGGAGACATAATTAAATGATATTATGTCTTTGATTACACATTGACCCTGGAAAGCTATAAACAAGCAGTTTTTCCTCATCTCATTTCGTTCAAAAATACTCTGCTATAAGAAAATATTTTTTCATTATAATATACACATGTGTAGCATACAAAATGATCAGAAATGATCCTATAGAAAATTGTGAACATGTTTACAACTGTTTGCATTAAGAAGAACGTATCAGCCATTCGTTATAAGCTACATCAGCTCAGTGTAGCTGAAATCATTATAAGTCATTTTTGCAACTATGATCTTTAAAGTTGATATTTATACAGGTATCTAATAAAACACAACCAAAACACATTTTTAACCTCAGTTATAATTTGTTTCTTGTCGGTTGAATGCTCCCTGTCCATGAAATAAGTTAATCTTAGAAAAACTATCTGATGATCGTAGGTGGTCTGTTGCACGGCAGAGTTTTGTCTCTTTCCAACATATCCTTCATCCGGGATTATCTACCGTACAGAACCAACTTGATTTATTTATTGTTTATTTGTTCTCGTCTTAAATATGCATATGCATGAAATATTTGCCACTGAACACAGAGCAAGAAAGAATCAATTTGTATTAGCCTCAGACAACCACAACCTGATACCATAACTATCTTAGTAATATGTGTACTCCATGTTTTTTATATATGCTAGTTTTATTCTTTCTTTTACATAATTGTATTTTATATGTTAATTTAAGTTATCGATGGATTTGCCAATGAAACACAGATTTCTTCTGATCATATTTCTTTAGTCTGAAACATCTTTTTGTGGTTTCAGATTAAACACCTGAAAATTAAAAGAATTAAAATGAATATATCTTGTCATAATGAACAAATGTAAAAGGTGAAATGTCATCAGCAGTACCCTGCTAAATAAATCTAAGATGATCTTATATTTACCACCAGGAAACGTAATGTATTCATCAATCTTGTCGTAAAATTTATATAAACATATTAATACTCATTTAGTGCGCTTGACATCCGTTTCCGGGGTAACCTTCATTAGCGTTGGAATCCAAAATGCACATTAATCGTTAACGAAAAGAGACTTTTACTTATAGTTATATATTTGTTTAATTGGACTTATGATTTTACTCTATGAAATAAGGTGGTGCCAAAAGAGAAGCGAAAGGTACCAAAGGGATATTTAAACTCATAAATCGAAGGCAAACTGACAACGCCATGACAAAAAAATGAAAAGCACTCAAAGACAAACAAAAGTCTATAAAACACAACATCAAAAAGTAAAGACTAAGCAACACGAACCCCATCAAAACTTAAAGCGATCTCATGTGTTGCGGAAGAGTAAACAGATCCTGCTCTAAATGTGGCACTTGTCGTGTAATTTATGTAAGTAAAATTAGGTGATAAGTCTGAGTTGACGAAAAGCAGATGGTATTGCGGTTATTACAGTTGGAACATATCTGTCGTCATTTGTGAAACAGATAATCCAGAATGGTAATCCAACTCGTGATGGCGTCCGTATAATTTTCGAAGTGGTGAATCCAACTTGGAACCCTTGGTTTAATAGCTTCCTTGTAAGCAAAACCTAAAACTGTTCATCAGAGTCTAAATGACGTGGAATTAAGCGAACTAATGGTTATTATAAGCTCCTTTTGGAGTTTATGAGATTCCCTCTGTTTTACTGTGTTACCTTAATTTGTATTCCTAATCGATTTATTAGATTTGAACATCGGTAAACTACTGTTGCCTATATTCATTACGACCTTACTGTCCCAAAAATAGTAGTAATACATTTTGTAACTGCATTTTCTGACAGCTTTTGATAAATTTTCAGATCAGAACATAATTGAAAATTATATTAACAGCTTGAACCTTATCCTTAACCTTATTCAAGGAAAACATTAAGAATGTATAATTAGTTGTAACTACAATTTTGTAAACATTTTGTTTTTTGTTTGTTTGTTTCATAACAATAAATGTTCTTTTTTAAGTACCAATGTGTAGCAAGTAATCATACATGCTTACATACAAACTGAAATGTAGCAAACATAACATAACCTTAAACTGTCACGTTCTCATTGAAATTGCCTAGCTTTTTTGTATCAATATATACTGATTATTTGGAGAAAGTTAAGATTAAATACAACTTTTAAACATAATGAATATGAAATTAAGGAGATGTGGTATGAGTGACAATAAGACAACTACCTACGAAGATTAATGGACAAGGTGTGAACAATGTCAGGTCAACAGTCATTGTGTTTGTATCATTTTGGGTAACAAGGAGAATAAATAAGATTTTTTTCAGACATACATGCATACTAAAGACTTATATTTAGTCGTATCGCTCAATTCCTTCTTACTCGTCATAGCCTGTAGAACAATTAACAATCAACATCACAATAGTTTTCCTTTTGTACATTAAACCCTCATCCTTTCATAGCACATAATGTCGCCTGTTTTGATATCAAAATGTATTTGTTTTCAAAGGGGTATAGAAAAACCAATGCAATGTTGCAAAATGAAAGAACAAATGAGACTACTGTTCTTATGTGAGGATGTCTCCCAAAAGCAACTGGAATCTTACTAAATTGGTAAAAGCAATGAGGAATTTTTCTTTCAGCTTTGAAATTCTTATTATTTTGCTTTATAAATCAGATGTATATTTTTGTGCATTCCTAAGCTTTTGTTTAACGGTACCCGAATTAAAACATGGTAGATTTTACGTTTCGGTATTTTCTTTCTCTCTCTCGAAGTTTAAACTGCACATGTCCCAAAAAACTTCGAGTATTGCTGGTCATAGTTTTGTAATGTTTTATGTATCATCTCTGATATGCAGTAGTGCTGTTAAATAAGATGTTCTTTAACGTGGTGTAGATTTAAAGTATTGTTGAAAGACAAAATTGTGTGCGGTTGATAGAGAATTTCAGAAATACTTGCAACTAACACACTGCTAAGAAAGCTAAGATTAACATGAATTTAATTCGCATATATTGAAGTTAGAAATATGACCTTAAGCTTTCGTCACCTTAACTCGTCACAGAAAAACAATTTGACCATCCACAATATGCAAAAATATGCTGTACAAAAAGGAAAACCCAATTCCTGAGAAGATTTTCCATATTTAGGGATAATTTTAATCGGCTTGACATAATGTATAGAAAACCTATATTTGACGACTTTATGTTACCGTCTATAAATGTCACTTTTATTTCTCTTTCTTGTGGTCGTCTCAATGACGTTAATGTATCTTTAAAGTATATAGATTTAGAGATAACTGTATTGTATTTTAAGCTTGGCCTTCGTACAACGTCGATGTTACTGCCGCATATTGAGTTTACCTAGCGACGCGTAGCGGAGCTAGGTAAACGGATATTTGCGACAGTAAAATCAAGTTTTACGAAGGCCAAGCTTAAAATACAATACAGTTATCTCCATTCTAATGCCACATATTAAAATAAATTCCATTTTAGTAAATATTTTGGCTTAAAAATGCCATAAATGAAAAAGTCCGCGAAACTGTTACATCGTCTTTGGCATCTAAACAATGTGACGTCATAGTTATACTCCCGATGTCAAACATAAACACTAGACGTATTTATACTTTTCGTACGCTTCTGAATGGTTAAAATATTGACAAAAAGAAGATTTTGAGGCACAAAATGTGACTTTTTGTTTATTTTTGAGAAATTACATACCAAAAACAATTTGGAATTGAACATGGTGGCCTTTCCTTAGTTACGGACTGGTGGATCGTGGAATCTAACCCTTCAAAATATTTGTCAACGTCCAATGAAAATTATCGTTACAAACGAATTGCATTAAAATAGACTTTTGATATTCCATTCCACTGTTCATAATTTTATTGACCTGGTGGGCTAGTACTAGTTAAACATATTTCCTAGAAATTTTCAAAATCTCTTTTTCGATTTAATTCCTGAAACGAATGGGTCTTTTCCAAAAAAAATTGATTGCTTTACTTAAGTTTAAAGTATCACAGCTTCATTTATATATTCATATTTTGATGTTCTGACAAAGAGAGGCGAAAGATACCAAAGGGACATTCAAACTCATAAGTCGAAAATAAACTGACAACGCCATGGCTAAAAAAGAAAAAGACCAACAGACAAACAACAGTACACAAAACACAACATAGAAAACTGAAGACTGAGCAACACGAACCCCATCAAAAACTGGGGTGATCTTAAGTGCTCTGGAACAACATTTGTCATACAGCTGAACGTCAAACTGTTTCGATGTTGTTAATGCTGACAAATGTTCAAATCTGTAGTTTTGGTTAAGATCTTTTGCTGCCCTGATTAAACAGTTAATAAGTATATTTAGTATAATAAACATTGAATCTATCAAATAAAAACATCAAATAATTGAAATAAATTACCCATTCAAACTTTAATAGTAACACATTTAAGTCTCCTCGTACATATTTATTTTACAGCTTTAAACTTCTTACAGCTCAAGTATAAATTACAAGCAATGTTTGATTCGAGCGCCACTGATGCGTTGGGTGTAGACGAAACGTGCGTCTGGCATGCCAGAAAGATGTGTTTTACATTGCAAAATGTTTTGATCTCTCAATTTACATTGATTATGAGCCTCAGTCGTGATCAAGAAGATGTTTTGCCTGTACCAAGTCAGGAATAAGACAGTTGTTATCCATTCGTTTGATGTGTTTGAGCTTTTGATTTTGCCAGATGATTAGGGACTTTCCTTTTGAATTTTCCTCGGAGTTCAGTAAATTTTGTGATTTTACTTTTTTTTGTCACAAAACGCTTTATGTAATAAAAGATTATCTACGAGGGAAATATTTTGTGGGATTTTTGTCAAAATATCTTAAATTAATGTTGATGCTAGGAAAATACCTATTAGATAGTAATCCAATGATATCTAGATGTCAACATACGGATTTGAACGAAAATTGAATCAATACAACATGTACAATTTGTCGAGCTTTAAATTTCCCCTGAGTCTTAAAATCGTCTGTGAGATAATTTATCGGGACTATCAGATATCCATACTATCAATACCACATCTGTCATATCTATAACCAAAGACACCTCTAACAAGTTTATTTGCATTAATTGCACATGAAAATAAAACCAGATATTGCGTGTTTAAGCTATGTTGGTTTTTAGATCTCTTCCTCCTGATTTTTCAACTGAATACCAAAAGGTATGAGAAAGATCGATCAATAAAAAAGCGACATTGTCACACCTCTCCTTTTCCATCTATTTACAATAATTAAACTTAAATCCGTTTCGATAGTACTCTGTTGGATAATTCGGACGCTCGAAATTTAAAAAAAAATATTTTGTTTACTAGGACTGGGTCAATATCGCTGCTTTAGACTGAAAGTTTTCGAGGTTTACTTCTCCTCAGTGGTTATTGCTTCTAAACTTGGTTTTTAAATTTCACGTTCATACATCAAGAAATAATTAAGAAACTATAGTTCCAACTCCCCTAGGTAAATTTGATGAATTTGGCTATTTTATTTAGGTTCTTTTGAATCATATGGCTTCTCAGTTTTGGCGTATTTACTCATCCCAGGTTCCGAATGTTTAGATATTGTTCCCGTTAATCCAGAAATGCGATTTGTACGCACGAAATTTATAAAATGTAAATTGCATTGTCTCATCAGCAATCAGGTAAAATCTCCTTATTTTATATGAAAAAGGTTGATACAACCCAAAACAACTTTGAAAAGAAAAATTGTATTGGCATTTTCACTTGTCAAGGTTTCTTACTCCACTACAATAGATAAACATATGAAATGAACTATTTTTTGGGAATGAAACTACAATGTAAAAGACAATGGCTTGCTTAAAAAAGCATATTTTTTTTATCTCCACCCTCCTTGTTTTTTTTTCTTGAAATAACATACAGCTCTGACTAAGACGGTTACTTGTATCTATTGATACAAAATTTATTTATAGAATTCATATTAAACAAATCAATTGAACTTTTGCGTTTAATAATAACGTCCGGGTTCGAATTCTGTGATAATGGCACAGACCTCTTCTCAAAAATGTTATATTTGTACAGACAAATACAGTGTTTTCTATTGTTATGAATGTCAGCATGCATTATGTGCAGTTTGTCGTGAAAGACATGATAAGATACCAGCTGTAAGTGGACATACTATAACGGATATCAATGGAATCGACCTTTCAAGCGTACAGAGCGATAATACCAGGTGTACAACACATGAAAAGGAATATCAGTTTTATTGTGTAAAATGTAGTGATATAATATGTGGAAAATGTGCTATATCATCGCATAAAGGTCATTCCTTTTCTGATATTTCCGAGATCGTATTAGAAAAAGGAAGCAGCACAATCAGCTCTTCAAAACCTGAAGTCTAAAATCGATGTCATTTCTAGTGTGAAAGATACAGTTAAAAGCACACACCTAGAAAAACTACATTTGAAAGCCAGGAAGTTATCACTGATATAGCATCAACGTTTGAAGAACTTCAGTCATTCACTAAGTCGAAGAAAGATATCAAGGAAACCGAAGTAGAAGATAATGAACGCATTGAACAGCAAAACATAGAACTATTCTTGAAGAACACTGATCAAATTCATGTTCAATATGTTCAAGTGTTTACGGCACTACAAAATATTTTATGCGAAAAACATGATATAACATTTCACAAACTCTACAGAACTATTGATAAAGATATCTCTTTCTTAGACGATATTCCAAAGGAACCAACGTTGCCCTATGTGCCTCCTCTTAATAAAACAATGCTTTACACTGAAATATTAGAATATATTCAATCGAAAACCGACACTAGGTAAGAGATTATAAGTTTATGAGATCTAAAAAAAATGTTTATCTGTGTGACTTAAAGATACAATAACGACCTATTCAAATCATATAGGATACAAAGTCGCACTTGTGTATATATGTTGTTCCTCGTGAGGATGCATTTCATTACTTACATTCTTTAAAGGAAACATGTCTTCAAATTCTTTAAAAAAATCAAAACGATCCTCGTAGTATTAATTTCATATTGTGTTTAATTGCCTCTATCAATATGTTTATCTAAATCTGTACACAGCTGTACTTGTTCTGTATATTGATTGCTTTTTCTGTCCTTGCTGATCCTTTGTTACTGTTTGTGACGTGTTTACACTAAATCCTTTGGATGTGTACTGATTGATACATTCTGTATTGGATACAAGATTTCTTTTTTTGTTGTTTTTGGCTTGAAAGTATTTTTTCTGGAACTGTGAGTACTCTCAGATCGGTACTTTGCGTTCTCGGTGTTTTTTGTAGTTCTTTGTTTTTACTTTTTATCGATATGATGAAACAAGCCCTTTTCAACTGATTTTATATTTTGTTCTTATGTTGTGCTTTTACATCACTGTCACAGGTTTGAGAAGAATTGGGCGTCCCTAGACATATTAAACTCTACTACAAAACATAAAGATCACTTTTATTTTTTCCTTTCATAACTATTATTATACTTCACGTTAAAATGTCAGATGATGACTGGTTAATACGATGGAGACATTCCCCTCTATCCCATCGCGTACATTCTATTCTCTTATGGTTGTTCCCTTTTATCTATTTCTTGCACGAAGTTATGCTTTTCGTATTACACTGCACGTAATGAGAAAAAGTGATTAAGTAATTTGATTGGCTTATCCAGCATAATGAAATAATATTGCAACATTTCCATTGGCTATTTGTTGGGTCATTGGTGACTTTTAAAAGTCAAAACGATGTATTGTTTTACATTTTAGTGCGTACAAAACGTATTAAAATGTCTAATTTTAAAATGTTGCGACGGAACAGGACAAATGCTGTCATACTGCCATGTGCAAAAGATTGTATTGTATCTACGAGTCACGGACTTTTTTTTAAACAAAGAGAATTTTTACCATAAGATAAATAGGTTTACCAATCGCTAGAATTGGATATCATTGTAAAACCTATAAATCATTATGAAATATATAAGTCATTATGAAATATATAAGTCATTATGAATCAGATAAATCATTATGAAACCTATACTAGTGAGTACACATCACAGAGACGTTTTATCATTTGTGCTCTGTATCTAATATGGAAGGTTGTTATGACCACAACGTTATTGGTTATGAATTTCAATTTAGATTTTAAAAGAATTTAATAATTGAACATTTAATATTGATATGTGTGTTAGACATAAAAACATTAGTCAAAATCAATAACAGCACGTAATTCATAATACCTGACAAGAATATTTATAACGTTTGGGCTCACAGTTTTCATCAAATGTTTAATGTAAATAATATTTTTTTAGCCTATGCAAAAACTGTTTCTCTAAAGAGGAGAAATTGGTTGAGATTGTAGAGGAAAACAGACAACTTAAAAGGTACATTAAACTAGTATATAGCTGCAACATTCAAAAAAATAAACATTCCCGCCAGAAACAATGTCGTGAGGGGGATGATTGCTTAATTATCGCTTTCATAATGTCCAGTGGTACGTCGTTCATGCATTATGCATCATGCATTATCTGGACGGTAACAAACTAACTATTATAGTTTCGTGAGTAAGATCAACCAGGAAAGAAGGGTGGATATTTTAAAACTGCAACTGGAAAATGAAGGTTTGTTGAATAGGGGCATTATTTTGGCTTGCAACAGACCACGTCTAAAGATATTTCATTGTGTAAAAGGACAAAAGGAACAATTGCACTATTTCTACACGAAGCCTCTGATTTGACGGTCCATTCCGGCCGAACTTTGCTCCGTATTTATACACCCATCACACATTAAGAGACACCTAACTCAAGCAAGTAAACTTCAGGACGTGTCTCCTGTTAATAAATTACTTTTGGTAAGGTGAACCAAACGCAAATTTGTTGACCGTATAACTGCCTAATAGAATTATCGGTATTAGAACCCTTAATTTTCCAATCAATTAATTTGACATTCAATTAAAATGGCGTCGGGCAACATGCCGTATCAAACTAAACATACTTTCAACAGCTAAATCGAATCTTAAAGGAATGCCTTCAGAAGTCAGGTATCTAATATATCCATAAAAGCCATTCAATAAAACATTTTACCAGGGTTTTTTTTTTTTTTTTTTTTTTTGGCGTTTTTGGCTATAATCTAGCAAATTAAAATAGATAGTTTAGCGTTTATGTTAGATCATCTATAGAAAGTAAAGCGAAATTGCAAAGATTAAATTATCAGGAATATGGAAAAAAATCAACATGATCAATGATCCATTGCATGTTTTCAAATACGAATTATTACCTATACATAATGTTATTGAACTTGATATATTTCACTGTTTTAGAGACGTGGATGAGAAAGCAGTTGGACTTACGGCTGAATCAAACGAGGTCAGACGTTTGCGAATCTCATTTAAGGATATGGAAATAAAGTAAGTTTTTTCCTTAAAAAGGGAGACAAGATATACAGGATACAACTAAGTAACCAACTCGATGAAACTACCAAGAGCTTATATTGTAAGACTTACATATATTCTTTCGATTTGGCTGCTTTGTCAGCATGTTATTTGCAATATCAGTATATAATGTGACCAAATGATAGATTTGCCTTTTTGACTAAATGTGCATGAATTTGTGTCAGCGTAGACGATCTTTGATGATAATGTGATCTATATTTCACATTTGTCTAAACTCGGTGTGTTGTTTTATGCTACTGTGCTCAGTATTTAAGCTAAAGTTTATTCCCATTGATAAAAAATAATGTTTACATGAATTTTAAATCAGGTTGTTATTACATGCAGTCGGTAGTCAATGTAGGCCTTTTATGGGTTAAGTGAACATAAAACAAGATCTTCGTGAATTTTATTATGAATATTTAAGGAAGAAATATCTTTTGAATAAAATGTTTATGATAATCTTATGAATCTAATTATAAACCAATGTATATGTCCGAAACTCAAATGTTGCTCTGTTGCTGGAAAATCTCGTTTACATACATGTAGTATTTCTGGAGGACCATTTAATTTATGGGGAGTGAAGGTGAATGTTATTTGGTTATATGATGGGTAGTGTATAAGAGACATTATAATTGTCAACGAACACATTGCCAATCTTACCTCCAAAGGAAAATTGATAAATCAATAATTTTGTAAGCTAGTTTAACATGCTAGAAACTATTAAGATCGTTATCAATATATGTTTTGTCATAATATTTGATAACGACTTTCGTAACATTTGTAATAGTAGAGGAACGTAATTTAGATAAATATTGCAAGATGTGATTAATAAACAAACATTAAGATTTCTTATGTAATCAAGAAGCAAGTACATAGTGATGACTTTACGGTTTTTAGTTAAGTAGTTGTTGCCATCTTGTTCGTCTTATGTCTTTTCTCCATCAGAAGTTTCAGGTAATAATTGACTAGAATTTAAAATATCTGTTTTGACTAAGATATTGACAGTTTTGTCATCTTTTACAAACACGATAGGCCTTCCGAGAGAATTATTTTTGTTCTACAGTCGTCATTGAATCACCAAGACAAGATTGTGTAAAGTTACTCTTGACATTGGTATCACAATAGTCATCTAGAATCGTGCTTTTTAATAGAGAGCGAATTCAACAATTCTCAATCAGCTTTATTTATTGTGAACCAAATTTGCTGTCAGAAACAAGGGGGTCGCTGATGACTTTATAATTTTTTACAGTTTATTTTAGAAAATGGATGATAATAATAAAGCAAATAATGATACAGATGTAAATCATAAATTACAAAAAGAAATTGAGAATGTGGAAAATGATCTAGAGAGTTTATACAAAGACAAAATTAAAGGACAACACATTAGATCAAGGGTAAAATGGTTTGAAGAAGGAGAAAAAAATAGTGCATATTTCTTGGGACTAGAAAAAAGTCGTCAAACAAAAAAGATTATAACTGAACTATATGATGAAAATGGGCTCGCAACAACAGATCAAGATAAAATTCTAAATCTACAAGTGAAATATTACAAAAAACTTTATGAGTCAACTAACCCTTGTGATAATGAAGTTAAAACATATATTAACGAAACAAAATTAACCAAAAAACTTAAAGATTCAGATAGTAATCAATGTGAAGGGGAAGTAACAGAAATTGAATGCACTGATGCAATTTTTAAAATGAAGCTTAATAAATCCCCAGGTCTTGATGGGCTGACAGTAGAATTTTATAGGCAATTTTGGAAGAGTCTAAAAAATATTGTCAAGGTATTTAATTATAATTATGAAAAAAAAAGAACTTACAAACTCACAAAAGAAAGGTGCAATTTCACTAATTTTTAAAAAGAATGATCCTCTTTCATTAGATAATTATCGTCCCATAACTTTATTGAATATTGATACTAAACTATTAGCTTGTGTGTTAGCTCAGAGACTTCAAAAAGTACTACCATCTATTATTAGTCTAGATCAAACAGGATATGTTAAAAATAGATATATTGGTTTTAACATAAGACAAATTCAAGATATAATAGATTATTCTGAAAAATTTAATATAGAAGGAGCAATCCTTTTCTTAGATTTTAGTAAAGCTTTTGACTCACTAGAATGGACTTTCATGACGGAAACACTGAAACGGTTTGGATTTAAAAGTAGCTTTATCAGATGGGTGGAAACTATGCATAACGACATTAAGGGATGTATCTTAAATAATGGGTGGGTCTCAGGCCCGTTCAAAATATATCGAGGAATACGAGAAGGGTGTCCGATTTCAGCTCTACTTTTGTTATAACAGTAGAATTAATGGCAATAAGACTTAGAAGTAATAAAGATTTTAAAGGTATAAAAATAACATTAGATGGAAAATCTTGTAATTTAAAAATTTGTCAATTAGCTGATGATACAATACTTTTCTTCAGTCAAGGAAAGAAATAAGTTTAGCTCGCAGTATAATTGAAACATTTGGAAGTTTTTAGGACTTAAGCTTAATAGAAATAAAACGGAAGGGTATGGTTAGGAAGACTAAAAAGTTCAAAAGATAAATATGAAAATATAAATTGGACCGACAAACCAATCAAAAGCCTTGGAATATATTTTGGTATGACAAAAAGAGTGTCAAACATTAAATATTGAAAAGTGTTTGACAAATTAAAGAAACTTGTAGAAAGATGGGAAAAAGAAAGTTAACACTACTTGGAAAAATATTAGTAGTAAAAGCTCTTCTGTTACCAAATATAACCTACATTGCTACTAACAGTATCATTACTAAAGAAAATCTACAATATAAATAAAATCTTATATAAATTCATTTGGAATGGAGGAAAAGATAAAATAAAAAGGTCAATAATGACAAAAACTTCGAAGAAGGGGTTAAAAATGAAAAATCTATACATTTAAAATGGATTATAAAATATTAGAATCAGAAAATGCAAACTGGTCTGTATTATCAAAACTATACCTTAATAAATTCGGAAAAAATCTTCTTATTTTCAAGATGAATGTAAATAACACAAAATTGCTAGATAAAAAAATATGGAACAGTACACCAACTTTCTATCAAGAGATGATAAAAACATGGATAAATGTAAATAATTGTGAAAACAATCATCATGATCAAATCGATAATTATTTAGAAATCAGAAAACAAGTTATATGGGAAATAAATTCATAAAATTTCAAGGAAAATGTTTGTTCTTTGATAACTGGATTGATAGTAACATACTATATATAAATGACATAATAGATAAAAGAGGAAATATATCAGGAGAAATAATTACTTCAAAATTAAGAAATAAAAGGAATTGGATTTCTGAATACTCAAAACTAAAAAATCTATACCAAAGCAATGGGCAGACAAATTAAAATCAGAAGAATCATTCAAAACAAAAGTCCATATCAACCGAACAAAAACTAAACTTAGAGATTATAATGATGTACTAACTATTAATGCTAAAACATATACAAATTAGTATTAAGTGTGTCAAAAACAGAAATACCAGTAGGATTTTTGAAATGGGAAAGAGTCCAAAGCAAAGGTAGACTAATAAATGAATGTAAAGACTCTATTAAATTTAATTTTGAATATCTTAAAGATAATAAAATAAAAATGTTTAGGTGGAAATTAATGCACTACATTTTGCCAAATGAGGTGCTGCTTTTTCAGTGGAAAATTTCACAAAACAATTTGTGTTCATATTATAATGAAATAGATAATTACAATCATTTTTTCATTACATGTTCATATCATAAAACATTCTGGAAATCAATGAAAGTTTTACTTAAAAAAGGCTTCATAGACGAATATGTAATAAGTCTTCATTCGTTGGTTATAGGATACAAAATTCATGACGATGCATACTATGCGCTAAATCATCTGATTAGCTTAATGTTCTTTTCAGTCTATAAAACACATTATGTTTCTAATAAAAAAAACAAAGCAGTAGATACATTAAGAATTTTTGAAAATGAGGTAGAAAATACAGTAGAATTATATAGTATGACCAATATAGAGATCAACAGTTTAATAACAAAGGTGTTTAATATTTTGAAGAATAATAATGATGTCATTTTATAGTTAACTTAAGCTACATGTAGTAAAAATCTATCTAGATTATGTGTGATTGTATGTGATTTGTTTTTTATTATAATTGTACTATGCAAGTAAATATCTATAAGTGCTATGCATATGGTATAAGTCTATGTGCAAGTTATGGAAAGAAATTTGTTTGTAAAATGTATCATGCGACACTGTATGTGCAGAAGTTTGTTTGTACAATATTGTTACTATGAATGTTAATGTGGGTACTTCAGATGTATTAGTATGTGAAGGTGTGTGTGTGTGTCTTTGACAATATATAGGTACTTCAGCACTTGTACGCTACATTGTTTACAAACTCTGGTAGGTAAAGGTCACGACACGGTATTTATCTGGGTCAAATCAATAACAAATTTAATTAAGATTGAAAGTGCAACTATGAAAAATACATTTACACTCCAACTTACCTTTTCGCATCATTATTCCAAACTTTCAAAAACATATCGAAATTAATAATCCAAATTCTCGAAACACTTCAAAAAATATTGTATCCAAACACGAGGATCTGAAAAGTCGTGCGAGGTCACTGACCGCAATTCGTTTCTGATTAGGTAATAAAAGAATCCCAAAAGTCATTCCGGATGAATGATCAATTTCCGTAATAAGATATTGTGTAGATATTTTTTATGAATATATCCGAAAATACTTTTTGTGAAGTAGCAAAGACTATTTGTAACAACTATAATAATAGTTTAATGTGTTCAGATAATTAAACCAATGTATTTTATTAGTTAATTTTACTGAATTTTCTCCTGGGTATTCAGTGGTAATTTAACAGGGAAACTTGATGAAATGCTGTACACCAAGTTTAATTGTTAAACAGCAATATGAGCAATAAAGAATCAATTAGAGTGTAAAAAAAAAAAAGAGAATGGATGATGTTATAGTTTCTTCTCTAAGAATAAGATAGCCATATCGATTGCAATGTTAATGACTTGGGTAAAACATGTGTGAAAGGGTTTTTTAAAACATTGAGTGACATGTTTATATACAATACAATAGGTATGCCAAGAAAGAAGAGGAAAACGAAAGCCTGTCAAAAGAGATCAAATTATTAAAGGAAAGGTATGTTTTGAATTAAAACACAGCAAGTAACCTATGCACTATTTTTACTAGAACATATTTAGGATTATATGTATCGGTTAGTCTATGAAAAGGTATGTACTATGAAATTTTAGAGCACAAAATTTCATAAACTATCCAATTTTAGCACATATTTACAACTCAAGTAATCTTTTAATTGGTCTATTCATACTTTATTTTGGCTGACTACGTATCAGTTAGTCTATAAAAATGTATTACTGTGCGTATTGCTGTGTATTTGTTTATTCTACATTGGCTAGAGGTATAGGGGAGGGTTGAGATCTCATAAAACATGTTTAACCCCGCCACATTTGTGCACCTGTCCCAAGCTAGGAGCCTCTGGCCTTTGTAAGTCTTGTATGTTTATTTATTTAAATCATTTATATGTTTTGGAGTTTAGTGTGACGTCCATTTGCATTGAACTAGTACACATTTTTGTTAAGGGGCCAGCTGAAGCCCGTTTCCGGGTGCAAAATTTTCTCGCTGCGTTGAAGACCCATTGGTGGCCTTCGGCTGTTTTCTGCTCTTTGGTCGGGTTGTTGTCTCTTTGACACATTCCCCATTTACATTCTCAATTTCATGTACTACGAAATTTAGAACGAGGGGCTTGCCCCGAGCACTTAATTTAATAGTATATACCTTTTCATAGACTATCCAATTTAGCACATATTTACAACTCAAGTAATATTTTAATTAGTCTATTCATACTTTATGTTGGCTGACTACTTGTATCACATGTGTTTGTAAATCGGAGTTCATTAACGAAGTGTGTGTTTTGTTAATCTACTCACTAGTTACATATTAAATATGGGATTTCAAAAGGCACTTGAATTACGAATGAAAAGATTGAAGCTGCTGGTGTAAGTATTATATTAAAATAAAGCGATGTTATACTACATGTACCTCTTTACATGGTAAGATGATAAAATAAATTGATCAAAAGCAGGCATATATAATTAAATTGCAGAGGAACATTTACATGTTTTGATTATTATTATTATTTTTTTTTTCAATTTCAAAGAAAAACTAAAGCCATAATTAATTTGAAAATATAGATATAATATTCTTATATATAGTCTTACGGATAGGCATTAAAAGCAACTATTAATAGATCAAAAATTAAAGGTTTTGTGGTTTTGATTTTTTTTTTTTTTTTTTCAATGTAAAACTAAAAGATTTATCTGAATATCTGAATATATATATAAATAAATATATACATATATTTAGGTGGCACATTCCTTCAGAACTTATCACATCATCAGGTTGCCTAAATTTTCCTTCACAAGGTTTTATAGTACACAATTGTTTCTGTACAAAGTAACCACATGGAGGATAAATTACCACAATTTTAAGATAACGTTGTATTCTAATCAAGGTATTTAGGACCATATTTGTTATTCTTTATTCAAATGAAAGAAACTTGCAATCGTTAAAAACATATTTTAGATCCAAAGATTTTAAAAGCAGGGAATTCAAAAATCAATGCGAAACTTCATTCCAAACTATTTGATTTAATTTGGAACGCGCATATTATTTCGAAACAGCCAATGGCAATTTTTGTTTTGATATCTTGAAATCTTACCCTTGTGGTCATAGTTACTTAGTACACGGAAAAAGTATGTTCAATGAAAATTAGAAGGCAAAGTCAAACAATTTGATTGGACGAGAAATTTAAAGTATGTGCTTATTTTTTATCAGTTTAAATCATTGATTAGCAGAGTTTATAGATCTTACAATTGCCAAGCATAGTCAAAAGAAGTTTTTTTAACAAATAGACTTATTAGCACGAAATTCCTTCATTTAAAATGTTCAAGCAATTGTTTGATTGTTGAAAGAGCTCGTGAACAGCTACTTAATGTAATCTTTCTCATATCGTATTTTTGAGCCTATGCAAAAACTGTATCACTGAAGAGGAGAAATTGGTTGAGATTATAGATGAAAACAAACAACTTAAAAGGTACATTAAACTAGTATACAGTTACGACATTTAAAAATTAAACATTCCCGCTAGGGACTGTGTCGTGAGGGGATGATTGCTTAATTGCTTGCTCTTATTATATATAGTGGTATGTAGTTAACAAACTAACTATTATAGTTTCGTGAAGAAGATCAACCGGAAAAGAAGGGTGGGTATTTTTTAACTGCAACTGGAAAATGAGGGTTTGTTGAATGGGGGCATTATTTTGGACCACGTTTGAAGATATTTCTTTCTTTAAAATGACAAAGGGAACAGTTGCACAATTCCTACACGAAGCATCTGATTTGACGGTTCATTCAAACCGAACGTTGCTCCGTATTTATACACCCATCACACTTAAAGAAACACCTAAATCAAGCAAGTAAACTTCGGGACGTGTCTTTTGTTAATCAATTACTTTTGGTAACGTGTATCAAACGAAAATTTGTTGACCGTATATCTGGTTAATTAAAACTATCTGCAACAGAACCCTTAATTTTCCAATCAATTAATTTGACATTTAATTAAAATGGCGTCGGGCAACATGCCGTATAAAAACCAAACATACTTTTAACAGCCAAATCGAATCTTAAGGGAATTTCTTCATAAGTCAGGTACTTAATATATCCGTAGATGTCATTCAATTAAACATTTTACCTATTTTTTGTGCGTTTTTGGCTATAATCTTGCAAATTAAAATAGACGTTTTAGCATTTTTTTTTAGATCATCTATAGAAGGTAAAGCGAAATTGCAAAGAAATAAAATTATCAGGAAAATAAAAAAAAATCAACATGATCAATGATCCATTGCATGTTTTTAAATACGAATTATTACCTATACATAATGTTATTGGACTTATAATATTTCACTGTTTCAGAGACGTGGATGAGAAAACAGTTGAACTTAAGGCTGAATCAAACGAAGTCAGACGTTTGCGAATCTCATTTAAGGATATGGAAACAAAGTAAGTTATTTCCTTTTAAAGGGAGACAAGATATACAGGATACAATTAAGTAACCAACTAGATGAAATCACCAAGAGCTTATATTGTAAGACATACATATATTCTTTCAATTTTTGGCTGCTTTGTCTGCATGTTATTTTCAATATCAGTATATAATATGACCAATTGATAAATTTTCTTTTTGACTAAATGTGTTTGATGATAATGTGATCTAACGTGTTCACATTTAGCTAAACTTGGTGGATGTTATTTTAAATCAGGTTTTTATTATATGCAGTCGAAAGTCAATGCAGGCCTTGTACGGGTTAAGTGTACAAAAAGGATGTTCGTGAATTTTATTATGAATATTCAAGAAAGAAACATCTTTTGAATGAAATGTTTATGATAGTCTTATATAACATGTTACTTTTATTATTCTTCCCTTAGTTTATTTATTTTGAATTTGCATTGTATCATAGGTCAAATTTATTTGTTCAGTGTATGTTCAATGGTGTTAATATGTCCTTTGATTGAGTTAAGCTATTTCAGTTGATATTTTATAGTGTGTTTTCTATGTTGTGATGTTACACTATTATTTCAGAAAAAGGGTGAAGGTTTGGTACCATGAAAGCGTTTAATCCCGCTGCAAATGTTTGCACCTGTCCTAAGTCAGGAATCTGATGTACAGTAGTTGTCGTTTGTTTATGTAATTTATACGTGTTTCTCGTTTCTCGTTTTTTATATATACTAGACCGTTGATTTTACCGTTTGAATGGTTTTACACTAGTACTTTTGGGGCCCTTTATAGCTTGTTGTTCGGTGTGAGCCAAGGCTCCGTGTTGAAGGCCGTACATTGACCTATAATGGTTTACTTTTATAAATTGTTATTTGGATGGAGAGTTGTCTCATTGGCACTCACACCACATCTTCCTATATCTATTATGAATTTAATTATAAACCAATGTAAGTGTCAAAATTCAAATATTGCTCTGTTGCTAGAACATTTCGTGTAAATAGCCTTTCTGGAGGACTATTTGAATTTTTGGGTTTGGGGAGTGGGAATTTTGTTTTGGGGTGAAAGGTGAATATTATTTGATTATATGATGTGTAGTGTATTAGAGACATCATAATTGTCAACGAACGCATGACAATCTTACCTTCAAAGAAAAATTGATAAATCAATAATTTCATAATTTTATTAGCTTTTTAATATGCTGAAAATATTAAGATCACTATATATATTTGGTTTTTTCATAATATCTGATAACAAGTTTCTTAAAATTTGTAATGACATTAGTAGAGGAAAGTAGTTTTAGATGAACATTACAAGATGTAATTAATAAACAAACATAAGCTCTACAATCTGTCGATATCTGTATCTTGGCATTGTACAAGGTCATGTTTTTCTCTGACTGTAAATGACGTCTTTACACTAAATCCATTGGATGTTGAATGTGTACTGATTGATATTTTAGTCTATGATGCATGATTTTTTTATCAGTTGTTATTGGCTTTGAACTAACTGCCAGTAGCTGTGGGTACTCTCAAATCTATACTTAGTGTATTTTTGTTGTGGGGATGTATAAGCTTAAGTACCCTGCCACGTCCACTCTGTGTTTTTGTATTTCTATGTGTATCCATCTGATTAGTTAAGCCTTTTTCAACTGATTTTTATAGTTTGTTCTTATGTTGCACTGTTACACCACTGTCCCATGTTAGGGGAGGGTTTGCGCCTTCAAACTTGTTTAACCCCGCAACATTCTGAATGTGCCTGTCCCAAGTCAGGAGCCTGTAATTCAATGGTTGTCGTTTGTTGCTATGTAATTTGTTTTCGTTCATTTTTTTTTTTTTTTTTTGTACATAAATCAGGCCGTTAGTTTTCTCGTTTGAATTGTTTTACATTTGTCATTCCGGGGCCTTTTATAGCTGACTATGCAGTCTGGGCTTTGCTCATTGTTAATTTCTGTGATCTCTGGTGGAGAGTTGTCTCATTGGCAATCATACCACATCTTCTTATTTTTATATTAAGATTTCTTATGTAATCAAAACCAATACATATTGATGACCTTACGGTTTTCAGTTAAATAGTTGTTACAACACGTTCAACCCAATTCTCTTCTCCATTATAAGTTTGGTTATAACGTACAAGAATTTTAGATATCATTTTTGACTAAGATATTGACAGTTTTGTCAATGTTTGCAAACACGATAGGCTTTCCGAGAGAATTGTATTTGTTCTTTCCGAGAGAATTATATTTGTTCTATAGTCGTCATTGAATTACCAGAACAAGTTTTTGTAAAGTTACTCTTGATATGTATATCACAATAATGAACAAGAATCGTGCTTTTTTGGACAACGAATTCAACAATTCTCATTTAGCTTTATTTATTGTGCATCACATCTGCTGTCAGGGGTCGGTAATGACTTTACACTTTATCACTGATTATTTTAGAAAATGGACGACGTTATAGTTTTCTCTCTAAAAATAAGATCGCCATATCGTTTGCAATGTTAATTTCTTGGGTAAAATATGTGTGAAAAGGTTTTTTTAAAACATGTTTATATACAATACAATAGGTATGCCAAGAAAGAAGAGGAAAACGAAAGCCTGTCGAAAGAGATCAGATTATTAAAGAAAGGGTATGTCATGAATTAAATCACAACAATTACCAAATCCACTATTGTTACTTAAACATAACTCAGATTATATGTATCGGTTAGTCTATGAAAAGGTATTATGTTCTACGAAATTTAGAGAGAGGGACTTGCCCCGAGCACTTAATTTCATAGTATAGACCTTTTCATAGACTATCCAATTTAGAACATATTTAAAACTCAAGTAATCTTTTAATTGGTCTATTCATAGTTTTTTTTGGCTGACTAATTGTATTACTGTATTGTATTAACGAAGTTTTACGTTTTGTAAATCTACTCAATAGTATCATAGTAAAATATGAAATTTCAAAAGGGCCTTGACTTCAGAATGAAAAGATGATATCTGCTGGTGTAAGTATGTATATTGATAAAAGTGGTGTTTTACTACATGTATTTCTTTACATGGTAAGATTACATACAAATTTACCAAAAGCGGGCATATATGATTAAATTGCAGAGGAAGTTTTACATGTTTTTTTTTTCAATTACACAGTAAAACTAAAGCTATAATAAATTCGAAACATATAGATAATAGGTACTCATGAATAATCTTGCTGATAGGCATTAAAAGCAACTACTATTAGATCAACGAATATAGGTTTTGTGTTTATATAATATATATATATATATATATATATATATATATATATTTAGGTGGCACATTCCTTCAGACATTATCATGGTTTTCAATTCATGACGAAATAGATCAATTTTCTTAAGAAAGTTAAAAATAAAATCATCATCAAGTTGCCTGAATTTCCCTTCACAAGGTTTCATAGTACTCACTTTTTTGTGAAGAAAGTAATTGCATGGATGATAAATTATCACAATTTTAAGATACCGTCGTACTCTTATCAAGGTATTAAGGACCATATTTGTTATTCTTTATTCAAATGAAAGAAACTTGCAATCGTCAAAAACATATTTTAGATCCAAAGATTTTAATAACAGGATATTTAAAAATCAATGTGTACCTCATTACAAACTATTTGATTTAATTGTAAACGCAGCATTTTATTTCAAAAAAGCAAGTGGCAATTTTTGTTTTAATATCTTGATTACGATACAATGAAATCTTACCCTTGTGGTCATCCATGCATAGTTACTTAGTACACGGAAAAAGTATGTACTATAGAAATAAGAAGGCAAAGTCCAGCAATTTGATTGGACGAGAAGTTGTAAGTATGCGCTAAATTTTCTACAGTTTAAATCATTGATTAGAAGAGTTAATAGTTCTAACAACTGCCAAGCTTAATCAAAACGAATTGTTCTCACCAAATAGACTTATTAGCACGAAATTCCTCGATTAAAAATTTTCATGCAATGGTTTGATTGTTAAAAGAGCTTGTGAACAGCTATTTAAGGTTACCGTTCTCATATCGCTGTGTAGTATTTAATAATTTTCCCCATGAAATAATGTCGACATGACTTTTATTCAAAGTAAATACTGTCCAGGGACAATATTTACTTATTTTAGTGTGTCCCGGCCACAATTTTCCTGTACAAAAATGTCCTCAGCTGTGACAAAGTGTCCATGATATCCACGGTAGGTATGAGACCGGCTAAGATCGTGTTTATCGAGTGAATCGGTCCACCTTTTTCTAGTGAAGATCAGGTTTTTTCGAGTGATTATTCATGCGATCAGATCGATTTACTGCTATTTCGCGATTATAATAGTTTTATTCATGACTGTTCATCTTATTCTGAGTACAATATATGACATATATGTTTTGAGCACAAACGACGCACTATGTCCTTGTAGTTCATGTACAATTCAGTGATTTATCGAGAGTGACAGATATAACTTTGGGATTATCAACAAATAGTCCGTTTTTTTTAAAGAAAATGTGAATAAGAAAGAAGGCAATCTTTGGCTTAAAAAATGACTTTTTCTAGTTTGTAACAGTAATTTAGAGAAGGACAGTATTATGTTTTATCTATAAGTCACAAAGACATATTACTATATTGATCAAATTTAACCCTTTTCAATATAATGATAAATTTCTGTTCTGAAAACATTTACCATAACCTTGCAGTATTACAATATATAAGAAATGACTAGGTACTTTTTAAAACGCCTTTAGAACCGACCTCAGGGGACCGGTAATCTTTTCAATTTCATTTCATGCTACCTTTGTTTTCACAGTCAATTATATTTTATGATTGATACATATTACAGTGGCGAAAAACATAGGAGAAAGAAAACTAAGTAATGGCAGAAAAAAATTAAGAAAAACTCAATTATAACCAAAATTATTCCACTAAAAGAGCTACCCCTCCTCCCCCTCCCAAAAGAAAAAACGATTACAATAACAAAACACAATAAACAAAACACAGTCAATCCGCCCATGTACTATTTCCCATTGACAATAACATTTGAATTGAAAGGAATAATTAATAAAAAATAATAACAACACTTTCTATAAACAAATTCTGGATTTACCTTCACCCGGAACGCTAAAAGCCGATTATGTGAAAGCCATGGATGTATAAGAAACGAAACACTTGAAGAACTGACTGAAAGGACATAAGAATAGCCAAATCCATCTAAAGTCAAATTTTCCTGGTGGAGTTGAAACAAATTTTTGAATTCATAAACGGACAATTTTGAATGATTGGTTGTTGGTCGCTTAACGTCCAGTAGCAAATATTTCATGCATGTTCAGGACGAGAAAAAAATAACAATAAATCCTATAGGTAGGTCATGTAACAGCAGACGTTTGGGATGAAGGTCGGGAAATTTAGACTGCCACTAAAAATGAGGGTATAATGGATATATAGAGACAGAAATTTTGCCTTGCAACAGGCCACCTACGGACCCCTAAAAGAGCTGTTGCAAGGGTTCTTAACGTGCAGTCAGCGTGGCACTCTCTCTACATGCCCCGGTTTGACCTGACGTTGTAGCATTCTTGTTCATCCCGCACAGCCAAAAGGACGGCCCATGTTGGCATGGTTTTTACTGCCGGTCGAAAGAGGACCTTAGTGACCATATTTCTATTCCTCAGTCCCCCTTGGAGGTAAACAATTTTTGAAAAGTTTGTTTATAAATCATGTCAGTACCGAAGTGCTGACTACTGAGCTGATGATTAACTCAAGGACTTATCCAATGTACTAGTATTTAATAAACAAGGAAATGAATATTCTGTAAGCTTTAATGCTATCCTTTTGAAATATCAATAAAAACAAAAACACGAAATGTGTATTAAATATACGTTCACCTCACACATATCCATTGTCAATCCTTATATTTTTTAAATTTCTGATGTTAAGGAAGCTATTTATGGTGCGAACAACCCTAGCATACGCTGGATCAGACTCCTCTTCACAGAAGGAGCATTTGAACATTGTTCTTGTTTTCCATTTCACGAACGATAAAACATATTACCATCAAGACAAATATTAAATGAAACATTTAGGATGTATTTTATGTAACAAAATACCACACATTTACCCGCTTTACACACTATGTGTACGTACGAGCTCACATAAAGATTGTTTACATCACGAATTGCTTACTGTATAAAATCCATATCGGTAAACTAACATGAAGGTTTCTGAATCCAAATGGACGATGCCTTTTTATGAAATGTACGTATTAACACAGCAATATCAAATTGCTTTAATACATTGTCTCTTACTATGAAAAGTACTTTATTTGAACCTAGTCGTTGTTTTTTAACGTAAATGCACTGACAAATTACATTTTAAGCCAGAGGAATTGGTTTTTTTTTTTTCAATAGAAAAAACACGGACTGCTCTAAAAAAACACGGACATATAAAAATAAATTTACCCTCCAAAATGCAAAAACAAGAATTTATGTACAGTGTCTGTATATCTAAGTATATTTAGATTCCACATATGCATTTCCGTTGACATTCATCTATATTTTGGATTAAAGCATTATAAGGCTAATTTAAACGTTTTTAAAACAAATTAAAGTAGGATAATGTATGAGCAAAAGAAACAGACATAATAGGTAAACATGAACACCTTTCTTAATTATTTAAAATTCAAATATGATAAAACATTTTGATGACCTTTGTATTACTTTCATTGGAGGACATAATTTAATAATAACTGCTATTAAATATTGTCCTGTGGGAGAACGCTATTTCATAACTTTTGCTTTAAAGTTCTGTCAACAAGAGACAAAATTTCATGGCAATGGACATTATTTAATACTTAAATTCTGTAAAAAAAAAATCTGTCCAGGCGGACACTTTTTCACAGGACACTACTATGTCTTACAATTGATTGTTGAAAAAGCGTGTGAAAGTAAAATAGCAAAAATACCGAACTCCAAGGAAAATTCTTAACAGAAAGTCCATTATCGAATGATAAAATCAAAAGCTCAAACACATCAAACAAATGAAAAACAACTGTCATATTCCTGACTTGGTACAGGCATCTCATCTTATGTAGACAATAGTGGATTAAACCTGGTTTTATAGCTATTTAAGGTTACCTTTCTCATGTTGCTGAACAATAAAATCACTTTTCCCTTATCAACAGAGGAGCAAAGTATGAAAAAAGTTAAATCACAAAAATACTGAACTCCGAGGAAAATTCAAAACGAAAAGTCCCTAATCAAATGGCAAAATCAAAAGAACAAACACATCCAGGCACTTTCTTATGTAGAATCCAACGTTTAATAAAACCACCATCAATCGTTTAATGAACGGCCTGTTAATTGTGCCTGTTTCAAGAAAACAGAAAAACGACTAGTGGAAAATAACGGGAAACCTGTTCAAATTTCTGACCTTAATCGTACATTCGGTCGCAAAGCAGGTCACTGCGAAGCGTCGTTTAGGAAGGTTTTGCGTAGACAAAAAGACCACATACACTATTAATAAGTTAATATCAGCATATTTTTGGTGCAAAATGCTGAAGACGTTGATATGGGAAACATTGTCGAAGCGTGACATAAGTTTACCTTAGTACGACACAAATTGACTTTTTGCAAATATTGCTAAGTTAGAACACACGAATTCCTATTTTGTTTTGTATTCTAATAACCTGCTTATTTGAATACTGTAAGGGATGTTTTTAGTTCAGTGAACAAGCTGGCAGCTTTTGGAGGACATGTACTGGTGCGTGTTAGTAGGCTTAGAATTATAGGTCTGTGAATACAACGCTATCTTTTAGGAAGCTGAAAGCATCAATGAAGGTTGTTTTAAGATTTAGATACATTATGAGGGAATTGTATACTTGGATGTGTGTTATATCCATGATAGATATTTGTCTTTCATTTTATATTCACGTCGTCTATGAATCTTAACCCAAAAGGTGGGGGTTTTTTTTATATTCAAGAAAAAATTTTTTTTATTTGCCCATAAAAACATTTTCAACGGATGGAGCTGGTTTCGTATTCATCGCAGTTTTATTAGTTTATAGGTTGTGATCAGAATTAAAGATGGAGTAGTTATTGTGAGACATTTAGTAGGTGGATATTTTACTTCGATACTACATTCATTCCGTTTGCATGTGAAATATTCAAAAATCGTAAACAGGGAGTTGATACCCACAGAGAAATTCGCAGTGACTTTGGGGATATGATTAAAGATACGACTTTCAACAAGCAATAAGTATTGTCTTGCATATATGAGATGATAAAAGTCATTAAATTTCAGAATTATTTTTCAGTCGAATGACCATTCGCTGAAAAAAATGCATCTTCCTAGGTTATTGACAAAGATCAAATCTGACAGGTTTATGATTTGCTGACATTAAATATCATTGATGAAACCGTCTTCTCAAATTAACATTTATTTCTCTGCTTAATGTCAAGATTTAATCGAAGTTCTTTTATAGAACCACTCATCAACAAACTGACGCCAAGCGTCTTACTTTTCATGTTATTCTTTGATATAGGCAGGTTTATCCATAAATACTACTGCGCTGGCTTTATCTTCAGGTGTAAGGACGATGTTATGTTTAATCCATAAGTCTGTCATTGCAGAGCGATCGTCAGAAGAAAAATTGTTATAACAGTTGTTTTTTTTTTTTTTTGTGAATTTCTTATAATATCTGATTTAGTTATACTATATAAATAATTTATACAAATATTTCATTGTAGTACTCAAACAAAATATCAGCGCAAATTTGGATCAAAGGCAAAACAAAGTAGTTATTCTGATGATATCCCTGGAACGTGAGTATATGAGAATTTGTTATCTAATTAGTTATTCATTTTTTCCTTTTTGGCTGTCCCAACTTTTCAATCTTAGAGTTTCTGGTAAAAGTTAATCAAGAAATGTCAACTAAAAGCATAGTTAACTGTTTATTCAAATTGTAATACTCTTTAAGGAGATGTTTTCAATAGGAAATATAAGGGCTCTATGTTGAACAAATTTCACTTTATGTATAACATTTTATTCTACAATATGTTATATGTATAAAAATCATTAAAAAGGAGAGCGAGATAGCAAGGGGCAATAAAAACAAACAACACTTACACATAAAGAACGACGAAAAGACGAGCAACATTATATGATTTAGAAAAAAAACACAGAATCCAATAAAAACCTGGAGGTAACCTTTTTGTGCTCCAGAAGGTAATGAAGTTTCTGCTCCAAATCTATCACCATCTTGTTGTTCAAGCAAGTAATAATCAGGTAATATGTCAGTTTCGGTAATGTCAGTAAAAGTATTCTTTTAATTTTACGTTTAGTCATACTTTGTTTCATAAATCGCGGGAAACGTAAAATGTGAACGTTTTATGTCCATCTGGACTAAGATAACAGTAGTTTATCGATGTTCAAATTAGTACTTATGATGGAGCTGGATGTACAGATTGGTGTTTAGCGCCCAGTTGTTTAACGCCCAGTGGTAAATATCACATAAGTAGAAGGACGACTGATGTAGATGTGTATATTAATTCATCAAATTTTTTTTGTATTTGATAACCGGTATTCAAATCTCATCAACCGATTAAGAAGATTAAAAATAAGTTAACGCATAAAAATTGAATGAATCGCATGATATTCAAAAGGAGGGTGACCAGATGCGTCGACAGGGTACACGTCTGCATGCATTACTTGCCGTGCATGTCCACAATCAGTCAAAATGTCACAATCGCGAATATGACAAAATCGGTAAAATTAGACGACTTATACTGTAGTTTAAACGTATTTTATTTACTCAAAGTAAAATGGACAGGACACAAATAAATTATATTATGAATTCAACTCAGATTTACAGAAAGTGACAATACAATGTTAATATTATAATATAAGAAGATGTGGTATGAGTGCAAATGAGACAACTCTCCATTCAAGTCACAATATATAAAAAGTTAACAATTATAGGTCAAAGTACGGCCATCAACACGGAGCCTTGGCTCACACCGAACAGCAAGCTATAAAGGGCCCCAAAATGACTAGTGTAAAACAATTCAAACAGGCAAACCAACGGTCTAATCTATATACAACAGGCTCCTGACTTAGAACAGGTGCATAAAATGCAGCGGGTTTGAACGTTTTAATAGGCGCCAACCTTCACCCTAACATGAGACAGTAGTGTAACATTACAACATAAAAAGACACACTATAAAATATCAATTGAAATGGCTTATTAGCATGCATTCAAAATGTATACTTTACCAGTCTAGTTCGAGCTTAGTGACAAAGGATGGCAAAATATATTTTCAGGAAAAATAGGAATGATGATGATGTGAATATAAATTCTCCCTCGCCTGCTCGTCCGAATTTAAAGCATTTCTTTACAAATTCCCTCGTATAAATAAGACAAAACTCTAATTAAGGTTCGGTTGCTCGCAGTAACTTGTTCTTTTCTCTTACAAACAATGTTTAATAACATAATAATCTTATAAAATTTAATAACAATCTTCAATTTGACATTTGCACACAGCAAAATTGTCCCACAAATCCTTATAATGTAAATGAACTTAAACTATATACATGTATGATCCATATTCATAAATGACAATAAACGGTAAACTGTACGTTGTAGTTACTGTGCGCACCTTCGATTAACTGGCAGCTCAACAATTTCTTTTTAGAATATAACGGAACCCCACCCTTTAAACCGCCAAAGGATTTCACGTGCATATTTAACCAATATATCTAAATCCAAAATAACAATAACCCGTTTTACAACTTCTCTAACCAGTTTTGAATATATATAACGCAGGGAAAACGAAAAGAAATATATATACTTTAAATGCGCTATTCTGTGTTATATGACAAGAAATCTCTCAGACCGATTAATAAATTCATAAACATGTTTCAATATCTCGACGTTTTGTTCATACAAATTCTTAAATCATTGATAAATAAGTTACAATTAAGACACAACACATGATGTTTAACTAAATATTCGATTACATCTATCACTTTGATTTGCACAAACTAACCTTAGCTTGTAAATATGTTAATTGTTCTTAAATATTTGCAGCATTTTTCCAACCATGAATAATATTTTAAAATGAAGAATTGACCCCGCAACATTCTGTATGTGCCTGTCCCATGTCAGGAGCCTGTATTTCAGTGGTTTTCGTTTGTTACTGTATATTATATTTGTTTTTCGTTAATTATTTTGTACATAAATCAGACCGTTCGTTTTCTCGTTTGAATTGTTTTCCATTTGTCCTTTCGTTACCTTTTATAGCTGACTATGCGGTATGGGTTCTACTCATTGTTGAAGGCCGTACGGTGACCCATAGTTGTTAATTTCTGTGTCATTTGGTCTCTTGTGGAGAGATGTCTCATTGGCAATCATACCACATTTTATTATTTTTATAATAACAGTCTGTTAATATTTTATTCAAAAACAAATGTATACAATAAGAGAAATAAGTATTGTTTGTTTAAATGTGTATTTTGCCTTTTTACTCGTTTTAAAATATTGATAAACAAAATCCGTACATTTATTAATTCAGATTAATTTTACGTTTTAATTATTTAAAATATTTATTTTCACGAATTTTCCTATGTCTTCCTTTACAATATGCGACGCTACTGTATAAGATTTACCGTTAAGTGCGGCTACTGAAACATTAATTAGAACACAGGGCTATATAAAACTGTTATACAAGTGCGAAGTTAAGCTAGCTATAAAACCAGGTTTAACCCATAATTTTTTTCTGAAAATGCCTGTATCAAGTCAGGAATATGGCAGTTGTTTCTTCACTGGTTCCGTTTGATTGTTAGCGTTTGATTTTGTCAGATTTTATGGACTTCACTTTTTGAATTTTTCGTGGAGTTCTGTATTTTTGTAATACCTTTTTTCATGTTAACAATAAATCGGACTTGTTAAAGTAAATGCGACCGTTCATTGATATGATAATTATCAGAATTGGTTTT
The DNA here is from genome assembly GCA_017311375.1 of Mytilus coruscus. Taxonomy (NCBI): domain Eukaryota; kingdom Metazoa; phylum Mollusca; class Bivalvia; order Mytilida; family Mytilidae; genus Mytilus; species Mytilus coruscus. The sequence goes on along the minus strand of CM029607.1, from coordinate 60,637,858 downwards.
GTTTGTGCTTGTCTTTTTTTCATAACTTATATGTACCATTTCTAAAGGGTTAAGTGTTTTTGTATTTCGTTAATTATCTTGTCTTATTCCACTGATCAAAAGTATTAATGAGGAAAGTTGAGATTTCAATTAAAGTTATTTCAACCCTGTTTTATGTTCATTTTCCTTTCCAAAGTCAGAAGCTTCGATAGTGGTAACGTTGCGTAATATTAGTTACACAGTGTGGTAGTGACCTAATACGATATGTATGGAATTTATTGACCCCATGCATGTCGTATCAGGTCACTAGCACACTGAGGAACGAATTTATCTTACCGACTATCTTAACATATGGCATTTAGACTAGTGGTCTATCAAAGTGATCAAGTCTTCAATATAAAAAACCCACTTCCATCGGTCAATAAAAAAAAGCCAACAATAAAAACTTGTTCGCTTTTAATGAGTTTTCTGCATTTATTTCAATCGTTCATCATCAATTTCTTCGTTTGTTGAAACGTTTCAGATTTTTCCTCAACGCCGTGTTGTTTTTATAAAGGGACGTAAGACCACTACTTACCGTGAGTTAAAATCAGCCACGCCTACTAACCCCATATGAAATATACACGGTCTCCACGCGGTAGCTTTTAACCAATGATATTCCTAGAAATGTATAGGAGGTAAGATAATAAACTATATGTAATATCAACTTTTTAAAACTGCAAGTATTGATCAGCTAGACAAGATTTGGATCTATAAATAAGTAATTATGATACGTATTATCCTTGGATATCGATTTTTACCCATTTTATTGCAATTATTATTTTTTCCCGTAAACTATTAAATAATAAGACAAATAAGTACAGTGACCAAAATTGTCAGTAGATTCGTTTCATTAGTTACTGAACAAAGATTATGATTTGTTTTTATCAATTTTAGTGTTTTACCATATTATCTAGAAAGTCATGATATATATACTACCCTTTTCACTATTGATCACCAACACAAAATCTACATATCAATCAATGGGAATGAAATTGTCAGTTGACTACTTACATTATTTGCTTCCCATTATTTTCATTTCTGCTAATCATCTTTTAAACTTTGATTAATGTACAATAACTTGGTGTAATATACAAATTAATAACAAGACATATTTTGGCTTACTCACTTTGCTGACAACACAGATAGTCTAATTCCATTCCATCATAGAGTGTTTCGGAGGGGAGGGACACCATTACAAGGTGAGTGATACAGGCCCCTTGGAGATGAAATTTTATTTACCTTGATAATTGCACTAATTCATGTGCAAATCGTAGTTTGATCTACGTTTAGTCTTAAATATTGTCAACGGTCGGTTAATGTTTTTTTTATAATTCAATTTGGCAATGAAAAGGTAATACAGTGATATATATTTGACAGTTTACGTTATTACTACAATCTTAACAAAATATTATATAAAACGGAATCGGACTTCTTTTAAACTGAGATTTACTGCGCGTATAGTTGTGTGTTTTTTTTTTTTTTTTTTTTATTCCACATTGGCTAGAGGTGTAGGGGAGGGTGGAGATCTCACAAAACATGTTTAACCCCGCCGCATTTTTGCGTCTGTCCCAAGTCAGGAACCTCTGGCCTTTCTTAGTATTGTTTGTTTTTTTAATTTTGGTTAATATATATGTTTCGGAGTTTAGTGTGATGTCCATTTTCGCTGAACTAGTATACATTCTTTTGAAGGGGCCAGCTGAAGCCCGCCTCCGGGTGCGGGATTTTCTCGCTGTGTTAAAGACCCATTGGTGGCCTCGGCTGGTTTCTGCTCTTTGGTCGGGTTGTTGTCTCTTTGACACATTCCCCGTTTCTATTCTCAATTTTATTTGGAACTTTCAAACATTGATTTTATCTGTAAAACTTTTAATTTTGTAAATTTTACAAATTGGAGTTAGGTTGCAGATAAAATGTGTGAATGTAACTGAAAGGTTTAGACTTTCTTTATAGTATCTCTTGGTATAAACATTCCTTTGCATGTATACCTCCTTGGTTGTCAAGCGCTTGTTTTGATTTGGTGTTGATAAATCAAAACAATGATTTAAACAAAATAAACAAAAAGTACATTTCATTATAACTTCAACGGGAAAAGACATGAAAAAGATACCAAAAGGATATGCAAACTCATAAAACAAACTGACAATGCCATGTCAAACTAGAGGCTCCAAGGACCCTGTGTCGCTCACCTAATATTTTTATTTACAATTGATGCATGATAAATGCAACTGTTGTACTGTCGTTTAGTTTCAGAGATATAAGACTAAAAAGTGCGTTTGAAACCTATGTTTTATTTCAGCCATGTGTGCCATGTTGGCAGGCAGGGTTATCATACACAGTGGTCCCTGGATATCCTAGTGGTGAACCAAGTTTGGTTTAATTTGACAGTAGTTTCAGGGAGAATTTTGTAAAATTTATCTAACGAGAAATGGGAAGTGATGAGAAAGTTTGTTGTGAAGTTTTGTTGTTTCCTATTAATGATTTCTGCAAAATTCAGTTGATTGTGCAAGGGTTGTATAGCCAGCTGAGGTCGTTTAAAACTCTCATTTGTTGTTGCAAAATTCAAGTGGTTTTTGAATTGCTTTGTTGATCTTTTTTTGTATTCAACTTTTAAACAACAAAGTACAACAAATATGATGACTGATACTCATGACACTGAAAATATGGTCTTCATTCTTGTGAAGAAAATGGTAAGGTTTGAAATATTTCTTAAATATTAATTCAATACCAATACTTTAATTTGTATTGGATTTATCCCAGGAAATGAGAACAAGAGACACAATTAAATTCAATTTTTTCCCTAAACTTCTGATAAAATATAAAATGAAGAACTATATTTTTTAATGAGAATTTTTTTTAATAGTTAATTGATAATTTGAACAATATTAATTAATTTTAGATCTTGCATGGTTGATTAATTTTCTCTCAAGATTTCTGATATTCTATTAAAGTTTTAAATATAATATGAGGCAGGCATTGCCTGTGAAAGGGATGAAGTCTGTATAAATTAGTGTAGGAATTCAAGCATCATTTGCACTTCGGAATCTGTAGAAAATGAAGCCAAAGTACTGAAACATATCTGACATTCGACCTATTGTTCGGGATTATAGTTGTGACATCATTTTCAATGTAAAGAAAGAAACACCATCATCAGGTATTAATGTGGTTTTTTTTCATGTTATAGAATTATCAATTATTTTTATTGCCAGTTCATTAGTAGATTGTTTTCTTTATTGATTTTCTACTGCAGTTTCAGAAAAGAAGATTACAAAAGGAAAACATTTTGTAAAACTTATCAAAATTTACCAAATTAATGAAAATTGTTAAAATTGACTATAAAGGGCAATAACTCCTTAAGGGTTAACTGACCATTTTGGTCATGTTGACTTATTTGAAGATCTTACTTTGCTGAACATTATTGCTGTTTACAGTTTATCTCTATCTGTAATAATTTTCAAGATAATAACCAAAAACGGCAAAATTTCCTTAAAATTACCTATTCAGGGCAGCAACCCAACAACCAGTTGTCCAATTCATCTGAAAATTTGAGGGTAGATAGATATTTACTTGATAAACAAGTTAATCTTTGTAAGATTTGCTTTAAATGCTTTGGTTTCAGAGTTACAAGCCAAAATCTACATTTTACCCGTATGTTCTATTTTTAGCCATGGCAGCCATCTTGGTTGGTTGGCTGGGTCACCGCACAAATTTTTAAACTAAATACCCTAATAATGATTGTGGCTAAGTTTGGTTGAATTTGGTCCAGTAGTTTCAGAGGAGAAGATTTTGTAAAGATTACAAAAATTTACAAAAAATTGGTAAAAAATTACTTTAAAGGGCAGTAACTCCTTAAGGGGTCAACTGATCATTTTGATCATGTTGACTTATTTGTAGATCTTACTTTGCTGAACATTATTGCTGTTTACAGTTTATCTCTATCTATAATAATTTTCAAGATAATAACCGAAAACGGTTAAAAATCCTTAAAATTACCAATTCAGGGCAGCAACCCAACAACCCATTGTCTGATTCATCTGAAAATTTCAGGGCAGATAGATCTTGACTTGATCAACAATTTTACCCCGTCAGATTTGCTCTAATTGCTTTGGTTTCAGAGTTATAAGCCAAAATATACATTTTAGCTTATGTTCTATTTTTAGCCATGGCGGCCATCTTGGTTGGTTTGGCAGGTCACCGGACACAATTTTTAAACTAGATACCCTAATGATGATTGTGTTAAGTTTGGTTAAATTTGGCCCAGTAGTTTCAGAGGAGAAGATTTTGTAAAGTTAACGACGACGGACGACGACGGACGACGACGGACGACGGACGACGGACGCCAAGTGATGAGAAAGCTCACTTGGCCCTTCGGGCCAGGTGAGCTAAAACGAACAGTACACAGCATAGACAATTAAAACTGGGCAACCCCAACCCTGCCAAAAATCGGAGCGATCTCAAGTGATTTTGAAGGGTAAGCAGATCCTGCTCCAATTGTGACATCTGTCAATTACTTACGATAAGAATGAATATTTGCACCATCCTCACATGTTTAAACCGGGCTTTGGTATTTACGAAATAAAAATGTTTTTCAATGATTTAATTCCATGTTGATATTGAAAATATTAAGATAACAAGCCATCAAATAAACCAGGTATATGATAGTTTCGAATGCATATGACGCATTCATGGCGCTCTAATATACATGTGGCAAGTGCGATTCTACATGAGTTTAAATTACAAATGTATTATGTATAAATTGAAAGAATTGTACATATTATGACAGTTATTATTATAATATTTGAGAACATAAAAAGAAATCAGAAATATTTCTTTAATTAGCACTGTCGAAAACATGTTATAAAAAAATAATTCAAGTTATAAAATCATATTCTTGTAAAACGTCTTCTATGTATAGGCCGCTTTTGTATTAGAAAAATACGTTCTGGATTTAATTAAATGTAATATAACGCAGCAAAGATATAAAAAATAAGGTAATTCAGAACAGTCATCAATTTGGTTGCAGTTAAAACCGTAATTTCCCAGTCAAATAAAACTGATATTTTAAAACGTTTAAGGTTTCTGATAACACTCTACCACGACGATAACTTTGTAATGTTTTATTTATTTTCAGGGGGTCCTTGAGAAGGACACAATCAACGACACAAGTTTCAACTGATGTTGCGTATGATTGTTTCTATTGTGCTTGTGGCATGCGAATTTTTTCAAGTTCAAAGTTTTGTGACGGCTGCGGGAAAAGATTTAAGTAGCATGTGCATGTGCAGTAAGGAAATGGTTTGTGTCAGTGCTTGATATTGGTTTTATTATGTTTATAGTTAAGAACCCGGTTGTTTTCATTGTAACATTCATTGTTAGATATACCTGTAGTTTGTCCATTAGATTACACGAAAATGATGGGTTTTTTATTGTTTCAATCTGTAAGTGTCTAATTATGTCAACAAACTTACATGCTATTTCCATTGATCTCAAAATGTATACCATCATCATATGTCGCTTCTGTAATTACTAAAATAATAATGACCCATTTCCTGAATCTATATTCACCAAAGACAAAATAAAGCAGATGTAAGCAGCTGTAGATCCCCGTTTTGCCTTCAACCATTAGCAAAACTCATAACGTGTACTAAGCTATAAAATTAATATAAAGACAGCCACCAATTCAAACACTGAATTACAGGCTTCTGACTTGGCCAGGTACATATAGAAAGTGACATGGTTAAACATGTGTGAGAGCGCTCAATCTTCAGTGACAATGTCTCCATCAAATACAAAACAATAGCTATTTTTAAACAGAAGTATTTGGAAGTCTTTTGTATTTGAGTGATACATTGATAAGAAGGTCATTTGAATATAATGACGGACATAAAAAACGCAACACTGTAATATTCTTTCTGAGTCTCATTTGCAATTATGCAATTCTCATAAAATGAATGAATAAAAATAAATGTCATTCATTACGTCATAGTCTTAAAATATGTTTGCAATTTGAAAACAGAATTGAGAACGCCTTGTTTAATGTTCAAAGCATGCACTGAAACCCTGGTTTTCTCATTATCAATGGATGCGTGACCCCAGAAGTCAATGACTGCCTGTAATCAACGCCTAATTGATTAACAAAAAAGTAAACACTTTCTGGTGGGCGTTTCTTCTGACTTCGCCTATGTCCCTCCATTACAATGTTTTCAGGCAATTCTGCGGTTTAAACTTTAGGATTCAAAATGTTTTTCTGCAGTCGATTCTTAAGCATTTCAGTAAACGGGAAACAGTTATGGCCGTGAATCTGTCTGCCCTGGCATTCGATAACTTGTTTAGAAGTTGGTGTCACGGCCGTTGATATGTCTAGCAAATAACTTTACGCAATTAAATATAATTAGCGTGGCTTTATCACTACCTACTGATCTTGTCATTTGAGGTCATCAAAAATTTCCATCTATCTGAACCGTTGTTTTAAGGACAATAAGAGGAGTTTCTGACAATAAATTGTATAGCAACAGTACGTTTACGTATTCTTGCCTGCAATACTCTTATGGCCTGATTCAAATTTTTATAACCCAGTCTCCACAATACGGAAATGCAACATTTTTGTACTGATTTAGGAGTGGGTATGGATTTGAAAGAATTGTTTCCTCTAAAAGAAAACATAAACAAATCGTGTAAGTTTTTCAAATGTAGCATAAGGAAATTCGTACGACTTCAAAAATTTGGTATGTTCAATTACCTCAAATTAGTCAGGTATTGAATTTTCTGAACAGAAAGGTGTATTGTAATTGGGAACAGTAGTTATATGTGAGCCGCCATGACATTTCCAGGCTTATGGGGGTAAACGTCATAATGAGAAAACATCGATGTTAGATCACGTGACGTAATGGGGCATCTGTTATTGAATGTCCAATTATATCATGATGTAAAATACTCCATGACTTGATGAAATTTGAATTTTATATTAAGATATCCAAACCAAGTTGATCTGTAAGGTAGAATTAATAATGTAAGTTCCAATCCCGTTTGGATCGCGTTCGAAATTCACACATTTTATCTTTTAGATTTCATTGCGCAAATCGCACTCTCCTGAATCATTGATATGTTTTCGATTATACAAAATGGTTTAAATCACATCACCATTGCGAGATATTATTCAGAAAAATAATATACCTAAACAGATTGCAGCATGAACACTATTTTTTTTTTTTTTTTTTTTTGGATTAAATCTCATTGATTCACATTGTATGGAAAAATATGAAGATATGTATGGAGATTTACCGGTATATGTAGATCAAGCAAGATATACCTGCTGATTATAAACCCAATAGTGTCTCATCACATGTTTATACCTAGTTTCTTTTTTCTGTGACTTTTTTAGAACTACATAAACAATAGGTATGTATTTCTCAACCCATTTGGTATTCAAGAGCTTACGGCTAATACTCAATAACGTCTCGTTCTTTTTCTAAAAGTTCATCGGAAGATACCAAGACCTTGTGATAAGAATTCCGTATCAACTTCACAAATAATACATGATGGTCTTGAAGTATAGATTCAAGGTACTGACGCCGCGCTAGCTGTTTATTATCTTAATTACAAGTTATAGTGTTCTTTTATTTGTCTTTGTATATTATTAACCTTTACTGTTCAGTTTATTTTTGGTAATATCCTATTGTGATGGCTTGGTACTTATGTATCCCGCCATCGTGCTATGGTAATTTATTGTATTCTTGTCTTTCATTTTTGCTTATGTGCTTTTTCTATATGCCATTTTGTTTTTCTTTGTTGACATATTTCTTTGTTTTTATAGTGATTTAGATTATAACACAATGTTGACTTCTGTACCCCTATTTGTGATATTTTTACCTATTATGTTTGTTTGTTTTGTTTACACATAACTGTCAATATAATGGAATTTTGTAAAACTGTCATACAAGTAAGAGGTGTTGCTAGCTATAAAACCAGGTTTAATCCACCATTTCCTACATAAGGAAATGCCTTACTAAGTCAGGAATATGACAGTTGTTATCCATTTGTTTGATGTATTTGAGCTTCTGATTTTGCCATTTGATAATGGACTTTCTGTTTTGAATTTTCCTTGGAGTTCTTTTTTTTTATTATTTTACCTTTTACTTGAAATCATGATTGAGCAATAGCTGGACACAGACACCTACGCAGTAGGCGGTTTCACGAAGCCTGACCTAGCTTACTCTAAAATTGTGTACAAGCTTAAAACAGCACAAAAGGAATAATACAGTTTACCTCAAATTTCTATGCGTCAAACGACACTTCCCTTTTGTCATCCCCAGACAGTACGGATATCTTGGGGTTTGCATGTGATAGGCATGCAGAATAATTTGTTGTATTCTTCATCCCGAATAGTCTACCAGTCACAAATCGGAAAGAACCTACTTCTTTAATTTATTTTTTATTAGTTCTCGTCCTAAATATGCATATTTCTGAAAAATTTGCCATTGGACATTGAACAAGCAGTATTCAATTCGTTTTACCAGAGCCTAATACCATGATCATTTAAGTGATATGTGTACTCCTTTTTTCAATAAATAAATTTCCATTCTTTCTTTTTCTAAATTTTATTTTGTATTTTAGCTAAAATTATCGATGGATTTGCCAATGAGATTTAGATTTCTGCCGATCATCTGTTTACAGTCTGAAGCATCATTGTTCTGGTTTCAGGTTAAACATCTGAAAAACAAAAGGAATACAATAGATATAGGAAGATGTGGTGTGAGTGCCAATGAGACAACTCTCCATCCAAATAACAATTTATATGTATACCATCTTGTCATGTTTAGCAAATGTAAAAGGTAAAAGACTAAGCAACACGAACCCATCAAAAACTGTGGGTGATCTAGAAGAGTAAGCAGTTCCTTCTGTTAATGTGCCACTAATTGTGCTTCTCGAATCAGTACTAGTTCGGTGATAAGTCTTAGTGGAGGAAAAAGGACGGGATTGCCATTATTACAGTTGAAACATATCAGTTGTCATTTGTGAAATTGTGAAACGGATTATCAAGAATTGTAATCCAACTCCGTATAATTTTTGAAGGAGTAAATTTAACTGGGAACAGTTGGTTTAATACCATTCTTGTATGCATCATTCTAAAACTGTTCATTAGAGTCTAAATGACGTGTAAAATTGAAGCAACTAATTGTTGTTACTGCTCCTTTTGGGGTTCATGCGATTCCCTCTGTTTTAACTTGTTACCTTAATTTGTCTTCTCGATCAATTTATTAGATTTGAACGACTACTGTTGTCTATATAAGACATTTTCGAAAAGTCGTCTACACAGATACTTACACCGACATCGATACCTACACTGACTTAAAAAATATAGGGACCGTATCAAAATAATTCAAATTTATGTTAATAGCTCGAAACTTATTTCTAATTATAATCTTCTTTAACGGAAAATATTTTTAAGAATGTCTTATTTTTTTATATTTGATTAATTTCGTTAGTATACATGTTCTTTTTGTGTATCAATGCAATGTGTAAAAGGAACCCTACATAATCAAACTTAAAAATATAGCAAACATATTGTAACCTAAAATTGTCACTTTTTCATTAAAATAATGTAGAATTTTGTAATAATTCATACTGATTATTTGGTGAAATTTCAAATTAAAAAAAATAAATATAAAATTAAGAAGATATACCAATTAAGACTGAAGGAAAATATATGAACAATTTGGGATCGATGTTTGTAACAAAGACTAAAAATAAAAATAAAGCCAGATCTGCATATTAAAGACTTACATTTAGTCGTATCGTTCATTTCCTTCATATTCGTCATACCCAGTAGAGCAAATTACAATCAACAAAACAAATGTAGAAACCAAAATCTTCACAAATTCTTCAGAGATAGCCACCATTTTCGTAATTATCCAAGTTTTTGTAGTATTTAAAAGAAGTTGTCGTGATAAGGTATATCTTAAAAATAAATCTTATTTATACTCTGAATTTGACCCGAACTGATAGAAAAACACTAATTGCGTGATTACTGACGAAAGCTACATCAAAAGATGTTGTTTTACATGCTGAAACTAATTAAAATTGAAGTAATGATCATTGTTTTGATCACGAATTGCGTTAATGGTGTGAAAATAGAAATAACAAAAGCCCTGGTACAGACGGGCTTACTGGTGAGTTTTACAAATTTTTCTGGATTGACATAAAAAAATATGTTTTAGAAAGCTATGAATATTCCTTCGAGACCGGAACCCTCTCAATAGACCAAAGACGGGGTATCCTGACTCTTATCCCAAAGAAAGATAAAGACAGAACACTCTTGTCGAACTGGCGTCCTCTTTCTCTCTTAAATTTTGATGACAAATTATTAGCCAAAGTTATTGCGGAAAGAATAAAATTATTTCCTCCAAAACTTATAGATCCGGATCAGACGGGATATGTGGCTGGTAGATACATTGGTGAAAATCTACGACTCATTGCTGATATTATATTGTTTACTACATTAAAGAATTATCCAGGTCTTATATTACTAGTCGATTTTGAATAGGCGTTTGATACGCTAAAATGGAAATTTATTCAAAAAGCATTGGTTTGTTTTAATTTTGGTAACAAGTTCCGGAAATGGGTCTTAACTTTATACTCAAATATATCTAGTCTTGTCGTTAATAATGGATTTATTTCTATTCCATTCAAAATTGAAAGAGGTGTTCGACAAGGGTGTCCTTTGTCTCCATTTTTATTTATTTTGGCCGTGGAACTGCTGACAATAAGTATTCGTAAGAACAATCAGATGTCTGGTATAAAAATTGGTGACACTGAAATAAAAATTTCACAGTTGGCTGATGATACCACTTGTTTTCTGAAAGATGTATTTTCTGCGGAAATTTTATTGGATTCCTTTAACGATTTTGAGAAGTGTTCAGGGTTAAAAGTTATTTTTCTAAAACCGAAGCAACATGGATTGGAAGAAATAAATTTAACAAAGAAGGTTCCCTTCCCATTAAATGGACAGATGGTTTTAAAACCTTAGGTTTAAAATTTAATGCTTTTGAAGAAATGGTTAGTTCTAATTTAGATACATGCATAGAAAAATGGAATCAATAATTAAAATGTGGAAAATCAGAAACCTTTTCTTGATCGGTAAAATTGTAATTCTTAAATCACTTGCAATATCGAAGCTTATTTATGTCATTTCATCTACTCATGTACCAAAAACTTATGTAATTAAAATACAACGTGATATTAACAGTTTTCTATGGAATGGTGGTACTCCGAAAGTTAAACGGAAGTTATTCAAAAGTCTCCTAGCGAGGGGGACTGAAAGCCCCTAATTTTGAATTACAGCTGTTATCCTTTCGCATTATGTGGTTAAAAAGATTCCTGTCAGAATATGACTCCAAATGGAAACATGTTTCCAAAGCATTCTTCCCTCTTTTTGATTTACAGGATTTATTTATGAGCAGATGTGAATTTGAGTTTTAAATTTAAAAGCACCTCTTTTTTATAAAGAAGTGTTATCTTCTTGGAAACGTTTCAAGTGATTTTCAATCCGTTAGATGCATTTCATGTGAGAAAAGAATTTATTTGGTTCACTCCTTTTATCAAAGTTGACAGAACGAGTATTTTTACAGATAGGCATAAGGTTCATCAATGATATTGTAGATGACAATGGCGAATTTCTGTCTCATGACGCTTTTAACCAAAAATATAACCTGAATGTTACTTTTGTAGACATTCTATCCATTAAACTTGCTATACCACGTGACTGGAACGATTTGTTATTACAGCAACACATGTCACCTGACAGCAACTCATTTGGATTTGTTTTGAGCATGAGAATAAAAAAATGCCTATCAGTAAATTATTTGCTAAAGATGTTTATTCACATTTCACCGGTCAGGGAAATGTTTCACCTTTTTCACGACAAAGATAGGAAGAAAGTTTTAATACAAAAATTAGTGATGAAAAATGGAAAAATATTTATTCACTGGCTTTTAAATGTACTATATAAGGCAAACTACAAGCTTTCCAATATAACATTTTACACAGAATAGTCTCTCATAATTATCTTCTTGAAAATATAAACTTTCCGAAACTAATGAATGTGCCAGTTGTAAAGAAATAGAAACTATAGAGCATACATTTTTTGAATGTACAGAAATAAAACAATTTTGGAGAGAATTTTCTAATTGGTGGTATTTTGTTTTAGAGTAAGAATATTTTGGAATAAAGACAGTGTCATTTTTGGTGTTTTGAATTCTGATAACTTAGTTTTAAATTATTGTATTCTACAGGCAAAGTATTACATTAATTATGTAAAGATCACACAACTAGACAGACTGTTAATATCTGTGCAAGCTTTCCTTAAATTTTTGAAAAGACGTCTGGAAATATTAGAAGATTTATATCTTTCTAAAGACAAACACGATTCATTTGTCGACAGATGGGGGGATTTATGGAATTTATTTAATTTATTTTGAATATGATTATATATTTAATGAACTCCAAAGTATTCTTAAGATGTATCATATACTGTGTATTCACATCGTAGACTTTTACTATTTCTTATTCGCATAATAACAATTATAACAATGTCATAAATGTCAATGTATGTATGCACTGTAGTTTGAACACCAAAAAGATCAAATAAAAAAAGCCAAAAAAAAGAAAATAGAAAGTCAAATATGTCGAAGAATCAAAATTGTATTTGTTTACATTAACTTATTTGTATGTTGTAGGTTTTTCTCCTTCAGTTTGACATTCAAAGTAACATAAATATATTGGAGATAATAAATATGGCACCAACACTCCCTCGGAAACAAATAATGTCAGAAAAACAGTGCTTTTGTTTTAGGTTTGCGTAATCTAAAAAGTTCCTGTAAAATCGTATTTAATATGAGGCAGGTGTAACAAGTGAACACGGACAAAGTCCGTATTACGAATTCTATTTTCATTGTATTGTTGTCATTATTTTTTTCTGGTAATCAGATATACAAATTTCCGCGGGAAATCTTATGACTTACTTCATGACAGCGGCCCTCAACAAAACAGGAATAGGGTAATTCGTAAGCGCAACTGCAAGTAACAAAATAGCGATTAGGGTTTTTTGGGGGGACTTTCATGTTTTTTTTTTTTTTTTTTTTTTTCGTTTTATTGACTTTCTCACTTTTATTGAGGACTTCGTCCCATTAAAAATTGCAGTTGAAGGAAGGAAACTTTATAACTATGGGAAATTATAACATGCAGGACACTTAAATAATTTTGTGATTATATCAGCGTGTGTTACCTAAAGAAAAGGATAAATTATGCTTGCTAGCCATGTAAAACAGTCTTCTAAAAAAGAATTTAATCCGTATAACTATTGAAATCATTATTTGTTTACTTTTTACAATGACATTTACAAATTCGTATACAATAACAAGAAAAATAAAGTTATACTGTAATTTATTTTGCATTTTTTTTTTCTATCTTATAACATCGTATGTTGAACAACATTTGAAACTTGTTTTATTCAAACATGCAGAATACAGGCCTTTTTTTACAGGAAACACCTGCATGTCTCATATTACATGTTGGTAATCAGATATGCAAATTGTGTACTCCTGTATGTTAATATCAGAAATACTTGCAAATTACATATTGTTCGGCAGCTTAGATTAAAATGGAATTTATTCCCAAATGTTAAAGTGACCCGCATAATTCAGTCCTCATTTTCCAATGATCTTCGATTTCTATATGAACGCTTGAATGCACAGACAATTAAACATCGTCAACTAATTATTAGGAATTAGCTCGAGGTTTTCCTATCTCGATTAAATTGAGTTGAGAGCTCCGATAGGATACCAATCAAAATCCAGGATTCGTGAAGAGTTTTAGTGTGATAAAATTCAGGCCCTCGTAAGTAGGAGATATCGATTATGGGGAGTGACTTAAATATTCGGATTAATATTAAAGTTGGAATTATGACATTAATTTTTCGTTTGGAAAACAGCGGTGTCATATCTAAATGTATATGTATTGCAAGTTTCATAAGTACACATAATCTTCGTGTCGGAATAAAAATGCTCTCTTTTTTTATTTCTAAAACAATCAATTCTTTTAGAATTTGTGCCTGCCACACTGTAGTGCTGTTAAAAATCTGATGTTCTTATAAGTTGTGTGGAATACTTCGAAAGTCGAAATTATGCATTCGCTTTTAAACTTTAATGTTCACGAGAAACAGATTTTATCAAAATAAAGGCGCTTTTTAAATTGATTATTCGGCTGAATAATTAAAATGTTAGAAACCAATAACTTTAACTGTGTGTTGTTTTTTTTTTTTTTTTTTTTTTTTTTAATAAAAGGAACATTTGATCACAAAACTAACAACAATGATCTGAGAATTAGAAATAAATGTACAAAAAAGCTCTTGTCACGTTGTGAAACAATGATTAATTTTACAGGGAGGAGAGAAAAAAAATTACCTAAGTTCCGGATTGCTTAAAGTCATCGCATGTTCGACATATCAGTTTTATTATCAATGTTTTCTTATTGTTTTATACATTGCAACGAATATGTTGCAGGGTAATAAATTGAATTTTGCGTACTTTGACATGATCTGTTCTGTTCTTGTCTTTTTTCTTTTTTTCATTATTGGCTGCATTTTCGTCTTCTTTACAAAAAGCTATGACAATTTACCATATATGTTAAAAATGCTTATCGTCTTCAATTCTTTATGGGTTTGTTTGTGTTTTAAAAAAATATATACGATACTTTTAGTACTCATTATGTCACGTTCACATAACGATCTGTTCATGGTGCTCAGTCTTTGGTTTCTTATGTAATTTTTTTAAACTTGTTTTTCTTTCATAGTGTTTCGGTTTATTTGCATTGATGTTGTCACTGTCGCTTGAATTATGAGTTTTTAATGTACTTTGGGGTCTTCCATCTTGTCATCAAATTGGCATTTCAAGAGAAACTTTTATCCTGCAATCAGCTAACTATGGTACAAATAACAGGTACACAACTAAATTTTTGCTTAATTTGTACATGTACATGTACACAAAAAGTCTCTTGTTACCCGCTTCCACGTTGAGCAAGCGGAAATATGGATATTTCTTTCTGGGTAAAAGTTGATTAGGGGTCCTCTTCGCAGTCCGCGTTTTAACTATGTCGATTTCTTTGAAAAATCAAAGGCAATGAATTAGATTTAAACAATTAATACTCAAGTATCGGGTGTATACTCTTATAAATAAAAAATCCTTATAGATGCAAGGCTCATGCATTTGTATGCACCTGTCCTAAGTCAGGAGCTTGTTGTTCAGTGGTTGTCGATTGTTGATGTGGTTCATAAGTGTTTCTCGTTTCTCGTTTTTTATATAGATTATACCATTGGTTTTCCTGTTTAAATTGTTTTACACTAGTTATTTTTTGGCCCTGTTATAGCTTGCTGTTCGGTGTTAGTCAAGGCTCCGTGTTGAAAACCGTACTTTGACCTATAATTGTTTACTTTTGACACTTTGTGACTTGGATGAAGAGTTGTCTCATTGGCACTTATACCACATCTTCTTATTTATATTATAATTTGTACGACAAACACGCGTTTGGTCTGCAAAAGATTCATCTGTGACGCTCAAATAAAAAGGTTAAAAGGCCAAATCAGTTACTAAGTTCAAGAAAATGTTGGAAAAATTTTGTTTATCTAAACCTAATATGATTATGTGCAATTTTAAACTGGTCACTAATAGACAGAGAAAGAAATAATAATGCAGTTTCAAAAGTCATTTTGCTAATGTTGGTGCAGATATCTATTTTAAAACATGTTTTCTTTTTTTTCTTTCGAAACTTTAATAGAAATGCTTCTGCAAAAGTTTGTTAGCATTAGAATCAAATGATCTTATAAACAGACAAGCCAAATTTTGTATGGTCAACATCGCATTAAATGGAGTATAAACCTTACTTTAACTACAATTAAATATAGTCTTAATAGTGTAATGACTGAATATATAGTAAAACTGTATAATTCAAATATATGCATGTAAGCTCATAGTCAAAGAACGGTTGATATGCAGGTTTTAAACTTGAAAACATATTGTAATGTAAATTTATGGTAGCAATTTCAATTCACAAAACATGGGTTTCAGGAATAATCCTTATATAAATAGCTAGTTCACAGCCAATAATAAATAAAACATTTCATCCAAGACTTAAATATCAATCAATACACAATCATAAGTACATTATATCGACAGAATGTTGGATCATATGTTTTTCATTAATGCAAAGCAATATGTATTTAGTTGTGTTAACCTATACATACTCTTTTCATTAGTATTGTTCTGATGTTCTATGAATTTTCCAACTATTCACAAAACATACGGTTCGATTCTTGATCACACAAAGGACACAACATATATATTTGTGTAATATGTTAAACCCCTCGTACTTAGTTTATTTTGTCACCTCTATTACACAAAGGATATACAATTTAATTGTATTAGCTTTGAATACATTTTGATCCAGGAAACCGTAAGTAGCAGAGTTTTATTCCTTTTATTTCATAAAACAATACTTTGAGACTATACTTTGTTGTAGCTTTATGCTTTTAATATATAGCACCGAACGTAAAAAGAAGTGACCGTGTAGTAAGTTGTGTTACCGTGTTCCATATACTCTTTTCATTATCTACATAAGCTCACTGTAGCTGAACCTTTTATGCGTCATTTCTGCAACTAAATTTAAAGTAGATAGTTTGGACAGATAATTAAAAGGTATTAACAAACTCCACGTCAAAAGTCCATAAAACTGACAAAATAACAGATTTAGTTTATGAACCAACAGTACTACTGGCAAACAACTGTCATATTCCTGACTTGGTACAGGCATTTTTCGGCAAAAATGGTAAGTAAAACCTGGTGTTGTAGCTACCCTAACCTCCTTCTTGTCTGACAGTTCTTTACAATTCTGTTACATTTGACAAAATTGGTTGAGCAACCCAAAAAGACATAATAGGTTTTTATGATGATAATTGGGAGCAGTCAAAACAGTGTAAACATACATCACAGACATTCAAGACAACTGAGTTGAATATATATACAAATAAATCTGACAAGACGCCAAACAAATGTTATTGTAGTTGAAAGTAATTTTGACGACAAAAAAGTACTATCAAGTGGCAATGACATTTCAGCTTCAATTGTAATTTCACCCCTGTCTGGTAGTTGCTAAGCTTTGTGCACGTATAAGAACAGTCAATATCTGCTATATGACCGAATGATACGAATACTGAATTAGTCGTTGTCGCCTCGGATTAGCACGACCTAATATCATGACCGCCCTAGTAAGATTTGCACTCCTATTTCTACATTAAATGTAATTCTTTCTTTTATATAATTTATTTCATATTGTAAATAAAAATTATGGATGGAATGGCTAATGAGACATAGATTTCTTCTGATCATCTTTCTTCAGTCTAAAAACTTCATTCGTGTGGTTTCAGGTAAAGCTTCTGAAAATGGAAGTAAAGAAAATTTCAAATCTCTATAATTAGTATTATCAACACATATAAAATGGAAAGGTCTTCAGCATCATCCTGCTACAGAAAGAAAAAATTGAGCAAATAATCTGATATTCTAATTTGATGATATGTTATCGTTTATTTACCACCAGGAAACGTAATGCCTTCAGGTTTTCTTACCGTAAATTTATAACAACAATACCGATTTAATTGCGCATGAAACCTGTGACAAAAGTAACCGTCACCAAGTTACCAATTTCATGTACGTTAGAGTTTTTCGGAATCAAACATGCATGTATAACGACGGACGATATATATATTTTAATATTTGATGCTTACAAGCATTGTTAACCACTATTTTCTTAATTTGATCTATGGTCTTACTTAGGTCGTTACCACCTTTTTGTCAGCAAAATTAATAGTGGTAATACATTTTGTAATTGCAATTAAGGCACCACTGTTTGACAAACAAGAGGAGAAAAAAAGCTTTGATAAAAAAGGAGTTAAAAGCACAATTGGTAAATATAAACAGCTTGACCCTTATCTTCATCTTTCCTCATTGAAAACATTTTTAAAATGTTCAAATTGTAACTTTATTTCTATAAAAAAATTTGTTAACTTTATTTCGTGCGCTTAGCGGAGAAACTGCAAAAAACAATTCTAAAGTCTTTGGATTTGCCCAGTCGGTGTTCGAACCAACAACCTCCCGCACTCGAGGTGAACACGATACCACGAGACCACTGAGGCGGTTGGGTATGTTTAACAATAAGACAACCGTACCAAAATGGCCATTGAAAATATATGAACAATTACAGGTCGCACTTCGTGATTTTTGTTTCATTTTGTGTCACAGCTAGAGTATAAACTATATAGATATTTTAAGCAACATGTGCATATAAAAGACTTACATTTATCGTATGGTTCAAACCCTTCGTACTCATTCTCGTTGTCGTTCTCGTAATACCCTATAGAACAAATAACAATCAACATCACCAATATAGAAATAAACATCTTCACAAACTCTTTAAAGACAATCACCATTTTTGAGTTATCCAAGTATTTTGTCAGTGCAGCTTAATATTAGTTGTAAAAATGTATTTACCTTAAAAACGAATCTTCTTTATACTTTAAACGTGACCCGAAATTCACAGAAACACTTATTGCGTGATTACAGACGAAAGGTAAATCAGATATGTTGTTTTACAAGCAATTTTATTTGGTTTACATAAAACTAATTTGTATGTTGTAGGTTTTTCTTCTTCAGTTTGACTTTCAAAGTAACATACATATGTTAATACTGGATATATATATAATATGGGTGGCAATGGCACAAACACCGTTATGGAATGCTTGAAAATAAACAATATCAGAGAAACAGTCAATTTGTTGTAGGTTTGTTTTATCTTAAAAGTTCCTACAAAAATCGCATTTATTTACTGGAGTTGGAGGATTGGACCTTTCAAATTATGGAAACTTTTCCATGCAGGACACTAGAATATTTATCAAATTAGAAAGACATATTTCGGGATACTTTTGATATGATATGTGGAAAGACATTCATTGAACATCCTGAATATTTATCTCCAAAGAGGTGGATAGCGGGTATTGCGAACTTGGTCGTAGTGATCTTCTTGTAAGGTATGAGCTCTTCGGATCGTCACTGAAACATCCGCACAACTGTCACGCTATAAAGTGCAATTATTATGATTAAAATGTCAATTCTTTGTCTAAAAGAGTTTATTCACGTAAACATTAAACCCATATCCTTTTATGTATCTATTCGTGATATTTATTATTTAAATGTACATAGAAAATCCGACGATACAATGCTGCAAAATAAAAGAAAATGAATTGTTCTCATATAAAATGGTCTAACATATATGAAGATTTCTCATAAACGCAACTGGTATTTTACTGTTGAAAGTAAATAAGAATTGTAATTACAATTTTCGAAATAGTATTACAAAATTGCTTTATAATTCAGAGATATAATTTTGTGTATTCTAAGCTTTAATCAACGGTAAAAAATGATAGATTTTACATTTGGAATTTCTTTGTCTCTCACGAAGTTTATGAAATACTAGCAACTATCATCCTACTAGGGAGTCTTGAATAAAATGGAATTAATTCGTATATATTGAAGTTCGAAATATGAACTTACGCTTTCGTTGGGGAGGAAAAAAATATTGCAATGATGTCTAAAGTAGACGTTTGAACGAATGGAAAACAACTGTCATATTTCTGACTTAGTATTGGTATTTTTTGACGAAAATATGAAAATTAAGGGAAAAACTTAGTTTTATAGCTAGCTAAACCTCCCACTGGTATGTAATTTGTTAAAAGTTCTGTTCTATTGAAATTAAATGGATGAGCAACCCTAACAGACATAGTAGGTTAATGTGACAATAATTGGGATCCAGCAGCCAAAACTAAACGAAAATCAAAGACATACAACACAACTGACTAAACCATTTAAACAAATATACAAATATATCTAACATAGATGCAAACATAAAACATTTTGTAGCCTATAGTACATACAAATATTGTATCTTTAGATTCTAATCTATTATTAAATCGCTCGATTTTGACTAAATATTTAAATTTTTAAAAAATAACTATAAAAATTGAGTTTATTGTTTTATTCTGTTTAAGCCACAGTTCGAAAACAAATAATTAAAATTAATTGTCTTACAACCGCAAACACATATCCAAAATAGTTTGTCAAATCAGGATTTGTTTTACAGGGAGGAGGAAAAGAAATTATTTTATCAGATCCCGGATTACTTTAAGTCATTCCATGCTCAAAATATCATTACTTATGATCATTGCTATCGTGTTGTTTTATACATTACAACGAATGTAGAGAGAGGTTGTAGATTTCATCCTTTCATACAGGTTTTTTTTTTTTCACTTCTAAAATTCCTATGGCATTATACAATATATATTAAAGACGCTTCACTTCTTACATGTTTAAGTCTTGAATAAATCACCAATGACATTACGACCTGCAATCCGTTCAAGATCACCTGCAGCTGAGATCACCCCCAGTTGTAGGTTACAATTTCGTTCTATGTAGTTTTTTTGTGATCCTTTCGTCTTGTTCGGCGTTTTTCATTTTGTGGGATTTTGTTTTCCATTTTTTTCGTCTTACCAGTTTTCTTATGTCCCCTTGGAATCTTCCATCCCCTTTATTACCTAAGGTTAACGATTGAGTAACTTTGGTTCAGTTTCAAGTTTGGATACATTTTGTGAAACTTTATCTATGATACATGAAAAATTTCACCACTACTGACTTCTGAATACTGTTAAGAAACATTGACAATTATATAATGAGTTCAGGTATCATACCAATGTTTAGTGCGCCCTGTACTTGTTTTTAGAAATAGCCGTCATTTTGTACGCATATAAATTCATCAACGGAAAATTAGAGAAAAGTTTGTTATCTGTCATGTCAGTACTTCAACTGACCACAGAGCTGATTATATCCAAGGGTACAAATAGTTCATCAGCAGTGGTATCGACCCATTCCTATAAAAACTGAAAATAAGATTTTGTAAATTTTAAGCATCTGAAGCGCTTTCCTGGATATACCTTCATCAGGAACGCTCAAAGCCAAATATTTGGAAGACAAGGATGTGTAAGTACCGTAAGCAGTGGAGAGCTTTATGTCAAAAATGGACATAAAAATAAATGCCAAGTCAATCTAATATTTTATTTCAACAGCTAACAATTTTGAAATAAATAGATACTACCTATGTCATTGGGTATGACATTGGCATTTGGAATGGCCCCTATCAAGTAATGATAATGTTTGCTCCTAAAAGTTGTTTGCATTTGGCGTTCTAAGTGAACATTGATTCCAAAGATAAAACAGTACATCAAAGTCCAATTAACGTGGATTTAAACAATTAAAGGTTACCGTAAGGCTTTTAAAAATGACCAAAATCATAGCGTATAATCAGCTATAAAATTACAGCCCGAAAGGACAAAATGTAAATCATTTCTAACGAACAAACCACAGGCCTGGTTTATGACAAAACAATCTACAACAAAAATTAATATATAAAAAAGATACGTGGCTTATAATAAGTACTCCAGACAAGCTGTCCGTCTAGATGAGATTCGTCAGTAACGCTCAAATTAAAACATTTAAATGGTCAAATTAAACAGACAGAAACCAACGACAACAACTGATTTGCAGCCTCCTCCTGACAAGGCACATACAGAATGTGGCGAGGTTAAACATGTTGTCAGCGTTCAACCTTCCCCGAACCTGGGACAATGGTGTAATAGCACAACATAAAAACATATTGTAAAAATCAGTTGAAATGGCATGACTCTTCAGATCAGCACAAAGCAGATAACAATACTGGATTATATAAAAATAAAAAAATGTGGTATAATTGCAAATGAGACAACTATTCATCAAAGTCCAAGTGAAGTGTTTTTATTCAATAATAGGCAACCGTACGGCCTTCAACAATGAGAAAAACCCATACCGTATAGTCTTCTATTAAAATAACCGATATGAAAAGTATACAACAAATCAAATGAGAAATCTAACGGCCTTATTTATAACAAAACAATTAACGAAAAACAAATATGAGCGACATGAACCAACGACAACCACTGAACTACAGGCTCCTGACTTGGAACAGGCACATCACGAATGATGTAACAGCACAATATAAGAACAGACTATAAAAATCAGTTCAAAAAACTCATCAGATCGATAAAAGCAGAAACACATCAAACAAAAACACAGACCGGACGTGGCAGGGTATTTATCCATTCCTCATTCCTATGACAAAAAAGTTCAGAACTGAGAGTACTCGCAGTTACTGACAGCTATTTCAAACCCAATAACAAATACTGAAAAATCATGCATCTAAGACTAAACTTTGCTATTGTTAACCAATTTTTATATATAGCACCGAAAGTGACAAAATGTGAACGTGTAAAAAGTTGTGATGACGTGTTCATTACTCTCTTCGTTATCTCCATAAGCTCATTGTAGCTGAACCTCGATTTAAGCTTACTTAATTAGGCACGGATTACAAGACATGAACTCGTTGCAGTCGATATCTGCTGTGTAGAGTAATAATGATACCAATACTGGATTTTTCAGACACTTTGAATTTGATATCATGGCCATCTTGGAATGGTGTGTACTCCTTTGTTTATATATTAAGATAACTCTTTCTTCTATATAATTTATTTTATATATTTAATGAAACTATCGATGGATTTGCTAATGATATACAGATTTAGTTCGATCATCCTTCTACAGAAAGCATCTTTCGTGTGGTTTCAGCTAAAGCTTCTGAAAATTAAAAATGAATGAAATGTCATATTTCTATATATTACAAATATTAAGACACGTATAGGGTAAAGACCAGCTTCACTGTAATAAAGAAATTAAGCTTGAAAGATCAGCTGGTAAAATGTAATTTTCTAGTTCGATAATATATAATCTTATATTTACCTTCGGAAAACGATATGTCTAGTGTCCTTATAAATGTATATTTAAAAAACTAATTGCATTGTGCAAGGCACCCATTTACGTGGTAAAGTTTACCAAGAACGTCCAAGCTTTGAAATCCGACTTGTAACTCTACAGGACACCCTTATACAAGCTATCGGTACGAAAGTTGCAATAACACAGATCAAAATCTGCTGTATACGATCGCAAAATTCATTGTATTGCAGTGGCAATCAGAGACGCACATAGATCCTAGTGTACCGATAACCAGTAGTAGGGTGTGGTGAATATTGGTTTTTAAATATAAATTGCAAATAAGTGATTTAGTCCTTACTTTTATTAAAGTAATTGGACTTATGTTCTCAGTTCGGTTTCACGATCTCGATGTTAAATAAAATTAGAATTTCTTTATTTTGTAATGAAATTTTCTGACACTATTTGAAAAATTTTAATAATAAAACTTAAATTAAGTTTTAGTACTGAAATAAATATTGACAGTTTGAACCTTATCCTTCCATTTTCTCGTGGAAAATATTATAGGTTGCACTTTGTAAATACAGCTGTTTTCAAACCACGCCTCTTTGGGGAGATATTTAATATTCACAGACAATTAATTTTGTTTACGGACTGGTTCCCGGATATGATCTCTATGTTTCATCTCACAGAGACATAACTTGGGAATGTTACCAGTAAATATACATATTCATAGTGATCAAGTTGAAGTCTGTGGAAATCCTTAAGTCAAGGTTGGGGTAGTATAGAACTTTAATGTAAGTTTAAACTCTTAGAAGTTCAGGGCATATAAACGTTGAAAATATGCCGCACAGCCCTATATTTTGACCTTTGAAAAAATAGTAGTGCATATAAACTTCCTATTCTAGGATATATTTTTTCAAAACTTCATAGTTAAAGTGGTACAGTTTTAGCCATGAAAGGAGTTCCTATGGGAAATTGCATTGTTGATATTTACAGAAATGCAACCTATATTGGGTAAAAAGGGAACATACAGAATTTCACCAAATCTGGTTTATCTCAGAGATTTTAATGAAATTAACTCAAATATGAAGTTTTATAAATATTTCATGAAGATTGAGAAAATCCTGGGCCTTAACTATGATGACTCAGCATAAATTCACAGTTTACAGTATGCATAGTTTAGTTAAAGCCCTGAATGCAAAATAAATTCATTATATGTGCATATTAGTAATTTAAATTGTTAAGAAGTGCTTATATTTACTCTTTGCAGTCATTGAAACTCATAGATCCTTCCTGAATATTATTGGTGGGGTGTATTTATCCTGTCGATAACCCAAAAGTAAGCTGTGTCACCTAAATGTGCTTTTTGTGATCACGGCATAAAAATACAAGCTAGAAATACAAAATACCTCAATAAAACTTACAATAGTGTGTTCTATCCTAAATATGCACTAAATATTCCATATTGCTAGAAACAGCAGAATAATTTAGGAAATTTGAGGCCCCAGGGCAAAAACAGAGAAAATGCCTACCCCTGGGTCATAAAACAAATAATTTAACTTGTAAATGCTATGACTTTATTATTTTAAAGGTCTTCTATATAGAAACCAATAACTGTACTTGGAAGTTATGCAAAATCAGGTGTTAGCAATCATTTCTATAAAACTTTTAGTGAATTCATACATCAGACTGGTATTTTCATACATACAACTTTTGCAAATATGGCTTTGTTTAAACACTTCTAGTTCATATATTAGCTAAATTATGTTAGATATATGGTAAGAGATGATACTGTTGTGACAAGATTTCTTAATTGACCATTTGAGGCAGTAATTGTGAACTTTCATTGACAAATAGGCATACAGTAAGATGTGGACTGGAGACAGAGGCAGGATTGGACACTTTATATAATCTTGAATGTTGGAATGATTAGCTGCTAAACATTACATTTATAGTGTTCTGAAATGCTTTCAATTTGTTATCAAAACAGTTTCAAACAGGTTCTAGACATTTCATGTCAGAAAACATGTTCATAGGGTAAGCTGGCAATAATTAAAGTTTTGTTTTCAAATTCTGTAAAAATTGATACAGGGTGGGGTTATAAAATGTACTGTAAAGAAAACTAAGAGTACATGCAGTGATTTCTTTCAGGCTATAATTCTGAGATATATGTATTGTTGTGAGAAAAGTGTTTTTGAAAGTTTTCTTTTGGAATAAATGTTAGTATAGGTTGCACTTTGTAAATACAGCTGTTTTTCAAATTACGCCTCTTTTGGGGAGATATTTAATATTCATAAACAATTAATTTTGTTTACGGACTGGTTCCCGGATATGATCTCTATGTTTCATCTCACAGAGACATAACTTGGGAATGTTACCAGTAAATATACAAATTCATAGTGATCAAGTTGAAGTCTGTGGAAATCCTTAAGTCAAGGTTAGGGTAGTATAGAACTTTAATGTAAGTTTAAACTCTTAGAAGTTCGGGGCATATAAACGTTGAAAATATGCCGCACAGCCCTTTATTTTGACCTTTAAAAAATAGTAGTGCATATAAACTTCCCATTCTAGGATATATTTTTTCAAAACTTCATAGTAAAAGTGGTACAGTTTTAGCCGTGAAAGGAGTTCCTATGGGAAATTGCATTGTTGATATTTACAGAAATGCAACCTTAAGGAATAGTTTACTTCCTACTTGATCTTTTTCAAATCAAAATTTTATGTTTGCTTTATTTCATAATTCTTACATGATGTTTACACCTGTTTACATGCAAACTTTAAATAACCGAAAAATATAGCGCTATCAAAATTTGCCATGATATCATTCGAATTACGTAGTTTTTCATTAATGCATATGAATTACTTCGATAAAGTTTGACAGTAAATTCAATTTTTAAACAAAACATAGATATAAAAATAAGAAGATATAATGTGGTATAATAGACCAAAAAGACAACCGCATCCCCCAAAAGACCTATTGGCAAAATATACGGATACTGTTTTGATTGAAATTTACTGTCATGAAAATTTAGAAATAATTTTAGATTAAGGAACTCATTTTTCTCATGAAACTCTAAATCATTGTCCGTTTTTGGCTATACTTTTGGTCCTTTTGGTTGATCAGGTCTTAAACATTTGTATTAGGTTTCGGATTTTCAATTTGTTTGACCTCAAGAATCATTAAAGAGACATTAACTATCGAAATGCGCATTTGGTGAAGTAAAGTTGGCATTATTTAAATTATTATATAAACATTTGCTTGTGGCAGTCATTAATTTTTGCATCATTTTTGGGCTACATTTAAAGTATAATTTATAAAATGTAGCCATTATTACATATTGAAGACTTACATTTGTCGTATCGTTCATATCCTTCATACTCTTCATACCCTGTAGAGCAGATAACAATCAACAACACAAATACAGAAACCAAGATCTTCACAAACTCTTCAGAGACAGCCACCATTTTTAGGTTTATCCAAGTGTTTTGGTAGTACAGTTTAATATAAGTCGTAAATATGTATATTCCTTAAAAATAAATCTTATTTATACTTTAAATATTAACCGAAATTATACATCAACAAAAATAACTGCGTGGTAACTGACGAAAGTTACATTGGAATCATGTTGTTTTACATGCTAAAACTAATCGAAATTGAAGTAATGATCATTGTTTTGAGCACGACTTGTGTAAAAGGTGGGAAAATAGAAAGTAACATGAGTTAATTGTTTTTGTTTACATAAAATTATTTGTATGTTGTAAATTTGTTACCTTCATTTTGACTATCAAAGTAACATAAATATACTAATACTGGTATATATGATATTGGTTGCAATGACAAAAACACCTTTATGGAATGCTTGGAAAAACAATATCAG
Organism: Mytilus coruscus; assembly: GCA_017311375.1. Lineage (NCBI taxonomy): Eukaryota > Metazoa > Mollusca > Bivalvia > Mytilida > Mytilidae > Mytilus > Mytilus coruscus. The sequence goes on along the minus strand of CM029607.1, from coordinate 60,611,016 downwards.
AGAAACAATGCTTGTGTTGTACATTTTATAAATTATACTTTAAATGTAGCCCAAAATGATGCAAAAAAAATCGTATTTATTAACTAGAGTTGGAGGATTATACCTTTCAAATTATGGGAACTTTTAATGCAGGACATTATAATATGATAATTGAATTAGTAAGACCTATTTCGGGATACATTTCATATGAATTGTACGAAGACTAATATTGAACATCCTGAATATGTATCTCCAAAGACGTGAGTAGCGGGTATTGATGAATATTAAAGAATACATGGTCGTTGTGGTTGCAGTCTTGTAACTGACTGCTCCATAGGCTTACATGCTAAACAGCTGATCTTTGAAAATAAAAAATAAAAATGCTACATAGAAATTTTTTCATGTTCATATCATGTATGTACTAATGTGAAATTGTGATTTAATCGAAAAAAAGTGGGTCATGCCACGAAGAATAAAAGTTATGTAACCCTGAAGTCAAAAGTATTTTTTCTACTTTCTGTTTGCTGTTTTACTAAGCCGCACCACTTCCAGTAAACATGATATCCTTCCACTTTCCTGGATTGATATCCCCAAAAAGATGCAAGATTTTTTAAATCTATATATATGTTTCAATTCAGCATAAACTTTTAATCAAACAGAAAAATTGAGTCCAGAAAAAAATTCAGAAAAAATGGACTATTTTATTTCCTCCATGTTTTGACATGCACCGGAAATTGGAGTTGTAATACAAGACTGGTACCTATAACTGTAATGACATGTCTTAAAAAATAAATGATTTATTTTGTTTCATTAAGTAGCCATATTTGAACATAAAAAATGCCATTAAAAGAATTGTTTAGTTGTATTATTAAATATAATCCCATTATTAAAGGAGTACCCTTTTCTGAAACAAGGCAAAATTTGGAAATAAGTCATGCCTATCAAATGATCTGTAAATCTCATTCAAGTCTATCTTTATGAATGTTTACTAATTATTTGGATACTGTGAAGCTAGAAAAGAGTTCTTATCTTTTATTTTTATTTTTTCCTTCTCTTTGATTGAACCACATTCAATATTTTACCCTCCCCTTTTTCCATGAAATCTATCCAAGTGGGCCTCTTGTTTAAGTCAAATTGAAAAACTACCCCAAAACTTTTCATATTGAAGAATTTGTTGCAATACAACTATTTAAAGACAAGAATGGCCATACCTTTCTCTTTTTTGACTACACATGTCTTTATACATGCCTACTATATGATGATTTTAGACTGTACTTCACACCCCCATGCATATAAAATTTGCAATAAAATTCAAGAAAAAACAAAATGAATACTCAAGTTGGTGTTTTTGGTAAGAATATTGATTACTTGTCACACCTAAGCACAAAAATCCTTGTCATGATGGATAGTTTTAGAAAATTCTACTTTTAAACAAATTTTAACCCAAATATAGAATTTGCAATTAACCATGCAGTGCCGCAGACAGGAAAAGAAGTCATAGACTCTTGTAAAGTGAAAATTTTGTGAAGATCTTTTCACCAAAAGTTCATTTATATATATTCTACCTAAATGTCAACAATTGAGCCATAAAATAATAACCCTGAAGAAAAAATTACTTTTGTATGTAGCTGTCTCTTCAACTTTACACTGATTTTCAATGAAACTGTGCAACTAGAATTTTCATCACAAGAAGATTTCATGGAGGAAAAATCTTTCCATGTTCTTTTAAATTAAAAATCATGTATGTAATACTACCAGAATCTCAATTTACCTCAAACTGTTTTGCTTTATATCTTTTTATACTTTTGAATGGTGTCTTGTATAAAAAATCATAATTATTACATAATTTCATTTTTTTCAGTGTAACTTGATACCCCATGATTTTTATTTCTTAAAAAGTCCTTAAATCATGATGTTTTGTCATTCTGGGCACACAAAAGTCCACATGAGCTACTTCCTTGCAGTGAACATATGAAAAAATTACCCTATGCAGGTTGCAGTCTTGTAATTGACTGCTCCATAGGCTTACATGCTAAACAGCTGATCTTTGAAAATAAAAAATTAAAAAATGCTACATAGAAATTTTTTTCATGTTCATATCATGTATGTACTAATGTGAAATTGTGATTTAATCGAAAAAAAAGTGGGTCATGCCACGAAGAATAAAAAGTTATGTAACCCTGAAGTCAAAACTATTTTTTTCTACTTTCTGTTTGCTGTTTTACTAAGCCGCACCACTTCCAGTAAACATGATATCCTTCCACTTTCCTGGATTGATATCCCCAAAAGATGCAAGATTTTTTAAATCTATATATATGTTTCAATTCAGCATAAACTTTTAATCAAACAGAAAAATTGAGTCCAGAAAAAAGTCAGAAAAAATGGACTATTTTATTTCCTCCATGTTTTGACATGCACCGGAAATTGGAGTTGTAATACAAGACTGGTACCTTGTGATCTTCTTGTAAGGTGTGAGCTCTTCAGCTCGTTACTGAAAACACCTGCACAGATGTCACGCTATAAAGTGCAATTATTGTGATTACAGTGTCAATTCTTTGTCTAAAATAGTTTGTTCAGGTCTACATTAAACCCATATCCTTTCATGTACCTACTCGTGATATTTATTTTTTAGGATGTGCATAGAAATCCGATAAAATGTTGCAAAATAAAAGCAGCTGGTATCTTTCGTTGAGGTGAAGAAAAACATTGGAGTCATATCTAAAGTAGACTGGTTCCCGGTCTTATTTGACAAGTTTGAACGAATGGAAAACAACTGTCATATTCCTGACTTAGTAAAGGCATTTTACAAGAAACATAAGAAAATTGGGGAACAAACTTAGTTTTATAGCTAGCCAAACCTCCAACTGGTATGACATTTGTTTAAAGGTCCGATCTTTTGAAATTAAATTGATGAGCAACCACAACAGACATAATAGGTTAATGTGACAATAATTGGAATCCAGCAGCTAAGACTGTGTAAACGAACATCACAGACATACAACACAACTGACTAAAAAATCGATCAAATCAGATATACAAATATATCTAACAAAGACGCCAACAAGAAAGTTTTTATAATTGATAATAATTTGACAAAGAGGCCAACAAAAGTTGCAGTTGTAGTTGATATTACATTCAGATATTTTATCTGACAAATTACCTTTAGATTTTATATTTAATTAAAGTTTTACAAATAAACTATCAAAATTGTGTTTATTTTTCTTTCATTTTTAGCATCAGTTCGAAAATAAATATGTAAAACGAATTATCGTACATATCCAAATCAGTATTTGTGAAGTTATTATGTATTTGACAGGCAGGAGGAAAGAAGAATAATATCAGATTCCAGATTACTTAAAATATCATTATTTAGGGTCATTGCTATCGTGGTATTTAATACATTGCAGCGAATGTGCAGAGACGTTGTAGAATTATTCTTGCATATTAGGGCCTTTTTGTCCCTTTTTAGTTTGCTTTATTTTTTGCATTTTTTTTCCACGTCTAAAATGCTATGGCAATATACAATACATGTAAAAGACGCTTCACTTCATACATTTTTTAGTATTGAATTAATCGGCATTCAAATAACGATCTGCAATCCCTGACAGAGAACCTAAGATCACCCTAGTTGTAGGTTGCAATTTTGTTCTATATAGGGTTTTTTGTGTGATCCTTTCGACTTTTTCGGCGTCTCTCATTTTATGGAATTTTATTGTCTATTTACTTTGCCTGTCCAGTTTTCTTATTTCCACTTGGAATCTTCCATCTCTCCTATTGCCGAAGGTTTACGCTAAAGTAACTTTGGTTAAGGTTCACGTTTGGATACATTTTTTGAAACTTTATTTATGATACATGAAAATTTTACCACCACTGACTTGTGAATACTGTTAATAAATATTGACAATTATATAATTGTTTCAGGTATCATACCAGTTTTCAGTGCGCCCTGTACTTGATTTTAGAAATAGCCGTCATTTTGTACGCTCGCAAATGTCCAATACATCAAATGGGTATTCCAATAGAAAATTCTACCTTACTTTATACTGACATTTATGTGTTTGGTGTATTTTTTTCTTTGTGTTTTCCCAGTTTGCTTGCAAAAGGCATCTTCTTCTTAAATGTTGTATCATATACTTATAAGGTGTTTAGTTTTGTCGAAATGATTATGTTGAGTCGGGTTGAGGTTACGAACATTTCGAAAATCATTACCATTTTAACTACCAACCTGGTGTTCGTAGGTCAAAGTTGCATCATTCAGATCTAAATAGGTGTACTGTTAAAAACAACTTTGGAGGAGTTGGAACCTTAGTTTGTTTAATGATTTATAAATTCATAAACGGAAAAATTAAAGAAAAGTTTGTTATATGTCATGGTAGCACTTCAACTGACTACTGACCTGATGATATCCTAGGGTAAAAATAGTTCACCAGCAGTGGAACCGTCCCATTGCTATGAAAATGAAAATAAAATTTTGTAAGTGTTATGCGTCCGAAGCGCTTTCCTGGGTTTTCTGTCATCAGAAACGCTGAAAGCTAAATATTTGAAAGTCAAGGATGTATAAGTACAGAAACAAGTGAAGAGCTTTATGTTCAAGTTGGACCAAGAATGAATGTTAAATCAATCCAATATTTCATTTCAACAGCTAACACATTTGAAATAAACAGATAACACCTATGTCATTGTGTATTACATGTGCATTTGGAATAAACAGCCTGTATTAAGTACATGTTCACTTGGAAAGCCACATTCAAACAATTTAAAGGACCAAATAAACAGACAGCAACCAACGACAACCACTGAAATACAGCATCCTACCCGACTAGGCACATACAGAATAAGCTGTGGTTAAACATGTTCTCAGCGATCAACCTTCCCCTAATCTGGGACAATGGTGTAACAGCACAATATAAGAACACATAGTAAATATCAGTTGAAATGACTCTTCAGATCGGCACAAAGCCAAAATGACATAAAGACAAAAGACACAAAGTACCGATCTATACGTACTCGCAGTTACTGAATGATAGTTCAAAGCCAATAACAACACTTATAAATTAACTATATTCCCTCAGACTGAAGTGTCGATCAATATACTTCCAATTAATATGGTGTAAAGACATTCTAAACAGTCTGAGGAACCATGACGTTGTTCAATGCTTAAAGATAAGTACAGCAGAAGTTGTTTTTCCCTTTCATTTCATAGAACAATACTAGATTATACTTTGCTATTCTCAAATAATTTTTATATGTAGCATAGACAGTGACAAAATTTAAACATGTAGACGGTTGTGTTAAAGTGTTCATCGTACTCTTTTCATTATCTACACAAGTTCACTGAAGCTGAACCTTTTGTGTTTCAATTCAATTTATAAACTATATTCAAAATCGATATTTGATATAGCACAACCAATCATTCAATATATGTTCAGCTCCCATTGTTATTTGACCCGGTTCGGGTGAATGCCACGTTCTATAAACGTATAAGAAGGGGTTGTTGGTGGCCTGTTGCACGGCAAAATGTTGCCCGTATACAATATATCCTCAATTTTTTAGTGGAACATCCCCGTCCTTCATCCTAGATGCCATTCCTTGTAGGACCAAAGTGTTCTCGACCTAAATATGGATTTAATATTTTTGACTAGACAATGAACAAGCAAGAATCAATCATTTGTATTTACTCCACCAATGGCTATTATATTGATGTCAGCTTACTTAACAAGGCACGGTTTTTGAGACATGATCAGCTCGGTGCAGCCAATATCTGCTGTACAGAAGAAAAATAATACCAATACTGGATGTTTCAAACAACCCGAACTTGATATCATGAGCATGACCATTTGGTAAGATGTGTACGTTTTTCATTATTAAAATTTAAGACTTTTATTATATAATTTATTTTATATATTAAATAAAATTATTGATGGATTTGCTAATGATATACAGATTTCTTTCGATCATCCTTCTACAGAAAGCATCTTTCGCTTTGGTTTCAGGTAAAGCTTCTGAAAATTAAAATGAATAAAATGTCATACTTCTATATTTTACCAGTATCAACACATGTATATTGTAAAGGTTTCCAGCATCAAGATGCTGCTTAAAAAATCCACGAATGAGCCAATACTATTATTTTCTATTTTGTTACTATTTTATCTTATATTTACCGTCAGAAACCGATATGTCTTGTTTTCTTGTTAATCTATATAATGAATACTAATTTTATTGTGCATAGCGCCCATTTACGTGGTAACGTTTGCAAAATACGCCCGAGCTTTGGAATCTTACTTATACCTCTACAGGACACCATATTACCAAATATATCTGTACGAAAGTTGCAATGATAACACAGATCAAATTCTGCTGCACACGATTTCAAAATTCATTGTATTGCTGTGGTTATCGGAGAAGCTCACAAAAATATGCTGAATACGGTAGTAAAACAATAGTTTTAATAGCAATTGGAGACACGGATCCTACTGTATCAGCCATACAGATAGCCAGGTGTGATGAATATAAGTTTTGTATATAAGTTACCAATAAGTTGATTAAATTTATTGGACTAATTGGCTTTCACGATCCGGCTGTTCCAAAATAATAATAATAGTTTTATATTTTGTAACGGAATTTTGTTAACACTGTTTGACAAATTCGGAGATCAAAACTGGAAATAAATATTGACAGTTTGAATAGTATCCTTAAATATTCTCATGGAAAGCTTTTGAGGAATATTTAATACTCAACTTTATAATCTTTTATAAAAATTTAATATTTGTTTTATTTCATAATTTTTAAATGCTGTTTCGTAAGAATATTATATTAATATGTGACAAAGTAGTACATCTGTTGACATACACTTGAAATACAGAAAACATAGCACTACGTCATATTGTTATGTTCTCATACAAATTACGTATCTTTTTCTATATTACAACATACGAATTAATCGGATAAAGTTAAACATTTAATTCAGTTTTTAAACTTATGAAAATAAGGAGATATAATGTGTGATTGAAAATGAGACAACCGTACCAATAATAACCGTTTGGAAAACGATATGAATAATTACAGGTCGCAGTTCATGATTTTTGTTTCCTTTTGGGTCACATTTAGAGTTTAAACTATATAGATGTTTAAGCCATATATGCATATTAAATACTTACATTTGTCGTATGGTTCATACCCTTCGTACTCGTCCTCGTTCTCGTAATACCTTGCTGCATGACAAATAACAATCAACATCACAAATACAGAAACCAACATCTTCACAAACTCTTTAGAGACAGTCACCATTTTTGTTATGAAAGTATTTTGGTAGTACAGTTTAATATATGTTGTCGTAGAAATGTATATGCCTTTAAAATAAATCTTATTTATACACTAAATAATGTGACCTGAAATGATACAAAACCACTAACTGCGTGGTGGCTGACGGAAGCTTCATCGGAAATATGTTGTTTTATATGCAGAAACTAATTAAGATTAAAGTAATGATCATTGTTTTGGACACGAGTTGCGTAAATAGTGTGAAAAAAGAAAATCAATTATGTTGTTGGGTCCAAATTGTTTGTGTTTACATAAAACTAATTTGTATGTTGTTGATTTTCAACTTAAATTTGACTTTCAAAATAACGCAATTACGTTATCAGTTAACGTATCATACTTCCGGCTATCATTACGATTGCCATTAAAAATTAATTTTTAATGCTATTGTGTACAGCAGATTTGTGTCTACTGTTCCCTATGCCATTACAATACAATGGATTTTGGAATCATGTGCAACATATTTTCATCTGTGTTACCCTTTGCACACGCCGTAGCGTAGCTGGTAATAGGGTGTGTCCATTCGCGTTATATTTAAACTCATCATAGATACCAGGATTACAATTTTGAACGTAAGATGCGCGTTTTGTCTTCAAAAGACTCATCAAGGACGCTCGAATCAAAAACGTTAAAAAGGCTAAATAAAGTGCGGAGTTGAAGAGCATATTGGATTCAAAAATTCGGAAGTACCTGGTGAGCGTTACCACAGAGAAAGGTGCCATTCATACTAAAATTTTTATTGTTTATATAAATTTACGACATGAAAAACTGGAAATTACATTTTCGGGTTGATAATATAAGATTATACATAATCTAATTAGAAAAAGATATTATTTATTCGATCTTGGATTTTTTTTAATAGGATTTTTATCATATACATTTCATCTGAGTTACCTATTGAACCAGCTGTACCGATAGACTGTAACAGGGTGTGATACAGGGATAGATATGATACTGATGTGTTTGACACACGTTTGATGTTTGATGTGTTTTGAAATACTAGACAATAAATGATATATCAGAAGGTTCTGGTTTTGCTTAATCTTGAAAGTTGCTAGAATGAAATAACACTTTATATAGTTCGTGCGTCCAGAGCGCTTCACTCTCTTAACCTTTATTAGGAAAGCTCATCCCGAAGTATTTTAATGTCTGGGATGTATATATACGTAGAAACGTTAGGAGCTATATGACAAAAAGAGACCTAAAAAAAATAGCTTTATTCATCTAAGATCAACTTTGTTTCAGGGAGTTAAACTCCGGTTTCATAAAATATTAAGTTGGAATATTTGTCTGATCTGTAAACGTCTGTAAATTAACTGGAGTGGAAACCTTTCAAACTAATGGAACTTATACAATGCATAACACTTAGAATAGGATTTTACATCTGTAAGTCCTTTAAATATAACGAGATGTGGTATGATTACAATAGTTATCAAAGGTACCAGGCTTATTATTTGATATGCCAGACGCGCGTTTCGTCTACATAAGACTTATCAGTGACGCTCAGATCAAAATAGTTAGAAAGCCAAACAAGTACAAAGTTGAAAAGCATTGGGGACCCAAAATTCCAATTATAAATGAGACAACTATCCATAAGATACCACAGAACGTAGATATCAACAACTATAGGGCACTGTATTGGGTTTTCAACAATGAGCAAAGTCCATACCGTATAGTAAACTATAAAGTGTCGAATACGGACGATATAATGTGTAGGAACACATTTATTGATACATCTTAAAAATGTTTCTTTAAAGATATGTGTAGCAGGTTTTGGTGAGTATTACAGAATACTGGGGTGCTGTGATCTACTTGTAAGGTGAAAGCTCTTTGGTTCATATCTGGAAAATTCATTGAACTGTTAACCGAAGGCACAGCTAAAACGTGCTATTCTTAAAGGTTTCCATTTTCTTTTTTTGTAATACAGATTTTTTTCCATTAGACCCAAATTCCCATAACCAATAACTTTACTTTGGTTTTATATCAGAAAAGTATGTGTTCGTGATATTTATTATTCGAAAGGGTATAGAAAAGGGTCAATACAATATTGCACAGAAAAGTAGTATCCTTTATAAAGATGTCTAAAAAGTGCAACGTGTTAAAATATAAAGCAATTCCCATGAATTGTTGTTTTCGTTTTTTTTTTAAATCGTATTCTTTGAATTAGAATCATATATATTATTCTGCGCTTTTTTTTTTTTTTTTTTTTAATTTTATCTTTATCATTTGTGAGAGGTATAATAATTCTGCGCATTTATTTTTGAACAAAAAAAATGTATTTGTTTTGTTTTTGTCGTCATTGCTACGCCAATATACCAATTAAAGAAAATTAGATTTATAGATTATCAATGGTTTTTCAAACGAGAGGGTAGTCCTCAGCTACAGTTTCATCGAAGAGCGAAAGCCCTGAGAAGAGATTTGACCTGGTTTTCAAACGAGAGGGTATTCCTCAGCTACAGTCTCATCGAAGGGCGAACGCCCTGAGATGAGATGTGGCCTAGAAACATCCTCGAGTTTGAAAGACCATCGATAATCTGTTTATCGCTATTTTGTCTATGACGTCGTTGATGTTTACATTGACAATGGCACGTGCGCCCTTAGTTTCTGACAATAATTTTCTATCTCAAGCCAGTAGTATTTTTGTTGACGCCACTCTTTCTTGGTATAATCAAATTAATCATATAATCAAAAAAGTTAATTCTTCATTAGCTTTATTAAAAAGAATCAAGAAATACTTGAATCATAATGCACGAATTCTATTTTACAATGCGTATATTCTTCCACATTTTGATTATTGTTGTTCAGTATGGGGAAACTATAACAAGTTTTTAGTACGCAGCTAGAATTATTTTAAACGAACACGATATTCGTAAACCATCTATTGAACTATTTAAGGATTCTGGAATTATTCCCGTTACCAAGAGAATACTTTACCACAAGTCATTATTAATGTATAAATCAAAACATGAACTGGCACCAAAATATTTATCAAATCTTATTGTGCCTACAAATAGTAAACAATCGTACAATACTCGACTTTCATCATCAGATAATTTTATTATTCCTAAATCAAAAACAGAATTATACAAATCAAGTTTTACTTTTAGTGGTCCAAAAGTGTGGAATTCACTTTCCAGTGAAATTAAAAATCAAAAACTATATCTGAATTCAAATACTCTTACAAGTCATTATATTTTTAAAAGTGAAATTTATAAGTTAAGCCACAGTGTATACTATAGGTGTTTTTTTTTTTTTTTTTTTTTTTTGTTGTTGTTATATTTTGTATATATACATCTATTGTTTATATGTGTGTAATAGTAGATTAATTGTGTTTCATTCATGTAGTTGATATCGTATGTAGAGAGCCTTATTGAAAATTGGTTTTATCCAAATGAGTTACTCTCTTTAAATAAAGATATTATTATTATTAGTAGTAGTAGTAGTAATAGTAGCATGATATGAAAATTTATCACAAAAATATACCAAAGGAAAAATACACAAAATAGCGATAAAACAAATATCGTTGCATCATAGGCCTACATGGAAATACTACAAGTTTTTTTTCAAAAGGTAATAAAATATCGAGATATCAGTTATCTCATTTTATTTTTCTCTTTCTCTCTTACGAAGTTAATCGTTTCTGGACTAACACGGGTTTTATTGTTCATATTTCTTTTATATTTCTGAGTGTTGCTCATATAGTGTTATCAATTAGATTGTTTTATTACTTTTAATTAGACATTTTTTTTTCTCAATTTTGATTATAAACAATGTTGAACAAGGATATACCCATATTCTTTACTTCTACATTGTACAAAGTGAATGAAATATAATCTTTCATCTGACACATTACAGGTGACAGTTCATAACTTTATATATTGATTGCGCATTCGTTTTAGTTTTCGTAATGCAAAATAGAAATTTTTAGATTCTTTAATATCTATTATTACTAGAACACACCGCGACATCGCGGATCCGTGACTGAATTAAAGTATCTAATTATGTATAAGCCTTATGTTTAGCCTGGATTTTCAGTATTGGTATTGTCATCTGATAAAGTCATGCTGTTTATAAGATGCACGGTTTTCTCTGTTTTCAAAATCTTTCTGTTTGAACCCGTCGACCTGGAACTAATTATTATTTCGAAAACAAAAGGGTCTGGAATGGTGTAATTTTGCTCTACGCCATTGTCCTATATTAGTTATATATAAAGTTGAATTTTTTATTCGCCGTTTTACGTCATGCCGGCTAACAAATTAGAAACTGTACCTACCCTTATTTTAAGTCTGGATTTTTAGTATTCGTATTTTGATCTTATAAATTCATGCTGATTAAAATACTACAATAAGAAACAATGATTATGACCCGTGTATCTAGCCAATCCCAAATACACCGTTTGGTGGTGCGCCTGACAGATGCGGAACGTACAGATTAGGTAATAGGTAGCAGGTGACATATACTATTGGTATCGGTATCTGGTTCGATTCGGAACTTGTTAATTTTTGGTTATATTAAATATGTGGAAAACAAAAGGGCCTGGAATGGTGTAATTTTTAATCAACACCATTGTCCTATATTAGTTATATATAAAGTTGAATTCTTTGTTATGATATTGTAACTATCATATTTATTTAGTTGGCCTAATTTGTTTTGTGTGCCCTATTATATATGTTTACACTGTGTACAAAATAATACACATTGTGTTACAATTATGCAGTTTAGAAATCACTAGAACAATCATTGATACTCATGGAATGATTAGAACTTTCTATTTCACTTACATAACGTTTCCAGAATGATCATAACAAAAGATGCGTAATTTAAATTTCTAACGTTGTCTAAAAGTTTCCGTTTGAGTATATATATAAGTATGCAGACCCTAGACATAGATAGACTTAAACATCGATAGACATCAACATTCTCAGCAGTTGGATTGACACTTTTATTTACAAACTACATCATACTAGATTGTGACCAATTGGATATAATATTCTGTGGATTCCGAGAAGATTTTCGGATAAAGAAAAGATAAAAGATTGGACATATATTTTGACAGTTAAGTTGACATTTCTTTTTATGTAATACTTCTTGTAAACTTGTGTATAATAAATCTTGTTAAATTTATCATTGATTTGTGTCTTTTGTTGGCTACAATTAAAGGCGATTTTCTGGCGTAACATCTTTGATTCGTCGTTTGTACCCCATGCCGGCTAACTAATTGGATCTCGTTGTTTTAGTATTATAGATAAACGATTTGATAAACTCTCATTCTTTCAGTACACACATAGTGTTCATTCCCACCTTTCTTATAATGCTATTTGTTAACATACATTTGTAGTGTAAAAGTTTAAATAAAATTGTCAATATGTTATTGTCGTCATAGCTACGTCAATATACAAATAACAGGAAAATAAGACAAACAAATATTGATGCATCCTAGACCTACATGTAAATACTACAATGAAATATACATTTGAAGAAAGGTATTTATTATCGTAAAATATGGAGATATAATTTAACTAGGCTAAAACATGGATTATGTCAAAGTGTGTTAAAGAAAAAAAATATTTCATCAGTTTTTTATGAGAAAGTATGATACTCTATGAGAAAACAACTTTTACAAATAAGCCTCTTGCAAAATGTATTTCTTTTCTTTGTACCGACGCAACTGGATATGTCCTTTTGGCTTAGATACCCGCAAAACATTCAATTTGGCTTTCAAATATTTTTCTGTCTGAAAAATGTTATGTTGGTTATTCCACCGAATCTTGTCATGAGTACCGAGATCTTCATGATGATTTATGGTACGAAAACATCGTAGAACTCGAAATTTGGAAAGTCATTGAATAGGTGGGACAAAACCTACAGGCTCTAAGGATTTTTTACCGCTTACCTGGCTTTTACGACACCACTGGTATCACCGGAAAAAAAATATTTTACTAAGGCATGTTAGCCATTAATTCAAATAAACATGTATATGAATGATATTTAGTCTATCTTTTAGATCTTGAAAAGTGATACGAATATGTAAAAATCATAGGCCGATGGGAATGTGATTTTGCATGGGGTTCTGTTGGAACCTCTATTAATATATAATCCGATCAAATATCAAATAGGATTGCATGCATGAACATCATTCCTATCAAGTCTGGAGTGATTTTGGTTGTTAAGTTTCAGAGAGCAAATTTTACGCTTCAAAATCAAGAATTGCATCAGACAGCCATGTGTCAATCTGATAAATGAGGAGTATTTACATTTAATTTACTATATATTATCGCTGCCTACATCAAATTAGAAAAAAAGACTAAGAGATAAAGATAACAATTGCATATAATTTTGCATGATTTTCAAGTAAACCATCGTTCATTGTAGCATCCTTAATATAAAATAATAAGATTCGATATGATTGCAAATGAAAAAAAATATCTACCAGAGTCAAAGTGACGAGGATGTTATCAACTATATGTCAATGCTCGGCCATTAACGATGAGCAGAACCCATACTCTATAGTCATCTATAAAAGGCCCCGAAATGAAAAAATGTGAAACAATGCAAACGAAAAACCTGGATTGAATTAACGTTTATATCATCTCATTCACTTTGAAATGTTTCTGAATTATCGTTTCAAACAATTTCAAAAAGATGTGCTTTGTTGAGTCAGAGGAGAGAAAAACTATCGTGTGGCCATGTTTCTTTACGATCGGAAAGAATTTTTTAAAAGACCGTTTTAAACATTGCTTATATTTATAAAAGAGATGCTGGGTTTACTTCAATGAGACAGCAGCCCCGCTAAAATTAAAAAAGTAAAACGAAAGATACCAAGTAATTTGTCCCAAGATTGTCTTGTTAACATAATAGACAAGTTACTATACAATTTGTCAAGCTAGAAATCCCTCGAGTGTACCAATGATTGATCTTGAAAACATGAAACGCGTTTCTATTAGTTTTACTTAAAATTTAAACCCCAATACCATAACAGTCATAACTTTTATAAAAATATACATGTACAAATGTATCATCATCTGATAAAATACTATAATCGGCTTTTGTGAAAGATACATGTAAAAAAATGTATGAGGCTTTAATTCATTTTATGTGATGATGAAATCACTAGATTTTAATGTTTAGTTTTAAATATAGATAAATATAGCATCTTTAGAATGTTATATAAGCTTTCATATAAAGTTATGCCAAAATTAAAAGAAAAAAACAAAATGTGCAAAAGTGAAATAGCAGGCCACTTTGACGCACACGTTGGATTTACGAACGTTCTAGATTAGCAACATCTACAAAATTATGAACATGTACACAGACGGGAATACTGACTTTCTTTGTAAAAACATTTCTTTGAGAGGAAAGAGGTAGAGTCAATTTTGCGTGTATTTGTTTCCCTCGCAGAGTCAAAAACAGAAAGTTGTTGAAAAGTACCACAACTTGAATGAAGAGTGTGTGTAATATTATGTTATACTGGAGTAAAATATCCAAACGAACCGTGCAATTTGATTGGCTACATTGGTTGCTCAGTGGATATTTTAAAATCTGACTGGAAATGACTGTGTGACAAGGCTGTCATAATAAAACTCGTATAGAAGGGAGAATTTGTCCCTTAAATCTTTATGAAGTAGAAGACAGATTATATTTCACATTTAAATGAACAAAACTTATGAAAAAATTACAGAACAATAATTTTCTGAAAATGATGAAATAGTTCCCTCTTTTATAAATATGACTAATGAAAGAAGAGTTAAAATTGATATATAGTGGTTGTGAGAATGATTAGTAATATGAAGAATGCTTAAAATACTGTATCCCTTTCCAACTTATTTTAAAGAGATTGTTCTTATGTTGTGCTATTACACCATGGTCACAGGTTAAGGTGAGGATTGAGCGCTCGCTAATTCTGCATGTGTCTGTCCTTAGTCAGGAGCCTGTAATTCAGTAGCTGTTGTTGGTTCCGGTCATTATATTTGTTTTCTTGTTTGAATTGTTTACATTTTATCATTTCGGGACCTTTTATAGCTTTCTATACGGTATGAGTGTTCCTCATTGTTGAAGGCCGTACGGAGATCTATAGTTGCTTACATCTACGTCATTGTCGTCTCTGGTCCAGGGTTGTCGCATTGCCGCAATTAATTATATCATATCTTCTTAACTTCACGGTATCCTTTTATAATGTGAACTGTAGTTAAGATTGACAGAATTGTTTGAAAGTGGCCCTCATGTGAAATAAATATATTGAGGAAATTAGCCCTAATTTTTTTCAATGGGTCCACAATTATACCTTAGGTTAAACAATCAACAAAAGACGGATATAAAAAGTCTTCAAAGATTTGATTTGATTTTTGTGTTTTAACGCCACTTTTAAGCACCGCTTTTGGGCTATTTCGTGGAGGCCAGTTTTTATTGGTGGAGAAAGCCGGGTGCCCGGAGAAAACCACCGACCTTCGATAGGAAAACTGACAATCCTAGTCAATTAAGATTGGAGTCGAGTGCACCCGCACGAGCGGGGTTCGAACTCACAACCTCAGTGTTGACTGGCTAGTGATTACAGTAGTAACTGCTTAGACCACTCGGCCACCGAGGCCCCAAGTCTTCAAAGATACCATCCTTATAATTTGGCACGCCAGACGGGCGTGCCATCTAGATTAGATTCATCAATATCGCTCGAATTAAAACATGTAAAAGGCCAAATCAAACAGACAACAACCAACAACAACGACTGAATTACAGCCTTTTCGTGACACGGGACAAGCGCATAAAGAATGTGGCGGGGTTAAACATGTTGGTCAGCGATCAACCCTCCATAACCTTGGATAATGGTGTATCAACACAATATAAACACAAATTGTAAAAATTTGTAAGAAATGGCCTGACTCTTCAGATAGACATAAAGAAGAAAAAAACATGATATAAAGACAAATACAGAAAGTACCGATCTAAAGATACTCGTAGTTAATGAAAGCTAGTGTAAAGTCAATAACAACACTAATAAATTAACTATATTCCCCCCGACTATAGCATCAATCAGTACACAGCCAACGAATTTAATGTGAAGACATCAAAACAGTCTGAGGAAGGCATGACTTTGTGCAGTGCTAAAATATAAGTACCTTATATTGAAAGGATGGAGCACTATATCTGGTTATAATAACCTTGAAATACTTGGTATTGTTCTGATATTTTTATGAGTTTTCCAACTATTCATAAAAAACAACGGTTAATTCGTGATCATGCAAAGGACAAAACATATTCATATAATATATTATAACCCCTTGTTAGCTCAATTTGTCTCATTTATTACACTAAAGAAAGTCAAGAAATGGTATTATGTCTTTACATACACTTTGATCCTGGAAGTTTTAGTACCATTTTTGCACTTTCATTTCATAGAATAATATTTTGTTATTATACTTTGCTATTGTTAAATAATGTTTATATAAAGCATAGAAATTGACAAAACATGAACGTGTAGAAAGTTCTGTTAACGTGTTCACTACTCTTTGTATTATCTACATAGGCTCACTGTACCTGAATTTTTTATGTGTCTTTTTAGCAACTATTTTTAAAGTAGGTATTAAATATAGCACAACCAAATAGCAATGTATTCAGCTTCATTTGTTATTTGACCCGGTTTGGTGAATGTTTACGTTCTATGAGATTATTTTAAGTGGCACCTCACCGCCCTTCATCCTAAATGACATGCCTTGTAGAACCGACTCTGATTTATTTATTATTAATTTGTTCTCAACCTGAATACGGATGTAATATTTTTGACAAGACATTAAGCAAAAATCAATCTATTGTTTTACGACACCAATGGATGTGCCATCGATGTCATCTTCCTTAATAAAAAGTTCAAGCGAGAAAACTAACGGCCTAATTCATAACAAAACAATTTACGAAAAAGAAATATGAGAGACATGAACCAACGACAACTACTGTACAACAGGCTACTGACTGACTTGGAACAGGCACATAAAGAATGTGACCATCTTTGATAAGACGTGTACTCCGGTTTTCATGTAATAAAATGAAGTTTTTCTTCTATATAGTTTATTTTATATATTAAATAAAATTATCGATGGATTTGCTAATGATATACAGATTTCTTTCGATCATCCTTCTACAGAAAACACCATTCGTTGTAATTTGGTTTCAGGTATAGCTTCTGAAAAATAAAATAAATAAAATGTCATATTTCTTTATTTAACCATTATCAACGCATGTATAGGATAAAGGTCACCAATTTCGTCCCCTTAAAAATACAAGATCGAGCATGTAATGTAATTTTCTAATTCGATATGTCTAGTGTTCTTGTCGTAAATTTATATACAAAAATACTAATTTTATTGTGAAAGGCGCCCATTTACGTGGTAAAGTTTACCAGGTACATCCAAGCTTTGGAATCCAACTTATAACTCTACAGGACATCCTATACCAGCTATATGTACGAAAGGTGCAATAATAACACAGATCAAAATCTTCCTGTACACGATCGCGATATCCATTGTATTGCAGTGGCAATCGGAGACGCAAACAAAAATCTGCTGTGCACGATCGCGATATCCATTGTATTGCAGTGGCAATCGGAGACGCAAACAAAAATCTGCTGTACACGATCGCAATATCCATTGTATTGCAGTGGCAATCGGAGACGCAAACAAAAATCTGCTGTACACGATCGCGATATCCATTGTATTGCAGTGGCAATCGGAAATGCAAACAAAAATCTGCTGTACACGATCGCAATATCCATTGTATTGCATTGGTAATCGGAAACGCAAACAAAAATATGTTGTACACGATTGTTTTAATGGCAATCGGAGACACAGATCCTACTGTATTTTCCGTACCGATAGCCAGTAATAGAGGGTGGTGAATATAGGATTTTAAATATAAGTTTCCAATAAGTGGTTTCAACTTTACTTTTATAATAGTATTCGGACGTATGATCTCAGATTGGTTTTCACGATATTGCTGCTCAAAAAAAATATTAATAGCACTATATTTTGTAACGGAATTTTCTGACACTATTTGATAAATTTGATATCAATATGGAGAGCTCGGATCTTAACTTTCAAGTTTATTATCTTTTTATAAACATTTTATGTTTGCTTTATTTCATAATTCTGAAATGCTATTTTTTTTTGTAACAAGAAAGCACACATGCTTACATGCAAACTTACGTAGCTTTTTTATATTAATACATAAAATATTAAAGAAATAAATGTTAAAATAAGGTGATATCATGTGTGATTGACAATGAAACAACGTACCAATAATGACCATTGCAAAAGATATGAACAGTTACAGGTCAGTTCATGATTGTTGTATCACTTAGTGTCACAGTTAGAGTATAGATTAAATAAATTCATTTAAGCCAAATATGCCTATTATAGACTTACATTTGTCGTATGGTTCATATCCTTCGTACTCGTTCTCGTTCTCGTAATAACCTGTAGAACAAATAACAATCAACATCACAAATACAGAAACCAACATCTTCACAAACTCTTCAGAGACAGTCACCATTTTTGAGTTATCCAAGTGTTTTGGTAGTACAGTTTAATATAAGTTGTCGTAAATATGTGTATACCTTAAAAATTAATCTTATTTATATTCTAAATAATTTGACCCGAAATGATACAAAACCACTAACTACGTGGTGGCTGACGGAAGCTACATCGGAAATATGTTGTTTAACATGCTGAAACTAATTAAAATTGGAGTAATAATCATTGTTTTGAACACGAATTGCGTTAATGGTGAGAAAATAAAAAAATCGAATATGTTGACGGATCTAACTTGGTTTTGTTTACATAAAACTAATTTGTATGTTGTAGATTTTACCTTCAGTTTAACTTTCAATATAACGCAAGTATGTTGTTAGTTAAAGCTTTCTATTACTTGCCAATATGACGACCTATTCAAGAGGATCCGTGTGCTTGCCATTAAAATTAATTGTTTATGATATTGTGTACAGTAAATGGTTGTCTGCTGTTCCCATTGACATTGCAATACAATGAGTTTTGCGATTATGTCAGCAGATTTTGATTTGTGTTACCTATTGCACCTGCCGTGCCGATAGCCGGTAATAGGGTGTGTCCATTGGCGTTATATATTGGATTCAAAAATTCGTACATACCTGGTGAACGTTACCACGCTTTTCTCTATTTACCTTCATCAGGATCGCTCAAAGTCGAATATTTGAAAGGCAAGGATGTATAAGAACTGAAACAGTTGAAGAGCTATATGACCAAAATTGACATAAAAATTTGCCAAATCCATCTGTCAACTTTGCTTGAGGGAGTGGAAACCTTAGTTTCTTTATAATTTCAAAATTTATAAACGGGAAATTTTAGAAAGATTTGTTATAAATCATATCAATACCGGAGTACTGAAGACTGCGATAATGGTACCCTTGGAGAATGATAGTCCATCAGTAGAGGTATCGACCCAGTGCAACTCGTTATAAATTTCCGAAGCGCTTTTCTGGATTTAGCTTCCAGGACGCTCAAAGCCGAATATTTGAAAGCAACGGATGTACAGGAACAAAATGTATTAAGCAACTGGAAGCATTTCAAACTTTTGTAATTATACAATGCAGGACACTTAAAATAGAATTTTACATTTGGAAATCCTGTGTAAATAACGAGATGTGGTGTGATTTCCAATGAGACAACTATCAATTAGCGACCACAGGACGTGAATGTCAACATCTATATAGCACTTGTAGAAAAGTATTTATCTTTGTAAGACATGTAGATATAATTTAACTCCGAATCCGAATCATTCTCCAATCAAGGTCTAATATTTTTAACTTCTAATCAACGTGCAATTGATAGGAGTCTCCTCTTATCATGACTGTACAATTTGATTAAATCATTATTTTCCATTTGATCTTTATTCGATTTTCCTGTAGTGATCGTTTTATTTCGTACAATGCTGACTAAATGGACAAATTTCAAGTTTTTACATATATTTCTATAAATTACATATCATAATGACTTAGTTGACTTATGAAAAGAAACAACAATTTGTCCCAAAGAATCAACTTAAAGTTAACCATAATAAAAGAACGTGCATAAGTAAATGAATACACAAACAAACAAAAATATGGACATTGATATTTTGTGTGAAAGACGTTGATCCAGTCGATTTACGTTGTCTTATATCTTTTATATTAATACGGATAAATGGAAATGTGGGTATACATCAATGCAACAGCAACCAATCAACAAAGTTAAACGAAACTTATCTATAGAGGGCATAAACAGTCTTTAATATTAGACAGCTGTTTATATAATGTGTCGAACTATTAATCTAATAATATTTATAAAGAGAACGGAGAAAAAAAACTTTGATGTGAGGCGCAAAGTTACTGTCTTATTATACTTTATTAATTTTTGTAAATAGGTCATGCATGCAACAGTAATTAATCATCAGCCTGCTTGATGGTATATTGGGAATTAAATAGTTTTAAAGAAAAAGAAGAAGATTTGGAATGTTATTGAATCTATTATGACATCATTTTGTACAATTTGAGTCCTACATATAATATGACACACCTACCACCATCATGGGCCCAACTGTCACATTAATGATTTAATAGATTAAAATTTTGATCTAGTGAAGGGACAACCACAGACGACTTTCGAATTCATGCACTTTCCCGAAAATATTCTGTCACAATGCTTACATGTATGTTACTTATTTATAAAAGTAAACTCGAAATTGGTGTATTTGATTGTGTCTCTATAAAAGAATAGAGAATGGAAACGGAGAATGTGTCAAAGAGACAACAACCCGACCAAAGAGCAGAATTAAGCCCAAGGCAACCAATGTGTCTTCAACGCAGCGAGAAAATCCCGCACCTGGAGGCGGGCTTCAGCTAGTTCTAAACAATAATGTATACAATTCAGCGAAACGGACGCCACACTAAATTCCGAAACATACAAACAAATCAAAATTTAAGAAAACACACAAGACGAACAAAGGCTAGAGGTTCCTTACTAAAGACATGCGCAAAAATGCGGCTGGGTTAAACATGTTTTTTAAGATCTCAACCTCCCCTATACCTCTAGCCAATGTGGAATACACAAACACACAGCAATACGCATATTATTTCATATATACTTTATTTATACAAATAAATGCCACGTTAATGTCATTTCTTTATTTTTGTCTTCTCTATTTTCTGGTCCTTAATTATTTAATGTAGATCTAGGATTCATACAAAATAGGAAAAGAAGTTATAAAAAGAGTGCACATGATTTGGTAGGTTATGACATCTGTCCTGTTGTTGGTCTTTTTTTTTTTTCTCTTGTTTGTTGATATATCCTTAAGGGTCCTTTAGTTAAGTATTGATTTGATTTCTTTGTTCTGCTTTGTCTACAAACAATATCGATGACACCAGGATAATGTTTCGTGATTATTTGCAAAAACAAAATTATGGAAGAACTTCATTAAGCCATATTTCGGTAAAAATAAATATAAACATACATAATATATATTTTCTTGTAAATTTGTCATATTACCTAATCAGAGTACTTAATTTACTGAGGTGCGATGGTTCAATTTATCAAGTTGCATAAATAACGCATGATTGCAATGGATGTAACTGTTGGCACACTGATTTCTATGATCTCAACTCGATCGAGAACCAACATTGCAGTCTAGACATGCACTGTAGATATATTTTTGTAACTCACTTTGCAATTGTCAGAAAAATGTACTCACCAATACGTTAGTGTTCAAATTTTTAGATTCAACTGTGAAGCGATGACCTAATTCTGTCTGTGGTCCCTCTTCCGGACATGCATGCGTTCCAATCATCGGGCTTTTAATTTTACAATAATGTATTTAAAGATCAGGGTTTGTAGCTATTAAATGGAAATTATACAAAAATGAGACGTTTTCAGAGAAGAAAAAACAATTAAAAATGTAACATTTTAGCAAAAGACTGATTGGATGGGAGTTCTGCGTACTCACATTATCTGTATACCTCTCCTTAATCTTGAAAAATATCAGGGTATTTTCCGACCCATCTGGCTCACCGCAAACAATATTTTTAGATATAGAATAGTAAAAAAAGATACACCACTATCTTATTTTTATATACACATCTAATATGTTGCCTTTCAAAATTTGTCAGTGATATGTTAGCATATTGTTGTTCGGGCGTGATAAACAGAAATCAAATTTTGACAATTTTTGAATTTTAATTCTTGAATTTTAACGTATTTCTAAATGGTTGATATGGAAACAAACTACTTAAAACCTTTACTAAATTCTTTCATAGATACAAAGATAAGGTTTGGAAGTTCGGTTGTACCTGTAGTTATTTCAAACGGGATTGCACATCCTAATTTTACGGATATGTTGTTAACCGAGCCCGGAAATTAGACATGATCCGGGTAAACTTATTGATCTTTTAAATAAACTTATTCTAAAAGGTTACCAATTCAACGCTGTAATTATATCTTTGAATATTGTTTTATTGGTATAAATATTGATTTTTTTATCAGTAAATTGAAATCATTCTAAATATTATTTTTTTACATATGCACATTCATGGCTCTACAATCTGTCGATACCTGTATCTTGGCATTGCACAAGTTCATGTTTTTCTCTGACTGTTAATGGCGTCTTTACACTAAATCCATTGGATGTTGGATAAGTACTGATTGATATTTTAGTCTTATATGAATGATTTTTATTACTTGTTATTGTCTTTGAACTAGCTGTCAGTAGCTGCAAGTATTCTCAGATCTGTACTTTTAGTGTCTTTTTTGTTGTTGGGATGTATAAATACCCTGCCACGTCCGGTCTGTGTTTTTGTTAGATCTTTTTCTTCTTTGTATCGATCTGATGAGTTAAGCCCTTTTCAACTGGTTTTTATAGTTTGTTCTTATGTTGTACTGTTACACCACTGTCCCAGGTTAAGGGAGGGTTTGGTGCCAGTAAACTAGTTTAACCCCGCCACATTCCGTACGGTGACCTATAGTTGTTAACTTCAATGTCATTTGGTCTCTGGTGGAGAGTTGTCTCATTGGCAATCATACAACATCTTCTTATTTTTATAAAAAAGTAAATTCAAATTTTAAACATTTTGAATAGTTTGGTGCTTTGTCTTTCCGCATTGCAAAAATCCTTATTGCATTTATTCATTAATTTTATTTCCATGGTACGAAATTCGCAAAGTTTGAACAAAATAATAATTAAATCATGTTCAGTCTTTTAGTCAATTTTCAGACTTATCCACTGCAATAAATTCAGTACAACCTGTATGAAGTACATGTTCACTTGGAAAGCAAAATGTATACAACCTTTACCAGCAAACAGGTTATACCAGTCCAAATCGGGTAAGGTCAATTTTGCTTCAGTGATTTGCAAGTTATTCTGCTATTTCATAATTTATAAATTAAAAATTTTTCAATCAGACTATTCACTGACAAGAAGTGACCGTGTAGAAAGTTCTTTTGATTTTTCAAAAAACTAAGGATTTTCTTCCCCAGGAATAGATTACCTTAGCTGTATTCGTCAAAACCTTTCGGAATTTTGGGTCCTCAATGATCTTCAACTACGTACTTTATTTGGCCATTTCAACTTTTTTTATTCGAGCTTCTGGCGTACAAAATTTCAGTCCTGGTATCTATGATGAGTTAATTCACTACTCTTGTCATTTTTTGCATTTTTTGCAACTATAATTGAAGTAGATATTTATATAGCTATTTGATATAGCACGACCAGCTAGCAATATACTTTCGGCTTCAATTGTAATTTGACCCGTGTCGGGTGAATGCCACGTTCTGTGCACGTATAAGAACCCTTTCAAGGGATGTTTGTGGCCTGGTGCATGGCCAAATTTCTGCCAATATCCAATATATACTAATTTTCAAGTGACAGTTCAAATCCTAGATGACATGGCTTGCAGAACCTACCTATTATTTATTTATTCTTTATTTGTTCTCGACCTGAATATGGATATAATATTTTGACTAGACATTAAGCAAGCAAGAATCAATCATTTGTATTTACTCCACCAATGGCTGTGCCATCGATGTCAGCTTACTTAATAAGGCACGGTTTATGAGACATGATCAACTCGGTGCAGCCAATAACTGCTGTATAGAGGAATAGCAATACCAATACTGGATGCTTCAAACAACCCGAACTTGATATCATAATCATGACCATCTTGGTAAGATGTGTACGTTTTTCATATATTAAAATTAAGTCTTTCTTCTATATAATTTATTTTATATATTAAATAAAATTATCGATGGATTTGCTAATGATATACAGATTTCTTTCGATCATCCTTCTACAGAAAGCATCTTTCGTTTTAGTTTCAGGTAAAGCTTCTGAAAATTAAAATGAATAAAATGTAATACTTTTTTATTTTACCATTATCAACACATGTATGATGTAAAGGTTTCCAGCATCATCCTGTTAGAGAAACTCACGATCGAGCAAATAATATAATTTGATAATTTGATAATATGTAATCTTATATTTACCGTCAGAAAACGATATGTCTAGTTTTCTTGTAAATTTATATAATAAGTACTAATGGTATTGTGCATGGCGCCCATTTACTTGGTAACGTTTACCAGATTCGTCCGAGCTTTGGAATATAACTTATAACTCTACAGGACACCCTATTACCAGATATATCGGTACGAAGTTTGCAATAATAACACAGATCAAAATCTGCTGTACACGATCGCAATATCCATTGTATTGCAGAGGCAATCGGAGACGCTCACAAAAATATGCTGAACACGGTAGCATAAAAATTGTTTTAATAGCAATTAGAGACACAGATCCTACTGTATCTGTCGTGCCGATATCCAGTAAAAGGTGTGGTGAAATTAACTTTTTAAATATATCTAAGGAATATTTAACTTTCAGCTTTATAATCTTTTGATATAAAAATCGAATGTTTGCTTTATTTCATAATTTTTAAATGCTCTTTCGTATAGTAGGAACATTATCCCAATTTGTGACAAAGTAGCACATCTGTTTACATGCAAACTTAAAATACAGAAAACATAGCACTACGTAAAATTGTCATGTTCTTAAATAAATTATGTAGCTTTTTATATTACAACATAAGAATTATTTGGATAAAGTTAAACATTTAATTCACCTTTTAAACAAAATAAATATGAAAATAAGGAGATATAATGTGTGATTGACAATGAAACAACCGTACCAATAATGACCATTGGAAAAAGATATGAACCGTTAAAGGTCACAGTTCGTGATTTTTGTTTCATTTTGGGTCACAGTTAGAGTATAAACTAAAAAAATGTTTTAAGCTTTATAAACCTATAATAGACTTACATTTGTCGTATCGTTCATACCCTTCGTACTCGTCATCGTTCCGGTAATACCCTGTATGACAAATAACAATCAACATCACAAATACAGAAACCAACATCTTCACAAACTCTTCAGAGACAGTCACCATTTTGAGTTATCCAAGTATTTTGGTAGTACAGTTTAATATAAGTTATCGTAAATATGTATATACCTTAAAAATAAATCGTATTTATACTCTAAATAATGTGACCCGAAATGATACAAAACCACTAACTGCGTGGTGGCTGACGGAAGATACATCGGAATATGTTGTTTTACATGCTGAAACTAATTAAAATCGGAGTAATGATCATTGTTTTGAACACGAATTGCGTTATTGATGTGAAAGTAGAAAGTCGAATATGTTGACGGATCCAAATTGTTTTTGTTTACATAAAACTAATTTGTATGTTGTAGATTTTCACCTTCAGTTTGACTTTCAAAATAACGCAAGTATGTTGTTAGTTAACGTATTCTATTACCGGCTATCTTTACTACCTATTTAATCGGATTCGTGCACCAGATTGCAATTAAAAATCAGTTTTATAATTATGCTATTGTGTACAGCAATTTTGTCTTCTGTTCCCATAGACATTGCAATAAAATGGATTTTGCAATCAAGATCAGCTGATTTGATCTCTGTTACCTATTGCATCTGCTGTATCGATAGCCGGCAACAGGGTGTGTCAGTTAGCGTTAAAGGTGTCAGACCACCAATTACTCCCTCAAATTTAGATCGTATGTAAAAGTAGTCCCACTCTGACACAAAATAGTGCTTTTGATGTCCTTGTTTTCTTAAACTAACCAACAGAAATGAAACTTTTGATGAAAGAGAAATATATTTAGATCATTTTGAGCCAAAATTAACTTGAGTTTGCATTAAAATTCAGGAACAATGCGCTCCATTGTATACTAATTTAAGATTTCCAGAAAACCAGGAGTTATTTTGGTAGTACCTGTGTTTCAAGGTCAGATTTTTCTTATAAGATTTTAAACATGGGTTGAAAATTGACATGTAGAAAAGTGATACATGTGCAATTCAGGATATACCTGGTTTCTATGAAGTTAAACTTAAGGTAAAATATTAAGAAAGCTGTGAAAATTGCAAAACTTGGTTGAACAGATAGGGATTTTTAATTGGTGGTCTGACACCTTTAAAGCGAAAAGCGGTGAAACCCAAAAATCAGAAAACAATTGATTTTTTTGTCTTAACTGAACATTTGTAATGATAGTAGCCACATTTCAATCTTTTTTTGGGGCAAAAAGTCACATATTGCAAATTTAAAGGCTTAAACCTGAATTTGTGCTATTTTTAGCCTTCCAGTCCTGACAATATGCTTTCATATAAAAAAAATTGTCCTAAATTATTTTGAATGCACAGTAAGTTGTTTCTATGGTATTAAACATTAAAACATAGGTTGTTTACTACCAAAAACAAAAGTGTCGTCATGAAGATTTAATGAAATTATTTGATTTTTACCCTTTATATCATTGCGTCATACCATGTATTTGGCAGATAACATAGCCTTATGTAAACACTGCATAAACTCACCACAATCCCAGTTATTGTCTCAAATGAAAGTTTTCTACCTTAAATTTTATTAACTGATAGTAAATAAAAACAGTTTAATGACCATAACTGCACTTTCGATCAATTAATAGTCCCATTTCTGACAACTGGTGAAAAGGGGGTCAATATTCCTTGACTCTTCAATACCTTGGATTTTTAACTAAACTCATTGTAAAAATTGTGGAAAGTCTTTAAAGCAGTAGGACAAACAAGGAAAAATCAACCAAAACCGATCTTCATATTGAAAGTTTATGTTCCTGTAGTCCAAAATGAAATTTTCAAGTATTTTCTATTAAAGTCATACTTTACAGTCAGTTTAAATTGAGCTGCGAATTTTGTAATATAAGTCGCATTTTGCTCGGATAGAATTTTTTTTTACTACAAATTGACCAAGGATTAAGAATAAAGCAAAGCAAAAGATTTCTGATCAACTTTTTTTTGCTCTTTAGGTGTCAGACCACCAATTACTCCCTCAAATTTATATCGTATGTAAAAGTAGTCCTACTCTGACACAAAATAGTGCTTTTGATGTCCTTGTTTACTTAAACTAACCAAAAATTTTTGCAGAAATGAAACTTTTAATGAAAGAGAAATATATTTAGATCATTTTGAGCCAAAATTTACTTGTCTATGAGTTTGCATTAAAAATTCTGGATCAATGCGCTCCATAGTATACTAATTTAAGATTTCCAGAAAACCAGGCGTTATTTTGGTAGTACCTATGTTTCCAAGGTCAAATTTTTCTTATAAGATTTTAAACAAGGGTTGAAAATTGGCATGTAGAAAGGTGATACATGTACAATTCAGGATATACCTGGTTTCTATGAGTTAAACTTAAGGTAGAGAAGAAGAAAAAATCGGGCGTACCTGATGAAAGTTACCACGGAAACAGGTGCCATGCACACTCAAATTATTATTGTTTATATAAATTTAAAACAAGAAAAACTGGAAATTACGTTTTCTGGTCGTAAATATAAGATTATATATTATCGAATTAGAAAATTTTATTATTTGCTCGATCTTGGGTTTTTAGCGGGATAATGTTGGTGATCTTTACTCTATACATTTTATCTAAGTTACCTATTGCACCAGCTGTTCCGATAGACGGTAACAGGGTGTGAAACAGATCGATGTTAATGCCACAAATACCCTCGTGAAATACTAGACAATATATGATATATCAGGAGGTTCTAGTTTTGATTGATTGATTGGTTTTTAACGCCAATTCCAGCATATTGTGTTAATTCGTGGCGGTCAGTTTTTATTGATATAGGAAATCGGAATGTCCGGAGAAAACAACCGACCTTCGGTAGGAAAACTGACAATCTGTGTCAATTTAGATTGAAGTCCAGCGGACCTGATTCTTGCGGAATTCGAACTCACAACCTCAGCGTTGACAGGCTAGTGATACAGTAGTTCGACTACTTAGACCACTTTGCCACAGAGGCCCATGGTTCTAGTTTTGCTTAATCTTAAAAGTTACCAGAAAGAAAACAACACTTTATAAATTTCGTGCGTTTAAACAGCTTTTCTCTATTTACCTCTATTAGGAAAGCTGACACCAAAATATTAGAAAGTCCGAGATGTATCAATACGTAGAAACGTTAGTAACTATATCACAAAAAGAGTCCTATAATAATTAAAGCTAAATTCGTCTGAGGTAAACTTTATCTGAAGGAGTTATAACCTCGGTTTCATAAAATATTTGGTTGGAATATTTATCAGATCTGTAAATCGTGTCAAAATTTAACTGGAGTGAAAATCTTTCACACTTATGGAACGTATACAGTGCATAACACTTAAAATATTTTTTGTCATTTTTTACATTTGTACGTCCTATAAAAATAACGAGATGTGGTATGATTACCAATGAGACAACTATCCATTAGAGACCACAGGACGAAGATTACAGTAACTATAGACCACGGTTTACGGCTTTCAACAATGAGCAAAGCCCATATCGTATAGTAAACTATAAAATGTCGGATACAGACGATATTATGTGTACGGACACATTTATTGATATATCCTGAAAATGTTTCTTTATATGAGATATGAGTAGCCTTGGCTCACACCGAACAGCAAGTTATAAAGGGCCCCAAAAATGACTAGTGTAAAACCATTCAAACGGGAAAACCAACGGTCTAATCTATATAAAAACGAGAAACGAGAAACACTTATGAATCACATCAACAAACGACAACCACTGAACATCAGGTTCCTGACTAAGGACAGGTGCAAACAAATGCAGCGGGTTTAAACGTTTTAAACTCCATTAAACTGTCAAGCGGAAGAACAGCTAAACATGCTATTCTTAAAAGTTTCCATATACTTTTGTGTTATACGGGTTTTTTTTCCAATTAAATCTAAATTCGTATTACCAATAACTTTGGTTTTGTTTTATATCAAAAAGTATGTGTTCGCGATATTTATTATTCGAAAGGATATAAAAAGGTCAATACAATATATATAAGGATCTCTAAACAATGCAACGTGTTAAAGCAATTGACATGAATTGTTATTTTCATTTTGAAAATCGTATTCTTTGAATTTAAATCAGAGGTATGTTGGCCCTTTATGACAAATATTATCGGCATAAAGGGACAACCCGTGGTAAAATCACGATATATTCAAGCCCCCATGAATTATTTCGATTCTAATAGGACAAATACGGCAATTGTTTTGGATCGAAGCGCTCTAGATGAAGGCATTATTTGCCGTTCCCATAAATAAACGCACTATTAAATTGACGTAAAAGACCGGAGCAAACTGAATAAATGACATGCTTAAACTATTTACAATAACATATTTAGATAGGTTTGGATGAATCTAAATGATAATTGTACTTATATGTCTTATATGTATACAAACATGGCTTATATAACACATTTTTGCATCGTTTGTTTACGTTTCCTTGTTGTGATGATTTTCGGTTTCACAAGCGTGTATTTTCCCGTAAAATGCTTATATTCTTACGTCATCGTTCTATGACGTCGGGTAGCTCATTCATAAAAAAGCATATGACGCGGGAGTACGATTGGAACAGCCCAAACAATATATTCATATTTTACCACGGGTGTGTACTCAAAGCGTTTGAAGAACGTCATGTTAGAATTAAGGTGGCTCACCCCAATAAGGACCCCGGTAGAATTTTTTTATTTTCACATATTTTGTAGATTTTTTTATGCTGAATCCAAAAATGCAAAGAAAAAAGGGGGTCACCAGACTCGTTTTCCCCTCAAATGGAAGCGAAATGTGCGATTTTGACCCTATTTCCAAACTTTTCCACCCTTACAACAATAACGTCTACATCAAATCCAAAGACTTTTAGAACCATGTCAGTATGATTATTATGCGAAAAAACAATTATATTTGAAATGTAATCGTTCCCCTTGGTTGTTTTTGACTTCAAAAACCCTTTTATTTTCAGATTTATGTCTAAATTTGGCATTTTCTTATTTCAGTTTAAGGCTAAAATTATTGGTTAAATCGATTTTTCGTAAAATTTCCCCGGTAGATTTTTTTTAAAAACGGATATGTCAAAGCTATGAACTTTTCGAGCATTTAAAGGTAAAATAAAATGGGGGTCACCAGGCTTTTAAAAAAGTTACGAGCTTTTGTTTAACCCCTCTACCCCATGAGGTCTGATTTCAATGCACTCCATTAAATACTTTCTTGTGAATTTTTATTGATGTCTTTAAATAAAATAAAGTTTGTAATTATATCAATGAACGATAGCTGAATATAAATGTGATTAACATTTTACTGTTTGTTATAAAAAAGCGAAATTTTGATTATTTTGGTGAAATACGGTAATTTTGTCTGGCGCGAGTTGCTTCCCTGTAATTTGGCGCCATAATCGGACAACAGAAATTTCAGGGTCGCCATTGCTGAGCAGCATACTGCACTGATAAATACGACCATGTGCATGAATAACAGACATAGTGGCGAATAGACAACGATGAAGGTAGAGTCATTATATAAGAAAACATAGATTTTAATATATTAGACAGCCAAATGTTATCCGTATCACGAAAAATACGAAGTGGGGGTTATCTCAAAATACTCGCTACTGTTGAAAATCACTGCGGCTGAAATCTTGCATGAGCTAAATTTCTGTTCTATGTATAGCCGTTATGGCTGGTATCTTATTTATGTGTTTACTTGACCCTTAACCTGTTAACTGGCAAGTTTTGAACATTTATAGCCTGTTTTGAAAAATATTAGTGTCAAACAGTCAAAGTGGAGGGGATGGTCATTTTCAGCATCTGCGCTACCGTTAGCGTCAAATGAGTCTTGATTTGATATCGTCATTTGTAAAATCTTATTTCGTAGCCACGTTAGGGTCAAATGGAGTTAAATATTTATCGTTAACGTCTATAATGACTAGTAAAATGGTGTACCCATAACTTCCCTCGGACAGGGGTTCATGTAGTCCAACATGATTCCCTCCCTATCCCCAACCTCTATTTCTCTTCCTTTTACTCTAAAATTTTCTCCCTAACTTCTACTTCCATCCCCTTACTCCCAGAAAAAATGGCAAAATATATTTCCCGGATTATTCATCCCCCTTTTCAATTCTTGTCTTTTCACCTAAAATCATGTTGGCTCAAATTCATGTTCATCCCTTTACCATTTGCACCCTGAGTCTGTTTGTGTAAGTGATAAATTTGTCCTGGTAAAATATGTTCAAGGACACATGTTACTAGTATATAAAGTCCATGGTTACAGAATTTACTAGTATTTTTAATCCGATGTTAGTAATTTATGTCCCCAGACTAATTTTCCTAGGAATTCAAGTCCATGCCATTAATATTCCTAGGTAAAAAAGTCCATGTTCTTTTTTTAATAGGAAAAATATTAATGAATCAAATCATTTACATTTATACAATATTGGAAATTTAAATATTAAGTTTTAATATTGTTTAAGAGTTGTGTATTTATATTTTTAATAAAATTCATGTCCCCAGACTAATTTTCCTAGGAAGTCATGTCCATGTCATTAATATTCCTAGGTAAAAACGTCCATGCCCTTTATTTTAAAAGGTAAATATAAATGTTGTTTTAATATTGTTTAAAAGTTTTGTATCAATTGTTGTAATATAATTTTTGTCCCCAGACTAATTTTCCTAGGAAATCATGTTAATGTCATTAATATTCCTAGATAAAAACGTCCATGCCATTTATTTTAAAAGGAAAATTTTAGTGAAACAAATTATTTACATGTAAACAATGGAAATTCAATTTTTATGTTTAAGTATTGTTCAAGAGTTGTGCATTAATATTTTAATAAATTCATGTCCCCAGACTATTTTTCCTAGGAAATCATGTCCATGTCATTAATATTCCTAGGTAAAACATCCATGCCATTTATTTTAAAAGGAAAATTTTAGTGAAACAAATTATTTACATGTAAACAATGGAAATTCAATTTTTATGTTTCAGTATATATATATATAGGTATTGTTCAAGACATGCAAGAGTTGTGCATTAATATTTTGATAAAATTCATGTCCCCAGACTAATTTTCCTAGGACATCATGTCCATGTCACTAACATGCCTAGGTTATAACGTCCGGCCATGTCCTTTATTTTAATAGGAAAAATTAATGAAACTTTCCAATCTTAACAAAAAAAATGTTGTTTTTTTATTTGCAATAATTTTTAAAATATAAAAAATACTAGAAAACAAGTCTTAAAACAATTTTTCCTAGGAAAATAAGTGCCAGGCATATTTTACTAGCTATGGACTTATTTTCCTAGGAAAATTTGTCCTCGGACTTAAATTCCTAGTAAAATAATGGTCATGGACTTGATAAACTAGGAGAAAAAGTCTGGCGGACAAATTTTACTACCGGACCAAATTTACTGTTACATTTGTACCCTTCCTTTAATCTAATTCATGCTTTTGTTAGTCTAGTTCTATAACACAATAAAATAAAGATATATTAAGTTTATTTTTATTGTTTAAAAATAAAGTGACTCACACGAGATCAAAGGGTTTTTCTATTTATAATCTTCATGAGATTTACTTCTACCAAATTAGTTACTTTTATTTTCACTTCAGACCAGGCTAATTAACAGACATGCACATACCCCCTTTTCTCGCTTCTTGATCCCTCATTCCCATGTTCCCTTACCCCTGTCCACCCGCTCATGGGGTTTGATTGTTTCGTTTGTATTTTTTTTAATATGAATGGCCTAATTTGTAAACATTTTATTGATGGATTTGTCTTGGTCACAATTTGTTAACAACAACAACCCCCCTCCCCTTTTCCCGTCTCTTTTGGTAAAAAATTCATAACGTCAAGTATCAGGTTTAAACATACACGTAGGGCTTATCTTGTTTACCAAATAAAACATACATTTGAGTTGAAAAATTCATTATTGTTTTGTGCTTAGTATTTTTAAATACAAAATTTGTTTATCCCATATTCCAAACAAGGTACAAGACACCTCAGCATAATTTGGTTGACGAGGAGTACAAATGTAGCTCAGCTGCATTTCAGAATTTTAGGCAGAGAAATAACTTGTCCCTGGCAGTGAAACAGCATGCCCGAAAAGTCTGTATTCAACATATAAAAACAAAATCACTATTTACACTTGCTGTGCATGTAATTTTATATTTTGTTTGCTCATTATTGTTGCCACAAATTCTTCATTTTTGTACGCCATAGTGGAGGTGGCATTAAGTTTTACCCTTGTCTGTCTCTACGTACATCCCAAAATTGGTTTCCGTTCTCTAACTTCAGTTGCCTCAACCAAATGTTATGAAACTTATACAAAATGCTTATTACCAACAAACACAGATCAAATTTGAATTTTATACGGGACGATTATGGTATACCGTTGTCCGTCAGTCGTCAACATGTCGGACATTAACTCAAAAACGCTTTAACCAATTTGCATAAAACTTTATTCAATTGTTTATATCTATTGACGTGAGCTCCCTTTTGTTTTTTATAAATTTTAGATTTTACGTTTCCGAGTTATGGGGTTTTATTCATTAAAAAAAGAGGGATTTTCCAGTTTTCAGACAATAACTACTCAAGAATGCTTTCACCAACTTGCAAGAAATTGTGGTGAATTGTATATGACATGAGCTTCCTTTTGATTTTATATATTTTAGATCTTACATTTCTGAGTTACAGGGTTTTATTCATAAAAAAGGGGGATTTTCCAGTTTTCCGACAAAAAATCAAAAATGCTTTCAGCAGTTCTTATGAAACTTTGGTGAATTGTTTATATCTATTGATGTAAGCTCTGTTTAGAATTTTATAAATTTTACATTTTACATTTCTGAGTTATGGGGTTTTATTCATTAAAAAAGGGGGGATTTTCCAGTTTTCGGACAATAACTCAAAAATGCTGTCAGCAATTCTCATGAAACTTTGGTAAATTGTTTATATCTATTGATGTAAGCCCCCTTTACATTTTCATAAATTTCTAATATGACTTTGAGAATTAATTGAACTTTAATTGTTTATAGTCTGACAACAGATTTACTAAGTATTGCGCAACAGCACAGTGTATTGCACAACAGCAAGAAATCTTTAATTGAATATAAATTCAATTCATATAACCAATTTCAAGTTCTTTGACTACATTCAGAAACCTATAATATGTCAAATATTTAGTACAATACAAATTCAGACCTGTATCAAGCTTGAATATTGTGTCCATTTTTGCCCCAACTGTTCAGGGTTGGACCTCTGTGGGCGTATCCAGCTGCGCTCAGCGAAGCAGTTTATTTTGGTGGTGTCACTTTTACTGTTCTAGAACTATGCCCTTTACAAATGGAAAAATTGCTGAATTTTTGTTTCCATTCTCTAACTTTAGTTTGCCTCATCCAAATGTTATGAAACTTATACACATTACTTATTACAACAAAACTCAGATCAAGTAAAAGTTGGGTAGTGTCACTCTTACCGTTCTTTAGTTATGTTCCTTTATAATTTATATGCAAGTGGGGCATCATCTGTGTCCCATGGATAATTCCCTATTTATTTAAAATATGAATTAGATTGTGCTTTTTAATTTTAATCATGGTTGATTTTCTGACAGAATTACTCTGACATTTAATTTCAGGCTTCAAGTACATGTGAGAGGAAGGAGTGATTTGTTATGAAAGATCCCGGAATGTTCAACTTTACTTGGAAACTATTGGCAAAGTACTGACAGAATTTACAGGAGAAGCCAGTATCATCTTGTCTTGCAATTTGGAACTATATGTAAAGTGCTGAAACTTAAGAACAACCAACATTAGCAGCCAAGATCAACAATACTTTGAACTACATGTATAATCAAAGTACTGTCAGAATCCATATCAAAGAACGCAAGATCATCTACACTTGGTGTCTATATACAATGTGTTGTCAGAATCCACTTAAGAAGCCAAGATCAACTATAATTTGGAACTATATGCTTTAGTGCTGTCAAAATCCATAAAAAAATCCAAAAGATCAAAAGGACCTACTTTACCTACCTGACCCAATGATGAATAAAGATTATTGAGTCTTATAAAAAAACACTGAAGATTAATATTGATATAAAAATAATGAAAATATAAAGCTGATCAGCTAATGATTGTACATGTACATGATGTATACATGTCAACAATTATTACTAGTATATTGAAATTAACAATGCTAATAAAAGTTTTATAAATTTGATCTCGTAGACGTTTGAGGAATAAAAATAAAAAATGTTTCAAAAAATGAATTTTGATAGAGCTGAATTAATTTTTTTTTACTGTCTAGTGAATTTTGCTGCAAACACAATTCATGATATGCAAACTGCAATATATGCAGTTGTCTTTGATACAGAAGGTAGCTATGAGATTTGTAAATTTTGGAAATCATAATACCAAGTGGCAGTTGTGGTAAATGCACATACCTTTGCCTCATCTTTTACCTCACCAACCCTTGACCTAAATTGCCACTTGAATTATTAGTCCCCTACCGACGAAGTTGAAGGGGACTTTAGGTTTGCACTCTGTCTGTCTGTCCGTCTGTCCATCCGTCAGTCCGCAAATCAGTTTTCCACACTTTTTTCTTCATGCTTGAAGATATTGATTTGATATTTGGTATATAGTTTTATCGTGACAAGTTACAGATCAAGTTCGAATTTTGTTCCAGTCTGATGATTTCATGCAGAGTTATGGTCCTTTGACTTAGAAAATTCACTAAAATAATTAGTTTTTCCGCACTTTTTTGTCATTCTTCAAAATATTGATTTGATATTTGGTATATAGTTTTATCATGACAAGTTACAGATCAAGTTCGAATTTTGTTCGGTCTGATGATTTCGTGCAGAGTTATGGTCCTTTGACTTAGAAAATTCACTAAAATAATCACTTTTCCGCATTTTTTTTTGTCATTCTTCAAAATATTGATTTGATATTTGGTACAATGTATTTAGTTTTATCATGACAAGTTACAGATCAAGTCCGAATTTTGTTCCGGTCTTGATTTTGTACAGAGTTATGGTCCTTGGACTTAGAAAATTCACTAAAATAATCAGTTTTAAACACTTTTTTTCGTCATGCTTGAAGATATTGACTTGATACATATATGTATTTGTTATATAGTTTACACCATGACAAGTTATAGATCAAGATAGAATTTTGTTCCAAGTTATGAATTTTTAACGGTAGGGGACTATGTATTGCCATGCAATACTCACAGTCACAGAATGCTTGTTTTACATCATTTGGCATTTGTTTTCCATCCATATGCTATTCAGTTTCTATTTCAAAAGCTATATTTTCTGGATAAAAGGAGAAATAAAATACAGTTTTGTTCAATGAGACAGCAACCAAACAAAAAAATAAAAGAATTATATATTGTCTGGGAAAACTTATGTCTCACTATTAACTGACAACATTTTTACCTACTGTAAATTCAGAAATTATTGCGTGTATTTATTTTTGCAATTTTTGACAAATGGACTAAATTGCGAGTTTAATTATTGCAATTACAAAAAAAAATCTGCATAAAGATCTATAGTTCAGTTTTCAGAATGCAAGTTCTTATTATTGTGATATTCACCTTGTCGCATTAATAAAAACCTCAAAATAATTTCTAAATTTACAGTATCACAATGATCCAGATTAATATTGTTTGTAAATTTAGATATGCACTCAAATTGATATAGATTGCTACAAAGATCTCAACCTCATTTCATGGATCAGTGATCAAGGTTAAAGTTACCTGATTAGGGTTGTTTATCAGATACTGTTATAAGCAATAGGTCATTTGTCAATGTCATGTTTTGTGTTTTTGTCTGTTTTTTCTAATACTAAAAGTACATGTAGTAGATAAACTATATGTATGCAATGATTCACAAATGTAAGGAGTACATGTCTGTCTGGCAGTTGTCATTGACCACATTTGCAAGGTTCATTGGTCAATGGTAAGTCCTGACTTTTAATATGCTACATTGTGTAATCAATAGGTTATTATATTTGGTGTATGGTATGATTATTAAGTGTATATATATTGAAATATTAAGTAAAATGATGTGATATGATTGTAAATGAGACACTCCACAAGAGACCAAATAACACAGAAATAAACAACTAAATGTCACCGTACGACCTTCGACAATGAGTAAAACCTACACTGCATAGTTGGGTATAAAAGGCCTCAAATGACAAATGTACAATTTAAAACAATTCAAATGAGAAAACTAGTGGCATGATTTATGTACAAAATAATGAATGAAAAACAAATATGCCTGTCTTGCAGGGACGATCTGAACTTAACCTCATGTTCATGGTTTTGTCTTGTTACTGGCATACTATATATATGTTTCAAAATATTTGGTTGATGGGGTGATTGTAACAGGCGGATTTCGGTGGAGGCCCATTGGTTGATTATATAGGAATCACTGAACCATGACTGGAGCAGGCCTCTCTTAGGCAGTCCCCCTACCCCTTTCATGAAAAATTCTGGTTCCGCCACTGTGTAAGGCTGGCTTGGATTGGTTTATCTGATCATTTTCATGATCATTGATAATATTATTTTTTTCTGATACTTGTAGTAAAACTTTATCTTTAGGAATATCAACATAAAACCAATCATGAATGATGATTAGTAAAGCAGGTGAGACATTTCAGCTTGTGCACTCTTGTTAACACAAAAATTATATGGACTGCTGCCACTAGAAAATGAATGGACAATGCATGCTTGGTACCATACTAGGCTGCGTATTTATCTCAAAAGGGGAGGGGCCTAGGCACTTCCTATATTCAAGGCGATAGGACATGCCGCTGGAATAGGTCACCTTTTCAAGCTTGAAAATGTGTGAATAGGTCGGGGAAAACTATCAAAAATATATGATAAGGTCATTAAAGTTTCCATAATTTCTTCGTCTGTCATCTTTTTTGGTGTTCCCGGGTGTGATTTTATCAACCCAAATTTTCTCTTTTAACACAGGTATTCTAGTCTTACATTACACTACATGAAACCCAAGCATTATAGGGAAAAGGTTACATTTTTACCTACGCAATATATGAAAAGTTGTACATTTTTGAAATATAAATTATATGAAAAAGGTGGGCCCCAGCGGCATCCCCTATCAATTCAGTATTGAAGTGCCCCCCTCCCCCCGAACACCCTGTCATAGCAAGGGATTATCTGTCGGATTAGGGAAGTCATATTTCCATACCCTACGATATGAAAATAAGGAGATGTGGTATGATTGCCAATGAGACAACTATCCACCAAAGTTCAAATTCAAAGTCAATATTAAAAAAAAATGTAATCTCCATATTATCATCATAGGCCGATAATTACGTTTCTTTGCAGCTAGCAGGTGGGTCAAACCAGTGTTCACACATCATTAAAAAAGTTTTCATAAATATTTCTTGCCGCAATGACACACTGCACTTTTTTTTTTAAATCGAGAACTTTCCTTATCAGTAGCTTCCTTTGAAAAAACGCATGTCAAAAGTAAGACAGAAGTTGAAGTTTGCCAATATCACCGACTAATATAACGTCCCTGTGTACTGGGCGGAGTTTTAAAATTACAATCCCAATTTTTCCTGAACCTAGTAAGTAGTATAGATTTTGTTTATATATAATGTCTTTAAGTAGTGTTTGGAACTGCCCGGTAGACTGCGGATGTGTGTCTAGGCAAAATCCGACTTGGTCAAACCAAATATTTTGCGCTTCTCCGCAAAGCATGCGGTATTGAGGGATAATACTTATTTATTATCAAAATTTTGCAGTGTTAAAATATTTCACATACTCCGGAATTGTTATGTTCAAAAAATTTTGGCAAATAAAAAATACGTAACTATTATCAAAATTTTGCAGTGGGACCATATGAGTATATACTTATTTGGTTATTAACGGACCATATGGGTATTTAGACCATATAGGTATTTTTCGAATAAATTCAAACTTCCTTAACAGACACAGCTCGTTCTCTGGACCAAAATCGGCACAAATTATTAACTGAAATCCTTTATCTTTTTACACATTGTCTAAATCTTGGTATATTTGTTGACTTGTCATCGCTATCTAGAGTCAAATTTAAGCACCATTATCACGTCGACAGTTACGTCCGTACGTGAAACCACACGGGTGTTTGGGGCATGGACAAATTTTTGTCTTTTTCCCCCGGCGTTTTGATTAGATTTTCTTTAAATTCTTCTAATTTCCACTAATTTTCACTTACAATAACAGTGGTTTCTACATAAGAATAGAGGGACAGCACGTATAAACTACTGTAATTGTAGATCGTATAAAAAGGAGCATGAACAAATTAGATCTATAACTAAAAATAATTTGAAATGTTTCAGAAATTTAAAATAAATTAAAACACCAACATAAAGCAAAAAGGAGGTTTCTATGCTCCAATTGCTGACGACTAAAACAGTTAACTTCTTGCTTGACAGTTCACTATAATTATTTTTTCGGAGTCGACATATTGTATTTCGTAAAGAAAAATTAATAATGATCTTAGACTGGCAAAAATGCTTCTACTATAATTTTAACTTGTGAGTAAAATTCATTTTATTTCATTAATCACGTAAAAATGATAATCGAATTATTATCTAACTCAAACTTTCATTTTTAGAAGCTCTTAATTTATGACACTATGAAGGGTTATGCTCTACGCGATTATATATATAGTGTTCAACATTCTTCGTATTGATTACCTGGACCATACGCGTATGGTCCAAATACTCATATGGTCCCGAACATATATATACTAATACATCTAAAAGACATCTTTGACTTTTGATGTATTCAACCAGTATTTAAATGAAAATAGGGTGCGAACGGATCCAAGTGGCGAACGTGTAGGGTGAGAATGTGTTTTTGGAGCGAACGCACCATATACCGTCGTACATGTCAATATTTATATTTTCTTTTTTTAAAGGTATCATGTATAATTCTGTCCTTTTATGTGAAAAATGAACAAACCACTCTGTAGTTCTGACCGTACGTATTTCCTGTTTTGTAGAACATTTTGCACGGTTTGTTGACATCGGGAAAGGGTGCTTTCATACACGCCCGCGTTCCAATGTCGTCAGTCGTTATTGTTACGTCAATACAAAAATTACAGAAAAATAAGAAAAACAAATATCGATGCATCCTAGACCTGCATGGAAGTTTTTTTTTCGAAAGGTAATATAGTATCGAGATATCGGTTATCTCATTTTATTTTTATTTTTCTCTCTCTCTCTTACGAAGTTTAATCGTTTCTGGGCAAACCCGGGTTTCATGGTTCATAATTTTGTTTAGTTATAAGTTTTGTCCAGTGTAAATTAGAAGTAATTTTGAAAGTCGAAGTGATGTGCGGTTCATAGAGGATTTCAGAAATACTTGCAACTAACATATTGCTTGAAAAATCGTTTTAAATTGAATACATTCGCCTATAGTTGAGTTCAGAATATAATGTTGTGAGAAAAAAAAAAACACATTATAGAGTTGTTATGAGGTACATGTATTGCAAGTTTATAAGTGCATATGATCTTCGTGCAGTAAAAACATTCTTGTGATTTTTTTATTACATTTAAACAGACAACTTTTCTCAATTTAAATTATAAAAATGAAAATGTTGAACAAGGATATACCTATGTTCTTTATTTTACATTGTACAAAGTGGTCGAAATATAATCTTTCATCTGACGCATTATAGGTGACAGTTTATAACTTTATATATTGATTGCGTCTTTGTTTTTAGTTATCATAATGCAAAAATATCAATCGTTTAGATATTTATTATAATAAACGATTTGACATACTCTCATTCTCTCAGTACATACAACGTGTTTATTGTCACCTTTCTTAAAATGTCATTTCTTAACTTTAATTTGTAATGTAAAAGTTTAAATAAAATTTGAATCGTGTTATTGTCGTCATTGCTACGTCAATATACAAATTACAGGAAATAAGATAAACAAATATCGATGCATCTTAGACCTACATGTAAATACTACAATGAAATATACATTTGAAGAAATGTATTTATCTTCGTAAAATATGACAATATAATTTAACTAGGCTAAAACATGGATTATGTCAAAGTGTGTCAAAGGCAAAAAATACTTCGACAGTTTTTCATGTTGAAGTGTGATACTCTATGAGAAAACAACCTTTATAAAAAGGCCTACGGCAATTTTTTTTTTTTTTTTTTTTTTTTTTGTACTGACGCAGCTAAATAGGCCCTTTTGGTTTGACTACACTGTTCCATCTCCACACCTTCCATTGGATTATAATGCCTTATTCATCTAGTTAGTTCAGAGAACAAATTTTTATATTGTTGTATCTACACTATTTCTCATGTATTTTAGTTGTTGAATAATTGTTATCAATATAAAATTATCTTAGTATTTGTATGATTTAATGGTTTGCATGTTAAGAACTCAATCTATGCTCAATTCTTAGCAAATCCAGCAGTACAGAGTTGGGGAAATCACAAATTTTAAAAAAATCCATGGTCTATCTCCAATGGAAATATAGGGATTAATTTCTAAAACTACATGGTTTTAGTGAAATTTTCTATCCCCGAAAAATGGGATGCTTTATTTATCTAAGTTGCTTGTTTATAAAAAAAACCAATTGAACAAAGAGTTACTCTGCATGTACGTAAATTCGATTCTATATAAATGTTAATGTCTGTCTCAGTCAAATTTTTATGATATTGAGTTTTTAAACTTTAATTTGAATTTTTAACTCTATTACCAAATGGGAAATACATCATTATAAGATTCACAAGACGAAATGTTATGATGGATATTCCACAGACTCTTGTCACGAGTACTGATATCTTCCTAATGATTTATAGCACGAAAACATCGTAAAACTCGAAATTTAGAAAATCATATCGAATCTTATTATATCAGTACTCGTAACAAGAGTCTGTGGAATATCCATCATATATGATTGCAAATGAATTAAATATCTACCAGAGTCAAAGTGACGAGGATGTAATCAACTATATGTCACTGTTCGGCCATTAACGATGAGCAGAACCCATACTCTATAGTC
The DNA here is from genome assembly GCA_017311375.1 of Mytilus coruscus. NCBI lineage: Eukaryota > Metazoa > Mollusca > Bivalvia > Mytilida > Mytilidae > Mytilus > Mytilus coruscus. The sequence goes on along the minus strand of CM029607.1, from coordinate 60,568,275 downwards.
AGCTATAAAAGGCCCCGAAATGACAAAATGTGAAACAATTCAAAAGAAAAACCTGTCTTAAATTAACGTTGTTTATGTCATCTAATTCACTTTGAAATGTTTCGGAATCATTGTTTCCAACAATTGGAAAAGATGAGCTTTGTTGAGTCAGAGGAATGAAAAACTCTCATGTGGCCATGTTTCTTTACGATCAGAAAGAAATTATTAAAAAGACCGTTTTAAACAGCAACCTGCAAAAATTAAAAAAGCAAAAACGAACGATACCAAGTAATTTGTCCAAATATGGTCTTATAAACATAATAGACACGTTACTATATATATATATATCATTGTCATTTTGCTTAGTTTCTTTTGTTACCTATTCTGACATCGGACTCGGACTTCTTTTAAACTGAGTTTTACTGTGCGTATTGCTATGTGTTTCTTTATTCTATATTGGCTAGAGGTATAGGGGGAGGGTTGAGATCTCACAAAACATGTTTAACCCCGCCGCATTTTTGCGCCTGTCCCAAGTCAGGAGCCTCTGGCCTTTGTTAGTCTTGTATGTTTTTTAATTTTAGTTCATTTATATGTTTTGGAGTTTAGTGTGACCTCCATTTTCACTGAACTAGTACACAATTTTATTTAGGGGCCAGCTGAGGACCACCTCCGGGTGCGGGATTCTCTCGCTGCGTTGGAGACCACTTGGTGGCCTTCGGTTGTTGTCTGCTCTTTGGTCGGGTTGTTGTCTCATTGACATATTCCCCATTTCCATTCTCAATTTTAACTTGTCAAGCTATAAAACGTCCGATTCTAGAAACGATTGGTCATGAAGAACATGAAATTGTTTCGTTAAGATTTACTTAAAATTTAAACAATAATATCATTACAGTCATTACTTTTACAAAAATGTACAAATGTATCATCATCTGATGAAAAGCTTAAATCGGCTATTGTGACAGATACATGTAAAGAAATGTATAAGGCTTTAATTCATTGTGTGTAATGATGAAATCACTGGATGTTAATGTTTTAGTTCTAAATATAGATAAATGTAAAGTCTTTAGAATTTTATAGAATTTATATAAATAGTTATGCCAAAATTAAAAGAAAATACCAGAATGTGGAAAAGCTATTATATAGCAGGTCATTTTGACGCCCACGTTGGATTTACGAACGTTATGAATAAGCTACTAAATTATGTATAAAGACGAACTTTCTAAGTAAAAACATCTGTCTTTGTGTGGACAGAGGTTGAGCCAATTTCGCCTGTATTTGTTGCCCTGGCAGTGTCAAAAACTGAACGTTGTTGAAAAGTTCTACAATTTGAATACTCATTTTGCAAATTTGCAATAAATACCATATCTTATAACAAGGCCCTTCAGGCAGTAAAAATTATGTTTAATCCTACATAGGTTTATGTAATGGTGTATTGTAAATTATATAACAGAATCAATTACAGTGACACTATAAATTATATTATTACATGTATTCCATTTAGCAACAAGTCCTAATTAATTTGAGTGACTTTTTACATAACCATGTTATTTATGTTTACTTGTGTGTGTTTTATTTACATGTCTAGTTGTCTGCTGAGAGGGATGTTAAAAGGATATACTATAGACTTACATTTATAATAAGTTGATCTCAAGCCAAATTTAGGAATACGTAATCGGGCAAATCATGAACAGATTCCAGGACATTTCAGTGTAATGCAAAGTAAATGACTTTTGTGTGTATATGTATGTTCAAACTGTTGGTTAGGCGACACGTTGAACACTAACGAAATGCTTTATTGCGCTATTGAGAAATGAGACCTACAAAAATATTTATAAAAAACTTTTATTTTGAAGCGGAAGATACTTGAGGGGTGGGGCACAACAAAAGTCGAGGAAAAACAGACAACTATATGGTCCGAAGAAAATAACCTTTTTTTTCTTGATAACAAGGTTTTATTTTTTTCCTTTTTTATGATTTTGATATTTTACCATTCACCTTTGATTTGATTTTACTCATTGGCTACACTGTTTCTGTATTTTAATGAAGACGTTTGACACATACATGTAAAATATTAAGACGACAAACATAGAATAGTTTCTCATTTGTTTCTTTGCTGTATAATGTTATTTATTTCATCGACATTTTAACGATGTAAGTAAGAACGTGGCAAGACCCCAATAAAAATAGTAATAACGACATAATTTTCCAATATTTCTTCACTTCAAAGTATGTATCGATATATCTATATATATAATGATAAGGAGATGGTGTATGATTGCCAAGAAGACACCTATCCGCCAGAGTTTGAAGTGGATGTAAGTAATTATGGGCAACGGTACGGCCTTTATCAATTAGAAAAACCCATACCGTATAGTCAGCTATAAAAGGCCCTGGCATGAAAAATGTGAAACAATTCAAACGAGAAAACTAACGGCCTAATTCATAGCGAAAACAATTACGAAAAACAAATATAACAGACATAACCCAACGAACACCACTGAGCTACAGGCTCCTGATTTGGGACAGGCACATAAGAACGTGGCGGGATTAAACATGTTAGTGAGCGCACAGCCCTCTCCTATAAACCTGTATGTATGTATTTTCATTCTTTTAGCAATAAATAGAAAAAAGCGAATTGCATTCCTGCATTTGATTTACAACTGCTTGTGTATTTTTATTATTAGGCCACTCGTGAAAGGTTGTAGTGTATTGAATACATCATAGTATGTAACAGTTGTCTAGTTGTCAGTAAAGTGGACAGTATCTTGTCCGCGTTGCATAACATATAACAAATGTACAAGAAGGCAACCTGTCCGTCCTACATTCTACAAACGCTTGTAAACTGATTTAGGGAGTATTCATTTTTAAAACAATTAATGTTATAACTCAGAGCCATTTAGTTATTATAAAATAATCAACAGATATAGGAATTATTCATTTGATATTCTAAAACTGAATCTTATTTCATTTTTAGATAACATTTTTTTGACTGAATGTTGTTTTTCGTCTGTGAGATAATACAACTGTATTTGAAGAGTTACTGTCGTCATTTGGGTAAAATATAAGCATCAGCTGGGGATTATGGTCGCCAGAGTTGCTGCCTGCCTTCAGTTGGAGATTATGGTCGTAAAGTTGCTGACGCCAGTTCGGAATTTATGATGGTCGCAGTTGCTGTTTCTCTATCGAGGATAACCTGAATGCATGTTTTAAAGAAGGCTGTTAAATTATCAGAGAGACAAATTCTAAATGTCATTTATTGATGTTGCAAGGTTTTAATACTAAGTATATTAAATTCGACTTTATTATCTTGAAACTTAATACACCACAACTGAACAACGACCTACATCACGGATCCTACGGTCTGGCGGGAGTCCAGTGATGGTACCGGTATTTCTTTATCCGATTAACCCGGAAGTTTGTTTGGTGGAATGAACGAACACGTTTAGTATTTTTGAAAAATATGGTACCTTCAAACAACAAACAAATACAACTTTCTTAGACAAATTTGACCTTAGATAATGTGTGCCTGGTCGCTTACAGTTTTTATTATCCCAAATATGTGTGCTTATTGTAAAATTTCCGGTTTTTTTTTAGCCCGTACATAAAACCACATGGAATGTTATAAGTTTAATAAGTGTGATTGTTGTATTAAGTACATAGATTTGGTATTATCGTAATGTTGAAAGTTTGAATGTTGCTTAAATAATATGCTTCTAATTAAAATGTAATATTATCCTATCATTTGCATATCAATCTAACGTCACTTTGGAAAAAATTCTCTCTCAACGTGTGTTTTTGTTTTGTTTAATCTATTTAAATAGTGCAAAACTAATCATAACATTTTTCTATTTGGAATTTGACAGATGTTATTCTTGGCTTTTGACTGCAATACAGATTCCTTAACAAGCGGATGATGGCTATCGGAACAGAAGAAAATCCACCTCTAATTACAAAAATGTGGCTCCTTATATCATATATAAATCGTAATAAATGCAACTGCGATGTAATGAAAAAAACATATAAAAGTCAATGGTGTGTTGTTTCATGTTCTTGTGTCATTTTCTTAATGTCAATCATAAAAACGATATGTCACAAAATATCTCCGTTTCCACATGTATACCGACTGAGGTCAAGCAATTCTCTAAGGTCAAATTCGGTCATTTATTATTTTATCACCGGACCGTGCATTTACCGTTTTTCCTTGTCATTCCATCTATAGTTGTACTGCCCCGAAGCAAACACCTTCAAATACTAGTGTCTTCATCCTTTTCTGCCATAATAATCTTGAATTGCATACAAACATGTACGAAGCTTGGATATTACTATTAAGTTTCATTCATGTGATTCTTGGATATCCAGATGGCGCACCTGAACGTGCTTGTTTTTACATGACACCAAGACATACACATCCACATACAGGCCAACCGTGTTTAAAACAAACTGGGCCTGCCCCATATAGAATTACTGTGTCTAATACAACTTTTACTGCTGGAAATGCAATACATGGTAAGTTTTTATTTCAATATCATGTAATTTAAAAGCTTCTAATAATTTATTGTTTAGGCTCCCTGTTTCAAGTCTGTATAGACCGAGTATGAATAAAGATCGTAATCCGTTAAAATTTGCGTATATCATAGAGGTTCCATGGATAGAATATTTCAAAAACATGATATTAACTATTCAACATCTTCAAATTTCAATAGCAATAGGTTTTTGCTTGGATCTATTTATTGATAATTAGTGGTTTAAAACCAGTTGTGCTATTTATCATATTCATTTATTATTTCTTTATAAGTTCAGTGACCACTTCAAAAAGAAAAAGAAAATGAAACTTTGTTTAGAACTTCGGTGTTTCAGAGTCTGACATATTGTATGGACACTCCCGTATCTATTGTTGAAGACCCCGATATTTTATACCTCTAGGTGTATTTTGTGTTGGGTTATTTTGTGTCGTTGGGTTGCTATCTCAGACATTGACGTACACCAAACATCTCCTTTTATTGACCTATAATGGTTTACTTTTACAAATTGTGACTTGGATGCAGAGTTGTCTCATTGGCACTCATACCACATCTTCTTATATCTATAAACAAAATAAAAACGGAAAACCAGATACAAGTGAAGGGTTGTGTCAAAATGAAAACATGAAAAAGTAAATCCTAAGTAAAAAAATAGCTGAAATATAAGTTCAGTGGTTGAATCAATTTGACGTTTACTAATTATCAAAGACTACTTGTAGTTTTAGGATTTTAAAAACTTCGTAACCTTTCATAGTGTTCATCATTCGATCGTCGATCTATTGTTGGAACTATTTTTTTTTTATTGAAATCGACAGAAAGATAGAACTTGATAAACCAAAAATATTAAGATTGGAAATCAAGTGAACTACCATTTAACAAAAAATAATTCTAAAATTTTTAGAAAACACTTATTAAAGGGATTTACATAATTTGCAAATGCTTTGCAACACAAACATATATAAAAAATTTAAAAAATGTTCAATTGTTTTAGCATGTGCTATTCTTTAATAGTTCTATCCAAGTAACAATGTACCACCACAATTTATAATTAATTGTAAAAAATATCTATGTAATCTTAAGTTATTTTTCGTGTTAGACGATGACATAAAATCGTCATAAATCTTTCTGATTTGTTTTATCATTTCTATTATTTACCGGCTATAAAGCAAAATAAAGCGTCACAATACTGATAGTATAATCATACAAAACAATGGCAAAAAATGAGGAATGTTTTTGTTATATATTATTGTTATTTGTGTCCGTGACGCTCGTCATAAGACACAGTGATGTTTTATTCACTCTCGTCTTGTCCTTTGTTTGTCCAATGATTACTATTGACATTTTCCTGGTGCATATATATTCCATTACCAATGATAACCACAAGTAGCTCATTTCAATCAACGTCATTATACTAATTATAATGTACCACTTGTGGTAGCAACAATCCCGTCCTGCAAACTGGGTCGTTTTTCTTTTTGGCCATGGGAATTTGGACTGCTGCTGCAAAATTAAAGTACATATAAATCGTATGTTGCCTTGTAAAAAAAACCCACCTACAAACCTCTCTTAGGTCAATTATATATTAATAACTTACTTTTATTTTTTTTATATATCCGATAGTGTTTGAAGTACGTAGGTTTCCTAAACTCCTCGATTGTGAAATCACTGAATGCAATTTATTTCCGAATTTTTACTTGAAATGAGGAACACGAAAGGGTATTTTTGTAGGATATAAGCTGCTTTCCCTTTCGTACCGTCGAGATAAGTGGGGTTCGTGTTGCTTTATCTTGAGTTTTCTGTGTAGTTTATGCAGTCTTGCTTGTCTTTCCGCCGTTTTTCTTTTTGGCCATGGTATTGTCTGTTTTTCTCTTACTTATGGTTCTTGATTGCCCTTTTGGGTTTTCTCTTCCTTTCGCACGAATATTGGTGAATATTATATTGATCTGTATTACAGTTTTGATTAATAATAATAACAAATATTTGATTTATTGATTGTTGTTTGCCTAATGTCCAGTGGCAAGTATTTTATGACAAGAAAACATTAAACAATACCACAAGAGAATTACAACCGATCAATAAATCTGATAAGCAGGCTCTGCTAACTGGTACGATTGGGTTAAATTTTGAGAGTACATGTAAATCGTATGTTGCCTAACTTACTTTTGTTTTATATATATATATCTGACAGTGCATACAGTACGTCCTAAACTCTTCTACTATGAAATCACCGAATGCGATTATTTCCGTAAATGTCAGTCTAAAAAACACTTTTAAATATAAAAATTAGAAGATGTGGTATAATTGCCAATGAGACAACTCTCCACCAGAGACCAAATGACACAGCTATAATGCACCGTACGGTCTTCAACAATGAGCAAAACCCATACCGCTTAGTCAGCTATAAAAGGTCCCGAAAGTCTTTAAAAGAAAAAACTTAAAATGTCAAGTTACACTTATCAATATTTACAAATTGTAAATGATATGTGTTTTTTCCGAGATAGAATTGGACAATTATTAGTTAAGTGTAGGTGTAGATATATAGATTCTTAGTAAATTATCCCGGAAATTTGAACAATTTTACTTTAAACAATTGTTTTCCATGGATGATACACCGTATGACTTTATGATGTATGATGTATGATTCATAAACTAAAGCAGCCCTTTTGCATTAACTTTTGTATCAAAACTTCAACATTATGTCAAAAGTTCAAACCTTTCATGTACAAACAAGCATTTATTGCAAATTTATTTCACTTGGAGCACATAAACATTATTTCTTTTTATCCTAGGTTAAACAAAGAAACAATTAAATTACCACGCCACACAAGTACAAGATTCTAGACAAAAACTGTATCTTGAAAAAAAACACAATTAAAGCTCTGAACGATGAAAAATTAAAAACAGTTATTGATTAAGACTTAGTGCTGTTGCTGATAGTCCAGACTTAGTGGTAAATGCATCATACGGCAGTCATAGAAAAACTACAGGTTTTAATGGCAATAAGATAGGGTGAAAAGAATATGTAATAGTGACATACTAACTTATTATGGGCTGACGTTAATTTGTCTTATATCGATTGTCGACACCCCGTTCTTGACAAGTATTGTAGCCGTCGTACCCAAGTCCTTATGTACTAGCCTGAAGCTGGCATGTCAGTAACTGCTAATAGTTCTTGCATAAAAAAGATTAATTTGCTACGTAACCTAACAATAACTGTGTGTTATTGTCTCTGAAAAAAAATTAAATATAAAATTGTTTGTCGGCTCGAAATGCAATTTCTCAATATTTCGTATTAAATATCAAGTCCTGCCAATCATGTTTTCAAGATTTATCTTTTCTAATATAGACATTGTCTGTCATCATTTATACATATTTGTACACCAGTCGCGTACAATTTTTGTAACCAGATCCACGTTTTATCTACATAAGATTCATCAGTGGTGTTCGAATTAAAACAGTTAAAGTCTTGAGATGACACTTTATTAAAACAACACAGCCAAAAGTTGCACGTTTATGATTATTTTCATCCATTATGCAAAAATCACTGCAAAAATAAGTCTGATAACAAAATAATGGAAATTCAACTTTTTTATCTGAAATATTAACTTACGACGATAGAAATGAGCCATCAATGAAAAATTATATGAGGACTTTCATATATAGAATCAAAATGACTTCTTATCGGGTTGATCCTTGAAGGAACAAGCGTTATTTCCCCCCTCGATTTTCCTTCCATTTTCCCCAGTCCCTTTTTACCTCCTTTTATATTTTGGTTAAGTTTGAATTGGTTTTATTTAAGATACCATCGAAATGAATGGACATGCAATATTTGCCACTAGACTTAAAGCAACTATTACTAAATCAATCTTGAGTATCACAGTTATTATGTATGCAATTGAGTTGTCTCAAATAAGATGAGACTCGGTGGATGAAAGAAAAACATCTTTGTTTTGAGATCTCCAAATACATTCCATTATGTTTTCCTGGTCGGTGGACCACTCATGTTTACACTAACTGTGTATGAATTTGTGTAAATGTCAAAATTGCGATACATTTTATTTTTCTAACGTTATGAGTGTTTTTCAAGCAAAGACAACACATTATTTTTCGTTCCAGTTACAAATTTTGGCTTATGACATTTAATACATTTTTTATACATAGAAGATTAATGCATGCCTTCATTGGGGCCACCTTAATGTCAACAACTCAACATCAGTAGGTTATATGTAGCCTGAACAAATGACAGTCACATATCAAAGATCATTCTGTGTATTGTAAGTGGTAAAAAGATAAATAATGCGTCCTTTATTTTCTGTCTTCTGATAGTTATATTTTATTTTGTATGGATAAGAAGTAAACATAGAATAATAATAATAATAATAATAATAATAATAATAATAATAATAATAATAATAATAATAATATATCAATATATGAAGCTTAAACAGAATTCTTCTTTAATATAAAATAAGGAGATGTGGTATGTATATGATTACCAATGAGACATCATCCACCAGAGTCCAAATGACCTGGATGTAAGCAAAATAAAATAATTTCAGGATTCATTACTTACTCAATTCCAATTAGAGGTATTTCATATGAACTATTGACTAAAGGTAGGTACAGGTGGTCCCCTATATCTAAAAACAGGTGTTCATTGTTGTAGCAAAGTCACAGTACAGTCAATGAACACATTTGACAAAAATAATTATTGTGAAGACACTCTGGGTCGACATAACACATAAAGTGAAATGTGACAAAATACCCTTTTTGAACTCTCTCGTTAACCTGTTTGAAGAAATATATGCAGGCACTATAATACAGTGTTTGTGCATATTAAAGTTATTATGAAGCTTTACTTTGTTTTAAATGGATCCTGATTTGGAAAACCCTTAATACTAATTAATGTTTGACGAAATTTATCTTAATTGCAATTTTCTGATTAATACATAGATAAAAAGATTTATTTTTGATTGTATGTTTAAAAGAAACATACAGTTATATTTTCTGTTACTCAAAATACACACATTAACCTATGATACTGTGGATTTGCATTAAAATATTGGACATTTTCAAAATTTCCGTCCTGGTGAATAAAAATGTTTGCTTTTCAATTCCTGAATTAGTCCATTATTTTGATTCTATAACGGCTAAAGAACAACTTTGACAGGTGCGAAATCTGAGAATGCTCACTCGTTTCAAATTTCCAAGCTCCTACTGAAGATTCAGACTTGAACATTTAGGAAACGATGATCAAATATTGGCATGTTGTAGATAAGATTTCAAAATCCAGCATTTGATGCTATTTTAAAAGTACTATGTTTGTCTGATTAACGTATCTATTTAAACTGCATTCATGCATAATATATATAATTGGGCCTTCTTAACTCGAATAATTCAAGCATTATCCGTGTTCATAATTTTTCATACTCTTAGCCATTGTAGAGCAGCAGAATATAGTGACTGAATTGTTTTATTTAGAACCTCTGAACACATTTCCTCGTGATAAGGTAAATTGCAACAGTATAAAGTTATTATGTTTTTTTGTCAAAGCTCGAGGGTCAAAGTATAATAAAAAAATTCACAAAGACCTTTCGCTATGAAAAGAAATTACCAAAACTCTTATTCACTTAAAAACATGTTGCCTGTAAGATATTTGGTTATGGAAAGAACTAACCGCAAATCTCTTTTATTATACAAAAAGTAGAATTACACAAAAAAGTAAAACAACTGCCATTGTCTAGTTAGCATATAATACACATTTATACACAGAAGGAAATTCCTGGTACACTATAATATTTGTGTTTTTAACAGTTATTCGTAACTGTCATCAAAATATCATATGACATTTGTTGATTAATCTGCTCATATTATATAGTAACATACTAATAAGTTGTCAAATCACATGATTAATATTTCTATTTGTGTATTCTGCCTTCAGTGACCATTTCATTACAGGCATAAATCACATGATGAATATACATCCTTCAATAATCGTTTTATTGTACTGACAAAGTATATAATGTGTACTTCCTTTGGTGGTCATAACGATGGACAGACAGAAGTAATGCTAGATTCTGGAAGTCCGTTTGTTTGACTAAAATTGTCTGCCTTGCACAATCATTATTACTATAATTGTTGATATTTGAGTATATGAAGCGACGAATTGTATTTCATCAAATCAAAATACCTTGATAGATAATGAGAAAGCCTTTCAACGACGAAACAATAAAGCGTTTTTTACCTGTAGATGTCTTTTGGTTATTTGTGTCGTTGGTGCGCTTGTCTTTTCGAATATGTCAGCTGGCATTCTGACATAACATGTTAATGAAGCACACTATTCAGTTACCTAATTAATGAACATACATGTTCTATGAACTTGTAATTTTTAATATAATAACCTATACAAGCCTGATGGACCTCAAATAAACTATCAGCGGTGTGCATATAATTGCAATGTTGTTGGGGTTTTTTTTTTTTTTGGGGGATGGGATGTTCTTTTATTGTTTGCTTTTTCATGGGTTTCCTGAGCGAATGGGTTCTTCGTATTAACGCAATGGTTAGTTGAACGTGTACGAATAATAAACGTCAATTAAATCAGACACTCTCAAACAACATATTGAAAAATCAGTTGTACTTATCTGAAAGCAGCCGTTCTTACCTCTAAATAGTTCTGAAAAAGGCCAGATTTGAAAGAATGTTTTTACAGACTGTATGTTTTCGTCTTTTCGGTAAAACAACGTCATTTTGTTATTTATTTATTTATATTTCGGTCAATTGTTAATTGATGAAAAATTAGTGATGTTCATTTTGTCAAATGTCTCAAGACTTTGCCCTAGGACTTACTTAAAATATCAACTGTTTTATTTTATTATCCTTCACAGGACTATTTATGCATTTTCAGGAAACAAATCGCTTTTATTACTTCTTAATTTGTTTTAATTGAGATGAAATATTGTTTCTTTCATAATTGATCATACATGAAGCATATTAGCTCAAACTCGTTACATTTGCGCAGTATCATAGCAGTCGTTTTCATTTATTCACCCAAAGTGAGAACATATAAATCTACCTATTTGTTTTATGAGAAACGACATTACGGTTTCTTTAACATGTCATATTTGTAACATACAGGAAAACATTTCAAGTAGAAACAACAAACTGCTGTTCTTAAGAGATAATATGCTTACTGATGTGTAGATTGATATTTATCAACTTGACAACATATGTAGTCCAGCTGCTGGGTACTTAATCAAATGGGTAGTACTGAATTCCATGGAAGAGTTGAAAAGATAATGCAACCTTTCCCAAAACCATACTAATTTAAATTTGGTACCTCTTGAACAAAATAAATTCATATTATAAACCCTATTGTGGTAACAGTCAATTGTAACCCATTTCTTGCATTGTAAATCCAAGATAAAATTTATATCAAGGACAGTTAACGTTTCTTGAGGTTACTATAAAATATCACTTTAAGGAACATGACAAGACAATAATAAACTTTCATCCTTTCTCCAAATGGTTAAAAAATAATTTGGGATATATATATAGTCTAAACGATGTATTTTCACTGATTATAGCTTCAGGGACGTTTTCTATGAGTTCAGAATTATATCTAAGATAATTCGCTCGAAAAAAAACCAGATCTGGTTGGCTATTTCAGAACAGGTTCTGATCAAAATGATCGTTCCTGACTGACGGGACGAAAAGAATAGTCCAGACTAGAATTTAATGTTTCCTATAACATATACTAGAGTTAATATAGACCCCATTGGACGTCCCATATAGACTGATTGAATGCAGTTTCCATAGTTTCTACAGTAACAGCAGTTTCAGGCACAGTTGACCTTAGTTGTATTTGGCTGTTCTTTGTATGTCCATTTGGACGTATTTAAATTGTTTGGGTTTTAGCGTTTCTGATGGAGGTAAATTCAGAAGGGCACTTCGAACGCAACAAATGTATAAGGAGTTATTTTCATTTTCTATGTAATGTAGTAAAACATTTTCACAGTATTATTTTTTTTTTTCTGTTTCAGTAACAATAAGTGGTGCACCATTTAAAGGATTTTTCATAATAGCAGCAGAAGAAGGTTCAAAAGACTGGCCAAGCGGTACATTTAGTTCCCAAGATCCTCTCAAAGGTAGAACAGTGTGGTGTTCTGTTCGAAATGATGCAGCCACACATTCAAACGACAGATGGAAAGATGCCGTCACGTTACAGTGGTGGGGACCAAGTTTTAGTCCAGCAGATATGATTAGATTTGTGTAAGTTATTTAGTAACACCAATATCAGCTATAACTAACAACACATGGGCTTAAAAAATAAAGTTGCTGTATAAAACAAAGTAGTAAGTTCCGAAAGGGCCTTATTTGTTCCCGAATGTTAAGTTCATTTTTGCAAGATAAAAAGTTTTCACGCAAAAACGCCAAAAATTGTAATGTTGGTGAAAGTTGACAAAATCGTCCGGATTTTGACCACATTTGGGCTTAGAAAACATAGGGCTTAGGGTTCGGCAAACTAAATATTAAAGCCAGATATATTTTGTTTTTCTGTAAATTGACTGTTTATAACATGATGAATAATTTGAACACTTTTTAAAGATTGAAGAAAGATTAAAGCTTAACGAAACTTATGTACATTTACTTACAACACTTAAACTGTACATAATGAATACAAGGAGAAGTGGGGCATTTGTCAATGACTGCCAGCCCAACGACAAGAATAACCAAAAGACATCAAGAGGGCAACTTGTAGTCTTCAACAATACTAGACAGGTGTTCATACAATTAGTCACGCTCTAAATTGTTCCGAGTACATACAATATGTATTTTATGAATTTTAACAGAAACAATCATCAACGATTTTCCATTATACCAAATTCTTATTATCGTTTGGGGGTATCGGACACGTTTGAGGGGAAGGATACGTTTGGGAGTGTTACATATATTTTGAACGTAGCAATTTATGTATATTTCATCGTAAAGTGTTTCTCTGAGTGTTAATTATAAATCTAAAAAGATAAATATATCATCCATTTAGCTTTTTTTCGTGACACATAAGTTATACAAATATCATGACACAGAAACAATATATTGTATCCCTGGCTTGCACATGTTTAGGTTTCGGCACTTCTAATGATTGTAAATCTAGAAAAGCGATTCGAACGCGTGAAAGTTATGAATAAAATTGAGAATGGAAATGGGGAATATGTCAAAGAGACAACAACCCGACCAAAGAGCAGATAACAGCCGAAAGCCACCAATTGGTCTTCAACGCAGCGAGAAAATCTCGCACCCGGAGGTGGTCCTCAGCTGGCCCCTAAATAAAATTGTGTACTGGTTCAGTGAAAATGGACGTCACACTAAACTCCAAAACATATAAAGGAACTAAAATTAAAAAAACATACAAGACATAACAAAGGCCAGAGGCTCATGACTTGGGACAGGCGCAAAAATGCGGCGGGGTTAAACATGTTTTGTGAGATCTTTCTGAGATGAAGTTTTTTTTTTATTTTCTTTTACTATAATAATATCTAAATATAAATGGTGTACATTGCAGCGCTACAGTGGTTACAAACAGAACAACATACTGGACAGACATTTTAGGACCAGTGATGACACAAGGTCAAGCCGCAGGTAACAATACAAAATATATGGGACAATATAATACTTACATCATTTAACTACATTCTTGTACACCGACTTTATGAAGAGAAAAATTTCTTACACTTCTGGTCTAACCATTTAACATATCACAATATGTTAATCACCAAATATTTAACCTTTGTTATGCCTATCACACTCTTTCTTTACGATTAATATTTTTACACAATATGTAAACTGCCGATGATATGTACATTTACAGAAATCATTACACTTTATTATAGAAATTAGAATATGGGAGGCGTTTGATTCCTACCTTCCTACCACTAACTTGGTTGACAAAAACAATGAAATTTAACTTAAAACTGCAATTGTTCGAGAGTCGACTGTATAACTTATGATTTGATTATTCGAGAGTCTACTGTATAACGGATGATTTGATTGTTCGATAGCCGACAATTCTATTGTTCGAGAGTTGACTTATATGCAATGCACAAATTAACATGCAAAATAACATAGTTAAACCTCTCACGAAAACGTTATTACCTCATATTTTGAGGTGTAATGACAAAAAATATATAAAACTAGTACTAATTGTTCATTCCTTTTTAATTCCAGTTTTAAAGCGTATCATTTCTTTACGTAATCGATTAATGCTTTAGAGCATTTAGTGTTAGCTTTAACATACTGTTAGAAGATCTATAAATTTTTGAAATCAGTGAAAACTTTGAATTACTGTTGAAGAATAAAACGCGCAAATATAATAAGTAAAGATAATTATCTCGATTACTCTTTAATGTTTATGTTTTATACGATAATTTTATTGATCTTCTAAAACAAAGTTGGATCCAGAAAGATATGGCGAATATGATAATTATAGGAATGATTATTTACGGTCAGTTACTTATTGCATTTAAACTGACAAAGTAGAAGGTACATTTTAGTGCCCTATTGTCCCGGTATTCTAACCAAAAATGTGAAGAGGAGGTAACTCAGAAAAAGTATTATTTATAAAGAAATCTTCAGGATTTTTTCTATTTTATGCTATAGCAGTAAAAAACTTACCGTGACCCCATTTTTTCTTTTGATAACCTGCAAGCATTTTATAAGAACTATCTTCTCATATTTTATTTCAAAACTGTATCATTTAGTTTACCTTCTATTAACATTATGATGATTTTTCTCTGTATTCATACAAAATGTGTCATTTATTCACAACCTGTAGCTTCAAAACAAACTTGTCGATTTATCATTTATTATATTTTTGAACACATCACAATATGTACTACATTTTGGCAAAGTATGAACAAACCCTATCATTTTTTTATTCCCATACCACCTTAATATAAATCTTTGGCTTATAATCAACTTAAAAAACTATTTTAAACTGAAATAGCAATGTTTTGTTGCAGTACACGGATTTAACATTTTAAAACCGTCAAATTTGAAAAAATTAAAATTACTTATTATCGGGTAATGCAAATTTGTATCTTCTCTTTTGGAAAGAGCTCTTAAAATGTTTTATTCGTTACGGACGATCTGGATCCAACATTTCAAAGCATGCCATAACTGTATTCAAGAGATTGTGCTGACTTTCACCGCTGTAACAACAATTGTTATTTCAGAATCAGAAATAGGTATATGCATGTTATTTATTTTGTCAAAGCAATGGCAAAGTTTTTTTCAAGAGTTAAACATTCTACATCTATAAGCATCATGATATTTTACTTCTCTGGGTAATGAATGTATATGAATAATATTCACTAATGCAAAACCTTTTTCTATTCTTTTTACTTTTCTTTTTTTTTTTAGTTTTATAGCATGAATCATTACCCTTCTAAACCTTCTTAGGATAAGCGTCTGTTTGTATATTAAGCACTAATCTTGAAACATGTATATGAAGACAAAAATTCTACATTGTGTTGAAAAGATGTCATATTGTTGAAAACTTTGCTGTTGTTTTGAGAGCTGAGATGTTGCCTGGGCATGTAAAAACTGAGGTATTTTGGGACGTCTGGTGTAAATTGACAGTAACACTTTGACTTATCCTTCACTGGTGTGAATTGACAGTAACACTTTGACTTATCCTTCACTGGTGTGAATTGACAGTAACACTTTGACATATCCTTCACTGGTGTGAATTGACAGTAACACTTTGACTTATCCTTCACTGGTGTGAATTGACAGTAACACTTTGACTTATCCTTCACTGGTGTGAATTGACAGTAACATTTTGACTTATCCTTCACTGGTGTGAATTGACAGTAACATTTGACTTATCCTTCACTGGTGTGAATTGACAGTAACACTTTGACTTATCCTTCACTGGTGTGAATTGACAGTAACATTTTGACTTATCCTTCACTAGTGTGAATTGACAGTAACGCTTTGACTTACCCTTAACTGGTGTGAATTGACAGTAACACTTTGACTTACCCTTAACTGGTGTGAATTGACAGTAACATTTTGACTTATCCTTCACTGGTGTGAATTGACAGTAAGTAACATTTTGACTTATCCTTCACTGGTGTGAATTGACAGTAACGCTTTGACTTATCCTTCACTGGTGTGAACTGACAGTAACATTTTGACTTATCCTTCACTGGTGTGAATTGACAGTAACGCTTTGACTTATCCTTCACTGGTGTGAATTGACAGTAACACTTTGACTTATCCTTCACTAGTGTGAATTGACAGTAACGCTTTGACTTATCCTTAACTGGTGTGAATTGACAGTAACACTTTGACTTATCCTTCACTGGTGTGAATTGACAGTAACACTTTGACTTATCCTTCACTGGTGTGAATTGACAGTAACATTTTGACTTATCCTTCACTGGTGTGAATTGACAGTAACACTTTGACTTATCCTTCACTGGTGTGAATTGACAGTAACATTTTGACTTATCCTTCACTGGTGTGAATTGACAGTAACACTTTGACTTATCCTTCACTGGTGTGAATTGACAGTAACACTTTGACATATCCTTCACTGGTGTGAATTGACAGTAACATTTGACATATCCTTCACTGGTGTGAATTGACAGTAACACTTTGACTTATCCTTCACTGGTGTGAATTGACAGTAACACTGAGACTTATCCTTCACTGGTGTGAATTGACAGTAACACTGAGACTTATCCTTCACTGGTGTGAATTGACAGTAACACTTTGACATATCCTTCACTGGTGTGAATTGACAGTAACACTTTGACTTATCCTACATAAGAATTTTCTGCATTTTTGTAAGAAAGGCGACATGTTCTTTATGTGTTGAGTAGGACGTAATGGAATCTTATAAAATGTGTTAAAAACAGTTTATTTTTTATGATAAGAGGAAAATTATGAAAAACAAATTAGTTATATATCAGCAAAACAGTGGCCAATGAGTTATCTCGTCATTGTTTATGTTTGATATAGATATGCGGGTATAGTAGATCTGAATTACAATCTAAATAAAAGAAGGGTTGTAAAACAGAAACAGAGAAATTTTAGAGCCTTACTGTTTTTCTATATTCTTTTTTTACCTTTTCATCCATATTAAGTGCTTGTTTAGTTAGCACTTTATCAAGCATCGACTATTTTTTTATGCGTAAATTATGTCCGACGAAATCCTGACAAAAGTAAGAGAATTTGAAATTCACATCTCCTCTTTTGTTTCTTTCAGACTATGGTAAATATTAGTAATCTTCGTGTATACCGCTAAAATGCTTTTGTATACATCTTCATTATCAGATTAGCTTAAGAATGAATACTTGTATAGAATAGACCACATTTAGGCTGACATGTATATGTGACTAGTACATAAAACTGGCGTTTATATCAGTGCATAATTATATAAGGGAAAACCTCGACAATGTCATGAATATGTCACTATAAAAAAGAGCGTTATATATATATATATATATCAATATGAAATGGTTTATATAAGGAACTTTATATACAGAGTACGTACATATATATATCTTCATGTATACGTAGAAATATTACTACGCATAAAGAGTGGTTAATGGAAGCTAGACTTATAGGTGTAAAGTTTATCTAGGACTCTATTATATGTTCATTTTTTGAATTAGAAACAATTTCCAATGAAAGTAATAAATAAAGAACAAACCAATAGCAGTGCAAGGGAAACAATCATTATGAATAAACTGTGTGTACAACCACTGCATTAAAAAATATACCAAAAACTGACAATTTTACAGCATAATTTGATTTAAAAATTTATTAGATATTGAAATATTTGAATTTTATGCAAGTGAAAATCATTGCTAATATCAATTTACTCCTCATATTCCAAATGTTTATCACCCGATTAGCTTGACGTTAATGTTGTAGGTGGCACGGTAGTATTTCCTGGCCCATAGGGATAATGATAGCCTTTTTAGAAGTTTCACCACTTTCTAACACTGCCCAAAATTCTACATACAAAGTAAACTGAAGTACTTTCATTATAATATTCAGAAATGAATTTGAATATGTATCATGACCGTTTACTTTTTTTGCTATTTTTATAAACCTAAGGCCACTAGTGCTTTTAGGTCTTTTATCTTGCAGTGAATACAAAATTAAAAATTCTCAAAAATTCATTTTCACCTGTATGTAAAATTATTTCATATTTTTCTACACCTGATTCATCCCTCAGTTTGGGAAAGTATGTTCAATAGATACTGTATTTTTTGTCCAATCACACTGTTCAGATACATTGACTTAAGTAGGGTAAACAAAAGAGCAACCTAAATTCCGGAATGTAAATACTACCGTGCCACCTGTACATATACAAAAATGGGATACATCATTTATACAATATTAAAACGCTCAATCATTTATCACTGATGTTTCATATCTTTGACAAATTCAAAGATATGAAACAATCTGCAAATACAAAAAATCTTCAAAATGTTTACGATATCTTTATATAGATCTCGTCTCACTATTTTTAATATGTACCGCCTTTGATAAGTATTTAGTATGACGATAAATTTTCACTTCTGTACTCGTACTGTGAACGACAAATTCATTGGTTTTGTAAAAAAATGTTTATTTCCGTACTCCTAACAACAAAATTATTATATTTAAATTTACTTGTGTACGTTGTTTTATTTAACGCCATTTTGTTCCAGGTAAGAATTGTCTTTTTGACACTGTTCCTAAATCTTTTTCATTAATATTGTATTTATATTGTGTCATGTATCAAATTTATTCGTTCAGTGTATGTTTACTTGTTTTTGTTTAAATGTCTTTTTCATCGAGTTAAGCCATTTCAATTGATATTTTACATTGTGTCTTTTTATGTTGTAATGTTACACTACTGTCTCAGGTTAGGGTGAAGGTTGGTGCCTGTTAAAACGTTTAAACCCGCTGCATTTTTATGCACCTGTCCTAAGTCAGGAGCCTGTTGTTCAGTTGTTGTCGTTTGTTGGTGTGGTTCATAAGTGTTTCTCATTTCTCGTTTTTTATATAGATTAGACCGTTGGTTTTCCTGTTTGAATTGTTTTAGACTAGTCATTTTGGGTCCTTTATAGCTTGCTGTTCGGTGTGAGCAAAGGCTTCGTGTTGAAGGCCGTACTTTGACCTATAATTGTTAACTTTTTATTCATTGTGACTTGGATGGAGAGTTGTCTCATTGGAACTCATACCACATCTTCTTATTTATTAAAAGAAAGAAGTGCTTCACTAAAATATTCATTTGACAAATACACTCCTTCTTGGCGCTATTCAGCAACCTCTATTCCTCTATTATATATAATAATAAGGATATCAATTTGCGATTACCGATTTCTTCAAATGAACACAACACTAGTAAAAAAAAATATCATTGCGTACATTTTTTTTTTTCATTTTTTCATGAAACTAATATCATTTATCACATAATATCATGTAATATGACATTAATTGCAGTTTGAATTAAAGCAGTTAGGATGTTAAGATAAACAGTGAAGTAAGCAAAAGCTTTCAGATTTTTGTGTATGATATTTTCAAGGCTTTTGATATGTGTGCATGTGTAAGTGCATGTAAGGCTGCTTTGTCGCTGATATGTTACTGATTTAGATCATTTGTTATATATGCTCATGGTCACCCATCTACCTATTTTCCGACAATCTCATACAAATTTGAAACTTTTGTGTCTATTATTTTTAGTCTTTGTTTATTATTTTTACTGCCCCATTCAGTTATATTAATTCTTCATTTAGTTATACATTTTTGACAACAATCTGATAAGTTTAATTTACAACATGTATGTTTTAAGGGGTTATTCTACAGCCAAGACCATGTATTAAGGATGTTCGCTCCTCTCTGACAAAATAACAAGCTTCTAAAGAGACTGTTTTACATTGATAGTATATATATTACGAAAAAAGCAGAAAAAATGTGGGGTCCGTGTATTTGTTTTTGAGATATATGCCATTGAAATTTTTGCGGGAAATGATTCTCTCTAGATTTTTCAAACATTTAATACTGTCACCTTTTTCTTCCAAAAACTACGAAAATATAATAAGGATTTTATAAGATTGTCAAAAATAGCTTTTAAAACTATATGTAATAAAATTATAAAAGGACATTAGGGGTTAGAGGGCAACATTTGTATTTGCTTTACATGGATAAAACTAGAGAATTCTGAATATCTGACAAAAGTAAAAACAGAGTAACGGAGAGACTTAAGGGATTACTCTACAGCCAAGAAAGGAATAAGTGTATTGAGCTTGCCTTGATATTTCGGAGCGTCATTTTAATGCTGGCGGGCGTAAAAAACATGTCAAAATGATGTTACACAAATGTTCGATGCTCATTGAATAAGGAAAATTAGATATTGCTAATATATTTATACTAACCTGTCAATTCACCGTTACTTACAAAATAATAAAGTAAAACAAAAGCAAAACAATGCTACACAAATACAAAAAAAAATGTAAATAAAAAACATACTGCATTTTCAAAACTTGGCACACGAACATGGGTTTGCGTTTTTGTTTTTAATTTTTGCTTTTAAATATTTGCATAATATTGAACTAAGGAAGTATACTGCCAAAAAAAAGCGCGTTTCTCCGGACGCAGTCAAAAGCTTATTAAGTCCAAATATAATGAAGGTATTTTACATTTCAGAAGGAGCAGTCGCAGAAGGTGGTGGAGGTTTATTCGCAGGAACAGGAAGAGATGCATGGGGATACCCAACGACTGCATCATGGATGAGCAACAGCAGAGGAGGAGGAGGAGTGGGAGGCGGAGTAGGAGGAGGAGGAAGAGGTTTTTCAACAGGTGTCGGGGGATTTAACAATAATAGAGGATTTAATAGATTTGCCGGAGGAGCAGCAGGAGAAGGCCCTACTAATCCAGCACCGACAGAAGGAGGGTCTATATGGAATGAACAACCACGTCGGGGGAATTCGTTTGGTCGTGGTGGAAGTAATGCGGGTAGAGGAGGATCTACGAATAATGCATTCCTACAGATGGTGAAAACTTTATTTGGAATGAAATAATGATTGAAACGTTTGTGATACAAATAAACACAATTTAAATATAAATCGAAAAATATTTGTCCATATGTTTCAGAACAGGATATTTGGACATGATTTTATATGAGCCTAGGTTGGCTGTGGTTTATCGAAAGGCGTCTTTTTCATTAACGATGCTACATGAAGTCCCTCTATCGTTTTAAATGTTATTTATCTCCATGTCTGGAGATTATCTCATATTAGAGTTTTGATTATAATTTGACAAGTGAGTGGTCATAAATATTCGCGATTTCCATTTTTTTCCATTAAATATATATAAAATTTTGTTTGTTTTTTTTCCATATATATCTATACAATTTTTATTGAAACGCAATTGTAAGTGGGATTTAAGAAATCAGCACCAACAATCTAAGAAAAGTGTACAGTTCGTTGTTTATTTGGTTATAATCTCATATTTTTTTTCACCGCACATGGCAGTTGTCTTCGAGTCCAATCTTAATGACAAGGATTGCCAGTTTTCATGCCGAAGATCGGTGGTTTTCTCCGGGCACGCTGGCTTCCTTCACGGATAAAACTGCCTCCCACCAAATAGCCAATAGTGCTGAAAGAGGCGTTCAACATCAATACATAAATCAATCAATCAATATTTTTTCTGATGATTTTTGAGGCATAAAAAAAACTTATCAACAAATTTTGAATTGTCAAAACATTTGATTTGTGGTTTTATTATCCGAAGATAAATAGTCTCCATAATCCAAATTGCGGGTAAACAAAACAATGATATAATTGGATCCCAGCTGACCAATTATTAGTCAAATTTGCATATACATGTATTTGATAACAGAAATTATAACACAAAATTCCTGATCATATTTTTTCTATGACTGCGGTTTGTGTTTTACTGATTAAAGAGAGAACGAAGATACCAAATGGATCTTCAAACTCAGAAGTCGATGACAAATTGACAACGGCATGACAAAATAATACCATAAGACAAACAACAAAAGACAACCACGGCCGGGGGAGGAGTCACTACCTTAGTGACCTATTCCAGCGGCTCATCCTAACCACTGATTACATAGTAAGTGACCGCCCTCTTCCCTGAGAAAACAACATAGAAAATTAAAACCCAAAAACCAGGGCTGATCCCAGGTGTTTTGGAAGGGTATATGCAGATCCTGTTCCACATAAAACCTGTTAACTTAAAAAGACATATTTTGGCATATATATACTCTAAAATAAGACCTGAGTAATTATTAATTACATTCAATTTCAAATAAATTTCACGAAATAGTTGAGAGGTTCCCTGTTGTTTACATTTTGAATAGTAATATTAGTTTGAAGGTGTTTAACGCATTTTTACATGACAAGACCACCAATTCAAAATCCCTATCTATTCAACCAAATTTTGCAATTTTCACAGCTTTCTAAATATTTTACCTTACGTTTCAAGTTAACTTTATAGAAATCATGTATACCTGAATCACACATGTATCACCTTTCAATAACCCCTGATTTTCTGGAAATCTTAAATAAGTATACTATGGAGCGCATTAATCCTCAATGTTAAATGCACTCATAGACAAGTAAATTTTGGCTCAAAATGGTCTAAATCTTTCACCAAAAGTTTCATTTCTGCAAATTTGTTTGTTAGTTTAAGTAAACAATGACATCAAAACACTTCTTTTTGTCAAGAAGGGCTACTTTTAAATACGTTCTAAATTGGACTGGGTGAATTGGTGATCTGACAACTGAAGTAACTATCAAGTTCAGGACCGGATTCGCTTTTTGTTGTTCGAGTTTGTTTTACCAATATTTTAATAGTTCCTATAGGCATATATCCGAAATATTTTTGTTAACAGGTACTGAATGGAGAGAATTATTACTAGTATGTGTTGATCTTCCGGTGTTGTGATGACGTCGAATGGACTTTTACCCTACTTCCCATTTTATTCAAAATTCCAAGTACCACTTCTGAAATAACAGTCCGTGAAATCTCTCTGAATTTTAAATACTGACATCCTGGGACCGTGGAAATGCTTTGACATTTTCACTGACTTCTTTATATTCGTGAAATATCTAAACATTTAAATGTATTATCTTGATAACAACGTGAAATGAAGTTTCTGAAAGAGTATTCAGTATATTATAATGACATCTTTATTCTAAGGACTGATGAAATGTGATGGTAAATGATATGATATACTTATTGGTTGAAATTATATACAAGTTTTGTTTAAAATGAATACACTGTATTTCATATCTGACTGAAAATATTACAAATTGATACAAAGTTGATTAAATTGCGATAGACAAAAAACGCATCAGATATATGTACCAGGCCTATAATTTGGTACGCCACACGCGCTGTTCGTGTACATAAGTCTCATTAGTGGCGCTCGAATCAAAACAGTTGGAAAGCCAAACCGAATACACAGTTGAAGAGTATTAGTAATTAAACATTCCGAAAAAGTTGTGCTAAATACGACTAAGGCGATCTATACCTGCGATAGAAAAACAAAAAGGACAGATCTCAGCAACATCTTAAACTCGAATTCTTTCCCATCATGAATTTGCAACCCATTTTTGGACAAATAATAACTTTGGTCAAAATACTGTCCTGGACACAGTTTAAATAGTAGAGACACAGATGTAGTGTGTTAGTATAATTATATACATTTCATAACCAGAAAAGTTATACATCAAATTTGAAAAAGTCCTTTGCTGGTAAACAAGTTACTTAATCATATGTTGGTGAATCAAATTCTTCATACCAGAAAAGTCATACTCGTGAGGAAGCATTACACGTTGAAAATCAGTTTCGTAGCTTTCGTTTTCAGCATGGACATCATTAAAATCAATGTGTAATGCTTCCTCGTATCTTTGGTATACTGTAAAAAAAAACCTTCTACAGGTCACCTTAATATTAGCAGAACCCATACCGTATAGAAAGCTCCAAAAGGGCATGGGATAACAATAACAAATATGAAAGTAACAGTTTATAAATCAGCGCTTTTCTGGATTTACCGTCGTCAGGAACGCTCATATCCAATAAATCGAAAAAGAAAGATACATCACGACCTAAACACGTGAAGAGCTATGATATCAAAAGAATTAGGTGTGAAAAAAAAATCAAAAGAATTAGGTGTGAAAAAAAAATCAAAAGAATTAGGTGTGAAAAAAATTCAAGGGAAAAAATCGACGACCTTTTCAAACTAATAACATTTAAGGAAATTAAAAAAATATAGCAGACTTCAAGCATCGATATCTATTGTGTACTACAGTCTCAAGCCTTGGGACAGACATATAAAGAGGTTAAACTCCTAACTATCCTACTGTCTGTCGATACATTTATTTTGGCATTGCACTAGTCATGTCTTCTTTGACTGTCCATGACGTTAAAATACTAAATCCCTGGGATGTGTTTTAGTTGATTTTAGTCTCTGATGCATGATTTTTATTATTAATTGTTTTGGCTTTTAACTAGCTGTCAGTAACTGCGAGTACTCTCAAATCGTACTTTCTTGTTTATTTGACCTGTTGATACTAATTTTAATGCTTTTTTGTTATTTAATGTTATTCAGGGTTATATCTGGTCTATATACCAGCTTTGATAAGTGTTTGGTACTAATATAAATTTCCACTTCGTACTATTAACATCAAAATTATTTATTTTGTTAAAATATTTCCTTTCTCTATTGTAACTGTATACGTATACTTAACAACAAAATTATTTTATTTACCTGTGTTTAAAGTTATTGCAAATGGCTGATATTTTGTTCGAGCATATTGATTTTCTTAAATTGTTTAACATTTCATACCAATATAACATGTTACTTTTATTATTCTTCCCTTAGTTTATTTATTTTGAATTTACATTGTATCATAGGTCAAATTTATTTGTTCAGTGTATGTTCAATGGTGTTACTATGTCCTTTGATTGAGTTAAGCTATTTCAGTTGATATTTTATAGTGTGTCTTTCTATGTTGTGATGTTACACTATTGTTTCAGAAAAAGGGTGAAGGTTTGGTACCATTAAAACGTTTAAACCCGCTGCATTTGTTTGCACCTGTCCTAAGTCAGGAATCTGATGTTCAGTAGTTGTCGTTTGTTGATGTGGTTCATAAGTGTTTCTCGTTTCTCGTTTTTATATAGATTAGACCGTTGGTTTTCCCGTTTGAATGGTTTTACACTAGTAATTTTGGGGCCCTTTATAGCTTACTGTTCGGTGTGAGCCTAGGCTCCGTGTTGAAGACCGTACTTTGACCTATAATGGTTTACATTTATAAATTTTGACTTGGATGGAGAGTTGTCTCATTGGCACTCATACCACATCTTCTTATATCTATATTACAAATCACAGACTCTCATTATAGTAGTAACTGAACCAGAACAGTATTGAAATGTCGGGATGTCCATACATCAAAGTTAAACTTAACGGTTGTTGAGTTCGTTGTTTCTGGTATTTCAATAGTTCAGAGGAACGCCCATTTGAGAATGCCAAAACATAATAAATCCACAATTAAAGGAATCAGAAAGAAATACTTTTTGGTATGCTTTATGTTTTTCCTGGAATATTAGGTTTTAGCTAAACGCCTGAGGTATTACTTGGTTAAAGCATTAACTTTCAATAAAAAAAGCATGACTTCTACGTTCTTATTGAACAAAACATGATAGTTGCATCTAAATGTGTACGATTAAATTGTAAAACAAAGATCAAAAGAACTATTATGTTCAACTTCATGCATAATAAGTTCAAATAAAACTTTCTTTCAAGAGGGATGCTGCTAACTAGGAAGTTACTGAACCCAGGGATCTTTAAAATTGTAAAGTTAAACGGGGGAAATCATGAACTGCTAGACAATCACATAAGGTTTGAGGTACGGATAACCGCTGAAATTTATCAGTTGTCTTAACGATAACCCGTTATCTTTTTTGTTCATTCTTGACTCATTTACGAATTATTACTGGAATTTTTATCATCGTAAGCAACTGGAAAAATTGTGCGATACAATACTTAGCCTTTCAGAGCACCATTATTCAGACATTGAGTTGAAAGTGCTGTTTGGGTTGCTGAATCTAGTTTTCTGAAATATTTTGCTGTCGTTTTTTACGGCGTTGTATTTCCAGTCCCATTCGTTAGTGATTGTTGAATTCCTTGCGTTAATATTTTCGTTTCATGATGTTGGTTTTGCGTTTTGTGTTTCGTGTTTTATCGTTTATCTAATATATATATATTTTTTCGGGTACTGCAATTAATTTATATTATTACTAATTTTGACATTATAAGTTTTTTTTTATTAATTTTCTTTTGCGTAATCTTGATCTTTTCCCTCTATCTTCAAGTCAAGTAATAGTTTAATTACATAAATGTATCTTATTCATCACTTCCTTCTTTCAAATCAGTGTTGCTCTTATTGTATCTTCCTGCAGAACTATGTGTAACAACAGCCATAAGGATCGTACAGAGAAACAGCATTCCTCCACAGGCTAAAGTTTGATGTAGAAACATTTCGTACCCATAATTCTGGTATAAGTATCCTAGCAACCATCCATGCACCATTGCACCAAATGCAGAACTTGTAACGAGAAACGCGATTGCCGTTCCTGTTAACTTAACAAAGAAGTTTCCCCATCCCATTCCACTTGGGTATAAAGGAGATACAAACATTCCCAGAAATATGCTCAAAATCCACAACGCCTGCTTACTGTCTCGAGCAAATATTTCTAACAGTACTGTTGTCACCAGTAAACCTAAGGATTCGAGTACGACTAAAATACGTACTGGTACATATCTACTGGTTATCAATCCTGCCAGCCTGGATAATGTATAACTAATGGCAAATGCAGTGTTAAGAATGGACCCATCATCTCCCGAAAAATTCAATTTATCTATGGAGTAACTTCTGAGAAACGTTTTAATTATTATCTCTCCACCAATAGTATTGAAGAAATAAAAGAATAACAATCCCATTATTTGTACACTGTACCAACGACTTCCACCGGTACATTTCTTTGGATCAATAAATTTACTTAATTCCTTGATTTTGATTTTCCTTTTACTGTCTTGATGGACACATTTGTCATCTGTCTGTAACAAAATTGATAGAAAACAAAAACTGTAGCTACAGATGCAACAATGATTGCAACGATAAGGTAGCCTGATTTAATTCTCGAGACTTTCAAATACTGACTAATTGTTTCATTGCCATGTTTCATTGGGATATGTTGATCTGTGACATTTAGAACCTGTCCAATAGACGACGTTTCATTTGTACTATCAGGTGACAAGACTGCTAAAAAAGGATTGAGTATCAATGGAACTATAATTGCTCCAATGCCATATCCAAAATGTAAAACATGTAAAGGTCCTGTTGCTTTTTCTTTCCACAGACTGATTAAAATTGTTTGACCAGCTATAAAAAAGAATAATGTGATTTTACGAAATTATACTTTTATTATTGTTCTCATCATGGGCAGGAAAATATATTAACTTTTTGTTCAAATATAGGAACAAACAACATCAACTAATTGAAAAAGTTTTAAAATCATCTTGTCGGGATTAACATATTAGCCTCAAAGAACTGAACACACGAATACATACGTAATACAACGACTAATATCGTCCACATTATTTGCCTATCGGGCACATCATTCGCTTATCGGGCACATCATTCGCTTATCGGGCACATCATTCACCTATCGGGCACATCATTTGCCTATCGGGCACATCATTCGCCTATCGGGCACAGCATTCACCTATCGGGCACATCATTCGCCTATCAGTCCGGAGCACCTGAGTTCATCCCCGTTTGTTTGTTGGGTTCTTGTTGCATAATCTTTAGTTGAATGTGTAGTGAGCTTGTGTGTTTGTCTTTTTCTTTCTATCTGTATTTCTTAGACTTATCATTGTTTAGTTTTCCTTGTTAGTATCAAACCTTTCGTTTTGATACTTAAAATTAGCCTTCAAATTTGGAAATCTTTTTTTTTTTTAATTTATACTTTTTGATACTAGGTGTGTATACACTTAAACACTGTTACTTTACTATCTACTCACCTATGTTTTGTAAACCTGCGCACATGCCCCTAATACAAAACAACGCCCACAGTATCCCAAACAAGGGTGTATACGGAGTAAGTAGTGTAGCCAATGCAGAAACAGATAAGCATAAAGCCACCATTAGGTCACAAAATCTGCCAAACCTATCTACCAACGGCCCACCTATAACTGCGAATATAATATAGCCCACACTAGACCCAACCATCGCACGTGCCATTACTTCATAGTTTGAATTAGTCAGAATGATAAGATCTTTTAAAGTTGTACCAGTTAGCTCTTGTTCAAGTCCCTAAATGATTACAAATTAAATAGGTATTTATATATCAGGAAATGTTTGAATAAAAATATTTGCTATCGTAAAAATATATATATATACATATATATATACTTAAAATTGAATTCTGCGTCCACACTAGTAGAAATATAGATAAAATTAAATTTCAAAATCCTCGTAAAGTCCTTTAGTTTTCTACATCCGGTTATAGAGATAACTAAAGGATGTATACGATAAACACTATTAATACAACGATAAAATCAAAGAGAGCATCTAGAGATTAAATGAATAAATTATCCAAAAAGAATGCTCTAAATAGTCCCAAATATGGACAGATGTAACAAAACTATTAACAATTGAAATTAAAACTGCAAAATTATGAAAAAATAGACAAAACCCTTTCTGTGTTTCAAATAAGTTGATATATGACTGTATCATAATGTTATTTTATATATTTCGACTAAATTAATCGTTTTCTCGTAAATATTTTAAAAACATACCAGTGCAAACATTGAGCATATAAGAAATAAAGTTTTGACAGTCTTTTCTCTGAAGGTGTATTGCGACTCCGAATTGGCTTTATTAAGCCTCATTTCCATGTCGTTCATCTAGATATAGAAAAAAAACCCATTAGATACCAGTTAAGTTAAAATGAACCTTCTATTGAACCTTCAATGTAATTATTTTGGTAATTGTCAGCCAACATAAAACCTACCGCATCTAAAGTAACATGTGTATTGTCGAATGAAGTATTGAAATACTGTTGTATTTAGTTGATACATTAGTATTAGAGTCAAGTTTGCTGATCTTCAGACTCTTTGAATATACTAATTGATAGAAAAAACTAAGGATTTATCATGAAATCAAAGCGAACCGTATATGTCGATATAGTAGAATAGGATACACTATTTAGCGACTGTCAATTGGCGGCCACAATGACTTGAATGCCACCCGCTTTCTTCTTAGTTACTTATGTCTTCTTTGATTTTCGTAGAGTGTATTTCTAGAGGAAAACCAGTAATAAAAAACCCCGGTCTATTGCTTTATATTCTTTTGTTTTTATTCAATTCTTTGTATATATTTTTGAAGTGCTAAACTGTCAGGTTTCTGTTTGAACTCGAGATATAAATGAGCGAACGAGGTGTTATTATTATTATCATATATATTAGCAATTTAAGAAATAACAGGTAGCCGATTGCCAAAACTAGGAAATACAAAATATAGGGAATAAACTATAATCACCTTTTTCTGTAAATTTAATGTTTTTAAATGTTGAATTATTAGAAACAATAAGGTTTTTCTAACCCCCGGTATAGATTACATAAGGCTTATTTGTCAAAAAATTTTGAATTGTCTATTGTTTATGCTCTCCAATTTTGATTTTTCCTTTCAACTGTTTTTTTTTTTGAGAATCACTGATGAGTCTGACGAAGACGAAACACGTGTCTGGTATACAAAATTATAAGCCTGGTATATTCGATGATTTTTTATTAACTCAAAACTAAAAGCTAGTTCAATGCCTAATTCCAGCTAACAAATAAACTATTTTTGCCCAGAATAAGATACATTTGTACCAATCATTACACCTCTAACGGATTTCGTGTCAAGGTGATATGCTTCATATGCATATTATTTTTAGAATATTGCTATATTTGAAGTCGTTGAAGATGCCCTTTCTTATAAATAAAGAACAAGGAATTGCATATGTCCTGATTGAATGAAGTATCATTCAGAAACCTCATTATGGATTAAATAATATTTTAGGCTAGTTTATTCAATGACAAATTTTTATTTCCGCAGAATCATAGCTGAAAATTATTTCCACAATATGACTGTTATCTTGAATCTGATTCGTGATACAAAGCTAGTATAAAGAAAGTATTCCCATATTGTCATGATGATAATTTTAGTATGTATGTCAGATTGCTATAAGCCTATATGATTAAAACTAGTTTGATATATTTTAGTATACTTTGGTGTTATTTAGTTTGATAATTTGGAAACACGTCGGTTGTTGCATTCAAAGCACGATGCATTTACTCTTTCAGATTATCTTATATCTCTTCAGGTTTAACTGTAAACGGTCTTACCATGCTTAAGCTGTTGACATGCTTATTTCATGTCTTTGTTTTAAGGGTTGTTTAAGTCTTTTAAATTTTAATATTACGCATTTCAAATTCAAAAGTTTACAGTCGTCCATCTTACTCAGCATTGTTTACAGGTTAACTAATCAGTGGCTATTTTCAATTAAATACCATGTTGTAAAGTGTTGTCTGCTTACACAATCTCAAAAATATTTTTGAATTCTCCTCGACCATATTAGATACCGTTCTATTCTCTCTTTCTCATCTCATTTTTGTGGTCATTAACAGTTCACCGAAGTGAAATGAAGTTGCGGTTCTGATTGGCTGAATTGCATAAAGCCATTAATCAAATACTAACTGTTTAAAACGGTAATTTAGAGTCTATATCTAAAACAAAGGTTTAAAAATAATATTGTTAGTAAGAAAAGTGTTTATGTATTTTATTAAATAAACACATCAAATGAATTGATATATTCCGTATCAACTTCACAAATAATACATGATGGTCTTGAAGTATCGATTCTAGGTATTGACGTTGTTTATCATCTTAATTGCGTGTTATAGTGTTCTTTTATTTGTCTTTGTAAATTATTAACCTTTACTGTTTAGTCCATTTTTTGGTGGTATCTTTTGGCATTCCTCGGTACTTATACATCACGCCATTGTGTTGTTGTTCTGTGGTAATTTTTTGTATTCTTGTCTTTCTTTTTTGCTTATGCGCTTTTTCTATATACCATTTTGTTTTTCTTTGTTGGCATATTTGTTTGTTTTTATAATGATTAAGATTATAACACAATGTTGACTGCTGTACCCATATTTTTGACATTTTTACCTATTATGTATGTTTGTTTTGTTCACACATTGTTGTCAATATAATGGAATTGTATGCGACTGTCGAACAAGTGAGAGGTTTAGCTAGCTATAAAACCAGGTTTAATCCACCATTTTCTACATAAGGAAATGCCTGTACCAAGTCAGGAATATGGACAGTTGTTTTCCATTCGTTTGATGTGTTTGAGCTTTTGATTTTGCCATTTAATAAGGGACTTTTCGATTTACATTTTCCTTGGAGTTCGGTATTTTTGTTATTTTACTTTTTACTGCTTTTAAGGCGAAGTTAATGTGATTGCACATCTCCAGCTGAATTCAGAATAAAACGATTTGTACGTCTTTAGTTACTTGACTTATCCCCCTTTCTCCAGGAAATGACAATTGCACGCATAACGTGCATGTGCTGTAACAAATTAAAACTTAAAAAAAAAAAAGATCAAATCGATGTAATAATTGTTTTAATATCACAAAGAGCTTAGACTCGGACTGATTTTTTTCTAACTTGCTGTCATTTAACAAACAAAATTTGTTGCTTCAAAAATATTATTATTCTAGAGTGGATTGAAATGTTCATTAACAAATACTTACCTTAATAAACTTGTTCCTTTAAAGCTTAATAAATGTTGAATTTGTAAGCACTAATAAGTTAACATGGAAGATAACACAAATAATCATCTTTCATATTTTGGTAGCTATCATAGATAGTATTTACATCGTGCTTGCTTGAAGTACATTTATGTATTGGTCATATAAACGTTATACAATTTTGTTTCTTAATTGACGCTCGAAAATTCTTATCTTATGGAATAATAAATTGTGAACATTTTCTACTGAAACCTTTGTTTCTGTGCTGAAACTTTTCGGCACCAAATTTCCCGCTCAGATGATAGCCTATAAGCATGTTAAAGTAACATCAGCTGAAACTCTAAGAAGAAACACAATGTATATCAAGTTTTTCGTAACAACGAATAAACGTTGGATCCTGACGACCATGCAATCAAAACGCATAGATATAAAGATAGACTACTGATGTATAGTCAATCTGCCAATCTTTGAACACTCATCAAAGATAACAGGCTGATGATTTCGTACGCCAGACGTGCGTTTCGTGCACGTCAGACTCACTAGTAGCGACCAAATCAAGACCGTCGGAATACCAAATCAAGACCGTCGGAATACCAAATCAAATACGAAGATGACGAGCTTTGAAAATAAAAAAATTCCGAAAAGTTGCGCAAAATACGACAAAGGCAATCTAAATAAATGTACTGAAGTACTGAACATCGGATGACCGCAAGTTCTTGTGGACGGTCACAAGCACTTGTCTCAGAAAAAAATCTCATTTCTGTACCTGAAAGTGAGGTTAATGTACAGAGATATATTTTTTTCTGAGACAAGTTCGTGCATGGATGATGAATTATACATGACAGGGAATTCAACCTCACCGTAATAACTATTATATTGTAGTGATACATATCAGTATACTCTATTTGTTGTTATATATTATATCAATATTTGTATATAACAGTTACATGTCTATATAATTTGCATCCATTTGTATAATATTCTGTTCTACTATTCTAATAATAGTGCAGTGCAAGTTCATGGTGGACACTCTTCTGTAATAATTCGATTTTTCTAATAGATTGGATTTGAGTAGGCATTCATATTTTCCCGCAAAACGTTCTTGAAATATTCTTCCGCATGCGTTAACACAATTTTTCTGTACGTGTAATGATTTTTAACTTATATATATATTTCTAACGACAAAAAAATTTCATATTATTAATTTATGATCTTAAAAAATATTTTTATGAGTATTCATTGAAGAAATCAATTTATAACAAGCGATAAGGAATGCTATTTTGCACTCTATAATGTCCGCGTATTTATAGATCGGTCAAAAACGAAAGTTACGTTAGTAGAAATCTCTGTGGCAACAATATATCAGAATGCCCTCACGGTCATCGCGATGTAAAAATATTGTAAAACAGACAGTTAAAAGTAAGGATGTTAAACAATCAGAATCGCATATACACTTTTTACAATAGGAAAGTCATCCATGGCACTATAAGAACTGCATGAACGGCACTATCGGAACTGCACACACGGCACTATCGGAAAATGCATGCACAGTAATTTCGGCACTGCATGAAGGTACTATCGGGACGGCATGCCATTTAATATCGAAATAGCTGGCACGATACTATCGGAATCATGTGAACGGTACTATCGAAATCGCATCCAAGGCACTATCAGTATCGCATGCACGGAGTCATGTTTTTCAAATTGTTTATCTTATATCTGATGTAGGATATACATTGACATCGGGCATATTTATTTGATATTCACGTAAGTAAAGCTTCTAACTTTAACAGCTTTGACAACTTTTTTGATTACTCAGACATATTACATACGTGTAACAATAGGAAATAACAGATAATCTGCAACCCATCGTAAAGAGTTATAAGGCTAGATTGAGCTCTGTGTTGTGTTACATGGATCATTATATTTAACATTTGCAGTCATTTTAAAGGTTTTCTTATTCATATTTTTCTTCTTCACTGTACCAAACCCGTCTTCACTGTTATTCGCCCACGATACTGGGTTTATAATTTGGTTCGCCAAAAGCGCGTTGCCTCTGCATAAGATTCAACTCATTAATAGCGCTCAAATCAAAACAATTGAAAGGCCAAATCAAAAAAGAATTTAAAAGCATAAAAGCCAAAAGTTGTGCAAGATAATGCTAAGGCAATCTTAGCATGGGGTTGAAAACGTGAGGCTTTTAACGGTCATCACCATTGGTCGAACGACGTAATGTGTCTGTGTCCCAACTCACAAGCAACATATGTATGCATGTTTTCGCGATCTATAATCTTAAGATACAAGAAAAGTCATCAAATCATTAAGTTTACAGATAGTGTCCTGTTCCCTACTGTGATATTATGACTGATTTTGGATCTGCATGGTGGAGGATGCTTGCATAGACAGGAGACACTCACCTTGTCAACGCACCCGAATTCGCTCTGTATAGAGTTCATGAAATTCCATCTGTTTTTTTTTTTTTTTTTTTTTATCCTGACTTGTACATTTTATATGGATTTACGGGATTTAAACATCAGAAAACTACTGTTGCCTCTCTTGTAAAGTTACAATGTTCTATTTGTAATTGAATCGCGACATATGACAATGTAAAAGAGAGGCGAAAGATACCAACGGGATATTCAAACTTATAGGTCGAAAACAAACTTACAATGTCAAGGCAAAACGAAAAAGGAAACGACAAACAAAAGTACACAAAACACAACATAGAAAACTGAAAAATGAGCAACACGAACCCCACCATAAAACGGAGGTGATCGCAAGTGCTCCGGAAGGGAAGCGATCCTGCTCCACTAGTGGCATTCGACATGTTGCTCATGTTAGTTCAAACCCAGTGATAAGTCTAATTCGGTAGGTCATGTTCGAGGAAAAGAGGACGGGATTGTAGATACGACAATTGGAACATATCCGTCATCATCTGTGAAACAGATATTCCACAACGGTCAACCAACTGATGGAGTCCGTAACATTTTCGAAGGATGATTTCAAGTACACCACTTGGAACTCTTGGTTCAATGGGTTCTTTGTAAGCAGCAACCCGCTATCAAGGATATCATGATAGGAAATGCAAGCTCTGGAATATCGTATAGACTGGGAGATATATACTCCATATGCAAGCGCTGCTGGAATGTTGCTACATAGAAATGGAAAGGTCACAATTGAAAAGCTTAAATCATCCCTTTTGTCGTTGTAAAGTTGTGTGCTCAACCTACCCTCATTGTCAATTTCTAGATGCAAGTCAAGATAGGATAGATGTGTTCATCATAGTTACCAAACTTGGAATTATTTAGTGAGAGGACATCATCTTTATAGCGGAACATGAAGTTAAAGGATAATACTAGCTTCTTTTAATTCTTCATAAGAAGCTTATGTATGTAAGCAGTAACCCTCTATCAAGGATTATAATTAACTCTCTAAATGATTTTTAAACTTTGAAACCAAAAATCGAGTCTTAAAAAAATTCTGTACATATTTGATTCGAATTGTATTGGTCAATTCCTGGCAAGGTTACACCTAAATTATTAAAATAAATATTTGCAAATTATAAACCAAACATGCACGTAGCATTGAGTGAAATCAAAGACTAATCCGTTCAGATACCAAATATGCTGTGTGATAACTGTTTCATTTCGTCCAACAAACTTTTATCTTGTAAAATAGCACCCTCAAAAGTTGACTCGTTGTTTCAGTAGTATACAAGGTAGAAAACCGTAATGTGTCAATAACATGTTATCGTCATGCTTTAATATGTATGTTTTGTGTAAGACGTCAAACAAGCGCCAATCAATCAATAATTTACGGAGTCGTTGAAAAAGGTTTGATTTGTGTCCATGTCAGCTGAATGTCACGTAAACGTGCTGTTAGGTTAGACATAAAGAAATGATGAACCCTATTACATGTATTATTTATATCAAGAATCTTTCTTCGTCTTATTCAAGGTAAAACGAAAAAAATAGATAACCGCACATACATGTAAACACACATTGATTAATCGTAAGAGAAAATTTATTTGCTTAAGCAGGCATTTCTATTTTTGTTCTTTTATTAAGCAGTTATATGCAGTTTTTATCATTAAGCATTGGGTGGACACTTTATACTTATGTAAGCATGATCCATCAGTACAAGTCAGTAAAGTTTCATACTAAATCAAGCAGGGATTAGGAGCTTGAATTTTGTCCTGTCTTACTAATCACTTTTAAAGGACGAAATTAAGGTGAAAAATCCCTGTATCTTTGACAGTTTCTTTTGTCACTTTCTTTTCACCAGAAAGCACAAATTTATACTCTTATCTGTTATACTTATCGGTAGTAAAATTCTCAATATCAGCGCCGGATCAAGGGTTTTCAAAAGGGGGAGTTGATACCCAATTAAAACTTAAGGCGGTACCAGTTGTCAAATATCAGATAAAAAATATGCAAAAGATAATTTTTCGGCTATGAGGTAAGCTAGAGATCCAATCCCTTTCTCCGTCGGATTCACCCTTAAATATAGCTTGATGGTTGAGGTTGCCTATTCGACGTTAACCGTTGAGACCTATTCTTGTTGACATTGTTTACAAATGATATGACACACTAATTTGACTTCATTTAATTTTATAACATTGTCCGGTGAAATAATACAATGAATTCACAGCCGAAATAAAATTATAATTCACTTTAGGCAGCAACCATTTGATTTTCTGGGGGCTATGGATTTTTGAAAAAAGTTTGTTTCCAGTTTTCGGAGAAAAATAATTTGTCTTTGACCCTGAGAAAAAAATTGTTTGTTTCATCCTCAGCTGCCACTATATGTAATGCTAAAATTGAAAGAAAAAATGTTTTCGACTTGTCTCCAAAAATAGATTGTTTTTCGCTGAATGCGAAAAAAGTTCGTCCGCAAAAATCCATAGCCCCCAGAAAATCAAATGGTTGCTGCCTTATATGAAAATTCTATGCCTGCAAACATTATCTTTGACTGCTATGTTAAGCGAAACTAAAAACTTCAGTTAGACAGACAGGGCGGCCTAAAACGTGGTTAAATCTATTTTATACAGGTCATTAAAGAACTATATAGTTACATAATATGTCGGGTTTGGTAGTTGACAACAAGGTTAATGGGGTTTATATATCACTTTAACATGTGTAATGTTTGGAATGTAAAATACCTGAATGTGTAGTTAATGAAGATTTATTAAATAATTTATTATTTTGGTTTGTTTTGGGCTTTTTTTTTTTGGATGGGTTGGGGTAAAAAGGGGGTGTTTGTTGTTGATTTTTGGGGAGGGTATCTAGGGTTTTAGTTTTATTATTTTTTTTTTTTTTAATTTCACTTTCGAACCACTCCTGATAAGCTTCTATTACTACAACTGTTCATCTGTAGCTGTTGATAAATAACCACATTTTAGAAAAGGCTCTTTTGGAATATCACTTTCTAGTATATCGGTTCGACTATTGTTACGCAAGGTATATATATTTTATAGACCACAAGAATTGAATTAAAGTGGACCTATGAATTTCAATGGTTTCCTCATTCATGAGAGTTACTGCTTATATTTTGTAATACCTTTGATAACAAAGAATGTATTTTTGAGATCTTAGATCTTAAATATTATTAAAGGGTTGATGTTTCATTGACGTGTAAACTAATTCATTTTATTCATTTTAATGACTGCTTATGTGTTCGTTTCATGTTAAGAATAGAAAACATTACCGCATGTTAACTTCGTCAAAACATTTTTTTACAAATCCCTTTGATGTAAGAATTAAAAGGAATTTATAGGTGTTAAACAATGAAGCAGTAACCCAACTATACACAAAACAAAGCAAGCTAGACAAAAACAGCATTCATTTTTGACCAATAGACAATGCTTGTATTACTATGTTTTAAATCGCCACAAATATCGACAAATTGTGAATGAATTCAACAGAGACCACCATAAGTCTGCCATCAACATCAAATGATTTTAGGGCAAAAAAGAAATTAATGTATATATTACTTTGAGCCTCGCAACATATCGTGTATTCCTTTAAAGTTAATTGAGTAGTTGTTTGAAATCTACTCCAAAGTTCAATCGCTGATATTAACGTGTAAGACGTCATTATTTCATATTAGCAGATAACGTACTTTGAGTCTTACAGTATTGTTAATGATTGTTTTTTTTTTTTCAACCTATGCTTTATCGATTAGAATAGATTACCTAAGCTGTATTTTGTAAAACCTTTCGGAATTTTTGGTCCTTAATGGTCTTCAACTTTGTACTCTCTATGGCCTTTTAACATTTTTGTGTTTTTATGTAGACGAAACGCGCGATGTTAAGCCTGGTATCTATGATGAGTTCAGTATTGTATACTTTAAGGTTACGTGTACGTTATTTTATTTGGCGGCATTTTGTCCAAGGTTATGGTTGTCTTTCTGATATTGTTTTACATCTAACCCCCTTGTTTTATTAATTTTGTATTTACATTGTGTCATAGATCAAATTTATTCGTTCAGTGTATGTTCACTTGTTTTTGTTAATATGTCATTTGATTGTGTTAAGCCATTTCAATTGATATTTTATAGTGTGTCTTTCTATGTTGTGATGTTACACTATTGTTTCAGGTAGGGTGGAGGTTGGCGTCTATTAAAACGTTTAAACCCGTTGCATTTGTTTGCACCTGTCCTAAGTCAGGAACCTGTTGTTCAGTGTTTGTCGTTTGTTGATGTGGTTCATAAGTGTTTCTCGTTTCTCGTTTTTTATATAGATAAGACCGTTGGTTTTCCTGTTTGAATTGTTTTACACTAGTCATTTTTGGGGCCCTTTATGGCTTGCTGTTCGATGTGAGCCAAGGCTCCGTGTTGAAGACCGTACTTTGACCTATAATGGTTTACTTTTACAAATTGTGACTTGGATGGAAAGCTGTCTCATTGGCACTCATACCACATCTTCTTATATCTATTAAGTGGTTCTTGTCCCTTTTTAATGTACCTTTTTAAATCTACTGATCTAACTAATTTCAGTTGATTGCTAAAAATTCATTTCACCTTAGTCTCATACTTGACTTGGTTAGTTGTTGAATATCTTCGGAAATAATTTCAGATATTTGATAATATATATTAATTGATTCACATCGTTTCAAGATTCCGGACGGTTAAGAGTTTGACATTTTTGATTTTTTACAGACACTCATTTTTGGATACAGACCGAATATTGACCCCTAGATTCCTTTTGATTTTGTGTCTTATTGATGTAGACATTCCATTTCCTGTTATTCACAACTGAGGACAACTGATGATGTTCCTGTTTTCTTAATGTATTTACGAGATTTTAACAGTACATCAGTAAAGTAAAAAAAAACTGTTGCCTCTAATTAAGACAGACACATTATTGAACTACGTAGCTTTTAGAGTACGCAACCTTTTTTGAACTCGATTAGTGGAAAAACAAAAGGTATATAAAAGAACGTACAACTTCACAAATCCATTTAACTATACTATCGATATCGGGCTACAAAACACACAGATACAGTTTAAAGAATTAAAGAAAGCTCGCCTTCAATTGAAGCATGATAATACAAACTTAATTTTCTGATACAGAAACCATGCCGATGGTGATCTTACATGCAATACATTCCAAATAGAACAGACCGACTACAACTTTATTTTGTGACATTTTTTTTTCCGAACCACAAGCGCAGTGTTTCGCTGTTGGGTCAAACGAAACTACAACTTTAGTAGTGGCAATTTAGGAAAACTTCGGTGCAATGTGACAGCTGTCTCAAACCATGAAGTTTCATTCTACTTAATGCTTGTTACAAAAGGGATTAATAACTAAAACATGTAAAAGTGACAGACAAATGTCAAAAAGATATTATCATAATTAAAACTTATGTTTTACTACTCCACGTTCCCCTTTACATGTCGGAATATGAAATTACGGTAAAAGATATCATATTTAACTTGAGGTATCGAAATTGTTTCTGTTTGAGATAAATAAAGTTAAAGTCATCTAACAAAAAAAAGAGA
Source organism: Mytilus coruscus (assembly GCA_017311375.1). NCBI lineage: Eukaryota > Metazoa > Mollusca > Bivalvia > Mytilida > Mytilidae > Mytilus > Mytilus coruscus. The sequence continues at coordinate 60,527,880 of CM029607.1, read as the reverse complement.
TGTAAAGAATGTTTAATTCTACGATTTTTCTCTCGCTGTACCAGCATTCCGAAGCTTGTTATTCGCGTCCATTTTGTATGTTATTTTATTCTTTTATCTAAGGAATGACGGTAATATTTTTTCTGTCTATGAAGAAATAACATCAAAAATGTGTTGCACACTGAATAACAAGCGTAGAAGCTTATTTAAAAGTGTGTACCACATTTTTGAGGTTATTTCGAATAGACAGAAAAAATATTACAGTCATTCCTTATGATTTAATTCTAAATTCCAAAATTGATGACGTCACGGTCACATGACAAAACTATGTTTATGAGCTGATATACAAAAAACTTTCAGCCAATCAGAAGACGTGTTACGGCCTAAATCAAATTATTCAGCGATAAATACATTTTTGAAATACAAATGTGTATGCATATGGTGCTTCGAGGAATCAGGTAAATTTATGTTTAATTTGACTCATTCATTGCATTGATAGCCCAAACAAATTTAGTCTGGAGTCTCTGGTCTGAAGTTTACCTTATAATTGTTATTCCAGAAAAACGTGTCTCTCTTATCAGAATCGTACGTTTACATTGTATGCCTGTACCAAGTCAGTAATACAACAGTGGGTTTGCAGTCGTTACGTAGGTTGATTTAGTCGAGCGATTGATTTTATGCGGTTTTATGAACTTCCACCTTTTATCTTGGAAGTTCAGTATTTTTGTTAATACATATTTTAATAACATATAAACGTATGTTGTAATTTGATTTGATATATATTTGTGCATAAATATTTCGGGTAAGGTTATATTGACGCATTTTGGCTGTATTTGGACTTGTATAGATCATCTTTTATGTCACTTATGGTGGGAAACACAGGCTCTTCAATATCGTTTTTTAAATATATGTATACTCCATACACAGACGCTGCTGACATTTTGCAACGTAGAAATAGAAAGTTAAGGTAGCTGGAGTATCCAAATGCTCGACGATAGATTTTTCTTAAACCTCTGAAAAAGACTTCTGCGTCAACGGTCTTTCAAATTTCAATATAAAAACTGAGGGTCGGAGACCTTGTTTTTTCGTTAAAATACATTGGAATTATATAGGGGAAATTTAATTTTCCTTATTGAGAAAACATTAAAACGATAGAATTGGTTAATGTTCAATGAGAAAATTGCTTTTCATAAATACTACCAACATATCATATAAAATAGGGGTCACGGGGATGAAAAATCCTGAAAACACAAACCGACCAATCAAATTCAGTATAATTATCTGCTTTTGATTTTAAAAGAATTTTTTCTGAAAATTTTAAATACACTTAATTTTTTGATAGTTTTATCTTTATATTTCAAGTTTTAGATGTTTTTGTTGTTCATTGAATGATATATACTTGGTAAAAAAATTTTAAAACACAAAAGTGTTTTGGAACATGCTCGGAACGACCATCAATTTCTAGACATTAGTCAAGCTATCAAGTTGCGTGACAAACTTCACTGTTCCTGTGTTTTCCCTAATACCAAACTTGATGGGATTGATGCATTCAACATGGTAACCAGTCTATCAATTATTTAGTGAAAGGACATCATCTTTATAGCGTAACGGGAATTTGAAGAATAATGCTAACTTCTTTTCTTTTTATCTTTTATTTTTAGGAATAATGCTTTTTTTTTTTTCATTTTATCTGAGGAGCTTCCGTATGAAGTCTGCTTAAGGGATTATGTCAGCAAGAGGAGGACCATAGTTGGTTCCCATAAAAATGCCGATTGTCAGTTGAAAAACACGTCCGCCAAACCTTACAAATATGCTCTCAATAAAATAATAGAGCATCCTGATGTTAGAGAATTTGTTTTTTTAATTAAAATGTTTCTTTTTTACAAAGTATGGTTTCCCTTTTAAAAACAAGATATGTGTATAGATATAGGAAGATGTGGTGTCCAATGAGACAACTCTCCATCCAAATAACAATTTATAAAAGTAAACCATTATAGGTCAATGTACGGCCTTCAACACGGAGCCTTGGCTCACACCGAACAACAAGCTATAAAGGGCCCCAAAAGTACTAGTGTAAAACCATTCAAACGGTAAAACCAACGGTCTAGTCTATATAAAAACGAGAAACGAGAAACACGTATAAATTACATAAACAAACGACAACTACTGTACATCAGATTCCTATATCTTTGGCCAATCGTCTTATTGAAACAATGATTTACTAATTCCGTCAATCTATTTTAAAGTTAAAAATCAAGAACATAAGTGTAAAGTGTAGAGAAGTCACATTTATTCAATGCTACTGCAATAGGAAAGAGATTTACCAGATATGTACTCTATTAGATTTTTGGATTCTTTAAGAATCAACTACTGATTCACACTGCCCTAGATTAGGTAATTGATTATATATATTTTCTAATTGAATCACACTTGATTGAAACTCTTAACATTTGTTAGTTGGATACAGAAAAAACACGTACCTTTTCCCGGCCACGTAAAACATTAATAGTATATAACTAAATAGAACTAGTTAGTACTTGATAGTAATCTAAATTCTTAATTATGCACTACTATGTTATTATGTATCAATTATTTCCATAGCAATGGGCAAAAAAGAAAGACCTACATTTTAGAGAAAGACGAAGAAAAGAGAAAAAAAAAAAACAAAAACAAAAAGCAAAAAAAAAAAAGCACAGAAATTTGGACTTTTGGCAATGGTATGTATATTCACAGCTAAAATATGTCTTAAGCATTAAGTGCACTTGGCAATGACGATTTTCTTTAATAAAATTCATAAATGCACAAACAATTATTGAATCATACATGTGGTTGGTTACAAGCGCAAACAGGAACAAACAATAGCACAAAAACATATAACAATATAATATATATATAACATATATGGTGGTGTGCATTAGGCTAAATATTATGCAGCGTAACACTAAATAAGGTAATGTTCTTTTAGTAAAACATACCCTCGTAATTGAAGTCAGGGTCCTATTAGAGATTGGCAAGGTAAAAAGGGTTATTTTTGAAAAAAAACTATGTTCTTTGTGGTATTGGATTTTCTCTAAAAAAAATTTCACAAAATTTACAAACCCTTTTTAAATTTGTCCTTTTATAAATTTATAAATTATAAAGAAACTGAGGTTTCAACTCTCTGGGGAAAAGTTGACCTTAGATGGATTTGGTTATTAAAAAATGTATTTTGAAGTCCTTTTTTGTCATAAAGCTTTTCAACTGTTTCAGATTTTATACATCCTTGGCTTTCAAATATTTGGCTTTGAACTTTCCTTATTAAGGTAAATCCAGAATAGCGCTTTGGACGCATGCCATTAAAAGTGTTATTTTTCATTTTTCAGTACTGTAATTGCCTTTATTACACTTAGTAAATGGTTTTCTGTGTTTTAAGGACCATTTTAAATATATAGATATAGATATCTCTTACTTTATTTCATTCAGTTATGACTATTATGCTAGCTGTTTCTATAACCTATTTATAGTATCTGAAGTATGTGTGTCTACTACATCAAACAGATTTTCCGCAGATAATTATAACCTGTAAAAAAAATAATTAACAAAACATAAAAAAACGTATTTTCCGGCATTTTAATAGATTGATTAATTGGTCAACTGATGTCAAACCTTTTACTACCAGAGTTTTATGTAGAAGACAATTTTTTTTAAGTGCCATTACATTTGCATTATCCCTTCAGTTTATCCATCTATTTATTTATTTGGAAAACCAAATTTTAATGGGGAAGTTTTGGTTGATTTTTTTCATAATACATATTCCATCAATTACTTATTATTCTCTATTTGTATTATTTAACTTTAAATATGAAATATCTATTTTAATTGGTTCATCATCAATCAACCTGTCACCGGAAAATCGATAAACGTCGACGTTTTCTATCACTGCTGAAATTCTAAAATCGGTATTTGGTTCCTCTAAAAGATAGTTATGAACAGTATTACAGCATCATTTAAAATGTGCACCCTTCTTTTCATACGGGACCCCATTTTTAATAATAAATCTTAAACTATACTGGTATGTCTATAATTAAAAATTCCAATTATCTCGAGTAAACAGCCTGCCATAATTGGTTTATTGGTCATATATTGAGAGCACCTGAGATCACCCACGGTTTTTTATTTGGGTTCGTGTTGCTCAGTCTATAGTTGTGTTTTGTGTACTGATATTTGTCTTTTAATCGTTTTTTTTTTTAAATCCATTTGGGTTCTTTCACATTTCCTCTAACAATTCAGAGATATAACCGTCTGCAGAATAAATATGTATAGATACACTCAAAACGAGTCTTCAAATGCGGATCGTCGGATTTAACAGTTCTTTCTGTGGAATGGGTGATCATGTGGTTCGGTAGCTTTTTTCTAATCAAATCAATTAAAAACCATTTGCAAAGCTTATAATAATTTGTATTGATCTTTCGTATTCCAAACAGGAATACAGAAGAGTCGATTTAATTTTACATTTAAATACGCCAAACCTGTTTTTATATTTGGATTTAGTAACAAGAAGTCGTCGAGTAGTTTTTAGAATGCATTTCACGCTAAATTATAAAATTTCCTTTGAGCGAAAGATAAAGATCCAGATACATTAAAGGTTATTTTTAAATATTAACAATGTTGAGCACAATTAATATAAATGCCATAAAAAATGTCTGCCTGCTTTGTTGGAATTATATACATAAAACAAATATAACAACGTATTTAAATGATAAGAATTATTCAGCTAGAATTATATGAAAGACCTTTGTTTACCTTAAGATAAATTCAGTCGCCATCGTCTATCATGCTAACAATTCCGACGAAACAAAATTGTGATGGGTTGCAACAAGATGGATCAACACAAAATTGTCGAATTTTGGCATTTACATATCTGATATTAGTAACTGCACAACTGGTCAAATATTGTTTCGGAGGGTTCAAAAATAGTAATGATAGCCACTGAAAAATATATGTATCATAACAAAGTTTCTAGTGAACATTTGATTTGTGTGATTCTGTATTGACGTAGGTGTAGTTTTCTACATTTAATTATGCTTGTACTTGAATTGAATGAAGAATCTTCATTGATTGTAAACCTTCTGTTCATAATATTCTATACATTTAGTTTCAACTATGTAAGTTCTCAATGCTAGTGTTACTCGAGAAAAGTGGCAGTTTATAGTACTTTCACCAAATGTAACTTTCCCCTAATTTTCTATTCAGTTTCTTAATACATATTTGATGTAATTTTTTATTTTTTATTTTCTGGTGTCAATAATTCTTTTATGAACTGTGGCTCAGTGCTGGAATTATTTATTCGTGTTAATATCTGTATTAATTGGTGCCGGTGTATTGTGCCTAACGAGATACTATGAATTGACATTCAAACACCTTTATAATAAGGGGCGTGTTATTATTAGCAAAAATTCATTTACAGTGTACACATAATAATCTAAGCTATATAACATGTTCCTGTGAAATTTTGCAAAACATTTCCAGAATAAAAAGAATTATAACTTTTATTGGCGTCATCGTTAATCAAACCAAAGATCTTGCAGACAATAAGTGTCTGTCGCTGCTATAGCTTTAAGCAGCAGAAGAACAGCTGTTAATAGTTTAGTGGTTGCTTCACATGAAGATCCACGTGCTGGGACGTCTTCTTGTATAAACAGACTATTGTATATATTGTCACCACACTTTTTATTATAAAAGACCGAAATATCTAAAGACGACAGAAATATGTCATATGACAAGTTGTATTAATTGTAGGTAATGTTCAATTGTCCAAACTTTAACCTATATTTAAGGTATATTCTATAACAGTATATGTAAATCAGGAATAAATATTGTTTACTCTGAACATCACTGACGCTGAAAAATATCTGCAACCAATACGGTTGTTCCCACCCGGGAATCCTGCTTAAGTACTTATTATAAAGTTGTTTTCATCCCAAACCTTTGGTCTTTTGTAGATCATTTTATCATAGGTAATCATTTCATTTCCTTGTTCCATATGCAGGACTTTTGTTGTGGTTTTCAGTACACACGACGTAACACGAAGGCCATTTAATTAATTTAAAACAAACATGTGATAAATTGCAGCTTTATGTGATTATTCTTGTCGCATGTATTGTATCTTATCATGTTTTTGACTCCAGATTATCCATTACAAAACAATGGACAAAGCACTGCTTTGATACAGGTACCAGCTTGCTAGTTAAAGATGTCGAAAAATATTTAACCCATACATCAGTTAAACATGAAGGATGATTATTTATAAATAAAACTTTTAAAAGTCATTCATGTTTGTGAAATGTTTAAGCAAATTGTCTGAAATCGATTTTGTTGCTCCGCCAAAAAAATTGGATTTTGTCTGGTGACATCACATAGATTTTTTTTTCGCGGATCATTGAAAGAGAAAGAAAAACTTACCGACATCTAAACATCAGAGGAGAAACAACCGCCTAAGTAATATCGATATACTGCTTTTCTCCAGTGCGAGAAATCTTGGGTTTGATCTCTGTCCGTGTCACATGAAAGACCTGAAAATAGGTATTTGCTGCAAACGACAAAAGTTGGCTGTACCTGTAGAAATAATATTACCTTCTAAATTTTACGGTGATGTTTTTTTTTTTTTTTTTATAGAGTACGTTTATCAAGATACGATCCTTGTAAACTTATTTTTAAAGTTTATCAATTTAGCATTGTAGCAAGATCTTTGAATACCGGAATAGTCTTCATCGGCATTGACTTTAAATCTTTAAATACCGGTAAAATCTGTATCGGTACCGATTTTATATCTTTGAATGTGTTTAGTCTTTGTAGGTATTGACTTTAGATCTTTGAATACCGGTAGTCTTTATCGGTACTGACTTTAGATCTATGAATACCAGTATATTCTTTATCGGTACGGACTTTCACTAGTAAGCTGATTTTGATCTGAAACTGTCGTTTTGATCTAAACAGCTCTTAAAAGACTGAACAATAGATTATTAAGTCATTTTCAGTCTTTCGGTTAATTTTAAGACTTATCCACTGCGGTAAATTCAGTACTGTTCAGACAAGCGAATAGTCTAAACAGTACTGAATTTAGTGCAATCGATAAGACTGAAATGGCCTGTTCAGTCTTTTCATATGTTGTCAAGATCAAAATGACCGTTTAAGACTAAAATTCATTTACCAATGTTTAGATCTTTGAATACCGGTATTGTCTTTATCGGTACTGACTGGTTTTACTTTCAATAGTTTAACTAAAAATTAAAATTGCTAACCAATTGTAAGCCTTCATGGTCTTGCATCATTTCGATACGTATATTATAGCATTGCACTCTGTCATCCTTTCCGCAAGACGTCTTTACATTTAATCATTTGTAATTGTACTGGTTTATATTTCTGTCTGGGAAACATTGTCTAGAAATTTTGCAATTGGACTTTGAACAGGCTTCCGGTTTCTGCTAGAACTCTTAAATTGATCATTCATTCGAGACTTATGTCATTTAATAGCTGTATTTGTTAGTGCCAATATGTAAGTGAAGTCCGTAACAACTACTTTTTACAGTGTGTACTTTTGGTGTTATATTTCACCACTTTTCCAGGTTAGAAAGAGGGCTAAGCGACTCACGTACAAGCCTCATTTATTATGTGCCTGTCCAAAGTCAGACCCCTGTACTTTAGTGATTGCCGTTGCTTTGTTGTCTGTCATAATCGTTTTTATTTAATGTTTTTAGCTGTAATCGGGACGTTGGTTTTTTTCTATTGAACTGTTTAAGATTTTGTTATCCCGGGACTGTAATACATTAAAATACGGTATTGGTTTTGTCTGATCTTGACTGACGTTCCTGTTTACATCCTTGTACTTTGGTCTTTGGCGAATAGTTATAGCATAGCCAATTATACTACAGCTCCTTTATTTCATATGTATGCATAAAAGATTTAGATCGACTTTTAATTAGCTAGAAGTGAAATAAGGGAACAATTGACAAGTACCGTATATAGGGTATATTTTTCATCAACTTTTTTGGTGATTTGATGACAAAATGGGCAGATTAAATTTTCATTGTGTATTATTTTCGCTAATTGGAAAAATACGCGCAAAAAATCACTGTAATGTATTAAGATACAAACAACATGAGCATTGTCAATTGACAGATAATCGATGACAAATATATCGACTATTCTAGGATACTTAATTCGGTACATTGCGGCATGCTAAAAACTTTAACGTTTTGGCAATTTTTGTGATCGTATAACAAAGTATTTTTAAAGCATATTTATGCAAATATCAGTGTAAATATGATTTATTTTTATATATTCAAAATGTTTGGGTTTTGAAAACGATCAATGGATCCTCTATGCTTAACATTAATGAATCGATCACTGATAGGTTTTACATGATCAGCCTATTTGATTATTATGATAACAAGGTCTTAATTTACTAAATGTGCAAATTCTTGTGATATGTCGATCTGATTTTACATGGAAGGTTATGTAACCTTTAGGGAGAAAAGGGTTTACATATGTGCATTATGTGTTAACTCGATAATTAACGGTAAAATATGTGAAACGTTTAAACAGCAATAAATCTTGAAATATGTGCAAGGAAATTTATGCGGGTCAATTTTTCTCGAACATAACGAAAATTAAACACACGCTAGAAAAAAACCAAATTCGGTATGCGAAGAGTGACTTTATCCGACTCCAGTCCGAAACACAAAGTTCAGAAACCATAAAGCATGACAGAATGTGAAAATGTCAAATGAAAATTCGAAGACTCTCTTGCTAAATGATAAGCTAGAAAATGACTGGGAAAACAATATAAACAATGAAAGATTTTAAATCAAAAGTACAACGCAGAAACCTCAAGAAAAAGCAACAAGTCAGCTGGTCTGCAAGAATAACCAGTTCTTGTTCTTCAAGTGATACCAATCGTGTTTTTCATGCCATCGAAATGATGTTATGTCGAGTTCAGAATTTTATTAAACGAGGAAATCAGTATGGGACAATTATAACATATTCGTGGTTATAATCACAATGGTCAACCAATATTAGGAAAACGTCCGTAAAATTTCAGTGGGATGACTTTTACCATAAGGAGCCTAGGTTTATAGACTAAATTTGAAGCAGCATCCCTCTATCAACGAAAACAAATCGGATCGATTGGTTGATAGAATTATTGATTTATGACTGCGCAACGTCCAGCAGCAGCGGATTTTCAACTTTCTGGCTCAAAAGCTAAACGAGATACGAAAAATAACAAATGATTACTCATAAGTCGAAAACAAACTGACAATGCCATGTCAAAAAACGAAAAACGATCAAAACAAAACGCATAATAGAAAACTCAAGGCTGAGCAACACGATCCCAACCAAAAACTAGGGGTAATCGCAGATGCTCAGGAAGGGTTAGCAGATCCAGTGTACCGGTGTCGGTTCTTATTCATAACCGTTATAGGATTGTTGAAGACTCACCAAAAACAAACTTTAAATCTTTACCTGGTCGGGAATCTTACCTACGTCCTCCAGCATTCGAGACGATTATGCTAGCAAGAGTTCATCTAACGGGTTTAATACATGATAGGAAACACAAGCCCTTATATATATATATATCAAATATAGTTAACGGATGGGATATGGCGTCGGCGCAATGCTAAGTGGTGTTGCCGTAGAAGTAAGAAGTGAAAAGTACAGGTTTCAAGGAGGAAGAAAAGAATCAGATCTACTTTAACATTTTTAGGTTGATTTTCTAAGCACTAACTGTAAAATATAAGGCCATTCACCATAGGTACGGGGACACATTCTACTGCATCCACACAGCACGAGTAACAAACCCTGCAATAAATGTACAAATAAGAAGATGTGGTTTAGTTCTCAGTCAGTTCCATTGTTAATTAATTTCAACTCTTGAATTGTTTAATAAGTTTGAATTCTCATATCTTAACTGAAGAGACAATTATTGTAGGAATGATCATCTGGTGCAGTACAACTGGTACAGTTAATGATATTATATAGATCCAAGTCATATCTAACTAATAAAATGTGCTTGTGGTATCTTTTACTTGAAGTTCATTGCGATATTTATCATAAAAAAGTTATCAAACTTTGAATGAGGATACCGCATCTGTACAACGTATGTGGAGTTAACTGATAATGTCTTTCCATTACAATTAAGAAGGGTCTTTTTCGGGACGTCAGGAAAGGACTTTTATTTTTGCAGGAATTCGGGATTTATGCTTTTCGGGACTTGGGAATTATTTATTCATTTTTTGGGATTCAGGAAATAATGCTTTATTTTTTCAGGAATTCGGAATTCAGCGTTTATTTCTCCGGGAATTAATGATGACATCCTCTTGAACATCCACTGAATAAAATTTCCTTATAAAACTACACATCATTAATACAGTACACTTGATTAGGTGGAGATCGCATCGAAATCCAGTTATTAAATCAATTATAATAAAAGAAAACCTGCATCATTCACATAAGTTATATAGTTCATTTCTTTTAATCATGACTAAACATATTTGCTGGTTCATTAATCTATATATAGCGAGTGTATTGTATATGTCCACTACGTAAAGCAGGCGACTATAGTATATATGTCTACTACATAAACAGGTGATTGAAGTATATGTGTCCACTATTTTTATCAGGTAACTGTGGTATGTATGTCCACTACATATAGCAGGCGGTTGTGGTATGTATGACCACTACATATAGCAGGCGGTTGTAATATGAATGTCAACTACATAAAGCAGACGGTTGTGGTATGTATGTCTACTACATATAGCAGGCGGGTGTGATATGTATGTCCACTGCATAAAGCAGGTGGTTCTGGTATGTATGTCCACTACATATAGCAGGCGGTTGTAATAGTTATGTCCACTACATAAAGCAGGCGGTTGTAATATGTATGTCCACTACTTAAAGCAGGCGGTTGTAATATGTATGTCTACTACATAAAGCAGGCGGTTGTAATATGTATGTCCACTACATACAGCAGGCGGTTGTGGTATGTATGTCACTAAATATAGCAGGCGGTTGTAATATGTATGTCTACTATATATAGCAGGCGGTTGTGGTATGTATGTCACTAAATATAGCAGGCGGTTGTAATATGTATGTCTACTATATATAGCAGGCGGTTGTAATATGTATGTCCACTACATAATGCAGGCGGTTGAGGTATGTATGTCTACTACATAAAGCAGGCGGTTGTGGTATGTATGTCCACTACATAAAGCAGGTAGTTGTGGTATGTATGTCCACTACATAAAGCAGGCGGTTGTAATATGATGATGTATGTCCACTACATAAAGCAGGCGGTTGTAATATGTATCTCCACTACTTAAAGCAGGCGATTGTAATATGTATGTCCACTACATATAGCAGGCGGTTGTAATATGTATGTCCACTACATAAAGCAGGCGCTTGTGGTATGTATGTCCACTACATATAGCAGGCGGTTGTAATATGTATGTCCACTATATATAGCAGGCGGTTGTAATATATATAGATATAGGAAGATGTGGTGTGAGTGCCAATGAGACAACTCTCCATCCAAATAACAATTTATAAAGTAAACCATTATAGGTCAATGTACGGCCTTCATCACGGAGCCTTGGCTCACACCGAACAACAAGCTATAAAGGGCCCCAAAAGTACTAGTGTAAAACCATTCAAACGGTAAAACCAACGGTCTAGTATATATAAAAACGAGAAACGAGAAACACGTATAAATTACATAAACAAACGACAACTACTGTACATCAGATTCCTGACTTAGGACAGGTGCAAACATTTGCAGCGGGATTAAACGTTTTAATGGTACCAAACCTTCTCCCTTTTCTGAAACAATAGTATAACATCACAACATAGAAAACACACGATAAAACATCAATTGGAAGGCTTAACTCAATCAAAACGTAAATTAACACACTATGAACGAATAAATTCGATCTGTGATACCTGAAAGTAAATACATAGTTAATAAAATATTAGGGACAAACATTCAAGGCCAAAAGCAAACAAACAAGTCCAAATAAAGCCATGGCAAAACACTACCGCGAAATATTAAACCCTTAGAAAATAATCACTTTTGAAAAACCGGTTTCATAATATATACAGGTAAATGAAAAATAACTTTGTCGTTTCAGGTATACTTTTCTGTCTATATAAAATCTTCCAATAATTAGGAATACCAAGAAAGGTCTGTCATATAAATACCTAATTTAACACTAGATACATATACATATCCACTAAATATAACAGGCTGTTGTGGTAAGTATGACCACTACATAACGCAAGTCATTGTAGTAGTATATCAACTACATCAAGCAAAAATATAACCTGTTAATAGAAATAATAAATTGAACATCTATCACATGTTTGCCGGTTTTTTGATTGATTGATTTATTGATCGATTGATTAATTGATTGATTGATGAATTGATTGTCACCCAGTTCAGTGCGGGGTTAAAAGTTAAATCACAAAAATACTGAACTCCGAGGAAAATTCAAAACAGAAAGTCCCTAATCAAATGGCAAAATCAAAAGCACAAACACATCAAACGAATGGACAACAACTGTTATATTCCTGACTTGGTACAGGCATTTTCTTATGTAGAAAATGGTGGGTTAAACCTGGTTTTATAGCGCAATTTGTTGGTGCACAACAATATCTATTATATGCGATGTACGTCTATGTGGTGTAATAACATTATATAAGAACAGACTTCAAAGTCCGGGATAGAGCTTGAAAAATCAGATCGACCCGAATACAAACAATAACTTACAAAACGACACAAAGTATCGATCTAAGATTACTCTCAGTTAATGATAGCTAGTTCAAAGTTAATTTCAACAATCAATAACTTACAAAATGACACAAAGTATCGATCTAAGATTAATCGCAGTTACTGATAGCTAGTTCAAAGTTAATTTCAACAAATAAATATACAATGTCTTCCCAGACTAATATACTAAACAGTATACATCAAACGTATTTAATGTAAAGACGTCATAAACATGATATCTTGCAAGTCAAAATATAAATGTGTAGGAGCATAAGTGGTCGTAATTGTATATCAATTTATATTAAGTTATGTCTTGATTTATCAAAGATAAAATAAATGTTATGCTTTGTTGAACATATTCACATAAATAAAACGAAACAACGCATATAAACGATGCAGCTGGTTATTAGAGGGAAAAGGTTTTTACTTGAAGAATAATTCAGTCGTCATCCTCTTTCGGCATGTTCGGTCTAATCTTTCCGTCGACAGGAAATGGTGATGGCTCGCAGCAAGATGGATCAACACAAAATTGTCGAGTCCCTACGCAGTCACATAACTTCTTGTAGTAACTGCACAACGGGTCATATACTCCATCTACAAGGCGGTTTATTACTTGTGGAGTGACTGTTGAAAAAACAATCAAATTGTCATTATATAATACTTACACAATTTCTAGAATTGTGATATTATCAAAATCAAGAATCCATTTAGCATTGCTGATCCGTGCAACAGTCAACATATTAAACATTTTTCCCAAGACTTTTGCTACATACGCATCCAATTTACCTATACAGTCAGGTTCTAACTCTTCAAAATTTAGTACATTTCAAGAATAAATAATTAATATGCCAAAATTGTAATTGAAAAATAGGTGAACGAAATTGAATAAAATACCAGTCTAAAAATATCACCTCCAGTTTTACCATTTGTAATAGCTCGCAGCTTTTCTTTTTTTATTTAAACATACCTACTCTGTTAATTCTGACTCATTTTAAAGGTATTCCATTGGAACCATTTATTTCATGTTTTCGTACTGTGAATGTTTAATGTTATATATGTATAAAAATGTTTGCATTACAAGTTTTCAGGACAAAACAGTCAACTCAAACACGCATGAACGTAAAAAGGTGTACCCTATTATTCCTTTTCGATAAGATTATTGCCCATTTTTTAATGATTTTTTCCAAAAAAAATATTGCCGTAGGCAAAGATATAAATTAGTCATAAATTTTTTCAAGCTTTTATCTTTCTGTGGATTTGTTTCATTGAAATTTATCCTTATGCATATTAAAGATCCAGATATATTTGAATACCGTAGTTGACTGTTTTGTGAACATTTGTCTTTAATTTAAAAGTTTACAAATATCTCTAGGCTTATGTTATTACAAATCCGGTAAATAGTCTAATTCGGTAGGTCACATTCGTGAAAAGGGAAGGGTATTGTAGTTACGACATAAGGAACATATCCGATATCATCTGTGAAACGGTTATTCCATAACGGTCAACCAACTCGTGATGGCGTCCGTTAAATTTACGAAGGGATGATTTCAACTTCACCATTTGGAACTCTTGGTTTAATAGCTTCCTTGTGAGCAGAATGCATTACGAACGAAAGTATTGGCAAAATGTATGCACTATTTACATACTTACATTTAAATTGTTTGCGCTTTAAAGCATACTCCTGTGAAATATTGCAATAAATTCCGAGGATAAACAGAATCAAAACTTGTCTTGGTGACATCGTTAATCCAAAGAGAAGGCCTTACAAACAATTAGTTGTCTTTTGCTGCTAACGCAATATGCAGCAAAACTACAATACTTGATTGTCTAGCTATTGCTTTGCATGAACATTCACGTCCTGGGACCTTTTCTTCTATGATATACATGTTGTAAATTTGGTAGCTGGATGCCTTTTCATAAAACAGTAATAGACTCATAAATATGTTAAATGTCAAGTTGTAGAAATTGTAGGCTAATTAGGTACATGTATAACTGACTTAATTAAAGCTTATATATAAGGATTTGCATGCAGCAGATGTACTCTATAACAATATATGCAATCCATGTTTATGACTCCTTTAAAAATTACTGATGGTAAGTAACATCTGCAACCAATATGGCATTTGGTCTGAACGAAAAGAGGTTATGTGTCTTGGAAAAGAGAGACTACTAGTGCTTTAGATATTCCAACAGGATCCCTAAGTAAATTTTGCCGCACTCTATGGAGCCATTGCCAGATACATGTACGAATACGTATCTTGGATGGAGAGTTGTCTCATTTGCACTCATACCACATCTTCTTATATCTACTAAATGCCACATGTCTACCGAACTCTAATATTGAGAAAGAAAAAAAAACGCTTCGGAATCTATGACCAGAACTTTAGAAACTACTTGACCTTATAAATAGCCTTTCACTGTAACAGCAGTTCAAAAGTCGGTATTACGGTGCTGATATGATTTAAAACATACTTTATTAAAATTTCCCTTGATAGATTAAGGTATTATATAGAAACTAAGGTGCGAACTCCTGCGAACAAAGTTGGAAGAAATTTGGCTATTCCTTTTGTTTATAAAACTCCTAACAATATTTTAGTTGTTATGATATTGTTACTATCATATTTATTTAGTTGGCCTAATTTGTTTTGTGTGGCCTATTATATACATTGTGTACAAAATAATACACATTGTGTTACAACTATGCAGTTAAGAAATAACTGGAACAATCATTGATACTCATGGAATGATTAGAACTTTCTATTTCACTTACATAATGTTTCCAGAATGATCATAACAAAAGATGCGTAATTTAAACATCTACAATTATCTAGAACTTTTCGTTACAAGTATTTAAATGCAGACCCTAAAGTTAGACTTAGATATATAGACATAGATATAGACTTAGACATCGATAGACATCAACATTCTCAGCAGTTGAATTGACACTTTTATTTACTTACAACAACATACTAAATTGTGACCTATTGGACGTAATATTCTGTGGATTGCCGTGAAGATTTCCGAATAAAGAAAAGATAAAAGATTGGACTCATATTTTGACAGTTAAGTTGACATTTTTATTTGTGTAATACTTCTTGTAAACTAGTGTACAATAAATCTAGTTAAATTTTATTATTGATTTGTGTCTTTGGTTGGCTACAATAAAAAGGCGATTTGCTGGCGTAACAGAAATTGGGGGCTCGTGTGCGGGAAAACGTAAATATCTCATTGCAAATTTTTCAATATTTTTTATTAGAACTAGCCAACAAAATTCTACAAAATGGCATTTGAAGCCGGGAAATTTTTGAAAACGCCAGACCTGGAGAAGTTTGATAATTTAAAGAAAGAGGAATTAGTATTGCTTGCTTAACATCTGAAATTAGACTTTAGAGTATCTATGAGAAAACAATTTATAAAAAAATTGGTAATAGACAAATTAGTTGACGCAGAAACTTTAGGTGAAGAGGCTCTTGAGATCAAGGTCGAAAATGTTGACGCTTTCAAATTAAAACAGCTTGAATTAGAACATGAACTTAAAATAAAACAATTGGAAAAAGAAGAAAGACAGGTAGAACTCGAAATGAAGGAAAGGTTAGAGATGGAGAATAAAGAAAAAGAAGAAAGGTAGAAGATGGAGAAAAAAGAAAAGAAGAAAGATTAGAAATCGAGAAAAAAGAAAAAGAAAGTAAATTTGAATTAAAACAAGCAGAACTTGAAATGAGGGAAAGGTTAGAAATTGAGAAAATGAAAATTGAAATGGCAAAAGAAGAAAGCAACACTAAATTCCAATCAAAATTAGAACATTTTAATTTTGATGCAGCAAAAAATATACGTTTGGTTCCCAAATTTTCTAAAAAAACAGTTGATAAATTTTTTCCACAGTTTGAGAAAATTGCTCAAAATAGAAATGGCCGAAGCCTTTTTGGACTACAATGCTGCAAAGTGTTTTTGAGGGCAAGGCCGCTGAAATGTACTCAGCACTTTCATCAGAAAATAGTTCTGATTATGACAAGGTTAAAAAAAGAAGTTTTGAAAGCTTATGAGCTAGTGCCAGAAGCATATAGACAGAAATTTAGGTCTTATAAAAAGTTTGATTCACAAACCTATGTTGAATTTGCTAGGGAAAAAGAAGATCTATTTGATAAATGGCTTACGTCAAAGAAAATACATAAAAATTTTGATAACTTAAGACAATTGATGTTATTAGAAGAGTTCAAGCAGTGTGTTCATTCAGACTTAAAAACACATTTAGATGACAAAACTGTTGAGACATTACAAGATGCAGCTGTTATTTCCGATAATTATACCCTTTCACATAAGAGAAGTTTCAAAGGTCTAAATTTTAATACTTCGAGTGGAAATTACAAGAATCAAAGCACTGAGCGTAATGATAGTAAGCATGTTGCACAGAATAAGAGTCAGTCTAGTTATAATTGTCTAGTCTAAAATTTGATACTTTTGAGAAGAAGTCACTGACTTGTGCTTATTGTAAGAAGAATGGTCACCTGATGGCTGATTGTTTTAGACTCCAGAAGCAGAATGAAAGAGATAATAAGCCCAAGAGCAGTGCATGTACGACACCCCGTGTTACCAATAGGTTGGAATGTCCTGCGAGTCAGGCTTTTAAGTCCAATTTTTGTGATTACATGGAGGATTATAATCCTTTTATGTCTGATGGGTTTGTTTCTATTGTTGATTATTCTACTCCTCAGCCTATTAATATTTTACGGGACACTGGAGCTTCTCAGTCTTTATTGTTAGAAGGTGTGTTGCCTTTGTCCGAGGAGACTTCTGTTGGTGCCTCCGTTTTCTTAGAAGGTGTGGAGTTAGGTTGTATAGACGTTCCCCTCCATCGTATTTATTTGAAGTCGGATTTGATAACTGGACCAGTTGTTGTGGGTGTTCGTCCTAATCTCCCTGTTGAGGGTGTTTCATTATTGCTAGGAAATGATCTAGCTAGGAACAAAGTGGTTGCTGAACCAATTGTTTCCAGTAAACCGGTGTTGGATGTTTAATCACCTGAAGATGATGCTGAACTGTATCCAGTTTGTGTTGTTACTAGGTCGATGGCTAAAAACAACAAAATGAGGATTTGCAAGAAGACCAGTTTGATTACATGGGCCTTTCTGACACCTTTCTAGCCGACATTGAAGGTCTCGGTAGCTCAGAGAAGGCCATAATAAGACCACCTAGTATTAACAAGAATGTAATTATGCCATGGCCAGACGTGAACAGCCATTCATTAGACCGAAGGAAATTTGTCGAAGAACAAAATAAAGACACTGAGGTTCTTCAGCTCAGCAAGAGGGCTCAACCACAGGAAAAAGCAGACAAAGTGGCCGAATTCTATTACCATCAAGACAGCATTTTAATGAGAAAGTGGAGGCCCCCTGATGCTACCCCAGAGGAGGAATGGAAAGTGGTATACAAAGTGGTGGTGCCTAAAGTCTATAGGCAAGACATTATTGGTCTTGCCCATGACACCATTTAGGCTGGACACTTAGGTATAAGGAAGACTTGCCTTAAGATCTTACAGCATTTCTACTGGCCAAGACTGAGAAGTGATGTCGCAGAATACTGCAAATCATACCATATATGCCAGGTTGTTGGTAAGCCTAACCAGAAAAATAACACCAGCACCACTTCTGCCTATTCCAGCCTTTGAAGAACCTTTCACCAGAGTACTAATTGAATGCGTTGGACCTTTACCGAAGACCAAGACCGGAAATGCGTATTTATTGACAATCATGTGTACCTCCACTCGCTTTTCAGAGGCTATTTCGGTAAGGAATATCAAGACACCAACTATTCTCAAAGCTCTTATCAAATTTTTCACGCTAGTAGGACTTCCGAAGTCTGTTCAATCCGACCAGGGTTCAGATTTTATGTCAGGTTTATTTCAGCAAGTCATGTACCAGTTAGGGATTGCTCAGTGTAGGTCAAGTGCTTATCATCCAGAATCTCAAGGTGCCTTAGAACGTTTTCATCAAACATTGAAGAACATGATGAGAATTTTTGTCTTCAATTTGACAGGGACTGAGATGATGGTGTTCACTTTTTACTTTTGCGGTCCGAGAGGCTGTTTAAGAATCCCTTGGTTTTAGTCCCTTTGAGTTGGTATTTGGTCATACTGTAAGGGGACTTTTGAAATTGATTAAGGAAAGGTGGCTTACTGAACACACTGACTTGAATCTTTTAGACTATGTATCTAGATTTAAAGAAAAATTGTATACTGCTTGTCAAATTGCTAGGAACAATTTGAAAACTGTTCAGAATAGGATGAAAATATGGTATGATAAAGATGCCAGGGACAGAGCTTTTGAGCCAGGTGATAAGGTACTTGTATTTTTGCCAGTCCCTGGACATCCTTTTTAGGCTTAATATTGTGGTCCTTATACCATAGAGAGTAAAATTTATGATTTGAATTATATTGTAAAAACACCAGGTCGACGTAAACAAAATAGACTGTCACATTAATATGTTAAAACCATATTTTGAGCGTACTAATGAAGGTGAGAGTAAACCAGTTGCCACTTTGGCCGTGGTTAAATTGGAGAACAATCATGACAAACCAGATATAATTGAATCACCTTTTAGTTCTAAAACTATGGAAGAGACACTTAGATTGAAAAATTCAGAAATTTTGTCAAATTTAGATTCAAAACTTGCACATCTGTCTTTTGATCGTAGAGAAAAATTAAAAGCTTTGGTATTTTCTTTTAAAAATCTTTTTCCAAATGTGCCAAACAAAACCACTGCTGTTTGTCATGATGTCGATGTAGGTGATGCTTCTCCAATAAAATAACATCCTTACCTGCTCAATCCACTCAAACTTAAATTTATGAGACAAGAAATTAAATATATGCTTGACAATGATATTATTGAGCCAAGTAACAGCGAATGGAGCTCTCCTTGTCTCCTTGTGCCCAAACCAGATAAAACCTTTCGTTTCGTAACTGATTTCAGGAAAAGTAAATTTTGTTTCAAAATCTGATTCCTATCCGATTCCAAGGATAGACGATTGCATTGATAATATGGGGCAAGCAAAATTTGTGAGTAAATTTGATTTATTGAAAGGTTACTGGCAAGTTCCATTGACACAGAGAGCTCGAGAAATATCAGCTTTTGTCACACCAGATGGCTGATTTCAATATACTGTAATGCCGTTTGGCATGAAAAGTGATCCAGCTACATTTCAAAGAATGATCAATAATGTTATAAAAGATTTAGATTGTTGTTATGCTTATATTGATGATCTTATTGTATGTAGTGATAACTGGGAAGAGCATTTGACACATTTATTTGATACTTTTGATAGATTGTCACAATCAAATTTGACTGTTAATCTTAGTAAAAGTGAATTTTGCCAGGCCACTGTTGGTTATTTGGGGCATACAGTTGACAAAGGTCAAGTGAAACCTATTATTGCTAAAGTGGATGCAATTACCAAATTTCCTCCTCCTACAAATAAAAAACAACTTATGAGATATTTAGGCATGATTGGATTTTACAAGAAATTCTGTTCAAATTTTGCTACTGTTGTTCAACTATTGACTCATCTTTTACGGAAAGATTCTAAATTCATCAGGAGTGAAAATTGTCAAAACGCTTTTGAAAATAGCAAATCACTTTTAATTAATAGTCCCGTTCTGATCACTCCAGACTTTGAAAAACAATTTAAACTTGCCGTTGATGCAAGCGATGTAGGAGTTGGAGCTGTTTTATATCAAGAGACAGATGATAATGTTGAGAAACCTATATCATATTTTTCTAAGAAATTAGATAAACATCAGAAAAAATATTCGACTGTTGAAAAAGAGTGTTTTGCACTGTTGTCTGTACTTCAACATTTTGATGTATATTTAAATCCCACTGTGCATCCTATTCTTGTTTATACTGATCATACTCCTCTCACCTTCATACATAAAATGAGAAACAAGAACCAAAGATTGACTAGGTGGAGTTTATTGTTACAGAATATGATGTTATTGTAAAACATATTAAAGGTAAAGATAATGTAATAGCAGATGCTTTGTCTAGAGCTTATTAAAACACTGTGTAGATACTATGTTTTTTGTACATATTATTCATGAAAAGTTTTTGTTACACTCAAACTTTTTTTAAGGGGGAGGTGTTATGATATTGTAACTATCATATTTATTTAGTTGGCCTAATTTGTTTTGTGTGGCCTATAATATACATTAGGTACAAAATAATACACATTGTGTTACAACTATGCAGTTTAGAAATAACTGGATAAATCATTGGTACTCATGGAATGATTAGAACTTTCTATTTCACTTACATAATGTTTCCAGAATGATCATAACAAAAGATGCGTAATTTAAACATCTACAATTATCTAGAACTTTCCGTTACAAGTATTTAAATGCAGACCCTAAAGTTAGACACAGACTTAGATATATAGACATAGATATAGACTTAGACATCGATAGACATCAACATTCTCAGCAGTTGAATTGACACTTTTATTTACTAACAACAACATACTAAATTGTGACCTATTGGACGTAATATTCTGTGGATTCCCGTGAAGATTTCCGGATAAAGCAAAGATAAAAGATTGGACTCATATTTTGACAGTTAAGTTGACATTTCTATTTGTGTAATACTTTTTGTAAACTAGTGTATAATAAATCTTGTTAAATTTTATTATTGATTTGTGTCTTTGGTTGGCTACAATTAAAAGGCGATTTTCTGGCGTAACAAATTACTTATGCATCCCTGGCTTGCAAATCTGTGGGTTTGAGCATTCCTGATGAAGGTAAATCTAGAACAAGTGCTTCGGATCCGAAGAAATTTGTAGAGTGTAATTTAACAGTGTGGCTTTTGACGTGACTCGGCATTTATGCATCCCGCCTCCGGGTTTTTGACTTTTTGGCTTTAGGCGTTCCTAGTGCAGGTGGGTCCAGAGGTGCAATTCGAACACAGATGGTTTTGATAGTGTTGTTTCTATTTGTTAACTCTTGTTTTTGTATTTACTTTATTTTTACTATCGATAAAATGAATACTATATGCGGTATGCACTATCAACGACAAAATTTCTTTTGTTGACATGTGGTCCACGCAGGATCTGCCTACCCTTCCGGTGCACCTGAGATCCTCACCGGTTTTAGGTGGGGTTCGAGTAGTTCAGTCATTAGTTTTCTTTGTTGTGTTTTGTCGTTTTTTGTTATTTGCCATACCATTGTCAGTTTGTTTTCGACTAATGAGTTTGAATATCTAGTTGGTATCTTTCGCCTGTCTTTGACGTCATTGTCAAATTCACTATCTACACTTCTTTTGTTGGCGTCTTTGTTAGATTCATTTGTATGTTTGTTTGAATATTTTAGTCAGTCTGTGAAATACGTCTAGACAGTTTTGGGAGCTGGATCCCAATTATTGTCACATTAACCTGTAATGTCTGTTTGGGATGCTCACCCAATTTTGTCAATATAATAGAACTATAAACAACTGTCATACAAGTGCGAGGTTTAGCTAGCTAAATAACCAGGTTTAAACCACCATTTTCTTCGGAAAATGCCTGTACCAAGTCATGAATAGGGCAGATGTTTTTTTCACTTTTTCCGTTGATTGATAGCGTTTTATTTTGTCCGTTTTTATGTACTTCCCCATATTGAATATGCTTTGGAATTCGGTATTTTTGTTAAACTTTTTTTCTATAGCTGATTTTCTACATTTGAGTTTCACAAACTACACATTAAAGCATACCCAAAGAAAGGTATTGCATCTTGCATGACATACATTGTGTAATTCATAGCTCATTCATCTTGAGATGATTTAAAAATTATAGGGACAAATTATCATTTTGTAACTGATGTCGCATATATAAAGTGTTTTACTATAAATTAGTATCCATTACAAAAAAAAGCAGAGACAAAGCGTTGCTTTCATATAGACACCTGCTTAATAGTAACATTTGTTGAAGACTACTAGTATTTAATCACATTCATCAGTTAAACATAAGGGGTGGTTAGTTAATCCTATATCCGAGGAGTGTATTCATTGTTTAAATTTTCACAATTTTGTGTTAATAACTTCAGAATAATTCACATTTGTATATTTTTGTTGATTGGGCTGTGTGCGACCCAATCTTATCCGTTATATTCACCGATCACTAGATCGCAAGACTCTTTAAAAATAAAAGTGAGAAATTAATTTGATAACTATTTATCAGTTAAAGTCACCAGATATTGATACATGCTCCTTTGAAATATTTCAAAAACATGGTATTTTTACGGTCACATTTATATATTTTATATCAAAAGCTTTTCCCTCATAAAGACAGACCAGACGATCACAATCACCATTCTTAAAAACGTTGAGGACAGTTATACTCAATAAATATTATGTTCAGAAACGTTTGCTTCACTACTTTAAAAATAATTAATTAACTTATAAATCTTAAATTTACCATATGCCTAGCTGAATTATTATGTTTTATTTCGTATATCTATTTCATCCGACGTTGATATTGAAACAACACACCAAGTTAATGTAAATTTGTGAATGGATTCTAAGTCACGGGTACAGGTGCTCGATCGGTGTTTATAGTATTGATACAGACTGTGTTTTCTGTCAACCTGGGTTTGAAACAGGGTGTCCAATACTTCCTTTGTGTTTTAACATTTTCACAAATGAATCGGCTACTTGCATAAAATCATTTAATATTGGTGTTGACATTATGGAGATATGTACTTTGCTGTGTGCAGATGACATTATTCTGTTAGCCAACACCGAGGTTTGTTACAAAACATTTTAGATGAGTTATAGCATTGTTATACTGACAATAAAATTATTGCTTTTTTTAACAGTTTTCCACTTCAGACCAACCTCATTTGACGATTACGTCATGACTTTCAGTGTGGAGATATGAATATTTCTGCTAGCAGTGAATATACTTATCTTGGCCTTGTTCTGAATTATTTTTTGGGTTACATATTACTACAAAAGTAGTGTTTTAAAAGTCCTTGTTTATTTTAAATATTATTCATTGAAAATTAAAATTTTTAAACTATATGTAATAAAAGTATGAAAAGAAAAGTAGGGATAAGCGGCCAAAATTTTTATTTGCATGCAATTTGAGGTTTCCGAATAATTGACAAAAAGTCAAAAACAAGAATAGAGAACATCCTTACAGTAAAACCGCTTGTTTGTCATCATGTTCCGTTCTCGGTCGATTCTCAATTGATAGTTTATGATCAAGTCAAGACATCAAGCAGATTAAACGTATTTGTGTTATCCTTGAAATGAGTTGAATAGCATGGATCTGTACCAAACTTCAAATGAGAATATCTGAGTTAGCTGAGTTAGAGTTAACTGATAATGCTTATTTCTTGTCATGAAAATAAAGAGGAGCAGATGGACTTTTTCCGGACGTCAGGATTGAGCCTTTATTTTTACGAAAATTTAAGATTTACGCTTACCGGGATCCGGGAAAGAATGCTTGATTTCCTTCGGGAATTCGGGTTTCAGCGTTCATTTTTCCGGGAATTCGGGATGACATTCCATCCTACTCCCTCTCAGAAAAAAATCCTTATGAAAAGTATGCATCATTCGTCAGTTTGAAATACAATTGATTAGGCGGAGATTGTCCTCACATTGAAATTCAGTTAATAAATAAATTAAACGGTTATTATTAAAAAAAGAAAAACTGCACCATTCACATAAGATATATAGATATTTTATTTAATTATTACTATAACATAAGTTGGTTCATTAACCTATATATAATGAGTGTATTGTATATGTTCACTACATAATGCAGGCGGTTGTGATATGTATGCCCACTCCATAAAGCAGGGTGATTGTAGTATGAATGTCTACTTCATAAAGCAGGTGATTGAAGTATGTCCACTACATAAACCAGGTATTCTGGAGAAAATTAAAATCTGTTAATAGAATAAAATAAAATGAACAACATTTATCACATATTTACCGTTTTTTTGATTGATTGATAGATTGATTGATTGATTGATTGATTGATTGATTGATTGATTGATTGATTGATTGTCACCCCGTTCACTGAGGGTTTAAACATATCTGTTGGTGAATTACACTCTCCATAAAATGCGACAGTAGTGTAACAGCATAATATAAGAACAAACTTCAAAATCCGTTGTATAGAGCCTGAATAAACAGATCGACACTAATCATAAAAAAGTATCGATCTAAGATTACTCGCAGTTAATGAAAGCTAGTTCAAAGCCAATTTCAGCAATTAAATATACCATGTCTTCCCAGACTAATATATTATACAGTAAACATGAAACGGATTTAAGGTAAAGACGTCATAAACATGACCTCTTTCAATGCAAAATATAAATATGTAGGACTATAAATGTTTGTAGTTGTATATTAATTTACATTAAGTTATGTTATAATTTATTTAAGTTAAAAATCATCGTTAGTACAAATAAAGATTATAAATTCAAAGATCACAATACTACAATGTAAACCTTAATGACATTTAACTTAATTTAAAGGTTCAATGAGTGTACATGGATTGTATCTAAATTAATGGACTATTAAAATAATATATTACCTCAAAATGTAAGGATGTGATATCCTGTTTGTAATAAAACTCTCATTGTTTTTGGTTTCAGCGGTTTCAGACATGAGGAGAACATTTATGTTCTTTTTATTTCTAACTTCTACGACAACACCACCTAAGTTGATAATGATTGCCACTGAGATCACTTTCCTTCAAATACCAAAAGACGTAGCTGCAGACATATAAAGGTCAGCATACGATTGGTTGAGAAAACGAAACTTTACAACAAAAGATATGATTTCAGCTTGTCAGTTGTGAACTTTCCATTTCTATGTTGCAACATTCCGGCAGCACCTGCATATGGAGTATTTACTCCCAGTTGATACGATATTCCAGAACTTCCATATCTTATCATGAAGGCCTTGATAGATGATTGCTGCTTACAAAGAAAGTAATGAACTAATAGCCCCGAGTGGTGAAGTTGAAATCATCCCTTCGAAAATTTTACGGACGCCATTACGAGTTCGTCAACCGTTAAGGAAGATCTGTTTCACATATGACGACGGATTTGTACCAATTTTCGTAACAACATTCCGATCTTTTCGTCGTTTTACGTTTTTGGCCATGGTATTGTTAGATTTTTTTCAACTTATGAGTTTTTCTTATCCTTTTGGTATCTACCTCCTCTCTCATACGACATTCAACAATAAGCAAACCCAATCCGTATTGTAATATATAAAAGGACGCGGCATAACAAAATATGAAACAAGTCCAAAAAAAAAACCAAAGACCTGATATATACTTAAAATATAAATATGGCAGACAGGAACCATTATGTTTGAAATACCTGCTTGCAGGTTGAACCTATATACGTAAATAAAATAAAACAACGCATTCAAACGATGCAAGTTATTAGAGAGAAAACGTGTTTGTTTACCTGAAGATAGCTCAGTCGTTATCCTCCTCTATCATCTGGCCAATCATTCTGATGACAACCAAAGGTGATGGGTTGCAGCAAGATGGATCAACACAAAATTGTCGAATCTTTGCGCAGTCACATTGCTGCTTGTAGAAACTGCACAACTGGTCATATACAGGATTGTTGCCTGCTAGAAAAGACAATCAAAGAATTGGGCGATTATCGAAATCAAGAATCCACTTGTCCTATAATGTCTTTTTGTTTTGCTCACATATTGTTGTCAATATAATGGAATTGTATGCGACTGCCATACAAGTGAGAGGTTAAGATAGCTATTAAACCAGGTTTAATCCACCATTTTCTACAGAAGGAAATGCCTGTACTAAGTCAGGAATAGGACAGTTGTTTTCCATTTCGTTGATGTGTTTGAGTTTTTGATTTTGCCGTTTGGTAAAGGACTACAAATGATGATAAAGTCGACTGGAGGTGGTCTGACTGCTGAAAAAAATCATTCAAATTGTTATTATCTAAAACTTACAAAATTTTTCTAGAATTGTGGGATTATCGAAATAAAGACTTCATTTGATATTGCTGATCCGTACAAGTGCCACAAAATGAAATATTTTTTTCAAGAAATTTCTCAAATAAGCATTTAAATTTATAGAAATATACATATAAAGTCAGGATTCTATTTCGTAAAAAACCTCAAATCATTAGGGATGATGCGCTATCAATTTAGATCTTGATATCAGATAAATTGTGGCATTATTATGATCCCTACATGACACTTGTTTAAGAGACAAATTTATCTATTAGCTAACAAGCATCATTTAATGTAATTTGAGGGCTTTGGCAACTTAAAACTATTGCCTGATTGGTTTTCAAGGGAGAATTTTCAAAGTTCAAAAGACATTTCAAACAACTATTTAAATATATCATGGTAGGGCAAACTAACTATTTTCAGATCGTAAAGACTAACCACCCTAGATAACACACACTTAAAATGCCATTGTATTGACGTTATATATATATATATATATATATATATATATATATATATATATATATAAGTCTAAAATTTGCACAACGATACTAACTAATATAAGATACTAACTAATATAAGATGGTATTATACCATCTTATATTAGTTAGTATCGTTGCAAAATTAGACTTATATAATTCTTATCTACAGTATCGTCTATTCTAGACGATCCGGTACATAGTAAATTTGCTGGTTGGTCCTTTTATAGACTTCTATATATATATATATATATATATATATATATATATAAAAGATCACCAAGTAAAGTCTGTCGTCATTGAGTTAAAATTTAAGGAAGTTTGAGTGAACAGTGTGTCCGACTTTTCTTTTTGAGTATATTTCATGAATAAAGTATACACATAATTATACCTAAATTCTAACTGAAAAATGATGGAACGAAATTGTATAAAATATAAGTCACAAATACACCTCAAGTTTAAACATTTTTAGTAGCACGAAGCTTTTTTTTATTCAAAAACACACCTACTCTGTTATTAGGACTAATTAGAGAGGTATTTCATATGTCCCATATATTTCATGTTTTCGTTCTGTGAATTTTTTTATGTAATTATATCAACATGCAGCTTTAATATATGAAAATAGTGGAAGCGAGACGATGATCGAAACATATTTGCTTTACACGTTTTCAGAACAAAACAGTCATTTCAAACAAGCCTGATCGTCAAAAGTGTACCCGATTATCTCTTGTCAACAAGATTATTTCCCACTTTTAGGATTTGTTCCTAAAAGACTACTGCAGTTGGCAGAGATGCAAAATATTGCTTTACAAAAATCAATCTTTTATCTTTCTATGGAATTTTTTTCGGTGGAATTTATGCTTATGCATATTAAATTTCCAGATGTATTTGCACCTACCACAAATGCCTCTTGGCTCTATACTATGATTTGAGTAAAACACGTATATAAAATTTAAAAAAAAAAACTTAATTATGCATATCCTTAAAGTTTTCAATGCCAAAGAAACAGATGTAAATAATTCAAATATACCAACTTGGCCATATTTACCTTCTCTAATAAAGAGATCCGTTCATTTTGTTTAATTTCAATTGGGTATCAGCATGTATACACTCTGTCAAACATGTTGTACTGTTTTGACAAAGCAATAGTAATGATATCTTTTTTCTGCTTTCTTCTAAAAAGAAACATCTGGGGTCCGTTGTTCAACTTGTCGTTAGTGCTAACGAGTCGTTAAAATTTCTTAATCATTTGATTAAAAATAATCATATGATTAGAGTGTTGTTCAACTTGTCGTTAATTTTAATGCGGTGTTAAAAATGCTTAAACTTTCGTTAAATTAATCCATCTCATGAAGGTGCATTAAATGTTAATCATATGATTAAAACATCCAATATGCTGTTGTAGCAATGCAAAAATTGGTTTATTCTCGAAAATGAGACGTTTTAGAGATATTTATCCCCTGGAAAGGGATTTTAGCAATGACCAGCTATGAAAGCGCTTTAGATTTGAAAGAAACACAATAGAGTTGTAAGAAGTTGAGTTGAAACATAAATTGGAAAGGGATTAGACAAGATAGGGGGAAGGATCGGACGGATGCATACAATGGTCATCTGATAACAGAAAGAAATTGCACATTTGGGCAGTTTTTCGTTTGTATTTTACCGCTTAAATATTCAAATATAAGCACATTTAGATGCGCCCTTGACCTGACTGCTTACGCAGGTAAATTTTAATGGATAAATTCGGCCAACGGATAGCTCGGACCTTACGATATTTATCTTTATGCGTAATTTGAAAACATCATATATTTATTCCCATTTGGTAAAAATTACGAGTTTGATAAGGATCCAAATATTAATAATGAAAATTTACTACAGAAAGTGTTTCATGTCATTGATTAAGTATATATATATATTCAATGAAAAGTCTCCTATATCTCAGCTGACACGATATACAAAAACAAGCACCTGTTACTCATTTCCGAGTGTCAGACATTTTTCAAAAGAAGTCTTATACCCCCGTGGGGTGAGGGGTAGGGTGTTTATTACTAATACACCTTATCGGTAACTTTCCGCCATTACTGGACATTACAAGGGTTCCCGTGAAATTTTGACGTCACAATAGAAAATATCTGACGCCACAATGGAAAAGTGATTGTATTGTGACGTCAATAGCTCAAGAGGCCCATGTTCTTGGGTCAAGCGGCACAGATTTCTAAATAATTATAAGGCCTATACCGGCCTTCAGGAAGCCAAAAACTTTCCAATAATTCAGATCATCAATGAATATATGTTTGAATTTTTTAGCACTGAACACTGCCTCTCCGGTAAATAAAATTTAGAATGGAAATGGGGAATATGTCAAAGAGACAACAACCCGACCGAGAAAATCCCGCACCCGGAGGTGGTCCTCAGCTGGCCCCTAAATAAAATTGTGTACTAGTTCAGTGAAAATGGACGTCACACTAAACTTATAAAACATATAAATGAACTAAAATTAAAAAAACATACAAGACTAACAAAGGCCAGAGGCTCCTGACTTGGGACAGGCGCAAAATGCGGCGGGGTTAAACACGTTTTGTGAGATCTCAACCCTCCCCCTATACCTCTAGCCAATGTAGAATAAAGAAACACATAGCAATACGCACAGTAAAACTCAGTTTAAAAGAAGTCCGAGTCCGATGTCAGAATAGGTAACAAAAGAAACTAAACAAAATGACAATGATACATAAATTAACAAAGGACTACTAGTAGTTACTGACATGCCAACTCCAGACCTCAATTAAACTCCGAGTAAGAAATGATAAAATATAAATGATTTCAAAATTATAAACAGGGAACATGGATCATCCTTATAATAGTATATACTATCAACCATATAACTTTCAGCATGTAATATTCTACCGTTATCATGGTTATGCGAGTAATTATCGTTACAGTTAATAATAAAATAATAAAAATAAGTAGTCAACATTAAACGCCATTTTTGTTTCGCCTACGACGAAAGTCGCAGTAGACTTTCGTCGCAGTATACGAGACATAGGGATAACTATCCGGAGGCCGCGGCAGCGGCAGCGATGAAAACTATTTGCACAAACCTTTATATTTCAGAAGGTAGAAGACCTGGATGCTTCATACCTTGTATGCAAATACCTTATTTTAGTAGGTCAACTATATGTGGTGTATGGAATGATTGTTAGTGGTACATGTCAGTCTTGCAGGTTTCATCTGACTTTGACCTCATTTTCATGGTTCATTGGTCCATGTTAAATTTTTGTGTTTTCGTCTGTTTTCAAATACGATAAGCAGTAGGTCTAAATTTGGTGTATGGAATAATTGTAACGTGTACATGTCTGTCTGGCAAGTATAATCTAACCTTGACCTCATTATCATGGTTCATTGGTCAATGTTAAGTTGTTGTGTTTTGGTCTGTTTTTCAATTACCATAAGCAATACATTTAGGTCAACTATATTTGGTGTATGGATAATTGTAAGGTGTACATACAACACTTCCATACAATCTTATCAAGAAAAAGTTTTCATATTTAATTAAATGGTCTTTTGAAAAATCTCATTACAAATTTATTTGCTGTAACTCGTTTAAAGCCTTTTTCTGTAACGAAAAAGGAAAGTATGCTATACTAAATCCCTGGGATCTGTTTTAGTTGATTTTAGTCTCTGATGCATGAGTTTTTATTATTAATTGTTTTTGGCTTTTAACTAGCTGTCAGTAACTGCGAGTACTCTCAAATCGTACTTTCTTGTTAATTCGACCTGTTGATACTATTTTTAATACTTTTTTGTTATTTTATATTAATATGGGTCTTGTCTGTATACCAGCTTTGATTATTTGAAATATCTACTAATTTTCACTTCTTCATACTACATTTGAATGAACATCAAGATTGTTCTCCTTAAATCTGTACAGGGAAGTTTTATTGTTGATATTAACCCCTTATGTATCTAGTGTTAAATTAGGTATTTATATGACAGACCTTTCTTGGTATTCCTAATTTTGGAAGATTTTATATAGACAGAAGTAGTATACCTAAAACGACAAAGTTATTTTTCATTTACCTGTATATATTACGAAAACTGGTTTTTTCAAAAGTGATTATTTTCGGTGGTGTCTTGCCATGGCTTTGTTTGGACTTGTTTGTTTGCTTTTTGGCCTTGTATGTTTGTCCCTAATATTTTATTAAGTATGTATTTACTTTCAGGTATCACAGATCGAATTTATTCGTTCATAGTGTGTTAATTTACGTTTTTTGATTGAGTTAAGCCTTCCAATTGATATTTTATCGTGTGTTTTTCTATGTTGTGATGTTATACTATTGTTTCAGAAAAAGGGAGAAGGTTTGGTACCATTAAAACGTTTAATCCCGCTGCAAATGTTTGCACCTGTCCTAAGTCAGGAATCTGATGTACAGTAGTTGTCGTTTGTTTATGTAATTTATACGTGTTTCTCGTTTCTCGTTTTTTATATAGACTAGACCGTTTGTTTTCCCGTTTGAATGGTTTTACACTAGTAATTTTGGGGCCCTTTATAGCTTGTTGTTCGGTGTGAGCCAAGGCTCCATGTTGAAGGCCGTACATTGACCTATAATGGTTTACTTTTATAAATTGTTATTTGGATGGAGAGTTGTCTCATTGGCACTCACACCACATCTTCCTATATCTAGATACACTTACTGGAAATGTGAAGATATGATTGAAGCTTTAAATTGTCTCCTGGACAGCATATATGTACGTTTCGGCGATAAAGTGTATCGACAAGAAGTAGGTATTCCTATGGGCACTAACTGCGCCCCGTTAATAGCAGATTTATTCCTGTATTGCTATGAATCTCAGTATATGACCAAACTCAGTAAAGACACGTCATTGTTACATTTGGTTGATACATTCAACAATACCTTTCGTTATCTAGATGATATTTTTTCGTTAAATAATCCAGAGTTCTCTAAACTTACTACCGAAATTTACCCAAAAGAACTTACTTT
Organism: Mytilus coruscus; assembly: GCA_017311375.1. Taxonomy (NCBI): domain Eukaryota; kingdom Metazoa; phylum Mollusca; class Bivalvia; order Mytilida; family Mytilidae; genus Mytilus; species Mytilus coruscus. Next base: position 60,495,649 of record CM029607.1, on the reverse strand, counting down.
AACTAAATCTAACATAAACATCAGTAGTTGTCCTGTTCTAGATTTGGACATTTCAATCTCTAAAGGAAAACTCTATACTAAAATTTACGACAAAAGAGACGATTTTTCATTCCCTATTGTTAATTTTCCTTTTTTAGACGGCGATGTTCCTTTGGCTCCATCATACGGTGTTTATATATCCCAACTCGTTCGTTATGCCCGTGTGTGTAGTGATGTCATAGATTTTAACGAACGTAATCAATGCATCACTGGTAAATTATTAAGTCAGGGATTTCGTTACCATAAATTACGTAAAACTTTTACTAAATTCTTTCATAGATACAAAGATTTGATTAGTAAATTTGGCTGTACCTGTAGAAAACTGATTAAAAACGGTATTTCACATCCTAAAATTTACGGTAATATTGTACTTAAACCGCGGAAATCACTATGTGATCCGTGTAAACTCATCGAACCTTTAAACAAACTTATTAGTAAAGGTTATCTTACTAATGTTGTAATTAGATCTTTGAATATAGTTTACATTGGCACTAATATCGATGTTGTCATCAGCAAATTAAAACATAACTAAATTTGTATTCTTTTCAAACGGGATGTATAAAGACACACCCACGTTCATTTTGATCTATAAAGAGGTTAACTCCTAACTATCACACTTCCTGTCGATACATTTATTTTTGGCATTGCACAAGTCATGTCTTCTTTGACTGTCCATGACGTTAAAATACTAAATCCCTGGGATGTGTTTTAGTTGATTTTAGTCTCTGGTGCATGATTTTTTATTATTAATTGTTTTTGGCTTTTAACTAGGTGTCAATAACTGCGAGAACTCTCAAATCGTACTTTCTTGTCTATTTGACCTGTTGATACTAATTGTAATGTTTTTTTTTGTTATTTAATGTTATTCAGGGTTATATCTGGTCTATATACCAATTTTGATAAGTTTTCGTGGATGACTTTATCCACAGTTTTAGGTATCCAACGAAATATAATTTATGTTGTCCAAATCAAGACATGAAACAGATTAACCAATATTAGGTTTGATTACCGATATGATCTAGAGAATACATTGAATATCGGCAAATCTGAGACTTCTATAATAGTGTTTTCAGGGTTTAACATTTCACAGTGAACAACTGTTACAGGATTATACCCATTTAATCTTTAAAATTTAAACTGTACAACTTCAAATATTTTTTGATCGATGTATGTTCATTTCCGGTGATGATATGCTATGATAAAGTGTTCATTTGATATTTCATAATTCTTGTACCATGTGTGATGTTAATAATTGTTTCATGCTGGGTTTGATTTTAATAAAACGTCAATTTTACAATCCAATAGATTTGCACCTGTCCTAAGTCAGAATCAATGTCCATCCAAATAACAATTTATAAATGTAAACCATTATAGGTCAATGTTTTTACGGAGATTCAACACGTTGCCTTTTTGAATGGTTTTACATAGTACTTTTGGGGCCCTTTATAGCTTGCTGTTCGGTGTGAGCCAAGGATTTTTGTTGAAGACCGTACTTTGACCTATAATGGTTTACTTTTATAAATTTTAACTTGGATGGAGAGTTGTCTCATTGGCGCTCATACCACATCTTCTTATATCTGTCTGTCTGACAGGATTTATTTGACTTTGACCTCATTGTCAAGGATCTTTATAAATGTTGAGATTATGTGACTTGTTTATCTATAAGACTTTTAAGCTAAAATAAATGATCAGTAAAGGAGGCTAGACATTTCAGCGTGTGCACTCTTGTTATTTTCTTTGACGTTGTTATCCGACAGTGTGGTTTTTAAAAATAAACAATGCTGAAACCTTTTAAATCATTTCTTTATAATGGTGTTTTACTGGTTAAAACTTTATTAATTCAATTAACATAAATATAATCAGCCATGTCTGCATGATTATATAAGTCTTTTTTTTTTTTTTTTTTTTTTTAACTTTCTTTGATCACCACAAATTCTGCATCCTTTTACTGTCAATATTGTGACATAATTTAATGGATTTTTTTTATTTCTGAACTTTTGGTTTTGTTTTTCTTTTTTTTTGTAATTGAGAGATATTGGTAATACACGTGTTTTCGTTCGGAAGGTGATCTACAATGTAAGATCATGCTATTTATGAAGTACAAATATTCATATGGCTTTAAAAAGCTGTGATTTCTATGCATGTTAGGTGTGACACAATAAAACTATAATGAAATCCAAGAAACAAACAAATAAGTCAAATGTGTATTAACCACAGAATGAAAGGAGTGAATAATTATGTGGAATGACACTGACTTCATGGTAAGAGGTTAATGTTGAGAACTGTAAAATACATGTAGTTAAATGAACATGAGCTACAATATGTACGATTTAAAGTTATAAAAAATTACACTACATATTTTACACTAAGCGAGAAAACGTGTAAGAAAACCACTTAATAAATATGCATGAATATACAGCTAAGAATAAAAGATACTTTAATTGTGATGACATGTCAAGTATTATTTTCTAAGGCTGAGATATAAAACATTAATAATCACAATCATCTGATTTCGTTAATTTGCGAATATAAAATATTCATCTTTAAAATGACATGCATATTTCTGCACACAGGATTCTTTGTTAGGCTTTTTTCAACCCAGCACAAAAGTCATTAGACAAACAAACACGGTCTCGGTGGTCTCGAGTGCCGCAAGTCATGGTTTCAAACCGCAGCCGGGTCAAACCAAAGACTTCAAAATTGGTATTTAAGTTGTCTCCGCTAATCAATCGGTATTAATGGGTAAGAACAAAGACTAGTCGGCTCGTAGTGAGGATAATGTGTCTGAGGAGGGTAATATGTCTTCCTACGGAATGTTATCTTGTGAATTAGCACATTACAAATCCGATTCAGCCAGTCGGTCTAGTACAAAGCTTGGTTAATATTCATAACGCACTAGCATGTTCTGGTCCTAAATATGCATCTAATTTGCCGTGCAGGAAGTTAAACAGCCACCCATCATCATCAGGATGAGACAAACAACCCATGCAGTAACACAGTGTGTTTGATATTCAATATTAGTTTTTTTTTCTTTTGTTTCTGAAATTTGAACATGTTGATAAATAGGAGAGGTGTATATAACTGCTCAAAGGATTTAACAAATATTTTATTATCTTTTTTAATTGTATTAAGTCATTTTAATTACTTTTATTTTAGAGGAGATATGATTGATTGATTGTTGTTTGCTTAACGGTTAGCGGCAAATACTTCATGCATATTTATGACAGAGAGCAATTTAAAGAATGCATTCCAAACAAGAAGCTGCATGTTTTGCATAGTTATTTTATTCATAGTAAGCAGCCATGTTTGTTGGTCAGTTGTACCATTATCTCACCCAATTATAAAAGAGACCACAAAAAAGGACCGACTAAACATCTGCTACTTGTATATAATCTTTTTGTATGTACCTGTCCCAAGTCAGGAGCCTGTAATTCAGTGGTTGTCGTTTGTTGCTATATATCATATTTGTATTTTGTTCATTGTTTTGTACACAAATAAGGCCTTTAGTTTTCTCGTTTGAATTGTTTTACATTTGTCATTTCTAGGCCTTTTATAGCTTATTCTTCAATATGGGTTTTGCTCGTTGTTGAAGGCCGTACGGTTTTCTATAGCTGTTAAACTTCCACATCATTTGGTCTCCGGTGGGGAGTCGTCCCATTGGCATTCATACCACATCTTCTTATATATATATATACTAGTATGCACCCTATCCCGCGTGAATATCGGATACCCAAGATATATCATACTGTCGGATTGTTTTCTTTGATCTTTATTATTGTTGGTTTTTTTTTTCAAAAAAAAAAATTTTTTCAGGGCATTGTTAATAAATGTAACAAACGAGTCGTTATTTAAGTTTGAAAAAAAATTACATTACATCACAAAATTGAATATCTAAAATTTCTAAAATTATCATATGGTGTCTTCTTAAGCCGTATGAATTACAATGTATTTTATCGGTCACAGCTCTGTAATCTATTTTTTACCATACGTATAATAATTATCTAAAATGTTAACTTGGCATGCCATAGCACTCTTTACCATTAAAGGAGTTTAAAATTCCACGGATAATAATTACGGCGATTTCGTCATTTAAAAAACAAAAAAACGTGTATCTGTAGAGAGTTGTACTAAATAATCAACAGAAATTAAAGATTTTGAAGGATTCATTATCATGTGGATATATAAATTTAACACAGACTTTAAATTATCTGCATTCACTGTGACATCAAATTCCATGAAGATCAGGGCCATGACGGACTCAGGAAGGATACATTTTTTTGCAACTAATATTTCTAAGAGAGCACCAAATACAAGCACTGACAATGTTTCCGAGCTGGAACAGCCACACGCTGCATGGTAAAACTAGTTTGAACAATGATTGAAACGTGTTTTTAAAAACAAAATTTCATTATAAGTTGCTCATTGGATGAAATTCACTAAGTTGGGTTGTTTTTTTCAACCCTCTGACCCCATCATTTCAGATAACAAGATTTGTGAACAAACAAATGAAAAACTCTGGCCTTAGTCATAGGTTAAATGAAAATGTTTATCATTGGAAAATGTACCCTAAAACATTTTTTATTAAAAAGAATGCATTACTTTCTGCATTTACTGAAATTATTTTTCCCTTCAAGCACATTTTATTTTGAACTCAAATAGACATTTTTGATTAATCTGAAATAGTAATAGGTTACCATAGAGATATGAACATGTTTAAAGATATTATATTCAATCATATTTGGCACCCAAAAACTAGGTAAAAAGAAAAGTCTATATTTCAATGCAGAAAAGGAAGTTATGGGCCTTGTTTTACAATGTGTTGTGGGAAACATCTGATTAAAAACTTATACAGTGATAAACTAATACAATGATTAAAATAAGTTGAACAACAAAATTTAATCATTGTATTTATTAATCATTAATAAACGATTGGTTAAAGTTAATCATATGATTAGTTTAACGATAAGTCAAATAACAGACCCCTGAATTGTGCTTGTAATCGAACTGAATAGAATCGCATGGGTTGTTTCCCTTGATGCTAAAGCTACTGTTATACTCTTCCATACATTTTGTTAAATCATGCAAATATAAGTACTAATGTTATCAAATAAAATATGTCAACTAGGTTTCACCAATTGCATCTTGCCCACATTTGTTGGTAGCTTCCTGTAGTTTAATGAACCTATAACCACTGTGTCAGTCCCACTGAATTGTACCTTACAAATACAATACGAACGATAACAATTGTAAAATGTATGCAATATTTACATACTTACCTTTAATTTGTCTGCGCTTTAAAACATGCTCCTGTGAAATATTACAATAAATTCCAAGGATAAAGAGAATTAAAACTTGTCTTGGTGACATCTTTAATCGAAAAAGAAGGCCTTACAAACAATTAGTTGTCTTTTGCTGCTATATCAATATGCAGCAAAACTACAACACTTGTCTAGCTATTGCTTTGCAGGAACATCCACGTCCTAGGCCCTTATCTTCTATAACAATATAAATGTTGTACATATGTCACCTGGATGCATTTTCATAAAAGACAGTAATAGGCTTAGAGCGATATGAAAATGTCAAATGCCAAGTTGTAGAAATTATAATCTAATTAGGTACATGTATAATTGACTTAGATATAGCTAATATATAAGGATTTACATGTAGATATACTCTATAACAATATATGCAATCCATGTATATAACTCCCTTTAAACATTACTCATGGTAACTAACATCTGCAACTAATATGGCATTTGGTCTTAACGAAAAAAGGTCATGGGACTTGGAAAGCAGTGATTTCTGGTGCTAAAAATGTTCCAACAAGATCCCTTAGTGAATTTTGCTTCACTCTATGGATTCATTGCCACATCTGAGTTAGAATAGCTATCTTAATGCCACGTGCCTACCTAGCTCTAATATTGAGGAAAAAAACAAAAACTCAGATTATATGACCAGAACTTTAGAAATTACTCGACTTGATAAATAGTCTTTCACTGTAGCAGCAGTTCCATAGTCGGTATTGCTGTAATAACATGATTTCTTTCACTGTAGCAGCAGTTCAATAGTCGGTATTGCTCTAATAACATGATTTATAACCTACTTTTCTGAAATTTCCAGTTGATAGATTCAATTATTACATTGGTAGCAATGAATTACATTGATTTCCCAGTCAAATAAAAACCGATAATTTCACATGTGAAATAAACGTGGTTATTTCACTCTCTGACGTCATACAACAATAGGCGTTGTCAAGACGTCGATAACGTCGGATCAAAACAAATTGTGAATGCGTAGAAAAAAGATATAGTTCCTTACATTTTCTACATTAATTTCATTAAAAAAAGCCATAACTAATCAAAGAATTCAAATAGAGAAAAATATTCAACTCGTGACCGAACAACACTGATAACTAACTCATGCGCTACGCGCATTCGTGAATTAATGTGTTGTTCGGTCACTCGTTGAATATTTTTCTCTATTTTAATTCTTCGATTAGTTATTCTATAAATATTTTATAGAAACTAAGGTGCAAACTCCCTCGAACAAAGTTAGAAAGAATATTCATTGTATTCATTAAAATCCTAACAATGTTTTTACGTATTTATGCATCACTGGCTGTCAAATATTATGGTTTGAGCATTCCTGATTATGGTATATCTAGAAAAGTGCTTCAGAGTCCTCTTCCCTTGTTAACCGCTTCGGAGTTCTCTTCCCTTGTTAACCAACTGTGCACCTCTTCTGGTCAACCTTTTCGTATCGTCATATCAGTCGGAGTTTCTTCAGACACTTGTAAAATATATAAAGATCAAGGAAGCTAAATTGTGTAATTTCACATACAGGTATATTGATGATGTCCTTTCCATTAACAGTCCAAACTTTTTTGATTGGATCTCATTAGTATATCCTCCTGAACTACAGATTAAAGAAACGACAGATATAGCTTCCTCCGCATCATTTCTAGACATTTCCCTCGAATTTGACAACAGCGGTAATCTAAGTACCAGAATCTATGACAAATGAGACAATTTCAATTTTGAAATTATAAATTTTCGTCATCTTAGCAGCAATATACCAACTTAACCCGCGTTTTGAGCATACATTTCTCAACTCATACGATAGTCCTGCTACTCAGACTTTGTAAAACGGCATCAGTGTTTTAGCAAATCATTAATGAGCCCGGGTTTTGTCAAAGAACGTCTCGTCCTTTTTCTCAAAAAATTCATCGGAAAGTACCAAGACCTAAAACATAGATATTTAGTGTCTACTTCACAAATAATACACGATGGTCTTGAATATAGATTCTAGATGCTGAAGTTGTGTATTTTTTTATTTTACTTTAGTATACCCTTAATTGTTTTCAACACTACTTTGAAAATAAAGAGTTAACTTATATATCTTAAATTTACAATATGCCTAGCTGAACTATTATTTTTAATTTCGTATATCTATTACATCGGACGTTGATATTCAAACAACAAATCAAGTTGATGTAAATTTGTGAATGGATTCTAAGTCACGGGGACAGGTACTCGATCGGTGTTTATAGTATAAATACAGACCGCTTTCTGTCAACCGCAATTAAAAACAGGGTGTTCAATTCTTCCTCTATTTGTTTTACATTTTTACTAATGAATTGGCTACTTGCATAAAATCATTTAATTTTGGTGATAACATTATAGGGATATGTCCTTTGCTGTGTGCAGATGACATTATTCTGTTAGCCAACACTGAGGTTTGTTACAAAACATTTTAGATGAGTTATAGCATCGTTATAGTGACAACAAAATTATTGTTCATTTTTTAAACAGTTTAAAAGTTTTTCACTTCAGACCAACCTCATTTGACGATAACGTCATGACTTTCAGTGTGGAGATATGAATATGTCTGCTAGCACTGAATATACTTGTCTTGGCCTTGTTTTGAATTATTTCTTGGCTTGCATATTTCTAAAAAGCAGTATTTTAAAAGTCCTTGTTTTTTTTAAATATAATTAATTGAAAATAAAAATTTTTAAACTATATGTAATAAAAGTATGAAAAGAAAAGTAGGGATAAGCGGGCAAAATTTTTATTGGCATGCAACGTGAGGGAGCATCCTTAAAGTCAAATCGCTTGTTTGTCATCATCTACAGTTCTCGGTCGATTCTCAATTTTTAGTTTATGTAGATGAAAGTTATCATATCAAGCAGATTAAACGTAGTTGTGTTATCCTTTGAATGAGTTGAATATCATGGATCTCTACCAAACTTTGAATGAGAATATCTCATCTATACAGCTGATGTGGAGTTAACTAATAATGCAACTTGTTGTTATGAGAGTAAAGACGGGCGGGTGGACTTTTTTCAGGACGTCATGATTTGGCCTTTATTTTTGAGAAAATTTGGGATTTACGCTTATCGGGATCCGGGAAAGAATGCTTGATCTTTTCAGGAATTCGGGATGACATCCCCTCTCAGAAAAGTACGCATCATTCGTCAGTTTGCAGTAAAAATGATTAGGCGGATATTGCGACGAACTTGTACTCACCATTCAAATAAGATACATAGATATTTTTTTTAATTATGACTATAACATTAGCTAGTTCATTAACCTATATATAGTGGGTGTATTGTATATGCTCACGACATAATGCAGGCGGTTGTGGTATGAATGCCCACTCCATAAAGCAGGTGATTGTAGTATGTATGTCCACTACATAAACCAGGTTTTCTGGAGAAAATTGAAACCTGTTAAAAGAAAAAAAGAAAAGTCATTTATCACATATTTCCCGTTTTTTTTTTTTTTCATTGATTGGTTGATTAATTGTCAACCAGTTCGCTGAGGGGTTAACACATTCGTTGGTGCAAAACATTCTGCATAAAATGTTGGTGTAAGAGCAGTTAATGAAAGCTATTTCAAAGCAAAATTCAACAATTAAATATATGATGTCTTGCCAGACTATTATATTTAACAGTATATATCAAACGGATTTAATGTTAAGGCGTCAAAAACATGACCTCTTGCAATGGAAAATATAAATATGTAGCACCATAAGTGTTCGTAGTTGTATATCAATTTATATTAAGTTATATCATATTTCATAAAAGTTCAAAACAGTGTTACTACCAATAAAGATAATATATTCAAAGATCATAATGTTACAACATTTAAGAATAAGTTTATTCAAAGGCTCAATAAGTTTACATGTATTGTATCTAAATAAATGGGCTATATAAACAATATATTACCGTAAAAATTAGGATGTGATATTGGTTTGTAATAAAAGCTCTCTTTTGTTTATGGTTTCAACGACAGAAAGTTTTGTGTAGTTTGTAGTAATCTTTTAAGATGTTTGAATACTTATACATAATCAACTCAGAAGAAAGTAAATGATCAAGATTTACGTAAAGTCATTTACAATGTCGAGAACTACCAATATCGATGCCATTAAAAAAACATTTATGTTTGATATATAAAAAAATAAGTTGATTATAATGACCATTGAGACAACTTTCAATCAGAGACCAAAAGACGTAGATTCAAACATCTTAAGGTCAACATACGATTGGTTGAGGAAACAAAAAATTACAACAAAAGATATGATTTCAGCTTCCCAATTGTGAACTTTCCATTTCTATGTAGCAACATTCCAGCAGCGCCTGCATGTGGAGTATGTATCTCCCAGATTATACTATATTTCAGAGCTTGAATTTCCTATCATGAAGGCCTTGATAGAGGGTTGATGCTTACAAAGAAAGTAATGAACTAAGAGTTCCAAGTGGTGAAGTAGAAATCATCCCTCCGAAACTTTTCGGACGCCATCACGAGTTTGTCGACCATATAGATAAATCTGTTTCACATATGACGACGGATTTGTTCAAATTGTCGTGACCACAATCCCGTCCTCTTTTCTTTGGAGTATGATTTGTTTATCATTCTGGGACATCTGAAATCATCCGCGGTTTTTGGTGGGGGTTCGTGTTGTTCGGTTGTTTGTTTTTTTTTTTTTTTCGTTTTTCGTTTTTGGCCAGGGCATTGATGGATTGTTTTCGACTTATGAGTTTGAATATCCTTTCTTTTATACGAAAGTCAATAATGAGCAAACCCCAATCCTTAGTGTAAGATATTAAAGGACGCGGGATAACAAAATATGAAACAAGTCAAACAAAAAAGAAAACTAACGGTGTGATACATGCTCGAAATACAAATATGACAGACAGCAACCAATATGTTTGATATGCCTGCCTGCTAAGTTGAACCTGTACACGTAAATAAAATGAAACAACGTTTATAACGTGGCAAGTTATTAGAGAAACTTTTTACCTGACGAATAATTCAGTCGTCATCCTCCTCTATCATCTGCCCAATCATTCTCATGACAGCAAATGGTGATGGGTTGCAGCAAGATGGATCAACACAAAATTGTCGAATCCTTGCGCAGTTACATAACTGCTTGTAGTAACTGCACAACTGATCATATACTCCAAAGGGGTTTGGCGCAGGTGTGGTGACTGTTGAAAAATAATTGTTAAATACTCATTTCAATTTTCATATTAAGTCAGGATTCTATTTTGTAGAAAACTTCCAATTATTATGAATGATGCGCTGTCAATGTAGCTCTTGAAAAACGACAAATTCATTCAGATGGCATTATTACGATCCTTACATGACAGTTGTATTTTAAGAAACAAATGTATCTATTAGCTATAAAGCATCATATATTGTACTTTGAGGGCTTTAGCAACTTAAAACTATTGCCTGATTGGATGTCAGTGGGGAGGAGGAATTTCTAAGTTCAAAAGACACTTAAAAAATCTATTCAAATATATCGTGGTAGGGCAGACTAAACATTTTCAGAGTTTGAAAACTAGATCTTTAGTTTTTTATGTTGTCTTTTGTGTACTGTTGTTTGTCTGTTTGTCTTTTTCGTTTTTAACCATAGCGTTGTCAGTTCATTTTCCACTTATGAATTTGAATGTTCCTTTGATATCTTTTGGCTCTCTGTTTATCTACTCTAGATAACCACATTTGAAAATGATATTTTATTGAAGTTATACACACAAAAGATCCACAAGTAAAGTCTGTCGTCATTGAGTTAAAAAATGAAGGAAATTTGATTGAACGGTATAAAATATGTCAGAAATACACCTCAAGTTTAAACATTTGTAGTAGCACGAAGATTTTTTTATTCAAATACACCCTGTTATTATGACTAATTGGAAAGATATTTCAATTTTCCCAAATATTTCATGTTTTGGTACTGTGATTTTTAATATTTATATCAACATGTAGCTTTAATAAATAAAAAAAGTGGAATCTGAAGCGAGACGATGTATGAAATATTTTTTCTCTACACGTTTTCAGGACAAAACAGTCAATTCGAACACGCCTGACTGTAAATAGTGTACCCGATCATCTCTTTTCGATTTATTGCCCAATTTTATGATGTGTTCCTGAAAGACTGTTGCAGTTGGCTGGGATGCAAAATTATGCTTTAAAAAGATCAATCTTTTATCTTTCTATGGATATTTTTACGGTAGAATTTATGCTTATGCATATTAAAGTTCCAGATGTATTTGCTCCTACCACAAATATATCTTGGCTCCATACTATAATTTGAGTAAAACACGTATATAATATGCAAAACAAATCCTTAATAATGCACATCCTTAAACGTTTCAAGGTCATAGATATAGATGTAAATTTTTCAATTATACCAACTTTGCCATCTTTACCTTCGAATTCTCTATTAAAGAGTTTCATTCTTTTTTTTTTTTAATTTCAATTGGATATCAGCCTGTATACACTCTGTCAAACGTGTGGTACTGTTTTGACGTTGTAGTAGTTTTTCTCTCCATTCTTGCAAAAAGAAAACCCTTAATTGTGCTTGTAATTAAACTGATTAGAATCATATGGATTGTTTCCCTTGATGCTATAGCAAATGCTTATACTGTTTCATACATTTTGTTGAATTATTCAAATACAAGTACTTTTGTTATTCAATAAATATGTCAACTAGGTTTCATTAACTGCAACTTGCACAAAGTTTTGGTAGCTCCGTATAGTTGTATGAACCTATAACCACTGTGTCCTGCCCATTAAATTTTACCTTTAAAACACAATACGTACGATAATATTGGCAAAATGTATGCACTATTTACATACTTACTTTGAACTTGTTTGCGCTTTAAAGCATACTCCTGTGAAATATTGCAATAAATTCCGATAATAAACAGAATTAAAACTTGTCTTGGTGACATCTTTTATGCAAAAAGAAAGGCCTTACAAACAATTAATTGTCTTTTGCTGCTATAAGAATAAGCAACAAAACTACAACACTTGAATGTCTAGCTATTGCTTTGCAGGAACATCCACGTCCTGGGACCTTTTCTTCTATAAGATAAATGTTGAAAAAATATCACCTGGATGCCTTTTCCTTTAAGACAGTAAAAGGCTAAAGGCGACATAAATATGTCAAATGTCAAGTTGTAGAAATTGTAGGCTAATTAGGTACATGTATAATTAACTTATACTGACAGATATAGCTTATATACTAGGATTTATCTGCAAATGTACTCTGTAATAATATATCCATCCATGTGTATAACTCCCTATAAACCGAACTGATGCTAACTAGTATCTACAACCAATATGGAATTTGGTCTGAACGAAAAGAGGTCATGTGACTTAGAAAACAGTGACTTCTGGTGCTTTTGATATTCAAACAGGATTCCTAAGTAAATTTGGCTTCACTCTATGGATTCATTGCCAGATCTGAGTAAGAATACGTACCCTAATGCCACATGTCTCATATTAGTGGAAAAAAAATCTGTATATTCCATGACAAGAACTTTTCAAAATACTCGACTTTATAAATTGCCTTTCATTGTAGTAGCAGTTTAATGGTTAGTACCCCTGTAATGGCATACTTTATATCATACTTTCTAAAATTGCCCATTGATGGATTAAGAAATTATAGAGAAACTAACTAAAGGATAAACTCCCTCGAACAAAGTTGAAAAGAACTGGCTTTTAGTTTTATATTCCTTTTGGTAATAAAAATCCTAACAATGTTTCAACGTATTTATGCATCCCTGGTTTGCAAATCGTTATGTTTGGACATTCCTGCTGAAGTTAAATCTATAATAGCGCTAAGAGTGTGCGAACTTCATATAGTGTTATTTTACAGCGTTCCCTTTTAACTTTTAGAATAAGAACATCATAAACAGGACAATGTAGAATAACATAATTTTCATTGTCATCAATAATGTTAAAGCAATTAAAACAGCATCTCTCTTCTAGTATATTTGCATACCTCACAGTTTCTATCCTAGTCTAGTAAGGTGTCCCTTCTCATTTAGGAGGAAAAGCTCTTTTATCATTATAAAACAGTTTACAATACATTTCAACAACATAATCTTGTTTAAACATAATAAAATTGAGAATGGAAATGGGGTGCATGTATAAGTTCTTAACTCGTATGGCCCATTACCCCGTCTGGAAGTGGGTGGATTAATATTGCTTTTCCATTTACCAATATATTTATCACGTTCTTTACATCACTTTATCAACCAAATAATTTGTATTAACACTAGTATTGGTATTGTAAAAAGTCGCCAACTCAATCTCAATGGACTGTTTTGGAACTATGTAATTCCAATTTTAAACACTTATGTTCCCGGTTGACCTCATCTGCCCATATAAAGATATTCCTGTTAAATCTATATGGTTCCATATTTATTCATATATGACATTTCTTACTATTCTCTTTCACTTTTTATGGTACATCAAAACCAATCCCATGTCTTCTTTGATTTAAATTATATTAAGATCAATAGCTATGTATTACATAATGTATGGCACGCAGGCTACAATAGCGTTCTTTGGGTATACGTAAATGGTTAGTTTGTGAAAGCCAAATGAACAAAATCAGGTATATCAATTGATCACCGTAATAAAGTTTTTGAATATTGATTTCGTCGGCTCAAACATTGACTTTGCTATCAATTAATTAAAACATAACTAAAAATGTCGATACTAATATTTTAGCATTGCAAAGGTCATGGTTTTCTCTGAATGTTTGCGACGTCTTTACACTAAATGCATTATATGTTTAAATCTTGGATACACGATTTCTTTATTAGCTGTAATTGGCTTAGTACTAGCTTTCGGTAATTCCTAATACTCGCAGATAGGTACTGTGTTTCTAAAGTCTCTTTGTTAGTATTTTATGTGCTATTTGTCGATCTGATGAGTTAAGCATTTTTTACTTATTTTTATAGTTAACTTTGTGCTTAAGTTTTGTTCCCCTATTGTCCCAGGTAAGGAAGGATTAACATCCGTAAACATGTTAATCCCATCACATTTTTTATGTGTCTATCCAAAATCAGGAGCATTCAATTCGGTGTTTGTTCCTTTTTTTATCATATTTGTTATTCGTTCATTGGTTTGTACATAAATCAGGCCATTAGTTTTCATGTTTGAATTGATAAACATTTGTCATTTTGAAGCCGCTTAAAGATTGATATGCGTATGGGTTTTGCTTATTGTTGTAGTCCGTATGGTGACCTACAGTTATTAACTTTTATGTTATTTGGTCTCTGGTGAAACATTGCCTGATAAGCAGTCAAACCACGTCTTCTTGTTTTTATAATTAGTAATTTCTTTTAACTAAATATTTTAAAATTGATGAAAATTTTAAGCATTATACCAACTGTCATAAAAAGGCATTTAATCCGCGCATATATTCATACATTATGTGATAAAACCAGTAATTTTGTTCTGAAAAGATGCTGAGAAGATAATTTTTTTAATGATATCACGATTAGATTAAAATTGAGATTGAAATTGGGAATGTGTCAAAGAGACAACAACCCGACCAAAGAGCAGAAAATCCCGCACCCGGAGGCGGGCATCAGCTGGCCCCAAAAAAAACGTGCACTAGTTAATTGAAAATGGACGTCACACTAAACTCCAAACATATAAATGAACCAAAATAAAAAAACACACAAGACTAGCAAAGGCCAGAGGCTCCTGACTTGGGACAGGCGCACAAATGCGGCGGGGTTAAACATGTTTAGTGAGATCTCAACCTTCCCCCTATACCTCTAGCCAATGTAGAAAAAACAAACACAAAGCAATACGCACAGTAAAACTCAGTTTAAAAGAAGTCCGAGTCCGATGTCAGAATAGGTAACAAAAGAAACTAAGCAAAATGACAATGATACATAAATTAACAAAGGACTACTAGCAGTAACTGACATGCCTGCTCCAGACCCCAATTAAACTGATTGAAAGATTATGTCTTCATCATAAGAAAGTCAAGCACAATACCTCCCGTTAGGGGTTTAGTATCATACCATCATCAAATATATGACAAGGACATAACTTGTATCATGTCAACAACTGGTTTTAGAATAAATGTGTTTATTTCCGATGCAAAGACCCTATGAGTGAATCAATATTAATACCAAAATATGCCATCGTTAATGACCTGACAACAGTATCGTAACTATATCCCATCTGAATAAGTCTGTTTAAAGGTTTGGTTAGCTTTTGAGGTGAATGCCGTAATTTTTGTGGTTTGTAAAGAATATTACCATAAAAGATTGGATGTGAAATACCTGAACGTATAAGATGTCTGCATGTTGAATTATATTTGCGAATGATGTCCTTGTACCGATGATAAAATTTAGTAAATGTTTTGACTAGTTTGTGATAACGAAAACCCTGATGTAATAATTTTTCAGTAATACAGAGATTTCTTTCGTTAAAATCAAATACGTTGTTACATACACGAGCGAATCGAACAAGTTGAGATATATAAACACCATAAGATGGTGACAAGGGAACGTCACCATCTAAAAATGGATAATTAACAATAGGAAATGAAAAATCATTTTTTTTTTTTTTCATAAATTTTGGTATTAAGCTTCCCGTTAAAGATATAGATATCAAGATCAAGGAAAGGGCAGTGTTCATTGTTAGTAGTAGCTTTATTTAAAGTCAGTTCAGCCGGATAAATCTCTTTAGTGTACATACTGAAATCGTCATCAATGAGAGCCAATATATCATCCAAATATCTTTTTAAAAAAAAATTTTTGTATCATATGTTGTTTCGGTGGGTCTTTGCTGATTTTAGTCATAAATTGTAACTCATAACAATATAGAAACAGGTCCGCAATAAGTGATGCACAATTAGTCCCCATTGTAATTCCGATAAATTGACGATATACGGAATCTCCATAGCGAACAAAAATGTTATTTAGTAAAAATTCAAGTACAGTTATAGTATCAAAGCAGGTCCAATTGACATAGTTCTTTTGTTTGTTGTTACTAAAAATTACCTAAAAGAGTTTGAACATATATATTCGCATTCTGGCTTTTTAAATGCCTATTTAATTAGGTGTGAGATTTTTTTCTTAACAAGATTATGAGGCAAAGTGGTATATAGGTTAGAAAAATCAAAACTTTGAACAGATTCGAAATCACCAACATAAGCATGCAATTTATCAAGTACTTTCAACGAATTTTTAAACTCCAAACGTAATTAATTCCACTATTTTCAAATGCCTTATTTGAACAATTTATTACCAGGTTTTTGATTGTACTAAGTGTTATAGTAAGTAGAATAGACATTTTAGTAGTGGAACAATGGCTTGAAGACGAAATAAATCTATATTTGTAAGGTGTTTTGTGCAGCTTCGGAAGCCAGTACATAGTTGGAATTTTCATTGTATTTGGTTCTGCTTGTAAAGAAGTAGCTAAAAGTTTGTTTGTTACAGATGTCATTTTCCGAAAATGAAGTTAGTTGGAACGTTGGTGAATTCGTGATTTCCTTTTGTAGAACCTCAACGTAAAATATATGTCAAACAATAATGATATTATTAGCAGCATGATCAGCCGGAACAAAAACAAATTCCTTGGCGAGTTCTTTTAGCTTATGTTTGATACGAGAAATACAGCTATTATGGTTGTTGTTAGGAGTAAAATGTTCTTTAAACTGTTTAATACGAATATCAACTATGTTCATTACTGAATTAAAAAAAAAGAATCTAAAAATGTTTTGTCAGCTTTTTCTCGTTTTATCCATTTCGAGCAGTAAGTACGGAGTGAGTCGTGGATGATGTTACGACACTCATTGCAATTAATAATTGACGGGGGACGATATTTAGGTCCTTTACTGAGGAATGATTTCAACTCTTGGTCATGAACGATGTTAAGGTCTTCTGTTATAACATGGGAACTGGGGCCATAAGTGTATTTGTGATTACTGCAATTTCATGAGGTAGGTGTATTATCACTGATATTAACATCTTTACACACTTCGCTATAATTAAACACATATATCCGGGTAGATTTTTTGCAAACATAACAAATAAGAGGGAGTTCAGTATTAATAATAGCCAGGAATTCGTTTCTTTATATAGATTGTATATTTTGTCATTCTTGTTCAAAGGGGTATTAGTTGTCAAATTCATGTTCATCGTTTTGACTCTAACTCTTATATTTAATATATAACATACTAAATCGTTTATCGAAATTACAGAGTACAAAAGAAACTATTTGCAACGCATGGGCTCGTTATAATGTATCACATTATCGTGTGTACTTAAGACCAGACTACATGTAATTAACCATCGAGATGGCCTCCGAAGAATGTCGATCGTCAAATGAACCGATATTAACATAAATATGAATTTGAATACACGGATAATCACGTGCAATCGTAAATTGAAGATTGTTTATGATCTGTTTGATATCATGTCCGAGTTTAAAAATATATATAATTCATCGTTTTATGTAAAAGAATGATTTTTGTTGGACGAATCAGTCAAAGGAATGATTCATCTCGGTAGCTCCCTTGTTTCATTTTTAATGTTGACATTCTTTCCTTTTTAATAAATGAACATGCTTACTACATGCTTAACCTACCCCAGCGAAAGTTGAATCGGAATGTCGCATTAACCGAGATTAACTTATTGAGTTCCAAGTCAATAATACATCAGCGATGTTTTGGTGCTTATTTCGATAAAACTTTACCAAAATTGCTTATGATAACGAAATACAATTTCATACACCACTTTTATAAATGCTTAAAACCATATCATAAATATTGTTGTTTTTTTTTCAATTTTTTGTCTAAATCGTAGTCCCTTTTATCTTTTATTCATATGCATGTTGTTTAAGTTGTTAACGTCTTTCATGAATCCGTACAGATTGGCTGTGATGAATAAAAAAAATATGTTTCTTTTATGATTGTATTCTATGTTTGTACGCATAAGGTGAGACGTTTATGACAATAAAATGTTTGATTGATTTATTCTTAACATCAAAGATTGAATATACATGTAGTTTTTGTGGTCATGTTGTTATATTTATAGGTGACTTGATATTGTCTGAAGACCGAGGAGTTAAGAATTTTCTAAAAAAAAAAAGGGAATTAAAATGTCGTCCACCTTCGAAAATTGATTGATATGAATTTCGTAAGGTCATGATAAATTCACCTTCCTTCTTGCTGCAAATCGTTGTGCAAATTAGAACCCTTATAACATTTTTTTTTTCTTAAAGAAATACATGAATAAAGGGGAATATCGTATTATCATTTTTAAAGTAGCGTTACACATTATCGTTCCACTAAAATCATTTTAAACTGATAAACAAATTAGATAACCTGGGAAAGAGTATGTATAAGCAGACAGTGGAAGCAACATTGTTGTCTTCGTTCTACTCAAGTATTTTACCGGGATATTCAACCAAGTTACAAATTATAATGCGTCAACAAAAGAAGAGTGAATTAAAACTCATAAGTGGAAGAAGGACCGACAAAATCATGACAAAAAATTTTAAAAACGACGAAAAGAGAACAGCATTCTACAAAACACTACATAAAAAAACGACAAAAAGAGAACAGCATTCTACAAAACTCTACCAAAAATACGACGAAAAGAGAGCAGCATTGTACAAAACACTACATAAAAATGGTAAGTACAAATTCAGTAAATAGTTTTATTCGGTGATGTCACAATCGTAAGTACTAAATATGTAAATCATGTTAAAAATTTAATCCGTAAGCACTGTTCAGAGTTTTAAAACAAATTACAAATTATTGTCGTCACGTAAACAATTTACTGGAAGCTATTGGACCCTATACGGTTCATACTATAATGTATTCCCTTCCTTATTTAAAAATATATCTTCATCAATTTCGCTAAATAACTGGATCCAGTAAATTATTGCAACAAATATTCTACTAACTAGTACTTTTATATACGTTAAGGAACTCGTTATCAAACATTTTTAAAAAGCCAGTTAATAATGGCATTAACCTTTTCTGGTGTGTTGAAAATACTTGGAAGTTGTGCTATTTTGATGGTCAGTTTGTTTCCGTTGACAGTTATTTTTTCTTTAATCTGTATATCGCACTACCATTTAATTTAAAAAAAAACTCCATTTTCCTATTTAATACAGTGTTCGTTTGATCCATATGGATGCAACTATATATGTTGTAGTCAATACAATTCATTTTAATCGATAGAAATACACTTATTGTACAAAACATGGTTAAAGCCATTAGATTTTTGAGTGATATAAATTACAAGGAAGCTATGAAACCAAGAGTTCCAAGTAGTGAAGTTTAAATGATCCCTTCAAAAATTTTATGTTCCAATTGCCGTAACCACAATCCCATCCTTTTTTTTCACAATTGTGACATCACCGAATGACGTCGATTTTGCGATTATTACTTAAAAAAAAGAAAAACTGCATCATTCACATATAAGGTTTATTTCATTTAATTATACAGGCAGCTGTCGTATGTATGTCAACTATCATATATAGCCACATAACGCAGGTGAATGTAGTATGTATGTCCACTACATAAATCAGATGATTGAAGTATATATATATATGTTCATTACATAACGCAGGTGATTGAAGTATGTATGTCTACTACATAAAGCATGTTTTCTGGAGAAAATTATAACCTGTTAATAGAAAAAAATAAAATGAACAAAAAAAACATTTCTCACATATATGCTGTCCTTTTCATTGATTGGTTGATTGATTAATTTTCAACCAATTCACTGCGGGTTTAAACATATTTGTTGTCGAAATACTCTTTCCCTAACATAGGACAATGGTGTAAAAGCATAATATAAGAGCAAACTTTAAATTGTTGATTAGAATTTGAATAATCAGATTGACAAGAACCACAAAAGAAACTAACAATACGACACAAAGTTTCGATTAAGATTAGTCACAGTTACTGAAAAATAGTTCAAAGCCAATTTCAACTAATTAATATACCATGTCTTCCCTGACTAATATGTTAAACAGTAAACATCAAACGTAAGACGTCATACACATGACATAATGTAGGAGCATGAGTGTTCGTAATTGTATATAAATTTATATTAAGGTAGCACAATACAATAACAACAAAATTTATTTTAGCTTTGTAAACAAATGCACGTGTCTGGCTGATACAAGTTGAGATCATGTGTGCAGTGCTCTGTAGTTAATCAATAGAATAATTTGATAGCTTTATGATCAATGACCAGATATTATTAGTTACATAGTGTGTTAGTGACCTAATACGATATATACGATGCTCTCACCCCATATGGAATTTACTGACCCCGTATATATCGTATTAGGTCACTAACACACTATGTAACGAATTTATCTTACCGACTATCTTTATGTGTTGCATTTAGACTAGAGTTGTCTCATTTGCAATCATACTACATCTTCTTATTTCTATACTAAAGTCTTCAAGTGTTCAATTTTAAGAACCTAATTCCATTGGTCTGCACACAAAAAATAATGTCAACAATAACAATTTATTATCAACAACCTTGATATAACAATATTAAACAGAACTTTCAATACTTTTAAACAATCAAATAGTGCCAAAGTCGTAACTCCACTACTAACCGTGTATTGAAATAAGCCCCGCCTCCCTACTAACCTAATATGGATTATACACGGTCTCCACGCGGATGCTTTTAACCAATTATATTCCTAGAAATGCATAGGAGGTAAGATAATATAATATTAAATTATTTTGTTTCCGTGACAGAAATTTTTGAATATAGCTTGAAGTGTTCGTTTAACATGTTTAAAGCTTTATAACACAATTCTGTCTTGCGAATGTAAATCATTCAGATGCTACTAAAGTTAATGTTGAACACGGTCAATACAGATGCCATGAAGAACACATTCATGTCTGAAATATTTAAAAATAAGGAAATGTAGTGTAATTTCCTTTGATACAACTTTCCATCAGAGACCAAAAGACGCTGATGCAAACAACTGAATGTCAATGTACGGCATTCAACAATGAGCAAAACCTTTCAGTAGTGTAAGATATAAAAGGACGCCGCATAACAAAATGTGGAACAAGTCAAGTTACCTTAAAAATAATTCAATTGTCATCCTCGATCTGGCTAATTATTCTGAAAACAGTGAATGATGATGGACTGCAGCAAGCTGGATTAACACAAAATTGTCGAATCCTTGCGCAGTCACATAGCCGTTTGTAGTAACTGCACAACTGGTCGTATATATCAGAGATTGTAAAGTCGACTAGAGGTGGAAAGACTGTTGAAAAAAAATCATTCAAATTGTTATTATGTAATACTTACAAAATTTCTAGAATTGCGAGATTATCGAAATCAAGAATCCATTTGACATTGCTAGTTCGTACAACTGTCAGCAAATTAAGCATTTTTCAAGAAATTTGCAAAATACGTATTTCAATTTACATGTAACCTCTATTAAACTTATGGTACTGTTTTGACGTAGTGGTGGTTATGATATCTATTGTTTGCATTATTGCGAAAAGAAACCTCTGAATTGCGCTTGTAACTGAATTGAGTGGAATCATATCTGGTGTTTCCGTTGATGCTATACCTTTGCTTATACTGTTCTATTCATTTTGTTGAATTGTGCAAATATAAAAACTAATGTTACTCAATAAAGTATTTAATTATGTTTCATCAATTGCAATTTCTTTACAGTTTTTGGTAGCGTCGTATAGTTTTATGAACCTAAAATCACTATATCCGTCCCATTGAATTTTACCTTAAAAATACAAAACAAACGATAATAATATTTAAATACTTACATTTAACATGCTTACGCTTTAAAACATGCTCCTGTGAAACATTGCAATAAATTCCAAGGGTAAACAGAATTAAAACTCGTCTTGGTGACATCTTTAATCCAGAAAGAAGGCCTTACAAACAATTAGTTGTCTTTTGCTATAGCAATATGCAGCAAAACTACAACACTTGATTATCTAGCTATTGCTTTACAGGAACATCCACGTTCTAGGAACTCTTCTTCTACAATTCAAATGTTGTAAATATGTCACCTAAATGATTTTTTCATAAAAGACAGTAATAGGTTAAAGGCGACATAAATATGTTAAATGTTAAGTTGTGTTGTAAAAATGTAGGGTAATGAGGTGCATGTATAATTGATTTTACATGTAGATGTTCTCTTTAACAATATATGCATTCCAAGAATATAGTTACCTCTAAACATTACTGATGCTGACTAACATCTAGAACCAATATGGCATTTGGTCTGACAAATAAAGGTCACGTGACTTGGAAAACAGTTACTTCTTGTTGATCAGATATTCAAACAGTATCCTTGAGTCAGAGGCGAATTTTGCTTTACTGTACGGATTTATTGCCATATCTGAGTAAGAATCCATAATGCTTCATGTCTATCTTACTGTAATATTGAGAAAAAATGCTGGCGATTCCTTGACCAAAACTGTAAACATTACGCATTCTTATAAATTGTCTTTCACTGTAATAGCAGCTTAATGGTCAGTAATTTGGTACTGACATACTTTTTTCTAAAATTTCCCGTTAATATACGTTTTGAAAAATTATATAGAAAGATAATAACTTATTCCGGCACAGATTAATTTGGCTGTTCTTTCTGGATTCCTTTGGTCATAAAACTCCTAACAAGGTCTCTACGTATTTATGCATCCCTGTCTTGCAAATTGTTAGGTCTGAGCGTTCCTGATGAACGTGAATCTTGAAAAGCGCTTCGGACGCACGAACTTTTTAGAGTACTATTTTACAGTTACCCCTTTCTATAGCTGGCTTAGGGTATTTACATTTCGTTATCCAAGCATTTAGGCATACACATACCGTAGTGGAAGAGTATACCAAGAGACTGTAAAAAACATGGAACCATATCGATTTAACAGGAATATCTTTACATTGGCAGATGAGGTCTATCTGACACATAAGTGTTAAAAATTGGAATTACACAGTTAAAAAACAGTTGACTGAAATTGAGTTGACAGACTTTTAATAGATTCCACTACTAGTGTTAATAAAAATCATTTGGTTGATACATTGATGTCATAAATATATTGGTAAATGGAAAAGCAATATTAATCCCACCTCTTCTATACGGTGCAATGTCTGTCAAGTTTTTTGTTGGCTGTTTATAAAATCATTGAACTGTTTCCAGGAGTGTTACAGTATCCTTGTCTATGCTTTACAACTTTATAACTTCCATGCCTCATCTCACCGATTTGTACACAATTCAATTTTGAAATAAGTAAATTGGAAGTAATATCTTTATACCCAGTTCACAAGTAGCATACCAACGCCCTGAACATCTGGTGATCTGGACTTTTTTCTACTTTCTAGTTCAGTGCATATGAATTTTATTTATAGAATCCGAATTTCAACAGTCCTTTGTAACCAAAAATTCCCTTTAGGTATTAAGAGTCTATGCTTAGTCTCTGAAATAGATTCCATCTTGAAATAATCAGTTTCAGTGTCAGAAAACCTTTCAAGTCAATCTAATCAATTATTGGTATATTTGCTTCCCGTAAGTTGAACATGCTGAGATGCAATGTATAGAATTATAGAAAATTTAATTTGAATCAACAGTTCTCGGAGATTTCATATCTAGTTTAATCTATTTTGATGGAGATATGGGAAAGTATTTTATTTTTGGAATAAAAAATTATGTCGAAATGGCTGGGTTTGTGTGGTCTGCTTTCATTGTAATTCAAATTATCCTTTTATGTATCTTCTTCATCATCACAGATTTCAGCTCTTTGATTGAGTGCTTTGTGTTTTGAATCTGTTGAGATAAGCCTTTTTAAAGTGATTTTGATAGTTAACTTTGTTCTTATGTTGTCCTGTTACACTACTGTCCCAGGTTAGGGAGGATTGGCATACGTTAACATGTTTAACACCGTCTCATTCTGTACGTGTCTGTCCCAATCAGGAATATTTAATTCGGTTGATATTGTTTGTTATTGTTTATCGTATTTGCTTTTCTTTTATTGGTTTATACATAAATCAGCCATTATAGTTTTCTCGTTTAAATTGATATAAATTTTTCATGTCGGGACATGACTAGATCGCTATGCGGCTTATTGATGTAGGTCGTACGGTGACCTATAGATGCTACCTTTTACGTTACTTGGTCTCTGGTGGAAAGTTGTCTCATAAGCAGTCACACCACAACTTCTTATTTTTCATAATTAGTTAATTTCTTTTAACTAAATATCTTAAAATTTATTAAAATTTTATGAATTATACAAATTGTCAGAAACTGGCATTTTATTCGCGAATCAATTTGTTCATATAGTATGTGCTAAAACCTGTAATTTTATTCTGAAAAGACCCCGAGAAGTTTTATATTTTAAATGATGTCACGATCAGGTTGTATATGTTGTAATTCGTGTCAAAAGGGGCATCAACTGTCAAACTCATCTTCAAACAAATCAGTTTAAAAATTGTTTATCGAAATCGTAGCCCCTTTAATCATTAATGTTTATACGTGTTGTTTTAGTTGTTATCGTCTCTCATAAATCAGCACAGATTGGCTGTGATGTGTACAAAAATATGTATCTTTTATGATTTTATTCTATTTTTGTACGCATAAGGTGAGATGTTTATAGTTATAACATGTTGAATAGATTGATTATTCTCAACATCATCGATCGAAATACATGTACTTTCGTGGTCATGTTGTTACATTTACAGGTGACCTTAATATTGTTATGAATTTCTTTACAAAAAAGGGGGAAGGAGATCAATTTGTTGTCCACCTTCGAAGAGAATGTCGTACGGTCATGAGAGATCCACCTTTCTTCTTACTGCAAATCTTTGTGCAAATGAAAACGCTAATTGAAAAAAAACATGTAATTTTTTTCTTAAAAAAAATGAATAAGGTTGAATATCTTATTTATTATTTTGAAAGTAACGTTATACACAATCGCTCTTCTAAAATAAATGTCAAATTTAAGATGTTTATAGTTATAACATGTTGAATTTAAAATGTAGATAAAGCTAAGATTATAATGTACATCAATCATGAAGAATGGTACGTTCAAAGGACGGAGCTGCACACGTCTCGACTATTCTTAAAAAGAGCACGAGTGATTTTATCGATTTGTAGATACAATGATCTTGTCTTAGGGAGGGATAAATCGTACTTTATAAAAAATCACTGATTAAAAGACACAATTCTCTGAAACTGACATTATCAAGATGCTTGATTTCATGATTGACAGCATTTTTGTTCATTTGGAGGACGTGTTTTTCAACAAACAATCGGCATTCATATTGGAACCAACTGTGTTCCTCTTCTTGCCAACTCGTTCCTTTATATGATGATTACTTAAAACAGGACCTTCTCGTAAAGAATGAAAAGAAGCTAGCATTATCCTTTGACTTCACGTTCTTTTATCAAATGATTACTAAAATACCTAAACACATTTTTTGCTTTTACTTTAATTGTTGATATATTGCAAATTAATGACAGTAAATCCATAAACTTGGGAATTTTTTATCCATAGGTTTGTTTATTTATCACCAGCTGAGTATCCACGGTTGATATAGATTGCAATTATAGATACTGACCTAAACAATGATGAAAACGACACACCCCTTGTGGTCATGAGAAAACTAACATCCAATGTGAATAGTGATACAGAATCATATTTAAGTATATGGAATAATACAAAATCACACTCATAACAAATACCCATAGAAAATCAAGGGAAAACATAGAAGACTTAATAAAAACAAGAAAAAGACTAAAAACATTGAAAAGTTCAAAGCCGTCAAAAAATAAAATTAAATTACATAAACAACAAATCAAGCTCAAAATTGCAAAATAATGTGTGCTGAATCTATCATCTAAAACATTATCACACCCGGACACACTAGTTCTTGCTAAAGGACTAAACTTTTTTCCAACAACGAAAATATCCATAAAACAAACAATGAAAGATTTAAAAAAAAATGAAAGATGAGACTCTCATACTTTTTCTTTGAAAATCCAAATATGCAGAGTAAAATTCATCCCTTCAAGGAGAAATCAAATTTTTCGGTGTCGGCGTTTACCGAAACCCCTATTGAAAAATACATTTTCTATATGAAAATGGAATTATCTAGATATATTCAGAAAACACAATTTCACCTTTCACTACAAGAAAGGGGCTGCCTCAAGAATCTAAAACACGATGAAAATATCATCATTCACAAAGTAGATAAAAACAATGTAACAGTCATTCAAAATCTTTCCGACTATCTGAAAGAAGGTGAAAAACAATTGAATGATAACATACATTATGAACAAATCCAAGCGATAAATCTTAGAAACACTCAGAAAAAAGTATATGAAGTAATTTACAAAATGAAAGAAGAAAACTGTATTGATAAAATATCTTTCAAATACATTAGAAATGAACAAAATTATATAAAAACACCTCTTGCATACTTCCTCCCTAAAATTCACAAACTGGACAGTGAAGTTTTACAAAACATTGAAAACGAGAACAATGAAATAACAACTAGAAATGTCCTAGGTAGACCAATTATATCACAGTGTAATGGACCACTTGAAATAGGAAGATATTTAGAGTATTTCTTACTTCCCTTAGTGAAAACACAAAAAACGTACATTTCTGACACAGGTGACTTAATCAGAAATATTGAAACTGTACATTTGATAAAAATGTACTACTTATTACATATGGTATACTATCACTATATACCAATCTCAGATTTGAGGAAATCACAGAAGCTTTACAAAAATCGCTTGATAATCATGAAGAAATTGAATATCCTATAACAAAACCTACCAAAAAATTTCTGGTTGAAATAACAAAACTCTTTCTTACAATAATGAATTTACCTTTCATGAAAATTCATATCGACAAATTATTGGAGCATCAATGGGAGCAACAGCTTCCCCTGAAATATGTGACATTGCTATTTACAATCACATAAACTCAATCCTTAAAAACTCTCTACTTTCTGAAAAAAATATTTTTCATAAATGAATGAGAGATGACGGACTACTGGTTGTAAAAGCAAAAGTGTCTGAAATTGATTTAATGTTTGAAAATGCAAATAAACAACACATCTTGCTTAAGTTAACTTATGAATGCAATAATCATTCCATAAAATTTCTAGACCCTTAAATCTTCAAAGGCGAACGCTTCAAAAATACTGGTGTTTAAGACCTGAAATGCTTTACAAAGAATACCGAAAAATTCCAATATCTTCATAAAACTCAAACCACTCCATTTCAAACTTTAAATCCTTTATTAAAGGCGAAGGCATTCGTATACTTAGAAACACCAACACTGAAAGTGAATTTCAAACCAGAAAAACTCTTTATTGAAAAACTATTAATTAGAGGATATAAACTGAAATTGGTAAAACAAATTCTATCAAAAATCAAATTCAAAACAGACAAGATAAATTAAAGAAAAGAACAAAGTTGAAAATGAATGTAATGTATCATTTATTACAAATTACCATCCTCAAGCAGAAAAACTTCAAAAGTATTCCGGAAATACTGGCAACTCATTAAAACAGATTCTACAATAGGTGCCAAATTCCATAAAAACCTATCAATAGGATTCAAAAGAAATAGAAATATTGGTGAATTAGTGAAACGAGCTATAAAATAATTTATATAAACCTCACAGTTCCTGTACCAAGTCAGGAATATGACAGTTGTTATCCATTCGTTTGATGTGTTTGAACTTTTGATTTTGCCATTTGATTGGGGACTTTCGTTTTGAATTTTCCTCGGAGCTCAGAATTTTGTGATTTTACTTTTCCTACTAAACATTTAATTGTGCAGAACAAATTAATGACCATCATGTAAACAACACATGTAAACTGATATTCTTATGACGTAACTTTCTTACTTTGAAACACTTAAATTCAAACTATTTCAACCAATGTTGAATAATTCAACATTGGTTGAAATAGTTTGAAAAAAAAAAATCAAAATGCAAATTCAAATTCAAATTCAAATTCAAATTAACAAATTAAAAATTATAATTATTAAAAAAAAAAATCAAAACTATTTAAAATGAAAACTGTAATATATATTAAAAAAAAAAAAAAACAACTGATAAAAAATAAATAAATGAAAAAACAAAAACAAAAGGGTACCGGTGGTCTCTGATGAAGGTTTCCCTGGAATAAACACAATTCCAAAAAAACCCGAAGCATTGCGTACATAGCTCAGTATCAATGTAAGGCCAGAGATATGATTCGCACCTAAATGGGCGGATATCGGATCAATTTCTATGAAACTATATAGATGATGATTGTCCTCTCACAAAATAATTCAAAGTTTGATGACTTATGTTCAACGCATCTATTCCATCGAATTTGAAATAAGTATACAACAGATATAGTTACATTTTTGAAAGAATGTTTCATATCTTGACAACGAGGGTCGGTTGAAAACAAAACTTTACGATAACAGAGATAATTTCAGCTTTCTAATCGGGAACTTTCCATTTCTTTATGGGTAAATTCATTAAAAAATCTCCCATTGGCTTCAATTCCAACCTTTGTCTTGAATTAAATTTATACCTGGTTTACCTTTAGAAATCAGAAGTTTTTATATATCATTCATTTAAGTACAAATGTAGCCCTATCTTTTGCAACAATAAAAACATGGGGTCATGCGGCATTTTTCAGCTCTTCACATGGCCTTGTTTACAAACACTCTAAATTCCTTTACTGACCCTCCCCCATACCCCTCCCCCTCCCCGCCACCCCAACCCCTATTACTTTTCAACCCTGTAGTAAAATAGTTAGTGCATTCAGCATTCATCTGTTTTATATTTTTTTACCCTAGTTTTGATCCACCTAACAAAAAATATTTATTACAAACATCGTATAAATTATACACTTGCTGATCTGTTATCTATAATAAAAATAATGGCAGACATCAAGTATTATGCAAACTGGGTCAGATACCAATAAGTAAATTAAATGCTATTTTTCTGGAGTGTGATACAATTTCTTTTTTAGCCCGATGTATGAATACACCCGTATTATTATAGCCTTTTGTCATCATAGGCTATTTCCTAGTATCGATAAACCTGAAAATCATAAACGGCATTTTCTTAAATTAAAATATATAAATAGAGGTATTGATTTTATTAACTTATCTAGTATATTCAATGACTCTACCATCCAAAGCCAAATACCTCCATATTTTGATAATATAGAACCACCTATTATTTCGTATTCTTATAAAAACCCAGCAGAAGTTTGATTTTTAATTATACGTCAGTTACATCAGACGTCAATATAGTAAATATATTCCTTCCACTTGAGATTGTGAAACATCTAGTTTTAGATATGTTCCTATGGTCATGTCCTTACAGGAGACCTCAACATCGTCGAAGACCGTGAGGTCATAACTTTTCTTAAGAAAGGACCGAAATATCGTCCTCCATCTAAAATAGATTGGAAACAGTGTCGTCAGGTTATTAAAGACGCTCTGTCTGTCTACTGTAAAAATTGGTGTAAACGTGAAAATCTGATAAAAAATCTCTAGACAGTTATTTGAATAAAATTATGAATACTGTTAATATTCGTATATCTCATTTTGAAAACAATTCTGAAATTAGTAATAGGGTCCATGATATTCCCATTTCCAGAATAAAAAATAAACTCCAAGTACTCACAAAGCGGTTTGTGTTCGTACCGGCAGATAAAGCAGCAAATAATGTAGTGGTGGTGTGACGCATATACTACACGGAAGTTCTCCAAAACGAAATTACAAATTCATCTACATTCAGGTCCGTACGCTCCACAGAGAGTCAAATTGTAAACAAGCATATCACTGCCACTACCCAGCTTAAAGCCTCTTCCGAACATTTGAAAGTCCCTACTATGTACTGGTTACCTAAATTGCACAAAAACCATTTAAATTCCGTTTCATCTCCGCATCTAGTAAGTGTTCTACTACCAATCTATCAGTTCTTCTAACTACCTCCTTACTACTATCAAAGAACTTGTTATTAACTTCATATGAATACTTCAAGTGTAAAACTGTAACATAGTATGTTTTGGGGCTTTGTTTACGCTTCAAATTTGGATATAAGCTATTAAAAGTAATTTAAGGTAGGCGTTTTTTCTATTTCGCCTATTTATTGGGAAAATATAATGTCGTTGAATCCAATATGGCTGCTTCTTGCATCCTTTCAAGATAAATAAAATAAATCCGTCATGAATTATTTCTGTTTGATGCTAAAGAAAATCTTTTTCTTTTCACTTTCAATGCCCATCACATTTCTTTGGCACTCAAGTCTGTAGTACATGCATTTTCTAGTAAGACTGCTTGCATATCGGGACAATGATGTACATTATTTGACAGCTTTGGGCATATAGAACTTTTGCCTGATCTTTTAATGGGCCTTTCTAGCTTATATTCACAGCTGCCTTGAAGGAGGTGTTGATCAAGACTAATCTAGTTCTTGAACTCTTGAATGCAGTTATCCATAGAACAAATGAATGTCTGCTTCTGTTGTTTTGAAGCCTGTTCTGTTCCTAAAAAGAGGATAAATAAAATAAAAATTGTTTCCCAAAAAAATAGAAAAATTCAAATTTACTACATTAACCAAGTTCAGTTCCAATTGGCCCAGTTGTATCAGAAGATTTTTGAAAAAGTTTATGCCAGACGGACTCAAAATGGGCCAGGTGACCTAAAAAGGACAACGATACAACATGTATAAATTTCTCTTTCAACAATGGACAGCCTGATTATCTATAATAAGATTCTGTCGATACCCATAATCCTGTAACCCACAAGCAGGGAATTTAAATGATGCATAACAATGTTTATTGAGTTTTGTGTTGGTTTTCTCGGTTGTTGTGACAAAATATAATAATGATCATTGTCTTACAAGTGTGCTTAAGTTTTGTACATGACAGTTAGTAAATGAAATAATTATAAAATTACCTTCAGTAATGAGGTCATTAAAAGACATCTCTGTCCAGTCATTGAGTACTTTTAACTGCACAGAATTCTTTGTTGATTTTAAAGTCACAAGCTTTCCTGAAATGAAAATTGTAATTAAAGAACCTGTATTCATTTTATTGTTTGTTAAATTGATCAATATGGAAGTTTAAAAAAATAACCAACTTCAAGATCATAAACTCTATAGATTTTTTATGTCGTTATGATATAAAATTACGTGAATTTTTATAGCATCCATTCTAGTCTAGGAGTTTGTGGTCTTTTTATCAATAGGCTCAATGCAACCTTTTTATTAAGATGATTTAATTTTTTATGTTTTAAGATGAAATGCTGAGCTTATTGAATTTAGTATTGGTATTGCTTTTAATTGTCTTTATATACTTTTAACCTCTGAACCAGGATTTCGGAGGAGGGTTGAGTACTTATAGACTTCTTTTACCCACCTGTGTACAAGCCAGACCCTGTATTTTCAGTGGTTGTGTTATGTTTAAAACTATATGTTATTTGTAATCTGTTTTTTTTTCTTTATGTTGAATATAAAAGTAACACCTTCATCAATATTGTATGTCTGCCACATCCTCAAATGACTGCTCTCAAATCTAAAGTTGTAAAAACTTGTAATATTGGTTATTGTTTCTTTATTCTTGGTTACATCTAAATCAAGGATTGTGTCAACAACCTTCACCCTATAACGCCCCTGGTACTTTATCAAGTGCCTACAAAAGATTGGATACTAAATGAATTCTGATAGACACAATATAAAACAAGATGTGCTGTGAGTCATTGCTCACTAGTGATATCCCTGCTTTTTGATAGGTAGCCATCAAACTTTCACATTGATTTGTGATAACCTTTTGATTTATTTTTGAAAACTGTTTGTGACGGACAGACGGAAAGCTGATTACTATAGGGCTCCTATGTCTGAATAAAAGATAAGATATCAAATAAAGTTAATGAAATATCTTATATCTAATTTATGAGATATCTTATAAAATAAATAAGATATCTTATAAACTAAACAAGAGGAGGCTCCGGGTCCCCACTGGTGCTAAAATATAATATTTCCATAAAGCACTTGTGACCTTGACCTTTGAATGACTAGAAACATCAAAATCAATAGGATCTTCCTTACCTAATAACATTCAACTGTGTAAGTTTGAAGAAATAATATGAAGGTGTTCAAAGTAACAGTCCAGAAACCGATTGTCAGCTAAAATTCAACATCATTAAGTATCTGTGACCTCGACCTTTGACCTATAAACATCAAAATAAATACGGATCTTCCTTACCTAATAAACATTCAACTGTGTAAGTTTAAAAATTATATGAAGGTGTTCAAAATTACGGTCCAGAAACTGATTTTGGACGGACGGACGACGGACACGGTATTTCTATGTCCCTCCGATGGGAGACAATAAGAGATCTTATAAAATTGTTTTATAAGATATCTTATAATTTATATCAGATGTCCTATAACATTCATTCTAATGCAACATTCGTTGTAACGATACGTCACGCCAAATTTCATTGGATAAAGTCGTAATTTTCAGGGTATATATCAATCTGAAGATTTGGAGCCATCAATCTATGATTTGATGGTCGCAAATATCCGTTTACGGCTCCGCTAACTTGTCGCTAGTAAACTCAATTTGCGACCATCAGATCCATGATTGATGGCTCCAAATCTGCAAATTCAATACAGTTAGCTCCTAATTGGATATCTTGAAAATCTTATATCTTCTAAATTTATGAGATATCTTTATAAACTTCTTTATAAGATATCTAATGAAAGATATAAAATATATTATCATATACTTAGACTAAATAACATATGATTTTTACCATATGTTAATAGCATTACATTTACGATATTCCATATTTTTTCGAATTGGTGCTTAGCGGTCTGATATGAAAAGTTTATCACATGCTTCGACTTTTATCACATGCCTTTCCGTAACCTTATCGCATGGCATTCCGGTAATACTCGGCAAATTCTGGAAAATACACCTCAATGGTATGCGTTTTCAGTGAAAACATTACAAAGTAGGGTACAAAACAATTATTTGGATACTGGAAAGTATATTGTGTAAAATGGAAAAAAACAAACAATAAACAAATGATAAAATAAATGCATTTTAACATAATTAAGAAAGTAACTTTAAAAATGTTGACTTTTCCAAACAGTGTTTATTATGTATATTGTTGAATTATTTTTTATCGTCTGATATAAAATATACCATACTGGTTTTTTCCTTCATTGTTGAGGCATATGATAGAAAGATTTCATATCGATTGTTCAACATTTGGGGTCTGATATCCGTGATTATCTTACCTCCTATACATTTCTAGGAATATGATTAATTTAAAGCGTCCGCGAGGAGACTGTGTATATTTCATATTAGGTTAGTAGGGAGGCGGGGCTTATTTCATACACGGTTAGTAGTGGAGTTACGTCCCTTTATATTCCATATAAGGTTAGAAGGTAGGCGGGGCTTATTTCATACACGGTTAGTAGTGGAGTTATGTCCCCTTTATTATCCATATAAGGTTAGAAAGGAGGCGGGGCTTATTTCATACACGGTTAGTAGTGGTGTTGCGTCGCTTTATAAAAACAAAACGGTATTGAGAAAACATCTTAAAGATTTCAACAGACGAAGAAATTGATGATTAAGATTGAAATGAATTCATAAAACACATTTAAACCTAACAAGTTGTTATTGTTGACAGCTGTTTTTGTAGGATCAATGAGAGAAGTTTCTTAATGATAAAAGTATTGAAGACTTCAGTGCTCATTTTGATAGGTAACTAGTCTTAATTTCACACGTTAAGATAGTCGGTAAGATAAATTCGTTACATAGTGTGCTAGTGACGTAATACGGCATATATGGGGTCAGTAAATTCCATATGGGGATTCGGGCTTTGCTCTCACCCCATATGGAATTTACTGACCCCATATATACCATATTAGGTCACTAGCACACTATGTAACTAATAATATTTCACTCTTTGAACTGCTATTTAAGAACCACGTAAAAAGATCAATATATTAATCTGTTATTTTTCTCCATTGTTGAAGCATATGATAAAGATCATATCATGTCATTTTCATGTCACATGTATTAGCACCTCGGTTAATATCAGCCCTCAAGCCATGCGGCTCTTGGGCTGATATTAAACCTAGGGCTGATAATACATGCGATATGAAAATGCCATGTAATCAGTCAGGGACTTACTGAAATACATGTAAGTGATTTTAAATCACTTATTTGAGTAGCAAATTTGAAGTTTTGTCACAAATTGTGATTTTGTAGTTTACCAAAATTTTAAACACATAGGTTTAAATAATATCTTTCATTAATAAAATTGGAAAAATGAACTTTTGCTTCTTTTTATGTAGCAAGGTTTATGCCTTTGATGCTATCATTTATCTGCAAATTCTTATTTTAGTTGAAAAATGCTATAATAATGGCTTTACATAATGAACTGATACTTTCTTAACAGATTTTTCCCAGCAGTGGAGTATTTTTCCTGTAAAGTTCAAGGTTTCATCTTTCAGATTATGTAATAAAATTCTACTGTTCGCGATAAAATTTCACTGTTCCGGGGTGTTGAAATTAGTGGGGTTATTAAAATAATGATACTTAAATAAGTGATTTTGGGAAGGAAATTGAGGTATGATACTTAAACAAGTGATTTTAATGTCATTATCCTAGATTCAGTACAAGGTCATCACCTGAAATGACCTGGTCATCCTAGACAACACAGATGTTGGTTCTGATAATTTTAGAAACATAATTAGTCCCTGGATCATTAGTACTTTATATTTAAAGCTATAATAAAATTAAATCACTTCTTCTAGTGATTAATTTGTACTACTTAAATAGGTGATTATTAAAGAAAGACAACTCTTACTTCCAATCTTTATGGAAATAATGTTACTTAAATCAGTGATTTAGAAAATCACTCATTTAAGTAAGTCCCTGACTGGTAATAATCTGATATTATACAAGATATCTTAAATACTTTTACAAGATATCTTATATAGTCAAGTTTATGAGACATCTTATAAAGTGTATGCAATGATACTATTTTATATACAGTTATACCTACCCTCTTTCTTTAAGGTGGTAGTATTTCAGCTTCTGCAATCTGTTTCTTTGTATTTATCTCAATAGTGTTCTTCTAAATTAAAAGAAAAGAAAACTTTTAAGAATATTTTAAACAAGGTACTAATTGAAATTGGAACAATGATGAATTCTGGAATACACATGATAATATTGAAGCAAAAACCAACCTATCTTAGAGGGTTTAGTAATATATGAATGGGTTAGGGTTCAGTTGAGGTATGTTTTATACACAAATGATTTAGAAATTTACCCTTAATTTACCCTCAATTATGCATGCATGAATGCATAGTTTAACCCCTATTGGCCCTAAGTGTACATGTAAATTAGATCAATTAAAACCTTGTTTTTTTATTTTAATAGATTTTTTTTTACTAATGCTTAATGATGAAACTAGTTTAACAAATAAAATGAGCAAAAGCTTAGTGAATATGAAGACGAATTGGAACTTTAAAGTTTAATGTTATTTCTGAATTGAAAGATCTTCTTATTCTTGTCATAGTAAAACTGAGTACATATGCAGTTTGACATGTAGTTACAATATGGATCCCATACATAAATGACATAACAATAAACTCACTATTGACTATTGAGTATACATGTACAGGGAATCATATTTATGCATGTATATGAAAAGACATACCTCCTCAACATGCTCAACATGCTCAATACTGTTATTTCCAAATAGTTTTCTCACACTCTACAAATTGCTGTAATATAAAGAAAATAGATACACAATTGATCTCATTCTGTGTATCACTATCAAAACTATTTAGGCCAAACAAAAAAATAAGTTTGTTTACTGTCACTTGCTGAAAAAATAGGGTAGGTAGGTAGGGATTTTTTTTTTTTACATTGAGTCTATGGGAGCAACATTGTGACTTTAACAGTACTTAATCAAAAATAGTAAAAAAACTTTAGGGTAGAGGACAAAAATTAGGGTAACTTTTGTAATAAAGCTTATGAAAATAATGGTATTAATTATTTTGGAGTGTTAAAATTCTTTAGAGGTTTTAGATAAAATACATGCGTTTGATGGTCCTTTTAATTCTGTTGACAGTTATGATTTTCTACTCTCTATACTACACTTCCACACAATCTTATCAAGAAAAAGTTTTCATATTTAATTAAATGGTCTTTTGAAAATCTCATTACAAATTTATTTGCTGTAACTCGTTTAAAGCCTTTTCTGTAACGAAAAGGAAAGTATGCTAGATACACTTACTGGAAATGTGAAGATATGATTGAAGCTTTAAATTTTCTCCTGGACAACATATATGTACGTTTCGGCGATAAAGTGTATCGACAGGTAGTAGGTATTCCTATGGGCACTAACTGCGCCCCTTTAATAGCAGATTTATTCCTGTATTGCTATGAATCTCAGTTTATGACCAAACTCAGTAAAGACACGTCATTGTTACATTTGGTTGATACATTCAACAATACCTTCCGTTATCTAGATGATATTTTTCGTTAAATAATCCAGAGTTCTCTAAATATACTACCGAAATTTACCCAATAGAACTTACTTTAACTAAATCTAACATAAACAGCAGTAGTTGTCCTTTTCTGGACTTGGACATTTCAATCTCCAAAGGAAAACTCCATACGAAAATTTACGACAAAAGAGACGATTTTCATTCCCTATTGTTAATTTTCCTTTTTAGACGGCGATGTTCCTTTGGCTCCATCATACGGTGTGTATATATCCCAACTCGTTCGTTATGCCCGTGTGTGTAGTGATGTCATAGATTTTAACGAACGTAATCAATGCATCACTAGTAAATTATTAAGTCAGGGATTTCGTTACCATAAATTACGTAAAACTTTTACTAAGTTCTTTCATAGATACAAAGATTTGATTAGTAAATTTGGCTGTACCTGTAGAAAACTGATTAAAACGGTATTTCACATCCTAAATTTTACGATAATATTGTACTTAAAGCGCGGAAATCACTATATGATCCGTGTAAACTCATCAAACCTTTAAATAAACTTATTAGTTCAGGTTATCTTACCAATGTTGTAATTAGATCTTTGAATATAGTTTATATTGGCACTAATATCGATTTTGTCATCAGCATAACTAAATTTGTATTCTTTTCAAACGGGATGTTTAAAGACACACCACGTTCATTTTGATCTATAAAGAGGTTAAACTCCTAACTATCCTACTGTCTGTCGATACATTTATTTTGGCATTGCACTAGTCATGTCTTCTTTGACTGTCCATGACGTTAAAATACTAAATCCCTGGGATGTGTTTTAGTTGATTTTAGTCTCTGATGCATGATTTTTATTATTAATTGTTTTGGCTTTTAACTAGCTGTCAGTAACTGCGAGTACTCTCAAATCGTACTTTCTTGTTTATTTGACCTGTTGATACTAATTGTAATGCTTTTTTGTTATTTAATGTTATTCAGGGTTATATCTGGTCTATATACCAGCTTTGATAAGTGTTTGGTACTAATATAAATTTCCACTTCGTACTATGAACATCAAAATTATTTATTTTGTTAAAATATTTCCTTTCTCTATTGTAACTGTATACGTATACCTAACAACAAAATTATTTTATTTACCTGTGTTTAAAGTTATTGCAAATGGCTGATATTTTTGTTCGAGCATATTGTTTTTCTTAAATTGTTTAACATTTCATACCGATATAACATGTTACTTTTATAATTCTTTCCTTAGTTTATTTATTTTGAATTTACATTGTATCATAGGTCAAATTTATTTGTTCAGTGTATGTTCAATGGTGTTAATATGTCCTTTGATTGAGTTAAGCTATTTCAGTTGATATTTTATAGTGTGTTTTCTATGTTGTGATGTTACACTATTGTTTCAGAAAAAGGGTGAAGGTTTGGTACCATTAAAACGTTTAAACCCGCTGCATTTGTTTGCACCTGTCCTAAGTCAGGAATCTGATGTTCAGTAGTTGTCGTTTGTTGATGTGGTTCATAAGTGTTTCTCGTTTCTCGTTTTTATATAGATTAGACCGTTGGTTTTCCCGTTTGAATGGTTTTACACTAGTAATTTTGGGGCCCTTTATAGCTTACTGTTCGGTGTGAGCCTAGGCTCCGTGTTGAAGACCGTACTTTGACCTATAATGGTTTACATTTATAAATTTTGACTTGGATGGAGAGTTGTCTCATTGGCACTCATACCACATCTTCTTATATCTATTATCTACCAATCAGATCAGCACATTTCTTCAGTATTATAAAGAAAGCTCTCCCCCAATTGGCCGGTCCTTGATGACGTATATTTATTTACTGAATTTACCCCTGTATGTAGCAACATTCCAGCTGCGCCTGCATATATCGTAGAAGAAGAAGAAGAAGAAGAAGAAGAAGATGCTTCATTTCCATCAAAATGGGCTCTCAAGGAGCATAATATAATGTCATTATAATATTATTTTAACAAATATAATAAACAATATAGTATACATAGTTATAAACACAAATAAATATCTCCCAATGGATGCTTTATTCCAGAGCTTGCATTTCCTATCATGATTTCCTTGATAGAGGGCTGTTACTCACGAGGAAGCTATTAAACTAAGAGTTCCAAGTGGTACAGTTGCAATCATCACTTCGAAAATTTTACGGACGCCATCACGATTTGGTTGACCGTTATGTTATATCTGTTTCACAGATGACGACGGATATGTTCCAATTGTCGTAGCCACAATCCTGTCTTCTTTGTTGAATGTGACCTACCGAATTAAAACTTTTCACCGGGTTTGTACTTATGTGAGCAACACGACGGGTGCCACATGTGAAGCAGGACCGGTTTGACCTTCCGGAGCACCTTGATGAGGTTCGTGTTGCTCAGTCTTTAGTTTCTATGTTGTTATTTGTGTTTTGATTTTTTTTTTTTTTTTTTCGTTTTTAGCCATGGTATTGTCATTTATTTTTTAACTTGTGAGTTTGAATCTTCTTGTTTGAATCTTTTCGATGACTACCTTGCGTTGTTTCCAGTATATTGCACCTTGATATCGTCACTTTCGAAAAAGAATATGGAGTAATTCTGATGCAAACTTAATACGACGTCAGCTGGATTTCACCTTTAGACGCACGAACGTTACATAGTGTTATTTTCCTTTAAAAGCAAGAGTGAGAGCCCTGACTTTCTTAACCTCTCAAAAATATGATAAATGTTCGACACGATGTAAAGTATTAAAATATATTTCTGGTTTGAGAGATTCTATAAATAAATAATACAAAACATGTTCTTCATTGCGAAGAATCTCAATATTAAAAAACACAGCATTGCATATATATCCAGCGACATAATCGTCTTGTTCAGATACAAAACAAACCTGAAAAAGACAATATAAATTCAATATATAAATTAATGTTTTAAAACCAACAATATAATATTTCATAAACAACCTTGATAAGAATTAATGCATTTCTTAACTTTCTAGATATAACGTGATAGTTATGTGCGAGATGCAGGAAATGGTAAGCAGCAAAACATTAAATTCCGATGGAGGAATGATTCAGGCAGAGTCTTCTAAAATTCCAAATACGAAGATGAATTATGTCCGTAATAAATGAGCTGAGCGAGCCACTAGGATGTTGAAAATTATTCCCTGTATCATATTGTTCAGTCAGCACAACGGCATTTGTATCCTGACAATGTCTTATGCTGCCGTTGCCTGGTGATAATCTATGTATAATTTTAAAATCAACTGGTACTAAGGAGGACTCAACTTTACAGAATTTCACTTTTTTATTATTCTTTAGAGTGGAATTCAAAGCTATTATAATTATCATGGATTAAACAAATGCATGTCGTTTGAAAGAAAAACAATAGTTATTAGGTTGATATGTTCATGGAAGTAATTGTATTGACGTTTTAATTAGGAGGTACACAATCACTGAGAAGTGACACTTTATTTCACTGGTAAGTAAATAAACACAGTAATTCAAAGCATTTGGGAATACAAATGTCAAATAAGATACTACTGTGCTTTATGGGTTGCTATTATTGTTCCTTACAACTTCTTGAATTTCGCAACTCATGTTATAGACAAAAAAAATTAAAAAAATAAAACTATCTAATTAGAAAAAATCTAATAAATATTAAAATATTTGTTTTTCTATTCATATTGTTTTATACATGAATGCAACTGAAGAGGGTATGAATGCTTATCCACACACGGAGGCTCCAGGATAAAAAAAAAAATCAATGCATTGAGAACTCTGTAGAGTATTGTGAATTTTATGTAGACCATAACTAAATACTATTTAATTTCTATTTTCAAATAAATATAAAAATAAGAAGATGAGGTATGATTATCAAAAAGACAACTTTCTATCGCAGACCAAATGACGTAGATGTAAGCATCTATTATAGGTCGCCATACGGCCTTGAAGCAAATCTAAAACTGGCCGAAGAAATCTATCAAATGCCTGATTTATAAATAGTATATATATATAATATATTCATATGAAGTAATTTGATATACGATTGAGGACGTGAATGAACCAGAAATCTTATTCGGGTCAAAATCTAGCATCTCTGTAAATTGTTTTGTTATAAATTAGGCCGTCAGTTTTTTCGTTTGAATTGTTTCATGTCGGGGCCTTTTATATCTGACTATATATACGGTATACCGCGTTTTTCTCATTGATGACGGTCGTACGGTTGCCTATATTGCTTCTATTCACTTCATTCAAAATCTGGTTGATAGTTGACTCATTGGCAATCATACCACATCTCCTTATTTTTATGAGGGAAATTCCCGACAAGTAGCAATTATCACTATTTTATTCAGTTTGGCCTGAAGGACAATAATCCGATTATTATTAAAATCTATAATCGATTTGGGTATTTGAAATAAAGAACCATTATATTTAAGAATAAAGAAACATTTAAAACAAGAAATATTCAACTTAAAATGACACTCATTAACGTTCATATAAAGCACTTTCTGAATTATTGTAAAAGTTCCTAATTTCACTTTTCTTCCAGTTATATATAACAACACCAAACCCGAGGAAAAGGGAAAAGGAGATAACAAAATACAAAATAATTTGCTGGAAGTGGTTGCCAAAAGCACACTTTTTGGATTTTCAACTTATATTTAGATGAGATTCTCATCTTAGATTAAAATGAGATGGTTTTCACTGAAATAAAAATATGTTTGCTGTAACTTGTGTTTGTTTTGATGTATTCACAGATAACATTTAAATCACGTAATGCACAACCCTTGGTTTCGGTTTCCGTTTCGATTTTGGTTTCGGCTTATGGTGAAGATGATGTCTCATTGTTCTGAAATGTTAAACTTTTTATATTATATTTCTGTTCCTTTGAGAGTCAGCTTGTTTCCGTTGACAGTTATAATTTCTTTAAATCTGTTTACTGCCCTACCACATAATCTTATAAAATTCATATGTTCTTACTTAATACAATGGTCTTTCGATAAATATGGATGCAACTGGTAGGCCTATATTTCTCCGTTCTTTTTTTCCTCTTTATTCTGCAATTTTGACCATTATTCTCTATTATGCTAACCCCATCTAGACCCTCGTCCATGCCATGATAGATCATTATATCTACCCACAAGTGTTTTCTTTACTTTCAGGAAAAGACGAGTTCATCTTCACATGATTCTTCAGTCAAATTGTAAAAACCGTTCAACAACACCAGATACACCATATAGGCGGATCCAGGGGCCTGGGGCCCCCCCTTTCGTGGGAAAAATTTGGTTGATTATATAGGGAATCACTGAAGCATGAGTGGAGCGAGCCCCCTTTTAGGTCAGTCAGCGGGCCCCCCTTATGAAAATTTCTGGATCCGCCATTGCACCGTTCACAATACAAGATACATCATTCAACAACACCAGATACATCGTTCAGCAATACCAGATACACCGTTCAACAATACCAGATACATCATTCAACAATATCAGATACATCATTCAACAACACCAGATACATCGTTCAACAATACCAGATACACCGTTCAACAATACAAGATACATCATTCAACAATACCAGATACATCGTTCAACAACACCAGATGCATCGTTCAACAATACCAGATACACCGTTCGACAACACCGGATACATCGTTCAACAATACCAGATACACCGTTCAACAATACCAGATACATTGTTCAACAACATCAGATATATCGTTCAACAATATCAGATACACCGTTCAACAACAACAGAAAACCGTTCAACAACACCAGATACACCGTTCAACAACACCAGGTACGCCGTTCGACAATACCAGATACATCGTTCAACAACACCAGATACGCCGTTCAACAATACCAGATACAGCGTTCAACAACACCAGATACATCGTTCAACAATACCAGATACACCGTTCAATAATACAAGATACATCATTCAACAATACCAGATACATCGTTCAACAACACAAGATACATCATTCAACAATACCAGAAACACCGTTCAACAATACCAGATACACCGTTCAACAATACCAGATAAATCGTTCAACAACACCAGATACATCGTTCAACAATATCAGATACATCGTTCAACAACAACAGATACACCATTCAACAAAACCAGATACATCGTTCAACAATACCAGATACATCATTCAACATCACCAGATACATCGTTCAACAATACCAGATACACCGTTCAACAATACAAGATACATCATTCAACAATACCAGATACATAGTTCAACAAAACCAGATACATCGTTCAACAATATCAGATACACCGTTTAACAATACCAGATACACCGTTCAACAATACCAGATACATCGTTCAACAACACCAGATACATCGTTCAATAACACAAGATACACCGTTCAACAACAACAGAACACCATTCAACAAAACCAGATACACCGTTCAGTAATACCAGATACATCATTCAATAACACCAGATACATCGTTCAACAACACCAGATACACCGTTCAACAACAACAGATACACCGTTCAACAATACCAGATACATCATTCAACAACACCAGATACATCATTCAGCAACACCAGATACACCGTTCAACAATACCAGATACACCGTTCAACAATACAAGATGCATCAGTCAACAATACCAGATACATCGTTCGACAACACCAGATACGTCGTTCAACAATACCAGATACACCGTTCGACAACACAAGATACATCGTTCAACAATACCAAATACATCGTTCAACAATACCAGATAAACCGTTCAACAATACCAGATACATCATTCAACAACACCAAATACATCGTTCAACAATACCAGATACATCGTTCAACAAAACCAGATACACCGTTCAACAACACCAGATACATCGTTCAACGTTACCAGATACATCGTTCAACAATACCAGATACATCGTTCAACAACACCAGATACACCGTTCAACAATACCAGATACATCATTCAACAACACCAAATACATCGTTCAACAATACCAGATACATCGTTC
The DNA here is from genome assembly GCA_017311375.1 of Mytilus coruscus. Classification (NCBI taxonomy): domain Eukaryota; kingdom Metazoa; phylum Mollusca; class Bivalvia; order Mytilida; family Mytilidae; genus Mytilus; species Mytilus coruscus. Next base: position 60,451,767 of record CM029607.1, on the reverse strand, counting down.
AACAAAACCAGATACATCATTCAATAAAACCAGATACACCGTTCAACAACACCAGATACATCGTTCAACAACAACAGATACACCGCTCAAACAACACCATCGTTCAACGACACCAAATACACTGTTCAACTATACCAGATACATCGTTCAACAACACCAGATACACCGTTCGACAACAACAGATACACCATTCAACAATATCAGATACACCATTCAACAATATCAGATACACCGTACCATTCAACAATATCAGATACACCGTTCAACAATATCAGATACATCGTTCAACAACAAGATACACCGTTCAACAACACCAGATACACTGCTCAACAACAACAGATACAGCGTCACCGTACGGTCTTCAACCATGAGCAAAACCCATACTGTATATAATAAGCTATAAAAGCTGAAATTGATAACACTTAAGAATAAGTGGATTCAAAGGATCAATGAGTTAACATAGAACGTATTTGCAAAGAGAACTGACTTTATAGAATATAATCTGATATAAACAGCATCAATTTTCCCCTTCTAGATTTTGGATATTTTCGTTTCACAAAGAGAAATTTAAAAGAAAATAAAGATAAAGAGCCTTATTACAAACCGGATATCCCATCCTAATGTTTCGTGATGACGCTTTTTAGATACGATCTATATAAACCTCATAATCCTAAATCGGTTTTTAATTCTGCACTGGAATTAACCCATTGAAAATTGTCTACATCAGTACTGATATTGATTTTGTTTTTTTTTTAAAGAAACGTATACATGTAACTAAATAGGTATTGCTACACAGTTCTAGACACTTAATGTCCTACATCATGTTAATGCTGATATTTTGGCAATGTCAAGGTCATGCTTTTTTGAAACTGTTGATGACATTTTTAAACTAAATTCGTCTATCGGTACTTTGTGACTTTCATCTTTTCGTAAGTTTTTTTTTTTTTTTTTTTTTTTTTTGGCTTCGTGTTGATCTGATGAGTCTATCCATTTCCAGCTGAGTTTCACACTATAGTTTTTTGTTGTACTGTTAAACCATTGTCAAATGATAGAGGAGAGTTGCATCAGGCTTTACAAGCAGTGTTTAACCCTGCCACATTACTTGTGTGCCTGTCCAAAGTCAGGAGGTTGTAATTTAGTGGTTATCGTTGGTCTGCCATATTTTTTTTTTTTTTTTGGCACAAAGCATGCCGTTGATTTTCTTTTTAAAATCATTTAATATTTTGTCACAGGAGCCATTTTTTAACTGATTTCAAAAAGGTACGTATGTTCACTCATTGTAAGAGGTCTTCCGCTGACCTAATCACAATTTTTCACATGTAAACTATGCAAAGTTTCAAAGTCAATAAACCAGGACTGAGGGGACTGAAGCAAGTAATTTCCCTAGAAATGAGTGGTACCAATACCTCCTTTCGAAATATCATTGATTTACCAGTAGTGGTCCCCTTAAACTGACATAATCACAAACTGTAACAAATTGTTGACGCCGCCTCCGATGCCGGAAACAGCACGCCGAAGTCTCAGTCTCTTTTTGACTCTGTCCAGGCGAGACAAAAAAAAAAACACCGCCCATGACCGAAATCCTTGAAATGTTAATGTCAGTTTTATAAACAGATTTATTGCGCACTAAAAAGCCTATATCATAGAGAAACTTCTCTAATTAAAATTAAACAAATTATTCCACTGTATGTAAATATTGATAGCTTAATGAGTATTCGATTGGTTGAAGCTATCCAATGTGATATTGACCAAGACATCCTATTAGTCCCCCTGGAACATCAGATTACCCTAACAACATCGTCTATGTCGCGCGACGCAACGCGCGGTTTATATTACAATAAACTCATTGTCAATATCGCGTTCAACTTTATTGCAGTTTTTTAATTGAAATAAATAAGACTTAATTACTGATATACCATTAATGCCATGTAATTATAAAATCGGTGAGAGATGGGAAATTGCATGTACTTTAAAATTTTATTTTCTGGAAGTCAGTTACTTTCGCAATTTGATTATCTTGAAGACCAACTTCCGCTCGCAAAAATCTTAACGAGACCTACATTTGCGCGAATTTGAATATAACAAACATTACCCTTGTGCGAAGAAATGGTATTACGATTGCGCGAATGTACCTGTATTTTATCCGAGTTTTTACCTATGATTTAATCCTAAGAATAGCCTGAATTATACTCTCGAAAAAGTCGAGGATTTTTTTTTACATTTTTTTTTAATTAATCCGCGCAAGTGTGACTTTCAACAGGTAAATTTCGCGCAAACGTAATGCGTTTTGTAGCGCAAACGAGTTTTTACGCGCAAACGTAGAATGAATTCGTGCAAACGTAACGCGTTGAAGTAACTGTGGGACGCTTTTTTGACTAGAAAATTCAAAACATGTGTTTTACCTCAAATATTGTTTTTCTTTATCAATATATATGTTTTTATTTATCAATATATATGTTTTACTTTATCAATATATATGTTTTTCTTTATCAAATTATGTGTTTTCTTTATCAATCTATATGTTTTCTTTATCAATATATATGTATTTCTTTTTATTGCATAGCAATATAATATTTCCACAGAAAGTAACCAAAAGTTAGCGTGCAATAAATTCTAATATTGCACTATTGCAATAAATCTTCAAAATTTATGACGTCATCAACGACAAAATCTTAGTTTAAACCAATTTTTACTTTCAAATATTATATTGCTATACAATAAAGGGTTATTACATGAATATTGGAATATTGTCCTCGTAGAACATATATTGCATTCGCAAGCTCGTGCAATATAAAATTCTACTCGGGACAATATTCCCAATATTCATGCAATAACCCTATATTACTATTAAAATAACTATTTCTTTTAAGTTCTTGTACATGTATGTATACAGAACTACAGCAAAGATATGTTTCACTGTTTTCTTCTTGACATTTTTTACAACTTTGCTGCAACCATTTCAGTAACCGCCAAAATATTTAATTGGGAATTAAGAATCGGCCAAAATAAAAACCGCCAAAATTTTTCGTATACTTTATTTGTATTAGTAGCTGCAAAGAAGATAAAATAATATCCTCCTTACGAATTTATGTTGACAAAGCCAACCACAGAATCTTATCTTAGAATTTCCTATGTGGTATCATGTGTTTTAAATCCTCCTCTCCATCCTATAGAAATGCTGGCCATAGGAAAAAATAATCCAGAGAGGAACTTGCGCATTAAATTGATCACAAAAGTTGGTATTGTACAGTACGGCTCTTCATTCTCGGACTAGTATAAACAGAAATAATATCATACGTAATATCAATGACCAATAGTCCTACAAGTGTAAACAAAATGTAAACACATCAAAATAATAAAAAAAATGTATTCAAGGACAGAGCTACAAAGGAATAACAAACAAGAGGAAGACCCTATGCTTAAAAAATACTTCTAGAATTATCAAAATCTATTACATATAAATCGGTCTCACTTAACTTAAAAATTTTAGGAGGGATATTTAGTCCTCGTTTGCCTCATCTATTTTCTCCCAAACTCAAAGTGACCCTACGCAGTCTATTCAAAGGAGAAACTGGTTTTCACTCACCGTGTTTAGAAATATACTAGAAATACACGCAACAGAATGTTTAGTTTGTTCATTTTATTCATTCGGACTTTTTCTGCGTGCTTGAAATATTTGTCACTGGACGATACGCCACCAACTAAATGATGTTACCTGTTGTTTGGAAAGTAAGAAATTTCAAAATTGGTAACCCCTATTAAAAAAGGTTCCTTTTTATCACAATTTCTCTGAAACATCATGTTAGGGCCAAACAATCTCCATGGAAATCAAATGAGCCAATGCTAATATAACTGAATACAAATATCATTGACCTACCATTAGTGGTTCCCTATAAACTGACCTAATCACAAACTAATACATGTAAACTAAGCAAAAATTCCAAAGTCAATAGACCACGACTGAGGGGGCGGGGCCAAATAAACACCACAGAATGAGATGTACCAATGCTGATATAACAATTTAGTTTAATAAATAAACAATATAATACAAAAAACTTTTGCTGTTAGTCGCAGGCTCAACAAAAATGGAGAAAAAATTATTAAAAATTTTCCTCTAGATACTATCTTTTGATTGTAAGAAGTTCTGTTCAAGTTTGGTAAAAATCCAAGAAGGTTTATGAATCTAATAAATGTTTTAAAAACTTTAACTGCTGACTGTACGTAATGTTAACTGAAATAAAACAAAGTCCATTTATAAGTAATATACGGAAAAACAGGAAATAAATTTTTACAAAATTTCCTTCTAGATATTAGCTTTTGATCATAAACAAGTTTCTGTCCAAGTTTTGTACAAATCCAGGATAGTTTAAGAAAGTTATTAAAATTTTGAAAGCTTTAACCACAGAGTGAATGTAATGTTAACTGGCAGAAAAACTAAGTCCATTTATATGTAAAATACGGATATACAGGATTTTTTATAACAAAATTTACTTTTGAATACTATCTTATGATCACAAACAAGCTTCTGTCCAAGTGTGGTACAAATCCAGGATATTTTTGAAAAGTTATTAAAATTTGAAAAACTTTAACCACAGAGTGAATGTTATGTTAACTGGCAGAAAAACTAAGTCCATATATGAGTAAAATACGGATAAACATGATTTTTTTTTTAATTTTCTTCTGGATACTATCTTATGATTATAAACAAGGTTCTGTCCAAGTTTGGTTGAAATGCAGGATAGTTTAAGAAAGTTATTAAAATTTGAAAAACTTTAACCACAGAGTGAATATTTGTGGACGCCGCCGCCGCCGACGGAATGTAGGATCGCTATGTCTCGCTTTTGCGACAAAGTCGCAGGCTCGACAAAAATTCACAACAAAAATCACAATGTCAAATTATATATAAAGCCATCTGTGGTTTTATGTGAACTGGTTTGTTTTTTCTATCTTATCCACTGCACTTTAAATTTTAGTCAAATTAAGTATATCATTTCACATGCAGATTATTGAACAAACGTCTTTTAATGGTCAAATATGTGATCTAGGATGTATTTCAAATGACATGTCTAACGATGAAAACAAAATGTATGTAGTCCTTTCCCAACAACAAAGCTTGTTATTTTATTTCCAAAATCTACCATTAAAGCTTTTTAAGGGAAAGAGTCTGCTTATATAGATATAAGAAGATGTGGTATGAGTGCCAATGAGACAACTCTCCATCCAAGTCAAAATTTATAAATGTAAACCATTATAGGTCAAAGTACGGTCTTCAACACGGAGCCTAGGCTCACACCGAACAGTAAGCTATAAAGGGCCCCAAAATTAATAGTGTAAAAACATTCAAACGGGAAAACCACCGGTCTAATCTATATAAAAACGAGAAACGAGAAACACTTATGAACCACATCAACAAACGACAACTACTGAACATCAGATTCCTGACTTAGGACATGTATGTTTTCATATTATAAATATAATTTTTGGGGCCCTTAATAACTCGCTGTTCGTTGTGAGTCAAGGCTCCGTGTTGAAGACCGTACTTTGACCTATAATGGTTTACTTTTATAAATTTTGACTTGGATGGAGAGTTGTCTCATTGGCACTTATACCACATCTTCTTATATCTATATATTTTGTAAATGTAGATGAGTATATACTGGATAAAAATACAATTTATCAGTAATAGAAGAAAATATTTGTGATAATTATAAAACTGATTGGAGTACAAGGCTTGATTCTTATGATCAAGGAAATAAGTTTATAAAACCTATTGATACTGAATATCATCGATCCGGGGAGGGGAGGTCCGGGGTTGGAACCCCCTTTGTTTTGGACGATCAATGCATTTGAATGGGGACATATAGTTGGAACACCCCCTTTTTCATCCTGGGTTAGGACCCCCTTTTTAAATGGCTGGATCCGCCCCTGTTAATATAAATTTGTTTTCTGGTTCAATCACGGTTGACAAAGAAATTTTGAAGACTTCTGAAAATGTAATTTTTGGTATTATTTATGTGCCTCCTGAGTGTAGTCATTACTCATCAGATGATGCTTTTTCTGAAATTGAAGCAGAATTTCAAAGATTAAATAGAAGTTCTGAATTCATTTGTTTACTTGGAGATATGATTGCACGTACGGTAAGTTTTCTCGATTTTGTTGATTCAAATACAATCGACGACTTTTTTGTACAAAATGTTTTCAATTGAGACATCAGTGAGTTTACTGACGTCAAAATTTTAGATTACATGGGTTTGTCAAGAATAAGAAACAGCCCAGATACTGTCATAAACGGTTTTGGCCGAAAGTTAATAAGTTTTTGCAAAGATAATAACCTGTTTATTTTTAATGGTAGAGTTGGGAAGGATAAAATTGGAATGTCAACAAGTAAAAATACCAGTGTAATTGATTATGTTATTGGTACTTCTTTATTGTTACAACTTGTACATGATTTTGAAATATTTGAATTTAATAAACTTTTTACATTACGTCTAAATGACATTTTTTCAGAAAAAAAGAGTAAAAATAAAACCTCGTTTCCAAGAATTAAACCATGGAAACAAGAAAAAAGTGAATTATTCAAAAGTAATATAGATCAAGAAAAACTTGCATCTCTGCATTTTAATCTGCTCGACGCAATCAGTGATACAGAAACTGTGGTTAAACATGATATTGATACTTTTATACAAGAGGTCACTAATATACTTTTACAATCTGCAGAACAAACTCTAGGAACATCTGTTGGAAAACAGAGGTCGGTAAATGATACATGTAATGGTCAAGAAAGCAAACTATGGTTTAGCTGAAATTGCAAAAAGTCTAGAAAGGGAATATCGTAAAGCAAAGAGATTATACAAAAATACGGTTCAAATCTTTTTAAGCGCAGATTGAAATTGACAGAAGAGGTATATAAGAGAACTCTGGATGAAAATATCATTAAGTTTAATAGAGAGATGTGGATCAAAATGAAAAAAAATGAGATGTAAAAATCCAAAAGAATTTTGGAAATTTTTAACAAAGGTCGACGGAAAAGAATACAAATATTACTCTAGATTTGTTTGATTTTTTCAAAGATTTGAATAAAAATAAATTTGATAGTCAAAATGACTTTGATATACAAAATGATGTAAATGATGTACAGAATGATTTGTTGAATTGTAATATAACAATTGAAGAAATAAAAAAAGCAATACAAGCTTAAAAAAAACAACAAATCACCAGGTGAAGATAAGGTTATAAATGAATATATATCATCGTCTTTTGAGAAAATGAGTGACATATGTACTTTTATTTAACTTAATTTTTGAGGCATGGCTTACAGGTATAATAATACCAATTTTTAAGAACAAAGGCGACCAGCTAGATCCTAAAAATTACAGGCCTATTACTTTGTTGCCTTCTCTTGGAAAAATATTTACCTCGATATTGAACTCTAGATTTAATAATTATCTTGATGAATTCTTGTTATTACATCGAAATCAAACTGGTTTTAGAAGTGGTTATGGTGCGGGATTTTCTCGCTGTGTTGAAGACCCATTGGTGGCCTTCGGCTGTTTTCTGCTCTTTTGTCGGGTTGTTGTCTCTTTGACACATTCCCCATTTCCATTCTCAATCTTATTCTGCAAATGATCACATTTTTTCTTTGTATGCTTTATTTGAGCTATTGCGTTTTAAAAGAAAAACTCCATTGTGCATTTGTTGACTTTGAGAAGGCGTTTGACTTTGTTCATAGAAATTCGTTATTTTTTAAACTTTTACAAAATAATGTAAAAGGTATATTTTACGTATTATTCAAAATATGTATGAAGGGATTAAATCATATGTTAGGCATAATGATGAATGTTCAGGTTTTTTAAGTGTGACTGATGAGTTAGACAAGGAGAAAATCTATATTTTCGTTGTATATTAATGATCTTCAATCATATTTAGAAGGAAATAATATAAAAGGGGTAGAATCTATCAGTTGGGATATAGAAAATGAGTTAATGATTTATCTTAAAATTATATTGTTTTGTATGTTTCTACGATACAATTTTGTTATCAGAATCAAGCAAGGATTTACAGTTTATGTTAGATACGTTTGCCAACTATTGTGATAATTGGAAACTGAAAGACAACATTGAAAAAACTAAAATTCTTAAATTTTCTAGAGGAAGAAAATTTCAGAAATGAAAAAAATTTTATTTTTGTAATAAAGAAATAGAAATGTTCAAACCCTACAAGTATCTTGGTGTATTTTTTGCTAGAAGTGGATCATTTTTAACAACAAGAAAATATTTAAGAGATCAGGGAACAAAAGCAATGTATAGTTTATTAAAGAAATGTCGAAGACATAATTTATCAATTGAATGTCAATTAGATATGTGTGATATAGCCATTTTACCAGTATTTCTTTACAGTTCAAAGGTCTGGGGATTTGAAAATTTGGATGTTTTAGAAAAAGTAAGATCATAAAGCAGACAACATCGAATAGCATTATTTCCGATTTCACTTACGGTTAAAATGCGAATGATAAAATTTTAGTGTAGGTTAGTAAATGGTGAAGAGGAAAAATTCTCCGCAATTCTTTAAAAATTGCTGTTTGTATATTTTGAGAATTATTGCTTTGAAAGCAAATGGTTGAAATTTGTTAAAAGTATTTTTGATAATTGCGGTCTATCAAAGGTATGGCGATCCCAGTCTCATTTTCCCACAGATTGGATAGAAAACTGTCTAGAACTTAGACTTAAAAACCAATTAAAGCAAGAATGGTCGTCTGACATTTTTAATTCAAGTAAAACAATTTGTTATAGAATATTTAAGAATGAGTTCTGATTTGAGCGTTATTTGTCGATACTACCCTCATATCTAATGTATCTTTTATGTAAATTCAGATGTGGCTGTCATCGTTTGCCCATTTAATCGGGAAGATGGCATAAAATTCAAAGAGACGAAAGAACCTATAATGTATGTGACTTAAATGAAATTAATGTAGGTGATGAGTACCATATATTCTAGTCGGTAATTTTTTTAGTTCAGAAAGGAAAAAAACTATTACCGCAATATTGTCAAAAAATGCAAATACTGCAAAATTTAATCAGTTATTTTCATCAACTGATATTATTGTATTAGAAAAACTCGCAAGATTTATAAAACATGTATTATCGATGGTCGTCCCTCCTGGTTAGTTAAATTGTGCATGTTAAACATACACAATTAAATGTACTAGTACTGTCTTTTCATATTTGTTTACGCATGCACTATTATTATTGTATTATAATTGTATACTTATAGATTATCGTTGGTCATCTCAACGAGATTGATTTTCTCGCTTGAGCCGGTACGGCGAAAGTGAGAAAAGCAATCGAGTTGAGATGACCAATGATAATCTGTTTATCGCTATTTCACCTATGACGACGTTGTTAATTTCATTGACAACGGCACATGTGTCCTATATATCAATAAAACAATTAAAGTTAAGAAATTTGTAATTGGTTGTCTGCAAATTATTATCTAAAAATTCATAGAAAGACAAAATTTTAATTAATAGTTCTTGTCTGTATTTCTTCTGCTGAAGTATATGATAAAAAGATCATTACATGTGATTTTTCATATCAGACCCTTTATCGGCCCTCGTTCATGCTATCAGCCCTCGAGCCTGCGGCTCTTGGGCTGATATCATGACCTAGGGCCGATAAAGGTCTGATATGAAAATGCCATGTAATAATCTATACATATCACTCTACTGTGCTGAGAAAGGAAATTATCAGTCAGAAAGATAAAAGGAAAATTTCGTAAAATAGGGATAATAATTTCTCTGTAACATCATGTTTATGAGAATAAAATATTCTATATATTAGTAGTAGAAGCTGACATAATGACATCCTTCAATTTATTGTTTAATAGTTTAAATTGGTTAAATGTGAAAAACGAATTCAATATCAAAAGGCAATACTTGCATTTAAATCATTAAAGGGTATGGTTCATAACTATTTACAAGAAAACTCTCATTTTACTGATGATCAAAATTATAATTTACGTTCAGCTGATGAAAAACTATTAAATCTTCCGAATCCAAAACAAATTGAAAAAAAACAAAACATTTATATATTCTGCTTCTCAAATATATGGAACAGTTTATCAAATGAAATAAAGATGAGTAATACACTTGTATCTTTTGAAATAAAATGTTACAAATTTTTCATGAATTGTGCAAATTAATATGCTTTTTCATTAATATCTATATAAAATTGTATATTGTGTATAAATCATTATAATATTTATGTACTTTATAAATATATTATTATTATTTTAGGAATCTCAGGAAGATTAGTTTTAACCAGAGACATAATATATACATATATATATATGTCTCTGTTTTAACTAATGAAATTATCATCTTGAAATAAAGATTATTTATTTATTTATTTAATTTTATTTCATTTGTGTTTTTATGGCATTATATATGCATGTCTTTTTGTTTTTTTCTATAATTTTGATTTGAAACTTGTAGACGATGTTCCTTCAACATATAAAAGAAAACAAAATGTACTCGAAAACGATAATCGCGAAATACATTTTTTTAATTTCCGATTGATCAACAATTATTTATATGCCCCTCCTATGGGCATTATGTTTTCCGGTCTGTGCGTCCGTTCGTTCGTCCGTCCGTCTGTCCCGCTTGAGGTTAAAGTTTTTGGTCAAGGTAGTTTTGATGAAGTTGAAGTCCAATCAACTTGAAACTTAGTACACATGTTCCCTATGATATGATCTCTTATTTTAATGCCAAATTAGAGTTTTACCCCAAAATTACGGTCCACTGAATATAGAAAATGAAAGTGACCGCTTCAGGTTAAAGTTTTTGGTCAAGGTAGTTTTTGATGAAGTTGAAGTCCTTTCTAATTTTAATGCCAAATTAGAGTTTTGACCCCAATTTCACTGTCCACTGAACATAGAAAATGATAGTGCGAGTGGGGCATCCGTGTACTATGGACACATTCTTGTTTTTTCTTGAAACTCTTTGTAAACGTGGTTAAATCAGAGACATATAATACATGTATTATTGTATTATATGTCTCTGCATGGTTGAATTAATAACTTATATTTCACACTTTTACTCGAATTAAACTGGAAAAAGATATAGTCATCATATAAATTTTTCAACACAGGAATGACATCAATTATATACGTTTTGCGAACGTTGTAACATCTAACTAAATTGGGAAAAAAATGAAGTCAACGTGTTTTTGTTTTTTTTTTCTTTGTGACAAGATGGATATTTATATATAATATATGAAAAAATAAGGCTGGAAATGCACTAAATATTTATATTCAATATGAATAATCACATTTTGTCTATTAAGACATCAAATTGTTCTAAAATGTTCTCCATAATTTTCTACCGGTTTCACTGTTTCACAGATATTCATGGTTGTTTCCTTTTTTAAATATTGGTGTTGTGTTTAGGGCCGTAACTACATTGAGGCAAATGTTTTGTGTTGAAAATTAAAAAAAAATTAATCAGAAGTTGAAACAAAAGCTTGTCTTCATATCAAATTGTTTTCACGGCGAGTGTCTTGCAAGAAGCAAGTTCTGTTCACCGTCTGACGTCGCCCCTGTTTTTCGGGATCCATGTTTCTCATTTATTTTTAGTTTTCAGTGTTGATTGCCTGTTGATTGTCGTTATGTGTCTAATATCTGTTCCCAGTGTTGTCTTTTGTTCATTGCATGCCCTTCTTTATGACTATTCACTTAGAGTTGAAATTCATTTGTAAATTAGTTACTTTGTTTTAAACTTGAGTTTTATTATATAGAAGGACCCTTTTGTCTAATTTTTAAAAAACTTTAAATTGTAAAATATTTTGAAATTAGCTCATGCCTTTTTGTTATGAGGCGGCGTTAAGCGAACACCAATCAATCAATAGATCTTTATGACCATGACTTCAGTGTGTTCTCTGCTTTGCGTAGACGTAAGACTTGGGAAAGATCTACGAAGACTAGTGAACGGTCATATGTGGTTTGGCAATGTTACATGCCCACCGATGTTCAGATATTGATCGAGAAAATGTTGTGAGAAGATACGATGCTATCGGACATCGAAAAATTTGTCGTCTTTTTCATGGAAAATTAAACTTTATATTAAAGAATACAAAACTGGCTCTCTTTTCTGTAAATAAAACTAAAAAGCTGACATGGGTTAAATTAAAGTGAGACAACCCAATCACCCGGAATCAAATCATTGAAAAGGAAAATAAAGTATTGTCATATGATCGTTTATATAGAAGGGCTAAACTTGTATTAAGCCGTGTTCAGGCCCTTGTATAGAAAATAAAGGGATATGGAGTAAATCAGCATGGGACAAAATTGCACACAATACATCATAGTAAAAAATACCTGTTCCTGTTCTTCATCTTGACAGTCCCTGGAGGGTCTTCAACAATGAACGAATCATCCATACCCTACAACGAGGTCAAGATGGCCCCTAGCGTCGACTTAAAACATTTGAGATATAATGCTAAATCTTTGATATAAAAGTCAAATAGGATCGGTGATAATGGAACCCTTGTTTAAAAACCACAATTAACAGAGAACCAGACAGTGAAAGTGTCTGGTTCTCTGTTAATTGTGGTTTAAAACAAGGGTGTCCATTATCACCGATCCTAACTTTGGAGCCCATTTACTCTAACTGAACACATTACACCATCATATATAGATTTAACTGCAGAACGCAATCTATCTCTTTCGCCTAATGCAACAAGTTTGTGCCACAGCTTACATCTATCTATTGTGACGTATATGCCTCTTTGAAGTCGATGAAGGCATAGTGAGATGACCTCTTCAACTTTTTGTTTTACATATATGTAGTTTTATCTTTTGGTAAATGATATCCATTTTAAAAAAGAAAACATACAATTTTATCATTATGGAACTAAAATAGCACATTTTAGTATGACTTTAGCTGCTCTTTTCTTGGAGTTTTGTAATTCTATCGTAATCTTTTTTTGGGATCCCATCAAACTGACATAGATTTTATCTATGTATGGTGGAATATATGCAATATAAAAAAGTTTCCTAATGTGTATACTATGCAAATATTCTTTAGGTTTACACAAAAATGATATTTTAGTATAAAATAATCGTACTTTAATGACTCATCTTTATTTTCATCAATGTCAATTCAAAGTAATCACCAAAGTTTAAAAGAATGAACATTCTCATATATGGTGTTTAACAATTTTGATGTGTTTGTATTTGGTGTCCCAACTATTTGTTTTCTGTGCATTAATTTCATACAGTTATTTTTACTCTAGCATCATCTACAGATCGAATTCACTTCATTTTGCAACGTGACGTTTATAGTGTTAATGTTTACAAAGTTCTTATCCTGCAGGGGCGGATCCAGCCATTTTAAAAGGGGTTCCCAACCCAGGATAAAAGGGGGTTCCAACTATATATCCCCATTCAAATGCATGGATCGTCAAAAAAGGGGGTTCCAACCCCGGAACCCCTCTGGATCCGCCACTGTCCTGACAATATTATTCAGCATTAAATCAATGTTGGGTTGTTCAGCATGAAGTGATCAATCATCGATACATTAATAGTAATAGAGGACCTTAAATTGAACCTTGAGGTACTCCATATTGATAAACATTTTATCAGATTTAATATTTAAGTATTAAACCTCTTGCTGTCTGTCAAGTAATGAGATTTTTATCCAACTTATCCTGTGTTCTCCGATAATGATTTAATCTAAGCTTTTAAACATGTTTTTTTAATTTATTTCTTTGATAGAAATAAGCCCATGATGATTCATGTATGTGAATGAATAATAAGGTAAATATTAAAAGCCTTTCTAAAATAAGATGAAAATACGGTACCAAGTATTTCTGAATTATATAAAAATGATTTGATATATTTGTATTTATATAGCTTTCCTTCAATAAAATATATTTGAATAATATCAATTCAGAGAAAAAAGCTACATGTTGACTTCTCTGTTGGTGTCTTTTTCGGGTTCGTGTACTGGTCTTGGCATAACCCTACTAGGAATGGCGGGTCATTAGAGTGCACAAACGTTGTTGATCTCATCAATAGTTTGCAATTTATGTTTGAAAGAATTAGTGGTAGGAAGTATACATACTACATAGGTTCAGTAAACAAAATCATCTCTCGGTTTAAATTAAGTTATACGCCTGTCTTTTCTTGTCGAGTGAGCATACTTCGTTTTATTTTGTAGAAAAACAACAACACGTGGTTTATGGGCTCAGCTGATTCTAAAATGAAAGGACGGTTACTTCTCGAGGATGGATTTGAAGTCGAAGGAATCCATTTTGGAGCGAATAACAGTATCCCAGGAGAAGTTGGTAATGGAGATTATCATAAACACAAAAAACACGTGCAAGACCTGTCATAAGTGAAGATACTACTAGTCCAAATAATTATGACCTCTTGCAAGGCTATTTTAATTTTTTCTGTGAAGGCGTCACAGAAAAAATTAAAATAGCCTTGCAAGACGTCATAATTATTAGGACTAAAATACTACATGATAAATATGTTTTTATTTTAGTAGGCATACTACAAATTATATACTCCTAGATGGAATCATAACACAATCATAATAGCAAGACCATACTAACACACATTTATGGCAAAATGACCATAAGTTTATACAATTGACCTGAATTTTTATTTTTGAACTAATACCCAATACTAATGGCATGATGTGCTGCCTATTATTTTTTTTTTAAATTGCCAAAAGTCTAAATTGCATGTTAATTTTCATGAAAAATGACTATAGGCTCTTTCACGGTTATTGCAGCCTTATTGAATAGGGGGCAGATTTTCATACTGAAGGTGAAAGTGCTTTGAAAAATACGGGAAAACATCATAGAAACAGAACAGTTGCTTGGAAACATGCATGGGTTTCCTTAGTCCAAATAATTATGATGTCTAGAAAGGCAATTTTTTTTATGTGACGCCTTCCTTCAACATCATAACACTGAAGCTTTTTTCCATCTGGCCTTTGAGAGATTTTTTAGGCAGAACTTTGAGACCCAATTTGGCATGAAAACTTCAATGACGACTAAAAATTTGGCATAAATACAGTCTTACCTGTTATGTGTTTATTGGTGCAAAATATTTCAAGAAATATCCAAAAGATATGATAAGATAAGGTACAATTCCATTTGATGTGTGCAAAGATCAATCTTCTTTGATTTCTAAATGGTTTCCCTGATTTTCCAAGATTTGTCACTTTCGGAGAGTATAAAATATCAATCTAGGAAAATTTGGTAGACCCGAAATTCAGGATAATATAAATCGAACCTTTCAGAAATTTGGGTCAATCAAACTTTATGGATGAAAAAATGAGATACGATTCACTTTGAGGTGCACAAAGATCTACTTTGATTTCAAAATGGTTTCCCTGATTTCCCATGATATTTAGTAACAATTTCAGCTTACAACTTTATATCTATTTTGTAATTTTAGTATTTCAGACTGGAATGGTTGGTTACCCAGAATCCCTCACTGATCCATCCTACAGTCAACAAATTTTGATCTTGACTTATCCACTGATTGGGAATTATGGGATTCCAGCTGATGATTGTGATGAATATGGACTGAAGAAATGGTTTGAGTCGGCAAAGATCCATGTTGCTGCCTTAATTGTAGGAGATTTCTCTGAGCAGTATAGTCATTGGAGTGCTATTAAATCTCTTTCTGATTGGTTGAAAGAGTACAATATCCCAGCATTGTATGGTAGGTTTCAGTTATGTTAAAAATAAGAAGATTTGGTACGATTGCCGATGATACATCTCTCCACCAGAGACCAAATGACATAGAAGTGAACATCTCAGCCCTCAATTTAGTCTACTGAAATGGTCGCCTGGGCGACTTTAAAAGCTGATTGGTGACCAAAATTCATAACTGGTCGCCATTTAGGCTATTACTAGTATTAGAATATTGAAAATCTGGCGACCGTAAATTTTAGGTATGTTTGCCCTGATCAGTGTCGGGTTTTAAAAATCGTCTGAGCGCTTGACAGTAACACAAATTTTGACTGTATTTCAAGCGCCTTTTAGATTTAAGCTTGATCTTGTCAGTGTTTTATTGCATCAGGTACTTGTAGTTCATTTCTAAGCAATTTGTTGTTGACTTACTGAGAGGATTTATATATATATCTATCTACGATTTCAGATGTTCACTTGACCGATCGGGCAATCGCCAGTGCTTCTGCACAAACCGATGAGATTTTTACTAGACTTGGGCTTTGGGCTACCGCTTAACGTCACAGACTGTTTTAAAACATGTACAATGTCAATGAATATAATATCAAATAAATCATGTGGTTTTTAACAGTTGATTTACACAAACTATTTTCTACAGTCAGTCAGAGCTCAGACATAAATAAGTCTAAATCTGCTTTTGACTCATTGAGGTCTTAATTTGAAGGTTTCAAGATTTATCTCCCTTTAATTTAATACAAATTATGACTTCAATAAGTCAATTAGTGTTAAGCAAGAAATATTTGACCTGAATTAAAAAGTTGCAAATATTGACTCCTTCAAGTCAGTAAGTTACCAAAATTGGTAAACTTCAAGACCCAAGCATATTTATAAAAAGGTCATGCATCTACATGAAATTATGACAACTTTGAAAGACAATGCTTTGCCTTCTAAGGAAAAATATGCAAGAGAGCCTAAAAAAACAGAGATAATGTATATTAACTTTACAATGCAACCATCTGTAATCACACAAAATGAGAAAAAAAATCTATGTTAAGTAAAAATGTTCAATTAGATAATCAAATATAGATAGCTCAGGTCCTTGTGAACTCTCAGACAGGTTTAGGATGTCATAGGTGGTGCAGTTTGGCTACCAATTGAAATTAAAGTCTTTTCATAAACATAAATAGACCTAAACAAGTCTGTCATTTTCTGACTTGAATAAGTCTGAGAATGAAAGTACATTTTATAATAAATACATTTTTGACTTACGTAAGTCAAAAACAAAATCGACTTGTTTATGTCTGAGCTCTGACTGACAGTCGACAGCATAAAACACAACAAAAACTTAATCCTTTTATTTCACAAGGGTTGTTTAGCTATATAGCTATAAAAAAAAATGTAGGCGACCTGGAATTATTTCCTGGCCACTGAAATTTTGAATAGGCCACTAAATTTTCATGTCTGGTGGCCAGTTGGCAACCTCATTTCAGAAGCTACTTTGAGGGCTGCATCTAAAGGTCACCATATGGCCATTAACAATGAGCAAGACCCATACCACATAGTCAGCTATAAAAGGCCCAGAAATAACAAATGTAAAACAATTCAAACAAGGAAAATTAACGGCCTGATTTATGTACAAAACAATAAACAAAACAAATGTGATAAACAGCAACAATTTCAGGTTTGTTAAAAGCATCATATGGCCTAATAATGATAATGTAGTGACATGTTTATGTAATAGTTCAGCATTGTATGATAGATTTGTAGTTTTGTTATTAACTTATGTACATTCTATGGGAATTTGTCGAATTTTATATTTTTTATGAATAAAGATTGCAACCATCTATTTACCTGTAATGTTTTCAACCTGTGATTTCTTTTGTTTAGTCTGTATCCCTCCCTGTTATTTTTTGCATTTTCCTCCAACACAAAACTGTAAAAACATTGATATATTACACAACATTGAACTAACTTGCTTCATTGAAGCCTTGATTATTGTTTCATTAAGTTTTGAAATAAATCATTGTTGCCCAATGTTATAATCACTTTTATAATATTGCAGAAGAAGTTCTTTCAGTGAAATTGTCCTGAATTTGCATGAAATATTTACCACTGCATGTTAAGCAAAACATTAATTAGTCAACCATCTTTCAGTGAAAAAATTATTGTATGAAAGACTACTCATGTACATCAGGATTAAAGGGTAGCAATTTTAATGGATCTTTTTAACATACTTTGGATAAGAAACGCAAACATGACTCAAGAAAATAATAAACAGAAAATACATTTTTTTGGATGTTTAAAAGGATACCAGCAACTTGAATTTATTACCAATAAATACTTGGTATTGAAGAAATTCTATGTATCTATCATGTCTAATGATCCTGATTATGCATGAAATACTTGCTAATGGACAAATAAACAATTGATAAATCTAAATTTTCTTTTTGTACATCTTTGCAGGAATAGATACAAGAATGTTGACAAAGAGAATAAGAGAGAAAGGAACAATACTTGGAAAGGTTGGTTTGTTCTTTTAAAGGTAATAGTCACTAAAATAAGATCTATCAAAATATAGAGAATATCTATGATAGATCATTCTGTAGTCATGAAACAAAAATGTTCACTTTGTCATGAAAGCTGCAAATCAAATCTTGCATTTAAAGGTAATTAAAGACCAATTACACTTATTGCCTAAATTTCTGTTTTACTTTTCTCAAGATTTAAAAACACACATGGCTATGTTATATTAACCTTACCTTAACCGTAATTAATTCTGCACCAGCTGTCGCATAAGGTCTCCTATGTTAATAAGACAATCTGAAATTGCTCAGATTTAATGATATTTAATTAAAATCAGTTGTATAGATAATTAGAGCTTCTCTTTACTTTATGTGTTCTACCAGAAAGAGAATTACTTGACAGTTTCTGTTTTAGGTGATAATGGAAGGAATAGATCCAGAGTCTATTCTATATGAAGATCCAAACATAATGAATTTAGTACAACAGGTGTCTACAAAAGTAAGTAGGAAAATACATGTATGTTCCTCAGGCTCCAAAAAATAGTTAAATATAAATAAGTTTCAATAAAAAACCTGCTTGAACTATTTGAGCTACAATTCCAAAGCTAATTATTTTATTCTTGTGATAATTTTTACAGTTGACAGTTTGCGTGTAATTTACAATTGTTTTTTTGTGTCAGTAACTGGTCGAAGGTAAGTTGTTTTACATGTGATGATAAAATTGACTTTTTTCCACAAAAATGGATATTTCTTTAGATTTTAGATGAGTATAGAGAATGGTATACTAACATAAGAGGTCTCTTAAACACAGTAGCTCCAAATGGAACTTTTGTTAGTGGAAGCCATATTATGTAAATCAGCGGGAAAACATTATGACAAGTAAGAAATATAGTATATGCCAAAACTAAAAAAGTTCCATTTGCAGCTACTGTGTTTAGAGACCTCTATTGTCAGTATACCATTAATCTATACTCATCTGATCTTTTCCACTGACAAAAAACTCGAAGTGAAAGTCTAGCGATTACCTGAACTTGATGAGCATATGTAATACCTGAATTACAAACCAAAAGTGTTTAAACTCTTTAACACTGATGAGTAATATACTATTACCCTTAACTTTTAAAAGGGAGTATGGAAGGCTAAAATAAAGCTTTCATTGTGTAGAACCCCCTCCCTCAACAAATGTTTTTGGGGGTTGGGGAATAATACGTTTTAGACTTGATATTTTGGCCAATCACAAGCTAGAACATCGAGACTGCATGACTACCATGTAATACTATTATATAAGAAGACTTGATATTTAGGCGTATCATAAGCATGATAAGCCAAAGATCAAGACTGCATGACTACTGTTTAATTAAATTTCAGTGAAGACACCCTTTACCACAATGTAGAAGCCCAAGTTCGGGCTATACCATTGGGTAAAATGTTTCCGTAACATTTAATAAAGATTACCGTAACCAATGTAAGTTCCACTGGATTCTTAGCTGAAAGGATCCTCTGGATACCGGATAACTACTATCCACCGGATAACTGTTATCCGCCAGATACCTGATCTATGTAAATAGGGTGCAACTATTAATCCACCATTCTGCTTCTGAGGAGGATCCATGAAGAACCGAAACCAATCAGGCTATGGATCATCACCAGGGGCTGTTAATTATGTGTTTTGGCATATACTTTATTTCTTATTTCTTTAGATTTTACCTTAACATTTTATACAGTTTTCATGCCTTTTTTCTTATATGAACTTTTGATATATGTGCACACAAGTATAGAAACTGCAGAGACATCAATTAGACCAAATTTTTAATCATAAAATAATTGCTTTTATGATAATAGCTATAATTTATCAATCATCATTATGAAATGCAAGTTAAAAGATAATTATATATAACATACAATTACCAGTTGCAGTTTTCATGTAAAAGATCTAGATCTTATAATCAACATTAGCCAAGGATATTCTGGCTAATAAAGTTTTCTTCCTAAATTATTATTATATCTTTCTAGAAACCAGTGGACTATAACCCTAAAGGTGATGTAAAAATAGTAGCAGTTGATTGTGGTATAAAATACAATCAGATTAGATGTCTTTGTGAGCGTGGAGCACATGTCACAGTAGTTCCATGGGATTATCCACTCAAAAGCTCAGGTACAAAATTTAATGATTTAACTTAATTAAAATTGAGAATGGAAATGGGGAATATGTCAAAGAGACAACAACCCAACCAAAGAGCAGACAACAGCCAAAGGCCACCAATGGGTCTTCCAACGCAGCGAGAAAATCCTGCACCCGGAGGTGGTCCTCAGCTGGCCCCTAAATAAAATTGTGTACTAGTTCAGTGAAAATGGACGTCACACTAAACTCCAGAACATATAAATGAACTAAAATTAAAAAAAACATACAAGACTAACAAAGGCCAGAGGCTCCTGACTTGGGACAGGTGCAAAATGCGGGGGGCTAAACATGTTTTGTGAGATCACAACCCTCCCATATACCTCTAGCCAATGTAGAATAAAGAAACACATAGCAATACGCACAGTAAAACTCAGTTTAAAAGAAGTCCGAGTCCGATGTCAGAATAGGTAACAAAATAAACTAAGCAAAATGACAATTAATTGTCTTTTAATACCCAGGAGCTTTGGGAACCAGTTAAGCTTTAAAGAATATTTCTGATTTTCTGGAGTTAAGAATTTAGATACAGTGTAAAGTTCAAAGATTTAGATACAGTGTAAAGTTCAAGGTTTCTTCATTACCATCTAGAATAAAATTTTGATATTTTTTTTCAATTTTTCCATATCTAACTGAGAAATGAACTTGGTTGGATTTTTGGCAGTCAACACTTTTACACTGACAGCAGCAGTCTCATACTAGCCACAGGCTCCGCAAAACTCTTTACAAATTTTTTTAAATAATTTATATGTGAAAGTAATTTTGTAATTCTTCAGTCCAGGCTGTCATTTCAGATTAATATCTTTTAAGATGTAATAATGATAACGTAATATGTTACCATTGATGGATACCAGTTATTTGTTTTTGTTTTTAGATTATGATGGTTTATTCCTCAGCAATGGACCAGGTGATCCACAAATGTGTAAACAGACTATACAGAATATCAGTCAGCTGATCAAAGAAGCAGACTACAAACCCATATTTGGAATATGTCTTGGACATCAGCTTTTGTCTTTGGCTATTGGTGCTTCAACTTATAAAATGAAGTGGGTATTTTTTAAGATGATATCTGTTTTTCTTATAAATGTACATAAAATGAAAATAACAATTAAAAGTCAGTACAAAAGCTTTAATGTGGAAGTTCCTGTACTTAATTCTAAGATATTACTTTTGATTTTAAGAGTATGAAAAAAGTTGATTCATTTTATTTTCATTTTTATTAAAACTTAATTTGACAACTTCTTTGACAATGTTGATAGTATGCTTATTTTGAATGTAGAGGGGTTTTAAGTATGATTCTTGGATTGTTTAAAGCAGATGGTATGAAAAGTGGTACAAGTTGTTTCCTTTTACCTCTAGCATTAATAATTACTAAAGTTTGTAAAAACTTTAAACAAACAAGACATTTTCTGTGTCAACAGTTTATGTTTTTGATAAAAATTAAGTGTACATTTTGGAATTTTTCAAGATGAATTTATTTACCTGAGAACTGTTCAAAGGTTACCTATTTACACATGAAACATCCATCTTTAGAAAGAGAAATCTCCCAATTCTCTTTTAAAATGATTGAAATTCATTTAGCTCTTTCAAGACTTAATACTTACAAACTTTATTTTTACAGATATGGAAATAGAGGACATAATCAGCCATGTATCTATGACAACACAATTCGATGTTTTATTACAACACAGAATCATGGTTTTGCTGTTGATGTTTCTAATTTACCAGAGGAATGGCAGCCATTGTTCACCAATGCCAATGATAAAACTAATGAAGGGTTGTTCATAACTCCAAACCTTTTTATAGGTATGTCATATGATTTTATTGAATGAAGACAAACAGTTTGAGACATAAAAAATGTTCTTTCAAATAACAAAAATAACTATAGTTACCTATATCTCATTCAGTCAGAACAGAATTAACTTGAGTTATCCTCTTTATCGTCTGTAAATTTTCTTGTCCCAAGTAAGAAATCTATGGACCACTTTACGAACCCCCTTCCTTTCTTTTTTTGGCAAAGTAAATCTTTTATTTAGCAGTCATTTATATTTAAGTAAGAACTGAAAAATAGAGTGCACTTCCAAGACATGATCACCATTTTGTCTTGAAGAGAATATCTAAACAAAGTATTAAAGTGGTTATTAATGTTTGTTTTCTGAATTGCCAAAAATATTTCTTACCTATACAAGTGACTATGAATCTGTCTACAATATAATCTCAACCTTATTTAAACAAGTATGGTAATATTGATTCTGACTTTACAAGGGGATGATGCCCTGATTTGTATGGTGTACTGCTGATTCTAGTCAATAGTTTACAATGATTCTGGCTAGGCTTGTTATAGATACATTTATGAAAAAATCCAGAATTTTTATTTCCAATTATTTTACATATATACCTGATTACAATAAAACTACAGCCATAAAACATAAGATTTTAATGAAATAATATATATTTGGTAATGTGAACCTTATGTTTTCTAACTGAAAATGACCAGTTTTCTAAACACAATTCCAAAAATGTATTGTTTAATAATATTTTTTCAAGTTTGTAATCTTTACTTGATGATACTTAATATTGTTAATTACAAAACTGTTTTTATCACAAAAATTTTAAATAGTCAGAAATAGGAAAGGGAGATAAACCTGTTGGTTAGTATAGACAATAGAGAATTATTTTTTTCAGAATTTTTTTAAGAAAATTTGACATGTATGTGATTTCTTTCGATAATATTTTTCTAGTGTCCAGTTTCATCCAGAACATATGGGTGGACCAAGAGATTTAGAATCCTTGTTTGATGTGTTTTGGACCAAGTCCGAGCTCACAAGAAGGGGAACAAAAGGTTGGTTGGTAGTGCAGTATTAATGAACTATGAGTAATATAGTAATGATATATCGACATAAGAGGTCTCTAAACACAGTAGCTCCAAATGGAACTTGTGTTATGTGAAGCCATATAAATTATGTTAATCAGAGGAAAAAATATGTAGCATTTAAAATATTTATTTGGCATATCCTATATTTTGTATGCAGTATTAATGAACTATTTATTCATCTGACATACAATGTATTTGTCTTCAGTCTGAAAGTGGTGGTTGTTCTAAACCAATATTCATTGAACTTATTTGTGATATGAATAAAAGAGGATGTGGGGTTTAAGTTTGAACTACCCTTATCAGAATTAAAGAAAGGTGCATTCATTATTTATTTTGGTAATTAGTAGAAAATTACTTTTTCAAATATATAATAGTATGCAGTCTTCACAGAGGAAAAAGGAATAAATATGCAATATTTTGTCGTTGATGAACCAGTTAAAGAAAACAATTGTGTGTTTTTTTTAAACCGATTGACTGTAAATAAAATGTTTTGTTTTACCAGTTTGACAGTTAAAGACAGACTTAACATGGCCTTACAGACCCCAGTACATGTACCTCCTGTACCTAGTACCAGACCAAAGAAAGTTCTAATCTTAGGGTCTGGTGGACTATCTATAGGCCAAGCAGGAGAATTTGATTACTCAGGTTCACAGGTAATATATTCTGGCTCCATTTAAATTTTAAATGTCAGTAAACTGAACATAATGGACTAGAATTTTAACACTAGGGAAATTTTCATGTTAGACTCTGTACCTGGAGAATATTTCTAATTTTATACTTTATTCAGATAGCACCAACTTTTTATGTGTAATTAATCTTTAATTGAAAAAATAATTTTTGAAGGGAGGTGCCAATTATCTCCATGTCAATTTGATGTACTTGCATAAGGCCACTTCTTTTTTATTAGTTGGTTTACGGGATTCTTATAAAAAAGGGAAGGGTAGGAGGTCGAAAAAAAAAATAAAAATAAAAATAATGAAAAAGGATAGGGTAGGAGGTTGAAAAAAAAATAAAAATAAGAATTGGAATTAATACTGTTTTTTTTTACCAAAAATTGAGAAACAAACAATGACATTACTCTATAGTATAATACTAACCATGTATGCAGATCGTTTCATGAACTGGTATTAATTCTTGCTGTTTTAATTAATGTGTTACAAGGAGTCCAATGTCAATGTAGATTGATGAAAGGGAAGTGTGTTTTCCAATTGCATTTCTTTTTGTTCTGTGTATTTATTTATCAAATTTAAATCAGGGAGTGACAAAATTCCTCATATCATAATACAATCTTATTGAGGAAATACCATGCTCTCTGCATGTCATATGCCTTCATATGTGGTACATATAAACATACAATGTTTGTCCTTTTTATGCTATTTTACACTGCTAAGTATTAACTTATATCTCAAGTGTCCTGTGATTGTCCCTTTTATAAATGTCAAGTGATATTGTCAGGCATTCTATGACAGTAATACATGTTCTGATTTTGTGTTGGGATCTTGTTCACCATATCCCTTCTTTATATCAATTTAGATAAGAAAAACACATGGATCTTATTTAAATTCCTACTCAATAGGACTGTTCCATTAAAACATATTAATAAGTACCGTGGGAAGATATTTAGGTATTTATATAATAAGGCCAATTAATCAGACACCCATCCCTGGCAGCAAGTTAAAAGATCCTTCCCTTTAGTAGGTACCTCATATGTATAATGGAACAGTACGATTAAATATGAATTTCTAAGAAATTGGCTAGTACTTCACATGGTGTGTCCAAAGGGACAACGCTGGCATCGTCAGTCAGTTTGTCTTTCTTGGAAGCTTTCACGGTGTCAATAACAAAAACGCTTTTACTAAGACATTCAAGAATAATGTCTTTTTAATTTTTTTTTTTAATACAGACTGTAATGGTTTTGTGCGGACAAACTGCCCTAAAACATCCCCTTTCGACCGGTTTCTGATCAACACTTGAAAAAAAATTGACCCGCTGTCAACCTCCATTTAACTGGTTCCTTTTCACCGCATTAGATCATGATGAAACTTTGACTGAACAGGGAACCACACGGGATTTTCCAATCCACTCCAAGGGTATTCCGACTGGAGGAAGAAAGGCCGATCTTTTTTATTGTATTTTTATTTTTATTTGTACTTCTTCAAACAGAAAAGGGTCGGCGGTATTAAAAAAAATCTTCAAAATGTTTTTTTTTTTTTTTCGAAATCGGGAAAAACAGGGTCGGCGGATCTGTAAACCAACAAATAAAAAAAAAAGTGGCCTAAAGTTGCTTTGTAAATCAAAATTTTAAAAGTGGAGTTCTTTATATGAGTTACAATATCATTATTAAACACTCTTGATAAACTATGATATTTTTTATGCTTGTAGAAGTAATAATATAAAATTCAGTACAAGTTGTGTTGATATAATCAAAGTTAATTTCTCACTTTTTTTTCCAAAATATGTACGAAGGGAGACAATTCATCCTCAGTTATCCATGATAATTTTTCAAGATATCAATTCAATCTCAACAGTTGACATTCACAATAGGAAAATAAAGTGTGGAATGACTGCCAATGAGACCGCTTATAAATTTACCTTCTTGTTAATTATGCTTCATTTAATTAACAAAATAACAAAATTCTGCTTGAATATTAGCTTCAAAATTAAGAGACGTAATAACATCCCTTTCAATACTTGCAAATAGACCTTCCAACACTTTGTTAAAAAATGATTAAATGCATGAATTTCCATGTATGGGTAGTCTGCTTTTTGTGAGTATGTTTAATTGGATATCTTAGATGTTGTTTTGATTTCAATTTCACAGTCCAGTATTTTATTGCCTAATGTGTTTTTAATTTTCATCTATTAACTTTTCTTTAGAAAAAGTAACCATGGAAGTTTACAGCATATTATATAAAAATCTTTATTTTACTGATTATATTTTGTGTATTTAAGTTGTAAATGATGTAAATAAACTTATATGTTATCTATTTACTGTGGATTCATTATTATTCGTGGGATACCAATTTTTGTGTATTTTGTCAGTGAAGGTGAACCACGAATCAAAATGTTCAACAAAATACAAATTTGCTATAGGCTTGTATGCAGATTTTGAAAAAACCACAAAATCAATTATCCACGAAAATGCAATTTTCCCTCAATCCACGAAAATTGTTATAGACGAAAATAAATTAATCCACAGTATATTCATCTTATTTTATTTTACAGGCAATAAAAGCAATGAAAGAAGAAAGCATACAAACAGTGTTGATAAATCCAAACATAGCCACAGTACAGACATCCAAAGGACTGGCAGACAAAATTTACTTCTTACCTATCACACCAGAATATGTCATACAGGTATGTCATTGACGTAAACACAGGAATATAAATATGTAAACACTTGGCAGACAAAATTTTCTTCTTACCAATCAAAACAGAATATGTCATACAGGTATGTCATTGATGTAAACACAAGAATATGTAAACAACAGGCAGAGCAAATTTCTTACCAAAACACCAGAATATGTCATAAACAAAATGGCATATAGACAAAGCTCATAAGCAAAAATGAAAGACAAGAATACAAAAAATGACCACAGCACAACAACACATTGGCGGGATGCATAAGTACCGAGCCACGCCAAAAGGATATTACCAAAAATGGACAAAACAGTAAAGGTTAATAATTTACAAAGACAAATAAAAGAACACTATAACACGTAATTAAGATGATAAACAACGTCAGTACCTAGAATCTATACTTCAAGACCATCATGTATTATTTGTGAAGTTGATACGGAATATTTATCAACAAGGTCTTGGTATTTTCCGATGAACTTTTTTAGAAAAAGGACGAGACGTTCTTGGACATAACCCTGGTTCATCAACTTTCTGCTCAGACACTGGTGACGTTTTATAAAGTCTGAGTAGCAGCTGCAAGCTCTTAAATAACGAATGAGTTGAGAAATGTATATTCCATATGCAGGTGAAGTTGGTATATTGCTACTAAGGTGGGGGAAATTGATAATTTCAAAATTAAAAACGTCTCGTTTTTCATAGATTCTGGTACTGTCAAAATGCTTATGTCAAATTCCAAGTATAAGTCTAAAAATGAGGCGGAGGAAGCCATGTCTGTTGTTTCTTTAATTTCTAGTTCTGAAGGATATATTAATGGAACCCAATCAGAAAAGTTTTATATAAATATGTAAACAACTGGCAGAAAAAATTTACTTCTTGCCCATCACACCAGAATATGTCTTACAGGTATGTCATTGACGTAAACACAGGAATATAAATATGTAAACAATTGGCAGACAAAATTTACTTCATACAGTAATAATTCCCATTGTGCTTGACAGTTTCATAAAGTTATTTCATCAAAAATAAAGGTTTATAGGGGGGATGTAATAGGCAACCTTCTTTGAATGCTGATTTATGCCTTAAAGTCTGAAAGATTATCAGCAGGTGTTTGCGTCATGATACAGGTATATTTTTATGCCCCACCTAGGGCATTATGTTTTTCGGTCTGTGTGTCCGTTCGTCCGTCTGTCGCGCTTCAGGTTAAAGTTTTTGGTCAAGGTAGATTTTGATGAAGTTGAAGTCCAATCAACTTGAAACTTAGTACAAATGTTCCCTATGATATGATCTTTCTAATTTTAATGCCAAATTAGAGTTTTGACCCCAATTTCACGGTCCACTGAACATAGAAAATGATAGTGCGAGTGGGGCATCCATGTATTATGGACACATTCTTGTTCATATATAAATTGATAATCTTGTTCATATATAAATTGATAACAACTGTTACATTACAATATTTATTGGCAAACAGGCAAGAACAATTTTACAGACACAATTATCCACATTTTGTTTTCCTTTTCATTTCATTAGAATAAAATTTTGACAGATATTCACAAATTAACATTGTTTTCTGCTCAGGTTATAAAAAGTGAACGACCTGATGGTGTTTTGTTGACCTTTGGGGGTCAAACAGCATTGAATTGTGGGATAGAATTGACGAAACAAGGCATATTGGAGAAGTACAACGTAAAGGTTTTGGGAACACAGGTGGCATCAATTGAATGGACAGAAGATAGGAAAATATTTGCTGAAAAGATGGAAGAAATAAATGAACATGTAGCTCCAAGTGAAGCTGCCTATACAGTTGATCAGGTAATGCAGAAAAAATATATGTGCTTGTTTCCAGACCCACCCTAAGTTTGATCACTGACCCTAAAAGACAGTTATTCAAGAATAAGTGTTAACAGCCTTCTTATTTGACTATGAATGGAAACATTTTATGCAACATGGCCAATTGAGTCCTTGAACTATTTTTGTAAAGAAAATTACTTAGAATTGTCCAATTGTTTATGAACAATAGAATATGCAAGGATAATGTCAATAAGTTGAAACCCAACAACACCAAAAAGTAAAGATTTCCATGTAATGTACTATTTCATGGTTATTATTTACTTTTATAAGTTGAAGTGACCAAGGGTCTAGGGATAAACCTCTGACCTTAGGCAAAAACTTTTCTACTCCATCTAACTTGTTTTATGTTCCAGTAAACTGAGTGACCTGTGACAGTTTTGTAAATGATTTGAGTAAGATTCGAATGGCAGTGGTAATATGTTGATGTGACCTAAGAAGAATATGTCATTAATTTACTGAGCTCATTTTTTATGGAAATTTAATGCTAGTAATTTCACTATTATATATATGTGTTCAATGACATCATTCAAAACTTGAATTTCTTCCAAATACCTGCACAGGTCATTTATATACTAAGGAGTCTTCTTCATATTGGTGTTTCTCATTCGCTGTCAATTATGTGAACCAGGACACAACATTGTAAAAATTCTCTGTTGTCAAAATAATGTGTCTTTTTACAGGCAGTACAAGCAGCAGAAAACCTAGGATATCCTCTCTTGATTAGAGCAGCATTTGCCTTAGGTGGACTGGGTTCTGGTTTTGCTGACAACAAGGAACAGTTGGTATCCCTTGTGACCTCAGCCTTTGCTCACACCAGTCAAGTTTTGATAGACAAATCCTTAAAAGGATGGAAGGAAGTAGAGTATGAAGTCATTAGAGATGCCTATGACAATTGTATCACGGTGAGTATAGTAATGGATATATTATATGTTCGAGGTCATATCTAAGATAGAAAGGAGAACCCATGTATTCAGCTTAAATAGAAGTTATGAATACTGTAAATTCAGAAATTATTGCGAGGTTTTTATTAATGTGAATAATGTGACTACTTGAGTATCAAAACAACCAAAAATCACATTCTGATATCAGATACATATCTGTATATAGCTTTTCCTAAAATCGCAATTATTAAACTCACATTTTTGTTCATTCTTCAAAAATCGCAATAATAAATGCACACAATAATTTCTGAATTTACAGTAATCATGTGACTGCTGTCTTTTTTAATACAGAAACAAGACATTTTTACCTTTTATTTCAATATTTTTAAACAGTTATTTAGTAAAGGTTATCTGCATTGTGTTGCTTTTATTGACTTGATGAAAAAATATCTACTTTATAGTTATCTTTTGTAATTTTTTATTGCCAAAACTCATAACTCTATCTCCTTATATAAATGGATATATTAACATGATTTTTTTCTCATCTATGCCATCGATCTGAACACGCTTGAAATATTTGTCACTGGGTGTTAATCAACCAGCAATCAATTATCAGTCAAAAAGTATTGGAAATCTATTTACTTATAACACAATTTTTAAAGAGAATATGGTATGGTTAGTTACCAAACCATAATATAAAACCAAAAAAACTTTTTTATTTTTAACTCAGTTTAAGGCAAAATTTAGGTCCATGCGACCTTTGCTACCACTATTCTATAGCTGGTGATTGAGGCTGTAATTATAGCATTCATAACAAGTGAGAATTGGAGTTATTTAATTTCAATATAATAATAAACAAGCAGTCGAAGAGTTTACTATTACTATTTGAATTAAATAACGAGCGATATCTAATTCTTACAAGTTAATAAACCTATTTCTCTTATGGTCATCACTCCTCTTGTGTTCAATTAAAAATTCCAAGAATAGTTGATCTAGTCTTTTGCACATACAAGTATGACGTCATATATCCTGTTCCGGTGTCAAACTTTAACATCGTAACATTTAAATGTGGTAATATCGTCTCATGATGCTGGATAAGCCAATCAAATTAATGCAGATTTTCGTATCACACTCCGTGCAGTGTGATACGAGAAATATCTCTTCATGCAAGAAATAGATAACAGGCTGCAACCATAAGAGAATGTCCAAATATCCCACAGATTTTTATGGATTGAGGAAAAATTGTATTTTCATAGATATTGAATTTAGTGGTTTTGTTAAAATCTACATACAAACGTGAAAAATATGTGCTGTGTTGAACATCAAAGTTCGTGGTTTACCTATACCCACAAAATCCACGAAATAATGATTTCACTGTAAATCATAATATTTTTATCTTGAAAGATGAGAATTTTAAGATAATTTCTTATTATTTTATGCAGGTATGTAACATGGAGAATGTTGATCCATTAGGAATCCATACTGGTGAATCAATAGTCGTAGCACCCAGTCAGACACTTACCAACACAGAATATAATATGTTGAGGACTACTGCCATTAAAGTCATTCGTCATCTCGGCATCGTCGGAGAGTGCAATATACAGTATGCCCTCAATCCTGAATCTCATGAGGTAATTAATCTTTCTCTACTCACATAATGGACTTGAAGATATGTTTATCATGACATAGTTTAAATATGAAAAGGTTGAAGAGGGCATGTTAAGGTTGATTGAGTGTTGTCCACCACTTTTGATTGAAAATATGCAGAAAACAATTGGTATAGATCTTTAATGAAATATGCAAATTTTGAGAGAGGAATGCAATTGTTAGACTTTTCATTCAGATGAAGATGATTGTTTTATTACAAATACAAAATATTTTTTGTTTGATTCAAATTTTTTCAGTTAAGTCATATAAGGGGAAATAACTGACATAATTTTGATTTAGAAAGGATGTCTGGTAAATTGACCTCTTGTGCTGTGTAGCAAGAAAATAGGTTCCCTTGTTACCAGTTTGTTTTCTTTTTATGGTCTGAAAGCACATCAAAGGGCTATCTTCTCATATTTTATTTAAAACTTCTATCATTCAGTTTTCATTCTTTTCACACAAAATTGATTTTTCCAATTGTATGTTAGTTCAATTCTGTAAAAAATAATCTAAGAAAAGGACTGCTTATGTTTCTGTAACATTTTTTTCTATTACCTGTTGGGTGTGTTGTAATCAGATTTGGTATATTTTCAGTACTACATAATAGAGGTGAATGCCAGATTATCACGAAGCTCAGCTTTGGCCAGCAAAGCAACAGGATATCCTCTGGCTTATATAGCAGCTAAACTATCTCTTGGTATACCACTTCCAGAACTCAGAAACTCTGTAACTAACTCTGAGAAGACTCCAACCACAGCTTGCTTTGAA
Source organism: Mytilus coruscus (assembly GCA_017311375.1). Taxonomy (NCBI): domain Eukaryota; kingdom Metazoa; phylum Mollusca; class Bivalvia; order Mytilida; family Mytilidae; genus Mytilus; species Mytilus coruscus. Next base: position 60,419,983 of record CM029607.1, on the reverse strand, counting down.
CCTAGTTTGGATTACTGCGTTGTCAAAATTCCTCGTTGGGATCTGAAAAAGTTCTCAAGGGTTTCTACCAAGGTGAGTATTATTGTGAACTAAATAGAAACAATTAAAAATATGACAAATTTCCATGAAAATAGCTAAAGAGTTATTAAAATTCTGATTTCCTGTTAATATGTATATATTTCCATTGTTTTAAAAGTTTTCTTTACACAAAAAACACAAATGGGATTGAATTGAATGTCTTTAAAAGAAAGATTTTACAGTTATAGTTCAAAAGTTTGGACAATTAAATTTGAGCTTTACCAATTGTTTATGTATGTCAAAACTGTCAGATGACTTCTTATAAGAGTTATTGCCTCTAAATGACAAATTTTTACCATTTTTATAGCCCTGCTTTAAAAAAGTGGGGGTATACTGTTTTATCTCTGTCTGTACTTCCGTCAGTCCATCCGTCAGTCAATCAGTCTCTGTCCCATGAATATTTTCGTCGCATTTTTCTCAGGAACTACTTGACAAGGATTTCTGAAATTTGGTTTCAGGATTTATATAAGTAAGTTACACCTTGTGATGCGTTTTCAGATTCATCACTCAACAACTTCCTGTTTACCGAACAATTGTATTATTTTACACATGATAGCCAAGTTGAAAATTTTCGTCACATTTTTCTCAGCTACTTGACAAGGATTTCTGAAATTTGGTTTCAGGGTTTATATAAGTCAGCTATACCGTGTGATGCGTTTTCAGATTCATCACTCAACAACTTCCTGTTTACCGAAATATTTCGGCGGGGGTATCATCAGCGAGCAGTAGCTCACAGTTTTACTTGTTTTTTCATTTTTGCCTATCATCTTGAAAACTATAATAGATAGTGAGAAACTTTAAATTGCAAAAATGATCAGCAAAACAAGTTCTACAAATAAGTCCACATGATCGAAATAGTCAGTCGACTCCTTATTAGAGTTATTGCCCTTTGATGACGATTTTTACCAATTTTTTGCATTTTTGCCTTGCACCTTAAAAATTATAATAGATAGATAGAAACTTAAATAAGCAAAAAAGATCAGCAACACAAGATTTCCTCCATATTTAGACAATATGGAGGAAATTGTCCTACAACTCCTTATTGGAGTAATTGCCCTTTAATGATGGTTGTTACCATTTTTTTGCTTTAATTAATGACAATCAGTAATTAATACTCTCATACATATAATTAATCAATAGAAGTAGTTTAATATACAGAAACAATACTATTAACTAAATATAGAAATATACACATTTACTATAAAACCTATAAAATAATAAAATACAGTCTATCACAATATGAAAAATATTATATGGTTAAAATAATAGTAAAAAAAACTGTTTTCACTGATTTTAATAGGCATGTTTGTAATGTATATTATAATAGGTTGCAAAGATCATGACAAGAATCAAAAGTAATCAAAATTTGTTCTGAGTGATGTGTCAAATGGTTCTTTGACCATGCAAGATACATGTTTTATTGTTTGTGTAATATTTTTCACTCTCTAATCTTAACAAGAGTGCACATGCTGAAATGACTTGCCTTCTTTACTAACCATTGATTTTATGTTGATAGTCCTAATATAAAGCTTTACTACAAGTAAAACATGATCCAAGAAAATGAGGTCAAGGTCAGATAAACCAAACGAGAAATACATGTACACCTTACAATCATTCAATAAACCAAACATAGTTGACCTATTGCTTATAGTTTCTAAGAAACAGTCTTAACCAAGAAAACTTAATATTGACCAATGAACCATGAAAATGAGGTCAAGGTCAGATGAACCATGCCAGACAGACATGTACACCTTACAATCAATGTAACGCATTAAATATAGTTGACCTATTGCTTATAGTATCTAAGAAACAAACTTAACCATGAAAACTTAACATTGACCAATGAACCATAAAAATGAGGTCAAAGTCAGATGATACCTGCCAGACAGACATATACACCTTACAATCCTTCCATACAACAAATATAGTTGATCTATTGCTTATAGTTGAAGAAAAACAGACCAAAACACAAAAACTTAACACTGAGAAATGAACCGTGAAAAATGAGGTCAAGGTCAAATAAAACCTACGAGACTGACATATACATCATAAAATATTTCCATACACCAAATATAGTTGACCAATTGCATATAGTATTAGAAAAAAAGACCAAAACTCAAAAACTTAACTTTTTTTTGACCACTGAACCATGAAAATGAGGTCAAGGTCAGATCACACCTACCAGTTGGACATGTGCACCTTACAATCATTCCATATACCAAATATAGTAGACCTACTGCATATAGTTTCTGATATACGGACTTGACCACGAAAACTTAACCTTGTTTACTGATCCATGAAATGAGGTCAAATGAAAATTGTCTGACGGGCATGAGGACCTTGCAAGGTAAGCACATACTAAATATAGTTATCCTATTTCTCATAATAAGAAAGAAATTAACATTACAAAAAATGTTGACTTTTTTTTCAAGTAGTCACTGAACCATGAAAATGAGGTCAAGGACAATGGACATGTGACAGACGGAAACTTTGAACATAAGGCATCTATATACAAAGTATGAAGCATCCAGGTCTTCTAGCTTCTAAAATATAAAGCTTTTAAGAAGTTAGCTAATGCCGCCGCCGGATCACTATCCCTATGTCAAGCTTTCTGCGACAAAAGTCGCAGGCTCGACAAAAATCATTTAGCAGCTGTGTTCAAATATTCAGGGATTGTAGATTAATTTCTAAAGTAGTCTGTGCAGTGACCTATAGTTGATAACTTCTGTTCATGTTCATGTTTTGTATGAAGTGCCAGATATATTTTATGAAAATCATCAACAGTTTACTCATTCATTTTAAATTCTTGCATGGCTCAAGTCCATTTAAAGACAGGAAACTTACTGATTTGTCCATCACCACTCTGTAGCATCACCACCGGATATAGGTACCCTGAAGCAAAGAATCAATGATAGCAAAAAGTATCTATTTATTTACCATACAGTACAAAACTATTTGCAGTACAATTCATCTAGTTTATTTACATGAGTTTCTGTGAAAACAATAGTTTATTGTGAAATACAGTGTTGTTCAAGCTTAAATATGATGTAACTTTGTTCTACTAAAAGAAGTCAAATGAATAGTTGAAGGATAAATGTGTTTAAACAAGTCACATGCTTCTTTGAGCAGGTACCACCCGGTCTGATTCTGACATTTTGAAGGCAGAGAAGCCAATTTTGGATCATAATCAGCCCTAAATAGTAGCTACACTTAGGAATCAGTCTTCTCAGCAAAACGTAGAATATAATGAAAAAAAGAGGAATTTGACCTTACCTAACTTCACATTTGTTTTTTCCACCACTTTGGGGGTACAGATATCTAGTGGTGATGCTGCGCAGTAATCACAACTGTTTTGTCTTTGTGCATTCAAGGTGGCATCACCATAATAAGGTGGCATTACTGTGAAAAGGCTTTGTTTTTGTAATAGCATCGGCAAAAAATATTAATGAAGCGAATGTACATGGTTTTAATGTTTTGAAATAACATTCAAGGTGTATAGAATGTATAGAAAGTCCAGGTATTTGAATTATTGGTGGGTGATGCTTAAATATTTAGACAGATATTTTTGGGGTAATTGGTCAGGGATGCTTTAAAGTTGCTTCATTATTTATGACATTATTGTAAATCAGACACAATTACAGGGATAAAAATTTCAATTCTTTATAGGAATTTAACATTTCATATAGCACATAATGACCATATTGAAAGTTTTAATTATTTGAAAAAGAAAATCAAATGGGGCCTGGCCCCTAGGCAATTGGGAAAAATGTGTTGTAGAACGTGTGAATTGGGGAAAAATAAATCATTGTTTTTATCATATTTTAATGAGGTTATTTATTAGAATTCCAATTATCTATCATGTTCAAATTTGAACATATAATTTTTTTTCTTGATGCATGTCAATATATATCTAGAGTTTGACACTTACTAAATTCCTTTACTAGCCCAGAGGGCTTTATAAATTTGTTTTTTTTAAAGTGTTCCCTCAACTCTGCTAGCCCATCAAGCTCCAAAGGCATGACCAATGCTACAGGTGTCTGATGGCATGCCCCCCCAAAAATTTTTTTTTAAATATATGAAGCTAAATCATGTGATCTGGGGCATTTCCAGCTTAGTAGATGTTTTGCATGATGAATTAACTGGTTTGCCAATGAAATGTGGAGACAAAACTATTTATTTTTTGGAAAATGACGCTATCAGCGGCATGTTTCCGATACCATTGACCAGAACTTACGGAAGTCGATTATATTTCTCCGCCTTCCGCACTCGGTTCATATTTACGATTTTACATACTAACTGGAATCTGCTTGTATAACACTACACTCAAACAAAGTGTTGTAGTCGGACAGGACCAGTTTACATACTTTATTTTATTTACCAAAAAGCACATCTTGACCTGTCCATGTGTTTTATTAAATGGTATTTGGAGCTATCCCTTTGTTATATTTTTCATATTCATTCGAGCTTTCACTTTTATGCACATGTCTTACAATCGTAAACAATCGGTATGTATAAATAGATCCGTTTTGGTATGGTGTGACTTTTTACACTCCAATGATTAGCAATCGCTGTACAAAATAGTTCTCCTAAATAATGTCAGCCTTTCATGCCATTTCAACTTTACAATCATTAAAAAAGAAATAATCTGAATCATTTTGATATCCATTGGATGGATACTGGTCTTTATCCAGATTTACGAAGATTTTAATAATCGGAAAAGTAATTATGTTGTACCCACGCGGTGCATATGAATCTTTGTTTACAAAGTTACAGCAGCAGAGTCTGTAACTGTATCATTATTAATTATCTACACTGTTATTGTACTTAATATGATGAAAACTGCCTATACAATATAAGGGGTTAACTCGGCATATATAGATTTTTTTCTGTATTGGCCGAGTTCTGATCCCGCCAAAACAGGATTTCGGAACGTCTCTAGTTTTAAATCTTAAGTCACGATAAACTCAAACTGCAAGTAAACATTTGTTTGTAAGACAGTTTTTATTTACTCACCATAAACAAGCTGAAATGTTCAGTATGGCATATATTTTAGGCTAAAGATGGTCCCATTCATTTAAAAAGCATTTTGAAAGCAGATGATGGAATTATTTCAGGTTTGGGGAACGGGTAAATTGATCACAAAGTTCATTTCTTTGCGACCTCATAATTTCACGATGTCAATGGTACAAATCGATTTTTACTGTTTACTTTCGCTTCTCATGTTTTGTAAACGGTCTTTTATTTTTAAACCCAAACCAGGCATATGCATTCTGTAATTGTGCAAATCTTTGTTCTTTGGTCATTTGGCTTATGGATAGTTGTATCAATTTCAACTCTTACATTATTTTTTAAAACTATATTTGCATTACACATGCAATGGCAGTACCTTTCAATAACTATTTATGTGTTGTGTCTAAATTTAAGTTGTAACACTTTATAGTGACTGGAAAGGGTAGAAAATTCATCAGATGAGAAAAGGCTGAAGATACATGGAAACGGCACCAGATCATTAGATATTGCATCTTATAAAAGAATCTGAGATTTGGATAGTTCCACTTCAAGGTAAAAATGTTTATCTCTTGTGAAATGAAAAAAAAAATATTGTAACACTGTAGTGAATTAATAAAGATACTATCATTGTATTTATTGGCCTTGTTATTGGTCTTGAAGCTGTATTGGCATTCAGTTTATTCAGGCCAATACACCAAGCCTCGGACCAATAACAAGGCCAATACAGAAATACTTACGTAATAATATTATAGAATGACAGTATGGTTCAATAGCGGGAATCAGCCCGTCAACTACTTTTTACATAAATATTAACTTCTGGCTTCAACGCTTTGTTCGTCTTGTCTGGAGATCTTGTTGTAGTTCCAGTTTGGTAAGCATTTTGGAGACGTATCCCGTCCGTCCTCTCTTGACTTGTAATCTCTGGTGATACATTTTGCCGCTTGACGTATCCTTTCAAGCTTGTTTATTTTTGTTACCGTGTAGGGGTCACATACTATGGCTCCATATTAAATCATAAGATGCAATCCTGAAGGTCTACATGTGTATATCATTGTTCTAATCTGACACAAATTTCAATAACTGGAATGCTACCCAAGTTGAATATATGGTGACCCACGAGAACAGCATTATCACTATTGAAATTGTGTTTAATACCATGATGGTTCAATGTCATTAACTTAAATGGAGACAGATATGGTTAAAGAATGAATATCAATTACATGGGTCAACATGGTCAAGGGCAGAGTTGTTATAAAATAACAATATGGCAGAGAAGTGGTTTCAAGTTTCATATAAAGCGACCTGACTGACATGAAATCAAAGGAGTATCCCTATTTGTCTAATCTTGAAGGTGAAATAAAACTAGTAAAACAATATTATACTATTGTCTAAATCTACAGAAATATAATTTGCTTCAAGTAACAGAAATAACTAGTAACTTATATAATGAGTATGTTGGGTATAAGAGCTTGCTTACAACAGGCTCTTCATAATCATTTGGTCTCTTTGATTTGTTTTAATCATCTCCATTAAGTCTGTATGCAGTGATCTGGAAAGATTTTGTCTCTATGGGCCAAGGGCTCCCTCATATATATTTTAATGGACCATTTTGAACATGAATGGGCCATTACAGTTTATAACATAAGTAAAAAGTATATACTAAAACAGGAAAGTACTGTCCAGTACTGTTTATGATGACAACAAAAAGAAGAATCAAATTTTGATACGTAGACTAGTAGAACAATTCACATTCAAATTATTACATCTGATTTAACCACTTTTAATAGTCATCAAAATTAGAAGGAGATAATTAAAGATTCGTTTCTATTCCCGTGAATTCCCGAGTGTAAGTGGACTGCCATACTTTCTATGGTATTTGATTAATGCCGTTTCATGCACTTCCTTGTTATTGCCTGTTTTATTGATATTATCATCACAACTAACAGAAGAAAATAAGGTATTGACCAGCGAAAAAAGCATTTCGCCCGCACGCTTTGGCATGTTTACAAAATTTATAAATAAACCTAAGACCAAAAAGTTAACAAAGACAGTTAAGCGCATTTTATGGAGACAAAAACAAAATTTAGAAAATTGACCATACTAGCAAACTTTCATAGAATTGAAGTTGTTTCCTATGAAAATTTAAATCATGGTTATTCACGTTTTTTCAGGTTTTCAGATAAACAATGCAGAACTTAGCTAAACTGGTTCCGGAAATATGATCATTATCTGTCTATCGACGTGTTTTTCTTCAGGAATATTACGACAACCTATATTTTGAACACAGAATTTGAACCAAATCATAGGAACAATAAAATAATCAATTACCTCTCCGCTACAACTTGATTGAATTGGGAATTTTCGGTGTTCATTTGGGAAAAATTTGGTTTTTTATAATTGGGAACAGGGCCGATATTTGTACCCAAAATAAAGGACGGAAAATCACTGAAAATAGAAACTATATAATGCACCTAGATATAATTTTATGTAATAAATATGTATTAGCCTATCACAACTTTTAGTGTTGACTTTTGAATGAAAATATAACCCTGGATGCATTAGATTTTGAAACAATGAATTTTGAATGGAGTTTTAAAAAATTCTGAATTAGAATTAAGAATTAGTTGTACAGGAACTACATAATTTTATATTCCAGTGCTCAGTATTTTTTGGATCTTTAACTTTTCATTAAATAAATTAATAACAAAACTCTTTATTCAACTAGGGTCAATCGTTCAAAGATATATTAATTCTGTCTATTCTTTTGTACTTCATTTATCTGTTCATTTTCAATATTGTATGATGTAGATATAGATACCTGGATGCTTTGAAAGTTATTGTTTTGGTTTAATAAGGAAATACTGATCAACTTAAAATTTTATTTTATGTAACATATTTGTAAAGGAGTTAAAGCCATGTGACTTAGAAAAGTCCATAGGTCTGTTAATATCATTATTTTTTAGAATGGAACATGACAAAGTTTATGGATGAACAGCTGTTTACATTGATTTATTTCAGATTGGTAGTTCTATGAAGAGTGTAGGAGAAGTTATGGCCATTGGTAGAAAATTTGAGGAAGCATTTCAGAAGGCTTTACGTATGATGGATGAGAAGGTCGTAGGATTTGACCCCTACAAGAAAAAAGTATCAGAGGCTGTAAGTCATGTTGATGAAAGAATGATTTATTAGTAACAAATGGGGTCCTTGTATTCATGGAATAATTATCTAATTCTACAGTATCAGTCAAGGTACCATATATATGTATGTACTTTTTTGCACATTTGAAACCCAAGCCTTTAAATGAAAAAAGGATACATGCACAATTATCTTTTTTTTCACATTTTATAGGTATTTGACAGACAAATCATTTGATTAATTCCTGGGATTTAAGGGTATCCATGCTAATTATTGTTGGCAAGATTGACAGTCAAAAATGACTTATAGCTGGTAATTGACACAGTACATCTGGATTTAGAATATGGCAATTTTTAGTATGTTTCCAATGCGTTACTTACTTCTGCAAAGGGAGTGGACAATCATTCTTATGGCCACACAGCGTAGCAATTTTTATACGACTGCAAAAAATTGTCGTATAATGCTATGATGTCGTCATCGTCTGAAGACACATTTGGTTTCCGGACAATAACTTTAGTTTAAGTGAATGGATCTCTATGAATTTTTACCAGAAGGTTCAATACCACAAAAGGAAGGTTTGGATTAATTTTGGGGGTGATGGTACCAACAGTTTAGGAATTAAGGGCCAAAAACAAGCATTTTTGTAATTTCCGGACAATAATTTGTGTGTAAGTGTATGGGTCTCTCCGAAATTGTACCACAAGGTTCCATATCACAAAGGGAAGACTGGGATTGAGTTTGGGGTTAATTGCTGCAAATGTTCAGGAATAAGGGGCAAAAAAGGGGCCAAAAACAAGCATTTTTCTTAGTTTCCAGACAATAACTTGAGTTTAAGTGTATGGATTTCTCAAAAATTGTACTACAAGGTTCCATACCATAAAGGGAAGGCTGGGATTGAGTTTGGGGGATATTACTCCAAAAAAGGGAGGGTAAAAAAGTTGGGGGGATTTTTTTTTTCTCCAATTTTTTTGGGGGGTTCATTTTTTTTCTTCAAAATTTTTGAAATTTCAAATTTTTGAAATCTTCAAATGCACAGTATTGCGCTATAGCAAGAAATCTTCAATTGCACAGTATTGGGCAATAGCACAGTATTGCACAATAGCAAGAAATCTTCAATTGCACAATAGCAAGAAATCTTCAATTGCACAGTATTGCACAATAGCAAGAAATCTTCAACTGCACAGTATTGCGCAATAGCAAGAAATCTTCAATTGAAAACAAATACAAATGTTATAACTAATGTCGATAATTTTTTATGGGGTTCTTACATTGTATAATTTTTTTGGGATATTGGGCCCCATTTTGAATTGGTCTACATTGAGGTCAGAAGGGTCCAAAATTAAACTTTGTTTGATTTCAACTAAAATTAAATTACTGGTGTTTTTTTGTATGCTGAATCTAACCATGTTGTTAGATTTTGGATATCAGACCATTCTAGGTAAATTAAATGTCCTATTTTAAATTTTTAAGATCTTTGACCACATTTATTTTGTGTCAGAAACCTATATTATGTCAAAAATTTTATCACAATCCAAATTCAGACAGTATCAAGCTTGAATATTGTGTCCAAACTTGCCCCAACTGTTCAAGGTTCGACCTCTGCGGTCGTTTCAGGCTGCACTCAGCGAAGCATTTTATTACACCATGTTTAGGATGTAATATATGTATCACACATTATAAGAAAGATGGACAATTTGAAAAAAGTTTATAATTCAAATGAAATTGATGATCATATCAATATTCATAGGCTATTAGTAAATATTTTATTTGAATTATATTCTTACAGGATTTACAGAACCCAACAGACAAGAGGATATTTGTTTTGGCAGCAGCTATAAGAGCTGGAAAAAGTATAGAAGATTTGTACAGACTTACAAAAATAGATAAATGGTTCCTGTATAAGTTTAAAAACATCATTGATCACAATACTAAACTAGAAGAGTTTGCTGGACGAGGACAGGAAATATCACATGATCTGATGTTGAGAGTTAAACAGCTTGGTTTCTCAGATGAACAAATAGCTAGAGCTATTAAAAGGTATGAACCTATGAGTTCATTTTCAAAGATGTTCCACAAAAGGATATACTTTAGCAAAATCAAATATTAATAGCAGTAAGTGATGCTGTAAGTTGTATATTTAGTGCTAGTATTTGTTTTGACGTATTATACCACCACTGTTTCATCTTATGATCGGTCTTTAATTATTATAAAATTTACAAATAACCACAGGTCTTTATAACATCATATGACCTTTTGTGAATGAAGTCCTTGTGAACAATAAAAAAATTGGAAATAATATGAAAGGGTCATTTTCTCACACATTATTGGTCTACTGTGGATTCCGTTATTTTCATGGATAACAATTTTCGTGGATTGAGGAAACTTAAAGATTAATTGTATTTGTAGCTCTGACCTTGTGGTTCGTAAGATGAGACAGGAAATGACTATAACACCTTATGTCAAACAAATCGACACTGTAGCAGCTGAATGGCCAGCACAGACAAACTACCTCTATTTGACATACAATGCTGCAGAGCATGATTTATCCTTCCAAGGAGGATATATCATGGTGATAGGATCCGGTGTGTACAGAATCGGGAGTAGTGTGGAGTTTGATTGGTGTGCTGTTAATTGTATAACTACACTTAGGGAGGTATGTATTAGTTTATATTGGTATCATGGTGATAGGGTCCGATTGTACAGAATAGTAGTGTGGAGTATGATTGGTGTGGGAATTGTATAACTACACTTAGTGTTATATTGTGTTATATTGGATATCATGGTGATAGGGTCCGGTGTGTACAGAATCGGGAGTAGTGTGGAGTTTGATTGGTGTGCTGTTAATTGTATAACTACACTTAGGGAGGTATGTATTAGTGTTATATTGGATATCATGGTGATAGGGTCCGATGTGTACAGAATCGGGAGTAGTGTGGAGTTTGATTGGTGTGCTGTTAATTGTATAACTACACTTAGGGAGGTATGTATTAGTGTTATATTGGATATCATGGTGATAGGGTCCGTGTGTACAGAATCGGGAGTAGTGTGGAGTTTGATTGGTGTGCTGTTAATTGTATAACTACACTTAGGGAGGTATGTATTAGTGTTATATTGGATATCATGGTGATAGGGTCCGATGTGTACAGAATCAGGAGTAGTGTGGAGTTTGATTGGTGTGCTGTTAATTGTATAACTACACTTAGGGAGGTATGTATTAGTGTTATATTGGATATCATGGTGATAGGGTCCGATGTGTACAGAATCGGGAGTAGTGTGGAGTTTGATTGGTGTGCTGTTAATTGTATAACTACACTTAGGGAGGTATGTATTAGTGTTATATTGGATATCATGGTGATAGGGTCCGATGTGTACAGAATCGGGAGTAGTGTGGAGTTTGATTGGTGTGCTGTTAATTGTATAACTACACTTAGGGAGGTATGTATTAGTGTTATATTGGATATCATGGTGATAGGGTCCGATGTGTACAGAATCGGGAGTAGTGTGGAGTTTGATTGGTGTGCTGTTAATTGTATAACTACACTTAGGGAGGTATGTATTAGTGTTATATTGGATATCATGGTGATAGGGTCCGATGTGTACAGAATCGGGAGTAGTGTGGAGTTTGATTGGTGTGCTGTTAATTGTATAACTACACTTAGGGAGGTATGTATTAGTGTTATATTGGATATCATGGTGATAGGGTCCGATGTGTACAGAATCAGGAGTAGTGTGGAGTTTGATTGGTGTGCTGTTAATTGTATAACTACACTTAGGGAGGTATGTATTAGTGTTATATTGGATATCATGGTGATAGGGTCCGATGTGTACAGAATCGGGAGTAGTGTGGAGTTTGATTGGTGTGCTGTTAATTGTATAACTACACTTAGGGAGGTATGTATTAGTGTTATATTGGATATCATGGTGATAGGGTCCGATGTGTACAGAATCGGGAGTAGTGTGGAGTTTGATTGGTGTGCTGTTAATTGTATAACTACACTTAGGGAGGTATGTATTAGTGTTATATTGGATATCATGGTGATAGGGTCCGATGTGTACAGAATCGGGAGTAGTGTGGAGTTTGATTGGTGTGCTGTTAATTGTATAACTACACTTAGGGAGGTATGTATTAGTGTTATATTGGATATCATGGTGATAGGGTCCGATGTGTACAGAATCGGGAGTAGTGTGGAGTTTGATTGGTGTGCTGTTAATTGTATAACTACACTTAGGGAGGTATGTATTAGTGTTATATTGGATATCATGGTGATAGGGTCCGATGTGTACAGAATCGGGAGTAGTGTGGAGTTTGATTGGTGTGCTGTTAATTGTATAACTACACTTAGGGAGGTATGTATTAGTGTTATATTGGATATCATGGTGATAGGGTCCGATGTGTACAGAATCGGGAGTAGTGTGGAGTTTGATTGGTGTGCTGTTAATTGTATAACTACACTTAGGGAGGTATGTATTAGTGTGGCATTGGATATCATGGTGATAGGGTCCGTGTGTACAGAATCAGGAGTAGTGTGGAGTTTGATTGGTGTGCTGTTAATTGTATAACTACACTTAGGGAGGTATGTATTAGTGTTATATTGGATATCATGGTGATAGGGTCCGATGTGTACAGAATCAGGAGTAGTGTGGAGTTTGATTGGTGTGCTGTTAATTGTATAACTACACTTAGGGAGGTATGTATTAGTGTTATATTGGATATCATGGTGATAGGGTCCGATGTGTACAGAATCGGGAGTAGTGTGGAGTTTGATTGGTGTGCTGTTAATTGTATAACTACACTTAGGGAGGTATGTATTAGTGTGGCATTGGATATCATGGTGATAGGGTCCGATGTGTACAGAATCGGGAGTAGTGTGGAGTTTGATTGGTGTGCTGTTAATTGTATAACTACACTTAGGGAGGTATGTATTAGTGTTATATTGGATATCATGGTGATAGGGTCCGATGTGTACAGAATCGGGAGTAGTGTGGAGTTTGATTGGTGTGCTGTTAATTGTATAACTACACTAAGGGAGGTATGTATTAGTGTTATATTGGATATCATGGTGATAGGGTCCGATGTGTACAGAATCGGGAGTAGTGTGGAGTTTGATTGGTGTGCTGGTAATTGTATAACTACACTTAGGGAGGTATGTATTAGTGTTATATTGGATATCATGGTGATAGGGTCCGTGTGTACAGAATCGGGAGTAGTGTGGAGTTTGATTGGTGTGCTGTTAATTGTATAACTACACTTAGGGAGGTATGTATTAGTGTGGCATTGGATATCATGGTGATAGGGTCCGATGTGTACAGAATCGGGAGTAGTGTGGAGTTTGATTGGTGTGCTGTTAATTGTATAACTACACTTAGGGAGGTATGTATTAGTGTGGCATTGGATATCATGGTGATAGGGTCCGATGTGTACAGAATCGGGAGTAGTGTGGAGTATGATTGGTGTGCTGTTAATTGTATAACTACACTTAGGGAGGTATGTATTAGTGTGGCATTGGATATCATGGTGATAGGGTCCGTGTGTACAGAATCGAGTAGTGTGGAGTTTGATTGGTGTGCTGTTAATTGTATAACTACACTTAGGGAGGTATGTATTAGTGTTATATTGGATATCATGGTGATAGGGTCCGATGTGTACAGAATCGGGTAGTGTGGAGTTTGATTGGTGTGCTGTTAATTGTATAACTACACTTAGGGAGGTATGTATTAGTGTTATATTGGATATCATGGTGATAGGGTCCGATGTGTACAGAATCGGGAGTAGTGTGGAGTTTGATTGGTGTGCTGTTAATTGTATAACTACACTAAGGGAGGTATGTATTAGTGTTATATTGGATATCATGATGATAGGGTCCGTGTGTACAGAATCAGGAGTAGAGTGGAGTTTGATTGGTGTGCTGTTAATTGTATAACTACACTTAGGGAGGTATGTATTAGTGTTATATTGGATATCATGGTGATAGGGTCCGATGTGTACAGAATCGGGAGTAGTGTGGAGTTTGATTGGTGTGCTGTTAATTGTATAACTACACTAAGGGAGGTATGTATTAGTGTTATATTGGATATCATGGTGATAGGGTCCGATGTGTACAGAATCGGGAGTAGTGTGAGTTTGATTGGTGTGCTGTTAATTGTATAACTACACTTAGGGAGGTATGTATTAGTGTGGCATTGGATATCATGGTGATAGGGTCCGATGTGTACAGAATCGAGTAGTGTGGAGTTTGATTGGTGTGCTGTTAATTGTATAACTACACTTAGGGAGGTATGTATTAGTGTTATATTGGATATCATGGTGATAGGGTCCGATGTGTACAGAATCTAGAGTAGTGTGGAGTTTGATTGGTGTGCTGTTAATTGTATAACTACACTTAGGGAGGTATGTATTAGTGTGGCATTGGATATCATGGTGATAGGGTCCGATGTGTACAGAATCGGGAGTAGTGTGGAGTTTGATTGGTGTGCTGTTAATTGTATAACTACACTTAGGGAGGTATGTATTAGTGTTATATTGGATATCATGGTGATAGGGTCCGATGTGTACAGAATCGGAGTAGTGTGGAGTTTGATTGGTGTGCTGTTAATTGTATAACTACACTTAGGGAGGTATGTATTAGTGTTATATTGGATATCATGGTGATAGGGTCCGATGTGTACAGAATCAGGAGTAGTGTGGAGTTTGATTGGTCTGCTGTTAATTGTATAACTACACTTAGGGAGGTATGTATTAGTGTTATATTGGATATCATGGTGATAGGGTCCGATGTGTACAGAATCAGGAGTAGTGTGGAGTTTGATTGGTGTGCTGTTAATTGTATAACTACACTTAGGGAGGTATGTATTAGTGTTATATTGGATATCATGGTGATAGGGTCCGATGTGTACAGAATCGGGAGTAGTGGAGTTTGATTGGTCTGCTGTTAATTGTATAACTACACTTAGGGAGGTATGTATTAGTGTTATATTGGATATCATGGTGATAGGGTCCGATGTGTACAGAATCGGGAGTAGTGTGGAGTTTGATTGGTGTGCTGTTAATTGTATAACTACACTTAGGGAGGTATGTATTAGTGTTATATTGGATATCATGGTGATAGGGTCCGATGTGTACAGAATCGGGAGTAGTGTGGAGTTTGATTGGTGTGCTGTTAATTGTATAACTACACTTAGGGAGGTATGTATTAGTGTTATATTGGATATCATGGTGATAGGGTCCGATGTGTACAGAATCGGGAGTAGTGTGGAGTTTGATTGGTGTGCTGTTAATTGTATAACTACACTAAGGGAGGTATGTATTAGTGTTATATTGGATATCATGGTGATAGGGTCCGATGTGTACAGAATCTAGAGTAGTGTGGAGTTTGATTGGTGTGCTGTTAATTGTATAACTACACTTAGGGAGGTATGTATTAGTGTGGCATTGGATATCATGGTGATAGGGTCCGATGTGTACAGAATCGGGAGTAGTGTGGAGTTTGATTGGTGTGCTGTTAATTGTATAACTACACTTAGGGAGGTATGTATTAGTGTTATATTGGATATCATGGTGATAGGGTCCGATGTGTACAGAATCGGGAGTAGTGTGGAGTTTGATTGGTGTGCTGTTAATTGTATAACTACACTTAGGGAGGTATGTATTAGTGTTATATTGGATATCATGGTGATAGGGTCCGATGTGTACAGAATCGGGAGTAGTGGAGTTTGATTGGTGTGCTGTTAATTGTATAACTACACTAAGGGAGGTATGTATTAGTGTTATATTGGATATCATGGTGATAGGGTCCGATGTGTACAGAATCGAGTAGTGTGGAGTTTGATTGGTGTGCTGTTAATTGTATAACTACACTTAGGGAGGTATGTATTAGTGTTATATTGGATATCATGGTGATAGGGTCCGATGTGTACAGAATCGGGAGTAGTGTGGAGTTTGATTGGTGTGCTGTTAATTGTATAACTACACTTAGGGAGGTATGTATTAGTGTTATATTGGATATCATGGTGATAGGGTCCGATGTGTACAGAATCGGGAGTAGTGTGGAGTTTGATTGGTCTGCTGTTAATTGTATAACTACACTTAGGGAGGTATGTATTAGTGTTATATTGGATATCATGGTGATAGGGTCCGATGTGTACAGAATCGGGAGTAGTGTGGAGTTTGATTGGTGTGCTGTTAATTGTATAACTACACTAAGGGAGGTATGTATTAGTGTGGCATTGGATATCATGGTGATAGGGTCCGATGTGTACAGAATCGGGAGTAGTGTGGAGTTTGATTGGTGTGCTGTTAATTGTATAACTACACTTAGGGAGGTATGTATTAGTGTTATATTGGATATCATGGTGATAGGGTCCGATGTGTACAGAATCGGGAGTAGTGTGGAGTTTGATTGGTGTGCTGTTAATTGTATAACTACACTTAGGGAGGTATGTATTAGTGTGGCATTGGATATCATGGTCATAGGGTCCGATGTGTACAGAATCTAGAGTAGTGTGGAGTTTGATTGGTGTGCTGTTAATTGTATAACTACACTTAGGGAGGTATGTATTAGTGTTATATTGGATATCATGGTGATAGGGTCCGATGTGTACAGAATCGGGAGTAGTGTGGAGTTTGATTGGTGTGCTGTTAATTGTATAACTACACTTAGGGAGGTATGTATTAGTGTTATATTGGATATCATGGTGATAGGGTCCGATGTGTACAGAATCGGGAGTAGTGTGGAGTTTGATTGGTGTGCTGTTAATTGTATAACTACACTTAGGGAGGTATGTATTAGTGTTATATTGGATATCATGGTGATAGGGTCCGATGTGTACAGAATCGGGAGTAGTGTGAGTTTGATTGGTGTGCTGTTAATTGTATAACTACACTTAGGGAGGTATGTATTAGTGTTATATTGGATATCATGGTGATAGGGTCCGATGTGTACAGAATCGGGAGTAGTGTGGAGTTTGATTGGTGTGCTGTTAATTGTATAACTACACTTAGGGAGGTATGTATTAGTGTTATATTGGATATCATGGTGATAGGGTCCGATGTGTACAGAATCGGGAGTGTGGAGTTTGATTGGTGTGCTGTTAATTGTATAACTACACTTAGGGAGGTATGTATTAGTGTTATATTGGATATCATGGTGATAGGGTCCGATGTGTACAGAATCGGGAGTAGTGTGGAGTTTGATTGGTGTGCTGTTAATTGTATAACTACACTTAGGGAGGTATGTATTAGTGTTATATTGGATATCATGGTGATAGGGTCCGATGTGTACAGAATCGGGAGTAGTGATGTATTAGTGTTATATTGGATATCATGGTGATAGGGTCCGATGTGTACAGAATTGGGAGTAGTGTGGAGTTTGATTGGTGTGCTGTTAATTGTATAACTACACTTAGGGAGGTATGTATTAGTGTTATATTGGATATCATGGTGATAGGGTCCGATGTGTACAGAATCTGGAGTAGTGTGGAGTTTGATTGGTGTGCTGTTAATTGTGTAACTACACTTAGGGAGGTATGTATTAGTGTGGCATTGAATGTAATAATAATAGGGTATATTTTTCCAAAGCCACTTGACCTTAACTAACGAAATTTTCACAGACTTTTGAAGTCTTCTCTAGGAAATGGGTATTTCTACTAGACAAAAAGGGAGGTCCAACTATCTGTTGGTAGCACACAACCCTATAACACAACTCTTCCTTCCTGATTGAAGACAGACTGGTTTAATGTATATTACTTTTCACAGGAAATTTAGTGTTGCACCTCATGTTTCATTTTTTGACGGCCTTGATTTCTTGGGTTTTCCACATTAACAAATGGATTGAATTGAATTGAATTGACCATCATTCATTAAATTAAGTAATTGAACTATTACATATTGCAGTTGAAATATGCATTCTGTGCAAAACTTTTTTTATTATGCAAAAGGCAAAGAAGAAAGTATAGATTTGTTAGCTGTATTCACAGGGTAGCTAGATAGAAAATATTGAAGTAGAGAGGAATTTTGTGGGATAACAAGTTATTGAAATACTTATAAATAATGGAATATTTTCTAAGAAATTAAATATATAGTGTAATTCTTTAATTTTACTGTTGTAACATATTTAACATTAAGTTAAATGTTAGACCAGCCAGCTTACACACAAGCTCAAGTCTTGGATATTTAAGAACAACTACAGATGATTTTGATGGTAAAATAGGCTATCACAATCAACAACTGGTAAACAGTAAATACTAGCAATATTAAACCAAGTCTGAAAGGGAGATAAGAATAAATATTTGTTATATCCCTCTGCTTGGACAAAAACTTATGTAAATTCAGAAATTTGGCAAGCATTTATATTTCGATTGTTGAACAATGGACAAAAATGCAGAATAATTATTGTGATTTTAGGAAATACTGCATATGAAAAATACTATCATAGTTCAAAATCTGAGGTTGTTTTTTTTCAAGTTGCAATTTCATTATAATAAAATTTTCACAAAAAATTCTGAATTTAAAGTTTGGTGTATTTTATATTTACAGATGGGACATCAGACCATTATGGTAAACTACAATCCCGAGACCGTTAGTACTGACTATGATATGTGCGACAGATTGTATTTTGATGAAATCTCATTTGAGGTTAGTCTTGCAAAATGTTAAAATTATTTTTTTCAATTAATCTTGCTTCAAAAAATTTAATGAAGATTATTAAACTCACAGGAGGATATTTACACTATAATATCTAGCAATTTTGAGAAATTCAATTTTGCAAATTGCAAGTACTTTTCGTTACTAAAGAAAAGACATACAATCTTTTTTTCAGGAAAAAATAAAACCTTATTTATGTATTTTGCCCTGTACAAAATTTACAGTTTATATAGAATAGTCTTTATTTCTGCAATAAATGAATTCAGCCAAGACAAAATGTGCCTAATTTGTTTGTAGAAATAGAAAATAGTTATTATCTAAATGGCCTTTTTGTTGAGTTCATTGGCACAGACTTTAACTTTATAGCTATAGTGGAATATTTGGTAAAATAAAACGACTACTAAATTAAAAGTGTACTAGGAATTACCAAAAAAATTGGCCAGTAAAACTGATCACACGTACAACCAACAACAACTCATCTGATAAAATATACTAACAAAAACTAGCAAAGTGGATCAACAGAATTTTAGAGCCTTCATTATTTAGGGATGTTTTTGGGGTAATTCACTAATGACAGTAACTTTTTTGTAAAGTTAATTGTCACAGCATTCAGGATTAACCTGTTCAAGTATTAGTCCTTTGTCAGGAACCTGGTCAGTGGATAACTGAAGTCATATCTCATGTTTTTTTTTTCCTTAGGAATTTGATGTGTATAGCAGATCTTAGGCTGTTTCTGCTTTTTATTCATACTTTAATAATTTAAAACTTGCCATATTGGATAGACACTTGTCTTTTAATTAATTTAAAAATAAGAAGATGTGATATGATTGCCAATGAGACAACTCTCCTCAAGAGAACAAATGACACAGAAATTAACAACTATAGGTCACCGTACGGCCTTCAACAATGAATAAGACAATATGTTGATCCCTAGATTTCTAAAAGAAAATGTTACTGGGTCGCTGTCTCATTAATGTATGCTCAACATTTCTTTTTTCTCGTATGTATTTTGAAATAAATATGACTACTGATTATTTCCATCTATCATTACAGACGGTAATGGATATTTATAACCTTGAAGATCCAGATGGTATAATATTATCTGTTGGTGGACAACTACCGAATAATATTGCCATGCAGTTACATAGACAACAGGTAAGTTTGGAGGACAACTACCAAATAATATTGCCATGCAGTTACATAGACAACAGGTAAGTTTGGAGGACAACTACCAAATAATATTGCCATGCAGTTACATAGACAACAGGTAAGTTTGGAGGACAACTACCGAATAATATTGCCATGCAGTTACATAGACAACAGGTAAGTTTGGAGGACAACTACCAAATAATATTGCTATGCAGTTACATAGACAACAGGTAAGTTTTTATTATGCCCCACCTAGGGGCATTATGTTTTTCGGTCTGTGCATCCGGTCGTCCGTCCGTCTGTCTCACTTCAGGTTAAAGTTTTTGGTCACTTCAGGTTAAAGTTTTTGGTCAAGGTAGTTTTTGATGAAGTTGAAGTCCAATCAACTTGAAACTTAGTGCACATGTTCCCTATGATATGATCTTTCTAATTTTAATGCCAAATTAGAGTTTTGACCCCAATTTCACGGTCCACTGAACATAGAAAATGATAGTGCCAGAGGGGCATCCATGTACTATGGACACATTCTTGTTACTATTGTTATTATTATACAATATTTATAGAGCTTGTTATCTAATAAAAAAATACTGCTTTACACAATAAAAAAAATAAAAATAATAAACATATCAGTTAACAAATTAGAATATGGTACAAAAGATAAAATAAAAAGGGTGAAAAAATAAAATTACAAAGTTTTGTGGTTGAAGAGGTTATTATAACATATAAAGTTACTGCATTGCTAAACTAATTCTTGCTCAAAAGAATGAAGTGTTGGGATACGTAGGAATGCAGACAGTTTTCATGCTTAACCACAAGCCCAGCCTACGGGCCTGTAAAAATCATCTCTACAGGCCAACAGAATCTAACCAAACTTTTCCAAAAATATGAGCCTATATCCCCTGTGAAGATCCTGAATAACATATAATGATATCTTGAAAGGAAAATAAGTGACTTGTGCATGCTGTTGAGATCTCTTTCACAAAAATTGGAAAATAATTTCACAGCCAACAAATTAAATATGTTTTGGAAATAACATGTGAAGTGCTCATTCACAAAGAATTGGTTCAGAATTTCCTGATATTGATATACACAAGGTAAAATACAAACCAAACATGCCTAAAGTTACACAGTCAATCTTAATTTAGGATATGAGTTTTAAGTGACAAGATATCAAGTTTGCAAAATGCCTCTGTAGTCTGGTGCTAGCATTTTTGTCTCAAGGTTTTAAGGTTAAATCCTCTGCAAGGTCTAACCACAGACATTCAAATTAGTATTTCGAATGTTGCCACCAAGCAAACAAAATAAGTGAATAAGAGTAGACTGACTCTACCTTATGGTCTTGGTCAATATAAAGGCATAGCTCATTAACATGTTAACATACCTGCCAACCCTCCCGTTTTGAGCGGGAGTCTCCCACGTAAACGACAAAATTCCGGAAATCTCCCGCTTGCCGGTTTTTTCCGGCGCAGGAGTATAGAATCTCCCGCTTTCCGATATTATACCTGGAATGACCCACGTTCGTAATTCTCTGGCTTTTTCATTTACAGTCAATTTATATAAACAATCGGCGATCATTTGAAAACTTGGTCAGTAGTTTTTATGTTCGATTTTTAAGTAATCGAAATTCATTTCTGCTATATCAACTCCAACAAGATAGAGGTCTTTGTCTGGACCCAGAGGCAGTGTAAAAAGAAGAAATAGATAACTGCAAATCAAAATGTCAAGCAGATTGAATGGAAGATTTTCGATTTTTACGACCAAGTTCACCAGGCAATGAATCTTCACACATTTTGCATATCATGTTCAAACAACTTTTTGGTTTCTTCTGGTGGTCTGTATGACGTTTTAAAGTATTCTTAGTGTGAGATTCACAACAAAATCAAAATATGGAATGTTATGAGTTATGAGACTTAGAGCCAGAGGTGTTGAAAATGGCAAACAAACAAAAAGAACCCACCTTGTATAGATTATAATCATGAATTGAAGAAATAAAGTATATTTATTAACTCTTATTGGTGTTTTGTAGATGAATAAGTAAACAGGTCATATATTTAACTTGAAAATGTCTTTCGTGCAAAATCTCCCCCTCAGCTGTCATAGCTGAGGGAGAGATCTCCCTCTTTGAAGGTTTTTGAGGTTGGCAGGTATGATGTTAATGTCATTGATAATCATGTTTTTGCTGCAAGACATTAATAAGGTTTCAATGAATTAAACAAGTTTCCAAATTGAATTTTATAATACTAGTATTAAAGGGGCATAGGACATTTTTAAGCGAAAAATAAAAAATGCACATAGGGTCATTTGAGCACCGACCTCATAGGACATTTGAGCGACGGAATATTAACCTTACCTGGATTTTCAAATAGGACGTTTGAGTGCAATTTTTTGTGATACTTTTATATGAATTAACAAAATATTTAAAAAAAAGGTTTTTGAAATAAATATATTTTATTTGATTTTACACCCGAGTAATTCAGAAAGTTGGATTAAATCAAAAATACAAAAAACTAGTAAATGGCTGTTAGGAGTGTTTGGGATAGCTTTCTTATATCTAAATGTTGTTTTTTTTACAATTAAAAGATGTTTTAAACTTTGTGCGTTATAAACTCCACATTTTATTAACTATATCCTGCTCGAAACCCTACTTCCATCTCCCTGTGGTGAGCAGGGGTAACAGATAATATCTGGCGAATTTGTTTTCTCTCAAATGTCCTATGCTTATTGATATTTTCACTCAAATGTCCTTAAATTCCAGTGCTTTAACCAAACTTGGCCACAATCATCATTCGGGTATCTAGTTTAAAAAATGTGTCCCATGACCCTGCCAACCAACAAAGATGGCCACCATGGCTAAAAACAGAACATAGGGGTAAAATGTAGATTTTGGCTTATATCTCTGAAACCAAAGCATTTAGAGTAAATCTGACATAGGGTAAAACTGATTATCAGGTCAAGATCTATCTGCCCTGAAATTTTCAGACAAATCTGACAACCCGTTGTTGGGTTGCTGCCCCTGAATTGGTAATTTTAAGGAAATTTTGCCGTTTTTTGTTATTATCTTGAATATTATTATAGATAGAGATAAACTGTAAACAGCAATAATGTTCAGCAAAGTAAGATCTACTAATAAGTCGCGATGACCAAAATTGTCAGTCGACCCCTTTAGAAGTTATTGCCCTTTATAGTCAATTTTTAACAATTTTTCGTAAGTTTTTGTAATCTTCTACAAAAATCTTCTTCTCTGAAACTACTGAGACAAATTTAGCCATACTTGGCCATAATCATTATAAGGGTATCTAGTTTAAAAAATTTGTCCGATGACCCCGTCTTCCAACCATCATGGCCGACTTGGTTAAAAATAGAACATGGGGGTAAAATGCAGTTTTTGGTTTATATCTCTAAAACTGAAGCATTTAGAGCAATCTGACAGGTGGCAAAAATGTTCATCAGACTTAGATTTATCTGCCCTGAAATTTTCAGACGAATCCGACAACATGTTGTTGGGTTGCTGCCCCATAGTTAGTAATTTTACAGAAATTTTGCAGTTTTTTGTTATTATCTTAGATATCATTATAATATCTAATATCTAATACTATTAATTATGATTTTAACCTTATTTTACATAATTTCCAAAGCATCAGTAAATACAGGTGAGCGACACAGGCTCTTGAGAGCCTCTAGTTTTATTGCTCAAATGTCAGGTATACATGTACATTTATAAGACTCTGTTTGATTTTGGAACATTTAAATACGAAATAAAAAGATGAATTTTGGTCTGTTTTGTAGGTTTCTGAAAACAACACAATTTTCAAACAGCTACATACTTCTGTAGAGATTTTTTTAAACACTAAATAGGTTAATCGATGTATTGATATTCAATCGCATACAGTCTATTTCTATCCGCTCACATTTTGTATATCAATATAGTGTTGCTATACAAAGTAATGTTACCTGCACTACAATGGAGTTTGTATTTGTAGGCCAGAATACTAGGGACTTCCCCAGAGTGTATAGACAATGCAGAAAACAGATTTAAATTTTCCCGAATGTTGGACAACATGGGTATACAGCAGCCCCAGTGGAAGGAACTTACTGATTTAGAGGTTAGTGAAATGTCCAAATACTCCCAATCTCCTCAAAATGTTGAATAAAGTTTAATAGAAGGTTAAAAGATTAGGAATAAAGGAAGCTTAATATTATAGCCACAAATATACAATCAACCACTTATCAACAGATCAATTTAGAAACTCATTTTTTTTTCCTTGTCAATAACTCTATTGCCTGGTCAAATTATTCAGAGGTTGTAAAATGATATATAGGGGGGGTTATATAAATTGTTTACAAAAGCAACAGAAATTTTAAATTAATTCCTATTTCAGTCTGCCATCCAGTTTTGTGAGAATGTTGGTTACCCATGTCTTGTGAGACCATCATATGTACTGAGTGGGGCAGCCATGAATGTAGCTCACTCAAGCAGTGAACTGAAGGCATATCTGTCTCAGGCCTCAGCTTTGTCTAAAGATCATCCTGTAGTAATCTCAAAGTTCATACTAGAAGCAAAGGTAAAGTAACCTTAAATTAAAACCTTGTATTAGTTGTAGAGAATGGGGAAATATGATATACATACATATGTTTTAGTGGACATAATTTAAATGTAAGAACAGTAAGACTTTATGAATAAGAAGATGTGGTATGAGTGCCAATGAGACAACTCTCCATCCAAGTCACTGTATAAAAAGTTAACAATTGTAGGTCAAAGTACGGCTTTCAACACGGAGCCTTGGCTCACACCGAACAGCAAGCTATAAAGGACCCAAAAATGACTAGTGTAAAACAATGCAAGCAGGAAAACCAACGGTCTAATTTATATGAAGAAACACCTGTAAACCACACCAACAAACGACAATCACTGAACAACAGGCTCCTGATTTAGGACAGGTGCATAAAAATGCAGCAGGTTTAAACTTTTTAACAGGTGCCAACCTGGGACGACAATCACTGAACAACAGGCTCCTGACTTAGGACAGGTGCATAAAAATGCAGCAGGTTTAAACTTTTTAACAGGTGCCAACCTTCACCCTAACCTGAGACAGTAGTGTAACATTTACATGCTTTTTTGTATTATGCTTATATACAGTAAATATTTGGTATTTCTGTTGTACAAACCACAAAGTTGAAGATATTAAACAGGGCATGAAATGTTCTGATAAAATCACTAGTACAGAGCTTTTTAATGCTGATAGCAGGACATGTACAAGTACTAGCTCAAACACTCATATCGTCCTGAATATGCATGAAATATTTGCCACTGGACGTTAAGCAACCAACAATCAATCAATCAAACACTCATAAAGGTAAAAATTTTTTTTTTACATTTACCACAGTTTGCAGTGATCAGTGGACCTCAAAGGTTGACTGGGGCATAGATTTTGGTTATCCCTTGGTCTTCTACGACCGTCGGTAAAACGCTTGCCAAAGTGGGCGTTCGTTTGAGTGTACATGATGTATAAATTTGCAGGCACTTCCAGTTAGAATGGGGATGTTCAATCTGATGCCTTTTGTAGAGAGAGCGTCACACTCTCTGAATGTTAAGAACACCTGCTACATCTCTTTGATGGGTTTAAAGGTGGCCTGTTGCAAGGCTCATATTCTGTCCTTGTCCAATATACCCTCATTTTATAGTGGCATTCCAAATTTCCTGCCCTTCATCCAGGTCGACCTCCTATTACAGGACCTCTATCACACTAATTGTTTGTTTGTTCTCATCCTGAACATGCATGAAATATTTACCACTGAACATTAAGCAAACAATAATCAATAAATCAGTGATACAGCATGTCACAGTTAGGTGACTCATTGTACTTGGTTATTAGTGGATTTTGGGAAGAAGGCCAGACAAAAATATATGTCTTGATTCCTGCCTCCAACCATTTTAAAATGGGGTCGGTCAGGATGTTATTTCATTTTTTGCATGTTAACAAAATCCAGAAAGATTTCCTGTTTTCTTCGAGTTCGGTCTTGTTTTACACTTCTGCATCCAGTAATTTGCGCATCAAACTTAGGGTCGGTCAGGAAGCAAGAAACAAGCATGTATTTTTTTTGCCTAAACTGGCTGAACAATACACTGTAATCCAGACAGGCTATTAACAATTGATCAATGCCAATATCACCATAGATAGATAATGAATATGTTCCAAAAATAGATATTATCAGGTGATTGTATATGACAACTACAATTGGTTGCTATCATAAAAGTAGCTATATTTGTCACAGGGAATTTCCTATTACGCAAAAATGGCTGAACAATATTTTTCATTTCATAATACAAAAATTACTAGTTTGGTAGTAAGAAACAATAGCCTCAGTATTAGGGCTAGTGATATTTTCAACCATAAATAAAAGAAAATTAATAGATTTAGTAAAACTGACTTTCTTTTCTTTGTAAACAGTTGATCATGTTCTATAGACAACATTCAAATTCAAGCACTTTCCTGTACATTTCCTATGTCCAAATGTTTACGTTATTACATCACAGTGAAAACCGATTGTTCAATGAAGTCATTTATTCTCATTGATCTTGGTGTAAATCATTCATAAAAAACAGCTCAAGATTGGTCTGTTGAAGTATGACCTCAATGTAACTCATGATTTTGTAAATTATTGTGAAATTCTGTAGTATAATTTAGGTATTTTATTCTTTTGGTCTTCAGTTATGACAAAATATTTGTTTACTTTTTTGAGATGGTCATGATTCTATCAAATACATACATTTTAAACAGGAAATAGATGTTGATGCTGTAGCTTCTGATGGCGAAGTTATTTGTATGGCTGTCTGTGAACACGTCGAAAATGCTGGAGTCCATTCAGGGGATGCAACTCTTGTAACTCCTCCACAAGATTTGAATGAAGAGACATTAGCAAAGATTAAAGTAATTTGTTGTTCCATAGGAAGAGCTCTAGAAGTTAATGGACCTTTTAATATGCAACTCATTGCAAAGGTAAAAACATAATGGTATATTTTAGATTTGAATGCATCTTTTTTATAGCATGATGAATGTTAAAAATTGTAATAGTGGGCATTTTGAAATGAATTTCAGCTTTGTAACATGTCTTAAGTGGTTAAAAATGAACATTTGTCAGCTGAATGTGTAGCTTCAATTTGAGATTGGTTAATAAATTGTATGAAAAAAATACATTAGAAATTTTGTAATGGAATATTTTTTTTCAGATTTACCACACATTTCCATCTTGTTTTCCAGGACAATCAGTTAAAGGTCATAGAATGCAATGTCAGAGTGTCAAGGTCATTCCCATTTATTTCAAAAGCATTGGATTATGACTTCATTGATACCGCAACCCGTGTAATTATGGGTGAACCAGTTGAACCAACAAATGTACTGTATGGTTGTGGTAGAGTGGCTGTCAAGGCACCAGTGTTCTCATTTTCTCGTCTCCATGGTGCTGATGTGTTGCTAGGAGTAGAAATGGCTAGTACTGGAGAAGTAGCCTGCTTTGGAGAAAATCGTTATGAAGCATACTTGAAGGCTTTGATGAGCACAGGATTCAAAATTCCAAAGAAGAATATACTTCTGTCCATTGGCAGCTTCAAGGTAGGCATTTTTTATGCCCCACCTACGATAGTAGAGTGGTATTATGTTTTTCAGTCTGTGCGTCAGTTCGTTCGTTCTTTCTTTCGTTCGTTCATTCGTTCGTCCGTCTGTCTCGCTTCAGGTTCCAGTTTTTGGTCAAGGTAGTTTTTGATGAAGTTGAAGTCCAATCAACTTGAAACTTAGTACAAATGTTCCCTATGATATGGTCTTTCTAATTTTAATGCCAAATTCAGAGTTTTGACCCAATTTCACGGTCCACTGAACATAGAAAATGATATTGCGAGTGGGGCATCCATGTACTATGGACACATTCTTGTTAAAGAATTGTTTTGTGTGTATATTATATCAGCCAAAAAATGATCATACATCAGTACATGAGTTAAAAAATTATGGTCAAAATATCAATATTATACATACTTTAAAATGGCAATAGACATGGCATACAAACAAATAAAATATCAAAAGACTGAACTCTAAGGAAAATTCTAAACGGAAAGTCCCTTATCAAATGGCAAAATCAAAAGCTCAAACACATGAAAAGAATGGAAAACAACTGTCATGTTCCTGACTTGGTACAGGCATACAACAGATTGTTGGTTTTTCTCTTTTAAATTGTTTCTTTTTGTCATACCAGAACCTTTTATGGCTTATTATACCTCATTGGTTTTGCTCATTGTTAAAGGCTTACATTTGTTTACATTCTTGCCATTTGGTCATAGGTGGATAGTTGTCTCATTGGCAATCATACTACACCTCTTTTTTTACATGGTTTAATATGCTAAATCCCCACAGCAATTCTAATTCTGTGGTTGTTGTTGGTTCATGTTCATATCTGTCACATTTGTTTTTCGTTGTGGTCGTTAGTTTTCGTCTTAGAATTGTTTGATGTTTTCCATGTCTGGGTCTTTTAAAGCTGACTATGTCTACAGTTTGGCAAGTTAAGAAATACTTTAATTTAAAAAAAGAATTAATATTGTGATAAAATGACCTAAAACAAAAGTTTGCTTTGATATATTTTACCTATATTTTTTAGGACAAGACTGAATTATTACCAGCAATTAAAGTATTGGAGCAAATGGGTTATAACCTATATGCTAGTATGGGAACAGCTGATTTCCTCTCAGAACATGGAGTAAAAGTGAGTATCTATAACCTGGAATTTATACTTAGGAACAGCTTGTTTCTACTCAGAACATGGTGTAAACTTTGGAACTGCTGATTTCTACTCAAAAACATGGAGTATATATAACCTCAAATGTATACTTGGCTTGTTTCTACTCAGAACATGTTGTAAACTTTGGAACAGCTTGTTAGTCCCCTACCGACGAAGGGGACTTTAGGTTTGCACTCTGTCCGTCTGTCCATCCGTCAGTCCGGCAACTCAGCTTTCCACACTTTTTTTCTTCGTTCTTGAAGATATTGATTTGATATTTAGTATATAGTTTTATCATGACAAGTTATAGATCAAGTTCGAATTTTGTTCCGGTCTGATGATTTAGTCCAGAGTTATGGTCCATAAAAAAACTCCATAACTAATGTTAGCGTACTATGTTAAACCATATAATCTGTACAAAGGGAGATAACTATTTTTTAAAAGACATTCTTTGGTAAATTGTTTGAGGTATTTTGTGGCAGGTTTATATGTTATTTTGTATAAACTAATTTTCTGAATGCTACATGTATATATATCTGAATGCTACATGTATATATATATATATATTTTTTTTTATTAAGTGAAATCCTTTAATTAGATAATAATCTATTTTTATTAAGGTATATATTTCATTACATTACATTGTGTAGATAAAAGTTGTTGACATTTTATAGATAAGTTACAAATCTACATTAGTTTGTGACAAATGAAGAAAAATATTTGGAACTATTAATTATATTTGATTGTAATTTGAAAATAGATATACATTGTATTACATCATATCTAATTTTAGAGAACTATTAATCATATCTATTGTTAGAGTGTTATAGGTTTTCCACACTTTTTTTCATCATGCTTGAAGATATGTTTGACAGTTGGTATATAGTTTTATCATGACAAGTTACAGATCAAGTTAAAATTTTTGTTTCAGTCTGATAATTTTGTGCAGAATTATGGTCCTTGGACTTGAAAAAATTCACTCATATATTCAGTTTTCCACACTGTTTCTAGTCATGCTTGAAGATATTGACTTGATATTTTCTTTTTGTTTACACCATGACAAGTTAAAGAACAAGTTAGCATTTTGTTCCAGTATAATGAATTTTTACCCGGTAGGGGACTATGTATTGTCATGCAATACTCTAAGAATGCTAGGATTTGCTTATTTACCATACACACAGCTATCAAAACATTACATTTGATTGAAAAGTAACAATTCGATAATTGTCTCGTTAATTGTACCCCAAAAGTTGAACCCAGTCAAGCTTGACATACAATTATATGTCCTGATTAAAAGATTTGCCGTTTGCAAATATTAATTATCCTATAAAAATCATTTTAAAACAATTTGAACCTCATTACATTTCTGTTGGAGAGAATAATTTTGTTATCACTTAAATGTAAAAGCTATCCATATGCTCTAGATCTTCTTTCTATTTATCTTCCTTCTGTGTATAGGAGCACATTAGCTATAATTGATTTTCTACTTACATGTACACTGCTTTAGAAAGATATTTAATTAATGATAAATATTTATATTTATATAATTAACAAATTCAAAAGTGAATATTTGTAGGAAACTGGTACATGTATGTTATAGTATATAAAAAAAAACTCTAAATACTAAAATTGAACTGAAAAAAAGTTTGTACGCATTATGACTTGACATTTTCTTCCTCAATGCAGGTCATCAATGCAGGTCATGACCTGCATTTTCATTTTCAGAGGTTGACAGATATGCCACAGTATGCCAGTTTGGGATCATCAATGATCTTCTCTGATTGCTGTTAGTTCAAACTCTGCTAGTTGGGGTTTTGTTTGACTCCAATCAATCAATCCAATAATTGAAAATGTTGCCAGTTTTCCTGCCGAACGTTGGTGGTTCTCTCTGGCTGCCTCCAGCAATAAAAGCTTGCCGCATGATATAGCCATGAATGCTGAAAGCATCATTGTAGTTTTTGCCGACTATTTTGCAATTACTGTTAAAATGTATTTAAATCAGCTTATCCCAATACAAAAAACATTACCATGCAACAACATCACAATAGCCACTTTTGATTTTAGCTGAAACATATAGTCAAAATTAGTGTTTTATGAAACTTTGTCCTTGGTTTTAAAACAACATACATTTTTCTCTATAGATACAAGGTGTAGACTGGCCTTATGAAGATACTGGTGAATGTAAAAATGGTGGTGAACAGAGGACCATTGCAGACTATCTAGCTGACAACATGTTTGACTTGGTTATTAATTTGCCACTACGAGGGTCTGGATCACAGAGGGCTTCATCGTTTGTAACCCAGGGGTATAAGACCAGAATGATGGCTGTGGGTTACTCAGTACCACTGATAACTGATGTCAAGTGTACTAAACTTATGATTGAGGTAGGTTTTGTTGGAATTTTGCCTGGTAGGATAAATTAGATTTAAAACATAGCATCAAAATCATATTTTATGCAACAAACAGATTATTAATACCATCTTCAACCTGTCAGATAGAAAAAAGAATGACTGACATTTTTTTTCATCTGTTGGAATCCTTAACCTTTTTTTTTTATCTTATCCTTTTAATGAAAAGTCTCAATTTGTTAATTTCTTCTTAAAAGATATTTCAATAATTCACTTTTTACAAAAGAATCTTTCACAATTAAAATTACAAAATTAAAGCTGGATAAAGAAGATGTCGGAATTCACAAACAAGTAAATACTTCGAATCAATTAAAAGTTAACTATTTTCTATAAATGATATGGATATGCTCAGATTTTGATGGTTGTTGAAAGAAAAGCTTATTATAATAATAAATATTATTTCAGGCATTACGTAGATTGAAAGGTGCCCCTCCACTCAAGACACACATAGATTGTATAGCATCTCACAGAGTATTGCGACTACCAGGTAATGTACCATATTTGAAAAAAAACTAATAATTACTTCTAATGACCAAAACTTTTTATGATTCCTGTTAATTATACATTTTTATATTTTTGCGGTCGTATATTGGTATGACGTTGGCATCGTCATCGTCGTCCGAAGACACATTGGTTTTCGCACAATAACTTAAGTTTAAGTGAATGGATCTCTATGAAATTTTACCATAAGGTTCAATACCACAAAAGGAAGGTTGGAATTGATTTTGGGGGTTATGGTACCAACAGTTAAGGAATTAGGGGGCCAAAAAGGGGGGGAAAAAAGCATTTTGTAACTTCCGTAAGATAATACGTGTGTTAGTGTATGGATCTCTCTGACATTGTACCACAAGGTTCCATATCACAAAGGGAATGCTGGGATTGATTTTGGGGGTAATTGCCTTAAAATTTTAGGAATTAAGGGACAAAAAGGGGACAGAAAACAAGCATTTTTCTAGTTTCATGACAATCACTTGTGTGTAAGTGTATGGATCTTTCTGAAATTGTACTACAAGGTTCCATATCACAAAGGGAAAGCTGGAATTGAGTTTGGGGTAATTGCCCAAAACGTTTAGGAATAAGGGGCCAAAAATAAGCATTTTTCTAGTTTCCAGACAATAACTTGTGTTCAAGTGTATGGATCTCTCTGAAATTGTACTGCAAGGTACCATACCTCAAAGGGAAGGCTGTGATTGATTTTGGGGGTAATTGCCTCAAAAGTTTGGGAATTAGGGGGCATGTATTTAGATTTTGGATATTGGACCATAATAGGTAAATTTAAAAATTTTTAAGTACTTAGACCACATTCATTCTGTGTCAGAAACCTATGCTGTGTCAGATATTTAATCACAATCCAAATTCAGAGCTGTATCAAGCTTGAATGCTGTGTCCATACTTGCCCCAACTGTTCAGGGTTCGACCTCTGCAGTCGTATCAAGCTGCGCCCAGCGGAGCATTTTATTTGTATTATTTTCAGAAAGAAAAAACATCCTATGAAATTGGCTTGACCAGAGTTTAGAAAATACTTCCTGAACTTGTCTCATCCTTGCTTCATACAAAATGTGCTGTCAACACTTTAACATCCCAATAAAATTGCAAAAAGAAGTGTTCAATACTTTTAAAAGATTACACAATGAATTTGATTATAAAGTTAGTTGGAATTATTTTCCAATAAATGCAAATTACAGTGTGTAAATTTGAATGCTCATTTTGTTTTATTTTGATTTTCACCTGTAAGGTGAAGAACAAAATACAATGTAGAGAAATAAAAAAAGCTTACCCCAGACTACCTAATAAATTGACCATCAAAAGTTACCGTGTGGCCTTTAACAACAAATGGATTGACTACAAAAAACAGAGTTGATTAAATCTAGCGGTAGACCCATGACACTTCTCAGATAAAACAATATTCATCTTAACTTACAGGTCTTATTGATGTCCATGTTCATGTTAGAGAACCAGGAGCTACACATAAAGAAGATTTTGCTTCAGCCACTGCAGCAGCTCTAGCAGGGGGAATAACTCTTATCTTAGCTATGCCAAATACAAATCCACCAACAGTTGATGATCAAGCATTTGGTATATCTCAAAAGGTAATTTAGGGATTATAGATTGATCCAAACAATTTGTTTGTAAAATCTATTGTTTTTTCACTCATCACCGAAGGAGGAAGCAGATCTAGTAACCGCTCGACTCTGTCCGTCAGTCCATCCAAAGGAAACCTTTCGTCAAAGTTTTCTTGACTTCTATGAAAGGGAATGATTTAATATTTGGTCTGCAGCATATAATTAGCAATTTTTACATCTGTCACATAGCCACCTCCTGACAATAGTCTACAATCTTGGTTGTCAAGTACAGTGAAAATATAAGTGAAATTCTAAATTTGGTTCTATATAAAAATAAGGAGATGAGGTATGATTGCCAATGAGACAACTATCCACCAAAGTTCAAATAAAGTGGATGTAAGCAATTATAGGCAACCGTACGGCCTTCAACAATGAGAAAAACCCATATCGTATAGTCAGCTATAGTTGCTTACCCCATTTTTAAAATCCCTTCCCTGGGTACAATGTATACTTAAATTGAACGGCATTTAGAAGGAATTGGTGCGTTACTGTATGTTGATGATAAAGATTGCTTCTTCCTAGGAGCCACACTTTGCACACATGATGAACTCTTGATTATAATGTTTGTGAATTGCTTTTCAAAACTAAATGGATTCCGCTATCTTTATGTAGGTTGTCAAACTTGCTAAGACAAGATTATGCTTCTAGCAATCAATTTTTTTACCTACAGAAAATTTCAGAAATTTATGCATGCATTTCTTACTGCGAATCCTTGACCACTGTCAAAATCAGAAATTTAATTGATGCAATTGCAAATATTTTATGAAGAATACTAGTTTTTATAATTGCGAACCTGATACTGTAACATATTTGCATTAATAAAACATTGCAATAGTTTCTGAATTTACAGTATATTATGAATGAAGGAAATAATACTGCATTCATCCATTAATCCAGATAAACAGGAGGCATAATATATTTGTTTTTTAATACTTCAGTGTGCCAAACAAGGTGCCCGTTGTGATTATGGTATATTTGTTGGAGCCAGTAGTACGAATTACAACACATTACCACAGATTGGTGGGAAAGCTGTGGCACTGAAGATGTATCTGAATGAAACTTTTACAACATTGAAACTAGATGATATATCTATATGGATGAAGGTAAGAATTCATCATTGACACTGTTTTGGTAAATTTGGAGGGTGTAAGAATTCCTAAAATACTCATGATTAAGATTTGAAGTTAGTATCCATGTTACTTTGATGTCGTGCATAAAATACCAACATCTTAAATAAAAAATTCACTAACTTCTTGTTCATGATTTCAAAATAGTAGGAAAACATTATGAAGAGTATTGAATTTTGTACTCTGGGAAATGAGTTGTTATTTGAAAGAAGAAATTCTAAATATTTCTGTGGCCCTGTTTATGGATGCCATTCCTGATATGCCTGAATATATTTGTAAAAACATGTTTTTATTGATGAATACATACAATACAAATTATCCTGATAAAAATAAATGTTTTCAGGTGTGAATAACTTTTGTTGAGACCAACTCCTTATGCAAAGTGTGGATATCCATATGGATATTTATAATTGAAGTCCACTTTTTTTCAGCATTTTGAACATTGGCCAAAGAATTTACCTTTATGTTGTCATGCTGAAGGAACTCATACAGCTGCTGTCATACTACTTTCAGAACTTTTTAAACGTCCAGTTCACATCTGCCATGTTGCCAGGAAAGAGGAAGTAAGTGGCCCTGTTTATGGATACTACTTCAAATATTTTGTTCAGTTTATGTCTTAAAACTAATTCCTGTACTACTATGGTTTAAATAGCTTGTTTAATTAAAAAAAATACATATTACATGAGAATGTTACTCAGAAAAACACTATTGCAGTAGACAGTACAAAAGACCACAAACATGTGACTCATACAAAAAAAAACAAGCAACAGATGGTCTAGATAGCGTTACTTGGTACAGCCACAAAATATGCTGGGGTTAAACCAGTTTTTAGCTCACCTGGCCCAAAGGGACAAGTGAGCTTTTCTCATCACTTGGAGTCCGTCATCCGTTAACTTTTACAAAAATCTTCTCCTCTGAAACTACTTGGCCAAATTTAACGAAACTTAGCCACAATCATCATTAGGGTATCTAGTTTAAAAAATATGTCCACTGACCCGGCCTACCAACCAAGATGGCCGCCATGGCTAAAAATAGAACATAGGGGTAAAATGTAGATTTTGGCTTATATCTCTGAAACCAAAGCATTTAGAGCAAATCTGACATGGGTAAAATTGTTTATCAGGTCAAGATCTATCTGCCCTGAAATTTTCAGATGAATCGGACAACCCGTTGTTGGGTTGCTGCCCCTGAATTGGTAATTTTAAGGAAATTTTGCCGTTTCTGGTTATTATCTTGAATATTATAGATAGAGATAAATTGTAAACAGCAATAATGTTCAGCAAAGTAAGATCTACAAATAAGTCAACTTGACCAAAATGGTCAGTTGACCCCTTAAGGAGTTATTTTTCGTAAATTTTTGTAATCTTTTACAAAAATCTTCTCCTCTGAAACTACTAAGACAAATTTAACCAAACTTGTCCACAATCATCATTAGGGTATCTAGTTTAAAAAAATGTGTCCGATGACCCCGCCCTCGAACCAAGATGGTCAACATGGCTAAAAAAATAGTACATAGGGTAAAATGAAGTTTTTGGCTCATATCTCTGAAACCAAAGCATTTAGAGCAAATCTGACAAGAATAAATTGCTCATTAGGTCAAGATCTATCTGCCCTGAAATTTTCAGACCAATCAGGCAACACGTTCGGTTGCTGCCCCTGAATTGGTAATTTTAAGAAAATTTTGCAGCTTTTGGTTATTATCTTGAATATTATTATAGATAGAGATAAACTGTAAACAGCAATAATGTACAGCAAAGTAAGATCTACAAATAACATGACCAAAATTGTCAATTGACCCCTTAAGGAGTTATTGCCCTTTATAGTCAATTTTTTACAATTTTCATAAATTTTGTAAATTTTTGTAAATTTTTACAAAATATTTTCCACTGTAACTACTGGGCCAAGTTCATTATAGATAGAGATAATTGTAAGCAGCAAGAATGTTCAATAAAGTAAGATCTACAAACACATCACCATCACCAAAACACAATTTTGGTATGAATCCATCTGTGTCCTTTGTTTAATATGCACATAGACCAAGGTGAGCGACACAGGCTCTTTAGAGCCTTTAGTTAATGTGCTTGGACACCTCAACATTAGTATATCTGTATCTAGACCATATTAAGTAAAACTAAAACCCACATTAAAAAACCTGCACAGTTGAGCTACCAATAGGATTACCTTTGCTTTAGCAAGAAAATATAAAACAGAACAACATTTGGAAAGTCAGCTTCATTAGAACATATTCTAGCAGAAAATTTGATTTTTATCATGCATTTATAGCGTTTTATTTTAGATCCTTGTTATTAGAGCAGCTAAAGAGAAAGGTTTGGCTGTCACATGTGAAGTAGCTCCACATCACCTGTTCCTGACAGCTGATGACCTTGATAACATAGGTCACCAAAGAGGTCAGGTTAAACCTCCACTATGTACCAAAGAAGACCAGCAAGCATTATGGGACAACCTTGAAATAGTTGATTGTTTTGCTACAGATCATGGTAAGGCGAAAACAAAGTTGTTTATTTGGATAGGCAAACCAGGATATAGCCTTATCAGGTTCCAGAATCAGATCTTGTATTACATTTACCTAAATTTCCAGTTTAGTGACCATTTGTTCAAGTTATTTCATCAGTCAGAAAAGTTTTTTCTGTTTTACACTAACTTGTTGACGATTTAGGGCATTAAGCTAGCATTTGAACAAAAAGAATATTGCTGTGAAGAATAATAACGGTGAAAAAAATAATTTGCCCAATTTATGGTAAAAAAAAATTGGGGTCCATCCTAAAAAATTAGCATTGGTCGAGTACAGTTAACACAAGTTTTTTGCCTAAGCTTTGTTATTTAAATCTTTTATCTTCTTTTGTGGAGTACACAATGTTGAGTGTGTGAATTACCATACTCGTGAAGAAACCCATTTTATCAACCAAAAAAAAAAAAGAACACTTAGTGCAAAATAGTCTGTTTTCCAAAAAATCATGTATCTAATGATTTTTATTCGTTTCCTGAAATGTTAATACATAATTGCTTATTTACAAATGATTTTTGGCTTCAAATGGATATTGGCCTTTATACCAGAAGTCAGTTACTTTCAGTTGTTAAAGAGAGTTGATTCTTGATTATTTCAGCCCCACATACAGTAGAAGAGAAGGATGGAGCCAAGCCACCTCCTGGATATCCAGGTTTAGAAACCATGTTGCCTATGTTGTTAACAGCTGTTAATCAAGGGAGACTAACTTTAGATGTAAGTTCCAGTGACGACGGCTGTGTGTCTCATTTAAGATTTGAACATCTCAGGGAATCTTGAAATGATTTATGAGGATGTTTATACTATGATAGGAATTCTCTAAAGTGGTTTTTGTCCATCTGCAGAAGGCAAGACATATACGTTGCTTTTCCAGCATCGATGTTGGGCATCAACATTTGTTAAGTTATCTGCTTTAGTCAGTTTGATATGAATTACTTGTGATAGATCAATGATATTTTCTATAAAGATGCATAACTGTCAGTACATATCAGTTTGACAACTTTTCCGAGGCCCTGTCCCCTAGTTCATGGTCCAGTGACTATTTCTAACAAGCAATTTTCAATGTTAAGTTTTCTGCTGAAGTTAGCTTGATATGAAGAACTTATGATAGACAATGATATTTTCTATAAAGTTGCATTACTATCAGTGCATTTCAGTTTGAATCAATGAGCAATGTTGCTGTCCATCAGATTGTCTTTTTCTGTATTTTCTGCCGACAGTTGAGACATATCTCTGTGTCAACAGTTTATTATCATAGAGTTAAAATTCTCATTTTTTTTTCAATGTTTATCATTCAGCATACAAATACACAGTTTTGGGTCGGGATGTTTTTGAAGTTCCGGGTGGTATCTGTACTTGTAACTGATCACTCTGTACCTGGCTTGTACCTGAATTTGAGATTTGTTGTCAATATTGCCTATTAAATTTGGTTATAACCATCATTTATAACCTTCCTCTAGATGATCCATGCATGTATTGTACATATCAGACATGCCAGCCTTCTTGATAAATGGATGATTTACTACAAGAGAGGTGTTGACCTGACTCTTGAAATCCTCCATTTTTGTCGAGCCTTCGACTTTTGTCGAAAAAGCAAGACATAGCGATCCTACATTCCGTAGGCGTCATCGTTGTCGTCCACAAATATTCACTCTGTGGTTAAAGTTTTTGAAATTTTAATAACTTTCTTAAACTATCCTGGATTTCTACCAAACTTGGACAGAAGCTTGTTTTTGATCATAAGATAATATCCAAAAGTAAATTTTGTTAAAAAAAAATTCCATTTTTTCTGTGTTTTACTTATAAATGGACTTAGTTTTTCTGCCAGTTAATATAACATTCACTCTGTGGTTAAAGTTTTTAAAATTTTAACAACTTTCTTAAACTATCTTGGATTTGTACCAAACTTGGACAGAAGCTTGTTTATGATTAAAAGCTAGTATCTAGAAGGAAATTTTGTTAAAATTTTGTTCCATTTTTTCCATATTTTTTATAAATGGACTTAGTTTTTCTTCCAGTTAACATTACATACAGTCTGCAGTTTAAGTTTTTAAAACATTTATTAGATTCATAAACTATCCTGGATTTTTACCAAACTTGGACAGAAGCTACTTACAATCAAAAGATAGTATAGAGAGGAATATTTTTATTATTTTTTTTCCTCATTTTTGTTGAGCCTGCAATTAACAGCAAAAGTAGGCGAGACACTGGGTTCCGCGGAACCCTTACGAATTTTATAATTTAAATACCTCAAAACAGACATTCAAAAGAGTTAAAACAGCATTTAGACACATATATTCTTATTCAAACCATAAAAATTAGATTGAAAACTCTTTATGTGATGGATTAGGTCTTCCTTAGCTTAGAACTCCTCTTAAAAAAATAGCTTAAAACCCCCTTGGAAATTTTTAAAAGCTGACAAGTATGACATGTTTGTGTATCTTTGCAGGATATAGTTAGCAGACTACACACTAATCCTAGAAGAATATTTAATCTACCAGAACAGCCTGACACATACATAGAAGTTGATATGGAAAGTAAATGGATCATTCCAGAAAGTATGAAATTCACAAAGTCAAAATGGACACCCTTTGCTGGCAAACATGTGGTTGGAAAAGTCAGACGTGTCATGCTTAGGGGTGAAGTGGCATACATAGATGGTGAGGTATGCGGAAGTCAGTTTGATAGCTATGCCATTTTGAAATTTATGAATACCACACAATAATATAGACAGACTCATATTTTATATTTTGTATATCAGTATATCGGTTGCCTTGAATGTGTTCAATTAAAAAAAAAAATTAGATGAACTATATATCATTGAAATCTGAAATGGGC
The DNA here is from genome assembly GCA_017311375.1 of Mytilus coruscus. Classification (NCBI taxonomy): domain Eukaryota; kingdom Metazoa; phylum Mollusca; class Bivalvia; order Mytilida; family Mytilidae; genus Mytilus; species Mytilus coruscus. Next base: position 60,380,189 of record CM029607.1, on the reverse strand, counting down.
ACCATATTTTTGGGATTGGAACTTGTCAAAATAATTTTCATGTGGGTGACTTGCTCACTAAAGGTTCATACATAATACAATATTATAAAGGTAAAATTTGATGATGAAAAAACAGAAATACTGAATTGTTTTAAACCATTTTAAAACTAAATTTTATGATATTTTATTTTTCCATCTTTAATTAAATCAAGCATTTTGCTACATCTTATACTGCTAAGTCAAGAAGTCTGTTAATGCCCCCGCCATAGCGGAGAGGGCATTAAGTTTTTTTAACAGTTTATTTATCTCGTTTAATGGAATAGAGGATGTTTTTTAAGACATTCTGGTATTATATTTGCAAGACTTTTTATCCAGTATTTTGTTTAGAACTTTTTATGATATTTCATTTGCTAGGTTGTTTAGAACTTTTTATGATATTTCATTTGCTAGGTTGTTTAGAACTTTTTATGATATTTCATTTGCTAGGTTGTTTAGAACTTTTTATGATATTTCATTTGCTAGGTTGTTTAGAACTTTTTATGATATTTCATTTGCTAGGTTGTTCAGAACTTTTTATGATATTTCATTTGCTAGGTTGTTCAGAACTTTTTATGATATTTCATTTGCTAGGTTGTTTAGAACTTTTTATGATATTTCATTTGCTAGGTTGATTAGAACTTTTTATGATATTTCATTTGCTAGGTTGTTTAGAACTTTTTATGATATTTCATTTGCTAGGTTGTTTAGAACTTTTTATGATATTTCATTTGCTAGGTTGTTCAGAACTTTTTATGATATTTCATTTGCTAGGTTGTTTAGAACTTTTTATGATATTTCATTTGCTAGGTTGTTTAGAACTTTTTATGATATTTCATTTGCTAGGTTGTTTAGAACTTTTTATGATATTTCATTTGCTAGGTTGTTTAGAACTTTTTATGATATTTCATTTGCTAGGTTGTTTAGAACTTTTTATGATATTTCATTTGCTAGGTTGTTCAGAACTTTTTATGATATTTCATTTGCTAGGTTGTTTAGAACTTTTTATGATATTTCATTTGCTAGGTTGTTTAGAACTTTTTATGATATTTCATTTGCTAGGTTGTTCAGAACTTTTTATGATATTTCATTTGCTAGGTTGTTTAGAACTTTTTATGATATTTCATTTGCTAGGTTGTTTAGAACTTTTTATGATATTTCATTTGCTAGGTTGTTTAGAACTTTTTATGATATTTCATTTGCTAGGTTGTTTAGAACTTTTTATGATATTTCATTTGCTAGGTTGTTTAGAACTTTTTATGATATTTTATTTACTAGGTTGTTTTGAATCCAGGATTTGGTTGTGATATCAAAAGCTACAAACATTTCCCAAGCCAGGTACAGAGTGATCAGTTACAAGTACAGATACCACCTGGAACTTACATTGGATCTGCCCCATCATCAGAGCCATCCAGTCCTAGAAAGATCTTACAAGGAGCTTCTTATGATAGATTGACTAATAAACCAGTCAAAGTAGAAAGTTACACTTCCTTTGGTAAGCTTTTGTATATATTATTAATCGGTTTCCTTATTTGACTTCTGAAGTTTACCATGGGATGTTTCTTATAATACAATAAATCAGTTGAAGTGCTTTTAATTATTGAAAAATGTTTCTTTGAGTTTCATAATAAGGTTTGATTTTGAGCTACTATATTGCAATAATTAAAACTTTTTACTTGATAACAAATTTTAAAAATAACAAGGGTTGTCTGCCTTATTTCATTATTCATTGGTCTTGATGAATCACCCAACTATGGATAATTTTAAGCATTAAATTGTTCCTACACGAGTAAAAAACCTAAAAGATGTGGAAATTTTGTTCTGACAATATTGATAAACCTAAAAGATGTGGGGATTTTATTCTTACAATACTGATAAAACTAAAAGATATTGAATATTGAATGTTATTGAAAATTGCACAGATATTAAGAAAAAGTGGACATTTTTTTAGTTAGAAATTGGCTTAATGCTACAATTTCAGTTTAGTGAAGTTAAAACAGTTTGAGATATGGCTTCTTTCTGTGAAATTGGCTCAATGCTACAATTTCAGTTTAGTGAAGTTAAAACAATTAGAGATATGGCTTCTTTCTGTGTTACTAAGTGATCAGTATATCTCATTTCAGACATTCCTTTTGACAATGGTAAATTTGTGATATTGTATCATATCTTGTGTTCATATTGTCACCTGTATCTTCATTGAGGGAATTTTGAATTTTAACTTATTTCATACATAATTCATCATATACTTTAGTTTTAATTTAAATGCTTGTGGGATTTTGGAGATATCATACTTTGTTCTGTCCCTTATTTAGAATTTTCAATATGAAAATAAATTTGCTAATGAAAAAAAGTTCAATTTATGTTAACTTAAAAAGAACACTGTCAACTGTGGCCATAAGTTATCTTGTGACAAACAATTTTTATGCCCCACCTACAATAGTGGGGCATTATGTTTTTCGGTCTGTGTGTCCGTCCGTTCCTCCGTCTGTCCTGCTTCAGGTTAAAATTTTTGGTCAAGGTAGTTTTTGATGAAGTTGAAGTCCAATCAACTTGAAACTTAGTACACATGTTTCCTATGATATGATCTTTCTAATTTTTGACCCCAATTTCACGGTCCACTGAACATAGAAAATGATAGTGCGAGTGGGGCATACGTGTACTATGGACACATTCTTGTTATTCATTGATTAAAGTTTGGTTTTTTTTGTTATTTTTCCACATGTGAGGATTGGTTGTAAAAAAATACATTTTTTTTTATATTTAATTGGTTCTGTCCGAGCATGTGCTTGAATTCTCAAGCTTATTTTAGAAATAATTTTGTCAAAATGAAAATGATTTATCGGACAAACGCTTTAAGTAAGAGGGGCGTAAAGGGGGGTATCTGCACGGAAGAATGCGAAATAAAATTGCCATTTCACGATGAACGAACAATTAAAAATTTCTTACACGTTGATCTTTTTACCGATTTCACGAAACACGGTGAATAACGAACCTTTTTCAAGTTGCATGTGAAATAAAAATGGCAAAACACGTTGCACGAAAATAACCCTTTACCACCCTCAAGTAACATTGATTTATCACCTGCATGTATATTATATAGTTCTAACAAGGCAATTGGTAGCTTGGGAATTGTTACAAGTCTCATATTAAAAGATTTTAGTTCTAAATTATAGTCAAATATTAAAAACAAACCTCAATTTGTCTTCCAAGTTGCTACAAATTCCTATCATTTTAATAAATTCAATAAATTGAAGTTCTTGGATGTTTTTCGTCTCGCCTTTTTGTCGCAGAACGCGACACATAGGTATTGCTTATCTATCGTCATTGGCATCAACAATTGTTAAGTTTTCTGCTTAAGTTAGTTTGATAAGAATTACTTGTGGTATATCAATGATATTTTGTATGAAGTTACATTACTATCAGAACCTATCAGTTTGATGACTAATTTGAGGCCCCACCCCCTACGTCATAATCAAATGACTGAATAAATTAGCAATTTTCAATGTTAAGTTTTCTGCTTAAGGTGGTACCTAACACTACAGGGAGATAACTCTGTAAAAATCAGCTAAACGTTTTAATCACGTTGTTTTGTTAAGGAAATATTAAGCTTCTCAATGATCAAAATTAGTGTTTGTCAAACTGCTATATAACCAACGAAATTTTTCTGATAAAGTGGTTGGTTCAAATTTTTTGAATTTTTATATTTTTGTCAAAGGGTCAAAGTAAACATTTTGTCAAAATTTTATGAAAATTAAACGAGCCAAATTAATATTAGTCAAGGTGTTGGGTACCACCTTAAGTTAGTTTGATAGGAACTACTTGTGATAGATTAATGATATTTTCTATAAAGTTGCACTACTATCAGTACATATCAATTTGACGACTATTTAGACTCCCTGTCCCCTGTATGTCATGGTCCAGCGACTTTTAATTAATTACCAATTTTCAATGTTGAATTTTCTGGGAAGTTTGATAGGAACTTCTTACCTTAGGCTATTTTCTATTAAGTTACATTTTCTAATTTTATGCCGACAGGCGAGACATTTCTCTGTGTAAACAATTTATTAAAGTTTAAAATGACATTGTTAACCTTCATGATAATCTTCCTATCTGAAACCATTTGGCTAGTTTAATACCTTCCACAATTATCTGAAAGATGCCTAGGCTCAAAACTTTTTTTCAAATGATGCCACTGACCAGCCGACAGATATTGAAACTAACATGAAACTTCATGGAAACTTATTGAAAATATAAATCTTTCTTGAAAAAGACTTGACCAATTAAAAAAGATATGACAGAATAGTTTCTGTTGTAAAGACTGCCTAAATATAAGTCATGGCTGGCAAGTGATTGATTTACAGGCCATTCATTGTTTGATTAAAATCTGAAGGATAATTATTTGGTAGGAAATATATTAAATAGCATTCAGAGCATACAATTGTATATGCTTATAAATATTTCGGCTTGTATATTCATGTACACTTTTATGTTAATTCAACTCTTTTTGAAACAAAGTCCATAATTTTACAGTCTTTCCTAGTGGAGATGAACACATGAAAGGTAATAAATACACTTTAGGTTTTATACATATTTTGATAATATTTTTTATATTATCAAAAATATTATTAGCGGCTTTTACTTTATACTTACATACATGTAGTTGTAAATGTGTTGTATGCCTCAGGATATGTAGTTACTATATTTGGAAAAAAACTAACAGCATTAAAAGGTAGGGTTTGAAATTAGCAGTTGCCAACTCACTAATTGCGAGTGCTTTTTAATGTGGGCTCATATATATATTTTGTGGGCTCTTTAAGATTAACTGTGGGCCCACAAATCTTTTTTACTAAGGGCTAACATGGCTCCTTGAAAATTAAATAAAGTTCAAACCCTGAAAGTGCTGTTTATATGGTTTTAGTTTTAGTCCAGTGAATGTACAGAGTTTGTCACGAGTTGATACACCATATTCAGTGTTTTTAACTTGTACAAAATAAGTGGATGGTCATCTGTAACATTATTATGGTTGTTTTAAAATATTACAGTATAATTTGACTTAATTTGCATGAAAATATACTGTAAATTCAGAAATTTTTGCAATGTTTTAATTATTGCAAAAATTAAGCTGGAAAAGGTATCACAAAAAAATGAAAACTCACATTTTTAATTTAGATAGCACCATTTGTATGCAGTATTTACTGAAATTGCAATAATTAATCTTGCATTATTGTCAATTTTTCAAAAATCGCAATAATCAATACATGCAAAAAATAAATCGCTTGCAATTTCCCAGATAACCAGTTCAACTTTCAGTCAATAGAAACATAAACTGTTTGCTAGTTAAAATATCAAGCCTACATCAGATCAATGTTGGCTTTAATCTTAAAGTATGAGAAAGCCATCTTATTAAAAAGAGAGAGAAGAACCAAGCTAGAAATCAAATTCATAAGTCCAATAAAAACATGGCAAAAAAGACAAACAACAATAACAAACATTCCACAGAAAACTAAAGTTATATCATTAATGGCTTCGATTCCAGTTTCTTAATGATGTAATTGACAAATATGGATAAGGAAACATTGCACGGATTTGCTTTTAAGAGGTTTTCAGAAATAATTGTGAAGCAGGTGGAAATTGATTTCAAATAGAACTTTATCAATGATGGTTATTACTGAAGATGAGCCGTATGAAATTAAGGAAATAATGAAAATTTATGAATGATATAATAGAATACAAAGTGCTTCTAACACCCCCATACATTAATTGTTAATCAGGCTTTAGTCTTTTGGCAAATTGTATATATAAAGACTGTTAGGCTTCCTTGTGCATCTGTCCCATGTTCTTTATTTTCCAAATAACAGTTTAAATAAAAGCATAAATGCATGATGTACTAATATAAAAAATATCTTGCATGTTTAGATATATTAATTCAAAGTAGTAAATTCGCTTTATCAGATAACACCATCTTGCATATTTTAGTTATTTGCTTAAATTTCTCCTGCATACTGCACAAAATCATTTCATATTTCTAGTCTGATACGACCCTAAAATTCATAATATTGGATAAATGCATAGTCAGCATAATAGATGATTTTTCCTGGAATGAATTAACCACACTGTTAATATTGACTTAAAAGACAAAGAAAACTGAATTAGTGACATGCTTGACCCTTTCACCGATAGCCGGCCTGACTGAAGCTACTCTGAGAGGATGGCTTCCCTGGCTATTATGACACAAGTGGGAGATCTTCATATAAAATATCAATAAAAACTTGTCTGTAGTTATTTATGTCTTTATATTATTCACTTACACCATGGACACAGTTTTATTAATGTTTTGATCATTTTTTCTTCATAAAAAATCAAAATTTGCAAATTTTCGGCATTAGATAGATGAAATTCTCGAAATTCGACTTTTTGACCCAAAATCGTAATTTTTTAACCCAAAACGGCAAAAGTTTGAAAAATTTAACAAGGTTGTACAAATTCCTTACACTGAACGATGTCCATTCCAAGTGTTTTTGTACATAAAACGGCATTTTATGTCAAAAAAGTATACTAGTCTGGCTTCAATTCTTCCATATTCTTTCAAAAGGAATGTTCCCTTATTTCAAATTCTAGTAAAATCCGTAAATTTCATCTGATTTTGACACGGTTTTCAACAAACGGAAGCGCCATGTTTACAGTTTCATCCGGGTATTCAACAAAGAAAGATAACTTGTGTTTGCAATGTTTTTAGCGGGAAATGTAAAAGAGGTAATCCGATCCTGGTAAACTGGGACTCGTCGTCAGCTGTCTGAAGCGTGAATCCCAGTAAACCGGGATTCGTCGGCGAAAGGGTTAAACAATTTACAATAACATATTTAGACCTAGTTTGGACGAAGTTAAATTATAATCATACTTTTATTTTAGAAAATTTGCTTTCAACAAATTTTTATCATTGTTTGTTTATGTTTCCGTGTTTTGATGACATTCAGTTTCACATTCATGCATTTTCCCGTAGAATGCTTATATTCTTATTTCATTGTTCAATGACGTCATTAACGCCGATTGACATCGGGTAACTCATTCATGGAAAGCATATGATGTGGGAGTATAATGGGAACAACCCAAGCAAATTATAACGTTACCAATCAGCTGACATATGCTACAATTTATTCATATTTTACCACGGATGTGTACTCAAAGTGTTTTGAAGAACTTCATATTAGAATGTACATAAATATTTCTTATATATTTATAGAAGCTATTAAAACATTCAGTATTATGCTTAATGTAAAAATGGTTGTTCCGCAGTACAAATGTTTGAATCGTTTCTGCCATATTATGATTTGTAAACAAATCAGTGACTTATAGTTGCTTACACCCACATCATTTGGCCTCTGGTGGACAGTTGTCTCATGGCAATTATACCACAACTCCTTCTTTTTATAAAGGGAGTTAACTCCATTATTTATAATTATTTATTTTACAGCTAGTGGATATGATAGTAGCAGGGAAAGAGAGATTGGTATGATAACACCACCACAGGCACAGCTATCTACCATTTTACAACCTGTAGGGCTGCCACACTATACTCATGGTGTTACTGGTCACCATGTCTTGACAGTAAAAGCATTCCAAAAAGAACAGGTAATTATCTCCCTTGAATCTGGGAAATCTTTATATCGCATCCTGTCTGCCATGAAGGAATAACCACATTGGTCTGTTAGTCAATCTGTAATTTTCCTTACATTTAACCTACCTTCTGTATTAGAATTGAATTGATAATTTTAAGAGAGTTGTCTGATTGCACAATATATGTTATGGGATGGGGTCTGTCATTTGCTTACTGAAAGTCAAAAGTTAACTCACACAGAAAAATAACTGCCTTATAATTGTAGAACTGTCAATAAATTGTGTAAAACAAACAGTTGCACATAAAATTGTTGCTTCATGCCAGATGTCATGAGAGCAGTTATGGTCTGAAAGTTAATGTTGTCCAATAATATTGTGTCTATCACATTTAGAAATGTGATGGCCTTCATTTACTTTAGGGTAAGGATTTGTAAGGTTTATAATTAGGTTAGGTTATGATACATGGTAAGCAGAGGTCTTCAAAAGTGGTGGTCCGAAGGTTTTGACCATCAAAATTTTGCAAAGGACCAACCCAATTTTGGTATTTGCAATAGAAATATAAGTGAAGACCAACAGATTTTCTTGAAGTACCACCAGGGAAAAAAAGATTTCAAGAGCTAGTGGTAAGGGTAAGGTTTAGGTTGAGGTCAAGGGTTAGATTAGTATGGCCCTATATGGGCTTGGTCCCCTGAGGTAAATGAAGGCCAATGAGATACATGGTCAGTTATGTTGCTCATTTTATTTACAGCTTCATCACTTGTTTAACTTGGCACATCAGTTTAGATTAGCAGTGATCAGTTATGTTGTTTACTTTATTTACAGCTTCATCACTTGTTTAACTTGGCACATCAGTTTAGATTAGCAGTGATCAGTTATGTTGTTTACTTTATTTACAGCTTCATCACTTGTTTAACTTGGCACATCAGTTTAGATTAGCAGTGATCAGTTATGTTGTTTACTTTATTTACAGCTTCATCACTTGTTTAACTTGGCACATCAGTTTAGATTGGCAGTGATCAGAGACAAATCATTAGATTTTATACTCAAGGTATGTATGAATATTATTTATTGTTAAAACCAGCCGTCATTTCAAATAATTTGTCATTTCTTAAATATGTTGTTCAAGGTAATTTTACACCGTCTTCCTTGTCTGAAATTTACCAACATCACTAGGTATCCAGAATGAAGTGGATATCTTATTATGCCCCACCTAAAATAGTAGAGGGGCATTATGTTTTTTGGTCTGTGCGTCCGTTTGTTTGTCCGTCCGTCTGTCCCGCTTCAGGTTAAAGTTTTTGGTCAAGGTAGTTTTTGATGAAGTTGAAGTCCATTCAACTTGAAACTTAGTACACATGTTCCCTATGATATGATCTTTCTAATTTTAATGCTAAATTAGAGTTTTGACCCCAATTTCACGGTCCACTGAACATAGAAAATGATAGTGCGAGTGGGGCATCCATGTACTATGGACACATTCTTGTTTTTTCAAAATCTTTTCCTTATAATCTATGGGGGCAATTATAAAATTTGCATGACCTTGTCCTTTATATGGATTACTGAAGGTCAAGTCTTTATATATGGATGAATAACCGACAACTAGGAAATGATCCAAACAATAAGGAAATACTTGAAAATTAATGATTTTTGTAAAAGATATTTGAAGACTATGGGATGGCTGCTTTAAGTTTTTGGGCAAAGTAAAATAAAAATATTCTGTAGTTAAGCCTTTTTTATTGAAAATCACATATTGCAATAAGTATTTGAGCACTAATATTTTGTGGTCAGACAGTTGATCATGGTTGTGAAGTGATAATTGTATAGTTCCAAATTTGCACAGAGAGAAAGAAAATTGTCAGATTAAACTAGTATTTTAGTTCAATGCATTAGATTTTTTCTAGGTAATTTCATAACTTTTCTCCACATCTTTTTCTTTAAATAGTGTGAATTTTTATTTCAACAGGGTAAGGTAATGGCCTCCATGTTTTATGAAGTTAGTACAAGAACAAGTTGTTCCTTCTCTGCAGCTATGCAACGACTTGGTGGAACAGTTGTCTACCTTGATGATGCACATTCTTCTGCACAGAAGGGGGAGACACTGGAGGGTAAGTAACAAGATACATTATTGCCTGTACATACAATAAACCATGGTCCTAATTATATACTCAAGTTTCTATGTGCATTTCTAATTATGAACATATCAAGGTAAAAAATTTCTGGAAAAGTGTTGGACTATTTCCTTTAGAATGTTGACTTCTTTTCTTCACATCTTTTGTGTTTTATCTTTTGTAATGTTGTTTGATAAATTAAATTTTATCCATAAATTGATGAAACTACAGTTTGCACCATTAGCCACTTTTCCGATGTCCCAGACTAGTTAAATTTTATTTGGACTAGTAAGTATTTGCAAAACTTGGTTTAGACACATAAGGGTCTTCAGACTAGTAGTTGGAAAAGATTTTGGTGCAAACTGAAACATTTGTTTCTTTTGGTTTTTGTTTCATTGAAGTTTACCCCGATCTTCTTTTGTTCAAATCTGCCTAATTATGTATTTGATTGAATTAAGTACATCATTTTATGTTATGGTTAAAGTCCTTTTTGAAAAAAGTTCTTGTAAGATTAGGGTACTTAATTCAATCAAATACATAATTAGGCAGATTTGAACAAAAGAAGATCTGGGTAAACGTCAATGAAACAACAACCAAAGGAAACAAATAGTTTCAGTTTGCACCAAAATCTTTTCCAACTACTAGTCTGAAGACCCTTATGTGTCTAAACCAAGTTTTGCACATACTTACTAGTCCAAATAAAATTTAACTAGTCTGGGACATCGGAAAAGTGGCTAATGCAGAAGTCATATTTATAATTTATTTGGAAGTTAATTTAAGATAAGTCTGGGGTCTTCCATCATCTTACATTGCATTTGTTGAATTGTAGAATTCATTTGGTCTAGATTTTAAATGAAATTAGAAAATTCTGAGGCGGTTAAAAATTTTCGTTTAACTGAAACAATTATGAGATTTTATCTTAATATAACAATCTTTTTAGAAATACAATTATATGTTATGGATTCGAACAAAAATTAAACTTGCCTTTATAGAGGGAGATAACTCTGATAATTTTTATTTTATTACAGAATGCATTTCAGAATTATTTCTCTTTTTTTGTAATTAAGCATGAAAAAGAGTAGTTTTTTTTTACTTTTAATTATCTCTAACCATATATTCTCATATTTTATTTCAAAATTTTGTCATTCAGTTTTCTTTTTATTCACATAATACTGCTTTCTGAAAATAGCTTGATTTTCCAACATTTTGTCAGAGTATTAACAAGCTCTGTCATGTTTGTTTATACCTTCATACTACCTTAAGTTTTCTGAAACAATTCTAGCTGTACCTTCCTCTAAGCAGATTGACTTAATTTGTACCAAAAATCTGGTATCCAAAATCTGTTAGCTCTGTAATGACGGACAGAGCACCAGTAATAAACAAGAATTAGTTGTTTAAATCAGATAATGGATATGATTTGTATATTAAGTCTCACATACAAAGTTTGGAGACTTATTGTTTTTGCTCAGTTCTTATTATTTTATTATTCTTCTTTTCTTTTTCTTCCGCCGCTTTAAAGATGAACTTGTCGGCAGTGGTTCTCAAATTGCAATCTCAGTGGTTGTCAGATTTACTAAGGGTTTCATAAAATGTAAGACTAACATGTCTAGGGAGCCATCAATCTTTCGTTTGTGCATTGTGGTCTGTTTAGGGTATTTTGAGGGTCCTAAAGAAGGAGGGTTAACTATAGAACCCTACGGATTTTATTTTTAAATTTTCAAATGACTATAACTTTAAAACAGTAAGTGATAGACACACGCGGTCTTCAGTGATGATCACAGGACAATAAAGCAAATAAAATAGAATATAGGGTGAGTCCTGGGCTCAACCCCACCCCTTCAATTTAAGAATGTGCTTTTATCTTGTAAACGGTCGAGATCCCCACCATTAAACCATATATATTCTTGTATGGGACAATAAAACAAATCAAATGAAATAAAAGGCGAGTCCCTGGGGTCACTCCTTCCCTCCTGTTTTAGAACTTGTAAACGGTCGAGATCCCCACCCTTAACCATATATATTCTTGTATAGGACAAAAAACAAATCAAATGATATAAAAGACTTTGCCCAATGTCCGGCGACCATGTGAATGACAAATTATGGGAGCTTTGTTTGGAGACTTCGTAACAGCATCCTGTTACAATTATTTCTTGTTTTGTAGATTCTGTGATGACAATGAGCGGCTACTCAGATGTAATAGTTATAAGACATCCAAAGCCTGGAGCAATAGCTGTAAGTTATAGATTTCAATTTACACTAAATATATTATAGGTTTTGGTTTTTCTTACCTGTAACAAAAGTCACTAGAGCAAGCTCTTACTTGTATTTCTGTGTTGGCAGTGTCAATGCTAGACAGATCTCTGTGTCAACAGTTTACATAAAAAACAATGTTTGAACATTTTTGTTTACATAGACACTGACTATATCTTGAAACTGCAATTTTTGGATTGAGATTGATATGAAAAAGACAGTTCCTACTTATTGCAAAAACTACAATATCGATATTAAATCTTTATATGTTGAGAATTAAGTATTCCATTATATACCCTTGGTCTTATTCTAAAGATCATGTGTTTCTATAGTACACATCCTAAAACTTTCATGAAAATCATGGCAAAAATATGTTGAACAAAATTCAAACATATTATAAATGTCACCTTGTTTTCCTTCAGTTGGCAGCTTGGCATTCTTGTAATCCTGTTATTATACGCCCGTTTATGGGACGTATTATGGTATACGTTGTCCGTCCGTCTGTTGTCAACATGTCGGACATTAACTCAAAAGTGCTTTAACCAATTTGCATAAAATTTTGGTGAATTGTTTATATCTATTGACGTGAGCTCCTTTCGTTTATTTATAAATTTTAGGTTTTACGTTTCCGAGTTATTGGGTTTTATTCATTAAAAAGGGGTTTTCAGTTTTCGGTCAATAACTCAAGAATGTTTTCACCAACTTGCAAGAAATTTTGGTTAATTGTTTATATCTATTGACGTGAGCTCCTTTTGATTTTTATAAATTTTATATTTTATGTTTCCAAGTTACGGGTTTTATTCATAAAAAGGGGATTTTCCAGTTTTGGACAATAACTCAAAATGCTTTCAGCAGTTCTCATGAAACTTTGATGAATTGTTGATATCTATTGATGTAAGCTCCTTAAGAATTTTATAAATTTTACATTTTAAATTTCTGAGTTATGGGGTTTTATTCATTAAAAAGGGGATTTTCCAGTTTTCAGACAATAACTCAAAATGCTTTCAGCAATTCTGATGAAACTTTGGTGAATTGTTGATATCTATTGATGTAAGCACCCTTTAGAATTTTATAAATTTTATTTGTTTATAGTCTGACAACAGATTTACTAAGTATAGCGCAACAGCAAGAAATCTTAAATTGAATATAAATTCAATTCATATAACCAATTTCAAGTTCTTGACTACATTTATTCAGAAATCTATAATATGTCAAATATTTAATTACAATCCAAATTCAGACCTGTATCAAGCTTGAATATTGTGTCCATTTTGCCCCAACTGTTCAGGGTTGGACCTCTGCGGCGTATCCAGCTGCGCTCAGCGAAGCAGTTTATTATATTTTCTTGTGCATTCCACTTCTAAGAGGAGGGGGTGGTTGTGTATGCACACATGTCTTGTCATTTTGTCCTTGATCTTAAGTTTTATGTCTGGATGATAATTAAAGTACCTCTTGACCAAATCTTTTAAAAAAATTTAATTATTTTGGAAAATGTCTTGGACCTTAAAATACTGATTAAATTCAATATTAATTGTTTTGTCATTTACCGTTAAGAGTTGCTGCCCATTAGTTTTCTGGTTTATATATGATAATGATAATACGGCTTAATCGAATCTTTTTAGATTTTAACACAATGTTATAAAAGATAAAATATAGGTCATTTTTTATTTGAATTTTTGTAACTGTTTTAAGTGTTTTTTGGGTTTTTTTTTTTTTTGCAAAAGGAGTATTTGTAACTACTAGATCACTTATTCTAGTTTCTCTTCAGTCCCAGCTTCAATATAACCCTGCTATAAACGTATTCTTGTATTTCTTCAGTCTGCAGCCCAGCTTTCACGGAAGCCCATTATAAATGCAGGTGATGGAGTAGGAGAACATCCGACACAAGCCTTACTGGACGTCTTCACAATCAGAGAAGAAATTGGTACATGTAATGGATTAACCGTAAGTCTTTTTAATCTTAAGTGCCAATCTGCCTAAGAATCAGGCCGTGGTGAAAACATGACAAACAAAAACCTGCACAGCTTTACATTAATTTCAGTTTAGAATGTATAATGGTGCATGAGTATAAAATTCGTTTTCTTTCCCTGTTCTTGTAATTGAAGATATAATTTGGTTGAAATGCACTAGAAATTTACAATTAAGGAGAGATAACTCCACACTTTGCTATCATTCTAACCAAAATTTATCTAGATATTTCTCGAATTACCAGACACGCAGAAACGAAAGACCTACCATTTCTAACTGAGGATGAGGGTACCTTCAAAATAGGGTAGTTAGGTCAGTGTTTTTTTTTTTTTTTCAGCCATGTTTTGAAATTTTTCTAAATTGCCTGATTGTCACAAAGACTGACTGGCACTTAAGTGACTAGTATTGCCAGTTTTCCAGCTGAAGGTCCTTTTCTTTCAGGGAACTCTTGCTTGCTCCATTGATAAAAACTGACTGTGCTGACTGCTAAAAGTGGGTTTAAACACTAATAATCAACCAATTAATTTTAATTTTTATATTTTTTTACATAAAATATTAATTTCATCTCTATATAAAGTCGAAACAGCTTCATATATATTTTAGAAAGAAAGCCACTTTAAGGCATTACACAGGTTATTTTAACTGATTCATGTTAAAGCCAGATTAGCTCATCCCAACTGTTTTTTCATGGTAATTCTATGGTATTCATTAGCAAGGTCCTCAAACAAAATATCACTAAAAAAAAACTTGTGAAACACTAAAGACTCATACAAGTGGTTAAAAGGTCAGCTGATCCCTGTCACATGATCATAATGGATGCTGTGTTATTTCAGGTAACAATGGTTGGAGACCTTAAGAATGGTAGAACTGTACATTCCTTGGCCAAGCTACTGACACAATACAGAGTCAAGTTCAGATATGTGTCACCAGATATGCTTAAGATGCCAGATAGTGTCAAAGATATTGTTGCAGAAAAGGGAATCCCACAGGTTAGTACAGTTGAATAAAGCAGCTTGTGTCTCTTGTAGCATGAATCCCATGGCTAAAGTAAAACCATGTAGTATGCATTAGTTGATTCCATCAGCTAAGAGGAGATTAATTGGAACTCAAAGCCAAGCAACATATATTTACATTAAGATGTCGTTAAATGAAATTGGATACCTTGCATTTATCATGCTTTTCTATAACATATGGTCAAATCGCTGAAAGACCCCCTCCTAAATTATGGAAAACTGACATTCTGCATTGACAATTATATCATGGTGTAAATTAGATACACCAAATATGGCTAAAGCCCTCATAGGTGTAGCTAATAAATATATTGACTAAATCATATGGCAAGTCCAATGGGTCAGCAATTGATTGCTTCAATGACCAACACTGAATGTTTTAAAGCTCTGGGGGCAGCTTCAATACTTAATTGATAGGGGTGCCACTGGGATTCTGTTACCCCACCCTTATCATATAATTTAGATCTTTAAAATGTATACCTTTTCATATATTACTTAGGTAAAATGTAACCTTTTCCCATATTGGTTGGGTTTGGAGTGGAATATTTAGGGCTAAGATTCTGTATGTAATGTTTACTTATGATTTCGACTTTTGGCTTTGAAAAATGACAGGGCTTTTCATATACAAATAATTGGAACTTTATTGACCTTATCATATATTTCTGATAGTTTTCCCACCTATTCACATATTCTCAAGCCAGAAAAAGTGACCTCCCAGCAGCACGTCCTATCATCTTGTATATTTATTTATATCTGTTATTCATCTTATAATCCTACTGAGTGTTTTTTTAGGTTACCAGTTTTCACAGAATATATGTAGGGATCAACAGGATTTGTTTGCCTGTCCAACATGTTAGTAACATCAAATTTTAAACAGAGACACACATGCACTGTTGCCTTGGGAATAGGGTAATGTTGCAGTAAAGTAGTTTTTCCCTACTCTTATTCCATGTTGTGCTGCATTTACCATTGTATAATATCTCTTAAGTTAACAAAAAATAGGGGGGGAGTGAAAAGCAGGACATTATCCCCCTAAGTATGTTCTATTGTACAAGGAATTTTCTATTAATAACAGGAAGAGTTTAGTTGTTTAGAAGATGCCTTGCCAGAGACAGATGTACTGTACATGACAAGAATACAGAAAGAACGATTTTCGTCTTTAGAAGAATTTGAAAAGGTATATACATCTGTAATGATCCTCCAATTGATAAATTTTGAAGCATGCCCAATAAGTTAATATGCAAGGATTATGCTATAGTTTTGTATATGATTGAGATCAACTTAAGCTTGCCTAAAAACAATTTTTTGGAAAATGTTGCATTTATCTCAAGGAAGTTTTTACTAGGCATGCTCTCAAGGTAAAAACCTCAATGATTACCATCTTGCTACATGTATATTAGAGGGTAAAAAAATCGACTAGCATAGCAAAGAATAGATCAGATCTTTAAATCTATTTGAAATATTTAAAATGGTTAATTAAAGACAATTCGTTTAGAAATCATAATATGAATTTCCTGTTTTCCTAAAAAAAAAAAAACTTCATTAGAATATGGATAACATGTTTATTTTCCAAAAGAATAGCATACTTGTTGAACTTTATTTATATTTTTTTACGAAGACAAATTAGTGACAAAACTGCATGATACGACTTTGATACCTATTTACTTATTTTAGGTATTTGGACAATTTATTGTCACACCAGAATTGATGACAAAAGCTAAGAAGAAAATGGTTGTTATGCATCCACTACCAAGAAATAATGAAATTAGGTAATATCTTAATTTTAAAAAGTTCTCTGGACCTGCATTGATATTGAACCAATTTATCATTTATTGAAGGAATAACTGTAATATTTTTCTGACTATTATTACATTGGAAAAACTGGGGACTAACAGCTGCATACACATAATAAACATTAAGAGTTATCCCCCTTTTAACATATAAATGAAAATTAATATACAGAAAACTTGGGGGATAAGATAAGATTTGATGATAAAAGTATACAATTTTATCGAAAAGTCCAAATACAGATGCATAGCAGCTGTAGCCCCAAGTTAATTTCTCCTTTTATTGCCAGTACAATAGTTTAAGACAAAGAAATTGAAGAAACAAGCTGATTTTGAGCTTGTTTAATTACTCTTGGGCTGGTATGAATATACCTAGTATAACAATCTGATGACCACCTGCCTAATGTTTTAATCAAGTGGTCTTCTAGTCTTACTTCCTGTGCGGTTGTGGCGGCTCCAATTCTGAAAGAATGACCATTATAATTTTTGCTTAGAAGACCTAAATTTTCTAAAATAATTTTGACAAGTTTGATGAAAAATTGTCTACTTAAAGAATTGCCATCATCAGAGACAAACAGAGTATCAGATGTTATACTTGGCGTTTTTTTCCATAGAGACAAATAATTTTTAACAGTATTGCAAGGACAAATAATATGACCACTTTTGTATAAGGATATAGTTACACCCTGTCTGAAAGGATCTGTTTTAGATTTTTTCAAATGTAACAAAATGTTATCTTCAAAAATTTCTAAATCAACAACACATAAAGGCTACACCACAAGCGGCCTCTAACATTACATTGTTAAAAAGACTGAAAAAATTGCTTCTTAATAAGTTTATTTATAACAACCATTTTGTACAACAGAGACATAGTAATTGCCAATCTAGGCCTTTTAACACAACCTTTCTGCTTCTTTTTTAAGCCATTTAAAAGTGTTTGTAAACATAATTATGGCTTTCCATATTGTTCTAAAGGACTAAATCCTGAATATTGCAAGTAATAATATCTTATACCACATAAATATAGCTTAATAGTGCTATATTTTAAACTTTTATGTTCTTTGCAAAAAGCAACAAATCGCATTAACTACTCCTTACCCCATAGAACAGCTGCAACAACTATAGGATAAAGTTCCAAAAAGGCCATAGAAACAGCAAAGTCTGACTTGCATGGTAAATTTTCAGGCCAACGGTCACAAAACCATTTATGTTGGTAATATCCACCAATTCCTATCGAAGAGGACGCATCTGTATAAAGCATCATATCTGCTGCTTTAGTTAAAGTATCTTCATAAAAGAAATTGATGCCGTTCTAATTTTTCAAAAAGATAACCATATGTAAAAATCAGCTTTGCACTCTTTGTTTAAATGAACATGATGAAAACTCTCTTGACAGATGACATTAACTTGAAAAAATAACTAACAAAAGATCATCCTGGGAGAACAACTCTAGTTGCGTAAATGTCCAAGCAACTGTTTAAGTTTTTTCCTAGTACATAACTTTTTACTCAAAATTAAAGTAAAAAAAAAAAAAAAAAAAATCTAATTCTTATCAATTTGTCTTGAGGCAATCTAGCTTGCATATTTATAGTGTCTAATACAATGCCTAAATATTCCAACACACAAGTAGGACCAACTGTCTTTTTCTTAGATAGAGGAATATTCAATTTGTTTAAAATTAAAGAAAGTAAAGCCATTGTTCTTTCTCCACACTCAGTAGGCCTATCAATTGTTAAAAAATCATCTAACAGGTGAAAAATTACATTAATGTTATAATTATTTTTGGCTATGATTGACAACCGAAAGGAAGTCTTACATAATGATAATAAAAGTTGTCCCATTTAAAACAAAATAAATGCCATCGAGTAGGTAAAATAGCCAATTGTTTTAACGCAGCACAGACATCTACCTTACAACAGATACTATTTAAACCATATTCTTGAATTGCATTGATTGCATCATCAACTTCAATGTAACAAAGTGAACATAAATCTTTGTCTATCAAATCATTCGTGCTATCATGATCACAACTGTTCTGAGGCGAGGAAAGATCCAATATAAGTCTTTTCTTAAAAGAATATTTATGTACTGCTATATCGATAGGACTAACCCTATTAACAGGAAAAGGGGGGGTGTACAAAAGGTCCCTGAATGAAGCCTATAACCAATTTGTCTTGAATTAAGAGCAGTTACTGAAACTGGATTTTTCCTGGCTGACAAAGCATTTTTTACATTCAAAAGTTGAAATATTTATACCCCACGCAACAAGTTGCGGAGGGTATAATGTTTTTGACCCGTCCGTCCGTCAGTCCTGTTTCTTGTCATCGCAACTCCTCTCAAACCACACAACAGAATTTCACGAAACCTTTTTAGATAATAAGGACATACTATGTAGTTGTGCATATCGACAGGAAATTATGATTCAATTCTTTTTCTAGGAGTTACGCCCCTTTGAACTTATTTACTTTAATGTACTACTGCAACAGTTTGTCATCGCAACTCCTCTCAAACCACACAACAGAATTTCATGAAACCTTTTCAGATAATAAGGACATACTATGTAGATGTGCATATCGACAGGAAATTACGATTCAATTTTTTTTCCAGGAGTTACGCCCTTTGAACTTATTTGCCCAATATACTACTGCAACCTTTTGTCATCGCAACTCCTCTCAAACCACACAACAGAATTTCATGAAACCTTTTCAGATAATAAGGACATACTACGTAGATGTGCATATCAACAGGAAATTACGATTCAATTTTTTTTCCAGGAGTTATGCCCCTTTGAACTTATTTGCCCAATATACTACTGCAACCTTTTGTCATCGCAACTCCTCTCAAACCACACAACAGAATTTCATGAAACTGTGTAGATAATAAGGACATACTACGTAGATGTGCATATCGACAGGAAATTACGATTCAATTTTTTTTCCAGGAGTTACGCCCCTTTGAACTTATTTGCCCAATATACTACTGCAACCTTTTGTCATCGCAACTCCTCTCAAACCACACAACAGAATTTCATGAAACCTTTTCAGATAATAAGGACATACTACGTAGATGTGCATATCGACAGGAAATCAGGAGTTACGCCCCTTTGAACTTATTTGCCCAATATACTACTGCAACCTTTTGTCATCGCAACTCCTCTCAAACCACACAACAGAATTTCATGAAACTGTGTAGATAATAAGGACATACTATGTAGATGTGCATATTGACAGGAAATTATGATTCAATTTTTTTTCTGATACAATTTTATACGACCGTAAAAATTTTGTGGTCGATATTGGTATGACGTTGGCGTTGTCGTCGTCCGAAGACACATTGGTTTTCGCACTCTAACTTTAGTTTAAGTGAATGGATCTCTATGAAATTTTACCATAAGGTTCAATACCACAAAAGGAAGGTTGGGATTGATTTTGGGGGTTATGGTACCAACAGTTAAGGAATTAGGGGCCAAAAGGGCCAAAATAAGCATTTTGGTAACTTCCAGACATAACTTGTGTGTTAGTGTATGGATCTCTCTGACATTGTACCACAAGGTTCCATATCACAAAGGGAATACTGGGATTGATTTTGGGGGTAATTGCCTCAAAATTTTAGGAATTAGGGGCCAAAAAAGGGGCAAAAAACAAGCATTTTTCTAGTTTCATGACAATAACTTGTGTGTAAGTGTATGGATCTTTCTGAAATTGTACTACAAGGTTCCATATCACAAAGGGAAAGCTGGAATTGAGTTTGGGGGTAATTGCCTAAAACGTTTAGGAATAAGGGGCCAAAAATAAGCATTTTTCTAGTTTCCAGACAATTACTTGTGTTCAAGTGTATGGATCTCTCTGAAATTGTACTGCAAGGTACCATACCACAAAGGGAAGGCTGGGATTGATTTTGGGGGTAATTGCCTCAAAATTTTAGGAATGAGGGGCCAAAAGGGCAAAAACAAGCATTTTCTAGTTTCAGGACAATAACTTGTGTGTAAGTGTAAGGATCTTTATGAAATTGTTCCACAAGGTTCCATGTCACAAAGGAAAGCTGGGTTTGAGTTTGGGGTAATTGCCCTAAACGTTTACAATTTGGGGCCAGAAAGGAGTTTTGATCCCAACAGTTTAGGAATTAGGGCCAAAAGGGTCCAAAATTAAACTTTGTTTGATTTTATCGAAAATTGAACTATAGGGGTTCTTTGATATGCCGAATCTAACCGTGTATTTAGATTCTTAATTTTTGGTCCCGCTTTCAAATTGGTCTACATTAAGGTCCAAAGGGTCCAAAATTAAACTTAGTTTGATTTTAACAAAATTGAATTCTTGGGGTTCTTTGATATGCTGAATCTAAACATGTACTTAGTTTTTGATTTTGGGCCCAGTTTTCAAGTTGGTCCAAATCGGGGTCCAAAATTAAACTTTGTTTGATTTCAACAAAATTGAATATATGGGGTTCTTCGATATGCTGAATCTAACCATGTATTTAGATTTTTGATATTCGGCCCGTTAACAAATTGGTCCACATTGAGGTTTAGAGGGTCCAAAATTGAACTTTATTTGATTTCATCAAAATTGAATTCTTGGGGTTCTTTGATATGCTGAATCTAACCATGTATTTAGATTTTGGATATTGGAATACCACAAAGGGATGGTAAGAATTGTCCTTGGGAGTTATGGCTCAAAGTGTTAAGGAATAAGGTGCAAAAAGGGGAAAAGGGTTTGCAGGTTAATGGACAATTACTTTTAAGTACAAAACATAATTTAAAAGGCAGTGTAAGGTTGGTAATTGAAACTCATTTGAATATCTCACCTAAACTGCTTTTAAATTATTTATATTGAAATTTGCCAAAACTTTATTATTAATAAATTCCATTGAAATTTGCCAATAACTTTAGTTTAATGAACTTCATTGGAAATTTGCCAATATAAAATATTGCTGATGAAGCTTTTTGTTTATCTCACCTAAACTGCTTTTAAATTATGTATATTGAAATTTGCCAAAAACTTTATTATTAAATTTCTGATTTATATATAAAAGCAAATAATAATGATAAGGCAAGAGATACACACCAAACAGGATGTGTAAATTAATATATTAAGTATTGTGCAATAGCAAGAAATTTTCAATTGCACAGTATTGCGCAATAGCAAGAAATCTTCAATTGCACAGTATTGCGCAATAGCAAGAAATATCCAATAGCACAATATTGCGCAATAGCAAGAAATTGTCTATTGTACAGTATTGCGCAATAGCAAGAAATATTCAATTGCACAGTATTGCGCAATTGCAAGAATATTCAATTGCACAGTATTGTGCAAAAGAAGATACTTTGTATAAATTGCTTATTTCTTGACCAATTTCAATGGGGTTTTATTCTTGAATTCTTGGGGTTCTTTAATATGCTGAATCTAACCGTGTATTAAGTTTTTGGATTTTGGTCCCGCTTTTAAATTGCTCCACATTGAGGTCCAAAGGGTCCAAAATTAAACTTTGTTTGATTTCATCAAAATTGAATTATTGGGGTTCTTTGATATGCCGAATCTAACCGTGTATTTAGATTCTTAATTTTTGGTCCCATTTTCAAATTGGTCTACATTAAGGTCCAAAGGGTCCAAAATTAAACTTAGTTTGATTTTAACAAAATTGAATTCTTAGGGTTCTTTGATTTGCTGAATCTAAACATGTATTTAGATTTTGATTATGGGCCCAGTTTTCAAGTTGGTCCAAATCGGGGTCCAAAATTAAACTTTGTTTGATTTCAACAAAATTGAATATATGGGGTTCTTTGATATGCTGAATCTAACCATGTATTTAGATTTTGATTTTGGGCCCCGTTATCAACTTTGTCCACATTGAGGTCAAAAGGGTCCAAAATTAAACTTTGTTTGATTTCATCAAAATTCAAATATTGGGGTTCTTTGATATGCCGAATCTAACCGTGTATTTAGATTCTTAATTTTGGTCCCGTTTTCAAATTGGTCTACATAAAGGTCCAAAGGGTCCAAAATTAAACTTAGTTTGATTTTAACAAAATTGAATTCTTAGGGTTCTTTGATATGCTGAATCTAAACATGTATTTAGATTTTTGATTATGGGCCCAGTTTTCAAGTTGGTCCAAATCGGGTCCAAAATTAAACTTTGTTTGATTTCAACAAAATTGAATATATGGGGTTCTTTGATATGCTGAATCTAACCATGTATTTAGATTTTTGATTTTTGGGCCCGTTATCAACTTTGTCCACATTGAGGTCAAAAGGGTCCAAAATTAAACTTTGTTTGATTTCATCAAAAATTGAAATATTGGGGTTCTTTGATATGCCGAATCTAACCGTGTATTTAGATTCTTAATTTTTGGTCCCGTTTTCAAATTGGTCTACATAAAGGTCCAAAGGGTCCAAAATTAAACTTAGTTTGATTTTAACAAAAATTGAATTCTTAGGGTTCTTTGATATGCTGAATCTAAACATGTATTTAGATTTTTGATTATGGGCCCAGTTTTCAAGTTGGTCCAAATCGGGTCCAAAATTAAACTTTGTTTGATTTCAACAAAATTGAATATATGGGGTTCTTTGGTATGCTGAATCTAACCATGTATTTTGATTTTGGGCCCGTTATCAACTTTGTCCACATTGAGGTCAAAAGAGTCCAAAATTAAACTTTGTTTGATTTCATCAAAATTGAACTCTTGGGGTTCTTTGATATGCTGAATCTAACCATGTATTTAGATTTTGGATATTGGACCAATATAGGTGAATGTCCAATTTAAAATTTTAAGTTCTTAGACCACATTCATTCTGTGTCAGAAACCTATGCTGTGTCAAATATTTAATCACAATCCAAATTCAGAGCTGTATCAAGCTTGAATGTTGTGTCCATACTTGCCCCAACTGTTCAGGGTTCGACCTCTGCGGTCGTATCAAGCTGGAGCATTTTATTTTTCTTACACTTATTTTATTTCTCCAATG
Organism: Mytilus coruscus; assembly: GCA_017311375.1. Classification (NCBI taxonomy): domain Eukaryota; kingdom Metazoa; phylum Mollusca; class Bivalvia; order Mytilida; family Mytilidae; genus Mytilus; species Mytilus coruscus. The sequence goes on along the minus strand of CM029607.1, from coordinate 60,356,484 downwards.
ACAATGTGGGGATGTGGGGTATGTGAGCACGCTCACTAAGGTTCTTTCATTATATCAGAAACTAACATATCAAAACCATATCCAACACTATTACACAGTAAGCTAACAAAATTGTTGTCAGGGTGATTTCTTAGTTCAAATTCGAACTGGTCACAATTTATAGGTGAAGAAGCTCTAATCAAAAGGTAGTCATTTTTTTGGAACTATTTTACTGTTAGTTTTAATTGGTTTTGATCATTGTGTTGATGACCTTCTTTGTAGTTTTGACAGGCAACTTTGCCATGAGTTTTACTTTTACAAGTTTGACATGCATGTACATATTTACAATAAGGTTAAGTGCAACCTTTAAACCCATTAAAGTTGTTACAAACAGGTAACCCGTCTACAAATATAACATCATGGCCAAGAGAATCAGGTGTGTATCTGTATGAAGTAGAGTTTCTTTGTGGCTGAAAATTTGCTGCTGCACACTTCACATGACAGTAGAATGAGTAGTGGAGTGACACTTCCTGCATGTGTTTATCTTTGAACCTGCACAAACCATATTACGTAAATCCAAGTCCCCCTTTGACCAATCTATTTTGATGTTGTGCTGAATTAACATAACAGCACATTTGGCTGAGAATAATTTGTGGTATTCATAAAAAACAGTCTTGCCAAAGTTTGCCGTTTCAATTATGTGTGCTAGGTATAAATCGAGCTCATCATTTCTATTAGGGATTGCTGTACCCATAATTCGTTTGTAATGCCCAAAGGCAATTACGAATTCGTCCATAGATAACTTTCTCTGAAGTCTCACATCCGAATCCTTAATCTTTTTAATAGTTGTGTTTTCATAATTTGACCCATTTCCAGCAGCTGTTGATAAATTAAAACGTGGCTGTATCTGGTCGCCTTGCTTAGTGTTGTTGTTTTTTTGTTGCATGGACTTTACAAAGTTGGATAGTGTCGATAAGAAGGCTTTCCATATTGTTTACGTTTTGATTGTTGATATTCGGTGGAAGCTGGATTGGTGCGTGTCCCTATAAAGTAATGGGCGGAAGCTGGATCGGTGCGTGCGCAGATAAAGTAGTAGGCGTAGTGATCTCCTCGTGTCGAACTGTTGATTGAATATTAGTACGCGGATTGACTAAGAAAGTCCAATAACATAAAAATTTTGGTTCCTGTGGTGCACACTGAATAACCTGCGTAGCAATTTATTTAAAAAAGTGCACTGTGCAGCACATTTTGAGAGGCTTATTAGAGGTACATAAGGGTGAACCATATCTTATGACGAATAGACAGAAAATAACATATTATAGCCATTCCTTATAATTTAATTCTAAATTCCATTTTTAAGGAGTAAATCATGAAAAAACGTTGATGAAGTCACGGTCACATGACAAAATTATGTCTATGAGCTGATAGACAAAAAACTTTCAGCTAATCAGAAGACATGTTACCTCCAAAATTAAATTATTAGATACTAATGTCAAGCAAAATGGAGACTACCTGATCCTTTTTTTTAAATTTCAAGTTGAGAGCATTGTAAAAATTGTAGCATTAATCTCATAAATTCAAAATAGACAAACTTTTGTTTACAATTCTGCCTCATTTTACATCAAAACCTTTAAGATATCTTTATCTGGAAATTGTGGTACAGTAGTTACAAATGAATGTGTTTACCAAAGGATAGCATTTAAATGTATAATTAATGTTTTAAAAAATTCAATATGCTAGTCCTTTATATAAACTGAGATGGGGAACACTAAACCACTATTTATTTTTCACTTTTAGCACTGCTTTTGATACTGATCCAAGGGCTGCTTACTTCAGACAGACAGAGAATGGAATGTTTGTTAGGATGGCATTATTAGCATTAGTTCTTGGCAAATGTTGATATGTGACCCACTTTGAAGCTAATTATAAAGGTTACATACATTATAATGTGTCAGACTCTGATAATCAGAAATATAAGTAAATCCTTTATAGTAAACAAGCTGTAAAAGATATATGTAGATGAACTTTTTGCCTGAGGGTTATCACATACAGAAAGGTTGTTTGTGTAAACTTTTTTCATAGATGATATATAATATAAATTAGATGGTCTGTAATATTTAAACTACTTTAAACTAATATATACTGAGTGCCAATAAAAATGCAACTTATCATATTCCAAGTCTCCTTCTGTCCCTTTTTGAATGGCAATACACAAATAGTCATTTAAAATAGATATAAGAAGATGTGGTATGAGTGCCAATGAGACAACTCTCCATCCAAGTCAAAATTTATAAATGTAAACCATTATAGGTCAAAGTACGGTCTTCAACACGGAGCCTAGGCTCACACCGAACAGTAAGCTATAAAGGGCCCCAAAATTACTAGTGTAAAACCATTCAAACGGGAAAACCAACGGTCTAATCTATATAAAACGAGAAACACTTATGAACCACATCAACAAACGACAACTACTGAACATCAGATTCCTGACTTAGGACAGGTGCAAACAAATGCAGCGGGTTTAGACGTTTTAATGGTACCAAACCTTCACCCTTTTCTGAAACAATAGTGTAAATGCATTCTTTGAACATTTGGCTAAATTTTACTCAAATAGATTTTGTCTAACAATGACTTTTTTTAACTCCAAAACTTGCAATGACTTGCAGATAAGTCAAAAGCAAAACTAACAAGGTTTAATCCAAATGTAATCAAATTGTACTGAATGTATAAAGAAAAAAACGCTGTTGAACTGTGCCGCTTTTTGATCATTATGGTTGCAATTTGAAACTCAAAAGTCTTAAAGCTTTGAACATTGCTGGGTAAATTGTATGCATATCCTTAGAAGTCTGCAGAAACCTTACAGAAATAGGTTAAACTTCATAAGATTTGTTATCATATTTTGATTTTCACAATATAAAATTACATGAAGTGTTGTGTTTCTATTGGCATTCAGTATATATAAACATAAACCTTGTGTGTGGTCTGTTAAACAAGGAGGTCATTATATTAAAGCATATAATGCTTGTTGAAAAATATGACATTATATTTTTTAAAGGTTTATGATTTATAGAATACTATTTATGATAACAAGATGCTTAAAAGCTATGATGTGGAACTAACATTATTTGTTTACATTATTTGTCCCAAGGTTACAGGTCAGTGACACAATTTACTCTGAGCACAGAAACGATCAAGTTCATTAATATCAATCATCAAACATTTACTGATATCTGACATCTTTGGATGATTCTCAGATTAAAAAAAATCAGTTTCAAATAAATTCATATTTTCATACACTGGTATTCAGGGGCTCATATATAGATTCATAATTATGAAAAGTGTTCATTATTATTTTTTGTACATTGCACCAATATTTTTGGTCCGTTTACCTGAATTCATATTCATTGATGAGTATAAAACTTAAATGTGAGACCTCATTAAAATGTTAAGTGCTGCCCTCTGTCTATTTTAAGTTATAGAAAAATCTGAAATCTAGTCACAGACAAGACTTGTACTGCCATTTTCATTGGGCATGTATTGAATATTTAAAATGGGTTTGTTGTGGTTATTTATTCCTTTTCTGTTAACCTAGAAAGCATTTAGTCTGTCATTCATTATAGTTTTGTAAGAGATTTAACATTAAAATGAATGCAAGAGATTAGGGAGGTATTATCAAATGTCCCACAACTAACGTACTTTCATCGAGTAATTCTGCATACATCCTACCCTTCCATATTAATTTGAATAGAATAGTCCTAAAATTCAAATGTTAGTAAAAGACTATATCATTTCTAGCTCTAGACTTGCATTTTATAGATCAGAGAAGTTGATATAAATGCATTTTGAATTTTATTTTCATAAAAAGAATTAAAAAGACTTATTTTCCCAAATCCAATTATTTTATGTCAAGTTCCATGTTAGAGTAGTTTACACTCAGAAACTTCTATAGATAAAGTAAATATTTACTGTTTTGAGTGTCTGCCCTCATTGTATAAGCCTTTGTTGATATTATTTACAACTTGTTTTTGTATTACCTTGATATTTTTTGTAGTGTTCATTTTTGGTGCAAAATTATTTTTTATTTTTTTCTGAAAACATGTTTAATTGTTTTCTTATTACAGTTGTCAAGATTGTGTACATTACATATATACATTTTGATGTATTAATTAGTGCTAAATGATCAGTTATTAAGTATATAATATATATATAATAAGCTAGTTTCTGGTTTCAGAAGTTCTGAAAGCAGTTTTAACATGAAAAAAAGTTCCCGTTATTAAGAAATAAATTCTTCCAGATGACAATTTTGTTATAAATTAAATAGATCAAGTTTAATTTGACATGATATATTTGTTTATATTAATTCAGTATATTACCCAGATAAGTTATCACTATGCTCATGGTGTTGTTGTTTATCAAATGATTTAATCTTCTTCTGCCTTTCCATAATATTGGGAATTAACATATGAAAAACTGAAAACAGATGTCGTAAAGAAAAGAAAAATATTGATTTTTTTTTTTAGTGTATATTTGTGTTGCATTTATGTTATCTTATACTTTTGTTGTATTTTGAACAAATACTTAGAGTTTTAGTTTAACATGGACAGTGGGCATACCTATTTAAAATTCAGCTGTTCCCTATACAAACCACATAACAGGACCTGTGGATGGAGGACTCCAAACTATGATTTTTGATAGACAGTAAGTTGTCAAAAGGAAGTCGTTGGTACTTTGAATAACTTCATTATTATATATGTTTAATAAATCTCCAGTAAAATAAGTACATGCATGTCTTATGTATATCAAATTATTGTTTAGAGCTTTTGTTAAAACAAGCAAAATATATCTCTAGATGACATCATTGTCAGTTTGTTCATTTATAATTGTGCATAATAAAAAGTTATATTTACAACTAACATAGGTAAAATGGTGCATACTACATGATCTCTCTCTATATATATGTTAATAAATATATTATTGATTATAGTTGGTACTGTTTTTACTGAATCGCCCAAAATAACTTCCTTCAATATTTCTTTTTTATTAGTCACTATCAATGCAGAATTTGAATGAACCAATCATTGTAGTCCCAGCTGAGAAGTTGGCTGACATCATATGCCCCTAAATGACAAAATTATTAAGATATGACAAAAAAAAACATAAATATGCAACAACAAAAATATAAAGGCATGAAAAAATATATCCAGAATTGTGACTTCTGAGTTTGAGACGAGCACATGAACATATGGCAAGCTTAAACTAAGGTTGGATGACATAATTTTCGTAGGGGATGTAATGTTTCCTCTTTTTTTCCATCACAGTTAAATTTTGGTTTAGTCCAGATCCAATTACAAATGATGATGATTGTTTTTTTGTTAGCTCATATATTATGTTCAGAGACCAAGATCTTATTAATTGCAATAAGGTGACCTTGACCTTTATGTTACACACAACAGAAGATTATTTAACATTTTTAAAAGTGTTTCCCTTGACCTTCTTTCAGTCTTTCTGACCTTCCGTCTTTCCGTCCATCCCATTTTCTTTGCAGAGCTTGAGCGGGTGCATTAGTGTCCTCAGACACAATCTTCTTTTATTTTAATTTCGTTTCAAGAATTGCAACCATCAAAAGTACTTAATGAATATAATTGGTTAATTTTGTAATTTCTTCCCTAACGAAATGTTTCAAACTTTTCTTTATTAAAGTTAAGTTGTGTATATATCTCTTGAGTTGATACCATGTTCATGCCTGGATTTCCATGGTTGAGGGTATAGAAATAGGATTTCATCTCTTCGAAAGTTTGATGGATACCATTTGGTTGACTTGCGTGTCGCAGATAATAATGTAAAGGTACAATCCCTGCTTCCTTTACTACAGGTTAAATTTAAAGTGTGCCTTTCAATTCTAAATTTTTCGTGTAGTGTTTTGTTGGGTATGAGAACTAAATTATCTTTTTGTTGTGAATAAACTCATAGATCCAGACTTCGAATTTAGTACGCCAATGACTATAAGTGGGAAATTGAAGAGCATTGAGAACCCAAAATTCTGCGGTCCTAAGGTTTACAGAAAAGAGCGACAATTTACAGAAAAGGACCCTAAAAGAACAGAAAAGAACCAAAAAGAGCATACATATATTATTTTATATATATATAGACGAAATTTTGATATTGTTAACAATTCCTCGTAATAAATGAACGCAAAATTCAAACTTAGATTGTACTTTTTATAGGGATATGAGGGGAAAAAAAGACAGTGTAACTTGGTTTTCTAAAAAAAAATTTTTTTTATATATGAATGATCTGGGACTATTATACTATTATATATTAATGTTTATCCTAACATTAAAAAAAAACGTTTTTAGTTGTTTATATAACGATGTCAGCATATTGCCCGGTGGCATTGGGTATGATAATATAAGAATATACAAGTCAGCATCACCATTTCCTCTCTGATGTTAAATGTCCAAAAAATTTGTTAAGGTGCCACGGTAACGTGATTTAATCATGACAATCGTCACCTTATGATTAATAAAAAAAGCTTGTCTTCTAACTTGTTTTCAAAATTACAAAAATATTGAGAGCACGTAATTGTAAATCTCGATATCGATAACAGTACCCCTTCTAAAAGGTGCTGTCGATATTGTTAAAACTTTAAAAAATACTACACATAAAATAATGTATGAGCATTTTAAAAAATCATTTGAATATTCCCTACCTGTAGTATATAATAGGCATCCGACCCTACCTGTAATTATAAGAGGGCACATGTAAAACATACAAAACCTGACGCAGTATAAGATTGTATAAGATTTCAAAAGCTAATAAGAAACTTTTGTGGAAACTATCTTTTGATAGAGTTTAATGATTTTGCAATTTGCTAGTCTCCTTCGATTACAAAAAAAAATCGATTTCTTTTTCGGTTCTTTTGGTCCTTTTCTGTTCTTTTCTGTAAGTCGTCGGACCCAAATTCCGAACGGTTTTGCACACAGTAAATTCATAAAATATGACCATATCAATGATAACTGATGTCAACACAGAAGTTCAGTTACAAATGAAGGCTACAGTAGTTTACCAATGATCAAATCTCGTTAATCGATCAGGAAGAGACAAACCATGGCAACAAACAAAAACAAAAAAACTTGTGAATCGCATGAACTCCAAAAAGAGAGAGACCGGGTGCGTCGACGTTGTAATCGTCTTCTGCAATGCATATAACTGCCATATAAACCGGTCCTCATAGCCCTTAGTCATATTTCCATGTGAAAGTAAAACTATGAAGTAAACCTAGCTCACGGTAATCGTGGTAGTTTTTTTTTTTATTTCCACTTCAATGGGATAAATGCAAATAACATAGTCATCAAACCTTTGGTTGATTAGTGAAAGGAATTATCTATATAGCAGAACTTGCATTTAAGAATAATGCTAACCTCATACTATTATCATTATTTTTGAGATGCACATTTATGAAGTCTGCCTCATCATATCATTCAACCTACACTTGTGCATCGCCGTCGTCATATATCACACGAAAGGTAATTTTGCAATTTTCTTTTTTTTTTTTTTTTCATTTTCTGAATGAGAAATGCTATTATTTTTTTCAGTTTACTAAATATTATGTAATGATAAAGTACATTTCTCCATGTTTTATACAGCTTTTTGTGGTTTCGAATACTTATTAATTTCTATTTTCAAATCCTCAATTGCATTGTAATATGACAGTAAAACTAATAAAAATAAAGAAAAATAATCCTCAAACGACATATGCAATTTACAAGACTAAAATTGAAACAGTAAAGTTTGCGGAAATTTCACGAGATGACCGTGCACATCAAGGGCTACGAAAGAAAATGTCAATTTTTTATGCCCCACTTAGGGGCATTGTGTTTTTCGGTCTGTGCGTCCGTTCGTTCGTTCGTCCGTCCGTCTGTCCCGCCTCAGGTTAAAGTTTTTGGTCAAGGTAGTTTTTGATGAAGTTGAAAGTCCAATCAACTTGAAACTTAGTACACATGTTCCCTATGATATGATCTTTCTAATTTTAATGCCAAATTCGAGTTTTGACCCCAATTTCACAGTCCACTGAACATAGAGAATGATAGTGCGAGTTGGGCATACGTGTACTACGGACACATTCTTGTTTTACAATATAAACAGAAAAATAAACAAGATTTTTTAATAAGAAGAACATAAAATGAATAACATACTAAATTCCTCACGCACACTTCAAGTTATATAGTGGTACGTGACCGTATCTATCGAATAAAAACGAAATGATACAGTTCTTTTGTACTGTGTGTTCGTATCAATAAAGTAATAAGTCGGCAAGAGAGCTTATTTCATAACTACTGTCTTTTGTCCTTTCCTCTTTCCTCTTTGTTTTATTTTTTTATTGTTTTTTTCTCGGTTATGTTTTGTGGTTTTTTTTTCTATCGGAGTTTGCATGTTTCTTTTTAATCAATATTATAACAGGTAAAAAAGGCACACTGAGTACTTTACCTATATACAAAACTCGTAAATCCAATCAAAAAGATATAAACGAATCCGTAGGGAGTTACATGAACTCCAAATGGTAGGGGATCCGTTGCACAGTCAGGATCACCGCCATGCCCACCAATCTGTGCACGCATCACCTCCCATACACCCAACCATTCGAACCGAGACAAAGTAGCAAATATCGCCACAGGGAATAAGACACAATCGGTTAATTTACCAATAGGACGAGAGAGTTTCTGGTTTCTCTGGGTCAGACACTGACGCATTGCATCAGTCAACTAATTCGGTAGTTCTTCCTCGTAATGCTTGCCCGGGGAGTTCTAGCGTTAGGAGAACACACTTCTTTAAATAGTATCTATGATGTTAACATGCACGAACGTAACGTTATCATGTTGATGATACATGTAATACTGGGAAGTGGGACGTTGACAATAAGAAAACAAATCGTCATGTTTGTCATACATTCCAGTTTAAGTTATCAATCTGCGACTATATGAAGAAAAGGATCTAGATATTTCGGCAGTATCCTTAATCTAAAGTTCACTGGAATATATGAGATACAGTGGCTAAAAATGGGTTATTTAGTGACAACACCATTATATCTGAATGTGAAACAAAATAACTTTGCAAAATAAGTGTATCTGCATTGTTCAGTCTCTTTTATGAAACAATAATACTCTAATTATTTCAAGTTACATATTTGAAACTATTGCAAGACGAGAGGGACTTCGATACTTTGGTTATACATACTTTAAAAGATCTTTCAGAATCACTATGGATTCACATCTCTAGTTGAATTAGTAGCATATGTTTCCTATCATAATTTCTTTGACTGAGTGTTGCTGCTTACAAGGAAACTTTTAAACCTAGGATTCCTATGGGTAGGGTCGAAGTTATTATTTCGAAAGTTTAACGTACTCCATCGTTATTTGCTCAACTGTTGTAGAATATCTTGTGTCATAGATGACCGCGTAAATGTTCCAATTTTAAAGGCACAATCCTGTCCTCTTCCTCGATTATGACATCACCGAATGGTTACTTGCCATGATCAACACAAAGGGTGTCACTCGTAGGACGGTATCTGCCAACCCTTCTGGGCACATGTGATTAATACCGGTTTTAGGTTCGTTTTTCATCTTTAGTTGTCTTTTTAATGCTTTGTAGACTGGTGTTTGTCTGCGTCGTTTTGGGGTAAGGGAGCTACCATTTGATTTTTATGGAAATGGGGGATGGTAGCTAGGATGAAATTTGAAGAAAAAAAGGCAGGACAGGAGTTTTGAGTAAAAAAAAAAGGGAGGATGACAATTTATGTTAAAAAAAGGCAGGACCGAATAGAGTGAAAAATAAAAAGGCAGGACAGAGATTACAACTAAAAAAAAAAATGCAGAACAACATTTTTCATCCCAGCCCCCATAAAAATCAAATGGTATAAAGGTTGCATGAAATGCAATCAAAATCCTATGTAACTGACTTGATATCTAAATCTTCTTCGCTCTATAGTCGAGTTTCTCTAATTCTTCGTCAATTTATCCCTTTCTGCACCCATTATATAAAAAAATTTAATCAACGTGTGGTTCGTTTGATCTCAGTTCTTCATGATTATGACGTCGAATTTTCTTGCTTTCCTCTGAATTTCCTATTGTGACGGCATGAAAAAAAGGCGACCATGCCTGATGACGTCACATAGAAAGAACCCATCTTTTGCAGGTCATTCGAAAAGAAGGAATAAGTTTGCCTGCATGTTGTTTTGAAAATCATTAGAGAAACAGATTCTCCACCAAATCTCGTGTAATACGATATTTATCCACTCTCGACAGTTAAATTTTAAATATTTAAAACGCTCGGCGAGCCTCGCGTTTTAAATTTGAAAATTTAACTGTCTCGAGTGGATAAATATCGTATCACACTCGATGCAGTGGTAGAATCTATATTTCACGTTGATAGTAAACATGTATATTTAGAGTAAAATTATTGTGTATTGGTATATATATGGTACAAATAAGTGATATACATTGAAAAATCGACAATTTATGATAATAAGTGGAGGTACTATGGGGGGCCCATAACAGGATCCTGTCCTCAAGCACCTATGCTTTATACAATGCAATGTTTAATTTTACTTCCCACTGGAAAATTAAAGAATTCTTAAACCTTTAGTGCTTACAAGCACTTTGATTCTTTTTGACCAAGGCATTGTCTGTTTGTCCGGCTTCGACTTATGATTATTTAAATTTTGCCCACTTGTATCTTATGTCTCTTTTTTTAAGTTCAAACTCTGGCTTAACGTAGACCAAGTCAGATGTGACTTGAGTGTCAAGAAGACTTAACTTTTTTTTTAATTTCTTCGTTCAGCTTCTGGACAGCCCATTTGAAAAGGTTATTTACTATATTGTATCACGTTAATTGACATTTTCTAGCTTAACGTGTTATTGTTTGACAACTTATGTATTTAGGATCACAATATTTCGGTAACATATTTTGTAGAGTAGTGTTACATATAATGGTAAGGTGTTCAGGCGTTTCAAAACAACAGGATAATATAAGAATGGCGACTAGGTATATGTGCAATCAGGAGGCTTAGTTAGACAAATTCGACCATTCTGATCCTAGCTGCCACAACTATCTGCAGTTGAAAATCTTATCTACAGAAAGTGTTGCGAAAGAACGAGAAATAACTGGAAATGACAGATTTAAAAGAAAAGAGAAATTTAACTGAAATATATAAAAAAAAAAAAAAGATATTGCCACCAAAATTAACTGCATCGAGACCATTGATGGCAATAGAATGTTACTGAAAGAAGCGGCCATCAATACTCTTCAACTTCGTACTTTATTTTAGTTGAAACGCGCGTCTGACGTACAAAGTTTTATTCATGGTATATAAGATGAGTTTATTCTCTATGTCCTCTTCGTTAATGTGACAAATAAACAGTCCAAGATAATACTCAACCGACAGACGCGGAATAGAATTATTCTTCCAGGATGTTCACTACAAAAACATACCAAACAGGAAAGGAAAACAAAGTATCTCAATAAAGTATTTTATTAGCTCACCTGGCCCAAAGGGCCAAGTGAGCTTTTCTCATCACTTGGCGTCCGTTGTCCGTCGTCGTCGTCGTCGTTAACTTTTTACATTTTGAACTTCTTCTAGAGAACCACTGAATGGAATGAAACCAAACATGGCATGAATGTTCCTTATGAGGTGCTGACTAAGTGTTGTTACTTTGAAGCCGATCCATCATCCAAGATGGCCACCAGCGGGGGACTTAGTTTAACATAGGACCTTATGGGAAATACATACAAATGTCTTCTTTTAGAGAACCACTGAATGGAATGAAACCAAACATGGCATGAATGTTCCTTATGAGGTGCTGACCAAGTGTTGTTACTTTGAAGCCGATCCATCATCCAAGATGGCCACCAGCGGGGACTTAGTTTAATATAGGACCCTATGGGAAATACATACAAATGTCTTCTTTTAGAGAACCACTGAATGGAATGAAACAAAACATGGCATGAATGTTCCTTTTGAGGTGCTGACCAAGTGTTGTTACTTTGAAGCCGATCCATCATCCAAGATGGCCGCCAGCGGGGGACTTAGTTTAACATAGGACCCTATGGACAATACATACAAATGTCTTCTTTTAGAGAACCACTGAATGGATTGAAACAAAACATGGCATGAATGTTCCTTATGAGGTGCTGACTAAGTGTTGTTACTTTGAATCTGATCCTTCATCCACGATGGCCGCCAGCGGGGAGACTTCCTTTAACATAAGACCCTATTGGAAATACATACAAATGCTTCTTTTAGAGGTGCACTGATTGGAAAGAAATCAAACATGGCATAAATGTTTCTTATGAGGTGCTGATGAAGTGTTGCTACTTTGTTGCTGATTTAGTGTTCAAGATGGCCACCAGGATTTTTTGTTAAATTACAGGGACAATATTAAACCAAATTTGGCCTCACCCATTAGTAGGGTATCTGTTATGATTTTAATCTATTTTAACATGATTTCCAAAACCAAAGTAGAATCAGATGAGCGACATAGGCTCTTGAGAGCCTCTAGTCATAGAGTAATAGTAAATCAAAATTAAGATAGGCCCGTAGATTATTTTCCTGGCAACATACATCTATGTTTGAAAAGAAATAAATGTAAAATTCATTAAGGCCTATCCAGAGAGGTATACAATATTGATCGAAAGTTGAAATGTGCGATGCAACCCTTAAGGGTACCTGGAATGCATGTACTAAATATATTAATTTTCTATCATTATAATTGGTAAAAGCTGGTACTATTATACTAGTCCCAGGTAAAAGGCAAACTTTAAAGTTTGTTTGATTTGGGATGTGTTGGACGATGTCAGTTTGCACGACTAATAAGAGAAAACCGATAGATCAATGGTACAAATTACATAGGACAAGGAAGGCATTTCCTCGGAGCACATACTACAAGCCTCCTAGTGACTCGATGTGAAAGTTTTCATGTTAAGCTTTACATGCGTGCCTTCATGTATGAGAAGTCAGAACACGATAAATTGATGTACCATATGCGCATTTCGAAATTCTATTTCTTTTAAGAACTGAATACCAAATCATAGCAAAATTACAAGGCACTAAACCTAAATGCGTAAGCTGGATGAAGTCATCATATATAGTGTGTTATTGTAAGTTGATAGTTCCATAGGATTCAAACAATCCAGAGAGAAGTGCCTGCGTACAAGAAGTGATGTTTAGGTTCGGATAGCACCTAGTATACCAAATACACAACCAAATTGGATGACATCAATATGATTATAATATAATCTGAAAACTGTCAGTAACAGGTCATGTTCGGATGAACTTTTATGCAAATTTTAATCAGTCAGTCATTTCAAATGACAGAAAAACGGTAGCATTTTTTCCACCACAGGCAACAATACTTATATTGTCTGATTATGCTACTTTTATAATAAATACCGGGATACAAAAGTTATTATATGTGATTGCACTATTTTATTATTCTGTTTTAGAAACTGGTCAAATGATGATATGCCAACTGTCCTATTGAGTTTATACGCGACCCTCCATTGTAAAATACCGAACATTTTGTACGGAAAGATTTGTTTCGATTCTTAAAGGTCACTGAACATGACCCTTATGTGATTGTATTCAGATTTTACATCAAACAAATCTTACTAAGCAAAGTAAATGAATCAGATTTTAACCAGATTGGAATTATCTTAACAAATACCAAACACCGTCAGGAATATGTTAGGATTCATTACTACAATTTTTAAAATACATACATTTATTAAGCTATATATTAAATGAAGGTTTAAGATCTAAAAGGTAAAGTTAATATTAGAAAACATTTAAATATTCTATGAGACATATGTAACATGTCGTTCCTGGTGTTGGGTAATCAATAAAAGTAAACGCATCACACTTTTCAGTTGTATACATAAAGTTAGAGTACCTGTGAAGTCAATTAATCACTGTAACTGTATAGCACAGTGTAAACAACTTGTCTGTACTTAGCTAAAAAATGAGACTCACTTAGAAAATAGATCTACTTTAATATCGGTATACAATTACATTTGAATGAAGATATTATAATAAAGCAACATAAACAGATTGCAAGTTAGAATAACACAGCAGAAATTTCATGATCCGATAATTCGTTTAATATCATCAGAGACGTATTATATGTCTCTGATATATTTAAATGCATATCTGATGATTTCTGAACACAAGTTGTTGAAATGTATGCCACCAAAAACCGAACACATAAAAACAAAATTAAGAAATTTGAAATATTACCTTGCATGTAAGAAATTGTGATCCGTCTGTATGTTTTAACAACCAATAAACGACAAAGACAATCAAATCAGTAAAATGAAATGGAAATCGGCGGCATTCTAATCCAGGATAAAGGGAGGGGGGGTTCCAACTATATGTCCCCATTCAAATGCATTGATCGTCAAAAAAAAAAGGGGGGTTCCAACCCCCGGAACCCCAACCCCCTCTGGATCCGCCACTGGCATTAATATTCGACTTAAAATTATGGGATATAACATAATCATTTAATCTAAATCATTTAAACATTTAAAAAATCAGTTTATTCTAATATACTATTTTCTTTTTAAAGTGCAAATTAAAATTATAAATTACGCCTGTCATAGATTCACGAAGAACAGTATTAGATAAAGACCAAGTTCAAACAGTCAAACTAGAAATGATGAGATGTATGGTAGATATTGATGAATGACATCTAGTGTCAAATTACTAGGGACATTGCTATGAAATCAGACCTGTATTATCAGTTGTCGGTTGAATTCTCAAGGACAGGTTTTGTTAGGTTTTAAATGGATTTGCTGACAAACACCTTTTAAAGCTTTCAATGTGAAGTGAATCCATTGCGCTTTTCATATACAACAATTTTATCATATAAAGTCATCATAATAATGATACCATCATAAAAGACAATCTTTAAAAATCAGACACTTTGTAATGAATAAACATAGCACTCATATCTTTTATTTGTTTGTCCTTTGTTTATTGATACTTTTGTAACATTGTTAAAATTCTATTGAATTTAGAATTTAAAATGTAACAAAAATAACACTATATAATTTCGTGCGTTCATCTTTTTGTTTTACCTTCATCTTCACCTTCAGGAACGCTCAACCTGAAATTGTTAAAGCATGTTAAGTATACCTCCATCACCTATAATGAAATTGTGCTTATTAACATTGGTTCTTGAGTAAATACATTCTACTATACTTGCAAACCACCGCCAGATAAAGTCAAAGCATCATCGTTGCTGTGATTCAGCTATTTTTTTTTGCTACGGCCGGTAGACCCGACAGTTTTTCTGATCTCATTTTTATTAACACATATTTATACAAGCTCTTGTAAGACATTTACAGACAACCATCACAATTTTGGATAAGTGATTTTGGCTCAAATTGTTAATTTGTGTTTAAACAGAGAAGAAACAAAGGGATAATCTAATATCTATGTTAAAAAAAAAAAACAGACAACACTAGGATTGAATGCAGAACATTATCATGATTATCATTTTCATTATTATTTCACTAAAAAATAACCAGTGTTATTTTTCTCTTTTAAAATCACCCCTCTCAGTCCATGAAATCCTCAGTAAAATATACTTCGTCTAAGGTACTTCTGACAATCAAAGTGATAGAAATCACTGATGGAAAGACTGGAAGAGTTGTGTGCATAATTCAAATCAAATTCTCAGGTATTGTGGTGAACAAAATAAAACTTGATATTTCACTTTTGCATTAAATTCAGAACGATAATTGTTTCTTTGTCATTTGATAAAACAAGCTTGTCTCCCTAAATTTACTTTTAAATGGTAGATTTGGGAATATTTCTAATTTTAAACATAGGTATGCATTTTTCTAACTCATCATAGGATCATTGATTGATTTTTGATAAAAATTATATGACACTGAAGATGGATGGTTTTATTTCATTTCCATAATCTTACTCAACAAATTGTATTCAACTGCTCACAGTTGGAGAATTTCTCAATTTTGATACAAATTCTATTGATATTTTAATTTTTAGAAGGGCACTGATTTCTTATATCTTTTTTTAAATTAAATAATTTTAGCATGAGTGGAAATTGAAATCTTCAAAGGAAAGGTGTAGTATATTTTTTATTGAAATTTGATTGAATAATTTCAGAAGAAAGGCATTGAAAATGCACTTTTCAACAACAAAAATCAAATAACTAATTTACATTTCAATTGGTGTTCATTATTTATTGAGAAAATATAATTTCCTGTATTCAAATATACATGTACAAATACCTTACACTGTTAAATAGCAATATAATGGGATTAAACAAATAAATTTGATTGCAGAAAATTGTTTGCAATTTTATTTTATTGTTTCAAGCTTATTAATGATAATTGTAACTTCAAATTAGCATACATTATTTACGATTATATCACTGATTTTACAAGTAAAATAGACCCTGCTTGCATTTTTCATACATATTTTGTTTATTGTCTTTTCTTTGCAAAAATGCATCTTTTAATTCTTAATCATTCATCTCTAACAGATAATTTACAGAATAATTTGATACAGTGTAGTTCAAAAGTGATTATAGATCTACTATTGAGGTCAAAATTATTGTCTACTCAATTATACAATACAAGAGATGTTAACTGTGGTCAATTAAGATTAGCATTACAGTGGAGGCGATCCAATTTATACTCCCACCTTTGAGTGAAATATTTTGTAAATAATCAGTTGTCTATCATACTGTATTGTATCAGTACTCTTACTTGCCTATTAGAAAGAATTGGAATAATAGCATTTAAAAAAGTGTAGGAATCAACTTTGATATCAATACACATCTTGAACCAAACTTTATTCATTTGCTTACACAAGCATAAGATACTGATAAAATACATTGTACTTTCATAATTCTTATCAACTGATTAAATTCGATATATTGCTTTTTCACATTAATTGATAAATTGTAATTTATTATAAATTTTGATTTACAAAGGAACTACAGCAAGTGTATATCTTAAATAAAGTAGCTGTTCGACCAATCTTTTCTTAATTTAAGGCAAATAACATGTCAAAAAATGGCAATTAAATGGTGTATAAACATTCTGCCCATCATATAAACACATTATTAGTTTTATGACATGTCTTCAACTTAGAATTCTGCACCATCTCCAAATACGGAGTGATCACATAGATCCAGCATGGCTGAATCAAAAATGATTGCACAGAATTAAAGTTTCTAAGTATCAAAAACCACGGACATTGACTTATTGGAAAAACGTATTGCATTTTCACAGGGAATTACCACAATTTAAATATCTATTTAGCTTTATATTCAAAGGTTAAACACTTCTTAATCTTAAAGAAATAGAATGAACATGTAACTCTTTCATAGCATATACTTATAAGTAAATTAAATGCACCAATAAAAGCACAGTTCTTTCAATCCATACCGGTATACCAAAAAGTTAATAACTGTTGTTTTGATCCTTCAACAATGTGCAATCCAGTGATGTATCTTAATTTCAACAACAATAATTTTCAGAACTATAAGAATGAAGAATGCATTTAACTCACGTTATGCAGCACAGTTTGCACACAGTACAAAGTTCCATGAAATATATTATTAAAATGAAGATTTGTTAGAGAGGTAGGTCACTTCATTTAGCAATGATATAAAGAAAAAATTATAACAACGAACCAATTTTTTCCCTATGTGAAAATAAATATGAATGATAATTAAAAGAAAATATTTTTGTATTTTTGTATCACTGGAAAATGATAATTAAAGACAAGGGTTTTATATCACTGGAAAAAGTCTCTGATTCCGAGCATAAATCATACCCAATCAATCAGACTAGAAATAATGAGAAATGTGGTAAAACTGATGAATGACACTGAATATAAAAGAAATTAAAAGGAAAATTGCAATTTAATCAGATCTGTATTATCAGTTGTCGGATGAAGTATAACATGTATGATTGCACACATTTTATATGTAAAAGGATAAAGTTCCATGCCAGGAAAGCCTAAGTTGATAATGATGTGTTCCTGATGGAGTAAGGAAGTACACAGAATCAACCTTTAGTTTCTGTGATCCAGAATGGTTATATAAAAAATGGAAAATGAACAAAGTATATCATTTAACATAATCATGGTGTAAACATATGGTCCCATGACATAAGTTATATTCTTTATATAAATGTTATATTGTGAAACATAAAAAAAACTTCTGATAGACATGAAAATGGCTATAATGCGTCCGATTTCTTCCTCCAAACTACAATGTACTTCAACATATATTTAATTGTTTTTGACTAAAGCGTAGGCATATACATATACAAATATATATGTGTACTGTTTCTGACAAATAAAGAGCTACATATACAAATATATCCTAGCAGGTGCTATTTACAGCACTCAAAACATGAAATATCTTTGAGCTAGAGAAAGTCTTTGTGCTGGTGGACAGGTCAGATGAACTTGTTTTTTCTTATCCTTCTCATCCGTTATGTGCACTTTGTAGGAGTATGGATCCACTGTAAATAGTCAAATTCAAAATTATAACAAATTTCTATTCAATACCTTAAATAATCGATTTTGATTTATATAAAAAAGGATTTACTTGTTATTTTTCTGACATATAAATACGACCTGTTGAACAATATATTTCCAAATAAAATAATAACAATATTATGTTTACTTAAAAGAATTTGTTCAGCCTTTTTTTTCCTCTTGATATTATTTCTGTTACAGAGATGGAAGATGCTTTTATGAATCTAACTTACAATACATGTGTAGTTCAAAATATCTTCACAACAATTAAGGGACATACAGTTAACTTGCTATAAAAACTTTTCTTAGTTGTGATCATTTAATAACCAAACTAGCTAGATGATTTGTCTGTAAATTACAATTACCAGTGCTCTACAGACCAATGTCTATGCTTCCAATTGAACCAACAACTAAATTATAATATAGCATGAACTATATATGTCGAGGTTTTTACAATATAACAGGGAAAAGGTAAAACACATTGTAGTTGAATAACTTGAAATTCACATCCGTAAATATTAAGGAGATATTTATTTAGCATTTATAATTGCAATTTAAATGTGATACACTGGGGAGGTTATTATTCGTATAAATTCATATACACACCTGAAATATTTGGCAAATAATTATTCAACACCATGTCCTCCTTTGTAATATCTCTTATATTCTTGACAGCCTCGAATCTCTTCTTCAAATCATAACCTTGTACCACTCCTTTTTGAATTGATGCCTACAAATCATATTTAGAAAAGTACAAAATTGTATAAGAAAATATCAAAACTGACATATATCGTTCATATCGAATAACAGATAATATAACAAGACACAAAAATAAAGAAAGTAAAAGAAGGGTAAAAAGGAAGAATAAATCTGAAAATTTCTTTGATTAATATTTTGAATAAGTTCATGGAACCACAGTTGTTCTGTTTCATTGTATACCTCTTTAATGTTTACTACTTAAAGCCCAAATTTATGTTTTCTACTTTAATAGAAAAACAAAGGATATGGGGTATCCATTCATGAAACAAAATCAGTACATGCACAGCAAAAAAAAAAAAACACACAAAAAGCAAAGGAACAGCACCTTTATTGTTGTTCTTCATCTCATAGTCACAGTGAGGCCTTCAACGTGGAGCAAAAATACTTTCACCTCACTGCAAGCCCTAGCACTGGCTTGAGCGGAATTCTTTGCAAAATAATTTGGATAGACTTTGTAAGATGTTACACCACATAATCGGGCCCGGTCAAAAAAGAACATACTGGAAAGTAGTACATAATTTAAACAAAATAGTTCCTACGCATAGGTGTAAATCCTAAACTATTTAGCATATATTTTAGTAATTAAGGTATCATATGAAAGGTGAAGGGCTGTTGATCCTTGTAGAACACACAATTTACTGATAATTTTGAATAATACAAAAATGTATAAATTTAAGCCCAAATTCAATTAAATACTTTTATTCTGAAAAACAATTCGAAACAAAAACAAAACTGAAATTTAATTATCTAATGTTTTTTTTATTATTACTGGACCATTTTTAAAAAAATTTTGGAAGGTATTGTGTTTTAGAGTAGAACACTTGACCTTGATTACAACAAATAAAATTCACATATAAAAAATAGGATGCTATTGAAGACTGCCATGGAACAATATGATATTGGTAAAGCGGGATATTTATACTCTATTGAGCGAATTTATTTCATTTTATTCTAACTTTATTTATTTATCAATACTGTTGCAAATAGACGTAATTCGTAGGAGTGTCAATCGAACATTCACACGTGCAGCTGAATTGTTACGCTATTCATAATTGTCTTTCTGGTTTTCACTTTAATTTGTCACGATTTTCATCATGTTCACCTTTTAAATGACACTATAATTACAACTAACATTTAAAAAAAATATAACATACGATATAAAGTATTCTTCAATTGTGTTTAAATAGTCATTAATTTGATTTTACCTTAGAAACAAAGGCCACAGAATGTGTTCCAACAGATCTCCCATAAGCTCCAAACATTTTTCTCTGTTTAACTGGTTCAGGAGTAGGAATTGATGCATTTGGCATTCCTTTAATAAACATTATTTAGATGTAATAAATTCATAAGAAAACAAAGGAGAGTGTGACGTTATGCGTAAAGAATGAAACGAAAAAAAATGCTCGAATTGTGAATTCGGAAGGCAAAGTAAGATTAACGGTTCCAAAATAAATATTAAAACAAAAAGTCCAAAATAAACTTTTTCATATGTAGTTGTCTCGCATCCGTTACTTACCCATTTGTGCCCACGCTATTTGTCCTCCTTTAATGATTATTTCTGGCTTTGCTCCGAAAAATGCTGGATTCCATAAAACAAGGTCTGCCATTTTTCCAACTTCTACTGATCCAATCACATGACTCATTCCATGAGCAATTGCAGGATTGATTGTGTACTTAGCTACATATCTTTTCACTCTCAAATTGTCATTTTCACCCTTGAATGATAAATGAATCATAAAAAGTAAGAATTTATCATAACAGACCACTCACTGAAACAGGATACTTTGAATTTATCAACTTTTGTTCAAATATTTTTCCTGACCTTTCCGGAGTTCAAGGACATATCCAGGATTTTTGAAAGGGTGTAATTCCCTAAAATGAATTATATACAGCCGAAAATGTTTTGAACGAATTAATGCTATAAAATCATATAAATCGTGAAAAACATGATATAATATTTTTTTTGTCAATCAAAGGAGGGATACGCCCTCTACGCCTCCCTATGATATGCCACTGGAGTTCCTTTCTGTTTCATACGGCTATAGTTGCTTTTGTTTGAGTTTTGAATTGTTGTATATAGTCATATTTCAGTTTTCAATGTCAGTGCTGTATCTATTGGTAACCGCATTTTTCTTCTTTTCCTATACAACTATATTATCATTTCAAACTTTAACATACTGTACAGAATTAACATGCACCAATCGTTCATTAACTTGGAAATGACTTAGAGAAAAAAACAGAGACCTTTTCCAATCAACAATTCTACGATGCTTTACTAAATACAATTATGTTACATCTGGCTTCAACTTACTTGAGTTACATGATAGAGTATGTCAAGTGGATCAGGAACTGGTTACATTTCCATATACTTGAGTACATTATCATTTTTGTTCGGTGTTTTTATACTTCTGTTTGTCTTAAAGTCTTTCGGTATTGGTCATTGTGGCGTCCATTCTTTTTCGACTTATAACTATATTGCCACCACGGTATCTTTCTACTTTTTAATATTCTTGCTAATGAATTACATGTTATGAAACCTTGTTTATATTATAACAGCTAAAACGATAATGAAATATAAAACAAAATAATTCCAATAATTATGTGAATCAATATGCTGTAAGAATTTTGTTTATTTCATAACTAAAAATATATTTGCATATTGGCATACCTTTTCATCTCCTAGCCGACCTCTGAAGAGTTTCATCTTGTCAGCTGTTTGCCAAGTTCTACATATAACTTCTCCTATTCTTCCCATAGCCTAAAAGATGAATAATGTATGTGCTTAAATTTATACCACAATAAGCAAAACGATAATTATGTAACCTCTGACAACTCGAACTGTAAGTTTTCTGGAACATTTATTTTAAGATTTATTAATTCATTCAGAAATTAGAAACAAAATCTCCTTTTGAATATATAAAGTAGAAAATTTGAAAATCTGAGATGTTAATGTCATTCATTTATTTATTCACCGCTTTCAGATAAAAATAAGAAGATGTGGCATGATTGCCAATGAGACAACTCTTCACAAGAGACCAAATGACACAGAAATTAACAACTATAGGTCACCGTACGGCCTTCAACAATGAGCAAAGCCCATACCGCATTGTCATCTATAAAAGGCCCCGAAATGAAAAATGTAAAACAATTCAAACGAGAAAACTAACGGCCTGATTTATGTGCAAAATAATGAACGAATAAACAGCTGTGACATGAGCGCATGATACGCCTGTCGCTTTTTCAAAGAATAAAGTTCAATAACTTCTCAATGTCATATCAGAAATTTATGAAAAACTAAAGGGAGGTTATCTTAATAGATATAATTCAGTCACCAACCATGAAAACTGTTCAAAGTACTTCAAAGATATTGTCTGAAAACTGGAAAATCATCCCTTTTTTATGAATAAAACTCTGAAACGTAAAATTTAAAATTTATAAAAATCGAAAGGGAGCTAACGTCAATAGATATTTAAAAGAACATGTTGAAATCTAATTTACATGTGTAAAATAATCCATACTGTGCGAAATCATGCAACTTGACCTCTCTTTGAATCTGATCCTAATAAAAATCAAGTCAGTTTTACATAAACATCCAGTTACAATACTAGTTTAACAATCTCAGAAATCATTTATCCAATGCTCCGACCTAAACCTAATAATCTCACATACCTGTGAATAGCATGCTTATATAGTCAATAAGTAAACACATAATATATGATTTCGGTATACCCAATAATCGGATAACTTCACTGTCCATTAATAACAATAGGTAATATTGGATTCCGTAATTGGAATTTGCATATTGTTAAACGCTGTACTGATAAATATTCATTTTCTTTTATCTTTCTAATTTGCATTTTACCACAATTCTTATGCTGATATCATATAACCAACCTGTGAATCTGATGCCATTATGCTGAAATCATATAATCAACCTATGAATCTGATGCCTTTATGCTGATATCATATAACCAACCTGTGAATCTGATGCCATTATGCTGATATCCTATAACCCACCTGTGAACCTGATGCCAATATGCTGATATCCTATAACCCACCTGTGAATCTGATGCCATTGTGCTGATATCCTATAACCCACCTGTGAATCTGATGCCATTATGCTGAAATTCTATAACCCACCTGTGAATCTGATGCCATTATGCTAATATTATATAACCAAACTGTGAATCTGATGGCATTATGCTAATATCATTAAACTCACTTGTGAATCTGATGGCATTATGCTAATATCATTAAACCCACCTGTGAATCTGATGCCATTATGCTGATATCCTATAACCCACCTGTGAACCTGATGCCAATATGCTGATATCCTATAACCCACCTGTGAATCTGATGCCATTATGCTAATATCATATAACCCACCTGTGAATCTGATGCCTTTATGCTGAAATCATACAACCAACCTGTGAATCTGATGCCATTATGCTAATATTATATAACCAAACTGTGAATCTGACGGCATTATGCTAATATCATTAAACTCACTTGTGAATCTGATGGCATTATGCTAATATCATTAAACCCACTTGTGAATCTGATGGCATTATGCTAATATCATTAAACCCACCTGTGAATCTGATGCCATTATGCTGATAGCACCAACATCATGTAAAATATCTTCTGCAGCGATTGTTTCTGCCCTAATTCTGGACTCAGCAAAGGCGACATCTTCTTTGAGATTCCTAAAAACACAAAAATACAACGTCAGTTAAGTTTTACCAACACTTCCTTTCCTCTTTACAACTTGTTGTAAATGAACCGGTCTGTAGTAATTTTCTTGTCATGATTGTTATTTTCATGATTGAACAATTTTCCCCTTCAAATATCAAAGTTGTTCACAAACACAATTGGTGCCTTTTTCTGTATCATAAAACTTAGATATATATTTTAAGACAAAAATCAAATCTTGTTTTGTTTCCGCCAAACATCAAGTGAAGATAAACAGTTTGAACAATAAACAATACTTCTTTTGTATAATTCAACATATAACGTGGTTATTCTGAACATGTCAGGCAAATCCAAAAAGTGATGGAACCAAACAATTTCCAAAGTAACATACTTGTCTAAATGATGACACACCATCAACATGTCTAAGTGTTCATCAATAGTATTGGCAGTGTATGGTCTAGTAGGATTTGTTGATGATGGAAGCACAGACTTCTCCCCAACAACTTTGATAATGTCTGGAGCATGACCTCCGCCTGCACCTTCTGAATGGTACGTGTGAATACATCTTCCTTTAAATGCTTCAATTGTCTGTTCTACACAAGCAGATTCATTTAGTGTGTCTGTGTGAATTGTAACCTTAAATGCAGAAAAAAGAGGCATGATTGGTTGATTTATTGTTGGTTGTTTAACGTCTCAAGTGGGATGAATAACTAAATTTAAAAGAGGGAAAAGAGACCAATAAAACAAACCATAAGTCAAGGAACTAAAACGAAACGACAATTTATAGTACACAACACACTTAAAAAACTAAAGACTGAGCAGCACAAACCCGACCAACTTCCAAGGGTGAAATAAGGCGTTTCATAAAGAAATGTTTCTACTACAAAAGAGGGCCAAAGATACCAAAGGGACATTCAAACTCATAAGTCGAAAATAAACTGACAACGCCATAGCTAAAAAAGAAAAAGACAAACAGACAAACAGACAAACAATACTACATAAAACACAACATAGAAAACTAAAGACTGAGCAACACGAACCCCACCAAAAACTGGGGGCGATCTCAGGTGCTCCGGAAGTGTAAGCAGATCCTGCTCATGTTAGTACAAACCCGGTAATAAGTCTAATTCGGTAGGTCACATTAGGGAAAAGGGGACGGGATTGTAGTTATGACATTAGGAACATATCCGCTATCATTTGTGAAACGGATATTCCGTAACGGCCAACCAACTCGTGATGGCGTCCGTAAAATTTACGAAGGGATGATTTCAACTTCACCACTTGAAAATCTTGGTTTAATAGCTTCCATGTGAGCAGCAACCCTCTATCAGGGAAATCCTGATAGGAAATACAGGCCCTGGAGTATCGTATCAACTTGGAGATATATACTCCGTATGCAGGCGCTGCTGGAATGTTGCTACATAAAACTGGAAAGTTCACAATTGGGAAGCTGAAATCATCTCTCTTGTCATAAAGTTTTGTTTTCAACTGACCCTCATTGTCAATTTCTAGATGTAAGTCAAGTTATGAGGTGGACTTAACTGTATCTGTTGTATCCTTTATCTAAAGTTCTATGGGATAGATGCGTTCAACATAGTCACCAAATTTTGAATTATTTAGTGAGAGAACATCATCTATGTAGCGGAAAGTAAAGTTAAAGGATACTGTTAACTTCTTTTCTATGTTCAAAAGACGTTCCTGTGGCACCCATCATGTTGATCATCGAATTTAATAATTCGGTGATAAGTCACATTCTGTTCAATCAATATCGAGAAAAAGAGGACAGAATTATAGCCACGATTGGTTTAACTCTTCCATGGTCAACTATGAAACAGATATTTCATAATAGTGAAACCAGTCATGATGGCGTCCGTAAAACTTTGAATGAGTGACTTCATCTTTGTTAGTAGGTTCAGATGCTTCTTTGTAAGCAGCAAACCTCTATTAAGGAAATTGTGACAGCAAATGCAAACCTTGAATAGTGTTTCCTCCACACAGAAACGGAAAGTACAAAATGCATATGAGTACTTTTACTTTTTATTCATAAAAACAATATGATCTCATCTGATAGATATAAGAAGATGTGGTATGAGTGCCAATGAGACAACTCTCCATCCGAGTCAAAATTTATAAAAGTAAACCATTATAGGTCAAAGTACGGTCTTCAACACGGAGCCTAGGCTCACACCGAACAGTAACTATAAAGGGCCCCAAAAATTACTAGTGTAAAACCATTCAAACGGGAAAACCAACGGTCTAATCTATATAAAAACGAGAAACGAGAAACACTTATGAACCACATCAACAAACGACAACTACTGATGTCTACATTAATGAACATTTCCAATGGTTTATATCAGATGATACTGTATATTAGGTCAATTTGGTGCTTAATACTCATGCTTGTGTTCTGGTTTGTGTGTAAGTGTAGACAGTGAAAACCTGTATAAAGTAATTTTGAGAAGGGGTTCTGCGTGAACTGCACAGCGTGCTTCATTTCTATCATCCTCCATAATTCATACTTTTATCATTCTCTCTTCACATTTCTAAATGTTTGAAAGGGTTTCATGGATAAAAATTACAGATTTTAAAAATATAAATTTGAAAATATTGTTCACAAATAGAATATATAGAATAATATGATCTTAAAATAAAGACAAATGAAACAAAAAGTATTTATTGCAGCAACAACAGCGTAGGATATTTCACACTTTGAATAAAGTTTCAAAGTAGCAATCATTTAATAATAAATAAATCAGTGCCAAAAGTAGTTTGACCATGTTCAAATCTTTAAATTAATCAATTAAGACGCAAACCAAGGTAAAACTAGACAACTATGATGCCTCCCGGTGCATGCACGAATATAGTGCAGCTCACATTGGATTTAGAAAACAGTGATGTCAAAGTATAATTTGAAATGGTTGTGTCTGAAAGAACTGTAAGAGGAGTAAGCATGACAAACCATGCATCATTTACGCATTATTTCACTAAAAATAATAATGTTCAACATTCTGTCATTTTTAAGAAATTCGACATCCAACATTTAATATAATATGAACAACCACTCAGCAAAATATATAAGTTCTAGCATGAAAACTGAAGGCGGAATTAGCCGTTACCATGTATCCGGCATGTCTTATATTACCCAAAAAATGACAGAGCTCAACATTCGTGGAAAATTTTAGGAAAATCAAACTCCTTGCAACAGCCGCTCCTTTACTACATGTACTTACACCCTGGCTAATATAAAAGTTCAAGCTTGAAAACTGTACGAGGAGTCGACCGGACAAACCATGTACCATATGTAGGATGGATGGACATACGGACAGGTGTAAAACAATATGCCAACTGACAGGTATCGCATTAAACAAACTCTGGGGTAATCGCACGAACTCCAAAAGAAGCGAGACCAGATGCGTCGGAAGGGTAAGGGTCTCTTGTTATGTAAGCATCATATGTGAATCCATACTCATTTCACAATCTATTTAGGTATCTAAAGATCTAAGATCGGTAGTGAGTTGTCACACAGACACATCTAATCCGTCAACCTTAAATCTTATGTAGTGTCGATTTCAGTCCTTTCTTATCATAAATCTGTTGGGTTCTTTTTGAGTCAAGAGCATAACAATGTTAATGTAGTCTGTATAGTATGAACATGTACTGATGTAACATATTAAATGAGATATATATACACTAGATGATGGGGGCAGGATACGTTAACTTACTGCTAATAAATGGGTAGTTGACAATTGGAATGTTGAATTAATCATGATGTTTAAGATTCTAGTTTGAATTCATCCTTCTGTGTTAATATCGAGGACAAAATCAAGATATGAAGCAGATGTTCTAGTATCGATAATATTCTTCTACTCAAGTTCACTAAGATATATGAGTTTTTCTCCCCGGGGGTATCACCAGCCAGTAGTCATCACTTCTGTGTTGACATGAATTATCATTAATATGGTTATGATTATAATTTTACTGTTTGCAAAACTTTGAATTTTCGAAATACTGAGGATTTTCTACCTCAGGTAAAGATTACCTTAGCTGTAATTGGCAAAACTTTTAGGAATTTTGGGTCCTAAATGCTCTTCAAGTTCGTACTTAATTTTCAATTTTGATTTTTGTTTATACAAGCGTCACAGTGACTGATGAGTCTTTTGTATTGTAGACGAAATGCGCGTCTGGCGAACAAAAATTTAAGCTGGTATCTATGATGAGTTTATTCACTGAAATGTGGGTTAATTAAGTGATTTGACATCTTCAAAATACCTGAAAAAAAAACTTTGCAAGAGACATTTGTTTTTGTCTTTGAGAAGGTTCTGTATAAGTTCTGTTTCAAATGAGTACATAAACAAGTTGACTAGGAGTGCACAATTAGCACCTATTGGAATACCGACTGCCTGCCGTAAATATATACTAGTATATCAATCGACCTAACACAACAAATATGTTGTCGATGAAAAAGTCCACCATTTTTATGATATCATCCTTGGTGTATATGTTGTTTGATTCAGTGTAGTTCTTAACAAAGTAGCACTTTTCATTTAATACCTGAAACGAGGAATTGTGTCTACGATTCCACTTTTTATAGAAACAGCATTGTACTCTTATCAATAAATGAGAAATATTAAAATGCTATGATGAAATAAACAGTGATGTGATAGTGAATCAACTTTCGGAACCTCTTTGGTGACAAGGACCTCATTGGAACTAAAGGACTCACAACTTTGCAATGTCATATTGTCAAAGTTTTATGAAGTTGGAAAACATCTATCTGAATATTTGACTTCTGAACTTTTACTCACCTGCACATCATATTTTTCTGCAACATTCAGACAGGTGTCAATGGCGGCTGGAGTAGTCCCCCAATCTTCATGCAACTTCAGTCTACAATGAATACAAATTCAGCATGATGTTTCTATTTTTTCTTTCTAATTAATTTGTTTCACAATAATTTGTATGATACTCAATTCAATTGATTTTCTTTCTTTCAGTCTGAATTAAAAATTGATTTTAACTTTAAAGACAAACATCATATGATTGTATTTATATTTTATTAAAAGCTTCATACCCTATCGCTCCAGCTAGAACCTGTTCACTTAAATCAGCCGCCAGTTCAAACGACCTTGAAGAATTTCCTTTTCCTGTGAATCCAAAGTTCAGAGGAAATGCATCAGTACTTTGCAACATATCCTAAAAAACAATTAAAAAAATAGTTTTCCCCTCAAGTTTTAAGTTTAGTATGATTAGAAGTAGGTTAAACTGGTAAAATCAAAAATATATCTGCCGTTCAAAACAACAGGATATCAGATGTAGTGCAAGTTTGTTCTGTTCAAAGCTTAAGATTTTTTAGTATCATCTTATGAGATGAGAGACGAAAGATACTAAAGGGTATTCAAATTCATTAGTCGAAAATAATCTGACAACGCCATGGCAAACAAAAAAAAAAAAGACAAACAACAGTACACAAAACACATTGAAAACTAAATACTGATCAACACAAACCCCATCAAAACTGGGGGTGATCTCAGGTGCTCCAGAAGGGTAAGCAGACATGTGGCGCCCGTCATGTTGCTCATGCAAGTACAAAGCCGGTGATAATTTAATTGGGAACGGGATTGTAGTTACAACAATTGGAACATATCCGTCGTCATCTGTGAAACAGATATTTCATAACGGTCAACCAACTTGTGGTGGCGGCCATAAAATTTAAAGAAGGGATGATTTCAACTTCACCACTTGGATCTCTTGGTTTAAAGCTTCCTTGTGAGCAGCAATCCTCTATCAAGGAAATCATGATTATTAAAGAAATACAAGCTTTGGAATATCGTATCAATTAGAAGATATATACTCCATATGCAGGCGCTGCTGGAATGTTGCTACATAGAAATGGAAAGTTCACAGTTGGAAAGCTAAAATAATCTCTTTTGTCGTAAAGTTTTGTTTTCAATTGTCAATTTCTAGATGTAAGTCAAGATATGAGGCATACTTAACTGTGTCTGTTGTATCCTTTATTTCATATTCGATGGGATATATGCGTTCAACATAGTCACCAAACTTTGAATTATTTAGTGAGAGGACATTATCTATATAGCGGAAAGTGAAGTTGAAGGATAATTCTTACTTCTTTTCTTTCTTCCTATAAGCTCCTGTATGAAGTCAGCTCATATGAAATAGTTTTTTAACATGTTTATGAATTTCATTTAACACAATTTTGGTGTTGAAGTCCGGTCAATATATCCTAGAGCGGTTAATCAGGAGGCGATATTATTATTTTACTGAAAGTGACTTCAGTTATATAACGTACATGTACATCCATATGCATATGAAAATACTTTTTATTAATTTCGTGCCTTCAATACTCATCGGTATTAAGCTTTTTTCAGATGAATGCAGGCAATCAGAAAAATTATGTGAATTGCATAACGCTTTGTAAATGGGGTATGATCTATTTCATCATTTTATTAAAACAAATAAAGCCTTCTATCGTTATTTTTATTTTAACCCTACACTTACACGGGGTGTATGTTAAATATTCCACATAAAACTCCGTGTGTGACATATTTAATAATAGAATTAATATCAAAAAGGACAAATATTTGTAAATGCACCCACCTTTATAAACAACAATTATATATTTTAAAAGAACTTGTAGTAAGTTGGTGTCGCAAATTGAACCAGCGATTGCATAAGTTTTTTCAATAAAACCAAGTCACCTTATATGGTTCGGACCAGGCGAACACGTAGTGGCATTGGTGCCTGTAGCAGGACCTGTCCCGCCTCCAAACATAGTTGTAATGCCTGATGCAATAGCTTCTCGCGCTAGTTGAGGACAAATGAAATGAACGTGGCCATCTAGAGCACCAGCTGTAATAATAAGACCTTCTCCTGCTATTGCTTCTGTTCCTGCTGCAACAACCATTCCCTGAAGAATATAGGATATTGTTTTATACATATTCTATTCGGAACAAAAACAGGGCTATGTAATATGTGAATTTGTTTCTAAAACAGTGTAAAATAATCTATATTCTGCAATAATCATTCTCATTATGATGGGTTATGATTTCAAAATGTTTTCCGTACCATACAATAATAACAATACATATTTGAAGTATCTTATTATCCCAACTTGAAGAGCAATTCCTTCCTCGTAAAAATAACCAAATATTAAGTAAGTTGGTTCTGTTATTGTAATGGAATAAAATTATCTATGATGAAAACAAACCTGAAAAATTATAACTCTCAAATGAGGACAGGCAGGGGTGTGACCTCTGAAATGTTAGTTTCATGGTATTGAAAACCTCAGAAGTTATTAATTGTTATTTTTGTTCCAAGTTACTTACAGGTGTGACACCTTCCATGCAATCTGGATTTCCAGCTTTTCCTATTCCTGCAATTTTACCATCTTTTATACCAACATCTGCTTTGACTACACCAGCGACAGCATCTACCACCAAAGCATTTGTAATAACTGTGTCAAGTATATCCCAATTCAAATTCATTCTGTTCGAGGCTTGTCCCATACCTTCACGTATTACCTGAGGATATATAGGAGGCCAAAATATTACAACCACACACTTATTGCGGTTCAACTTCAACTATTTATTTTGTTTACATCAGTTTTAAGTGAGACAGCATTAAGCAGCATTATAATAAAAAGGTAAAACGGTGTTCAATATATGGTCTTCAATAATGGCCTTTATCTATAATACAAATTTGAATCTCCTTATATATGTTGACTACTTTATATTATGTATAAAATATATAAATAAAGAAAAATTTTACAAATTTAAGGCAGCTGCCTATTAATGGTTGTTTCCTTTTAATGTATCTATTATATATACATCCTAAAATTGAGAATGGAAACGGGGAATGTGTCAAAGAGACAACAACCCGATCAAAGAGCAGAAAACACCCCATGGCCATCAATGGGTCTTCAACACAGCGAGAAAACATAATAGCATAGTATTCTTATAAAAAATTACTATCTGTATGATTTTTTCGCGTAACAAGTGTTTTAATAACCTAGTAATTCAGCATGTGATTGTTGAAGAAAAAATAAGCAACTTACCTTTCCACCACCAAATTTGATCTCATCTCCATACACAGTAAAATCTTTTTCCACTTCTATGACGAGACTAGTGTCTCCTAATCGCAACTGTTAATGATAAAATATTGAAGTACTGACTTGACTTTTAAATTTTTATTCCTTGTTTGAAATATGAATTTTTGCATCAACAAATAATATAGAAGTATCTATTCGTAATAAAATTGCCTAATTCTTTTGAGTTAGGTATTACAACAATAATGAAATTCGAGAATACTTGGAATGTAGGAAATAAATATCATCAACATGTAGCATGCGTAATCATTCTAACTAAACATATTGTTTCTTTAAATTTCCATTTTGGCTATTCTTTTTTAAGTCCCTTTTTGGTCAAATAGCTTGTTAAGTATTAACAAATCCCTAGCTAACATTTTGTTTTTTAGAATTAAGCGTTCCTGATGAAGGTAAATCTGGGAAAGTTCTTTGAAAGCACCAAATTTATAAAGTGCCATTTAAAAAAACCGAAGCCTCGAGTTACAGACTCGAATTTATATGCTGGACCTTGTAGCAACCATGTAGTCAATTACAACATTTCATTTATACAATTATCATGCAAAGCATGAAAGCAGTCTTCATGAAACAAGAGTGCACACGCTGAAATATCTCGCCTTCTTTACTAATCATTGATATTATGTTGATAGTGCTAAATATAAAGCATTACTACAACTATCACAAAAACTTAACATGATCCATGAAAATGAGGTCAAGGTCATATACACTAAACAAGAAATACATGTACACCTTACCATCATTCAATACACTAAATATAGTTGACCTATTGCTTATAGTTTCTAAGATACAGACTTAACCAAGAAAACTAAATATTGACCAATGAACCATGAAAATGAAGCCAAGGTCAGATGAACCATGCCAGGTAGACATGTACAGCTTGCAATCCTTCCATACAACAAATATAGTTTACCTATTGCTTATAGTATTAGAAAAACAGACCAAAACACAAAAACTTAACACTGAGCAATGAACCTTGAAAATGAGGTCAAGGTCAAATAAAACCTGCAAGACTGACATGTACATCATAAAATATTTCCATACACCAAATATAGTTGACCTATTGCATATAGTATTAGAAAAAAAGGACCAAAACTCAAAAACATAACTTTGACCACTGAATCATGAAAATGAGGTCAAGGTCAGAAGACACCTGCCAGCTAGACATGTTCACCTTACAATTATTCCATACACCAAATATAGTAGACCTATTGCATACAGTATAAGAAAAACAGACCAAAACACAAAACTTAACTATAACCACTGAACCATGAAAATGAGGTCAAGGTCAGATGACACCTGCCAGTTGGACATGTACACCTTACAGTCCTTCCATACACCGAATATTCTTACCCTATTGCTTCTAGTATCTGAGATATGGACTTGACCACCAAAACTTAACCTTGTTACCTGATCCATGAAACGAGGTCGAGGTCAAGTGAAAACTGTCTGACGGGAATGAGGACCTTGCAAGGTACGCACATATCAAATATAGTTATCGTGTTACTCATAATAAGAGGGTAATTAACATTTTTTTTCAAGGAGTCACTGAACCATGAAAATGAGGTCAAGGACAATGGACATGTGACAGATGGAAACTTCATAACATAAGGCATCTATATACAAAGTATAAAGCATCCAGGCCTTCCACCTTCTAAAATATAAAGCTTTTAAGAAGTTAGCTAACGCCGCCGCCGCCGGATCACTATCCCTATGTCGAGCTTTCTGCGACAAAAGTTGCAGGCTCGACAAAAATTATAAGATGTTTATTTACCTTGTCTCCTACAGTGGGTCCAAACATCAACGCATATTGTGGTCTTGGAATTAGACATTTCTTTAAAGCAGATTTTATTTCCTCCTGTCAAAAAATTAAAATTTTACGCTGCTTATTCAATATATTTATGAAACGATTACAATAATGAGGCGGGATACATACCAAGGTGGTAGGGAAAAAACTTATCTAAGAAACTATGCTTATTACCGTAACATATCACAGAAAGAGAAAGCTGAAGGACATTAAAGACATGTACGTAAACAACGTAGTAACAGCGAAAAAGATCAATGTTAAATACAAATCCAACGACACACCATGAGGTTCAAAAAAGAGGCGAAAGATACTAAAGTCGAAAATCAAATTTAGTCAACAGTTGTTTACCGATGTCCTTACGAATTTAATAACCAAGGCAACAAACATTATAAACTGAAAGCATGAACTCCAAATAAAATAAACCAGTCGATAGGTTTAATGTCTCCTACTATGCATGCATCATTCGACATGCAAATCCACGCGTGGTCAAATATGACAATCTTGAATAGATCACAATCGATAAAAATTACTTTCACGGTATCAAAATTACAGATCAGACGACTTTTCTTGTTCATACGGATCTAAGTCCATTCCAAACATATCGCTATTGCGTTTAGACACAGGCATATTGTATCTGTCAACCAAATCGGGAAGGTGACCGTAATACTTGTTAAGTGTAAATTTCAATCCGCGTTCTTCCTCATACCTCTGTTGCAGCAGTTTTTCTGTAAAGAGCACACCACTTGTAACGAAGTCCCCATTAGTGTGAATATGCACGAGCGTATCGTAATAATTGAGATATGTAAATGCCATACCATGTGGTAGAGGGTTTGTTCCTACTGAGAAAAGGAAATTGACAATTGGAAAGTTAGAATCATTACGTTTGTCAAGGATTCTAGTTTGAAATCAACAATGTGTCAATATCGAGGACAAGATCAAGATATGAAGCAGACCTTCTACTTTCGGCATTACCCTTTATCTCAAATTCACTGGGATATATGAGATGTAAGAACGCACTAAAATGTGGGTTATTGAGTTACAGGACATCACAGATCAATATATCTGTAAGTGTAAAATAATTATAGACCTAAGCAAGATGTTTTCTTCTTGTTTGTCTTCGAGAAGGGTTTGTTATAAATTCTGCTTCATAGAAGAAGAAAAGCAAGTCGCCCAGTAGTGGTGCACAATTAGTACCCATGGGAATACCGACTGTCAGATGAAATATTCTACTTCCAAACTATGTTGTCGATCGAAAAAGTACGGCGTTTTAATGATATCATCTTCGGTGTATTTGTTGTTGTTTTTTCACAAAGTTAAAACCTTAAACAAGGAGTTTGTACCTTCGATTCCCATTTTTGAGACGATATACTAGTATTCCATCTTTCAGTTGAGCATGGGAAATAGTAGTATAAAGTTAGAAAAATCAAAACTTCTGATAATACTGCAAAATATAATAAAGACTAATATTGAAGATTTTGTGGTAAATCTTTGAAAAAATATTACGATTCCACATCTTATTGACACTGCTGGTTGAATATACCTCATCACAATATTTCCGAAGGCAATCTTTTCCTGTAGAAAGAAAAATATTTTGTCGAGATTTTGTCTCGACAAACTGGCTATATATTATCCTTTATAAAGGATTTTGTGAGATTTTGATATCCAGGATAAAGATGTTTATCATCCTTTTTATGTCAATACCAAAGGAGAGAAACACAGGTAGGTTATTTTCTAAAATTTCCTCTTTCGCGAATCGTACGTTTCTGGGTATATGTTAGATTTCCAGTATTACTGTGAATTCCGAGTTCTTTAGTATAGACATACCAAATAATGACTCTTGCATACAAAAACAATATTGTTAGAAGCTTTGACTGATGGAACAACAAAATGGTTGTCGTGAAGAGAATAAAGCATCAACAACCGCGGGCTACTTGAAAGCGTTAGAAACTAGTGTGCTCATTGTACGTCTTTGATTTGAGCGCTTCAGAACTCGTTAGTTGAAGAGAAATCTATTAAACCATGGGGAAAAACAGAAAAAATACCAAATAAACAACAAACAAAAGTCTACAAAACACTACATAGAAAACTAAAGACTGAGAAACAAGAACCCCACTATAAATAGGGGTAATCTCATGTGCTCCGACACTCATTGTAAACTATGCAACAATATGACAAATATTTTAGTGTGAAAAACACATGTTTTTGAATTGAAAGTATGCTCGTCAGAGACCAACGTTTAAAAGCCATTTGCTTAAAATACTTGCAATCAAAACAATTCAAAACTGATCTAATGCTGAATAATTCTTTTACAGTCAATTTTTTAAAGATATAAAATTGTAGCATTTTACAATTACATTATTCATAAACACCAGAAATGAAAAAAAAATTCAAAACGGACCCGCACTGAAACATCAGGACAGCTTTACTTTTGATATTGCCCTTAAACATTACCCAAACCTTCAAACGTTGTATTGCCGACCACGGCGGATGTTGATGCATTAAAAAATACAAATGAAAAAGATACTTACTTGTTTTTTGTTGCCAAATTTCCTACTTTCTACCGTTTCCATCACCTTAACTAAAGCTCTGTCATCAACCGGACCATCACATAGGAAGTTGCCTCCTCTTATAATTCTATAAAAGCAATAGAAAATTGTTGTTATCAAAATTACTCTGAATAACTGAAATTTTCCTTTCATGTTTTTTATCCTGAACATAAGTGAGAGAAGCATCATGTTGACAAGAAGTTGAACGAATGAGTACAAAAATAAAATGTGATCACAGTATTGTTAACGTGACATAGGGACGTGCTGGGCAGAGCAACACGAAGGGTGCCACATGTGGAGCAGGATCTGTTTACCCTTCCAGAGCACCAGAGATCATCCCCGGCTTTTTGTGGGGTTCGTGTTGATCAGTCTTTAGTTTTTTATGTGTTTTGTGTACTGCTGTTTGTCTTTTGGTCTTTTTTTTTTTTTGCCATGGCGTTGTCAGTAAATTTTCGACTTCAGAGTTTGAATGTCCCTTTGGTATCTTTTGCCTCTCTTTTCCTTTAGTACACAAGTATTCGTGTTCACTCATTTTAATTCTTTATCTAACTAACTGAGTTATTAGAAATTTCAGGTCTTCATTTTCTACATACTTTTGTCTATTATTTTGTGTTTTATTTCAGGTCTTCATTTTCTACATACTTTTGTCTATTGTTTGGTGTTTTATTCTATGTCTTCATTTTCTACATACTTTTGTCTATTATTACGTGTTTTATTAACTACTAATTGATTCTTGTCGTTAATGAAAATAGAAATATAATATAAAAAAACTAAATACAATGAATTTTGAGAGATATTGGCAGATATAATTTAAATAGCACAAAAGTATTGGTTATAGAATTATTACATCACACAGATGTTTTATAACAATTCAATGGTTGTGATTGGCAGACAAAAATCACGGTTTAGTTTAAAGTGTTATTTTCTCCAAAAAAAACATAGTTATAAGAATTGTTTGCTTCTTTTTTGTACTTTAATAGGATTGAAAATGCATTTACCAGGAAAAAGAATCATTCAGTTCTTAAATTAAAAAAAAAAAGAAATGATGACCGTGAAAGATATCCACAGTTATCAGTTAACGGACACGCGTCAAATAATCAAATGGCATTCAGTTGCGATAAACAGTTGATCTCTAGGGTTTATTGTTTGTGCATGAAAAAATAAACAAGAGAAACCAAAGAACGTTAACAATAATGGTGAAATACATAAAAAGTTATCGCGATACCACTTACCGCTATAGGACCACACAAATCTATCAAAAAGAATAAGTTTTGAATACTAGTAAATAAATTAATTGATGTATGTACTTATTTCCGCTTATTTCAACAAGGTCTACTGCTTTTGTTTCTCCGGGTTCAAATCTGATTGCTGTTCCTGCAGGAATATTCTGTAAAAACACAAATACTAATGTAATTTTCTGCTCAAAACAGAAAATGGTTGATAAGTTGAATTTTGGGAATAAAGGAAACATGTTTGCCATTTGTGAATTTTTAACCAAACAAAATTGATAAACTCTTAATTTAGTCTACAAATAAAGAATTTATTATTATTATTATAAAAGTTTTTTATTGAAAAATCACAACGTTTGCGAAACATCTTTTTGTGTAAGATTTTCAACGAAAATATGTCTATAGGTATTCCAGCTTTAATTCCAAGTGTCAAAGCTGTTTGCCTTATACATCTTCACATCAACACGAGCGACAAACAAATTTAACTGAGCATAGTGAACATTCTGATTTAAATTATATTGAATTAAAAAAAAATGTTCGGTAAACTCCGAAAGGAACGAGACATGATTCGTCGACAGTGTAAACATCTCCTGCTATGAGACGGGATTCGTAGAAAGGGTAAGCATTTCCTGCTATGGGACAGGATTCGTAGCAAGGGTAAGCATCTCCTGCTATGAGACAGGATTCGACGACAGGGTAAGCATCTCTTTCTATGAGACAGGATTCGTCGACAGGGTAAGCATCTCCGGCTATGAGACAGGATTCGTAGCCAGTGTAAGCATCTCCTGCTATGAGACAGAATTCGTCGACAGGGTAAGCATCTACTGCTTTGAGACAGGATTCGTCGACAGGGTAAGCATCTCCTGCTATGAGACAGGATTCGTCGACAGGGTAACTTCTCCTGCTATGAGACAGGATTCGTAGCAAGGGTAAGCATCTCCTGCTATGAGACAGGATTCGTAGCAAGGGTAAGCATCTCCGGCTATGAGACAGGATTCGTCGACAAAGTAAGCATCTCCTGCTATGAGACAGGATTCTTCGACAGGGTAAACATCTCCTGCTATGAGACAGGATTCGTAGCAAGGGTAAGCATCTCCGGCTATGAGACAGGATTCGTAGCCAGGGTAAGCATCTCCTGCTATGAGACAGGATTCGTCGACAGGGTAAGCATCTCCTGCTATGAGACAGGATTCGTCCACAAAGTAAACATCTCCTGCTATGAGACAGGATTCGTCGTCTGCTATGAGACAGATTTGGCGATTAATTTATTCTTATTCACTTCTTATCATATGCCAACGTATTCATACATTCTTTTGCATTCAGAACTTTTTCTTTTAGTATCTCTGAAAAGACTTATTGAAAGAAAAGTCCTATAATTAAAACGCAGTACATGATTTCTGAATGTACATAATAAATTGGCTATTCAATGCGGCTCTAATTGCAATACATGTACCATAGATTCAGCTTGCACTCATCAATGTATGTGAGGCAAGGTAAAGCATATATAGGTATGTCTGTCACGAAATAGAAGTTCCTTCATAATATTAGTTCCAAATGGAAAAAATATTCTGGAATATTATTTCCACTGGAATAAATATTACAGTATATGTTCCTAACGGAATAAATGGTATAGAATATATGTTCCAACAGGAACAGATATTATGACATTGTTTATAACAAAGGACAACAAAGTTTCCAGTGGAACTTCTGTTAGGCGGAACAAATATACGTTGACATGTCCATTATCTAAACTAAGTTGTCTAAATAAAAAAAGAAGTCGATAGAACGAACCATAATGTGATTATGGATTTACAGATAGTAAACATGAGCCTCAAGATATTTATTGATGACCTTAAATTAGACAAGAAAATGTAACTTCATCAGCAAATTTAGGATTGTGCCGATCCCCAAAAGTCCTAGAGAAGAATCTCCCAAGTCATGAAGAGTTCAAAATATATACTTTCCGATAGCTGCAGTCGTAAGATTCTTTCTACAAATACCTACTGGTCATTTGTAATTGGCGCTTACTAGGTTATCAAAGCGTGATGTCATCAACGTCATAAGTATCTTTTCTCAATAGCTATTTTCAAAAATGAATAAAAGGATAAGAGGGGTACGTCGATGAGATCGTAACAGTTTGTTTAAACTCACCAGTCTCATACCATATGACGCTTTTCTGTCAAACTGTAGATATTTGTTTGTCTCGATAAAATGATAATGACTCCCAACCTGAAAAATATATCTTTAAATGTTTATCTTAAAATGTTTATCATTATACTGTTTTGGGAGTTTTATTTACGATGCTACAAGAACTTAAATAAAAATACCTGAGAATTATTTTAAATATTTATTTTGTAGAAATCTATTCAATCTAAATTGTCAAAATTTGGAGACGTTAAAACTGTAAAATATGAGTTTAATATTTTTTAAAAAGAGACATTAAAATTTAAATCAAGGTTTTATATCATTAGAAATATTATGTGCATAACAAGATTAATATATATATATATAATGGGAGGCATGCTTTTTTTTATTGTTATTAAAGTTACACTTTGCATTTTCAATGACAATTAGTCTGACATTTATACTATTAAACGAATAAATAACTTGCGATGTAAGATTGTTTTTCCTGTTTATTATTCTAATCATATACATTATTCT
Organism: Mytilus coruscus; assembly: GCA_017311375.1. Lineage (NCBI taxonomy): Eukaryota > Metazoa > Mollusca > Bivalvia > Mytilida > Mytilidae > Mytilus > Mytilus coruscus. The sequence continues at coordinate 60,316,118 of CM029607.1, read as the reverse complement.
CAAAACAAAATTCTTTATGACCATTTATATATTAAATTATACAAAATTCGTAAAAATATACAATAAAAATCTAGTGTTACATGTATTAAGTTTAATCTCAGGTGTTTGGTAAAATAGACAACTAATATGTTTATATTAACTTTGAAATAGGTAGACAGATATCTTCCATAAAGAGTATGTTCAAAATTGCCATCTTTGATAAAAAGATGTGGGGTAAGGATGAACCAGATTTTATCAAACACTTAGGTCATTTGATTGTGATCTAATCATTAACATGATTAAACCCGAATTTTGCTTAGTTTGCATGTATTAGTTTGTGTTTAGGTTTGTTTAAAGGGAACTTCTTATGATAAGTCAATGGTATTTGGTATGCAGTTGTATAAGAATTGGCACATCTCATTTCCATGGAGATTGTTTAGCCACGTACCTTCAGTCATGGTTCATTGACTTTGAAAATGTGCAAAACTTACATGTTAAAGTGTTGCTTTTTCGAATTCAATTTCAACATTTGCATTATCGAAATTACAAAACACGAGACATATCTCTGTGATAACAGTTTATAATTCGTAATTACGAATTAAATTTGTTATCACAATTTTTTGTAATTTGTGATAACGAATTAAAATCGTTATAACGAATTGTATAATTTGTTATAACGGATTATATTGTGATAACGAATTTGTGGAATTCGTTATCACAATTTTTTGTAATTTGTGATTTCGGATTAAAATTCATTATCACAGATTTTAAGCTCACCTCTTTTTAAAACCTTTTGGCCAAAGTGAAACAAACTTGGCCACAATCAATTTAGTTTTAATGAATTTTATTTGCAAATTTAGAAAAAGGGATTGGACACTTAATTAGAGATATTGTTTGTTTTTTTGTTTTTGTAAAGGGGCATAACTCAAGAACGGTAAAAGTGATGCCACCCAATTTCAAACTTGATCTGTGTTTTGAAGTAATAAACATTGTGTAGTAGTTTAATAACATTTGGTTGATGCAAACTAAATGTAGAGAACGGAAACGACAGATTTAGCACTTTGTCTATTTATAAAGGGGCATAACTCAAGAACGGTAGAAGTGACGCCATTCAATTTCAAATTTTATCTGTGTTTTGTGGTAATAAGCATAGTGTATAAGTTTTATAACATTTGGTTGAGGCAAACTAAAGTTAGAGGACGGGAACCAATTTTGGGAACGTACGCGACGGACGGACTTGACTGACAGACAAGGACTAGACTAAATGCCCCCACCACCTAGCGGCGGGGGCATACAACATGTGTTTAATACTCATAATTCGTAACCGATACATTTTTATTCATTATTTTTTATTTAAAGTCTTTTTAGACCGGCGATTTCCTTCGTGTGCATCGCTCATGAATATATTTTACACAGAGGCAACAGAAGTAGTTTTGGAAACATGGTTTATCGAAGTGTAAAACCCAGGAAAGAAAATCGAACAGACTAATCATATTCAAGTTTTTGTTGATATGCTAATTATTTAAGAATTATTTGATAATGACGAAAACATAATAGGAGTGCATGCAATTCAAAAACAAGCAACAGATATAAGGGAGAAGAAAATGGAATGTAATGTGCAAAGTATATATAAGATAAGGTTAACCTGGAGTGTAGTGAAGTGAGAGAAATAAATAAGGGTATCTACTATAAAGAATGTGTGCGATGAGCCCGCCTTCGGAACAACATGGTCAACATGTGGAATTATTTGTAGATCTTTGCTTTCTCAGTGATCATTTTCGCTATTATAATTGATTGAAAGATTCTCTCTATCTGTTATAATTTTCAAAATAATAGACAAAACACAAAATAAAAAAAAACTCAATAAAGGAAAATTATTCCTATAAATAGTCATCTTACAATTTTGATGTAAATAGACAGTACGTAAATCTTGTGATTCCAAACAATTCTCTTTCTATAGCGGTTTTCAAGATAAAAGAAAAAAAAGCATTTTACCCTTGTGATCTATTTAGGCCATGTCGTCCATTTTGTTACGCTTGCGGGCTCATTGCACACATTCTTCAAACTAGAAACCATGATTTATTGCTCTCACTTCACTTCACTCCAGGCTAGCCTTATCTACTTGTGTACTTATATTCTATTTTCTTCCTCTTTATATCTTGTGTTTGTTTTTGAATTACATACTCCTATTATGTTTTCGTCATTATTAAATAATTGTTATATTATTAGCATATCAATCAATGTGATTGGTCTGTTAGATTTTCTTTCTAGGTTTACACTTCGACAAACCATGTTGGCGAAACTACTTTCGTTGCCTCTGTGTAAAATGTATCCATGCGCGATACACACTAATGGTATTCACCGGTCTAAAAAGACTTTAAATGAAAAATAAGGAATAAAATTATATCGGTTAAGAAATATGAGGATTAGACACATTTTTTTTTTCTGGAGATTTTTGGTGTGTAAACTGGGTCGTTTAATAATAAACTTACATATCAGTTTGTGAGTTAACCCACCCGTTTTACACGACAAAAACTTCTAGGTACAGTGTTTTTGTGTTTATATTTGTACATGGAGAAGACGTCACTAATGTTTCAGTTTGTGTCCAATCCCTTTTGCTAATTTTGCAAATAAAATGCGTTAAAACTAAATCGCCCCGGATTGTGGTCAAGTTTGTTTCACTTTCAATTGGCAAAAAGGTTTCAGTAAAGAAGATTTTTGTAAAAGTAATGAACAGCGACGGGCGTAAAGTGAGGAGAAAATCTCACTTTATCCTGTGGGTCAGGTGAGCTTAAAATCTGTGATAATGAATTTTAATCCGAAATCAAAAATTACAAAAAAAACTGTGATAACGAATTCCACAAATTCGTTATCACGAATATAATCCGTTATAACAAATTATACAATTCGTTATAACAATTTTAATTCGTTATCACAAATTATAAAAAATTGTGATAACGAATTTAATTCGTAATTACGAATTATAAAATCTGTTATAACGATTTCCAACAATTCGTTATCACAAATTTAATCTGTTATAACAAATTATACAATTCGTGATAACGATTTAAATTCGTGATTTCGAATTCAAATTATATTTTTGGAAGGTCCTAAATGGGCTTCCGTAATACAGTACATTGAATAGTTCTGAAAAAGTGGATGTATTTAAAAATGAAAGAAATTTTTTTCAAATTATACAAATCATTCTTATTTTCTAGTTGTCAACATTTTTTATGTAAACAAAATATCAAATTCATTTTTCATAAAATTAGAATTTCAAACATTTTTAAATTACATAAAAACGCATTTCTGACCTGTGCCATATCAGTACTGCGGTCGAAAAATTAATATTCAATTTGGTCAATGCCCTAAAATTTAAATTGGCAGAGAGTAAAACATATAGCAAATTTGATTTTAGAAAAGAAATTTAACATCTGTGATCACTGTGTGGTCCTATAACGTGATATCAGTGTGGCAGATGCAATAAATAGCACAGACAAAAATCTGCTGTACACAAGAGCCTACAACAAAATCAATTGTATTTCAATGGCAATTGGATTGACAGACAAAATATTTATGTTGTACACAATAGCAAAAACAACTGTTTAGAATGACAACCTACTGTATCGCCTGTATTTAAATTTATACTATGTATGTTAATTTATTTGTATATGTCCCTGTACCACTGTACTTTGGTTTACGAGAATAAAGATATATATGTAGTGTTAACTGGTAACTGGGTGTGGTGATTTTAAATACTGGAGATTACTGGATAAATGATATTACCTGAATGAGTCTGTCACAAAGGCTGTTCACACTTAATGATATTATACCTGAATGGGTCTGTCACAAAGGCTGGTCAAACTTAATGATGTTATACCTGCATGGGTCTGTCACAAAGGCTGTTCACACTTAATGATATTATACCTGAATGGGTCTGTCACAAAGGCTGTTCATATACCTGAATGGGTCTGTCACAAAGGCTGTTCACACTTAATGATATTATAATACCTGAATGGGTCTGTCACAAAGGCTGGTCAAACTTAATATTATACCTGAATGGGTCTGTCACAAAGGCTGTTCACACTTAATGATATTACCTGAATGGGTCTGTCACAAAGGCTGGTCACACTTAATGATATTATACCTGAATGGGTCTGTCACAAAGGCTGGTCAAACTTAATGATATTATACCTGAATGGGTCTGTCACAAAGGCTGGTCACACTTAATGATATTATACCTGAATGGGTCTGTCACAAAGGCTGTTCACACTTAATGATATTACCTGAATGGGTCTGTCACAAAGGCTGGTCACACTTAATGATATTATACCTGAATGGGTCTATCACAAAGGCTGGTCACACTTAATGATATTGTTTTACGTCCTTTGTTAAGTTCAATATCGCCGCTGATAGGTATTAACTCCCCTGGCTTGACATCCAATTGAGCATCGCATACTCCCTCCTGCAAAGGTGTTTATTTTATAATGAATTCAAACTGTCAAACCTTAAACGGATTCTAGAACAGTATACAATATTGTAAAGGGGCCAGCTGAAGCCCGACTTCCATGTACGGGATTTTCTCGCTACAATGAAGTCCTATTGGTGGCTTTGGGCTGTTTTCTACTCTTTGGTCGAGTTGTCGTATCTTTGACATGTTCTCCGTTTCCATTTTCTATTCTACATGTATTATCTGAAGTAAATTACGCAAGGTTGTAGCGTAATGAGGCAAATGCCTCACTTTCGAAACTACGATCAAACTTGAGAAACATATATTTTCTGCGAAATTTGGTATTTTAAATTATTAATATGCGAGATTCAAGCAAAACTTCTTTAATATTAGTTACAGTGCTTTTTCATTCGGCAGCAACGATTGAGATTTGCCCACACCGGTCACCGGTAAACATTGTGTTTCGAATACCGTTCCTGTGGAAAACAAATCATATATAACTTGCTAAAGAAGGATTCATTGAAGAGAAACATTGAAGACGCTTTACATTAACAACTTGCTCTCAATCAAAAGGTGTGCAATACGTGAACTGATTAGCTGTTTTAAAAAGGTTGGCATACAGTTGACGAATTCGTTGTGTGAAATAAAGACATTAAAGAATTCTTTTTGTACGGCAGTTTGAAAATTATTCTTTAAAACCAAAAAAAAAAAAAAAAACAGCATCTGCTAAATGACATGAAGTTGTGCACTTGATATTGTAACTTTTGATCTGAGAGATTTTTATGGTTACCATACCATAACCAAATGCATGGACGGTGCCAGTCCTCCAAAAAAAGAGAAGGCAGCCGACATACATGCTCCTTGGAAGACTCACACATTTTGTCCAGAAAACTCACACATTTTGTCCAGAAAACTCAATCATCTCCAAATTAATTAATTAGACAATTAATAATTTATTCTTGCAAACCATATACCGGTAGTCATTAATACACATTTACTTCAAAGAATTTGTATCACATTGACCAGAAGGTTTTTAAAATTAATAGAAAGTCATCGCCCCAACGCTATAGAATACCAATCAGTCTCTGCGAATTCTTTCATACATGTATCTCTGGCCCTTAAAGAACTCAAATGCATATCCATGAATCCACAGTTTCGATAAAATCTCATTCTTGCATTTTACACTCGTCAATGTTGCCTAAGAAATTCGAATTTCTAGAGTTAACTGAGATTATTTAAAAGATTTATCTGATTCAGTATGTTTCATAACTTTATTTTCTTGTAAGATGGATAAAAAACTGGATACAATTGATTAGTCACAAGTAAAATAAATATAGTACCCATATGAGATGTAGGAAGTCTTCAAGAAACAATAAATCTTACTGACAGAGACTAATAAACAAAGTTTTTACTGTATCAAAACTTCCGTTGTTGACCAACTCTTTTGTGAGAAATCTTGTTATGTTTAAGGCGTCTGAAAACCTTGGAATGAACTGCAATGGCTAGTGATTGACTTTGTAGGCTTGATATGCTCCAATGTCCATAGAAATTAGTACGAAATATGAAATTGACATGGAAACGAGGATTTGAAATTTTATAGTTCTAGCTTCCGTGGAATCGGGAGGTTTTTGAATGAATAGATATTAATTTCCAGATTGACACTTGACAGTTTTATAACTACTGGTATTGTTGAAACTAAGAGTTAGAAATAAACACATAATTTCTGCTGTTTCATGTTATTTTTTGTTAAAAATGCTCCAACCATTCTCTTAGTGTCCTGTCAGGAAAAAGCAAGTTAACAGTTCAATTTAACGGCAACTTTTCGTCCCGCTTGGGGCACATCCCACAGACCCCCTTTGCCTAAATTCCTTTAGAGCGCTACGGCCGTGTATGTAAAGCTAAAGTAAATAAATATTTCCACTACGTATGTATATTGATGTCTAAAGAGACACTGAAATGGAATTGGCTATCAAGAACATGACAGGAATCTGTTTAAATGTGTGCGGCATCATCAAGTGACACCAGCGCCCGGCACTTTATCAGAACTATGTTGACGGTGTGCTGAATTGCTTTAAAATGAGAAAGAAGGAATAAAATGGAAATGTATTTGGATATAAATCAGAATGTTATTTTTCCATGTTTCTACAAAATGCGCAGTGAATCCTGAGTACAACAGTTGTAATGACTTCGGTTTAGTTTCAGAATAAAGAATAATTGACTGAAATGAAATTTCAAGCAATCAGCTAGTATATGAATAGATTTTAGAAAATGTAACTATATGCGTGGGCAGGGTGCTAATCCGCATATCCTTCTGACAAAAATAACCCTATTCTGAAAGTGGGTGTACATATTTCTATTATCCGAATGATGTATTAGGGGGGTTGTTTTGCCCATAACGTCAATCCCATAGTAAGATAATAGTACCACTTGTAAAATAAATACAACTATCCACCAGAGACCAAATGATGTAGATGTAAGCAACTATACACCCTTCAACAATAAGCAAAACAAATAACATGTAGTTATCTATAAAAGGCCTTGATATGACAAAATGTTAAACAATTCAAACAAAAATACCAACGGCTGATTTATGAACAAAACAATAAACGGGAAACAAATATGATAAAATTTATTTTGAAGTAGTTCGTTTATTTATAAACAAGGTCCACTCTCACTTTCTGTCAAACTGTTTAGTTACGGATGTACGTGAAAGGTCGAGTTTACACATCTGATTTAATAATCTCCGTAAAAATTAAATTCATTTCTTACAATTCCAATAAAATGCACTAAAAATCATGTTGGGTAACAGTTATAACATTACTTCGTCTGTTAGAGATGTCTCGTAACACCATGAAACGAACTTATACACGTATATACTTTTTGGTTGTCATAATGCTTACCAATGAAATACGACTTAAAAATATCCATAGAAAATAAGTTTGAACTTGTACCTACAAAACAGTTGCTAAAATGTAAAGGCAGCTGCACTACAACATAAATTATACTTGCATTTATTTCAATATTTATAATAAAGGGGAAATTGCATGAAATTCAGACTGTTTAATTAGAACATGTATTACATCACTGTTTCTATTAGGTTTATCGCCATCAAGATTTTGAATCTGTAATTGAAACAAATACAGAACCTCTATTTAACATCTAATATGGACAGGAGATTCTAATTGTCTATATTGATTAAACACTGAACCACAAGTAAGGAGATTCTTATTCCGACGTCTAATCTATTCAAATTTGCATACAGTTAAGAAGATTCTAATTGCGAAGTCGGTATTGATTCAACTTTGGATCAAAATTCATGAGATTATAATTCCGCGGTCTATATTGATTCAATTTTGAATCATAATTCGTGGACTACCCATAAAACATGTCAAGCTCAGAGACTTTTCAAATTCAAAAGAACTACCGCTTTAACTAGAAACAGCTGTCTGCTGACAAGTATGTCACTGCAAAACAATATATAAAGAAATATTTAATTCCCTTGCCTGAAATGGATGTCCTTTGGCCATCACATTGACCAGAAGGTTTTAAAATTAATAGAAAGTCATCGCCCCAACGCTATAGAATACCAATCAGTCTCTGCGAATTCTTTCATACATGTATCTCTGGCCCTTAAAGAACTCAAATGCATATCCATGAATCCACAGTTTCGATAAAATCTCATTCTTGCATTTTACACTCGTCAATGTTGCCTAAGAAATTCGAATTTCTAGAGTTAACTGAGATTATTTAAAAGATTTATCTGATTCAGTATGTTTCATAACTTTATTTTCTTGTAAGATGGATAAAAAACTGGATACAATTGATTAGTCACAAGTAAAATAAATATAGTACCCATATGAGATGTAGGAAGTCTTCAAGAAACAATAAATCTTACTGACAGAGACTAATAAACAAAGTTTTTACTGTATCAAAACTTCCGTTGTTGACCAACTCTTTTGTGAGAAATCTTGTTATGTTTAAGGCGTCTGAAAACCTTGGAATGAACTGCAATGGCTAGTGATTGACTTTGTAGGCTTGATATGCTCCAATGTCCATAGAAATTAGTACGAAATATGAAATTGACATGGAAACGAGGATTTGAAATTTTATAGTTCTAGCTTCCGTGGAATCGGGAGGTTTTTGAATGAATAGATATTAATTTCCAGATTGACACTTGACAGTTTTATAACTACTGGTATTGTTGAAACTAAGAGTTAGAAATAAACACATAATTTCTGCTGTTTCATGTTATTTTTTGTTAAAAATGCTCCAACCATTCTCTTAGTGTCCTGTCAGGAAAAAGCAAGTTAACAGTTCAATTTAACGGCAACTTTTCGTCCCGCTTGGGGCACATCCCACAGACCCCCTTTGCCTAAATTTCTTTAGTGCGCTACGGCCGTGTATGTAAAACTAAAGTAAATAAATATTTCCACTCCGTATGTATATTGATGTCTAAAGAGACACTGAAATGGAATTGGCTATCAAGAACATGACAGGAGTCTGTTTAAATGTGTGCGGCATCATCAAGTGACACCAGCGCCCGGCACTTTATCAGAACTATGTTGACGGTGTGCTGAATTGCTTTTAAAATGAGAAAGAAGGAATAAGATGGAAATGTATTTGGATATAAATCAGAATGTTATTTTTCCATGTTTCTACAAAACCGCAGTAAATGCGCAGTGAATCCTGAGTAACAACAGTTGTAATGACTTTGATTTAGTTTCAGAATAAAGAATAATTGACTTTAATGAAATTTCAAGCAATCAGCTAGTATATGAATAGATTTTAGAAAATATAACTATATGCGTGGGCAGGGTGCTAATCCGCATATCCGTTCTGACAAAAATAACCCTATTCTGAAAGTGGGGTGTACATATTTCTATTATCCGGTAAACTATAAAGAATGATGTATTAGGGGGTTTGTTTTGCCAATAACGTCAATCCCATAGTAAGATAATAGTACCACTTGTAAAATAAATACAACTATCCACCAGAGACCAAATGATGTAGATGTAAGCAACTATATATACACCCTTCAACAATAAGCAAAACAAATAACATGTAGTTGTCTATAAAAGGCCTTGATATGACAAAATGTTAAACAATTCAAACGAAAATACCAACGGCTGATTTATGAACAAAACAATAAACGGGAAACAAATATGATAAAATTTATTTTGCAGTAGTTCGTTTATTTATAAACAAGGTCCACTCTCACTTTCTGTCAAACTGTTTAGTTAAGGATGTACGTGAAAGGTCGAGTTTACACATCTGATTTAATAATCTCCGTAAAATTAAATTCATTTCTTACAATTCCAATAAAATGCACTAAAAATCATGTTGGGTAACAGTTATAACATTACTTCGTCTGTTACGGATGTCTCGTAACACCATGAAACGAACTTATACACGTATATACTTTTTGGTTGTCATAATGCTTACCAATGAAATACGACTTAAAAATATCCATAGAAAATAAGTTTGAAAAACCAAACTAGTACCTACAAAACAGTTGCTAAAATGTAAAGGCAGCTGCACTACAATATAAATTATACTTGCATTTATTTCAATATTTATAATAAAGGGGAAATTGCATGAAATTCAGACTGTTTAATTAGAACATGTATTACATCACTAATTCTACTACAAGTAGGTTTATCGCCATCAAGATTTTGAATCTGTAATTGAAACAAATACAGAACCTCTATATTTAACATCTAAGATGGACAGGAGATTCTAATTATCTATATTGATTAAACTTTGAACCACAAGTAAGGAGATTCTTATTCCGACGTCTAATCTATTCAAATTTGCATACAAGTTAAGAAGATTCTAATTGCGAAGTCGGTATTGAATCAACTTTGGATCAAAATTCATGAGATTGTAATTCCGCGGTCTATATTGATTCAATTTTGAATCATAATTCGTGGGACTACCCATAAAACATGTCAAGCTCAGAGACTTTTCAAATTCAAAAGAACTACCGCTTTAACTAGAAACAGCTGTCTGCTGACAAGTATGTCAAAACAATATATAAAGAAATATTTAATTCCCTTGCCTGAAATGGATGTCCTTTGGCCTCATTGAATTTTTCTAGCTTGGGAATAGGTAGAAAGCTTCCATAAAGAGCAAGTTCAAGATCGCCATCTTTTCGACATATTGGTTTGTGGACTGTCACCTAGAAAATAAAAGTACTGCAGGAAAACATTTAGATGTTTATATTATATATAAGTAAGCAAATTTAGAACTATGAATTGAAAACCCCCAAAATTATGTATATTTATAATTTATATTGATGTAACATTTACTTAAATTTTTAATTGTTATTTACATTAGCGTACTAAGATAATTATATGTTATTCTAATGTGACATTTCCTTTTCAATACAATACAATACAATACAATAATAATTTATTAACGTCTCACCATCAATAATACAGTATACACATTTCACATTGTAAAGTAAACTTTTAAAATTATTAATGCCTTTCTAAAAAGAATTATGAGAGACGGATTAAAAGGAACTAGTATATTTACACATTCTCAAAAGGCTATTATAAAAAGTTAGATCATAAAACATATTTATATCTATTATCGGTATAAGAAAAAAGTCTTCTACGGTCTAAAATAAGTTTTCAGGTTTTGGCACATTTGTGTATCACATTAATATTGTCACTGGCTAAAATAAATGAGAGTTTCACGGAAATTGCAGATTTTGATTACCAATCAAGTACGTGTCAATTAATAATTACGAGTTTAGTCCCATCCGGAAATGTTCCTTCTACTTGTACTTCATGAATCATGTCGGCAACACCGGGCATCACTTGGTTGAATCCTTCCGAAAATAATTAATGCATGATCAAGATTACATTTACACTGTACATATATACAATAAAAATGTAAAATACAAAATCGACAAATAAAGGGTGTTAGAAGTTAGAAATTGAAAAATCCAGTGGGGAAGGAAACCAGACCAGGACAACATAAAACATATCAAAGCAACGGTTACATGACACTTAACAACTAAATCTTTGCAAATATGGACTCTTCTTCTTTCAGTTTCTACCAATCATTCGTAAAATTATGATTAATTAAAGCCGATTATTCGCCGGGCGTCGACTAAGAAATTTGATTTGTAATTTACAAACAAAACCCCAAAAACATATGTATGTACATTGAAAAATAATTTATGATACAACTATAAAAATTTGATAATCGTAGAAGTAAATAGTTTATATTTATTGACTGGGTATGAGTGGAATAGTAAGTTTATTGTCCCCCGAGGTGCAACTATTCCACGAATATCCAGTCAGTAAGTGTTTTATTATACCGAAAGAGACAACAGACAATAAATGCCGGGGCTTAATCTACTATCGTAATATAAAAAGCAGAAACACAACCATACTGTTTAAGGGCATACGATACAGTTTTGATCCCACGGTGATTTTTACGAAAATTTGCATACAAGCTATTTTTTACCTAGAAAATTCAAATATGTAATAAAAATAAACCTTCATGTGCTAAATTTAGAGATAAATACTTCAGGATTTTGTAAAAGTTTTGGTATATCTTCGTTACAAAAGTCGGCTCTTAATTTGTGAAATAATCCTTTGTTAATAATTCATTTTTATTAAATTTTCATGATTTTAGAAAAAAAAACGGCTTTTTTTGTTGTATACTTATCTAATTTAAAAAAAATTTCGTCGGTGAATTTTTAATAAAAATAGAACAAATAATCTTCATACAGAATCAAGTCAAATGTCATTTTTAAAAAGAGGGGTGGGTCCATGTACTCGTTTTCAAGCTAATGATTAAGATCACTCGAAAAATGCATCTTTTTCCAATATGTTGCAGTTTGACGTCGCGAAAAATAACATTTTACGTAACGTCATTATCTCCCCTGTAACTGTATCGTATGCCCTTAAGGGCATACGATAGAGTTTTGATCCCATAAAGAAATTTTGATGAAAATTTAAATAAAGGCTATTTTTACCTGATTTAATCAAATATGTAATAAAAATATACCTTCATGTGCTACTTTTGAGTAAACTGAGGTCGAAATTTCAGATATTTGCAAAAATTCGGAATTGTGGACGTATTTTTCCTTTCGACAGAAATACATAACTTTTTGTTTTAAAAGATAAACACAAGCTGTTTTTGTTAAATTATTTGAAAATTCTGTTTTATATAAATGTCCTATAAATTTGTGCATTTTATTTTTACAAATAACTCATATCAGATTGATTAAATCGATCAATTTAACCCGGAAATCGTCAGAGTTACCGATATAATCGATAAGATGGAAAGATATCATATAAAGTGTAAGATGAGAGTTCAAGGTCTTTTTTGTGTCTACAGAGTAAGAAAATATTCTTCTCACGGAGTCTAGAATAGCACAAACACAGTCAACCTTATCAGAAGGTAAATCTAACCGTCAAACATTCTTTGAAAAGCACGAAACGAAGACCGTTCCGAGACAACAAAAGACCAACACACAATGTATAACAAAGACATATGGATATATAAACAACAGACAACACTTCAAGTCTAAGCATTTGAAACTAAAAAAGATCGTGTGTATTACCAGGTCCACTTGAATGGTTCTGTCCTCGTGCGATTTCATTTCTTTTCCAATAAATATGTGCACCAGTATGTTCAGTATCAACAGAGAGACCAGGTAGGGGGAGACGAAATCAAAATGTAACATGTCGGTCAAATATTTATACCTTTTGGAAGAAAAAAACCCTTTATTTTGATAAATGCAATTTTACTAAGTAGAAAGCAGGTGAATAGTGTTTCCGACGTTATGATACGATGTATACAGAAGTTATAAGTTTTAATTGCATGGCACACCCGGGTCTTTTAATACTTATAAGACAAATTATGGACAGGATGTCTCAAATGATAAATATAAGACCTTATAAAGTAAATATTGCGAAAAATGAATAACGATGTTTGCAAGGGTTCAATTGAATCTTCTGGAATGAAGCTAAATACAGTCAACTGATTGAACAAATAATCTAATGCCTCGAAGGATCTGTAAAGATAGAATTGCAAGATTATTTATTTATACATTTAGCTTATACTTCTGAAGGAATGGAAACATACCAATCATCTCTCTTCCTTTTGACATCAGTTCAGAAACTGTATATCCCTCCCTGATCAGCTCTTGTATCTGTAATTTTTTAAGAAGATTGTAAAATCAAATGGGGAGGAGTGACTGATTTTTTAGAATCTTAATAAGAACATTTGATTGAAGTAAGAAAACACATATATATATATATATATATATATAAGCACACCATCAAACCTTCTACTTTCATAAATGTAATAGCACTATGTACGTATTGCTGTTGAAAATAACAACGTCTTCATCATAATAAATAGTATCACAAAATTAAAACAAAAGCGAATAAAGGCATTATATATATATATGTGTGTAAGAAAGAAATTTAGAGAAGCTGTGGATAAAAGACGCCCAAAAGTAATCAAAAGAAAATATTTATATAATGGAATCATCAAAAATATTACAAAAGAGTGAAATTACTTTTTATTGAATTCGACAAAAAATAATTTTTATATACAAAATTAATGTTACTTTGTACATTTTTCGGACATTATCAAAGAGTCTCAGATGATAGATTGATTTTCATAACGTGGTGTGTGTGGTATATGTATTATACCTGATAATAAGCAAAATCCAGTATAAAGTCAGGAGACTCAGGGGCGGATCCAGCCATTTTTAAAAGGGGGCTCCCAACCCAGGATAGAGGGGGGGGGTCAACTATATGTCCCCATTCAAATGCATTGATCTTCAAAAAAAAGGGGGGTTCCAACCCCCGGAACCCCCCCTCTGAATTCGCCACTGCCGAGTGTTCAGAAAATATGTCTCCTGTTATCTAGAAGATACTCTGATACAAACAGTGTTCTAATCCCTGATCTGATAGTTTATTAAAGCGGTATTAGTCACGATTTTGACAATATAAATTGAAAAAAAAAATAAAATATTGGTTTTTTTTTCTGTTTTAAACATTTGCAAGAATATCGGATAACATTTATCTATCAGATGTAATTTTGGTTCAAATTTGTAGAAAAAAGCTCAAAATTCTTGCTGATGACTAAATGTCATGCGAGACAATACTTCGACCTCATTTGTAGTCGAGTGCATGCTTGAAACTGAAAACTTGAAATTTTAACTCTCAGTCATGTTTGTAATTAACACCATGAAATACACCGACGGTTATTCGGGAGCAGTACAATACTTATGCAGGAAAAACTCAACCCAAGCATTATGATTAAAACAATTTCCTATTTTCTGCAATAGTATTACATGAACTCTGCTTTATAGAAAAAAAATCATCAATGTATCTGGACTTCAACATGTTCAAGAACTTGTTCATTATGAGTGCTATTGGAATATCAGTTGTCCGTTAAAAGACTTACTTCTCGAATTCTTCAAATGTATTATCAAAAGTTCCACATTTTATTGAAAGATTTACTGTGTTGTTCCTAAGCGTATTGTTACTGTTCGCATACATATATTCAGAGGTGTATTTAGGGAGACAGGGTGATTGTCCATCCCACTTTATGGATCTACATATGGTTTTTGCACAGACTTTTTATACAATCACCACTCCTTACGTTGACCTATTGGTGGTACCCCTTCCCCTTTTTTTCAAAATCACGGATCTGCATCTGAACTATAATAATTGATAAACACTATACTGCTGTCTCGTTATACGTTTATCACATAACGGATCAAATTTCAGAGAGTTGTTTATAAGACTAATGACCTAAAAAGATAAACCTTAGGTAAATATAAAATATATTCATCAGGTAAAAAATCTTGTTGCTCTAGATCTTTGCCAGTTTTTTAAAAAATCGTCTCTTTTCATATAAACAAATCGTTTAAGTACGTCTGAAAAATTCAAGGTCGATGACATAAAAGGACTGCATTTTCGAATTTTTACACAATATATTGTAATATAATAGTCCCAGATTTATCTGCCATTATTATAAAGTGCAAAAAAAAAAGCTGTTTTGAGTCACGATTGTAATCTGATCTAAAGTGATGTATAATTTTTGTATCATTTTTCAAGGTCATTTTTGGAGATTAGTTTATGTTATAAATGCCTATTCGATTAATACTTGCAATGCTATTATAGCAATGATGAAAGTTCTGTCAACAGGGGCGGATACAGCCATTTTAAAAGGGGGTCCCAACCCAGGATAAAGGGGGTTCCAACAAATATGTCCCCATTCAAATGCATTGATCGTCAAGAAAAAGGGGGTTCCAACCCCCGGAACACCCCCTCTGGATCCGCCACTGGTCAATCAAAAATGATATCAACGGGTTTCCGAATGATTCCCTCGTATATATGTGATTCTATAAGTATGATCATGTATTGCCAATTATGAATACTTTGAGAGGTGAATAATTAGGTCTATGAAATTAGAGATATAGTTTTCTCTGAATATTGATAAGTTGTTGTTTGCCTATCGTTCAGTGGCAAATATTTCCTGTATCATCAGACGACACTGAGTGTTGATTGTTCCCTAGCCTTAATCTGAGGTTTAATAATTCATAATTGTAAGTCTAGGTAATAACATAAGGGAAAACTTGTTTTCGAATCCCTTTATATTCAAATATTACTGCATTTAAAAGTATATGTCATGTACATGATTTTTTAAATTAAATATGTTTAAAGTAAGTCTAGGTTTGATTTTTTTTAAGAATATCAGCCACTTGGGTGGATAGTTGTCTCCTTGGCAATCATACCACATCTCCTTATTTTCAACTAATTTGTTTTTCTGATAACGTACCTGTGATGCAATTATAGCTATGGTTTCTGGGTGATTCAGGCGAAGACCACGAGCAAGCCGTCTCTGTGCCACACATCCTGCTTGGTGGACCAATAAGCTCTCCAACTCTCGCGGTGCTAACTTCATATTTCTGTAAATAATTTAACATTCTACCAACTAACTTATTTTTTACTTATTCATTTGGTCTTGTTTTAAATAAATCACTCATTTAAACTAAATCTATTGTCCGACAATGATTCATGAAACCTGTAAGAAGTGTTGTTTCGGACTTTTTTCTTGAGCGAAAACGTCCGACCAACAACTGGCGCTAGTTGAGCTTGTTTCCTGTTGTAGCGATCAGTCTGTCAGACCATACTTTCCAAATCATGTGCCGTTCTTTTTTAATCCCTTGTTCAAGTCCGTGGTCATCCTGTTACCTGTACTGTGCAAGTTTTTAATTTTGTGTTTTAGTTCTACGACATACGGTATTAGTCTCGATAGGTAGACAGAGACATATACATGTATATACCGCAGACAACTTATTTTGGGCTTTGCGTCTATTGTTTTTATGTTAGTTGTTTTTGTACCTCTTACCTATCTTTTGAGTTAAGCAAATTGCAACTGATTTTTAGAGTTCGTTTAAATGATATGCTGTTACAAAACTTTTCCAGGTTAGAAGAGGGTTGAGCGCCCGCAAACATGCTTAACATCGCTGCATTCTTTATGTGTCTATCCCAAGTCAGGAGCCTATAGTATAGTGGTTGTCGTTGGTTCATGCCTGTCATATTTGTTTTTCGTAAATTGTTTTGTTATAAATTAGGCCTTTGGTTTTCTCGTTTGAATTAATTCACATGTTTCACGTCGGGCCCTTCCATAGCCTACTATATACAGTATAGATTTTTCTCATTGTTGAATAATGTACGGTGGTCTATAATGGCTTACTACCAATTCATTTTCAACTCTGGTCGATAGTAGTCACATTGGCAATCATAAGAATTCTCATTTTTATACTGGTTTTCTGAACTGTACAATTAACCTTTGTATTGCCTGCTTGCACGGGTGTTTGGGGCGGATCGTGATTTTTGAAAGGGGGGGGGGTGTAATTCCATTTAACGGATTGTATACTGCCGAGAGAAAAAAAAATGGACGATTTTATACTAAAAAATTATATAAATCGTGAAAAACATGATAAATAATTATTTTTTCTGACGATCAAAGGCGTACGCGTTCTACGCCCCGCCCCCCTTTTTTCCCTCCTGGATCCGCCATTGGGTGTTGATATCAATAAACATTTCTTAATGCATACTGATCGGTAGACTACTTATTACGACAAAATGTGCAATTGCAATTATCTGTCCCATGGATAAATCATTGCTTTCATTTGCGCACATCAGTACACTGTCTACACGTTCTCGTGACTCTATTTTGAGCAGTTTTCTGTCTTTTTTAAGGTTTTGTTATACACAAAAAAAAATATTATCTAATATCCTAGGATGATACTTCGAACGTGTGTGTATCAATGTGTCAGGTTGTGGGGATACATGTGGCTCGAGAACACAGTTATTTCGTAGTGCATTTCTTTTAAATAGACAAAAAATGCAAATTAAAAAAATCGCACCTGCTCTATCCAAAAAATAATTTTAGTGTAGTGTACTACTTTTGGGACACATTATATCAAAATTATAGAAAAGTCTATCGGCTCTAACTCAAAATATGGACAATTGTACGTTAAGGGGGTCTGAAATTCAGTTTGACAGCGTCAGACATCCTAATTTTTGACCTTTTCAAACTGGACCAAATAACTACTTTACCTAAAAATTCTTGCCCCAAATTTTTTTTACATGTAATTTCATCCCTTTATTTACTATTTTATGCAGAAAATATAAGGAAATAAATTTGGAGGGTGTATGAAAAAAATTTGCCAGTTATACACTGTTCGCACTAGGGACTCTAAAACGAAAATCAAAGGACGATAATTGTAGCTGTAATCCGAAGCCCCGAAATTCTGACAGTCCAGTAGTCCGATAGTCCGACAGTCCGATAATCCGACAGTCCGTTAATCCGACAGTCCGATGGTCCAACACGAAGCCGTGTTGCTGCAAAGGATATGAATCTCGTCTTCATATAAGCTTATTAGCATACTGCCGAAACGCCAGCAGTGTTTAAAATTTAAAAAAATGGAATGCGTTAAAATGGTATAAAAATTAAATTAAATTTGTAAAATTAGGGAGCTACCGTTTGATTTTTAGGGGGTTAGGATGAAATTTGAAAAAAGGCAGGAAAGGAGTTTTGAGTTTTAAAAAAAGTCAGGATAAGCAACTTGGCAATAAAAAAGGCAGAATGACAATTTATGTAAAAAAAGTCAGGATAAACTAATAAAAAATGCAGGACCGAATAGAGTGAAAAATAAAAAGGCAGGACAAATATTACAACTAGAAAAAAAAACAGGACAAAATTTTTCATCCTAGCCCACACATCCATAAAAATCAACTGGTACCTTAATATATTCATCATGTCGATGTTGATACCGAGAATGTCTGTTTACATACATTTTGTACATGTGCATGCACGTGCATGTATAACGTATAATGTGGTTGAATGTGATATGTCGCATGTATTAGATGTATTCTTCTCATACCCGAAGGGCGTTCGCCCCGAAGATATGAAACGACTACATCGGATTGAATTACATAGAAGCAATAATTTTTTTTTAATCTTTTTTCTTGATCTTAAAAGAGCAATAAGTTTTGATAAAAAGGAATAGTGTCATTATCTCAAATTTTCAAGATGCAATAACACTTTCAGAAGATGTTTCATATTTCATGATTTGAAATGAAATCTTAATAAATTGCGTCAATTTTTCTGTCATCAAAATAATACCTTATCACTGCTTTTGCATGGCAATATAAATCGCTGTACTTCCAATGGAAAAAAATATATAATAATAGCAATTCTCTAACCAAAACATGATTTAAGATTTACTCAACACAAAAACATTTTCTGACTTTTAGTGCGAACGTGTATGGTGCGAAAGTTCATCCGGTTCGTATGGGATCAGTGCGGCCCTGTATAAGACGTCATACTGACTGATTTGATAATTTTCCGTATGAAAAAATATATCAATTTACAAACGTTCCTAGTCTATATAGGCATATATTTCAGAGTTTGTGACCGCGCGTCGGACTATCGAGCTGTCGGATTATAGGACTGTCGGACTATCGGGCTGTCGGATTATAGGACTGTCGGACTACAGGACTGTCGGATTATAGGACTGTCGGGTTATAGGGTGACCCTGTGTCCCAGTGTTCCCGGACCATGTGTTTCAGATTGATCACGCACTTGGTCTTCTGCTTCTAATCGAAAAACTTTACATTATTGATTGCTGGTGTAGGTCTTATAACATGACCAAGGGTACACAACTCTTGCACCCAAGGTAAACATATAATCAAGAAAACTAAGTTGTTGTAGAACTCTGTCGTTCACCAATTCTCTACGAATATCCATTTAATTTTTTATCGCATGCATATTTATTGCTTAATTGACAAACGTTGACACCCAATACATTTCCCCAAAACAACCTTATTCCTTCTCCTTATGGGACTCGTAGGAACAAAATTGAAAAGGCCGGACTACCAAAACTAGTCCGGAGAAAAATCTTATCACAAAGATTTAGTTAAACTTTTATAAAAAGTCAAAATTAAAGCAACAAAAATATAACTTGTGTACAGATAATAAGGCAAAAGATACCAACCACACCTCAACAACTCAAAAATATCCAATAAATTACAAATAATGAACAAAATCACATCGAAGATATTAAATTAATTTTTGAACAAAACCAACTTAATTGAGAAATTATTACTATATAAATAATGGAGCTGATTGACGGATAGAGGTTTAGCTAGCTATATGTATATATAAAACCAAAACTATTATCTTGAAAACTAGAATCAATAGAAAAATCATATGCTGATGTCTTAATCCAAGACGTATTGTAAGTCCTACACAATAAAACGATCTACTTTAATGGCAACAGTTTCTTACAAGCGTAAAAATCGTTATTTAAGGACTATAACTCCTAAAAGGAGTCAATTTACAATTTTGGCTATGTTGACGTATTTGTAGATCTTGTCTAGCTGATCGTGTTTGCTTTTAAAAGTGTCTCTATATCTATTATTCTTTTCAAGATAATCGGCAAACAACGCAAAAAGCTGGTAAGAAATCGTCATTTAAGGGCAATAACTCCTGTTTGGAGTCGTCTGGCGATTTGAACCATGTCAACTTATTTGTAGATGTTGTCTTATTGATAATATTTGCTATTTAAAAAGTTTCCTTCTATTGATTATAGTTTTAAAGATAATATGCAAATGTGAAGAAAAAAAATTGGTGAAAACCGTCATTTAAAGGCAATAACTCCTATGAGGAATTGTCTGATGATTTCGACCATGTTGACTCCTAGTGGGTAGATCTGGTCTGGCTGATCACTTTTTTCATATTTAAAGGTTTTAGCCAAGTTTTTAAGATAATAGGCAAAAATATAAAAAAAAAATGGAAAATAAGTCATTTCATGGCAATAACTCCTGAAAGAAGTCGTCTAACAGTTTGGGTGAAAATGAATAGTATGAAATCTAAAAATTCTGAACATTTGTTTCTTTCTATAGCGGTTTTCAAGATAAAACAACTCTTGCATTTTACCTCTATGTTCTATTTTTAGCCATTTCGGCCATGTTGGTTGACAAGCGGGATCATCGGACACATGTTTAAACTCAATACCCCAATGATGATTGTGGCAAAATTTGTTTCCAATTGCCCCAGTAGTTTCAGAGGAGAACATTTCTGTACCAATTAACAGGCGCCGACGACGAAAACGACGAACTCCAAATATTAAGAATTGCTCACTTGACCCTTTGAACCAGATAAATTGAAAAAATGATAAAGTGTAAAAATGAAAGTATTCTTGCCTCGCAAAGGCCATTAAATACTTTTTGCAATTATCCCCCCTTTACATATAAATACAAGGTCAAACGACAAGAAAACAGATTGCAACCTTACCTTATC
The DNA here is from genome assembly GCA_017311375.1 of Mytilus coruscus. Lineage (NCBI taxonomy): Eukaryota > Metazoa > Mollusca > Bivalvia > Mytilida > Mytilidae > Mytilus > Mytilus coruscus. The sequence continues at coordinate 60,294,829 of CM029607.1, read as the reverse complement.
GCTGAATCTTGAGTATTTAATATTTCCGCTTTGTACGATGTAATCGGTTGATATTTTATTCACATAAATTTTTCGTTTTACAATATTTTTACAGTGTATAATCAGTTACTTGCGATGTGTCCTGCTAGTTCACCTGAAATCATCGAACCGTAATCTGACAAACTTTCCACAAGTGAGCTGTAGAGACTAACAGAAAGTTATTCACATTTTTATCGTGTAAGGTAAGATACATTTTACATTTATTTGTTAAATTTATCCAATACTGTCAAGACAAGAAATGTAGTCAGGCTTCGTAATATTGATCGTATTTATATCCCATTGTTTCATAATGTTATGATCTTGACATTGATATATATATATATATATACATATGCCACTTGGTTTGAAAACAGCACTGTGTAGTATTAATCTATATCATACATGTTACAAAGAAATTGATTTTACTCCTGACCTCAACATGCAGTGTTGTAGAAAGTATTTAAAAAGATATTACGTGCAAGAAATTTCTATATCACTTGTTTATTGAATGTTGTTTGTTTTAAGGTCAATGACCCTTTCTGTAGGCGTGTGTATTACGTAATTTTCAAAGTGCTACACTATCAAAACTACGGAAGCGTATTAGGGCCATCCTTTTTTTATTTAATTTTTTTCAAATTGTCGACTTTAATCTTGGAATTATCAACTTTTATCTTGGAATTTCCAACTTTAATCTTGAAATTATCAACTTTAATCTTGAAATTATCAACATTTATTTAATCTTGGTATTATCATTTTTAATCTGATTAAAAGTTGGAAATTCGACAATAAAAAGGATGGCCCTAATACGCTTCCGTACAAAACAGACGCGCCATTTTTTACATACTAGTATACAAATGGCAAAGAAACGTTGTTCAAAGAAATATTGTTAAATGTTTTATTGCATTTAATAGAAAATAGGGATTTGGTGGCAAATAAAACCAAGATTTTTGGCAAAAAACCGACAGACTTTAGTACAGAGATTTTCGTTATAAAATTTAAAAAATAGATTACTCACTTGTTTGTCCATGATGTGCTAGATCTAGCGTTTATTATCTACAAAAAGTCTTAAATAACCTGTACGATCCAAAAAAACGTCGGGCGTGCTTCGCTCTATAGTCGAGTGGCACATTGATAGTAAACATGTATATTTAGAGTAATTATATTGTTTATTGGTATACATATGGTACAAATAAATGATATATATTAGAAAATCGGGATTTATGATAATGAAGGGGGAGGGACTATGGGGCTCAACATGGAGTCCTGTCCTCAAGCACCTATAGAAGAAGCAATAAAACACAAATTCAATTTGCCGTCGAATATAGCAGAATTTTTTATGTTGGATAACATAAATGAAGTTTACGATGATTTATTAGAAAATTTAGTAACGTCAGTTCATTCGGTAGACATGACTGTATATAGAGTTCTCTGTTTTGGTATTGGTATAATTACATAATAAGTGTAAAAACAAAGAAAATTGGTTGGAAGAAATCGCTGTGACATTTTTTCTTTAGACTTTCATACTTAATTTAGCTAAACAAATCCGGCTTAAAGCTCCTACCATTTGATTTTCAGGAATAATCTTAAACTGTACAAGAATTTGTCAATGTTTGTGTGGAATATGATGGAAAAGGACATCTTGTCTATCAAAATTTTTTTAAGTAACCAAATTGAATTATTTTTGTATATTATAAAAGATATCGCAGAGTTCTCAAAATATGTTTTCCTTTGTGGCCCTTGAAGAAAATCTGCTGGTCCTAATCATTATTTCTATTGCAAAATACCAAAATTGTGCCGGTCCTTGCAAAATTTCGATGGTCAAAACCTTCGGACCACCACTTTTCGAGAACCTTAATTGTATATGTATACAAGGTATACAAGGTCATGGCATTTCTAAGTCATAAAACCGGTGGTTGTGTTCTGATTGATACTTTAATTTGGGAGAACATGATTTATTTGTTAGTTGCGATTGGCATTGAACAAGCTTTCGGTAACTGAAAAACTTATTTCGGTGCTTTGTGTCCATTGTCTTAACGTTAGTTGCTTTTTGTGTCTCGTACCGATCTTTTGAGTTAATCCAATTGCAACTGATTTTTACAGTTTGTTCTTATGTTGTACTGTTACACCGCTGTCCCAGTTTAGGGGAGGGTTGAGCGCTCAAAAATATATTCTTTATGTGCCTGTCCCAAGACAGGAGCCTGTAGTTCAGTGGTTGTCGTTGGTTCATGTCTGTCGACTCATATTTGGGTTTTTGTAAATTGTTTTGTTGTATATAATTAGGCCGTTAGTTTTTTTTCTTTTGAATTGTTTCACATTTTTCATGTCGGGGCCTTCTATAGCCGACTATACGGTATGGGTTTTGTCATTGTTGAAGGCCGTAAGGTTGCCTATAATTGATTACATCCACTTCATTTGAACTCCGGTGGATAGTTGCCTCATTGGCAAATCATACCACATCTCCTTATTTTTATATTATATACGTGACTTTTAAACTCATGTTTTCCTGAACATGCATGAAATATTTGTCACTGGACGTTGAAAATAACCCACCAACAATCAATCAATTTAAACTCGTTTTAAATAAGGGAACACCATTTGATATTTTGGGGGTGGAGTGGGGACAGGAGAATTTTGTATATGAATATGGTGGCCTGATAAGAGCTGAAAAAATGCATGCTTAGCGACAGATTAAAATGAATAATAAATCCGCAAAAATCCTCCTCCTCCTCCACCTCCCTCCCTTCCCAGAATATCAAATAGTCGTTCCCTTACTGTTATAGTCCGTGTTTTAACCAATATCTCTGTTGATAAACTTGTTTTAAGGAAATCATTGCTTGCATTGCTCTGTCTGTTAAACACCGATTTCTAATTTTACGTAACCTTTAGTAAAGGCCAAAGGGTGAACTTAAGGTGAGTGGTTAAAGTTGAGTAAAATACATTATTTAGATAACTCTTTACAATGGTTTTAAATAATAATACAAAGTTTAATTTTTATATATCATCCATATATCTTTTAAGTAACTGATGTTACAGGCTCCGCATAAAGAATTTAGAATTCATTTTCATAAATTAAATTTATTGAAGTAGAAGTCATAAGAAAATTGGTGCAGTGTAAGGCTTACTATTTATAAAAAGTACTGATATACATAAAAGTTTAAAAAATATATTTCTCATACCTTGAATATTCAAGTACTGGATGATGTGTGTTTTTCAGTTATATTTTAGTGACTGCCACAGTGCATAGACTATGTAGACTAGTGCTTTATTAATGTTGTAATGCTTTTACCGTCTCAGTGTATGTTTGGTCCGTGGTGGAAAAGATCCCTGCATGTAAAAATGTGAATATACATAGTTTTATACTGATCACGCTTCGTGTTGTGAAGTAAGCACCATATGATTAAATAGAATCCTTACCTTATAATTGGTTTTGACAATCCATGAAGATTCAGGATTATAAAAAAGGTGGAGTGGGCATACTTAAGCAACGTTAAGAGTGGGACATGTGAAAAGTCGATGCATTTACCATATATGTAGCTCCCTGGAGGATCCCGGGCCCCCTGGACCCCTTCATAAATCCGCCACTGAGATTCTGCCATCGCGATCTTAATTTGGTGGTTGAAACGACGTACAGTGTTTATATTTTCAACACCATTATCTGGAACAATTTTTTCGTAGGCTTATTTATACTGATTTGTGCACCTATTTAATTACTATCTTACTCACATATATATAACGAAGTCGATTTAATAATACAATTATAATTTATTACGTAATTACAATTTTAAGAATATTTCAAAAGTTCAAATGTTCATTGTTCGAAAGTTCACAAATTGTCACACGGACACGTAATCGTATAGTGGTATATTTTCGATCCTGACGAATATGAACTCGGGTGGTGAATGCATTCCTGCCTAGCTACGAGAGGTGAGACATGATGGAATGTAATGTGTCTCTTTTTTTCCTAGTATTTATATCGTCTGTTCAATTTCCTTGTCTGTACAAGATTATTAATTTGCTGCAGGATACATCTATCAGCGTATTCGAAGTAATACATAAGTGTCAAATATGATTGTATAACAAAATGTATATAGATATAGGAAGATGTGGTGTGAGTGCCAATGAGACAACTCTCCATCCAAATAACAATTTATAAAAGTAAACCATTATAGGTCAATGTACGGCCTTCAACACGGAGCCTTGGCTCACACCGAACAACAAGCTATAGTCTATTAATGAAATACACATTTGTCTGTATGTAATGAAATACTGTTACCAATTATCCAGATTGTGTTACACACACTATACTACAAAAGTAGCGGTTCTCCAGTTAGATGAGGACGAATATAAAGAAGAAGTTATAGTTTCGATTTTATGATAATTGATTTTACTTAAAGGGGCATTAGCTACGAGATGTAAAAAATATTTTTTTGTTCGATCATTAATGAAAGTGATATAGTGAAATAATAAATCGCTTTTAACAGCCAATTGGGTTAAATTTTGTCAAAATAAGCTAAGAAACATCGCTGATGAATTATTCACTTGCAAGTGAATATGTTTATATCGGGTTATATGACCGTCGGCAGTCTTCGGAGGCCACCTCGATGGTTAATTAGACGACGTCTTGGCTCAGAACAAAAGCTATACACACGAAATGTTGATACATATTATAGAGTCCATACATTGTTATTTTGTCAAAATAAGCTAAAAACATCGCTCACCGGGCAGTCCCCACCTCGAAGGTCTAGACCACACGAAATGTTGATACATATTATGAGTCCATACATTGTTATTGGCGTCCGTCGTCGTCCGTCGTCGTCCGTCGTCGTCCGTCGTCGTCTGTCGTCGTAAACTATTTCAAAATCTTCTCCTCTGAAACTACTCGGCCAAATACCTTCAAACTTTAACTAAATGTTCCTTAGGGTATCTAGTTTATAAATTGTATCCGAAGTTTTGATCCATCGACAAACATGGCCGCCATGGCTAAAAATAGAACATAGGGTCAAATGCAGTTTTTGGTTCATATCTCAAAACTAAAGCTTTTAGAGCAAATCTGACATGGGGTAAAATTGTTCAATTGGTCAAGATCTATCAGCTCTGAAATTTTCAGACGAATCGAACAACCCATTGTTGGGTCGCTGCCACCGAATTGGTAGTTTTAACAAAATTTTGCAGTTTTTGTTATTATTTTGAATATTATTATAGATATATATATAAACTGTAAGCAGCAATAATGTTCAGCAAAGTAAAATCTACAAAAAGTTAATATGACCATAATTGTCAATTGACCCTTAAGGAGTTATTGCCCTTTAAAGTGACAATTTTACACAATTTGTTCATCAAGTTTGCTAACATTTAAAATCTTCTCCTCTGAAACTACTGGGCCAATTACCTTCAAACTTTAACTAAATGTTCCTGAGGGTATCTTGTTTATAAATTGTATCCGAAGTTTGTATCCATCGACAAACATGGCCGCCATGGCTAAAAATAGAACATAAGGGTCAAATGCAGTTTTTGGCTTATATCTCAAAACTAAATCTTTTAAGAGCAAATGTGACGGGGAAAATTGTTTAATTCGTCAAGATCTATCGGCCCTGAAATTTTCAAACGAATCGAACATCCCATTGTTGGGTTGCTGCCACCGAATTGGTAGTTTTAACAAAATTTTGCAGTTTTTTATTATTTTGAATATTATTATAGATATATATAAACTGTAAGCAGCAATAATGTTCAGCAAAGTAAGATCTACAAAAAAGTTAATATGACCAAAATTGTCAATTGACCCCTTAAGGAGTTATTGCCCTTTAAAGACAATTTTACACAATTTGTTCAAGTTTGCTAACATTTAAAAATCTTCTCTGAAATACAGGTGAGCGATTCAGGCTCTTGAGAGCCTCTTGTTTGTTTATTTTAGACTTTTGTAATTTGGATATACGTTTAAGTATGTTATAACTGGGACTATTATACTAACGTTAGTATAATAGTCCCAGGTTATAAATCAAATATGAGAATTTGAGTCTAATCGGTGAACATGAATTTGACAGCTAATGCCCCTTTAATAATTGATATACTGCTGTCTCTGTGCCTAGGATTGCTGAACAAAGACCAAGATAAATACCAAGATAAAGATAATACACAAGTTTCATTGCCATCATTAGTCTGTAGACAGTTGTCATGGAGTCAAACGAAAGAGTCAACTTTCTCAAATGTTTGTATAAACAAATTAGTATTATGTTTCATACAGAGAATATTTTTACTCATTTATGTTTTTCAGTACAAACGTTTAAGTAAAGCATTTAGAATAACCAGTCTCGGGGTTTTCCACATGAGACTGCACCCCCTAAAAAACCTTTTAAGTGGAAGAGAATTGCAACAAAGCATGGCGTTTCTCAAAATGAAAATATTTTTTTTTAAAAGGCTGCGCATTAACAGATGAAAATAAATGATCAATTCCTGTGCCCTTCCCCAGAATATCAAATAGTTGTCCTGATAAAGTCTTACAAAAATACAGCCAACCATAAAAATAAAAATATTAAAAATGTGCTTGTAAAAATATATAGTTCAGTCTTTTGGGATTTAAAAGAAATGAATGTTTTATAAACATTTGATACAATTACATCAGGTAAAATTTTTATCACAAATTATAGATTGTCTTTTTGGGGTTAGTGTTGTCTTTTATTTTTACTTATTTCCGATTGGTATTTTCTCTCTCTTTAGAGGATTTTATTTCTCTAAAATGACGATTTTTGATAAATTTTAGCGTTTTCTCCTGTAAGTGATAAATATCATAGATATATAGAAAGTATAAAGAACAGCCCAAAAAAAATCACTAGTTTATGATCTACAAATTGAGACGATGACTGAAACCACCAGTCGACTTCTTAAAGGAGCTAGTGCCCTTTAATAACACTTTCTACCCAATTTTATGGTGTAAGCCTTTTATATCGAAAACTAGAAAAGACCGATAGAAACTGTAAACAGCAAAAGTATATTTAGTAAATGTCTATATATCTATATATATCATCTTAAAATTGCTTACTGACTGAAACTATTACCTTACTTCTTATAGTGTAATATGTAACCTTATTCACAGCTGGTCCAATCAGTGACGCAAATGTGAACTTACACACTCACGGTCATCAACACGGGGACCACCACGAACACGGACACACTCATGAGATAATGGAAAATCCAGGAACATTTTCGAGTCGGGACCAACCTTTATATCGTACTGACTGGAAACAGGTGATTTTTAAATTATTAATTTGTACGTGGTCCCTCCAAAGACATACATATACATGTATAATACAATATATTTTTCTGGTCTCTCCGACTCTTAGGCATGATTTTGGTTATTTGTGGAATATGATTTTGAACAGTCTTATTTGCGTATACCAGAGGCGTAGCTTCCGACAAGAAAACAGAGAGAGAGGGGGAAGAAAGATCAAATGTACAACGTGTATTTCTCGTAGATGATTCCAAACGAAAAAAACAGTTTATGAACGTATCCCAAATTCTTTAAAGGTTAAAAGCTATCCATGTCACTGACGCTTACATCGGAACTATCTTGTGTTTTCACACTCAATATACCGTTCCCGCTTTATTTTGTTTTTTGTTTTTTTTTTTTTTTTTTTTTTTTTGGGGGGAGAGACGGGGACCTTCACCAATAGTTCCCTTTTATTGGCTATTGGGATATGTAAGAACAGTGGTTGTACCTTTTGACCAATAGTTATGTTATATTCATTGTCAGCAATTGCGGAATATTTATCAAACAGGAACAAGGGTATTTACGAAAGATTACGTTTTCAAAAACAGTAAAGCTACCTTATATCTATGATTTCCCCTGTTTCCCAGAAACTTGGACATACAACGTGATTTGACAGAGACAGATATACAGAGAGATATGTCGTTAATGTAAGATATATATGTTGTGTTGTGTTCATTATGTATATATATATATATATGTTTTAGAGAATACATTACTAAGTTTGAAAATACTTAATTGTGCCCGATTTATTTATTTTTTTTTTTGAACAATCAAATGTGTGTATAACCCAAAGCTACGACAAAAAAAGTCGATTTTTTGTTCCCTATAATGATAATCTTCCTTTTGTTGACCGCAATGTTACTTTGGTCCCTTCTTACTGTGTGTATATGTCCCAACTCGTGCCCGTGTCTGTAGTGACGTTTTAGATTTCAATGAACGTAATCTTACTGTGTGTATATGTCCCAACTCGTGCCCGTGTCTGTAGTGACGTTTTAGATTTCAATGAACGTAATCTTACTGTGTGTATATGTCCCAACTCGTGCCCGTGTCTGTAGTGACGTTTTAGATTTCAATGAACGTAATCTTACTGTGTGTATATGTCCCAACTCGTGCCCGTGTCTGTAGTGACGTTTTAGATTTCAATGAACGTAATTTTACTGTGTGTATATGTCCCTACTCGTGCCCGTGTCTGTAGTGACGTTTTAGATTTCAATGAACGTAATCTTACTGTGGGTATATGTCCCAACTCGTGCCCGTGTCTGTAGTGACGTTTTAGATTTCAATGAATGTATAAATCTCTGAATAACTGGAAAATCATTGAATCGGGGATTGTGTAACCGCAAATAATCTTAAAAAAAACCTTTACTAAGATATTTGATGGATACAAAAATGAGGCTTTACCTGTATAAACCTGATTACAAACGAAGAAGGGGATGTTGTTTATAGAGCTAGTAAACTAATTTATGATACATGTAACTTATACTTTAAGGTTATCAATTTTAACATTATAGTTAAATCTTTGAGTATTGTTTTGTCGGTACCAACACCAACATTTATTTTGATTTATTAGATTAAACACAGCTAAATATGTATAGTGTAACAATTATAAACACTTATATCCTACATCCTGTCGATACTTATATTTTGGCATTGTACATGACCATGCTTTTTCAGACTGTATATGATGTCCTTACACCAAACCGTTAGATGTGTCCTGATTGTTATTTAAGTCTGGGAAAACATGATTTATGTATTACATTGTATTTAAAATTGGCTTTGAACTAGCTTTCAGAGAACACAGCCAGTATAATAATTCTTAGATCGGTACTGGTTGCTGCAACTTTAAAACATCTAGAAAAACAGATTAGAATCTGCGACATTCTGTATGTGCCTGCCCCAAGTTAGGGGCCTGTAATTCAGTGGTTGTCATTGGTTGCTGTCTGTCATAGATATTTGTTTTGGTTTGTTTTTGTTGTTTTGTTAATGGCTTTTTTTATAAATCAGGTCGGTGTTTTTTCCCGTTTGAATTGATTCACATTTTTATGCCCCCGCCGAGTGGCGCGAGCAGTAGGGGTTACCCTTGTCCGTCCGTACGTCCCGAAATTAGTTTCTGTTCGGTAAATAGTTTGCTTCAACCATATGTTCTGAAACTTTCACATAATGCTTATTACCACCAAATACAGATCGAGATCGAATTTGGGTGGCGTCACTTTCATCGTTCTTTCTTATGTTATATCCCTTTATAAATGGCAAATTTGGCAAATTTGTCGTTTCCGCTCTCTAACTTTACTTTGCCACAACCAAATGTTCTGATTCTTATATACAATGCTTAATAACACCAAACACAGATAAAGTTCGAATTTGGTCGGCGTGACTTACACTGTTCTCGAGTGACCCCATTACTGTTTGTTATTGAGAGCACTAAAACACTCAAGCAATCTCTAATGACAACAAACAGAAACACATGTCATTAAGGTGGACAGGTACCTAACACTACAGGAGATAACTCTGTAAAAATCAGCTAAACGTTTTAATCACGTTGTATTGTTAAGGAAATATTAAACTTCTCAATGATCAAAAGTAGTGTTTGTCAAACTGCTATATAACCAATGAAATTTTTCTGATAAAGTGGTTGGTTCAAATTTTTGAAATTTTATATTTTTGTCAAAGGGTCAAAGTAAACATTTTGTCAAAATTTTATGAAAATTAAACGAGCCAAATTAATATTAGTCAAGGTGTTGGGTACCACCTTAAGTTTCAAAGAAAACAAAACGTCAGTAGGTATGAATTAGATCATTGACCTGGCATGGACACTATTCTTCTTTTATTTCATTCCATGTCCATGTATAGCTGACTATACGGTATGGGCTTGCCTCATAGTTGAAAGCCGAACGGTGACCTATAACCGATTAAAATCGCATTATTTGGACTCTGTTGAATAGTTGTCTAATTGGCAATTATACCACATCTCCTTATTTTATATAAATAACAGGACTAATTACATTTAATTTAAAGACGATATTTGCTAAAATTTTCCTATGTCATTATTTTTAAGTAATATACATCATTTAAACAGAAACCCCTCGGTTTAATCGCAATTGAAATATGTTAGGTAATATTACGCAATGAGATGGCCTGAATTCATCCTTTTTTATTGTGATGATCTCAAGATTAATTTGACAACACCACTCAGACACCTGTTCAGAATGTAACAAGAGGTAGCAAGTAATAACGTATATACAATACAAGACAAAATGAATAAGTAATTAGTTACAAATAAATACATGTATGACATAATTAAGATTTTCAGACGACAAATAACTTTAATATATTTAACATGTTTAAGGAATGATTGTAATATTTTTTCTGTCTATGAAGAAATAACACCAAAAATGTGGTGCACACTGAATAACCCGCGTAGTGGGTTATTTAAAAGTCTGCACCACATTTTTTTAGAATATTTCGAATAGACAGAAAAATTTTACAGTCAGTCCTTATAATTTAATTCTAAATTCCAATTTTAAGGAGTAAATCATAAAAAAACGTTCATTGCGTCACGGTCACATTACAAAATTATGTCTATGAGCTGATAGCCAAAAACTTTCAACCAATCAGAAGACGTGTTACATCCAAAATTAAATTATTATCTAAGGAGAGAATATAGTTTTCGAATATATATTGGTAATTTCTTATAAAGTTAAGTATGCCAAATTGCAAGACCCTTCCATTTTGACATAGTTTGGATTATTTCTATAATATTGTGGTACATTTTGGTTTCTTTATTCTACAATATCTGTTTTTTTTTTTACAATGGGTCATACATGATATTGATCACAAATATGATTTTTGCATAAATTACTGACGAACTTAGAAATTGTATTGACTACTATATATATATGAACCTGAACATGAACTATGTTTTGTATGTAAAAACTACGAGTAGAGGGACAGTACAAATAATCTTTTTTTCACTAAAATAAGTTTTTGCTATGAGCAAAAACATTTTATCTTAAGTCAAATTAGCTGAAATAATGAAGATATTTATTAAAATATGTATTAACGCAGAACATGAAAATTGGAAGGAACTAATAACCAGGAGTCGTGTGCAAAAATCAACAAATAATACTATAGCAAAAGCAACATAAACCCATTAAAGAACTCATGTGCTCCGGAAGGGTAAAGTAGGTCCTGCTCCAGGAATGACATCCGTTGTGTTAACCATGACTGTGATGTCATAACCGGGATAGGATAGGATTGTGGCTATTACGTATGATACATATCTGTGAGAAAGATAATGAATAACGTCAACAATATCAAGAAGGCGCCAGTAATATATATTCGAAAATGTTACTTCCTGTTTAAATATCATTTTGAACTTTCTGTTCAATAGATCATTGTAAGCATCAAAGCTCTATCAGGAAAACCTGATGCCCTGGAATATTGTATCAACTCTGAGATATATGAGTCTTATCTAGACGAAGCACTCGTCTTGCGCACTAACTTATAAGCTTGATTATACATCCCTGGCGTTCAAATGCTCGACTTTGAGCGTTCCTGTGAAAGTAAATCCATAAAAACGCTTCGGGCGCGCAAAATTTATAAAAGGATATTTTCATTTTACATATTACATTAGTTTTTAGAATTGAATTTATATGATACTTTTGCACCAACTTTTTAAAAATACTTGTTTTGTAGAAAGTTTTATGGTGATTGCTGTTTTCTCTTTTATTCAATCGGATTTCATCTTTTCGTGATTACAGTTTTGAATTTAATCATAGTTTATATAATATGTTCAAGGCACATTTTTATTACCAAAAAGATAATAATTTTATGACGATAGATGTTCCTGAACTGTCTAAAACATGTTTCTTAACTAAAATTAATATATTGGCACACATTCAAGTAACAAGTTCGTTGTATTTAACAGTCTCAGAGATTAACCGGAAGGCCAGTAAAAATGTGGTATGCACATGCATGGCTAGTAAAATTTCCCTTGAAAGAGACCGATTTTCCGCCAGGGCTTGTAAGTCAAAACGTTTTTCGGGAAGACTCTTATTGTATTTATAATGGCATTAAAGATACTTTATACCGCAATAGAGAGAAAACCATATCGGATAAAAGCTATTATGTTGGTCAAAAGCTCACCGACTCTAAATAAGGCTTATTTATTTTATTATTTATTAACACGAGAGACTAGATACTTTTAGCGGATGTTACACAATAAGAACGGTATCTTGTAAATAAAAAAACTAGTTATATTTGTTGAAACCGAATCTTATGCAAACCGAAAACCTGTATAAAGTTTAAACTAAAATCTTGTCCAAGGGCCAAACAATAAATACTCTTCTCAAACTATGTTAACCGTACACCTGATTCATCAGTCCCGATGGGGTTAGGTTTATGTCAGCTTTACTGCAATAAAATGAAAAGGAAATTTTATAAAAAGTGTGCGTTCTAAGCGCATTTCTGAATATACCTACATCGGGAACGCTTAAAAAAAAGAAATCCAAGGATGTATAAATATTTGAATACTTGAGGAGCTATATGTTTAGAAGTGACCTAAACAGAATAGTCAAATCCATCTTTTTTCACATTACCAATTCGAAAAATATGAAGGCATGTTGTCTACATTCCTGATTTTCGTTACCTCAGATGAGACGTACTACTTTAACCAAGTTCTTCTGTTACAGAGAGCATTTACAGTAGGAATAGGTGGCCCGGTGGGGTCAGGAAAGACTGCCACGGTCCTTGCCATATGTAAACATCTTAGAGATAAACACAGTATATGTGTTGTTACTAATGATATCTTTACAAGGTAAGTAGAAAGTAAAATAACAAAAATACCTAACTCCAAGGAAAATGCAAAACGGAAAGTTCCTTATCACATGGAAAAATCAAAATCTCAAACACATCAAACGATTGGAAAGCAACTGTCATATTCCTCACTTGGTACAGGCAATACCTTATGTAGAAAATGGTGGATTAACTAGCTAAACCTCTCACTTGCATGACAGTCGAACTTTCTGTTGGTAGGAGACTGCGATTTCTGGAGTTTTGTTTTCGAGTTTATGCGATTTCTGGAGTTTTGTTTTCCAATTTATGACATGGAACAAGAACATTATTAACGAGGATGTAGCTTTTTCTTGCGTGGATACTGTCTAGATTAAATGCTCTTCATCGTTATACATTTCTTCCTTTCAGTACGTATGAGGGCCTGGATGGGTTGTCCTTCGTTTCTGTATTCTTTAAATTTTTTAGGCCATTTTTCTCAATTCTTATAATTTTTGTCCATTATTCTCTATTCTGTATATTTTTGCAACTCATTTTTCTCTATTCTTTATTTTTTTGGTCCATATTTCTCTATTTTTTTTATTTTTTTGCCCATTATTCTCTATTCTGTAAATCCCCATCCACACCCTCACATATCATTTAATACACGCATTACAATTATGTCCCTGTATATGTATAACGGTTTCCGAAAATAAAACATCGACCCTATACATCAATGTAAATCGGTCGGGAAGAATAACAGTGTCTCAATGTAAATCATCATGATGTACATGTACGAGGGTCTGGATGGGTTGTCCTTCGTTTCTGTATTCTTTAATTTATTAGGTCATTTTTCTCTATTCTTTATACTTTTTGTCCATTATTCTCTATTCTTTATATTTTAGCATCTCATTATTCTCTATTCTTTATTTTGTTGGTCCATTTTTCTCTATATTTTATATTTTTTGCCATTATTCTCTATTCTGTAAACGCCTTTCACACCCTCAAGTACAAGTTGTTTTAAATTCTCTTTAATCAAGCGACGATACATCAAACGAGACAGCATACACAATTTGTTTATATTTCTATCAGGCTAAAATTGTGTTGCAGATATTGTAAACGGTACAAGGGTTTCTTAATTTTAAACAAGTACGTACGCAAAAATTATCCTGAGTAGAATGTGTTCTCGATAAATCAATAATGTTACAATCGACTACCAAAGAAACTCCAAATATTGTAAACGGTACAAGGGTTTCTTAATTTTAAACAAGTACGTACGCAATAATTATCCTGAGTAGAATGTGTTCTCGTTAAATCAATAATGTTACAATCGACTACCAAAGAAACTCCAATTTTTTAATAAACCGATTAAAAGGGAAAGTAACTGCAAGAACAGTTGTTAGTTTTAATTGTTCTGAGACGCGTGTGGCAATTGATATATAAATACCAATAAAAGTCCTACAATATCATGATAGGTCTTCACAACACTATGAGGGGTGTTGATTTTCTGAAAAATAGCAAAACATGTTCAAAATGTAAAACATACTTGCAGGGAAGACTGGGAATTTTTAGTCAGAAATAAAGCCTTACCGGAGGAAAGAATGACAGCAGTAGAAACTGGTGGATGTCCCCACGCTGCCATTAGAGAGGTATTAAATAGCTGTAGAATTGGTAAAATAGAAAACAAAGGATAGGGTATCCATCCTTGACACAAAATCAGTACATGCATGGCAAAAATATAAATTAAAAAAGTAAAGTAACAAAAATACAGAACTCCAAGGAAAATTCACAACGGAAAGTCCCTTATCCATACCTGCCAACATTTCAAAATGCCCATGGGGGTTTTACGTGCAAGATGGTTCTCATAGTCCTACAAAACCTTTAAAGGGGCCGTCAAATTTATTTTAATGTTGTTTATTTGCTTCTTCATACCTTTAAAATCATATACCCATTATAAAATTGATTTGTTTGTTTTAAATTGTGGACAAAATTGCTCTTTTAAAATTTCCAATTGGGAGCCTCCATGGGGGAAATCCCGCGTAAATAGTGACAGTTGGCAGGTATGCTTATCAAATGGCAAAATCAAAAGCTCAAACACATCACATCAAGCGGATGGAAAACAAATGTCATATTCCTGACTTGGTACAGGCATTTCCTTATGTAGAAAATTGTGGATTAAACCTGGTTTTCTATAACTATCTAGATTATGTACAACGAACTAAATATACGTTATTAAGGCAGAAAAGGTTGATTTTTGGTTGGGTTCGTTTTTATGCCCCCACCGCGGCGGAGCGGCATTAAGTGTTACCCTTGTCCGTCTATCCGTCCGTACTTCCCAAAATTAGCTTCCGTTCTCTAACTTTAGTTTGCTTCAACCAATTGTTATAAAACTTATACACAATGCTTAATACCACCAAACACAGATCAAGTTTGAATTTGAGTGGCGTCACTTTCTCCGTTCTCGAGTAAAGTCCCTTTATAAATGGAAAAATTGGCAAATTTGTAGTTTCTCCTTATTAAATCATTACTTTTCTGTAAAGTGATGTGAATGATTAATGATTAGATAAACTGATGTTACAATTTGTCAGTTTACTTTTGGCCATGGTCACTGCTGTCATTCTGTATATCGAGAAAATTGATCGTGAAAGAATAAGTAACGGTGGTCAAGTATTGCGATTGGATCGTGAAAGATCTGGTATAGGATCGTGAAGGAAATCTTATCGAGAAGGCACATGAATCGTCAGTAAATAATCTAATTTAATCAGTTATAATGACAAATATTGGAAAAATAAAACTGTCTGTCAAAATGGTTCAACAGTGTGATCAGTATCTGAGAAAGTCAGGGTTTTAAAGTACACCGTTTTAATAAAACTACAAAAGGCAGATTGCTCATCGAAATTTAAAAGAAATACAAATGTAAACAAAAATGAGGTTTTTTTTTCAAATTTTTAATGCATAAACTACTTTTCTCTAAAAATTTCGTTCAATATTACTGTTTAAAATAGTTCTTAAAGTTATTTTGTTTCAGTTTAATCAGAAACTTTGCAAACAATGGTAATATTTGTAAAAATTGATATTTCGGATCGTGAAGGATCGGGTACCGCATTTTGATGATCGTGAAAGGATCGTAAAAGATCTTTTGTCGCTTATTCGTTATAAATCCACGAAAACTGTGAAATCTTTCTTTAAACACAAGATAATTTATATTTGTAATTGGTATAACAAAAGATGAGATTTGCATGACTTATTCCGCTTCACTTTTGTTTGTGAATAGGGCTATGATGGTTCAATGCCATTGGATCAGATTACTTGATAATACCACACAGACTAGTTTTCTTATAACAATATAAGTCCGTCTGTCCGTCTTGCATAAGTTTTATGTCGCTTGAAAAGTAAAGATTGTCTCATCTGATTTCCATTATTTTTTTATGCACAGTCATATCAATAAAACGAAGATCCTTGTTGATTTTTGGAAAAATAGAAACAAAAAACATTGTTTAAAAAAAAAACGCAGAAAAAACAACTGTCATATTCCTGACTTGGCACAGGCATTTTCATAAGAAAATATTGGGTTAAATCTGGCTTTAATGCTAGCTAATACGCCCACTTTTATGACAGTTGTTTAATGTTCCGTTTAAATTGGCAAATAAGGTAAGCAACCCAAACAGAAATAATTATTTAACATGGCCATCACGGGAATCCAGCGACCATAAACTGTGTAAACATACATCACAGACATACAACACATCTGAATTAATCGTTAAAACACATTTACAATCAAAGCTAACAAAGACGTCAACAAGAAAGTTTTTTGTATAGTTGATAATACAGTCAGTATGACGTTGCGCACGGTATTGGTACCACTGAGCGTTACACGACGTTCTCAACAAAAAGAGGATTTTGACGTTGTCTCAAAGAACGTTTCAAGCGTACAAGCATTTTACTACTGTGGAAATGTCGCTTTAACTGACTGTAAAATTTACATTCTGGACTTCTAATAAGCATTCATTTTGCAGATATTTTTTAAGTTGCTTCATTAGATATTTTCTTTTTTTCAATCCAGGGTTGGCAATAATAAATGTAAACATTAATATCCAAAATTCCATAGAATTTTAAAAACATTTATAACACATGCAACATTTGTAATTTTGTGTAAAAATCGCCTCCAACAGCAATGTTTAGCAACGAATAATAATATGATAACATAAACGTATATAACATGATTTCAAATCTTTTTAGTATATTATTTAGCATCTTTCATTTTCAAAATCCATAATGTTTTGAAACTTTAAACTGATTTTAATACTATGAGTGACACAAATGAAGGAAAACTGACATTACCTCTTTACTCTACGGACGAGCGTGTTTAAAAAATGTCACAATGAATGTCTTCGTTTATGACCTTCGAAGTCTTATTTTCACCTTTCTCTTAAATTTAACAATTTATTTTTTTGCCGCTAGACTTTCTTAATCTTGGCTGATGAAATTTGTAATATTTGTGTTTTGTTTCTATTTTTATACGTTTCTTTTTTTTTTTTGTTATTTGGTAATTTCCCTCCCTCGATTTGTCTTTTTTTCAATTTACGTTAATATTCATATGCTTCTCATTTTGATTATTTGAAAGATGTTGATAGACGACGCCTGAGCCTGATATTTATTTTTACTCATTTTATCAACACTTTATTCATAAGAGGTCCGTTGTATTATTTTTTCATAAATTTATACTAGTTTTATATTTCATAATTCATATCTTATTTTGTTAAACTCGAACAAATTAAAGGTTCGCTCGCCTACCCCACGCCCCCACATTGTCACTGGGAAAACAAAAACTCACTCAAATTTAAAGACTCATAACTCCTAAAATTGTCAACTGATAAAATTTCTTGTGGATATGCACATCTACATAGTATTTCCTCATTAACTACAAAGTTTCATGAAATTCTGTTATGTGGTTTCAGAGGAGTTGCGATGACAAACTGTTGCAGCAGTATATTTAGGCCAAAATTCTAAGTTCAAAAGGGCAAAACTGCTAGAAAAAAAATTGAATCACAATTTCCTGTCGATATGTACATCTACACAGTATGTCCTTACTATCTACAAAGTTTCATGAAATTCTGTTGTGTTGTTTCAATGCATATCTACACAGTTTGTCCTTATTATCTACAGGGTTTCATGAAATTCTGTTGTGTGGTTTTAATTCACATCTACACAGTATGTCCTTACTATCTAAAAAGTTTCATGAAATTCTGTTGTGTGGTTTCAGAGCAGTTGCGATGACAAGAACAGGACTGACATCAGACTGACAGACGGACAGACGAACGGACGAGTCAAAAACATTATATCCTACGCAACTGCGTAGGGTATAATAATCATCATCATATATGTATGAGTTCACGATCTTGACATCAATTACAAATTGTCATGATTGTGTAAAAAATGGCAATTTTTTTTATAAATTCGAAAATCCTCTTCCCTAACGAAAATTTAAATCTTTATAAGTCATGCATCACGTTTGAAATAGAAATGCTGCCATTGTTAATTTTCAATATTTTAAGGTAGATTGGGGTCTAAATTTTTTTTTATTGCAAATAGCTGCAAATGATCGATTCTAAATTTTTACAATTATTATTAGCAAATTTGATGCAAAATTTAATTTGTGAACTTTTCATTTGAAAAAAAAATATAATGATGAGTTTATCTTATGGTCACATCTTTTCATTTAAAAGAAAATGTTTTCATTGATAAGAATTTTATAAATCATGATTATCCCCAGAATAAGTAAGAAAACGAGTACGAGGATTACGTTAGTTTTTGCTTTGTTTTGTTTTGTTTTGTTTTTTTTTTGCATTAGGAAAACACATTATAACAAGAGATCTATCTTCTCATATATACATTATATTTAAAACTCTATCGTTTAGTTTTCTTTTATTCACATAAAGTGCATTTTCCATGAAGCATCCTTACAAAATCTGTTAATTTTTCACAAACTTTATTAAATTAAGCTTTAAAAAGGTCGGCGATCTATACTTTTGTTATTTTTGAAATTATAGCATTTTGGCAAAATATGGAAAACACTATGCCTTTTATATAAACCTAAATCTACCTTAACCACTATTTGATTAACAGCAGGCCGAAACCGATTTTTAAAAAGTATACTCATTTTCTTGTGACAAGATATATATTTTTCAGTAACTGCTTTCATAAATATACAAGAATCAATGTTTTCTGAAAGAAACTACTTTGGACCAGGAATGCATTTAATTTACTTTTATACTTTAAATAGTTTTTGTTTCAGAGTTTCCAATTTCAACATATAACTGGGTATCAGTTTACACTACAACTTCTTTGACAGTTTTAGATCCTTTTCAAACGGGTTATTTTCTGGTTTTCGGTTTCAGTGTTTTTGATTTTGTTTTAACAAGTATAAAAAAAAATTCCACCGAGCAGATTGGTTGATTGAATATTTGGTGTTTAACTCCACATTAAGCACTATTGGCTATCTTGTGGCGGTCAGTTTTTATTGGTGGAGGAAGCCAGAGAGTTCGGAGAGAACCATTTATCCACACAGCAGACAGTGTGTGGTTGATTTAGTGGTAAAAAAAGAGGAAATATGGTGTCAATTTATTATACACACAGCGTGTTCAATGTAGAATATTTATCATTATTTGATATTCTCTCAACTTTTCTATAAATTAGTTATATTTGCAAAGAATATTGAACTTCCCGTAAAACATACGCTTTCAAAGATATTGAAAATAAGAAATTTCGGAAGATGTGGGGTAGAGTGCATGGAACTTAAACTAGGTTAAAATGTACCTGGGGTGTCTGTAAATTTATACGCTGGAGCCTGCCACATGTTTGTGTGCAATCCATCATATTTGTCGGACAACTCTTACTCTAACACTGAGCACACATTCTTTTCTCTCCTCTCTCTCTTTCCATCTCCAATTAATGTAAAGACAAGTTACAATTAAAACTTTAATACTCGATGCACCGCAAGCCTATGTAGCTGGCAATTCTGTTGGAGATTCGAGACAACCAACTCCTTTCTGCCACACAATAGTAAACCTTTTTGCATACATGTTACTGTGTAGATGACTATAGATTATTTTAAACTCTCAGTAAACACCAGCGACTCTTTAAACAAAAACTTTTACGAGACTGTGATCATATGTTAACTTTTCTCACTTTTTTGGCCAAGGAGCACGACTCAGACTCGGAAATCAACCAATTAAGATACTGGATTTGGTGTTTCTAGCACAAGTTTTATCTTCCGAGTACTGAGTAAAGTTTTATGACACTGGTCTTTATCAAGTATCCGAGTTAAATATTCGTCATCTTAAATTATTTATACAAACCAGATCTACTTTGATGCATATTAAACAGGAACTTTATTAAGTTTTTAATATAGATCAGACAATTTCATGAAATTAAATTTTTAATATAGATCAGACAATTTCATGAAATCAATTTTATGCTAAATATGCAAGAACATTCGTGTACAGTTTAGCGTTATTATGACGTGATCGTCAAATTACAGTTATGGGGACATGTCATTGGACATATTAGATCGTTACGTGTTTTCTACCTACAATTTAAACAAAATTATATATCATATCATTTAAGAGGAAAATAAATGTATTTTCCATTCATATAAGTTAAAAGTTGCTAAAAATTGCGGATCAAGTAAAATTTCGTTTAATAAACAGCCTCCAACTTATTTTATGTGTTATTTTGTCCATCGGGACATTTTATTGGACACGGGAAAACTAACGATGTTATGAAAGTAAGATCGCAGTTATATAGTGATGGCTTCAGATAGCTTCTTTAGGACATGTATAAATTTTCTGATATTATCAAAAGCCACTTACATCTGTTATATCCTGTAATATTGAAGGCAGAAAGTTTTTATAGGAGCTGAGCAGCTGAATGGGACATTTTTTCTCTTCCTAATCTCAACGCTTCTGACAATATTCTTTCGCTCACAGTTAAAAACGTCTATGACACAATTTTTCGTCAATGGCGTACAATACTGTTGCAGAATTTTATCTCATTTAACCTACTAATTAATCCACACTGTGATTTCAAAGACGCGCACAAAACAAAATTGTAACAGCGGGACACCCTTAAAATGACGTTATAGGCATCAAAATGAGCAACGTTTTCCTTTACAAAATATACAAAGCACAACATCACCTATTTTATTGATTTCTTTTGTTTATTTCCTTTCGAATGATATATAGAACATGGATATCTATTGTGAAGGTAAAGAGCTTGAATGTGAATAACCCTCTATTTACCGCATTTTTCAAAGAGACACCAATACCGTGCGCAACGTCTATAGTAAAGCATAGTTACGGAGCCCTTTAAGTGCCATTTAAATATAAATGTTTTCGTTTGCTGGAAATTTGCTGCCAACTCTCCATCCAAGTCACAGTGCATAAAAAGTTAACAATTATAGGTCAAAGTACGGCCTTTAACACGGAGCCTTGGCTCACATCGAACAGCAAGCTATAAAGGGCCCCAAAATGACTAGTGTAAAACAATTCAAACAGAAAAACCAACGGTCTAATCTATATAAAAAACTAGAAACGAGAAACACCAATGAACCACACCATCAAACAACAACCACTGAACAACCAGGCTCCTGACTTAGGACAGGTGCATAAAAATGCAGCGGGTTTAAACGTTTTAACAGGCGCCAACATTCACCCTAACCTGAGACAATAGTGTAGCATGCATGTATAATTAAATGATATAGCTTCTTTGATCTAACCCTTACGAAAACAAAAACGTACACTTTGAAAATAGTATATGATGGGAGGGGAGTATTAAGTGGCTATGACTTCATAAAAATAAGAAGATGTGGTATGATTGCCACTAGACAACTCTCCGCAAGAGACCAAAATAACTTAAAAATTCACAACTATAGGTCACCGTATGGCCTTAAACAATGAGCAAAATCTATACAGCCTAGTAAGCTAAAAAAAGGCCTCCAAATGACAAATGTCAAACAATTCAAACGAGAAAACTTTTAACTTAGTGCACAGCATTATTAAGGAAGATGAATCATTTTGACAGACATATTTCTTTTTTCAGATTTTTTCCACCTTTTGAAAATACAGCAGATTTTTCACAGATTTTGAAGTAGAATAACATTTAATTGCATTCACGATCCGATCGCAATGCTTGACCACCGTTAGTTACTCTTTCACGATCGTTTTTCTCGATATACCGAATGACACCCGTGATGGTGTTGTTTATACTTCTCGACATATGATTTTGATTACTGTTTTGTATCTAATTCTCATGTTTCATTTTTAGCTCACCTGGCCCGAAGGGCCAAGTGAGCTTTTCTCATCACTTGGCGTCCGTCGTCCGTCGTCGTCCGTCGTCGTCGTTAACTTTTTACATTTTGAACTTCTTCTAGAGAACCACTGAATGGAATGAAACCAAACATGGCATGAATGTTCCTTATGAGGTGCTGACCAAGTGTTGTTACTTTGTAGCCGATCCATCATCCAAGATGGCCGCCAGCGGGAGACTTAGTTTAACATAGGACCCTATGGGAAATGCATACAAATGACTTCTTTTAGAGAACCACTGAATGGAATGTAACAAAACATAGCATGAATGTTCCTTACAAGGTGCTGACCAAGTGTTGTTACTTTGTAGCCGATCCATCATCCAAGATGGCCGCCAGCGGGGGACTTAGTTTAACATAGGACCCTATGGGAAATGCATACAAATGACTTCTTTAGAGAACCACTGAATGGAATGTAACAAAACATAGCATGAATGTTCCTTACAAGGTGCTGACCAAGTGTTGTTACTTTGTAGCCGTTCCATCATCCAAAATGGCCGCCAGTGAGGAATTAGTTTAACATAGGACCCTATGGGAAATGCATACAAATGACTTCTTTTAGAGAACCACTGAATGGAATGAAACAAAACATAGCATGAATGTTCATTAGGAGGTGCTGACCAAGTGTTGTTACTTTGTAGCCGATCCATCATCCAAAATGGCCACCAGCGGGGGACTTAGTTTAACATAGGACCCTATGGGAAATACATAGAAATGTCTTCTTTTGAGAACCACTAAATGGAATGAAATAAAACATGGCATGAATGTTCCTTATGAGGTCCTGACCAAGCGTTGTAACTTTGTAGGCGATCAATCATCCAAGATGGCCGCCAGCGGGGACTTCATTTAACATAGGACCCTATGGACAATACATACAAATGTCTTCTTTTAGAGAACCACTTAATGGAATGAAACCAAACATGGCATGAATGTTCCTTTTGAATTGCTGACCAAGTGTTGTTACTTTGAAGCCGATCCACCATCCAAGATGGCCGCCAGATAGGGACTTAGTTTAACATAGGACCCTATGGGAAATACATACAAATGTCTTCTTTTAGAGAACCACTAAATGGAATGAAATAAAACATGGCATGAATGTTCCTTATGAGGTGCTGACCAAGCGTTGTAACTTTGTAGGCGATCAATCATCCAAGATGGCCGCCAGCGGGGACTTCATTTAACATAGGACCCTATGGACAATACATACAAATGTCTTCTTTTAGAGAACCACTTAATGGAATGAAACCAAACATGACATGAATGTTCCTTTTGAATTGCTGACCAAGTGTTGTTACTTTGAAGCCGATCCATCATCCAAGATGGCCGCCAGATAGGGACTTAGTTTAACATAGGACCCTATGGGAAATAAATACAAATGTCTTCTTTTAGAGAACCACTAAATGGAATAAAATAAAACATGGCATGAATGTTCCTTATGAGGTGTTGACCAAGTGTTGTAACTTTGTAGGCCATCCATCATCCAAGATGGCCGCCAGCGGGGGACTTCGTTTAACATAGGACCCTAAGGACAATACATACAAATGTCTTCTTTTAGAGAACCACTAAATGGAATGAAACAAAACATAGCATGAATGTTCATTAGGAGGTGCCGACCAAGTGTTGTTACTTTGTAGCCGATCCATCATCCAAAATGGCCACCAGCGAGGGACTTAGTTTAACATGGGACCCTATGGGAAATACATAGAAATGTCTTCTTTTAGAGAACCACTGAATGGAATGAAATAAAACATGGCATGAATGTTCCTTATGAGGTGCTGACCAAGCGTTGTAACTTTGTAGGCGATCAATCATCCAAGATGGCCGCCAGCGGGGGACTTCATTTAACATAGGACCCTATGGACAATACATACAAATGTCTTCTTTTAGAGAACCACTTAATGGAATGAAACCAAACATGGCATGAATGTTCCTTTTGAATTGCTGACCAGGTGTTGTTACTTTGAAGCCGATCCACCATCCAAGATGGCCGCCAGATAGGGACTTAGTTTAACATAGGACCCTATGGGAAATACATACAAATGTCTTCTTTTAGAGAACCACTAAATGGAATGAAATAAAACATGGCATGAATGTTCCAAATGAGGTGCTGATCAAGCGTTGTAACTTTCTAGGCGATCAATCATCCAAGATGGCCGCCAGCGGGGTGACTTCATTTAACATAGGACCATATGGACAATACATACAAATGTCTTCTTTTAGAGAACCACTTAATGGAATGAAACCAAACATGGCATGAATGTTCCTTTTGAATTGCTGACCAAGTGTTGTTACTTTGAAGCCGATCCATCATTCAAGATGGCCGCCAGATAGGGACTTAGTTTAACATAGGACCCTATGGAAATAAATACAAATGTCTTCTTTTAGAGAAACCACTAAATGGAATAAAATAAAACATGGCATGAATGTTCCTTATGAGGTGTTGACCAAGTGTTGTAACTTTGTAGGCCATCCATCATCCAAGATGGCCGCCAGCGGGGACTTCGTTTAACATAGGACCCTAAGGACAATACATACAAGTGTCTTCTTTTAGAGAACCACTAAATGGAATGAAATCAAACATGGCATGAATGTTCCTTATGAGGTGCTGACCAAGTGTTGTTACTTTGAAGCCGATCCATCATTCAAGATGGCCGCCAGAGAGGACTTAGTTAACATAGGACCCTATGGGAAATAAATACAAATGTCTTCTTTTAGAGAAACCACTAAATGGAATGAAATCAAACATGGCATGAATGTTCCTTATGAGGTGCTGACCAAGTGTTGTTACTTTGTAGCAAATCCATCAACCAAGATGGCTGCCAACGGGGGACTTAGTTTAACAAAGGACCCTATGGGAAATATATACAAATGTCTTCTTCTAGAAAACCGCTTAATGGATTGAAACCAAACATGGTATGAATGTTTCTTTTGAGGTGCTGACCAAGTGTTGTTACTTTGTAGCTGATTTGTCATTGTCCTTATAAAGTCATTTTCTACAATTTCAATGAATTTATTGGTAATTTCTGTAAACTTTACAAAAGTCTTCTGCTTTTGATTAAATTACGGGGCCAATATTAAACCAAATTTGGCCTCAATCATTATTAGGATATCTGTTATGATTTTTGTCTATTTTTACATGATTTCCAAAACCAAAGTAGAATCAGGTGAGCGACACAGGCTCTTGGGAGCCTCTAGTTCTTAAATAATTTTATAATTGAAAAAATATATATAATTTTAAATAGAGATATTAACAAATAAATAACCATGGTACTCATTTGAATTTCTAATTTTCGTCCAACATGCAGGAGAATATACTCATTACAAATTTTCTTGCAGAATGTGTAACGCATAAAACTATATCATTGTGCAGTAATAAAATGTATTCTGACAATTTTGGAAGATTTTTATATCAGTTTATTTGAATAAAACATTATCGTAAAACGTTGTTCTCAAATCGCAGTTAAAATGTTCCAAATGTGTGTCTGTTGCTACTGCTATCTATTGACAACACTTGGTCATTTTGTTTTGTTGAAAAAGTCTTCTCTCTTTGGACAATCAAATTAAAATCAGTTAACATTATTCCAGTGTCGTCCATATTTCAAAATATGTCCAATAATGCCGCCAACCCGCACGGAACATGAACATAGTTACAAGCAAGACTCCTTTCCTTTAGGTAGCAATACACAGTTAGGAGTTTGGTTTCGCATTTTGGCCCCAGTGGATTTTTCAAATATGAAAGTTATTGTGTAATAAAATTCATTTTAGACAGCTGAGTACTAATTTAGCCTTCAAAGATGGTTTATAAGAACATCAAGATTATTTTTACATGTTTTGTGGGCTATTTTCTGTTTGGCTCTCCGTATTTTCATAGCTAGACCGGCCATCGGTCCAGAAATTAATGTAATGTTTACAAACACTTTTTTCTACACGAAGTTTTGACGCAATTTTACAAAAAAATGAGACGAAAGACATATGGTTTTCATTGGATTTACTGAAAGATATATGTAAACAGTTTCAGAAATGGTATGACTTCAAGCGATTGAAATTCTACATTTGGCCAAATTTGGGGAAATATTTGACATCTTTTCCCCCCTTTTTGCAATATTTTATAAGAAACAAAAGCAGATTGTTGCCATGGATACACCCAAAAGAAATTATATTTTACGATTTTATATACTGTATATAAAATCTATGGAAGATTCTGATTACATATATATGCACATATATGACACAAACAGTAAGCTTAATATTGCAAGAAAGCAATGAAAAGGGGATGGTAAAATTTATGAGGGAAAATTTTAATATTTTTTCCTAACTGTTTATTGCTACCTTATGGCATACTTACCAAGCTCAGAATTGTATAATTTAAGACTTTTCATACAACAAATCTTTTGATATTTAGATTGTAAATCAACTTCTGAGGGATTAAGTGTTTAAGAATGACAATAAATGTCAATTTCATTGTTTACAGTCCTTAGCAACCAAAATTAGACATTTTGACACAAGGCTTATATTTGTAATCTATTGTCTTAACCCTTGCTTCTGAAGGATTGCGCTGTATGTAGTAGCCTAAGTATTGAGCGCTTTGTATTTTTTCTTGCGAATATATCAAAATATTATTTCTATCAAGATTTCATGTTACATTTTGACATATATTAAATGTATAGTTGATTCAGCTGTAAGAAATTGATTCCCTATTACCAAGTTTTTTAATCAAGTCTTTGGTATGCAATAAACATAAAGATTAACATTTTCATGCTTGAAATTTCTAAATTTTGTACAATTTTGCATCATCAGAGATCTTTTTAAGATTTTCAACATTAAAAAACTGACAAAAGAGGTATAATTTTTAAGATTTTGCCAAAAATTGAGGTAGAAACAAGATTTTACACTTTGACTTGGCACCTTTCTTTAAATCAGATTTTGTCGCGTTTCAGTGTCAACTGCTAACCTTCATAAAATATTCATTACTCAACCAATTTTCAAAAATAAAAGGCCATTTTACTCGTTTTAGCTAGCAGAACACAGAAAATTAGTTAAAAGGAGAACTTGAAAAAATATTTACTATTAAGGTAGCAATACACAGTTAGGAGTTTGGTTTCGCATTTTGGCCCCGTGGATTTTTCAAATATGAAAGTTATTGTGTAATAAAATTCATTTTAGACAGCTGAGTACTAATTTAGCCTTCAAAGATGGTTTATAAGAACATCAAGATTATTTTTACATGTTTTGTGGGCTATTTTCTGTTTGGCTCTCCGTATTTTCATAGCTAGACCGCCATCGGTCCAGAAATTAATGTAATGTTTACAAACACTTTTTTCTACGAAGTTTTTGACGCAATTTTACAAAAAATGAGACGAAAGACATATGGTTTTCATTGGATTTACTGAAAGATATATGTAAACAGTTTCAGAAATGGTATGACTTCAAGCGATTGAAATTCTACATTTGGCCAAATTTGGGAAATATTTGACATCTTTTCCCCTTTTGCAATATTTTATAAGAAACAAAAGCAGATTGTTGCCATGGATACACCCAAAAGAAATTATATTTTACGATTTTATATACTGTATATAAAATCTATGGAAGATTCTGATTACATATATATGCACATATATGACACAAACAGTAAGCTTAATATTGCAAGAAAGCAATGAAAAGGGATGGTAAAATTTATGAGGGAAAATTTTAATATTTTTTCCTAACTGTTTATTGCTACCTTATGGCATACTTACCAAGCTCAGAATTGTATAATTTAAGACTTTTCATACAACAAATCTTTTGATATTTAGATTGTAAATCAACTTCTGAGGGATTAAGTGTTTAAGAATGACAATAAATGTCAATTTCATTGTTTACAGTCCTTAGCAACCAAAATTAGACATTTTGACACAAGGCTTATATTTGTAATCTATTGTCTTAACCCTTGCTTCTGAAGGATTGCGCTGTATGTAGTAGCCTAAGTATTGAACGCTTTGTATTTTTTCTTGCGAATATATCAAAATATTATTTCTATCAAGATTTCATGTTACATTTTGACATATATTAAATGTATAGTTGATTCAGCTGTAAGAAATTGATTCCCTATTACCAAGTTTTTTAATCAAGTCTTTGGTATGCAATAAACATAAAGATTAACATTTTCATGCTTGAAATTTCTAAATTTTGTACAATTTTGCATCATCAGAGATCTTTTTAAGATTTTCAACATTAAAAAACTGACAAAAGAGGTATAATTTTTAAGATTTTGCCAAAAATTGAGGTAGAAACAAGATTTTACACTTTGACTTGGCACCTTTCTTTAAATCAGATTTTGTCGCGTTTCAGTGTCAACTGCTAACCTTCATAAAATATTCATTACTCAACCAATTTTCAAAAATAAAAGGCCATTTTACTCGTTTTAGCTAGCAGAACACAGAAAATTAGTTAAAAGGGAGAACTTGAAAAAAAATATTTACTATTAAGGTAGCAATACACAGTTAGGAGTTTGGTTTCGCATTTTGGCCCCGGTGGATTTTTCAAATATGAAAGTTATTGTGTAATAAAATTCATTTTTAGACAGCTGAGTACTAATTTAGCCTTCAAAGATGGTTTATAAGAACATCAAGATTATTTTTTACATGTTTTGTGGGCTATTTTCTGTTTGGCTCTCCGTATTTTCATAGCTAGACCGCCATCGGTCCAGAAATTAATGTAATGTTTACAAACACTTTTTCTACGAAGTTTTTGACGCAATTTTACAAAAAATGAGACGAAAGACATATGGTTTTCATTGGATTTACTGAAAGATATATGTAAACAGTTTCAGAAATGGTATGACTTCAAGCGATTGAAATTCTACATTTGGCCAAATTTGGGAAATATTTGACATCTTTTCCCCTTTTGCAATATTTTATAAGAAACAAAAGCAGATTGTTGCCATGGATACACCCAAAAGAAATTATATTTTACGATTTTATATACTGTATATAAAATCTATGGAAGATTCTGATTACATATATATGCACATATATGACACAAACAGTAAGCTTAATATTGCAAGAAAGCAATGAAAAGGGATGGTAAAATTTATGAGGAAAATTTTAATATTTTTCCTAACTGTTTATTGCTACCTTAATCGTTTTTGGATTTATTGGAGTCAACTTTTGGATCCTATTATTCTGGCATTTTATTGGTCTTATTTATTCCATTGTAGTTTATTACCGGGTATATCATTTCACTTAACATCTTTAAACATTAAACTTTACCGGAGCCTTGTAATTTCATGTTTTTCAGTAAATCAAACGTATATGTATGAACAAAATATTATTTTCGTTATATATACTTGTAGGACTATTCTTTAAATATGGAGGAAGTCAGGGATCTCACGAAAAAGTTTGACCCAGAAGTAGTTATAATAGAATCTGGGGGTGATAATCTGGCAGCGAATTTTAGCAGAGAATTAGCCGATTATATTATTTATATAATCGATGTAGCAGGGGTGACAAGATTCCTAGAAAAGGTGGCCCAGGCATTACACAGAGTGATTTGCTAGTGATAAATAAAACAGATCTCGCAGAAGCCGTGGGAGCTGATCTAAAAGTAAGGCTAAAAAGAAATTCCAAAGATAAAAATATAAAATTTGAATAAAAAAAAGGGTCAGTATTGAAACAGAAAATGAGTCGTATTTGGAAATAGTGCATCTGTGTTGATCCTTCTCTCTCATGGTTGGATAAAGACAAATGAAGCCTACATGTATGCTTTTTTTAATGATTCCAAAATTATACCATAACTCTTCGTTTGTTTTGTCTTGCTTTTCGGCAACTGTACTATACTTTACAGACAGGTTGGCTCTTGGAACATCCAACTGCAGCTGTTCACTAAGGCAAATACGAAGTATTCTTACATTTGTCAAGGTGTAATCTTTTTTTTACGCAGCATTAGCATGATTAAATTATATAAGAAGAGTTATATTGTGTTCAATATATTACAGGCCGTTAATATATTTTTTGACGGATTTTTTAGGTAATGGAAAGGGATGCAGCTATGATGAGACAAAGTGGTCCAACACTATTTACTCAGGCAAAACACATGGTTGGAATTCCAGAGATATGTGACCTTATAATGACAGCATATAAACAAAGTGTCAAGAAAACGACTTAAATAAATACACGATGTTTCTCTATACATGTGTTAATGAAGTTGTTGATGAAAAAGTATAGGAAATGAAATTTTAGAAGACAATTAAAAAGTAATTGACTAACAGTAGCCTTGACGCAAAACACGATTTAACAAATAATGAAGTAATGTTAACAGCATGGAATGTATTTCTCGTGAAGCTAACACCAGAAGCTAACGCTTCACTTTGAGAAGATTGAAAAAATGTTAGACTATATAAAGTGGTATATGACGTCTTCTATAAAGGACATTGCACTATTATGTAATTGTTTGCTTACAGTATTAATAGACTGTTATGTAGATATCATAATTAAATCTATATATACTCTAAGCCTTTGTTTTAGACGGCCTATTTTTAACTGCAGTTTCGGATCCATTTTGTAGAAAATATCCCCTAGAAGTCAGAACTTGCTTGGTAGGTATATAATACTTTTGCATGTGATCGAGTTGCAAATAATACCGATTATCTCATATGTCGAGGTGCAAATAAAAAATTCTGCTTGGAAATAGTTCCAATAGCCATAACTCCAATGGAGTGAGATCAGGTTCATTTACCCGTTTTACTTTTCCAAAAAAAAAGAAAGGATATTCATCACATTTGGTCTCAGGTGAAAAGTTGTCTCATTGGCATTGTATAGTTGGACAATTTCCATTTCATAATATCTATGAAAAGACCGGAAATGCAATGGTGTGAAGAAGGTCGTAATGTAATTGACATTTCACTTAAACAACAGTGAGATCGCCCATTGGTTGATTCTAATACTTCAAGAATAAAGAAACATTCTGCAGGCAAAAATAATTCCATGCGATATAGATTTTGAAATGAAAGAACCTTACGAATAATCTCGCAATCACTCGCCCCAACATACATTATGATTTAAGTACAGCTCTTTGTAAGAACCAGGCAGAGTGCCATATACATGTGATTTATGAAGGTTCCAGATTTTATCTATAATTGGCCTAGTAGAAGAAGTAAATGAATACTGCTCAAAAATAATTTTGAGTGGGAAAATATGAGTGGTTGCCATGGTAACGGACACTCTATTTTTGGTTGTTAAGCGTGGTAAAATCTTTTAAAATCAGCTAAATCACTAAAATTCAGAGCCTGATTATGAATAGTATCATGCATTTTCATTAATGTTCATATGTAACATTGATACAATTTGGTTTAAGCTTCATTTTAGTGAAGATTGCATGTCAACCAAATTTGTAAATTTTTTGAAAAATTTTGCCAAAAAATGCATATTTTCAACTTTTCTGAAATAGGAATTTTTGCGAAATTATCAAATTTTCTGTGGTGTTTTTCAGAAAAGTGCAAATGTGTACAGAATAGTTAGCACTGTAGTTATGAAGTTTGGAAACTACTTTACCAAATTAAATAGAAAAATGCGTGGGACTTTCTTTAATTTTATCACCATAGCAACCAATTTTTTCCTTGGAAACGGATTTATTATTTGCAGAATATTGCAGTTTAAGAGCATAAATGTCCTGAATTGTTTCATAACCGATAAGAAAATACATAAAAGCATCCACTAACACTAAATTACCATTGTTAATAGTTGCTGACTTCAATAGTTACCACGGAAATACATATTATCAATAGCAACATCCATTCAAAACTGCATTAATAGAAATTTATGTAAAAAATACATAAACAGAGGGTGTTTATATTCAAATTGGAATATGACTGCATGCTTTGCTTCACTCACAGTCTTGTCTGTTCTTTTCATAAGGTTCAACAAATGTAATATATAATTTAACATTGGGGTTGGAAGGTTGGGACAAAAAGGGGGGGGGGGTAGGTTTATTTTTTAAAAATATCATACATGTAGATTCTTGAAAAGATAACGTTTGGTCGGAGAGCCTGATTATAAATAGAATCAATTTTTTTTTCAGAAATTTCATATATAACATCGATACTAGGTTTTAGCTTCAGAGCTTAGTTAAGGAAGTTCGCTTGTCATGTTTTGGGATTTTTGTCAGATTTTCTGAAACCTCTGGTTTTATTCATTTGAATGCCTAAAAAATTGGCCATTGACCCCATTTTCTTTTTATAAATCTTTTACATGTATAGTGATAAGCCATTTGTAAAAGTCTTATAAAATTTCAAGTATTCTTTAAAAGTTTTTGAGAATGTAAACTTGTCATGGATAAATCTATGATAAGTCAAGAGAATATTTTCCCGCCAAAATTCTAATGGCTAATATCTCGAAAACAAGCACATTGACCTGTACATTTTTTTTAATCTTTTGATACCTTTATCAATCCCTATCGATATTAACTAGTGTTTTGAAAAGTTAATTATTTGAAACTGAGAAGAGAACTCCTTAAGATTGCAGTTCAACCCTACTTTTAGATTTTTGTTAAAATATACAAAAACCACTTATTTTCATTTTTCTGAATCATGGAGTTTTGTGAAATTATCAAATTTTCACATGTGTTTTTTATTGAAAAGTGTAAATAAGTAAAGCATAGCTAGCATTGTAGTAACAAAATTTGAATACTACTTGACCAAAATAAATAGAATACTGCGTGGGTTCTCTTGAATTTTATCACCATATTAACGTATTTCCCTTGAAACAGCGTTATTATTTGTTGACTTCTGCAGAATAGGAATTCAATATTCTCAATTGTTTCCAAACCTTTATGAAAATACATAGAAGTATATATATACTCTAAATCTAAACTACAACGACTAAGTATTATTACAACAGTTGCCATGGTAACAAATATCACCCATAACAACATCCAATCAAAAGATATATAATATAATTTTATGTAAAAATTATGTTAATAATTTTCATTTTCTAATGGGAATATAACTGCATGCTTTAATCTGTTTAACTCTCAGTCCTGTCTTTGCTCCTTGAGAAGACGCAACAAATTTGAATATATACATTGTAGCATTTTGGGGAGAAGTGGAGGTTTGGTAGTTTTGTTTGAATCTTTCATAAATCCATATAAGGAAAATTGAGAGGTTTAGCTATAAAACCTGGTTTAATCTACCAATTTCTACATAAGAAAATGTCTGTACCAAGTCAGTAATATATGACAGTTTTATCCATTTGTTTGATGTGTTTTAGCTTTTGATCTGTCATTTGCTTATGGACTTTCTGTTTAGAATTATCCTCAGTGTTCCATATATTTGTTATTTTACTTTTTCCTACAACATTTGGTTTCAATCTGGTAATCTATAATTATTCATGAAATGTTACTAACAGATGATGGACTTCATGGAATTGCAATAGCACATTCTAGCTTTTGTGAAGGTCCATGTAATTTTTGAAAGTATTGCTCTGACAATATAATGTCCTTCACCAATGGGAAATTATGAAATTTTGGCAAAATTCTAATTTTCCTAGCACAATAACTTTCACAAATTTAATCCAAACAGCAAGAGACTCAACTTGAAATCTCACTTATAAATATAAGCTTACAAACCAATAATAGAAACATTTGGTTTAAGCATTTCCAAACTGAATCTGCAGTGACAAGGACAGACAGATGGACGGACTGACCAAAAGAAAACATATAAAGTCATGGTCTTTTAAGAAGACTTCACACTTAACAAAGGTAAAATCTCTTTGTTATTACTGTGCTACAATCAGGATAATGCAATGCTAAGGTGTACATTAACTACCTCAGATATACTGCACAGTTCAAATGTACTCATACCTTAAAGGGCTGATCCTAGACTTTGAAAGTGGTGTAGTTCCATAAAATAAAAATAAACAGCTGCGTCATGAGCGCATGTTACGCCCGTCGCTTTTTCAAAGAATAAATTTCAATAACTTCTCAATGTCATATCACAAATTCATGAAAAACTAAAGGAGGTTATGTTAATTGATATAAACCCAACACCAAAGTTCGGCCGTTAGGTTTTCTTGTTTGGATTGTTTTACATTGTCATTTTGGGACCTTTACAGCTGAGTATGCGGCATAAGCTTTGCTCATTGTTGTAGGCCGTATGATAACCTATAGTTGTTAATTTCTGTGTCATGTTGGTCTCTTGTAGAGAGTTGTGTCATTAACAATTATACCACATCTCCTTTTTAAATTAACAGAAAAGATGAAAAAATCTAGATGAAAGTCGAAAAATATTATATGGTATGTATGACAGAAAAAAGGGCTCCAGAATGGTTCTCATAAGATGGTCACTTTAAAGCAAATTATACAGTTGGCATGCAGTGGCACCAACAAAATTCAAACTTGATCTCTGTTTTGTCGTAATAAGCATTGTGTATCATATATGTTTCATAAGATTTGGTTGAGGCAAACTAAAACTATAAAATGGAAACCAACTTTGTGACGACTATTGTACTGACGGACATGGGTTAAACCTGCTACCCCCAATTGCGGCGCGGCCATAAAAGTGTTTATTTTAGTTTTGCCATTGTACCTTGAAATCAAATGTGTGCAATGCACGGACATTGGAAATTTGTTCTTTTATTTCACATGGGACACTAAAGTCTTGTATTCATGAAAGATTACAACTTGTTGGGACTAGAAAGCATTGATAGTTACAAAGAAAAAAAAGATTGGTATGTACTGCGCTGATTCTAGTGTTGCAGTTAATTGAATAAGACCATGTGTGGAATTTGTCTTCAAATTATTACTGTTATTAATCTTGTATTTATGCAGACATTATCAGCTTAGTGGTATCATTCCAAATCTCGGGATTAATGCAAAGTCTTTTATAAAGGTTACAGAGACAGATACAGAAAATAGGGCGTAATTCATGTAAAGGTTAAAAACGTTGAGAGTAGCAAAACGATTTTTTGAAGATTCAACCGAAAAAAGGATACCTTTTACATGTTTACTATCTTAAAGGAGAGGAGGGATTTCAGAGGATAAGAAGTGTGCTTCAGCTGACCCCCACAACACACACATACAAAACAAGATCTTATGTTATCGGAATCATAATTTTATGAGATATATGTAGTACGATGCATAGTAAGGAATGATTCATAATTAATACAATTATTTTGCACAATAATTTTGATTTGATAATATTACCGGTAATAGCATAATTATTTAACCGGGATTAGCACAATTCCAACTTAGTAGATGTATCTATTTGTTTATCTCGGAGATCCTGAATTCCAATTGCGGAATAGTAGTACAACAAAGGAGTTATTAAAGATATGTTAATAGCTATATATTAAGAGGATTCCATTATACTGGACTTCTGATATTAACGATCAACAATTGACTATTATTATTTTTAAGTCCCCACAAACTTAAAATTGTTAAATTTGCCTGTCCGTCTATCCGTCCGTCCATCACACTTCAGTTTCAGTTTAGAATTGCTTTGACCAAATGATTCTATTATTGGTTTGTAAACTTAATATTATGTTACAGGTCAATTTTGTGATTTATGCTGGTGGAATAACATCTCAGACGGGTGGTGTGCCCTAAGAAATTAAGAATTTTCTTACAAATGTTAAGGGCCATATCTATCTTGCCTTACCATAAGCCAGGTTGGCCCGGCATCCAATGAAGTTCATCATCTGTTAACTTTCAAAATTGATTATCAGATAATGAACTCGAAACAAAGTCCGACCAAACGCAATTGTCTTTTCAAGGATCTACTTGTATGAAACATTTTAAAAATCAACATACCCCCTTTTTCCAACCCCCAACCCAACCCCAATATTACATCATATATTACATTTATTGAACCATCTGAAGAAAAATACCAGACAAGACTGTGAGTGAAGTAAAGAAGTAAAGAATGAAGTCATATTCCAATTTGAAAATAAACACCCTCTATTTATGTATTTTTACATAAATTACTATTTATGCAGTTTTGAATGGATGTTGCTATGGATAATATGTGTTTCCATTGTAACAATCGAAGTCAACAACACTTGACGATAGTAATTTAAAGTTTGCGTTAGGTTTTATGTATTTTCTTATCGGTAATGAAACAATTAGGAATTTAAGCTCTTAAACTGCAATATTCTGCAAATAAAAACTCCGTTTCAAGGAAAAATCGGTTGCTATGGTGATAAAACTAAAGAAAGTCCCACGCATTTTCTATTTAATTTGGTAAAGTAGTATCCAAACTTCATAACTACAGTGCTAACTATTCTGTACAAATTTGCACTTTTCTGAAAAACACCACAGAAAATTTGATAATTTCAAAAATTCCTATTTCAGAAAAGTTGAAAATATGCATTTTTGGCAAGATTTTTAAAAAATTTACAAATTTGGTTGACATGCAATCTTTACTAAAATGAAGCTTAAACCAAGTTGTATCGATGTTACATATGAACATTAATGAAAATGCATGATTCTATTCATAATCAGGCTCTGAATTCTAGTGATTTAGCTGATTTTCGAAAGATTTTACCACGCTTAACAACCAAAAATAGAGTGTCCGTTACCATGGCAACCACTCATATTTTCCCACTGAAAATTATTTTTGAGCATTATTCATTTACTTCTTCTACTAGGCCAATTATAGATAAAATCTGAAATCTTCATAAATCGCACTATGCCTGGTTCTTACAAAGAGCTGCACTTAAGACAGTAATATTGTCTTAAGAGGAACATGACCGTTACCCTTGGCAAGCAAAGATGTTGAGAACTTTATACTCCTTTGTAATTTAAAATCCACAAACAACTTAATTATTGATTTTTTCGTTCTCCTTAAAAATCTTGCTGGTTGACCCAGTCGCCACCCCAATTACTGACTTTTAAGGATACTTTTTTAAAATTAATGTCAATGGTAAAACAAGCCTTACAAAGCTTATCAAGAGTTGTGTCCCTTCGTCTGTCAAACTTCCTGTATTCGTTTAAGTCGAACTATGGGTATCTCGAAATATTTCTCTGCTCCGACTGACTTCGAGATAACAAGAGTCGACTATATTTATATATTTATAACTATTTAACTCAACATTTCGCGGGTGGAGATGGAGGCAGCTGGTTACTGATTGCAAAATGGTAAAGACCTGTATAAAAAAGAAAAAATAACATTATTTGATAGCACAAATAGGCAGGACTAATTAACTCTAACGTTAGTCCCAGTCTGCATTTATTCAGTCTGGTCATTTTTTAAAAGTCCTCCAATCAAATTAATAGCCTCATACGGTATGACAGTTTTATTTGTTGTGTTGTAACAACATCATGGAGTATTTGTGAACATGCAACCAAATTGTTGATGCCTGTACTATTCTGTATATATAGGTTTCACAGTTTTAAAATTTGTTTTCTATCCCGTCTAAAAAATCAAAGTGCTTGTAAGCAATGAATGGTAAAGATTGCTTTAATTTATCAGTGGGAAGTAAAATTAAACATTGCATTATATAAAGCATTGGTTGTAGTTGATTCAACTACAATTGTGGACAAAGGAAGATTACTTTAACAATGACATCATTGATATTATTAGAACAGATATTAGATTCCTGCAATTTGCACAAGTTATGTAATTTTCTTGACAAGTATAACATCATTTTGTAACTTGAATATCTGAGCATATATTTCATTGATAAATTTCTGGAAATGTTCATGGATAGGATGTTTAAAATGTTATGATCAATGCACTATATTGTGTGTATCTCAAAAATAGTGATAAACCTTGGAAGATTTAGATATCAAGTCAGTATCATAGGGTTTTGATTGCATTTCATGCAATCTTTACCCAAAACGACACCTCAACTTCAATTGGACGGCATGAAAGACGTAACATTGTGAACGCCTACCATTTGCGTAAGCCTCGAACATAACCACCAAAGCTGATTAGACGGTTGGCCATCAGGGAAAATATAAAAATGCTAGTGGAATGATCCTTTCTGCATCCTTCTTCTGGAATTCTTCTTCCGTCCACGTTGGGACAACCTCAAATGAGTAGGTATGTTTCGGTTATCTATATGTACATTAAATCTTCCACATATTATTACCATCACCATATATACACTAAAAGCATCCGGGTTGAGTTATTAGTAATTGTTCATGGCATACTAGCAATATTCTTAGTTCACTGTAGTAAAGATTTATAACAGTTATTTGTTCTTGATATCTAAAGTTCTATATCTAGCCACATGAAGAGCATATACCATCTGTCTTGATATGTCTTCCATTCGTTGGAGTAAGTGAGTATCACTTGTATATACAGGGAAAGTAGCACAGAGCAATCCAAAATGAAAGAACCTTAGTGAGCGCGCTCACATACCCCACGTCCCCACATTGTCATTGGAGAAATAAAATAAGTGAAAGAAAAAAATTGTATCAGAAAAAAAAATTGAATCATAATTTCCTGTCCATATGCACATCTACATAGTATGTCCTTATTATCTACACAGTTTCATGAAATTCTGTTGTGTGGTTTCAGAGGAGTTGCGATGACAAACTGTTGCAGAAGTACATTGAAGCAAATAAGTTCAAAGGGGCGTAACTCCTGGAAAAAAAATTGAATCGTAATTTCCTGTCGATATGCACATCTACGTAGTATGTCCTTATTATCTGAAAAGGTTTCATGAAATTCTGTTGTGTGGTTTGAGAGGAGTTGCGATGACAAAAGGTTGCAGTAGTATATTGGGCAAATAAGTTCAAAGTGGCGTAAGTCCTGAAAAAAAATGAATCGTAATTTCCTGTCGATATGCACATCTACGTAGTATGTCCTTATTATCTGAAAAGGTTTCATGAAATTCAGTTGTGTGGTTTGAGAGGAGTTGCGATGACAAAATGTTGCAGTAGTATATTGGGCAAATAAGTTCAAAGGGCGTAACTCCTGGAAAAAAATTGAATCGTAATTTCCTGTCGATATGCACATCTACATAGTATGTCCTTATTATCTGAAAAGGTTTTATGAAATTCTGTTGTGTGGTTTGAGAGGAGTTGCGATGACAAAAGGTTGCAATAGTATATTGGGCAAATAAGTTCAAAGGGCGTAACTCCTGGAAAAAATTGAATCGTAATTTCCTGTCGATATGCACATCTACATAGTATGTCCTTATTATCTGAAAAGGTTTTATGAAATTCTGTTGTGTGGTTTGAGAGGAGTTGCGATGACAAACTGTTGCAGTAGTACATTAAAGTAAATAAGTTCAAAGGGACGTAACTCCTAGAAAAAGAATTGAATCGTAATTTCCTGTCGATATGCACAACTACATAGTATGTCCTTATTATCTAAAAGGTTTCGTGAAAGTCTGTTGTGTGGTTTGAGAGGAGTTGCGATGACAAGAAACAGGACTGACAGACGGACGGGTCAAAAACATTACACCCTCCGCAACTCGTTTCGTGGAGTATAATTATTTGTATTTGGTCATCGGCGGGTATGTCTGTTATTCTGATGTTTAAGAGATCGGAAATTAGTTCGTCAATTTGGTTGAGATATTTTTCTCTAATGCATTGAAATATTTTACAATTTAGTAAAAAGTAGGAGCGATCTTCGGCATCTATATCACATAGTTTACAGATAAGTGTTCTGTTCAGGTTATATCTTGATCTATGAGATTGTAGAATGTATGTATCAGAAATAAGTTTTAATTTCACGGACATACGGACAGCCTCTCTGGTTGGGTCACTTGTATTACCCATGGATAATAAAGTATGACAGTTTCCTGGTGATAAGTTTAATGTTCCAAGGTATTTCTATGAGATATAAGTACGACTTTTTTGTATTAGTACATTCTTCCAATAGCGGTCGATTGCTATACGGACGGATTTCTTCCATGAATGTTTCGTTGGTGGATCATTCAGTAGTAGGATTGGTGATGGTAGTTCGTATTTGAATAGTACTCTCTTGATCGCTATGAACCAGCTGTTACTTTCTTCACTTTTTGTAATTAGTTGCCTTCTTGCTATTTTCTTTTCCAAATTTTCCTCATTTTGGTTACATATGTTATTAAATAGATTTAATGATTTCTGGTCGATTTGAGCTTCTTTAGGTAGGATACCAGATAGGATGTAAATACTAGGATCTGGAGCAGATATTGGTACCGATAATATTTTGTTTTAATGGTTTCTTCTGAAATTGTTCCAATTTAAGTAGGTTTTGAGATGTTGGTAGTATAACTTCGAGACCATATGTTAGGATAGGTTGTATAAAGGTTCTTACTAGTTGAATAGCAGTACTAGGATCAAGGCCGTTTTCTCCATGCATACCAGCTGAACTTAAACTGTAGGCAGCTCTTCTTGATTTTTGTGATATTTTGTTCGACAGTAGCACCTTGTGTTTTTTGACCTGTGTTGATCTTAGAATGCCCAAGTGTGGAGATTTTTCAGTAACTGGCATTGCATTTTTATTTATACATATGCGTACGGGATCGTCCGTGTTTTTGCGATTTGAAGGTTGTACTTGTAGGACTACACTTTTCAGAGGTTGTAATAGGTAGTGATGGTCTTCACTGTATTGTACAGCTACATTCACTAGATATTGTAAATCATGTGGATTTTCAATTACGATAGCTACATCGTCAGCACATGCTACTGCATTTATCAGTGTTTCGCCTATCTCCCATTCAGATGTAGTATTTTCAAATGTATTGAGCAGATCTTTAATATATACCTTAGTGTTCCTATGGATTTCATCAATAAGGAGCCATGTTGATGGATCGGTGCCCGATATATATACTTTTCTTAGCAGCATTTTTAGTACGACTACATCGAAGGCTGGTTTTGCATCCAATAGTACTATATAAAAAGGTGATTTTTTGTCCCTATATACTTCTTCTAAAATGATGGCAGCATTTAATGGTGAAGTATTTGCTGTACAGCCCTTTTTGTAGGATAGACTTTAGCTTTAAAGAACCTGATCTTAAGTCTATTTGTAAGATGAATTCAATGATCTTCAGTAGTATGGGAAGAACTGTAATTCCACGACCGGTTTTGATGATGTCTGCCATAGTAACCTTTTTTGGAACATTAGATTAATCAGCTTCTGTAAAAATATTTTAAATTGTTGACCAGCAAATAAGAAGTTTTCGATAGATATTCCAAATATATCTTCAGCTTTTCCTCTATTGATTGATTTTATGGCTTTGATAACATAATGTTCACTTATCCTTTTTATACAGTTATAATCCAGTTCGCATAGAGCTAAGTGTTAATAGTTAAAGTCCGGGTGTTCTGAAGGAACTGCTAGTTTGTTGAAGTGTTGATGTCAGCCGTTTATTATATTATCTCTTTCGAAGACTTCGTTGTCAACATGTAAGTCATTTATGAATGTGTTCCCATTTTGTCTTTATTTGCGTATTAGTTTGAAAAATTTCTATTTGTCGTTCTGATTGTAATTGATGATGTCATGTCTTTCATTATGCTTCCTTCTAATTTCTTCGTTTCTAATGGCTGTCCTGCAATATTTACGGGTGAGTTTCTTCTCCTTTAAGAGTATACTATCTATAGCTATATTGATAGGTCTACCAGCTGTTTTCCAGTTTTTATATGCTAATTTGTTTGCTGCTAAAAATTCCGAAATTTCTTTGTTCCAGATATTGAGTTTCAATTTATTTTTGCCATACGTTTTCTGCTGGTCAAGCTGTTTCGCAGTGTTGGATAAGGGATCCATTGCCTGTAGGATGATTAATTTTATATTGATGTGATCGAAGTTTAACATTTCAACATAATCTCCAATCTCTCTACTGATAGTCTCTTCATATCTAGATGTATCTACTTTATCCCACTTTCCGTTTTTTGTTTTTCAGGATTCTTTGATCGTTGTTCTCGTGCTATATTGCATTTGGTTCTCAGTAATACAGGATGATGGTCCGAGACATTAGATGATAAGTCAATTAGCCTTTTTGATGGTTCACACTTCAGATCAGTATATAGAAAATAGTCAATCTCAGATGTATCAATACCATTTACATTTATAAATGTGAGACCTTTAGAGATAGTTTTTAGTTTACATTCCATCATAGATTCATTGAGATTTTGTTTACGTCTACTGTTATTGGAGGGGTTGTATAGGTCTTCATTCAAGTTTCCTCTGATTATAATCTCATGGGTCACACCATTCTTTTTTATAATTTCGTAAAGCTGGTCTAAACAGTCCAAGAATATGTCATAGCTATCATTTGTAGATTTTGTTGGAAGGTATACTGAAATAATTAAAACCAATTGTTCAGAGAACAATTGAAGGTCTTTCCACTATAAAGAACAATTTTGATATAGAACTACGAAATTCAGTTTGAAATATCATATCCATCGTCAAATGATAGCTTATTGTACACTGATTCCAAAAATATATGATTTCTATACATTTGTTTCTAAATAAGGAGATACATTGTTACTTCCGGTTTGAAATGTGTCACTTCGGTTTTATTTGACAGTTTACTTGATACTGATTCCAAAATTTATTGTTCAATATACTTTTACATTAAATAAGTACAAAAATAGCTACTTCCGGTTTACACAAGGTCACTTTCGGTTGGCTTACCATGGTCAACTGGCTTGCAACGTAATCCAAAAGTCCCATGGCTTTATCATGTATACATATGAGGTAAAAGCAAAGGTCAAAATCTAGAACGTCAATTTTACCTATGACCTTGAGTTCAATTTCAAGGTCATAAACCAATGGCTTCAAATCAAAAGACCATAGGTCTTAATTATATATGGTTAATGAGTTATATTACTATATGACTAATTTTTAATATAAGAGGAGAAAACTCCAATTTAATGTTAGCATACCCTTTCAACCAAAATCCATGTGTTACGACATGTCGCAACTTACAATTTAGTAAAAATATGTTGTCTATATCTTATACGGTTTTGAAAAGTATTGAAAATAAGCCAAAATCAAAATTTAAAATATGACCTTGACCTCTGACCGTGACCTGATTTTCTTTTTTGGATCAAGAACCTCAAATCAAAAGATCCTAGGTCTCTATCACTTATGGTTTACAAGATAGAAATGCATATCACTTATATCACATGCATAAGGCGAAATAACTCTCATATGGAATATTCATATCGCTTCGGTCAAAATAGGACAAATCATGCAAAGGATATAACGAGCAATTTTAAAATAAATGTGTCGCTTTCTTTTACAGTTACGGAGGAGATGCAGTCACAAGGAAAACAGTGTTCGGGAGATAACTCCTACAAAGAAAATTGTTCGACTTAGAATGGGTGAAAATAAAAGCGCATAAACTGTATAATACTATATAAGAAATATCTA
This sequence comes from Mytilus coruscus, assembly GCA_017311375.1. Lineage (NCBI taxonomy): Eukaryota > Metazoa > Mollusca > Bivalvia > Mytilida > Mytilidae > Mytilus > Mytilus coruscus. The sequence continues at coordinate 60,251,134 of CM029607.1, read as the reverse complement.
AGCGACATCTTGCGAAACAAAAATTTTACGCGAGAACAAAATTTGGCGGAAGAAAATAATAATAATCAGAACAAATACAATAGGTCTTTCCACGGAAAAGTGGAAAGACATAATTATCAGCGGTTTATCTATCGCTAATTCGATACATCGATATTACACAATAGTCATAGTTTAATTTCCATGATGAAATAAGTAAGAAACTTCTGCAAAGTGAAACATGATCATCGTAGATATACATTACCTGCGCATGCGGTTTGGAAACCAGCATTGTAGTCACATGCCACTTCATTTTTTACAAATTCTTCACGTCTGTCCTGATAATCGTCATTACGCCCTGGTCCACCCACAAGACCACCATTTAAAATATGTGGATTGTCTTCGGAATGACTGACACATCTATTTTGTTGACATGAACTAAATCATAGAGAATAAAAATGAATTCATGTAATTTTTCATCTGGAATTATACAGTTATGTAGCAGTTTTACAAAAATACATCAAAAACGAGACTTTCACGTCTTTTTTGTTGCTGTTTCATTAAACTTCACCCCGAAAGTCCTGAACATACATTATACATTTTGCCAATGGACGCTGAGCAACCAACAATCAATCAATTATAATTATAAAGACAGGTTTTCCTTTATTCGAACAGGATTTGTGCGTGCTTTTATAGTAATAATAAACGATCTTACATTTAAGCTTTACAACACATTCCTACTGGGTATTAAATAAATCTAATAAAAAAAATCTATAAAGAGAGAGCAAATTATTTTTTGCAACCCCTTTTCACGAAAAAGGTTATACTTATTACTTGACAAACAACTGTTCAGCGGCGTTTTTGCTTTGGAATAGCGTTTTGAAGAGATTTTTTATTTTCAAAATGGCATTTTTCATTACAGGTATTTCAGGATGTCTCAATTGATCCGGCAGCACAGAATTAGATATATATAGATTCTTACATTGGTACCAGTGGATTATCAGATTTATCCAATCGAGATAGTTACATTATCGAATTTTAAAGTCCGAGCCTTAAAGTCCGAGCCTTGGCGAGGACTTTAAAATTCGATGATTTAACTATCGAGATTGGATTATCCCGATAATCCACGAGTAACTATGAGAGAATCTGTTTCTCTAATGATTATCAAATACATTTTCTTTTTTTTGATAAACGAAAATCCCCTTCGTGTGCCTTCCGCGTTCCACAAAATTGTCAATTTCATTAACACCTGTTATCATATTTTGATTCATCCAGTGAGCTTATAAAGGTTATGACCCTTAAACTCATGCAATCATCTTCTGAGATCATCGGCAATCACAGGTTGATTAATTTTTTTGTACTATGGGTCCGGAAAGGGTTAAATTGCCAAAGAATTAGAGAAATGTAACTTACGCTCCTCTGTGATGAGGTCTCTTCGGATAATTATTTCCAAATCCTATCTCATAACTCATGTTATAATTGTTATCACCCAGCATGTAGTTTATTTGTGACATGGCGAAATTCTTAAATTTATCGCCACCAATCCCATCAGCAGCAGCAATCACTGCAATAAAAGCAGCGTTAGCTGAAACAAGAAAAAGAATTGATACAACACTTAATTTCTTGCTTTGTGGTATCTTTATTTAACGTTTTATTATAATGCATTTGCAATACCTCAATGCCTTTTAATCATTTTATACCCCCAAACAAAAAAATTACCTGGAGCAAAGTAAAGCATATAACCTTCAACACTGTTCAATAGATTCATTAATATCCAACCTGCATATCTGTTAGGTCCCCACTGGTCTCTCCATGTCAGTCCACAAGGTGTAATTGGAACAGAACCACCAGGTAAATAGGAATCTATGAAGGCTTCTATATTTGCTTTATATTTATCATCTTTAGTTATTTCCCATAGAAGAAGCTAAATGTAAAAAGAGTAAATTACATAAAATCAGAGACATATAATACAAGAGATTCGCAACTCGGCGAACTAACGTAATTTCCCGCGGCCACTAGTAAAACCTCGCGAGATATCCTTTGGTAATTAAAAGTATTTAAAGTACTCGAAGTAATGATGAATGTTCTAGCATAACATAAACTGTTATGAGACTGTATTATATGTCTCTGATAAAATATCAGAGAATCAATGTGATGAATTCTTTATAAAATGATACTTTGAATGAAACATTGCTTATAAATGTCATAATACTGGTTGCTCTAATCAAGAGAAGTTCCGAAAACACCTCCTACGCATATGTTAGTTTAAATGAAAAATTATAACAATGAAGTAGTACAATTTTACATAAAATTTCAGATATGGGATTCGGAAACAAGTTTGGAAAAACTTTTATAAATCCGTCTCCCGAAAAAATACATTTATTTAACAAACAATATGACGTGCCAACAGTATATTCAGTTAAAGGTAACATATATGTTATTTTCCTCCCATATAAATACCCAACACCATCTTTTTGTGTGTTAAATCATATTACATAAACTGCTTGTTAAATGAATTAGGTAATGATAATTTATTTGGAAAATCAACATATACCCCTACGACCCTTACCAAGGAGGAAATCCTGGATAATCATAGGTCTGTTCTATGTTCCCTTTGGAATTTCAAACTTGATCTTCCTTCACTGTATTGAATACCTAAATTACATAAGTGTCCTTACAAACAATGTTATATTTGCTTGCTGGGTCTTCCAAGTAATCCACGAAACCTCTTTCTAAATCATTAACATCAATTGTATTAGAAAGCCGGGCTTTAAAGTTATTGTGAAAGTACCTATTCTAAAGGCGGCGTGAATCAGATGTGGATACTAAAATATTCAAAAGATCTGTTAGAGTACATAAAATCTAAGAGTCTTTCATCTTGCAATAGTATTAAACATTTGACTTTTCTACAACTTTGCACAAGTATTCCCCTTTTATAAACTAAAAGAGAAATTGTAAGAATTGGTCCTGCTTTGTTTCATAAATAAAGAATGGCCAACGTAGATACAAGTATCTTGTCTAAGGGACGGATAAATCGTACTTAGTAGAAAATCACTCTGAATCTGACATTATTACATATAGTCTTAAACATTATAGACAGGTGTCTAAACAATGGACAATAAACAAGGGCAATGAAGAAAACTAACAATATGTCAACCTCCGCATTAAAAAACAATTGAGAATTAACTAAACAGACACTATTATAGATCGGTCTTCAATACCAATTCTCTAAATAACAAGTCCCAGTTTTGTCATGTTCCAGGTCTCATAACGTACTACTTGGTATGGCTGTGAAATAGCAAGTCAAGTGAATCAGCAAATGAATCGGCACTCAGGATTTCAATTATTTTGTGTCGAGCATTATTGAAGAGTCATTACTGTAAATAGTTGATAGTTGTTGATAGTCACTTCTGTCGGTAGATTGTTTGTCCTGATAGTTGTTGATAGTCTGATAGTTGTTGATAGTCACTTCTGTCGGTAGATTGTTTGTCCTGATAGTTGTTGATAGTCACTTCTGTCGGTAGATTGTTTGTCCTGATAGTTGTTGATAGTCACTTCTGTCGGTAGATTGTTTGTCCAGATAGTTGTTGATAGTCACTTCTATCGGTAGATTGTTTGTCCTGATAGTTGTTGATAGTCACTTCTGTCGGTAGATTGTTTGTCCTGATAGTTGTTGATAGTCACTTCTATCGGTAGATTGTTTGTCCTGATAGTTGTTGATAGTCACTTCTGTCGGTAGATTGTTTGTCCTGATAGTTGTTGATAGTCACTTCTGTCGGTAGATTGTTTGTCCTGATAGTTGTTGATAGTCACTTCTGTCGGTAGATTGTTTGTCCTGATAGTTGTTGATAGTCACTTCTGTCGGTAGATTGTTTGTCCTGATAGTTGTTGATAATCACTTCTGTCGGTAGATTGTTTGTCCTGATAGTTGTTGATAGTCACTTCTGTCGGTAGATTGTTTGTCCAGATAGTTGTTGTTAACTTCTGTCGGTAGATTGTTTGTCCTGATAGTTGTTGATAATCACTTCTGTCGGTAGATTGTTTGTCCTGATAGTTGTTGATAGTCACTTCTGTCGGTAGATTGTTTGTCCAGATAGTTGTTGATAGTCACTTCTGTCGGTAGATTGTTTGTCCTGATAGTTGTTGATAGTCACTTCTGTCGGTAGATTGTTTGTCCTGATAGTTGTTGATAGTCACTTCTGTCGGTAGATTGTTTGTCCTGATAGTTGTTGATAGTCACTTCTGTCGGTAGATTGTTTGTCCTGATAGTTGTTGTTAGTCACTTCTGTCGGTAGATTGTTTGTCCAGATAGTTGTTGATAGTCAATTCTGTCGGTAGATTGTTTGTCCCAATGAGTATTCATGCAGGTAACTCTACACTTTCGTTCTGGCATGAAGATACGAAAATTATTATTAATTGCTTAAAGAAACAAATTTGGAAAATTCATTTGTAGAAACAGAGAACCATTGCCATCATGTTTTATTTTTCTAATCCAACTGCCGGTTTTGCACACATTTTGTCCTGTTTGGATAACTTTTGTCTTCTTTTTTCAGCTATTTAGAAAAACATAGAAAATCAAACTTTTTTTCTATATAATTAGATCTAGTTAAAACAGCGCCAATGCTATAAAAGCGCAAAGGAGTTTTAACCTGAATGACAATGAAGAACGCTAACTATTTTAATCCTTTTAGAATTTAAAAAAAAAGGCAACACAACACAATTGGCAAAGCTATCTCAGAGAAACTTTGTGAAAGGATTTAGGAACCTCGAAAATTGATCAAAACAAACTTATTGAAATATAAAAAGAGCTAGAGAACAGAAAAACCCTTAAAAAAGTTTCCGAAGTTGTCTTAGATAAACTTGCCAAAGGGGGTTGGAACTGTGGAAAATGAGGAAACAAACCATTTAGAATTCAAAGTATAAATCTTTTAGAAAACTGTGATTTTTCCGCAAGAATCGTTATCGAAGTGATTTCATGCCACTACCGAATCACAGATTATATATCTAATAATTCCCTCGGGATATTTGTAGTCCACCAACAATAGTATCGTTTTTTTTTTCTGTTTTACATAGCTTTATCTGTTTTTACAATTTGATGCTGATAAAACAAATTATGCAAAAATCATGACATTCATATAAGGATCTTTGGCTAAGTTTGTTAGATAAAAAGCATAATATTTGTTTCTTTAGAGGAAATATAGAGAGGTTAGAAAGCTATGAGCGAAAAAATATTCCAACACAAAATTTTTGTATTTATGACTTTTTCCTATCTTTTAAAGTAACAAAAAGTAGTTTAAGGTGTAATGGTGGCCTTAAAATGTTCTCTTAAGTTAATTGTCACATCATCAAAAAGATATCGGATTACATTGCTTTCCATTGGACTTGATATAAAACCGTATTGCATAATTTTCTCTTCAATAATACTTTTATTTTCTTTTTACATGTTTTTTTTTTTTTTTAAATTTCAAAAGAAATAACATTTACTTCCCACTCAGTCTGTCTTTTTCTTTTATTTTCCACTCTATTTAATTTTGAATTCATAATTTTTTACTGGTTTTCATGGCTTTTACACATTACAAATACCATTACAAAACATTTAGGCTGTAAAATTATATTTAACGGTACATTCACAAGAGTGTCATTCCATTTATCAAGGACTCAGTCCGTTAAAAGCTACATAGGAGAAAAGTCAGTTGATTGAGTGGGTTTATGGCCGTTTAGAATTATGAGCAAAAAAATGCCATAAACACTGCACGAAAAAGCTAATTTTCATTTATTTGCAAACTTTTAAAATATTTGATAAAAATAAGCCATTTCTTGCCTCATATGTTTACATACATACGTGTGTAAATATCAAATATAGTTTTAATTTACATATAAACCAAATCTGTGCAATGTTTTGGTGAATAGAAACCTTTTCTTTGTAGTCATTTTAAATTGATAGATATATTTCAACCTTATATTCATAATTGCATACAATTATATATATATATAGATGCTGCTATAACGGTAAATTTCAATGTTTGTTTAATTTACGATGGTATACTCAGTGCAGTTTTTTGAGACCGAGGTTTACCATTCCTTCGCCCTGGTGTCCAAGCTATCATAAAAATAACAGCTATATACACGTGTTTGTATATATACTAGTATGTAAATTGGTCCTTTAGTAATATGCATATAAGTTGATGAGTTGGTAAGAAATAAAAGCAGATAAAAGTTAACATGCATAATGGCTAATACTGCGTAAATTTAAATTCATTTACTGTAGAATCTTTGGAAAATTGAGACGCCGTTGATGTATGAAAGGAATTTTGAAATTGAATTTCATATATAACATATGTTATCTAGTGGTGCGTTTAAATGCAATTTGTAAGTTAACCCAGATACATATATTTCAATTGTATTATAAGTCTCAGTGTATATAAAGTGCGAATCCAGTTAGTTCATTTTCACTGTCGTATGCGAGTATGTCTAGTGTAGAATAAAGGATGATGGGAACAACTGCGTTTGTTTACTTTTTGAAAATAAAAAATAATTGATTTGAATGCATGTTTTAACACAAATTCATTAGAATATAACTTTTTAATGTATAATAACAGGATTAAAGTCCAAAAAGTGTAGTTAAAGCAGCTGAATCCATAATATTGATTACTGAATGCGATTCATTTTAACTATAAATGCGATGCACTATCACTGTAAGTGCGATCATTTCTGATGTGGAATTTTTGGAGATGCGATGAATTTTCATTGTTGTTTTATATGATAATTCGATATGCAACAACTGAAAATAGTCTTTTAATGACTTTAATATTAATTATATTTACAATCTGAAATGCAAGCTAGTCGTAGATGCTTACTTGAATATACACGTATAACCAACGTATGGTTGATTCCGGAAGTTGTGCGTTGTGTACCGTTCGTCGATTTTTTTTCTATACGTTCGTTGCGTGTTTTCGTTATAGTTCTGTTCCGTTCTTTAGTAAAACATCGAGAACATAATTAGCTGTTTCTATTGAAAAACCTATCTTTTATTTTTTGTTAGCAAGCATTTGCAACTACTAAAACTATTTGACATTTCTTACATTTCATATTGAAGATTAAAACAACCTGAATTTTGTATTGGTTTGACGTGATCTTACTGGAGCTAGAGAAGCTTACTTATCTAGAGCGCCTGATTGCAATCCAGTTTCTTAGAAATCCAGTATTTTGATCTTGAGGTCAAAGGTCAAGCTCACACGAAGGTCAGGGTGATATGCGTCACATCGCTTTAAGGTGATACACGTTCATATCATGCATATTCAAATATTTTTGGTGAGTTTGCTATTAGTGTGTTATGGATCCGAAAATATACTGGAGCAGAAAATCTATGAATATAACGTATTTTTATGGCGAATTTTCCTTGAAAAGTTTTAGTACTCGCTTAAAAAGCTTTGAAAATTTGTCATGCCGTACCATACATATTTCTACCATATTAATAGGCTTTTGCACAACGAACAGTACAATAATGTACAACGAACGGTGAATGAATCGTATAGTGCCAAAATTCTGAGGTCAGTTTTTCAAGTAAATGTCTGCAAATAAAATAAAACAACGGGTTTCTCATTCGCATTATGTATTTCAAACAACAACAAATCACAAAATACACGGTCGCATTTAGGGTAAGAGCCAACCAACTATGTTCTATTTGTAGTTTAATCAAGTTTGAGTTACACAGAGTGTTTGTTTCGCGATGTTTACAAGTAATTCACAGACCTGTCTATTTAAAATAGTCACAGGGTGTTCATGTAATATAAATAATATACAATGCTGTCAGGAGCAGTAAACTTTGTTTTCATAAAAATTGAATACTTAACTGAACAGTACGTCAATTAGTCTTTGGTGAAAATATTAGGACGGTCTATCTACCAACATCGCTACGCGATGCAGCGATTAACGTCTGGAATCAACTATACGGTGGTTATACCCCATAAAAAATTGTATTCAATATATCCGTATATTCTTACAATTACGTATTTGCTTATTTGTAACAACGATTTATAAGAAATTCATACATAAATTAAGGTTGCTCGAACTTTCTTTACTGTATAAGATGTACTCAGACTTTGTAAAACGTCACCAGTATCTGAGTAGAAAGTTGATGAATCAGGGGTATGTCAAAGAACGTCTCGTCCTTTTTCTAAAAAAGTTCATCGGAAGGTACCAAGACCTTGTTGATAAATATTCCGTATCAACTTAACAAATAACACACGATGGTCTTGAAGTATAGATTCTGGGTATATATACTGACAGTGTTTATCATCTGAATAACGTGTTATAGTATTCTTTTAATTGTCTTTTTGAATATTACTTTTACTGTTTAGTTTATTTTTGGTGATATCCATTTGACGTGGCTCGGTACTTATACATCCCGTCATTGTGTTATTGTGCTATGGTAAATTTTGTATTCTTGTCTTTCATTTTTGTTTGTGTGCTTTGTCTATATGCCTTTTGTGTTTCTTTGTTACATATTTGTTTGTTTTTTTAGTGATTAAGATTATAACACAATGTTGACTGTTGTACCCTATTTTGACATTTTTACCTATTATGTCTGTTTGTTTTGTTCACACATCGTTGTCAATATAATGGAATTTTATGCGACTGTCATACAAGTGAGAGGTTTAGCTAGCTATAAAACCAGGTTTAATCCACCATTTTCTACATAAGAAGATGCCTGTACCAAGTCAAGAATATGACAGTTGTTATCCATTCATTTGATGTGTTTGAGCTTTTGATTTTGCCATTTGATTAGGGACTTTCCGTTTTGAATTTTCCTCGGAGTTCGGTATTTTGGGATTTTACTTTTATGCATACACAATGGCATGAGAAATATCAATTATCCAATCATCCAAGCGTCAAATGTAAGGCAATTAAAACGTTACCACTCACTCAATCGTGAAATGAAGATCGTTTTGTGAACGCTCTTTGTTATCTAAGATGCATCCATTAGAGCTTTTTTCTAATGCTTGTAGTTTAAAGGTTTGGTTGGCTTGCTTGCTTTATTTGTATAAATGTTTGATCAATCTTAATTACAATGCTTAAGCAAACATTCATACAAACAAAGCAAGCAAGCCAACCACACCTTTAAACTACAAGCATTAGGAAAACAGCTCTAATGACGTTTTATTAGTATGTCATGTAGATTTAGACAGAAACCGAAAACTTTGCTTTTTCGGTGACGTGGATTGGCTTAACTGTCCAAGATATATGTATTCAATGATGGCGTGTCATAGGAAAGGATAAATTTTATCCTACATATAGATCTGGATCTGGACAAATTATTAGAGAAAATAGAGTTGACTATATTAGCAATAAATGCTATTTTTACGGAATTTATTGACATTTCTAGGCTTATGGAGGTAGAACGTCATTGTTAGAAAAACGCCGTTAACTATTATAAACATGATAAATATCGAAATTCAATTGTATACGTATTTGTGAAGAAGAGATAAACACTTTACCTTGGCTTCTTTTCGCTGACACAGAACTATACTAGTCAACCAAAGAAACGATACAAGGCAATGTATTTTCCATATATAATGAAATTGGATACACTGTACCAAGGTAAATAATTGCCCAATTGGTCTAATATTTACAGAGTGTTATTTTCTTATCAAAACCATTGATTTAAGGCAAATACGCGAATTTATTTTTTTGCAAATTTTGTTATTTCAAAAATCGTATTTTCACCCCAAAATTCAAAATTCGATATTAGAACTTAAAACTTTAAACTTAAACATGGTCTGCTTAAAAATTTTAATACTTAATTCTCATCTTCGAAATTAAGTGCCGACTTTTGTCATCATTTTCCGCAAAATAAATTTGACCCCTGTGTTCAATAACACGGTATTTTCTCACTTTCCAATTTGGTCAGATTCTTTTACTCGTGTGCATTTGCAAATGAATGTTTTTCATTCGATAATTTAACAGTTTTTCCTATTAATTACATTTTATGATAAATTGAAGTTCAAACTTGTGTATCGGTTCTTTTGTTGACTAGTATATAATACATCATATATAAGTTCTGTAGAAGTTTTACGTTATCGTTTGAAGTGAAAATATTTGAATCTACATTTTAAATTGATACAAAAATCAAAATTCTCTGCTCTATAGATTTTCATAAATGGAGTCTAAAATATATCCATAATAAATGCACCGTATCAAATGCATACATGAGAACAACTACTTATAAACTGCTACGCGTCGCATACTATGTATAGAGACATGCATCATAAATCTAAGTTAAAAGACAAATTAAAAAAAAAGGAATTCTAAAAGCTTTCTTTGACAAATTTTATACCAACTTCATTTTAACAAGTTTAAATTACATTTTCTAAAATAGAGCTAAGAACTGTTTGTAATGTTGTAAATTGAATTCGTTTGAAATTTTTATTCAAATACGCTGTTGAAGATTACTAAGCGCCAATAAAATACAATAATTTTGTATTTTATAAATTATTGTCTTCGATAATGAAAAATTCGTCATCGAACAGTCTCATTATCATGTCGGTATTTGAAATGACTCGTTTCATTGTTATTACAAAAAATAGGTCATAATAACATAACAGAGTTTTTTTGCTTCAGAATGTTCTACATAAATATACAAAAAAGCAAATTTTAGACAATATACCCTCATAAGCCTGGAAGTGGCTAGTCACATGTAGTTAACGGCGTTTTTCTCACAATGATGTTCTACCTCCATAAGCCTGGAAATGTCGTGGCGGGTCACATATAATCAATCCTTCTGACTTCATAAATTTTGTTAGAGAGTCGGCTGAATATATGATGAAAATTAATTTATTTCCTTCCGTGAAAATGCATCGCATGTACAATAGAAATGAATCGCCCCTACAGTGAAAATGAAAGTCTATTATCATTATTCGACAGTAAACATGAATCGCATAACGAAAACAGCATAGTGGAATTTAAATCAATATCAACAAGCTGAATAACAAAACCTGTTTTAAGTTATACATTAATAATTATGTTAAAAGGTACATTTTTCTGCAAATGAAACTTAACTGCTGCTTTTAAATCTCTTGCACGCTCTGTTCGTGAACTATTCTTAATATTTATCTATTTGTGTATCAATTTTACACCTGGATGGCTGTAGGCGCGATGAAAACCCGTCCGTATCTCATACCTATATCATGAATTTATAAAAACAGTACACATTATATCTTATTTCTTATTTTATTCAAAAATCATGAATTTGTCGTCTGTTTATTTATCATTCTACATTAGAAATTCATAACGGATACAGTGAAAATGGTATTTCAGGATTCGCACATTATGTACACTGAGTCTCTGGTTTACCGTATCAAGGGCTATGCGTACACAGTGTGTAAACTAGATAAAGAACGAGATCCAGTAGTTTTGTAAGATAATTCATAATAGATTAATAAATAAGACTAGCAAAGAAATTTCAAGGCTTCATGATGGGGATGCTTGGCCTAAAATATGTTTTCTGACTATTTATCCAATGTATACATGAAAGTAATCACACTGGTAAATCATTCTGACAGATTTGTTGAAATAACAGTGGTATGGGTCTTTTTGTGTTATGGCATAATGAGTATGCAATAGCGACTTTTTTTTTACTTACGAACGCATTAATTTATGAAGTACATGTGCATTTCATTGGCGCCGAATAAGCTCAAACAGCATGTTTTAACACAAATTTCAAAGATAGAACTTCAACTGTATACTGAGACTACTATAACACATGTGTTATGGTAGTCTCAGTCGTATATAATACAAACTGTTTTTTTCATAAAATGTTATTTAAACATGTTGAAATGGTGTTCGTATATAATAAGATTTGTTTCCGTACAAATAATTCATACAAAAACGTGAAATTTCTTCACCATTTATGTACTTGCCAGACAAAATAGAGCAAACTGAAGTGCTATGCCAATTTCAACAAAACAACAAATAAACATCATTCAGTTAAATGTAGAGAAATATAACTTTCTATCTGAAAACAAATTAAGCAATATGTAAATTGAGATACTACTAGTAGTAACCATTTATGATTTGCTATCAACCAATTATTTCCGGCAAAACGTTTGCACTTTGATGGAAAATATTTCCCTCAAACATAAATTGACAAATTTAATCAAAATTGCAACGTTCTATTAATTTAATCAAATATAATGCAACTGTTTAGCAGAATCGAGAAATGCTTACAATCAAATGGTTGCATACTATCGGAACGATGTTTTGACTGGTTTACCTTAGCACATATAATTTCCGGACTATATTTGGAAATACTTCGAGGTTAACTCGAAAAAATTTGATAGTCCATAGTAATGATTCAATTGCATGATAAAACGTCATTGAACATGACCCCTTATGAGATGTCTTTAATAGATTTTTCGCCGCGACGAACAAATCTTACAGGGCAAAGTGAAATATCTAATTTTATCCAGATTGGATTTGTGTGTTTGCTCCTTCTATTCGTATGTCTTTTATCTCGATGCTTATGTTCCTTCCAAAGGAAACGTACATAGATAGTATAGAGCGAAAGACAGGAAGAAAAACTACCTGGCAGCCTGGTTGTTTGACATCCCAGGAATATCCCCAGGCTGTTGTTGACTCGTAATATGTTTTTGCGTCTTCTAAATATTTGTTTTCATTCGTTGCCTTATACATTTCAGCAGCTGCTTCACACATTTCGTCTTTCCATCCTGAGGAACTAAAGAAAACCAAGCATATGTATTATAACATTTCGCTTTTCCATCCTGATACACTAAAGAATACCAAGCTTATGTAAAAATAAGAAGATGTGGAATGATTACCAATGAGACAACTCTCCATCAGAGAGAACGTAGAAGTTAGCAAATATAGGTCACCGTACGGCCTTCGACAATGAGCAAAACCCATACCGCATAGGAAGCTATAAATGGACCCGAAATGACAAACGTAAAACAATTCAAATGAGAAAACTAACGACCTTATTTATGAATAAAACAATTAACAAAATACAAATACAAATACAAAATGTATTATATACAGCAACAATTAAACGACATGCACTTAATTACAGGCTCCTGACTTGGGACAGGCACATATAGAATGTGGCGGGGTTAAACATGTTTAGCGGTGCCAAACCCTCTGCCTAACCTGGGACAGTGGTGTAACAGCTTACAAAGAACTAATTATAAAAATTCGTTGAAGAGGGCTTAATTCATCAGATCGAAACAAAGCACAAAACAACTAACAAACAAATACTAAAGACACAAAAGTACAAATCTGAGAGTGCTCGCAGTCTAAAATCTAATTTAAAGTCCATAAAAATCATGTGTCTAAGACTAAAATATCAATCAGTACATATCCAACATCCTATATGTATTCTACAGAAATCTCGCAGATGGTCAACAAACTATACAGTGGGAAGTTACTTATTAATAACTGTATTCCCTTTCCATTAACAAAGGTATTTTAGAATTATAAAATACTTAAGACTGGTACTTTTTCGAAAACGAAAATGTACTCTTTTCAACCTACACTCGCAGAAAAGACTAAGACATAGTATACATGTACATGATCGTAAAACATCGTTTTCATTTTTAAAGTTTCGCGAAGTCTATTCATGTTGCTCATTCAATCATACAATGTTTAAATTTCATAAAGGGGACATTACCCGTAAAATGCTTTTGCTTGGGGTATGCTATCTGAATATAAACCAGGATTTGCTTTGGCAAAATCATATAAGGTTTTTGCTGCTTCCAATAGCCTTGTACTGTATTGTCCATCTGAAATAAGCGCATGCAACTTAAAAACAATTACTATCTTGAAAAAAAATATCCAACGCACTTAAATTGGAGTGTTTGTTAAAAACTTTCAAATTTATGGTCTTTTGGTGTACAAAAGTGCTCTAACTTTGATGATTAAAATACGTCAGTTCTGAAAATTGATATTAAATAAGATATAATACAGTTCACTATGTAACAACAGAACACATAACAACTTGAAATAAACCAGTTTTCAAATTTGAGCAAATATTGACTTATCAAAATGACTTATTATTTGGATAGTATTTTTTTTCAAAAACCAATTATCTATAAATTTTTATAATTTTCTTTTTAATAATTCAAATACTTATATATGCAGAACATCAAATAAGAATCTATAAAGCAATACCCATTTGTCTGAAAACAATCGATCCTACTGCTAAAGCAGCGACGGTATTCCTGCAACGTCACTTCCTGGTGCTCCAGGACGAATTTTATATGCGGGTCTTGCCATCTGCATGTCTTCTGCTCTTCCCCAGTAACTATGATCTGCACCGACATCACCAACCTTATGTTAGTGGATGACTAATAATTATGTACATTTTATCTTCCCCAGTAACTATGATCTGCACCGACATCACCAACCTTATGTTAGTGGATGACTAATAATTATGTACATTTTATCTTCCCCAGTAACTATGATCTGCACCGACATCACCAACCTTATGTTAGTGGATGACGAATGTACATTTTATTATTATAGTTTTATTTTAGTATATGCAATGTAAGAGTGTTTTCCTTGTTTGCTCTGCATCATATTAAGTAGTGGTTATTTTAAGAATCGTAGTCATTATGCAACTGATGCAAAAATACAAAACAAGACACTCCACATATAAAAAGAAAGATGGTGTATAATTGCTATTGAGACAGCTATCCACCAAAGACCAAATAAGGATGTCAACATCTACAGGTCACCGCATACGGTCTTCAGCAATGATCTAAACATAAGGATGTCAACATCTACAGGTCACCACATACGGCCTTCAACAATGATCTAAACATAAGGGTGTAAACAACTACAGATCACCGGACGGCCTTCAACAATGACCTAAACATAAGGATGTAAACATCTACGGGTCACCACATACGATCTTCAACAATGACCTAAACATAAGGATGTAAACATCTACAGGTCACCACATACGGCCTTCAACAAAGACCAAAACATCAGGATGTAAACATCTACGGGTCACCACATACGGTCTTCAACAATGACCTAAACATAAGGATGTAAACATCTACGGGTCACCACATACGGTCTTCAACAATGACCTAAACATAAGGATGTAAACATCTACAGGTCACCACATACGGCCTTCAACAAAGACCAAAACATCAGGATGTAAACATCTACAGGTCACCGTACGGCCTTCAACAATGACCTAAACATAAGGATGTAAACATCTACAGGTCACCACATACGGTCTTCAACAAAGACCTAAACATAAGGATGTAAACATCTACAGGTCACCGTACGGCCTTCGACAATGACCTAAACATAAGGATGTAAACATCTACAGGTCACCACATACGGTCTTCAACAATGACCTAAACATAAGGATGTAAACAACTACAGGTTACCGTACGGCCTTCAACAATGACCAAAACTCATTCCGTATATACTCATGGTATAGTCAGAGATCAAAGGAACACAAAATTCGCATCAATCCAAAAGAGAAAATCAACTTCCTGATTTTAGGTAGTAACATTAAACCAATATAATCTTGACAGAAATCAACCTACTACAAAAACCACTAGAATGTGACGGGGTTGAACATGTTTGTTCCCATCTGTCATTATTGTTTTTCGTCTCACATTATGCCGTAAGTTTTCGCTGTTGTTTTGTTTCACATTTGTTATCCGGTACTTTTCATAGCTTACTATACGGAAAGGCGTTTGGTATTCGTTGAAGGCCGTTCGATGACCTGTAGTTGTTTACATCTTTGTCAATTGTTTTTTTCTAAATTGGTAGATAGTTATCCCATTGACAATCATACAAAATCTCCTTATCTTCATTTAGAATTGCAGAATTCTCCTAATCTGAGAAAGTGGTGTCACAGTAAAACATATGAACAAACTATCAACAATTACGTTTTTATGTAATTATAGTTTGGCATTGCACAATGTCATGATTTCTCAAACTGATTGTTACGTCTTTGCACTAAAGCCGTTGGATGCGTACGAATTTTAATTATAATCTGGGAAAACATGATTTATTTACTTGTTGTACAACTGGCTTTGAACTAGCTCTCAGTAACTGTGAGCAATCTTAGATCTATACTTTTTTATATAGTTGTTTTGCGTGCTTCGTGCCAGTCTGATAAATCAAACCATTTCCAATTGATTTTGGATATTTTGCTCTTATGTTGTGCCTTGACACCAATATCCAAGGTTTGGGATGGATTGAGTTCTTTATGTTCTTATCTAAGGTCAGTGTGTTGTAATGCAGTGATTGCCAATGGTGAGGTTGTTTTCTGTCATATTTGTTTTTGTTTATAGTTATAAATCTGACAGGCCGTTGGTTTAACGCGTTTAAATTGTTTCACATTTTTCATGTCGGTGCATATAATAGCTCACTATACGGAATAGGTGTTCCTAATGCTTTCTGTAACTGTAAGTACTCTTAGATCGTTATTTGTGTCGTTTGTCTTGATGTTAGTAGTTTTTGTGTTTCTTGCTGCGTGACAATCTAATGGGTCAAGCCATTTCTTATTGCTTCTTACAGTTTGCTTTATGTTGCGCATCTACACCATTATCCCAGTTCAGAATGTTAGAAGTATGAAGTTCCATGCTTGTTGGTGGTTGCTGTTTGTCATATTTGTTATTCGTTTTTATTTTGACAATTTAAAAAATCAGGCAATATTACAAAATGTGAAACAACTTAAAACAACAGCCTGTTTGAACTACAACAAATGTTAAACGATTTTACCCGACAGCAAACAACGGCAGCCTCTGGATTACAGGCACGTGTCTTTGAACAGAAACATACAGAATTTGGCGGAGTTTAACATGCTTGCGAGCGCTCAACCCTCCGCTTGAGTTGGGATAGTTGTGTTGTCAACGTATATATTTGTTTCGCCTGACAGAAATTTCCTGGAAACTTTGATATAAACTATGCCGTAATAGCTGTTTCTATTGTGACAAGTACTCTTTACCGTTTATTCTGTTAGGAACAAATACTGTAATGTTTGTTCCAGTGGAAATAATATTCTAGTATATTTCTTCCATTTGGAACTTATACATGAAGGAACTTCTATTTCATGATAGCGTTACAATATAATGTTCACTATCGTCCATCTGACATAATTACATATTTGTCATGTAGCAAGCTTTAAAATTGTCTTCTGGATATTTCTGTGATGTTTTATATATGTATGACGAGTAGTACATGACTTTTATAACAGTGTTATTATGTGGTGTCGTCTTATTGGCGTACACCCCATAATCTCTAATAGTCCAAGTGTTTGTACAAAAGAGCTAAGTCTGAGGGCATGTTTTAACCTGTTTTTCTAAAGACTCAAATTATACATTTTTTGTTGATTGGCAATTAATCTTACATTTGTTCATTCGTATATTTGATTGTGGATTTTGACCTGTCTATCGAATTTCAATATTAACTTTTTCCGTTATATTGCGGCTTTTATTTTATTATTTTGGCACCCTTTGATTTGGGTATATGGAAATGTTCCTTTGCCTCACGTGTTATATAAAATCAATTACAAACAAAGGGATACATTACCTGCACCCAATAGGTCTTTTGGTCAGGAACCCAACACTTGAGAAAATAGTCGAGTGGAGTTCTCAGACAATCGTACATATCGTTCAGTTTTCCATCATGTTCATAAGCGTCTTTGAATTTTTCTAATCCCCATCCGAGAACATGTGCTGCTTCAGCCATGGGAAGATTGAATTTTACGTGATCTGCAGCTGTGGAAAATGTATACTATTATATGAACTTATACACTACAGTGATTAGTAATTTTAGGTATCGGCGATAGTAAATCTACTACCGTTCAAAATAAGAAACTGGACACATGTTTATTCACGAAAAAAATAGACGACCTGTCTCTGATTAAAAAAGATTTTAACTGACGAGGAATACATAATAAAAGGATTTAGCCTCTGAATTATTGAAAGAATAGATACACAATGATACATAAACGACCATTTAAATTGACATATTTTATGTAAAAAAAGACATTTAACACACATCCTTGCAGTTGTGGTGTTGCATTGAGGTGTTCCAACAACAGTATCATAATCATGTTGATACATTTATCTATTCATTATTTTAATTGAAAGTATTTCCGCTGCAAAAGGAATCAGCTATTCTGATTATTGTATAAAAGCACGATAACCGATATTTAAGTAGGACTCGGTGTGCGATTATTTTTTTTTTAATTAATTCATCTATTTGAAATCGAAAAAGCGATGTATGGAGAATACGAGACAAAAATATAAATGTTATGTGAGCTACAAAGTGGAAGGCTTAGTAAGAACCACCAGACTCGTCCTTCTCTACACGAAGTTATTAGAACTATCCTATAGTTGCAACGTTTGATCATCCCATAAGCTTATTTGGGCACTCTAGTCGTAAAATATGAATGTATCAAACAAGTCTATTTGTATCATATCATATTTCACAAGCCAGAGTCACTATTTACCGTTGTTTGATACATTAAATGAGGATGAAAACCATTTACTTTTTCAATGTAAAAATATTTACCATCATACCATCCTCCCGTGAGATCATGACCATCACCATTATCCTGCATTGCGGAATCATTCCTCCATGAGATTGGATTATTAGAAGGAAGTTTTCCGGATCTCTGGGCATCATAAAACAGAATGGAAAGTGCCATAGCTTTACCATAATCATGTTTCATCCTAGATCTATCTAAAATACAAATATTGTTAAATGTAGAGGGAAGATTTAGGCGGGGTGCATACTCCTAGTCCCTTCCCGGCAAAAATTGGGAAACTATCACTTTTTGGCATAAAACAAGTAAAACAATCCGTTGCGTTCTGCTCGACAAAACTGTTAGGATCGCACCCTAACTTAATTCAAATCATAGATACGCGACCTTCAACAATGAGCAAAACCCATACCGTATACAAGTCCTGCATGACAAAATGTAAAACAATTAAAAAAGGAAATCCAGTGGACTGATGTATACTTTATAAATGAACGACCCCCATATTCATGGCTTTGGACAGCAACATAAAAAATGAGACAAGAATTAACATGTTTAAGCGCTCAACACCCCCCTCCCCGACAGCGGTGTCATAACACAACATAAGAACAAAATTATCTTAAAATCAGTTGAACAGATCTTGCCTCATCAAAACCGTACTAAGCAGAAAAACAAGTAACGAAAAGACAAAAGACACATAGTGCCGATATAAAGGTAATCACGGTTACTAATTCAAAGCCCAGTTTCAACTAGTGAATAAACCATGTTCTCCCAAACTTAAATGCCAATCAGAACACTTCCGACGGATTTAGTTTACAGATCGACGACATTAGCAGTATGAGAAAGCATGATCTTATGTAGTGCCAAAATATAAGCGAATCTACAGGATGTAGGAATATCAGTAAAATCCTGGACATATAGCAGTATATGTTTAGTTATGTTTTAAGCTATTAGAAATAAATAAATGTAACTAACTGTATTCACAAATCTTACTACAATTCTAAATTGAATAATCTTTAATAATAAGCTTATTTAAAGGAACATTAATTTCATATGGATTCTAAATGCTTTAATTTACGAGCTCTATAAACAACATTCCCGTAAAAATTAGGATGTGATATTCCGTAATATTTTTACAGATACAGAATGGCTTCCAAACCAAAACTTGGTATTTCTGGAAGAATTTAGCAAAGGTATTTAGTAGTTGTGGTAACAAAATCCCTGACTTAACAATTCATCAGATAATGAAAATTAAAAATAAGAAGATGTGATATTATTGCCAATGAGACAACTCTGTACCAGAGACCAAAATGACTTTGAAGTTACCAACTATAAGTCCCCAAACGGCCTTCAACCATGAGCAAACCCATACCGCATAGCAATCTATAAAAGGTCCCAAAATGACAAATGTAAATCAATTCAAACGAGAAATCAAACGGCCTGATTTATGTACAAAACAATAAACGAAAAACAAATATGATATAAAGCAACAAACGAAAACCACTGAATTACAGGCTCCTGACTTGGGACAGGCACATACAGAATTTTGCGGGTTTAACATATTTGCTGGCGCCAAACTCTTCCCCTAACATGGGACAGTGGTGTAACAGCACAACATTAAAACAAACTACAAAAAGCAGTTTAAAAGCTAAATATGATGGCTGAACTCATCAGATCGCTACAAATCACACAAAAAACTAACAAAACATTTAAGACACAGAATACAGATCTGAGAGTACTCACAATTACTGAAAGCTAGTTCAAAGCAAATATGAACTATTAAAAATCATGTATGTAAGACTAAAATATCAATCAGTACACATCCAGCATCTAATGGATTTAGTGTAAAGACGTCATCAGCAGATCAGAAAAACATGATCTGTGCAAGCCAAAACATTGTAGGTATGGACAGAGTGTGTGACCGTGAATGTTCATAGGTGTATAACAATAATATTTAGTTGATCTTTGATTTATTGATGACATAATAAATATATATTTCAAGATCTAATAACAGTGGGAAATTGGTAACCTTTTAGAATAAGTTTATTTAAAGGATCGATAAGTTTACCGTCGAATCGTATCTAAATTTCCATTGATTCAATTTATTTTGAAAATGGTTGTGCTTCAAAAACATGTACAATTTGATCACAATTTTTTTTTTTTTTTTTTCAATGATATAAGCCTTGAATATCATTTTTATATTATAACTATTTAAAAAAAAAGTACAGACTCTTTTAATTCTACTATTCCATTTACTATCGGATGACAGTACAGTAAACTTCTTGATATGAACAAATTCGGAAAAATTCGTCAAACAAATGAATATTGTAATTAAAATAAAATACAGCGTTATTGATAAATTAAAAAAACCTTGAAAAATTAGCTAAAAAGAATATGATATGCTTCTCTTAACGCCATCCATATCAACTCTGGACCAATATAACACTTATTTTCAAGCCCAGCATGCTGTCTAATTTGTACATAACGATTTGATGTGAATTATATAAAAAGAGTTAAAGGATGTACTTAGGTCAGGTTAAGAATTTTTGTCAGATGTTCGGATTGCTTGGTTTTTTCCTACGATATAGGGTAAAATATTTTGCCCCATAACACCCATTTTCTTTTCATATAAGACTTCAATAGCTCATAAAAGGTCATTTACCAAAATTTAAGCATATTCTAGATTTCTTTTCTTTCGATTTGAGACCCAAATTATACCAAAGCAAATATAAGATAAAAGTCCGAGTCAGCCTTTTCCCCGTCATTTTTTTTTTTAAATTAAATATCTCGAAAAGGAGCTCCATAACCTATCAATATTTTTAGCTTATTTTGTTCCTTAACTAATGCTCTTCTGACATATAGTATCAATTTTAAATTCTAAATTTTCTTGATTTTACCTAAGTACATCCTATATATCCTTTATACGCATTACTTGCATGTAGTTCTTCTTTTTTGACTGACGAGTACTGTCCTCTGGCTTAATTGATATTGCCAAGATTTGAGACATATTTATCAGTCTATACGTGTTTCTTATTTTATCGCTATATGGAAATATGAACAACCAGTTACCTTATACCTACCAAAACCAACCGTAGTTACTGTTGGTCCACCGTTTTCTTTAATTGTCGAATGTGTCCCAGTTGTTATCTGGTATGTTGTATGTGATTTCGTTTGTACTGTTTTTAGCATTGTAGGTTGCGTTGTTACAGTACCAGTATTTCCCGTCTCTAATGTTAATGTACCGAAATGATTTGTATCAACAGTACCACGTACTAAGAAATCAAGCTTCAAACTTTTTCCTGCCATAAGAAATCCATTCGTATCAATGTTTGTCATAACAAATTCCGTTTTATCAGTGCTATTGTGTATCATCTTAACATTCCACACCTTCAACGAAACAATCGCTGTTTTAGTTAGTTTCATCACTGAGTTTCAGTGTCTTCATTTTCGTATCAAACGATATTTTAGACATATCTTATTTCATTTGCTTCAATCTGAGTTTTTGTTAATAATTATTTTGTCAAGTAAAGTCAATAACCTCGTCAGCGATTGAGCTTTGTAATGTCCCCTGTTAAAGTGTTTGGTATGGATGGTAGATGGCAGATCTTTGTAATGTCCCCTGTTAAAGTGTTTGGTATGGAGGGTAGATGGGAGATCTTTGATATACTCTGTCGAAGGAGAAGGCGTGGTAAGGTCACTTTTTAGACCAACTGGATCCTGCCAGGTATTACTATAAAAATAAGATCATGTGGTATTACAGCCAATAGGACAACTATCCACCAGAGACCACACGATGTAGATCTAAGTAACTAGATGTCATCGTACGGCATTCAAGAATGAGCAAAACCCACACCGTATGCTAAGCTATTAAAATGTTAAACAATATTAACGAGAAAACCATAAATGTATATAAAAAAAACAAACTAAAAAATAAAATGATAAAAAGTAACCAACGACAACCACTGAACTGCAGGCTCCTGACTTTGGACAGGCACAAACAAAATGTTGCTGGGTAAAAAATGTTTGGGGCAAAATAGTATTTATTTGCTTGAGTGTTTATGGTTTTAAAAATCTTGTTTTTTTTTATGAAAACCTCCAAACACTGTCAAAACCTCATTTGAGGTCTTTTCGTTATTATTTTGACATAACCCTAGGTGTTATCCAAAAAATGCATTATGCAACACATGACAAAGTCAAAATATCTTAGTTTTTATAGTTATAACCTGGCAATGCACAGCTTATGTGTACATAAAATATAGTACCTCATAGATACTAAACAGTTCAAATCTACTCTTGCCTTACAATAACGAAATGGTTGATTACTTTTCAACTGTGTACACGTTGTTGAAGGCGTATATTAGCTATTGTTGTTAAAATCATTAAAATGATACATCTCTTTATTTTACATATAAGATCTACACCACCTCGACCATTTGAATCGACTTGAAAGAAACTAAAATCTATTATAGTACATTGAGAACAAAATTTTAAAAATTACACTTAAAAACTAATTTACTAAAATATATAATATTTTGTCTTTTTTCTTCTTCCTAATCATTTTCGGCGACATACACCCGACCTGTATAATTTTTTTGTTTCCTATATACCCGACATCTTCCGGAGGAACTTTACATCGATCACATGTAAGATGATATTTGCTCGAAAAATGATTATCTCAAAAACTAGAATTTCAGTTGATGACGTCATTTGTTAACTTATATCGATAGATCATATCACGGATCGATATACTGCAAGGACATTGCGCACGTTATTGCGTCTATTGTGCCAATGCCGCGAAATCATATACATGTACACCACACTTAAAAAAAAAGTTAAACTACATAATCTTTATATCTCTAACCTCAGCAATATTACTGTTTCTAAAAATCTATTTAAACTTGATCTAACTTTTCATGTTCCCCGATTTGACTTAAATTCTCATATTTGATTCATAACATAATAAAACGTATATCCAAATTACAACAAGTCTGAAATAAACAATTAGCAATGCATGGACACGATAATATGATCAGCATTTCGTGTGTATTTCAGTCTGGCAAGTGAATAATTCATCAGAGATGTTTCTTAGCTTATTTTGACAAAATTGAACTAAACTGGCTGCCATAAGTGAATAATTATTTCACTATTTCTTTTTCATTTATGATTGAACAAAACAAATCATAAATTATTTTTTATATATCTTAGCTAATATCCCTTTATTTAGAGTTTACATAAACGACAAATGGTTAGTAAAGCATAAATATTGTACGTGTTAGACGTAACAAACTGTACGCATACTAACCTTTAAAAGCATATTTGAACTTTTAATGAGTGTGAAATTCGCGAAAATTTGCTTGAAATATTCAGCTTAATGTTAGTAACAAATTCAATGGCCAAAAATGTTTTTTTCTGCAAAATTAAAAGTGTTCACCGTGGTCAGATTTCAGAATATGATCACTTATCAATCTTTATGGGTGTTTTAAATGTAAGACGATATGATATTTCGTTATAATTAATAATGCTGACAAAAGTACATACACATATAATTTCTGAACCGGTTTTTCGCAAATCTTACGTAACAAATAAAGTCTTTAATTATTTATCAATAAAACTATTATCATCTTGAAAGCATTGAAAAATTTCACTCTGCAAAAATGACCAGATAATGCTTTTTTCTAGATTCGAGACATTTTAAAGGTTTATCAATCGTCGAAGACTGACTGTTGATGGCTAGATGTCTTTTGGTTAAATTTTGTATGTGTTGTTGGGTTGCTGATTTATTGACGTGATATTTCATTTATACACAGTAAGTATACATCTTACAAGTTTATGTTATTTAAAGAACAAAGTTTGCGTGTGTTGCACACATGAATTTTACCTCTAGCGTGCCAACTGGATTATTGAATTTTACACGAATCTTCCATCCATGTAGATCCACTGTAGGAGCAAGTCTAATATAGCCTTTAAAACCGCCAGGCCACGCATTTTCTATATAAACACCTTGATTTTCGGCGTTGACAGACAATAGACCCACTAGAAGGCTTACAAAGAACATCATTTTAACATATAGTAGTTTCTCAATTCCACCTAAAATAAATTAAAGGTTATAAAATGTCTTGTTAATATCCTTACAAATAAATAATTATCTTTCATGTTCAAACAAAATTGTATATGTTGTATGTTAACACTTCAGATTTTTTTATTTTTGCAGCGCTGACAAAAACCCCTCCTTCATGATTTAATTTGTAGTGGCTAAGATTTTTAACCAAACAAACGACCGGACGGACGCGAACCTCATATCCCATCATTAACTTTGTCGGACAAGAGATGATCATTTCATTCCAGGACCGGTTTCACTTATCAAAGGACTGAGACTATCTCTATTTATTCATATGAGATGCGATTATATTGACATAGTGGTATGACATGGTTAAAGTTTCAGTACAACAAAATTTAACCACTTTTAAAGGTCCGATATTTTCTCATCATAGATATAGAAGATAATGCTTGTTGTTTTTGAAATATATCAATGGAGCAAAGTGAAAATACATAAGAAATGGTTGATTGATTGTTGGTTGCTTAATGTCCAGTGACAAATATTTCATGCATGTTCAGGACGATATAAGAAATGGCATAATTTTAAGATCTTTCTTGGTAAAAATGAGCAAAACTGCAGATTCTCATGAATACATATGAAGTCTTTTCAGTGTACGGCATAATAGCCTATCTTATATAAGCCTACCAAATATACCTCTGTGGTTATATCATCTACCTTGTAAAACAATATGCTAACAACTTTACAAAAAAAAAACAGTTTTACAATTGTTTAAGACTGAGACTATCTCTTTTCTATCATATGAGATGCGATTATATAAACATATATATACAGGGGGTACCAGTAATCATGTAATCACTCATGTTCGTGCTTTGGTAATCACATCAAAAGGAAATGTTTTCTTCGGTTATCGTTAAACTATTTTCTTCAGTAATCAAATACAAATGTAATTATTATACTTCATGTCAAAATGCGGGATTCTGATTGGATAATACGAGGTAGACAATTTACTCTATCCCATGGCAAATACTCTCTCAAATACTCCTTCACGGAGACGCTTGATCATTTGTGCGCTTTACTAAACAGGGATGACTTATGTACAAGACGTGAAATTTAACAGACAGTAAATAACAGAGAACATTCGGTATAATAGTAAATAACACATAGCTAAAAGGGTGATAGAGCAGATTGTTACCCCTCTAAAAAAGGCATTGTCAACCTTGGCTTCGCCGCGGTTAACAATGTTTTCTCGGGGGAACAATCTTCTCTATCACCCTCTCAGCTATGTGTTATTTATATAGTGTTATGGCATGATTAAAGTTTCAGTACAACAAAATTTAACCACTTTTAAAAGTCCGACATTTTCTCATCATAAATATAGAAGATAATGCTTGTTGTTTTTGAAATATATCAATGGAGCAAAGTGAAAAAGACATAAGAAATGGCATAACTTCGAAATCTTTCCTGGTAAAAATGAGCAAAACTGCAGATTCTCATAAATAAATAGTCTTTTCATACACCTTATCGCTATTTGTCTGCTATTACTGGACATCATAAAGGTTCCCGTAAAATGTTGACGTCAAAATAGAAAATATCTGACGCCACAATGGAAAAGTGATTGTTGTATTACATGTACGTCAATAGTTCAAGAGGCGCAGATTCTCGGGTCAAGCGGCGCAGATTTCCAAATAGCGATAAGGTCTATTGTACGGCCTGATAGAGTATCTTATATAAGCCTACCAAATATACCTCTGTGGTTATATTAACCATTTACCTTGTACAACAATATGTTAACAACTTATGGTCAAGTTACAGTAAATGGGCTATGTCACAGATTTCAGTAAAATTTTACATACAACTTTGGCTCGATGAACTACAACTAAAAATCGAAAAAAAATAATGCATTTATCATTTGAAATATTACTGATTGAATTCTTTCAAAATGGGTGAACATTTGTATAGAAAGCACATAAAATCGGCAAAAAACCTTCTAAAATTTGTCTTAAGATCATCAAATCTCTATTAAATTTCTACTCCATAGATTTTTCTTAAAAAAATATATGTTGTTGATACACAAATTTCCGTTTTAATGATGCAAAATAAAGATATGGTCACCGACTTCGTTTTTACGGTATACATCATTCACAGTTGTGTTCTTTGTGAAAAAATCCCGCAAAACGTCGAAATAATCGTAACGTCATCGCGTTGCAGGCCGTAAAACGTTGATTTTTGACGTTTTTCACTACCAACAATGTAACAAATTGATTATTAGACAAAAAACGAAGTCGGTGACCATATGATTATTTTATATCATTAAAACAGAAATTTTTGTGTCAACAACATAGAGTTTTTTAAGAAAAATCTATGGAGTGAAAACTAGAGATTTTATGTTTTCAAGCCAAATTTTAGAAGATTTTTCGCCGATTTTATGTGCTATCTATACAAATATTCACCCATATTGAAAGAAATCAATCTGCATTATTTCAGATGATAAAAGAGATAAATGCATTATTTTTTCGATTTTCATTTGTAGTTCAACGAGCCAAGGTTGTATGCAAAATTTTAGCAAAATCTGTGATATAGCCTATTTACTGTTTCTTGACCTTAAAAAAAAAACAGTTTTACAATCACATTGTTTGATAAGTGAATAACCTTACCTAATTAAGGACAAGTCAGGAGTTTAAGTAGACATAACTGGAGGTGATAAAATAAGGTCATACTTACAATCTTAAAAGTCTGTTATCTGTAGGCGAGTGACATTTTCCAAAAAGACGCTTAGTTAACGACTTCAATGCACCCATCTAACATAGGTCTATATTATAAAGTATTAGAAAACTTATCATATATACTTTTTCCTGTCCTCAATAATTCGAACGGTGAAATACCCGTTAAATCAAGGTCTAAGGTCAAGAATAAACATTCTTCACTTTAGCAAAAATTAAAGAAAATGGCCTTTGCTGGTTCTTGTATGATATTTTTTTCTAACATCAACTGAACCTTATGGAACAGAATACAATAATTCCAAATTTAGAGGTAAATCAATTGCGAGACATTTACAGATTATTGCAATTCTTAAAAAATCATCTAAAAACGATTAAATTGTTCTTTAAGTAAAATAATTCTTGTTGTATCAATATTGATATACCAAAAACAAAATTGATATACCGTTTATTGATAAAGACCTTTTTTTAATCACATTGATTGTTGTCAATATTAGGAAGAAAATAATCTCTCAATAGAAAAGAAAGGGTAATTAAAAACCAATTGTTCAGAGAACAATTGAAGGTCTTTCCACATCAATTTTCTAAATGATTAAAGAAAAGCTACTTCCGGTTTACTCAAAGTTACAATTGGCGTCCAAGCATAGGTTTCTTCATACAGATTCAATAAATATATAGGTTCTATATATTTTTGCCTGAAATAAGGGAGATAATTTGTTATTTCCGTTTAAAAGAATGTCACTTCCGGTCTCATCTGATAGCTTTATTCACACTGATTCCAAAAATATATGGTTTCTATATGTTTTTGCCTATAATAAGGGAGATATTTAGCTACTTCCGGTTTATTAAATGTCACTTTCGTGTCTCAAATGATAGTTTTATGTATGCCTATTTAAAATATATATACATTACTACTTCCGGTTTACTCAAGGTCACTTCCGGTTGATATTTTTCAAGGTCATATGTCACCCAACATTTTGCAAAAGGCCCTATGGCTTTATCATGTACCAAGTTGGAGTAATAATCAATTAACCTTAAATTTAACCATTTCAGGGACAATAACTCCTATAAGATGTCATTGGATTGTTTCAGACCAAAGGTATCATATCTTCATCACAATGAGGCAATCATTTTGCACTACTTCTTTTATATATATCTTTAAAAGTGACAGAGGAGATCATAAAACAAGGAAAAGTCAAAATTTCGAATATGACCTTGACCTTTGACCTTGGCCTCAAATTCATTTTTATGTACCAAGGACCTCAAATCCAAATACCCTTGGTCTTTATTACTTACCATTCATGCTTTATATTGACTTTGGGGAAATAACTCTCATATGGAGTCTTCGTATCGCTTCGGTTAAAATTGGACAAAACATTCTTCGGATATAACGAGCAATTTAGTAAAATAAATTTGTCGATTTCTTTTACGGTTACGAAGGAGATGCACGAACAAGAAAAACAGTGTTTGGGAGATAACTCTTACAACAAAAGTCTTCGAATAAACAGGGTCAACTTTAAAAGCGCAATAACTGTTTGATATCATATGCAAAATATCTAAGCGACATCTTGCGAAACAAAATTACATGCAAGAAACAAATTTGGCGGAAGAAGAAAAAAAATAATCAGAACAAATACAATAGGTCTTTCCATAGAAAAGTGGAAAGAGATATGAATGTGCGTAAAGGAATATGCAAGTTATGAACAATAAAAACATGGTGTATTTAAGTCGAACTTATTTTACCTTTGGAATCATTTTGAAATGTCAACTTGACCTTGCTCCTAAATCGGTGGAAAAATTTGAAGTAATTATGTGTGCTTAGATGAACTTGGTCAGCCTGTTCATGATACCAACGAACCAGAAATAATGATGCTGCTGTTTTTGTTCAACAATTTAGACATATTAAGAAGTTTAATCTCGTTCAATATTCATATGAATACTGCCTGCACCATGCGCTTTCAAATATCAAATCCGAGTATACATTTTTATGTTAACACATTAGTATTTAGATATTTAGAAAATATGACTGAAAATTAATTTTGTGAAAGATTGAAATACACCCCCCACCCCTCCCTGAGCACCTGCAATCCCCACCGTTTTAGATAGTGTTTGTTTATTGATTTAGGTGTAGAAAAATGACCATACATCAATAATCTAAAAGCCGGGATCAGTGTTTTGGATTGTTTTTAATAGTTTTGATAGAAAATATAGGTACGATATGGTGATGAAAAAAAGATAGAGGACACAAGAAAGTTAGTCTTTAAAGTAGTCCTTTTTGAATAAAAATGATCAAATTCAAACATGCAGTTGTCAAAATCCTCAATTCTGAATTACTGTACTGTACATTAAACTTTCGTGACTTGCTAATGTCCTTAAGAATACGTACGATAAACCCATTTCTTTGCAAATATCTTTACATTTTTTTCCTGGATTTGAACATGTTCTTCTAACAGCAAGAACTCGCCCATAGTATGACATTGAACCATTAGTTTCTGCTGTGCAAATCGCAAGGGCTACTTCATCTTTGCTGTATGATAGTACAACTCTTGAAATAGTAATCATAGAAAAAAGTTCATCATATTTTTTTTTTCTGAGTGTTAATATCAAAATTTTATTGGTAGGAAAAAGTCAGCTACCTCTTATTCAACTAGTCGTAGTTTTCACTATTTTTTTGTCACTCCTAGCTGATGTGTCATTCATAATCAACTGCACTTATTTCGAATTCTAAAGGTATCTTTTTGCATATAATAAAAAAATCTAGAAAAATTATATACGTACTGTTTTAATTCGCATTAATTGTGTATGTTAAATAAAATCCTTTAACAGATGTGGCGAATAAAGACCCAAAATTGACCCCATAATTGAAAAAAAGTCTTTTATATATATCAACAAAATATAAATATTTTTTGTTTTTAAAGCATAGTAAACAAACTTTCCTAACCAGATTCGATCTAATTCTATACTACATATAAAACAAGATCACTGTGGCCTTCAAATATTTAAAAAGAAATAGCAGAAAATTGCCAATTCAGCAATATTACCACCTAAATATGCGTCATCCTTAATTCTAATATATACCCCTATGACCAGTATTTCGGTGGAAACTTTATTTAAAAAAAATGCATGGTCCGATATTGATTTATTCTGTCAAACACTTTCCATTATTACTCAATTTCTGCAGTTTTTGTGACTTTTGAACTCTGACGACTAAATTCTTTTATGTCATTTGGACATATAAACAATACCTCTCTGGCGGTAAAAGTTATTTGGTTCATTCAGTCATAAGAAATTATTCTTACCCATAGACAGTATGAGGTTGGGGGAAATCTACCAATAAACGGTCATGTATTACCCTTAATTAGTTTTTACATTACTATTTTCTCCTCCAAAAATTCTTTTCAGGACTAAAGCCTGTGCTACAACCGATTATTAGTACTTTAAATTTGCTGTTACATTTTTGTTTTAATATACATTAACTTACTTAAGTGTTGGTTTTCATTTCATATCTCTAACTGATTTCTTTTGTGTACTTAACGACCAGTATCAACTTTGTCACTAGTAAAACAAATCTGGCTGCAACCATATTCGCTACCTATTGAACAGCCAAGGAGGATGTCAACGTCGAGTGGATAGTCAGTTTGTGATCCGTAAATATATATTTTGTGAATGTTAAAATTCTTTCTTTTTTGTATTCCATTCAAAATCCCCAAATTAATCTGTCAGTTTGAGTATACGTCGCCTCGATATAAGCTGTTTTCTTATAATATGTTGCTGGAACATTTAACACCACTAATAAAATTTGAAGACGATCTGAAATTATTAACTTACCTTTCTCAACCGTCCACAGACAAATTAAAAATACAAATGCAGTACGTGATAAGTTATAAATATATATACATACGAAACCCTTCCTCGTAAGAAGCATATTTTGTCCCTGACATTCAACTTGTAATATCTATAACTACGTCTCAAAATTACAAGCGGTTTTAGGAAAGACATGAACCAAATAAAAATTGATAAAACTGCAAGATGTTGTTTAAAAAAAAGAAATGCAAAATACGCTAGGATATCGATGTATTTCTGTTTGGCGGCAAACTAAAGAATTGGCGCAGAATAAGTAAAATTTCAAAAACTCAAACTTATATAACAATAAATTATTTCTACTCATTTCGAATCAAGTTCTTATTTTCTTACACCGCTTTCTGTCCTTCATAAACGATTTTAAAAGTGCTATATTTACAGAAAATATTCCAGTCTTTTCATGAATGAAGGTGGTGAGAGAATCCAAGATGCCTATATTGCATACCATGAGATCTCTCCGTATGCGTGCAGTGTCCATGAACTAACTTATCCCTGAGGTCATTGGGTGAAGCTGGTAGAAGATGATATCTTATGTTGTCTTTGCTTTTCGTCAAATTGAGAAGTCCAATCGAGTTATACTTTGCTTATATCTCAACTTTCAAGACATAGTTATAATTTATCTTGTGATTGGCGATTTACATCTTATTATCATATTTCCCCCCCCTTGAAAACGGGATATTACCCAAATTTTAATTATTTTCAATCCACCATTAGGGGACGACCATTTTGGAAGGATTTTGAAAATAAATAACCTGGACTGGAAAGAACTGAAAATAGATAAATTTGTACAAAACGGGATGAAAATGAATACTCTAATTCACAAAATGCAGGAAACAAATGTTTACAAAAGTGAAAATAAATTTCCGACCTGCGAAAATCCTCCTCCCTCCAAATATTAAATGGTCGCCCTTTTCAATTTATTTTTACAATTAAGAATGACTGATTCTAACAAGTCCGTTACTTACGTTCAGTACCGCGCATTTATAACTTATAAATGCGCGGTACTGAACGTAAGTAACGGACTTGTTAGAATTTTATAAGACGGGCAATCAAGACACAAAAATGTTATAAAATTCGTTTTTGAAAGCAATTGAATGGTAAGACTACAAACAGAGTTATTGACAATCAGCAATTTACAGTCTCCTGGTTTGTGACAGGCACATACAGAAATGTAGCTGTGTGTAAACATGATTGGGAATACTCAACCCTACCCCTATCGACTTTAGACAGTTGTGTACCATTACGACATAACAAAGTAAAAATCAGTTGAAAAGAATTGACATGAGATATGTTCTTTGCACGACTGAAGGCAAGAGAACGCATTTACTGAAAACCAATTTTGCATGAGACCTGTATTCTTTAGCTGGTATCATTTATGTGAATGAACATGATCCATGGCGATGAATTAAAAGTAGGTTTTACACATTGTGACTTGGATGGAGAGTTGTCTCATTGGCACTCATACCACATCTTCTTATTTATGTTAATTATTATTAATGGTTGGCATCACAATAGCAATTTTGAAAAAGAACCATTCAAGGATTTTTCAGTGCATTTATAATTTTAATCTCACTGCTTGTGACTTCTTACATTGTATTTCTATTTGAGAGATTTTTCTAATGAAAATAAATATAATCGACTGATTCTTTTACCTAGGACGAATAAGCTCAATATGTATATAATGGACTATCTGTGTGCAATTCATAAAAAAAATCAGAATCTTACAACTGAAACCCCATACATCATAATACCGTATTACAAATTGCTCGTTTTCATTTGGTTGTTTTTAAGAAATGCATGAAATGAAAACAACCTAACGAAAATGACGGAGAACATTCCCCCATTTTTGTGTTCATTGCCTTGATTTGTCTAATCGATTTACGAGATTTAAACATCGGTAAATTACTGACGCCTTTAATTAATTAGATTGAATGGGCAAACAATTATAAAAGGAAACAAAGACAGTTTCATAAGTCTCCCTTATATTTTGAAAAAAATAATGTTTTGAAAGCGTTATGACTATCATAAGTAGTTTAAGTAAGCAAAAAATATTACCCGATTTACAATACAAAAACAGTTAACCTTTGAACTGTAATTAAGAAAGTTTTAATATCAAATTCATACTTTTTTATGAATATCGATCGTTTTAACATTCTCCAAAAAGAAGTTCTAGTATATCAATGGAAAACAGATGTCAGGAATATTTTTATTATACTGCGAGGTTCTACTTATGAGTACAGCTACTTACATTAGAGTTAAATGGCAAATTCATACTAGATTCTTTTCATTTAAAGAATTTGGTGTTGATGACAGCTCATTATTAGTCTCAGATTAAAGCATTCACAACTTCAGACTGAACAGTTTATAGCTTATCGTGTGTACATTTGTCTATTCTTTTGAAGACCGTTTGTTGTTTCTTATAGGCACTCTATAAATATTCTAACTCCTGGTATTTCTTAATCATAAGAAATCCGATGGACAAGGTATAATTTGCAGTTGTCACTACACATAGGCAGACATATATATATATATAATTATGTGTGTGTGTGTGTTTATTTGTTTGTGTCACAATAACGTATACCCTCACGTCTAATTTTATTCATATAATATATAATCCTGGTATCTATGATGAGTTTATATACAGGTTTTGTTCTGAGAGAAAACTTATCTACAATTAATTTTGATTGAATGGAATCCGAGGACAACATTTCATTATGTATCATTTACTTCTTGTTAGTGTTTTAAACTTTAGTCTTCTTTTAGTCATCTATTCATCTGCACTCTACTTTTTGGGCATTTCAAACAAGCTCATGCTTTATATTCGTCTCAATGAATAACGTTTAATAATAATATATGTCCTTACGTTCATATGGATCACATATAAATAATCTTTTACTTCATATAATTCAATATTAAACTAAGCCTTTAACATGTTTACTCCAGCTCAAAAATATTAATATTAGCCAATTTTCTGGGAAGGGGAAGAGGTGTATCAGTCTATAAATGGTAAATAAAAATTTTCTTTAATTTTTTATTCTGTCATCAATCACATGTCAGACATCGTAATTGAAGATATAGACATAGAAGGTTGATTTTAAATACAAGTACTATAAGCTCTGTAGAACTTTAGCGAACACAAATTATTTGAGGTGAATAATAAGCAATGCATAATTAGATTTTCCCGGATTTTCCCCCCTGTAATTATGATTCTTCAACAAATAAATTGTCTTAAATTTTTATTATTCATTTAATTTTAGTACCAAAAATGACTTTCAGAAAGTTCCTAAAGAAATAAATAGCTAGCGTCAGATAGAAATCGACCTTATGCAAGTGCACGTATACACATACATTTTTGTACATGTATAAGACTTTGATTGATTTTGGAACATTCAAATTCGAAATGAGAGATGAATTTTGGTCTGTTTTGTAGGGTTCTTCTAACAACTCAATTTTCAAACAGTTACAGACTTTCCGTGGAGATTTTTCAGCCCGAAATAGGTTAACTTGGATGGAGAGTTGTCTCATTGGCACTCATACCACATCTTCTTATATCTATAACAGATGTATTGGTATTCAATTGCATAATGGTCGATTTCCATCCGACGCAGCTCTAGTGTAGCTACCTACATTATTCGGCTCGAATCGAAAGAAGGTAGTTAGTTTTATTAGCATCGTAGCAAATCACCTTTTTTCTGTTTTAGGAAAATTTTACCGCTGCATCTCACATATATATAAAAATAAGTGTGTTTCCTAAAAATACCATCAGACGATCCAATTACTAATTAAAATGTTTGATAAATTTTATTGCAGATAACAATAAAAAGTATTTAAAACTTTTTAAAATAGTTTACTGCCTGTCACAGTTCTCCACAGCAGCAATAGTTTGGTCCACATTATGTCACATGGCAACCATGTAACAGATAGCGATGTGCTGCAAGGTATTTCAAAGAGGACCTGTCGTAGATGTGAACGGCGTCAAAACAGTTGTATCTAAATATAAATAATGGTTGACACTGTATAGCTAATATGGTAAATAAATGTGCATTTCAATTGTAAAAATGTACTATTGCAATTCAAATTCAGTATACATGAGCGAATCCAAGCTCCGTTTAAAAGTGGCGTAATTGTCCAAAATTGGTTTAAACAAAATGACGATTTTATGCCTCAATTTTTTTTTGTTCGATCTAGATGGGGGGATACGCCCTCAACGCCCTCTGAACCCACCACTGGTATATATAATTGTATAAATGTAATCATTATGATTTAGTTTTAGCTTTTTTCTTTCTCACTGTGAGATTGCGTAAAATCTTGTCATTCAATTTGCAAGTCTCGAAAACTACTAGTCCATGAACGGAAGGAACTTATAATTTACATAACAGAAATAAATTGCAAAAAAAGTTGTCTTTTGTGTCTTGATACTTCCCCTATTTTTTGGTGAAGTTTAACATGTTCGTGTCCTGAAAAAAAAGTGATATAGCTTCCACTAAAACAACACTAACGAATAGTGTTCTTGATAGAGCATATAATTAAGGAAAGAGTGACAAAATGTCACACTTATTTTTTTTTAAAAGGGTAAGTGTTGTAGAAGTTTTTCTTTCCAGTATTTACCGAAAAAATAGGTACTACACGTCTGGTTAAAAAAAAATCGTGGACACAAGGAAGTTAGTCTTTGAAGTAGTGCTTTTAGAAATAAAAGATATTGATTCAAATAGTTGTCAAATACCTCAATTCTTAAAGGGGCATAAGCTTCGAGTTGGCCAAAAATTTATATATATATATATATAGGAGGGATAAGGTGTTGTCTGCGCAATGCTAGGCGGTGTTGTCGTAGAAGTTAGAAATAAAAGTACAGGTTCCAGCCCGCTCGGGAGGAAGTAAAGAAACAGATCTACTCTAACATCGTTAGGTTGATTTTCTAGGCACTTTATATATATATATATATATATATATATATATATATATATATTTTATTTCTAACATTTATAAAAGCAAAATATAGAAATAACATTTCGCAATAACAGTCAGTTTGGTTTATGTTTGTTAAAAATAGGCAAAAAATAAAATCGCTGATGTATTATTGGCTTTCAAGTCCATTATTCAACTCATTCAAATCCGTATTCATGCAACCTTTAATTTGACCTTTAGTGGAGGAAGTTGCATGGATTTAGCATGTGGTTTGTAAGTTCATTCAGTAAAAGAAAACGATGTCAACACTGAAAGTGAAACAAGGCATCCACCAGAAATAACCATTTCGTTGACTTATCTGGCCTATTAAAAAATTATTTTTATACAAGTAAAACGATGGTTTACATATTATTTTAACCTATTGCACGAATTCAGACAGTCGTAAAATCACCATTATACAATTGCACGTGTTTGTCTTTTTATTTATATTTATATATAAAAATAAGGATATGTGGTATGATTGCAATGAAACAACTATCCATCAAAGTTCAAATGAAGTGGAATGTTTACATCGGTTATACGACCGTTCGCAGTTTTCGGAGGTCATTTCGATGGATAATGAAATGGCGACTAGTCTAAAATTCGCACGAAATACTGATACATTATAGCCAATCCATGCATTTTATATTGTTTTTTTTGGTACTTTTTATAATTTGGATATTTGTTTTAGTATGTTTTTATTCGGCTTTGAGCGTTCCTGATGAAGGTAAATCCAGAAAAGCGCATCGGACGCATGCAATCTACTATTGTTTTCATTTTTTTATAAATCAAATATGAGAATTTAGGTCAAATTGATGAACATGAATTTGACAGCTAATGCTTCTTTGCAGTACCTTACATCAAACTTTTTTTTATTCACAATGTAAAGCAAAAAAATCCATACGTTTACTTACGATGCACCCATTTCTTTGCATACATCTTTACACTTTTCCCTGGATAAGCACATTTTCTTCTTACAGCAAGAACTCTGCCATAAAATGACAAGGAGCCATTAGTTTTTGCTGTGCAAATCGCAAGAGCTACTTTATCTCTGCTGTATGATAGTACAACTCCTGAAATAATAATCATAGAAAGAAAAAATGCATAAATTATTTTATTTTCAGTTCTAAAAAGTGAAATAACAAAAATACCGAACTCGAAAGAAAATTCAAAACAGAAAGTCATTCAACAAATGGCAAAATCAACACATTTTAGTGTTAATATCAACATTTTATTGGTATAAAATAGTTGGCCATCGTTTTCAATGAGTCTTGTTTAAATAATTTTGCTTCGCCGTGGCTTATTAACTGACGTGTCATTCATCATCAACTATACATATTCTTGATTTTAACGATATCTTTTTGCGTATAAATAGTATATCTAGAAAAAAGTTATATACATACAAAATCTAAAGCTTTCCACACAATAATTTTCATTTTATTTATTAATTTTACTTTTACTGTTAAGTCTGTTTTTGTGATATCCATTTTACGTGACTCTGTATTTATGTATCTCTTTATACTTTGAACGACAAAATTATTTTATGTCTACCTGTGCGAATTTCAAACGCGCGATTTTACGCCAGTATTTAAAACCTTCCATCCTTTATGGGTGGATTTTACATAGATAAATAAAATCGTATAATATAAGCATAATGAGTATGTTAAATTTGATGTATGCCTTTTGTGCTTCTTCGTTACATTTGTTTGTTTTATAGTGATTAAGATGATAACACAATGTTGACTGCTGTAAGCCTATTTTTGACATTTTACCTATTGTGTCTGTTTGTTTCGTTCACGCATCGTTGTCAATATAATGGAATTTGATGCGACTGTCATACAAGTGAGAGGTTTGGCTACCTATAAAACCAGGTTAAATCCGCCATTTTCTACATAAGAAAATGCCTGTACCAAGTCAGGAATATGACAGTTGTTATCCATTCGTTTGATGTGTTTGCACTTTTGATTTTGCCATTTGATTGGGGACTTTCCTTTTGAATTTTCCTCGGAGTTCAGTATTTTGTGATTTTACTTCTTTTTCAATTTTTTTCCTTGATTATTTTAAACCTATTTGCATAAAAAAGCACGGTATTCTTATTGTAAAAGGGATTTTCAAATATGAGCTATGTCTTATTGTCTCTTTAAAATAAGATAGTTTAGGTCGTCTGGATTTGCACATTTATGTACGGTCTTTTCGACTAATTCGCATATTGTGTATGTCGAAATCGACCCAATTATATACAAACGTAGTTTTTAAAGATATCAACACGATACATTTTATTTTGTAAGCATAATAAAGGACGTTTCCAAACCAAATTGGATATGATTTTATATTTTACGTATAAAGATCGCTATTGCCTTCAAATAAAAAATATCAGGAAAAGGCAGGTTCAGCAATATCACCACCGCAATTAACGTCGTCCTTAATTCTTTATTTAATCCAAAGGTATAGCGGAACGCCCGGTATTTCAGAAGAAACTTTATTCGTGGTCAGAGGTTGAATAATTCTGCCAGAAACTTTTCATCTTTACCAAAATTTGCCAGTTTTTGTGACCTTTGAACTTTTGACGACTAAAATGACCTTTTTAAAAATCAGAAAGGAGCACACATTTTAAGTTTTTCAACTTCAATGATAAATCTTGTCATAAATGCAAAACATTTGCTTAAACAAAGTTTTAACTTTCATCCAACCTTTAGTGCTAAATGGAACCGTTTTATGTCCCAGAATAAACTGATTATTTCTGAACGTTTACCACGTGATATTTTGAATTTCAATCATAACCTGAGCAAATGTCGGAAAGCAAGAAGAAATTAAAACCAATTGTTCAGAGAACAATTGAAGGTCTTTCAATCGTAAAGATCTGTTTTGATATGATAATAATAAAATTCGTTTTAACATGTCATCTCCAGCGTCAAATGATAGCTTTTGTACGCTAATTCCAAAAATATGAGGTTTATATACAAAAAAATAAATAAGGGAGATAATTTGTTACTTCCGGTTTGAAAAATTTACTTCCGGTATTATTTGAATGTTTACTTGACACTGATTCCAAAATATATGGTTCTATATACTTTTATATTAAATAAATACAAAAATAGCTACTTCCGGTTTACATAAGGTCACTTCCGGTTGGCTTTCTAAGGTCAAGTGGCTTGCAACCTAATACAAAAGTCCCATGGCTTTATCATATATACATATGAGGTAACAGCAAAGGTCATAATCTAGAACGTCAAAATAACATATGACCTTGAGCTCAATTTCAAGGTCATAAACCAAGGACCTCAAATCAAAAGACCCTAGGTCTTAATTATATATGGTTAATGAGTTATATCACCATAAGAGTATTTTCAAATACAATAGGGGAGAAAACTCTAATTTAATGTTAGCGTACCCTTTAAACCAAAATGTATGTGTTACGACATGTCGCAACTAACAATTTAATAAAATATGTTGTCAATATC
This sequence comes from Mytilus coruscus, assembly GCA_017311375.1. Lineage (NCBI taxonomy): Eukaryota > Metazoa > Mollusca > Bivalvia > Mytilida > Mytilidae > Mytilus > Mytilus coruscus. The sequence goes on along the minus strand of CM029607.1, from coordinate 60,211,591 downwards.
TTATACGGTTTTTGAAAAGAAGTGAAAGTAAGCCAAAATCAAAATTTATAATATGACCTTGACCTTTGACCTTGACCTAATTTTATTTTTTTTGGACCAAGGACCTCAAATCAAAAGACCCTAGGTCTCTACCACTTATGGTTTACCAGTTTCACATGCATATCACTTATATCAAATGCATAAGGGGAAATAACTCTCATATGGAGTCTCCGAATAGCTTCGGTCAAAATTAAAATCCTAATCCTGAAGATGTAACGAGCAATTTGGTAAAATAAATTTGTCGTAATCTTTTACGGTTCTGAAGGAGTAGTGGCCACAAGAAAAACAGTGTTTGGGGAGATAACTCTTACAACGTAAAGTATTTGGTTACGCAGTTGTCAGTTTTAAAAGCGTATAAACTATACGATATCATATTCCAAATATCTAAGCGACATCTTTTGAAACATCAATACTTCAAGAAAAAATTAGGCGGAAGAAAAAAAAAAATAATAATAATAATAATAATTAAAACCAATTGTTCAGAGAACAATTGAAGGTCTTCCACCCATAAAGATCTATTTTGATATGAAAATATTAAAATTCGGTTTAAAATGTCATTTCCAGCGTCAAATGATAGCTTATTGTACGCTGATTCCAAAATATATAGTTTCTATGCATTTTTTTAAATAAGGAGATAATTTGTTACTTCCGGTATAATTTGAATGTTTACTTGACACTGATTCCAAAAATATATGGTTCTATATACTTTTATATTAAATAAGTACAAAAATAGCTACTTCCGGTTTACACAAGGTCACTTCCGGTTGGATTTTCAAGGTCAAATGGCTTGCAACCTAATGCAAAAGTCCCATGGCTTTATCATGTATACATATGAGGTAAAAGCAAAGGTCAAAATCCAGAACGTCAAACTTACCTATGACCTTGAGCTCAATTTCAAGGTCATAAACCAAGGACCTCAAATCAAAAGACCCTAGGTCTTAGTTATATATGGTTAATGAGTTATATCACCATACGCGTATTTTTAAATACAAGAGGGAGAAAACTCTAATTTAATGTTAGCGCACCCTTTAAACCAAAATGTATGTGTTACGACATGTCGCAACTAACAATTTAGTAATAATATGTTGTCGATATCTTATACGGTTTTGAAAAGAAGTGAAAATAAGCCAAAATCAAAATTTAGAATATGACCTTGACCTTTGACCTTGACCAAATTTTCTTTTTTGGACCAAGGACCTCAAATCCAAAGACCATAGGCCAATATCACTTATGGTTTACCAGTTAGAAATACAAATCACTTATATCAAACACATAAGGGGGAATAACTCTCATATGGAGTCTCCGAATAGCTTCGGTCAAAATTAAAATCCTAATCCTGAAGATGTAACGAGCAATTTGGTAAAATAAATTTGTCGTAATCTTTTACGGTTTGGAAGGAGTAGTGGCCACAAAAAACAGTGTTTGGGAGATAACTCTTACAACGTAAAGTATTTTGTTACGCAGTTGTCAGTTTTAAAAGCGTATAAACTATACGATATCATATTCCAAATATCTAAGCGACATCTTTTGAAACATCAATACTATGCAAGAAAAAATTAGGCGGAAGAAAAAAAAAAAATAATAATAATAATAATAATAATAATCAGAACAAAATCAATAGGTCTTTCCACGGAAAAGTGGAAAGACCTAATAATCAGAACAAAAGCAATAGGTCTTTCCACGGAAAAGTGGAAAGACCTAATTAAACAAAACGATATTTCTGTTAAAACTATTTATCTTAGGTTGGAAACACAGTGTTTGGAAAGCAGTAGATAATTAAACAAACCGATATTTTTGTCAAAAATAATTAATTTTAATAATTTAATAATTACTAACAGACCAAGGGACTATTCAATAAAATAATCAAGTTTAAACTGAAACCAAATTTATCTTTAATAGAATATTATTGATAATGTTTTATTATGTCCCACAGGTTTTAATAGTGAATACATGAAAATAATACGCAACATATGAGCACCAATTATTAGGGATGTACACAAACAAATTTGTATCTAAATTTTAAAATGTAGTAAAAACAAATAGCTGCATCGTTTCAATTCACAAGGATTTTAAATCCTTGCATCTCACAAAAAACGTAATAAAAATTTTACAATAACCATTAAACTACTACGTTAATTATTTTATACCGTTTTTGTATGGTTTTATAAGTGTCCGCTTATATTTTGTATTGCAATATATATATAAAATAGAAAGTTGGACTTGACGAAGAGATTGATTTGATAAAAAAAATGTCCATCAGTAAATACATGACGTTTGTCTTTATTGACAGTATACTTCAGGAAGTGATTTATTAGCAGGAATTTTTTTTTTTTTTTTTTTGTATTTAATAGTTCAACCTTACAGCATCTAAATCTTTACAATATGGTGGGATTTTGAAAATTGTATGCATTGTGTTGACCAGCTATCCTACTCATGTCTTGGTTCATTTACATTATATTACACCCTGTTCACACAACAAAATCGGTTTGCGTTCACACATTCCGCATCACATGACCATGAATCCGTAGTCAAACCACTTGAGGTAGGTAGTTTGACATCCGAATTTAACTAACATTAGATTTGAGCCTAGAATAAATATACGTGATAACGCAAATGCACATTCTAATCCAGAATATCAGTGCGTATGCTTTCCATTTGCTATATCTTGCACAAGAAACCCACGTGCATGCATAAATATTAATTTCACTTGCGGAATGTGAATTTTCGCATTTTCTATGCAAATTCTGGACACGACAGTATGAGCTTAACATGTGACTTTCAAGCAATATAGTCATCATTAAGGTATTCTGACCTCTAGTTGTTTTTCGTTTCTTTTTTTTTTTGAGAGACTGTCCTATCATAAATTTTGAAGTTTTTAAAATACTATCAGTTTTGATTTTCTACCCTAGGTATAGAATACCTTGGGCGGTTTTTGGCAAAACCTTTCGGAATTTTGGGTTTTCAAAGCTCTTCAACTTCGTACTTTATTTGGCATTTTAAACTTTTTTTATTCCAGCGTCACTGATGAGTCTTTTGTAGAAGAAACGCCCGCCTGGCGTATACATTTTAATCCTGGTATTTATGATGAGTTTATTGACTTTAACTTAACCATCGTTATCTTTTTATAAATTAGTTCTTTTGAGAGCATGTTCAGATATTCATAAAACTTCGGAAAACAAGATATTCTTCAAAACTAAGCTTTTCCTATAGAATATTTGGATTGATTTAAGTAACTTTAGGAAATCCCTAAAATTTTAGATGTTTTATGAGGACGAAATAACCGGTAGTATATAAGAGTTCCTAATGAAGCTGGTGTGTTACTCTCAAAAAACAAAATACGAAACCTTCTTATAAGTTGCATTACACAAAGTTACACTTCACATGGAAGTTGGACTTTCAATTTCTCTATACTACCTTTACCATGAGTACATACAGTTTCAATAATGAGTATATAAGAATAATTGAAGGCATCCAGGAAGCAAAATATGAAGATATTAAAGATAAAATAAATGCAACCAGATTATAAAGCAAACTGAGTGCTGAAATTTATATTACGATTGATCTCTGCAATTTGCTTTAGACATCTGATTTGCAGAAACTTGGAATTGCAATAGGATTAGGACTTTGTATATTAAACACGAAAAAAATGATGAACACTCCCAAGTAATAAATAAAATAGTCAAGCCTTAAAAGTTAAAATTCAAATGGTAGCTGTATACACTATCTATTTACAACTAAAATCCAACAGTGCTTTTAATTGACTTGGGTAAGAATCTACACACAGTAAAATATTTTTAATAAAGGTGTTTTAACATCATAATTACCTTACTTAATGCACAATCTATTATTTCAAATCAAAAGCAAAGCAAAAACCAATTTTATGGTGACCAGTCAGCGGTCTCGTGTACATGTATTGCTTTTTTTTTTTTCTTAAACTTGTTTTCATTATAATCATATATACCAGACCGTTTTAAGGAGACATCTTAATCTATACGCCCTTGGCGTGGGAGATCGTTACAACTATTGACGAGTTATGTTCGGAAAGGAGGTATATTTTCGCCATCTCGATGCACCGCAATAAATCAACATTTTGTCCTTTTTGGACAAACATGTATAAACAAAACCTCTCTAGCGGTAAAAGTGATTTGGTTCCTTTAGTCTTACCATAAACAGTATGAGGTTCCATTTAATGGTTCTTCCATGTCATAACAAATACTTAAATTGGCTAAACTTCCATTTGACATCCATTTTACTTAAATCTCACAATCAACCAATAAACGGTCAGGTGATCTCATTTGATTTTGGTTTTTATTTTTATTTTTTCTCACCAATCATTTTGTCCTTTGCCGCTACTTATATTTTTTTAATATACATTAATTTACTTATATAGTTGCATCTGATTTATTTGATTTGCCTAACGACCAATATCAATTCTTTCACTGGTACACAATATGGCTGTAACATGTGCTCTACCCACAAAGCAGTGAACTTCCCGGGGATATATAGTAGTCAGATTATGATACACAAAAACCTGACCGTTGATCATAATTTGTGACGCGTGTTTTCAATCCTTCACAAATCTCGAAATATATGTTGTGCCTGTCTAAATTCGTTATTTTTGTATTCGATTCCAATTTCCCGTTTTAATTCGTTTTAATTTTAATCTTCCAATTTACCTTTATATCATCGATATAAGCTTTTTTGTGTGGCTGTCTCTCGAGCAGAGCACTACCAATAAATACAGGGACTCAGTTAGCAGATTAAAATTTTGTTAATCAATGTTTTTCAAATTTTCTCTCGTATTTCCTGTCTATTTGTATGTAACATTGTTAACGTATTTAACTTTGGCATCAATATTTCTGTTTTCCGGCAACGTTCAGTTTACTATCCAGGAGTCAGTTCCAAAAATCTTACGACTAAAGTTGATCGTAAGTCATGAACAATTCAGTATACTTACGATCAATCTTAGTCGTAAGTTTTTTTGTGAAACACATTCCATATCCGTATACTGAAAAATCGTAAACTGCACGTTGCTAGATAACAAAGAAATATTGATGCCAAAGTTAAATACGTTAATAATGTAATACAAATAGACAGGAAATGTGAAAGAAAATTTGTTAAAACATTGTTTAACAAAATTGTAATCTGATAACCGAGTCCCTGTGACAATAACACTTTAATATTGATGACGATCTGATAATTTCAACTTACCTTTCAGACAACAAAGGAAAATCAGTACATGCCATAACACAAAAACATTTTGCAGTGTTGTTCAATCGTCAGCAGACAAATAAAAAACAAAGTGACAAGTTATATATATATATATATATATATATATATATATACATGCCAAACCCTACTTTGAATGAAACTGATATTGTTACTGACATTTAACTTGTAATGATTAATACCGTTGACAAATTTACACACGCAAAAGATAATTTAGAAAAGGCGCAGGCGCGGATCCAGGGTCTGAGGAAGGGGACATAATTGTCCAAAATGGTGAAAATACTGGCGAGCGTAGCGAGGCGAATTTTAACGATTTTAAGTCAAAAAAAAACGAAATTTCTTCCAATGAAAAGGGGTGTACGCATTCTATGACCATACCCCCTGATTTTGCCATTGGGGCATGAACCCAATGTTTAATAAAGAACTGCAAAATATGCCTAGGAATCGGCGAAGAATAAGCTGCAAAATTATTCCAATGCAGAACAATACTTAACCTGTGTTGCACTACATGTTCTTACACACCTATGCATTTTTTGTAAACTGTTTTTAAATTTTCTTCAGCTCCCATTGTTTGAAGACAAATACGGCATATATGATTGTATGGTGCAAAGATAAGGCATGGATACGGCATCTTATTTTATGGAACATTTACATAAAATATTCCAGACTTTTCATTAAAGGTGTTAAGAGTTATCTCCATAAAACTGACGTCATTGACGCCTGTAAACAAAATGGCAACGGCCAGGTAAGAAGCCCATCAAGTTACAAGGAAACAAGATCAAACAAGGCTTGGAAAATCATCTAGTTCAGAGGATATCTCTCGTAAACGGTCCTTTTCAGGGCCATCAGAAAGAGTCTACCTTTGTTGTACATACAAGAAATTCTAAGACACAAAAATAATTTGCTAACGTAAGTGTTTTGACAATCTTTTTTACTCCCGTAAGGCAATATTTTACATTTAATAATTGTTTGTTCGGTATAATAAAACAGTTATGGCCCATTGAGTCAGTGAATATCCAAAATTGTCAACCCGGCGGAGTAAGGGTTATTCCCCTCGGGCTAAAGCCCTCGTGAAATAACCCTTACTCGGGTTGACAATTTTGGATATTCAACTCCTCAGCGGGCCATACTTGTATATTGTTGACATTGCTTTTCAATTAAAAGAGAAGTCCAATCGACATGAGTTTAACACTTTGCTTCAAGACATACGTAAAATGCATCTTGTAATGGTCAATTGAATATCTTATTGATTACTTTATGTGTAACTTTTGGTTGATCAGCTCTTCAACGTTTGTACACACGTTTTGGTTTTTCGATCTTCACTGGAGAGACTTTACTGTCGAAATGTGAATTTTGTGCAATAAAATTGGTACCGTTAATGTTATTATTATGGGGCCTTAGTGGCCTGAGTGGTCTTAGTAGTCGAACAACTGTATCACTAGCCTTGCAACACTGAGGATGCGAGTTCGAATTCAGCACGTTGCACGTGTGTTCGACTCCAGTCTCAATTGAATAGGATTGACAGTTTTCCTACCGAAGGTCGGTGGTTCTCTCCGGGCACCCTGGCTTCCTCCACCAACAAACACTGACCACCACGAAATAGCACAATAGTGCAGAAACACCAATCAATCAATTAATGTTATTATTGGTTTTTCCCATGTAAACGGGAGATAACTCAAATTATTTATCATATTAGATATTTTCATTTATAAGAATGACTAATTCTGACAAGTCCGATACTTACGTTCAGAACCACAAATTTGTAACTTGTGTTGATTCTACGGACGCATTTCATTAGACGTGCAAAATACACACATGTTACAAGATTTGTTATTTGAAAGCAATTGAATCGCTAAATTGAAGTTAATTTTAAAATAAAGAGTTATGGTAAGACTGAGAACTGAACTATATATATCAACCTTACAATGTAACCAACTACAACCGGCAGTCAACAAGGAGCAAAATCCATACAATTTAAACAGCTAAATAAACGCTACTAGGAGACAAAATGTGAAACCGTTAAAAAGAGAAAACCATCTATTATCGAGTCAACAGTATTAAACGAAAAACAAGTATCATAACTGAAAGACTGCAACCAATGGCACTCACTGGACTGCAGTCTCCTGGTTTGGGACAGGGACAGAAAGAAATGTAGCTGTATTAAACGTGATTTGGAATATTCAATCATCCCCCATACTTGAGACAGTGGTGTAACAGCATATAACAAGGTAAAAATCAATTGAAAACGGATTAATTGACATCATTTGGGTTCTCGACACTAAAGACAGGGTACTCGCAGTTGCTGAAAACAATTTTTGCACGAGACCTGTATTACTTTGCAGATATCATATTATTTGAATGTGCATGTTCCATGGCTTTGATTTAAAAGTAGGTTTAAATAAATGCCGCGTTGACCAGAATGCAATGAGAAGCATTTTTCGTGTTTACCATATGGTACTATGTTAATCTGAGTAGCAATGTCGGTTTCCATGCAAGATGTTATATCACAATAGCAAGTTTTGCAAATAACCCTTCAAGGATTGTTCAGTGCATTAATTATTTAAATATGTCTAATGGATTGCGCTGGGGGAGGTGTGGTTAGAGGAGGATTCATGCGGATTGAATATTCATTTTCATTTAGCTGTTGCTACGCATGCGGATTCTTTACCGCGCAACCAAAATAAAAATGCTCCGCAGGGCGCAGCTTGATATGACCGCAGAAGTCGAACCCTGAACAGTTGGGGCAAGTATGGACACTACATTCAAGCTTGATACAGCTCTGAATTTGGATTGAGATTAAATATTTGACACAGCTTCGGTTTCTGACACAGAATGAGTGTGGTCTAAGAACTTAAAATTTTGAAATTGAACATTTACTTATCATGGTCTAATATCCAAAATCTTAATACATGGTTAGATTCAGCTTATCAAAGAACCCCAATATTTCATTTTTTATGAAATCAAACAAAGTTAAATTTTGCACCCTTTGTACCTCAGTGTGAACCGATTTGATAACGGGGCCCTAAATCCAAAATATAAATTCACGGTAAGATTCGGCATATCAAAGAACCCCATGTATTTAATTTTTGTTAAAATCAAACAAAGTTTAATTTTAGATCCCGATTTGGACCAACTTGAAAACTGGACCCAAAATCCAAAATCTCAATACACTGTTATATTCAGCATATCAAAGAACCCCAAGAATTCATGTTTTGTTGAAATCAAACAAAGTTTAATTTTGGACCCTTTGGACCAAAAGTAAAAATATAAATACACGGTTAGAATCGGCATATCAAAGAACCCCATGTATTCAATTTTGTTAAAATCAAACAAAGTTTAATTTTAGACCCTTTGGACCTCAATGTGGACCAAGTTAAAAACGGGGCCCAAAATCCAAAATCTAAATACATGGTTAGATTCAGAATATAAAAGAACCCCTAGAATTCAAGACTTTTGGTAAAGAAATAAGCAATTTATACAAAGTATTAGAAAAGTATTGTTTTTGGCCCCTAATTCCTAAACGGCTAGAGCCATAACCCCAAAATCAATCCCAACCTTCCTTTTTGGTATGGAACCTTGTGGTACAATTTCATAGAGATCTATAGACTTAAATGATTTTTTCACTTGTTTACATATGGATTGTTTCCTGCATTTTGTGTTGTAAAATGTTCTTTTTCACCAAGTCCTAGGCAAAATTATTTATTTTCACTGAAACGTTACCAGGCCAGGATATTCAATTTCAAAATGTCCCTTCCCCCTAGATTATTGAATGACGTTCCCTTATATCTGCATTTGAAAGTGTTATTTTTGGTGGAAAATAAGATCAACAGACAACTGATCTTTTTAAACTTTTTAAGCTTTAAATATTTGCTTTTCTTGACAATATGTGGCAATTTTATTCATAGAAATGATGAGAATTTTGCAACTTTGGTTCCCTTCATCACAACACCTTATTACCAATATTGTATTGCCCTTTTGATTCGGTTGTTTTTATGTTATGTCTGCTTCAAACTAACCTTTCACAAGAGGCTTAAATTTGTCACCTGTCGTTCAATTGGAACAAATGTCAAAGGGCAAAGCCTTCTCGAATAAGCAAATAAAGTTTGAAAAGATCATGTCTTGTAGTTTCTGAAAGAAGTTTTAAAGCATACCAAACAAAATCTTGAACTTCTCCTGGCTGCCTTTTTTAAAGCAACTAAATAAATAATAGCATTCACTTATCAATTTCACTGAACCAGATCCACATTTCGACAATTAATGTCTCGATCTACATTGATGCTCGAGACCAAAATATTTGAAAGTCAGCAAACTAATACAAACATTTGAGAAATGAGAAAACCAACATGGACCAAAAATAAAGCCAAACCACGACAAAGAAGCAGAGCTATGAATGGTGGAGATACATTCTTTAATTAAAATGATTCCCAAAACTTTTATTACAGCAAATTTCAATAAAACAGTATCTATTTATAAATAATCGATTAATTAAGTAAGTAGTCGTAACTTATTACAATTTAACATAAGTATAATATTGGACAAATATGACAGACAGCAACCAACGACAACAACTAAATTTCAGGCTCTTGACTTGGGACTACACATATAGAATGTGGCAGATAATATTTGTGTGAGATACACTTGTTTTTGCTTGATTGTATTTGAATTATCTCCCTTGACTTAGGTTGTCTTTTACTGTTGTTATTATTTTGTGATTCTGTCCAACATGTCCTGTCTGACCCTTATCTGTTAATGATCTCTGGTGGCCTCTCCTGGTACCTCTCATGTTCAACATCATAGTATTGACAGTGATGCATGTGGCAAGAGAAGAAGGCTGATGCCATCATTAACAATATCAACATATTCATGTACACTAACCCAGAGTGATAAATGATGAGTATGATCCAATAGATAATTATCATATAGATAATAAAAATTAGCATTTTTAACTTTTAACTTTAGACTGTTATTGAAAAATTTAATATTAATACATGTATTATAAATTATTTATGTATTCATGTATCACAAAGCTTGGTGCTTTTCAGATGAAATAAAATAAATTACAAAAAATATTTGTGTGAGAACTAAGCCCATCCCTTAACGTGGAACAGTGGTGTAACAACAAAGTATAAGAATAAGAATAAGAATAAGAATATTTATTATTCCAATCAAGGGCCCTTGATGGACAGCATAACATGTACACATAAACCAATACATAATGATTTGTAACAGAAAAACATTTTTATATATTAAAATGAAACATTAAAAGTTCAGACAGATGTTATTATCTTCATTCTATAAAAATCACATACATTTAATTCCAGGCAGGATCAGAACTATAAAATCATTACAATTATCATTGTTATTACATACATTAATTAGTAACAAACTGTAAAAATTATTTGGAAATGGCTCGACTAATCAGATTGGCACGAAGCACAAATTTTCCTTTTTCAATCGATATTTTTCATGGTTTATTAACAACTTGTAATTGCACGCCTCAAGCGGAATTTGGGTTAAAAACGTTCGTCGTTAGTTATGCAAGTTATCTCCCTTACTCAAAGAAAGGAAAAATAGGCACATAACCGAGAAATTACTTCGTGTGGTTTATCATCAGTCCAAACAGGTATGACTATGCTTTCTCAAAACTTCAAAGAAATTATCAGATTGACTCCAATCAGAAATCTGAGTATCCTGTATTGTTAATTTAAACCTCTGTTACCTTTTCAGACACACCACAGAGGGTACAAAATAAAACTTGTGTTTATGTCATCAGAACATGAAAACGCTGACAAATCTGCATTTATTGGTACCAAATTTGTTAAAAACCCACCAGCAATGACCCTGCATTATTTTTTTGAAAAACTGTAGTTTTATATGTAATAAATACAGTTGCGAAAAATTTGTAGTGAACGAATGACATGATAATATGTGAATGTGTGTGTTGATCTAGAACTTCAACGTTGGCATGTTCGTTTTTATATCGACACAAAGATGAGTATTTAAGGTATATGAATGAAATTGAAAGTTTTAGCACATATTACATATTTGTATAAAAAGTAAGAAGATACTAAGGGGATAATCGAACAGCAGTGCAACTTGTGACATTTACAAGTCGAGGAACAAAGACGATAAAAAAAAAACACCATCAGAGTCCGTCCTCAGAAAACAACATAGACAATTAAAATTGAGCACGAACACTAACCCAACCCTAACATTTATTTCAGAATAAGTAAAAGATATGTCATTCAACCTCAGCATTTAACTTCCATTATGCCAAAAATTAACAGGTGTCTTCTATTCCGTCCGCCATTTTTTTGGGGGAAAGTAAAATCTAAGTTTAGAATCATTCTTGAAATTGAAACTACACAGTAACACGTGTATTATTCAGAAGTATTGAATGAAAGTTTGAAGTCGATTTATTTTAAAATCAGAAACTTTCATATTCTTATATTTTGATATTTGGTGGAATGAGAGGTGAAATGAGTTCAGACTCTTACATTTTTTTAGATTTTAAAAGACTTAATTCAACATACCCTTCCGAGGCTATCGCCAGTGTCAAGTACAGCAAGCATTATATCAAATCAATCCGTTTCATTATAGGCACAATTCATATAGCACTACACTCGGTTAACTCGTATAGCATTACACTATTATAAACAGTCTCCTTGAATTTACACTAAGTAAGTCGATCTTAACGTAATCCAGTAGGACTATGTTTTCCTGTTGAATATGCATAAGGTATGTGGCACGGGAAGTTAAACTATAAAAGTCCGATCGGTTCTATTTTGTTAAAGTTTTATTTGCGGGTTCTACATTTTACCTCATTAGTGTCATACACAAATTTAAAACAATATGCAATTTTTCAGCCGTGCAAGTGGAACAAATAATGATTCAATAAATATTTTCGTTTGTTACTGCAACTTCGACCATTCAGCAAACATTTTATCGTGCTTCGCTATCTATCTAAAGAAAGGAGCAAGCGATCGAGACAGGAAATTTGGTGAAATGAAATTGAATATCTCGAATTTATAGCACCGGAAATGGTGAACATCACATCATATAAAAATCTAGCTCGTGTCGGTCATGAGAATGGATATAAATAAGAACATATCATTAATGATAGTTTTGTTTGTCATTCCACCCTTATATACTCCATTGAAATAGAGAATTAAACCTGTTGCTGAATGATAAATAATATCTAAACTATGACCCTCAATGTTCTATTTTTAACATAAATAATAATACATGTTAAAAGAAATTAACAACATGGGTTAATGAGTTTTCAGATTTTAATGAAACATCAAATGAGGAACCTCGCTTGATTGTTAACTTTTTATCATCACTGACATAAATAAATCTTATCACATATTTTTATCTTTTAACAAGTGGACATTTTTAAACTTATTAATTTTTAGTTTTATCCATTTTTGAATTGTAAAATCTAATGTTTTAAGCTCATGGCAGTATGATCTGTACAGTGTAAATACAAGTTTTACCTTTTATCCTTATTATTTTTGTTTTATTAAAACAAAGTTAAATATTTAAACTTAATAGAATTTTGATATTTTATAAAGTATACGCATTTTAAAAATTATCTAAACTAGTATATTTTAATGCGGTGACCCTGCAAATAGGGTGGACTTCCGAAGAAGTAGAAGAAGATTTAAAAAATGCAGAAACTGAAATCATATATCAGTTTTTGAAAAACTTCTGTGGACTAATAAAAAAAGAATATCTTGATCATGTAAAAATTCTTGCCAAATTTCCCTATATAGTCTATGTATTTTTTGCATATCATATTATTTATTTCAACAACTCGTTTCTCAAAAACGAAAACGGTTACCCCCTTTTTTATTTTATTTTCTGGTGTATTTTTACAAGTAGAATCAACATGTGAAATTTTTGAAAAAATTCTGTGAAGTAGTTAATTACGTACACTTCATCTTAATTGACTGGAAACACCAATTAACAAAGCATCTTTCCTAATTGAATTGTAGTTGCTAAGATAATGAACCTCAATGCAAAACGGAACCTAACGAATAAACATCATATCTCTCCCAAATTTCTTTGAACGAACAAAGAGTTATTCCCTGCTAGTATTAGATTAACATATTATAAGATGCGATAATAGTAGCATACCCCTATGTATGGCATTGTAGATGTTTCAGCAACTGAACAAAATTGAACTACGCAAATGTACTAGTGTTCAACATACCTGAAACACTTGATTATGACATATATGAATGGAGCGAAGTGAAAGGACAAAAGAAATGCCATAACATAAGATGTGGAATGATTGCCAATGAGACAACTCTCCACAAGAGACCAAATGACACAGAAATTAACAATTAAAAGTCGGCCTTCAACAATGAGTAAAACCCATACCAAATAGTCAGCTATAAATGGACCCGAAATGACAAATGTAAAACAATTCAAGCGAGAAAACTAACAGCTTGATTTATGTACCAAATAATGAACGAAAAACAAATATGAAATACAGCAACAAACGACAACTACTGTATTACAGGCTCCTGTCTTGGGACAGACACATACAGAATGTGGCGAGGTTAAACTAGTTTGCTGGCGCCAACCCTCACCCTAACCTTGGACAGTGGTGTAACAGTACAACATAAGAACAAACTATAAAAATCAGTTGAAAAGGGCTTAACTCATCAGATGGATACACAACAGAAATACATCTAACAAAAACACAGAGTGGACGTGGCAGAATACTTTAAAAACACTGCATAATGTCATAAATAAATAGTTTTTTTTTCATTATAAGGCATGACAGGCCTACCAAATACACCTCTGTGGTCATATTATCTATCTACCTGATACAACTTTACTTTACAAAAAAAAGTTTTACAATAACATTGTACGATCAGTAAATAACCTTACCTAAATAAGGACAAGTCAGGAGTTTAAGTAGACATAACTGTAGGTGAAAAAATGAGGTCATACCTAGAATCTTAAAAGTCTGTTATCTGTAGGCGAGTGACGTTTTTCAAAAAGACGCTTAGTTTACGACTTTAATGCACCATCTAACATAGGTCTCTATTATTTAGTATTAGAATACTTATTATATATACTTTCTGTTTTGTCCGGTCCTCATTAATTCGAACTGTGGAATTTTCGTTAAATCAAGCTCAAATGTCAAGAATAAACTCGTTCGATATTCATATCATACTGCCTGCACAATGCGCTTTTAAATATCAAGTCCCAATCTAATTAAAGTATAGATATCCTCATATGAGATCTAACACCCATGTGTATATGGTTTCACTTTTGAAGGACGCAAGTTACGATAAACCTGAATTTTAATTAGATTGATCAAATCCGAGTATAGTTTTTATATTAACACGTTCCGTAGATATTTTTTGAAATATCACTGAAAATTAATATTGTGAAAGATTAAATTATCCTCCCTGAGCACCTGCGATCCCCACGATTTTAGATAGTGTTTGTTTTCATTTGCTTTGGTTATGGTTTTATCTGTGTTTCTTAGACCTTTATGTTTAATAATGACTCCTCATTATCTTTCCCTTTTTCAACAAAGGTAAAAATAACCAGCTTGTTCAAAGTCACCGTGTAGCTATGGAACGCCGCATGCGGTGTGTTGGCTACGTTTTAGTTTAAACATATTTTATTTGCTTAAATATGCAAAGGGATGAGACACAAGTTAATCAAACTTATAAAGTCTTCTCCATGAACAATTTATAACAATAGGATTTTTTACAAAGCATGCAGGCAAACAATACATTATATATATTGGATATGTAAAAACATGATGTGATGTGTGATGATGTGAATGGTTGTACACAATATACATGTATGTGCACTTTAGTGTGCTATATTACACAATTAGAAACTTCTTGGACTCTTTAATTATTCATATAATTCTATAAAATTGTTTCATTTTCAACATTAGTTAATGACGTATCGCCGGAAGTTTAGATGTTCAAATTTAGTGCAGAGTTCTCTGGTAACCAGTTCAGATTATTAAATAGCTTGATTCTTATATTCACATAATAAGGACAATAAAAAAAGAAGTGACGTGAATCCTCACGCTTATCTCCACAACTACAAGACGGATCTGAAATGATATCATAATTCAAAAAAGAGGCTGTGCATCTAAGTTGTGTCATAATGATGTTTACGATTGCAAAATTCATAATGTTTAGGTACTTGGGCTTTTGAATTTAATTTAAGATCTTTTAATTCGGTTTTAGATTTACCTAAAGAGTCACCAGATTGAGGTTATTCCACAGTCGCGTAGTTGAAGGTATGAATGATTCTTGAGTCAAAGAAAGTCTACAAAAAGGGTATATTATATCATTCCCATTACGTAAGGGATAAACAGCTGTACTTTGGATTGTTGGTGGAATTAAATTGCAAAGATAGGCTGGTGCATTATTATGTTGAATATTGTAAAATTATTGTAACTTCATTCTTTCTCTTCGTTCAGCTAATGTTTCCCATCCAATCTCATCATAAATAATTCTACTACTAGTAAAAATAGGAAGACCTGTTACAATTCTGGCTGCCTCAAGCAGCAGCTGCTCTAATTTGTTATAATACCCCACACCCATATTATCCCAAACTTCACAGGCGTATTCGAGTAACGGTCTTATGATGTCAAGTATAGCTTTTCTAAGTTATTCCTACTTAATCTGTGCTTTAATTTTCTAAGTACATTCAAATGTTTCGATACATTTTTTATGATACTTTCCACATGGGTGTTCCATTTAGCATCTCTACTAAATGTAACACCCAAGTGTTTATGAAAATCTGTAACTTTAATATTCTTACCATTGAATATGAAATTCATTTCCGGAGTTTCAATGTATGAAAACAACATAATTTCTGTTTTTTCTGGGTTAAAGGACATCATGCAGCCATTTCTTAGACCAATCGCTCAGCTCACTCAAGTCGTGACTGATCACTGATTTTAATTGTGACGTATCACGACTAGAGTAGCTGAGAGATGTGTCATCTGCAAATAATCTACATAAAGAGATCAAATTTTCAGCAATATCATTAATAAAAATAATGAATAAGAGCGGTCCTAAAACAGAACCCTGTGGGACACCAGCTGAAATACTGCAAAGCTTTGACGACGATTGTTTAACAACAACTCGTAGTTGTCTATTTTTCAGGTAACCTTTAAACCAATTCAATAATTTCCCGTCCACACCGTATGACTTCATTTTATGTAGCAATCCTTGATGCCAAACTTTATCAAAAGCTTTAGAAAAGTCACAGAAAACAAAACAGCTAATTTCTTTATTTTCTAGTGAATTTAAAATACAGTTGTAAATTTCTAAAAGCTGGTGAACTGTTGAACATTTTGGAAGAAAACCAGACTGGTATTCATATATTAACTTATTTCTATGAAGGTGATTGAAGACATGTTTATAAACAACTCGCTCCATTACTTTCCCTACACAACTTATAAGCGATATGGGCCTATAATTAGATGGTAACGAACTATCGCCCTTTTAAAAAAGTAATTACATTTCAAATCTTCCAGCTGGTGGAAATTTACATTGTTGTAGGGATTTATTTAATATTATTTTAAAGGAATTGCTATTTTTTCAGGACACATTTTCAGCATTTTATGGCTTATGACATCTGGACCAGATGCCTTATTAGGATCTAAAATTTTAATTATATCAACTATTTCATCTTTTTCAATTACTAAATCATTTAAAATAATATTGGTTCTTGGTTCAACTTCAGGGATGGGAACACCTTCCTCCTCTAGGGAAGAAATCAGACTAAAATATTTATTCAACAGATTACATTTCTCGTCGTCTCCGTACACTACATCTTCCATGCTTTCATCGTGAATAATATTATTAAGTGGGGTAAATCACCAGAACCCTTATTGGATTTTATAAGCATTTTCATTATCTTCCAATAAGTTTTGGGGTTAGCCACGTTATTTAAGATGATATTATCCAAGCTTCTTTCAAATTTTTCTTTTGCAGCTTTTTCAAAGTTATTTACTTTATTCCTCTGTTTTTGTATTTATTAATATCATAATCTTTTTTAGTTTTTAATGCTTTTTTACGAAATTGGTCTCTTCTACGGATTTCTTTCCCTATTAGATCGTTGTCAAACCATGGTCGGTCATTGTTTTGTATATAAACATGTCGAGTTGGGATGCTCTGCCTCGCGATGTTGATGAGTTTTTGAGTAAATGTATTGCACATCTCGTCAACATCCTCAACATAAGAACAAAGTTCATCCCAACTGACAGAATCAAGTTCTAAAGAAAATTTATTTGAATCTGCTTTATCGTACAATCAAATTTCTCTTTTGTATGATTTGGGAGCAAATCTTGGACATTCTAAAAATGTTAAAGAAGCATCGTGATCAATTATTTCATACGGGAATTTAAGTACGTCAACAATAGAATATTTAATTGGGTCGCTGATTATTATTGGGTCTAGCAATGTGCTATTGTGTCCAGTCACTCTTGTCGGTTTATTAATTACATTTTCTAGATTAAAAAGATTCATTGTATCTTATAATTTATTATTATAAATAAAAAATAAATGAGACTTCAAATCTCCTGTTATCACAATATTCTCACTTTAGTTTGTAACTCAATCCCAGTGAATAATTAAGTCTTGTCAAATAGTCATTGTCCGTCCACTCAGGCCTATAAGTACAACAAAGAAGAAATGACTGACCTTTACCTTTAATCTCTACCCATATTGTCTCATCAATGTGGTTTTCGAGTTCACCTTTACGTACGATGGATATATCATCCTTTACATAGATGACAATGCCTCCGCCGGCACTGTTACGATCCTTTCGGATTATATTCTTTGAAAATGAGGAAAGCTGCAAATCGTCAATGTTAACACTTGGATCCAAATGAGTTTCAGTTATAGTTACTATATCAAATTCATCAGTAAAATTTTGGAGAAAATTAAGCTTATTTCTTAGACTACGTATGTTTATGTTACATATGGATAATGAGGTTTCATTGATACTGGTAGTGTTATGATATTGTAACTATTATATTTATTTAGTTGGCCTAATTTTTTTGTGTGGCCTAAGAATGTTTACATTGTTTTATATACATTGTGTACAAAATAAAATACATTGTGTTACAACTATGCAGTTTAGAAATCACTGGAACAATCATTGATACTAATGGAATGATTAGAACTTTCTATTTCACTTACATAACGTTTCCAGAATGATCATAACAAAAGATGCGTAATTTATATTTCTAGAGTTGTCTAGAAATTTCCGTTTGAGTATTTAAATGCAGACCCAAAAGTTAGTTGAATATAGAGATTTGGACATAGACATAGATAGACTTAGACATCGATAGACATCAACAGTTGGATTGACACTTTTATTTTCAAACTACATCATACTAGATTGTGACCAATTGGATATAATATTCTGTGGATTCCGTGAAGATTTCGGATAAAGAAAAGATAAAAGATTGGACTCATATTTTGACAGTTAAGTTGACATTTCTTTTGTGTAATACTTTTGTAAACTAGTGTATAATAAATCTTGTTAAATTTTATTATTGATTTGTGTCTTTTGTTGGCTACAATTAAAGGCGATTTTCTGACATAACAGAAATTGGGGCTCGTGTTCGGGATAACGTTAATATCTTATTTAAAAAAAAAAAAAAAAAAAAATTTGTTCAGTATTTTTATTAGAAATAGCCAACAAAATTCTACAAAATGGCATTTGAAGCCGGTAAATTTTGAAAACGCCAGACCTGGATAAGTTTGATAATTTAAAGAAAGAGGAATTAGTGTTGCTTGCTAAACATCTGAAATTAGACTTTAGAGTATCTATGAGAAAACAAATTATAAAAAATTTGGTAATAGACAAATTAGTTGACGCAGAAATTTTAGGTGAAGAGGCTCTTGATCTTAAGGTCGAAAATGTTGACGCTATCAAATTAAAACAGCTTGAATTAGAACATGAACTCAAAATAAAACAATTGGAAAAGAAGAAAGACAGGCAGAACTTCAAATGAAAGAAAGGTTAGAGATGGAGAAAAGAAAAGAAAAGAAGATGAATTTAAATTAAAACAGGCAGAACTTGAAATGAAGGAAAGGTTAGAGATGGAGAAAATAAAATTGAAATGGTCAAAGGAGAAAGTAACACTAATGTACAGTCGAAATCAGAACATTTTGATGCAGCAAAAAATATACGTTTGGTTCCCAGATTTTGTGAAAAAACAGTCGATAAATATTTTCCACAGTTTGAGAAAATTGCTCATAATTTGAAATGGCCGAAGCCTTTTGGACTACAATGCTGCAAAGTGTTTTTGAGGGCAAGGCCGCTGAAATTTACTCAGCACTTTCATCCGAACAAAGTTCTGATTATGACACGGTTAAAAAGGAAGTTTTGAAAGCTTATGAGCTAGTGCCAGAAGCATATAGACAGAAGTTTAGATCTTATAAAAAGTTTGATTCACAAACCTATGTTGAATTTGCTAGGGAAAAGAAGACCTATTTGATAAATGGCTTACGTCAAAGAAAATAGATAACAATTTTAAGAACCTAAGACAACTGATGTTATTAGAAGAGTTCAAGCAATGTATTCATTTAGACTTAAAACACATTTAGATGACAAAACTGTTGAGACATTACAAGATGCAGCTGTTATTTCCGATAATTATACCCTTTCACATAAAAGAAGTTTCAAAGGTCACAATTTTAATACTTCAGTGGAAATTACAAGAATCAAAGCACTGAGCGTACTATTAGTAAGCCTGTTGCACAGAATAAGAGTCAGTCTAGTTATAATATGTCTAGTCCGAAATTTGATACTTTTGAGAAGAAGTCACTGACTTGTGCTTATTGTAAGAAGAATGGTCACCTGATGGCTGATTGTTTCAGACTCCAGAAGAAGAATGAAAGAGATAATAAGCCCAAGACCAGTGCTTGTACGACACCCGTGTTACCAATACGTTGGAATGTCCTGCGAGTCAGGCTTTTAAGTCCAGTTTTGTGATTACATGGAGGATTATAAACCCTTTATGTCTGATGGGTTTGTTTCTGTTGTTGATAATACTACTCCTCAGCCTATTAAGATTTTACGGGACACTGGAGCTTCTCAGTCTTTATTGTTAGAAGGTGTGTTGCCTTTGTCCGAGGAGACTTCTGTTGGTGCCTCCGTTTTGTTACAAGGTGTGGAGTTAGGTTGTATAGATGTTCCCTCCATCGTATTTATCTGAAGTCAGATTTGATAACTGGACCAGTTGTTGTGGGTGTTCGTCCTAATCTCCCTGTTGAGGGTGTTTCATTATTGCTAGGAAATGATCTAGCTAGGAACAAAGTGGTTGCTGAACCAATTGTTACCAGTGAACCGGTGGTGGATGTTAAATCACCTGAAGATGATGCTGGACTATATCCAGCTTGTGTCGTTACTAGGGCGATGGCTAGAAACAACAAAATGAGGATTTGCAAGAAGACCAGTTTGATTACATGGACCTTTCTGACACCTTTCTAGCCGACATTGAAGGTCCCGGTAGCTCAGAGAAGGCCGTAATAAGACCACCTAGTATTAGCAAGAATGTAATTATGCCATGGCCAGACGTAAACAGCCATTCATTAGACCGAAGGAAATTTGTCGAAGAACAAAATAAAGACCCTGAAGTTCTTCAGCTCAGCAAGAGGGCTCAACCACAAGAGGAAGCAGACAAAGTGGCCGAATGCTATTACCATCAAGACAGCATTTTAATGAGAAAGTGGAGGCCCCCTGATGCTACCCCAGAGGAGGAATGGAGAGTGGTATACCAAGTGGTGGTGCCGAAAATTTATAGGCAAGAAATTATTGGTCTTGCCCATGACACCCCCTTGGCTGGACACTTAGGTATAAGGAAGACTTGCCTTAAGATCTTGCAGCATTTCTACTGGCCAAGACTTAGAAATGATGTCGCAGAATACTGCAAATCATGCCATATATGCCAGGTTGTTGGTAAGCCTAACCAGAAAATACCACCAGCACCACTTCTGCCTATTCCAGCCTTTGAAGAACCTTTCAGCCGAGTACTCATTGATTGCGTTGGACCTTTACCGAAGACCAAGACCGGAAATGCGTATTTACTGACGATCATGTGTACCTCCACTCGTTTTCCTGAGGCTATTCCGTTAAGGAATATCAAGACACCAACTATTGTCAAAGCTCTTATCAAATTTTTCACGCTAGTAGGACTTCCAAAGTCTATACAGTCCGACCAGGGTTCAAATTTCATGTCAGGTTTATTTCAGCAAGTCGTTTACCAGTTAGGGATTGCTCAGTATAACGTTTTCATCAAACATTGAAGAACATGATTAGAACTTTTTGTCTTCAATTTGATAGGGACTGGGATGATGGTGTTCACTTTTTACTTTTTGCGGTCCGAGAGGCTGTTCAAGAATTCCTTGGTTTTAGTCCCTTTGATTTGGTATTTGGTCATACTGTAAGGGACCTTTAAAATTGATAAAGGAAAAGTGGCTTACTGAACACACTGACTTGAATCTTCTAGACTATGTATCTAGATTTAAAGAAAAATTGTATACTGCTTGTCAAATTGCTCAGAACAATTTAAAACTGTTCAGAATAAGATGAAAATATGGTATGATAAAGATGCCAGGGTCAAAGTTTTTGAGCCAGGTGATAAGGTACTTGTATTTTGCCAGTCCCTGGACATCCATTACAAGCTAAATATTGTGGTCCTCATACCATAGAGAGTAAAATTAATGATTTGAATTATATTGTAAAAACACCAGGTCGGCGTAAACAAAATAGAGTGTGTCACATTAATATGTTAAAACCATATTTTGAGCGTACTAATGAAGGTGAGAGTAAACCAGTTGCCACTTTAGCCATGGTTAAATTGGAGAACAATCATGACAAACCAGATGTAATTGAACCACCTTTTAGTTCTAAAACTATGGAAGAGACAGTTAGATTGAAAAATTCAGAAATTTTGTCAAATTTAGATTCAAAACTTGCACATCTGTCTTTTGATCGTAGAGAAAAATTAAAAGCTTTGGTATTTTCTTTTAAAATCTTTTTCCAGATGTGCCAAACAAAACCACTGCTGTTTGTCATGATGTCGATGTTGGTGATGCTTCTCCAATTAAGCAACATCCTTACCGGCTCAATCCACTCAAACTTGAATTTATGAGACAAGAAACTAAATATATGCTTGACAATGATATTATTGAGCCGAGTAACAGTGAATGGAGCTCTCCTTGTCTGCTTGTGCCCAAACCAGATAAAACCTTTCGTTTCGTAACTGATTTCAGAAAAGTAAATTCTGTTTCAAAATCTGATTCCTATCCGATTCAAGGATAGACGACTGCATTGATAACATTGGACAAGCAAAATTTGTTAGCAAATTTGATTTATTGAAAGGTTACTGGCAAGTCCCATTGACACAGAGAGCTCGAGAAATATCAGCTTTTGTCACACCAGACTGCTTATTTCAATATACTGTAATGCCATTTGGCATGAAAAGTGCTCAACTACATTTCAAAGAATGATCAATAATGTTATAAAAGATTTAGACTGTTGTTATGCTTATATTGATGATCTTATTGTATGTAGTGATAGCTGGGAAGAACATTAAACACATTTATATGATACTTTTGATAGATTGTCACAATCAAATTTGACTGTAAATCTTGGTAAAGTGAATTTTGCCAGGCCACTGTTGATTATTTAGGGCATACAGTTGGCCAAGGTCAAGTGAAACCTATTACGGCTAAAGTGGATGCAATTACCAAATTTCCTCCTCCTACAAATAAAAACAACTTATGAGATATTTAGGCATGATTGGATTTTACAGGAAATTCTGTTCAAATTTTGCTACTGTTGTTCAACCATTGACTCATCTTTTACGGAAAGATTCTAAATTCATCTGGAGTGAAAATTGTCAAAACGCTTTTGAAAATAGCAAATCACTTTTAATTAATAGTCCAGTTCTGATCACTCCAGACTTTGAAAACAATTTAAACTTGCCGTTGATGCAAGCGATGTAGGAGTTGGAGCTGTTTTATATCAGGAAACAAATGATAATGTTGAAAACCTATATCATATTTTTCTAAGAAATTAGATAAACATCAGAAAAATTATTCAACTATTGAAAAGAGTGCTTTGCACTGTTGTCTGCACTTCAACATTTTGATGTATATTTAAATCCTCTGTGCATCCTATTCTTGTTTATACTGATCATAATCCTCTCACCTTCATACATAAAATGAGAAACAAGAACCAGAGATTGACTAGGTGGAGTTTATTGTTACAGGAATATGATGTTATTGTAAAACATATTAAAGGTAAAGATAATGTAATAGCAGATGCTTTATCTAGAACTTATTAAAACACTGTATATATACTTTGTATTTTGTACATATTATTCATGAAAAGTTTTTGTTACACTCAAACTTTTTTAAGGGGAGGTGTTATGATATTGTAACTATTATATTTATTTAGTTGGCCTAATTTTTTTGTGTGGCCTAAGAATGTTTACATTGTTTTATATACATTGTGTACAAAATAAAATACATTGTGTTATAACTATGCAGTTTAGAAATCACTGGAACAATCATTGATACTAATGGAATGATTAGAACTTTCTATTTCACTTACATAACGTTTCCAGAATGATCATAACAAAAGATGCGTAATTTATATTTCTAGAGTTGTCTAGAAATTTCCGTTTGAGTATTTAAATGCAGACCCAAAAGTTAGTTGAATATAGAGATTTGGACATAGACATAGATAGACTTAGACATCGATAGACATCAACAGTTGGATTGACACTTTTATTTTCAAACTACATCATACTAGATTGTGACCAATTGGATATAATATTCTGTGGATTCCGTGAAGATTTCCGGATAAAGAAAAGATAAAAGATTGGACTCATATTTTGACAGTTAAGTTGACATTTCTTTTGTGTAATACTTTTGTAAACTAGTGTATAATAAATCTTGTTAAATTTTATTATTGATTTGTGTCTTTTGTTGGCTACAATTAGAAGGCGATTTTCTGACATAACAGTAGAATCAGTTGTAATATCTGTATTCGGACCTGGCTTAGTCTCAATATTTCCAATAATTAGGATGGCATTTAAAACCAACAGCAGAAAAACAATATCTATATTCGGAATTAAGCTCTGGAGAAGTGAGAGAGACGACGAGTAACGAGCATCTGAAATTGGTATGTAATATTTCTTTTAAAGAGCTATCACTAGTTCGTGAGTTAGAACTGCCGAGTCTAAATGTGCATCTGCATAAGTGAAATAACCCTATAGCTGCCCTATATTTTTCTATACAATTAAATTTGTACCCATTGGGTTTTATCATAGAAATCATAATTCATATAATCAGGCAGCAAAACGAGATATATAAATCATCACAACCACACACATCGTCATACATAACTGAGGAAAAGTTCAAAAAAGACAAACAAAATAAAAATATACAAAACAAGAGAAACAAGGTTTGAAATATGAGAGAAAGCATTTGTATTTGAAATGGAAATGTAGAGGCTCAAAAGAGCCTGTGTCACTCACCTTGGTCTATATGCATATTCAATGACAAAATCTCTGTTTTCTTGATCTTATATTGCTGATCATTTAGTCTGTTAGTTTCTCTCTATCTTCTTGAGGTTTTGATTTACTACTTGAAGACTTGGAACTTTTATATAAAGCATTATACTGATATGTTACGTGTAAAATCATATGATTATAGAACTTTGCAAACTTCTTACCTAATTGCGTTTAAGGATTATTGAGTGATTAGGAAGAATTTATTAGTTCTCAATAAAATATAAAAAAATTAAATAAGTTAAAAAGGAAACATCTATAAACTAAAAATTTACGCATAGAGCCACGCAAAACGAAAACAAATAAAACAAGTGACATCAATACAACAAAATACATCAAATACATTACATGGTGCAGTACAGAGTAAAACAGAAAATAAAAATAACAGCGATATAGCTACATTCATATATGTGTTTGCGAATTCAAATTTCAAGAAGTCTTTAATGTTTTAGGACTTTTAGTCAAACGCACCCCAATTTAAATAACTATAACTTCATTCTCAATATCAATTATCGTCAAAAGAGGCCGTAAGGGATTACCATATTAATAATTGCTTCAAATTTTTAAAGTAAAGCCGGTTTTTCATCATTAATATAGTTTTGATAATAATGTTTATTTTATATGTCAATATCATTCAATAGTGTTCAATAGTTGTTCATACTTAGGTATTTGTTGTCATAAATTTGAAACAAAAACCCAAGTGTACGTCAGTGAACTGGATGTTTTGCATGGTTATAACATTTTGTTTACATAGATCTTTAAAGCTGGAGGCATCTGAAGGTTTTAAACAAAAGAAGTCATATTACATTTATCAACACAGAAGTAAACTCTATCGGGTTTACAAACAACTGTTTTATTGAATTTAGATTATTTTGCGGTTTATTTATATTGATTTTATTTAGGTGAGAAAAGGCATTAAATATGAATAAAGTTATTATTTTTATTAAAGGATAAAAATGTTCACTGTTATATCCAGTTTAAAAAAGGGGTGGGGATAAAGTGGGGTATCACATATTATGTGTTTTTTCAATGTATTTAGTCACTTAGAATTTGGCTACGTTTGACACGGGGTGGTGGTTTTGAAGCGGAGAAAAAGCGAGCAAGGTAACTAAAAGTATCAAAACTTCTTTTCTGAGAATTGTTAGCACCAAATAATGTATTGCACAGAAGGAACAGAACCATAATCTATTTCCGGCAAGCAGAAACAGACGTTTCTAGTGCTCCGTTTTCTCAAACACCTCTCCCCAGTTTTCCGCGTTGCAGATTTTGAGACTTTATATTAAGCAAGTTTCAGGATAAAAAAAACTTCTTTTGGCGTTTTTTTCCCGTATGATTTATATCGAAATAAATTCCATAATAGAATTCCAATGGATTTAGCGTAAAAACGTCATCAAATGTCTGAGAAAAACACAATCCCTAATTCCAAGTATCCATAGGATGTATGATTTATTAAAAGTATCATTTCATTCAAATAAGAGAGATTTAATACATTCTGGATTTAATTTTTTTAACTGAAAAGTTTCCATTGTCAAAGTGACATTAAACTTTAACTTATTGACTTCCAAGGAAAGGGGACTAAAGTCCGAGAATATCAAGGTTTTTTTTTATAAATAACATAGAGAAAGAACTAGAATAAAATGAAACTTCAGACAGAACAGAAAAAATTGGAATACAATCTGGATTGTCTAAACAGCAATCAAATAAGGCTCGTTTTATTAAAGGCTTCTTGACTTGAACTACCCGAACTTAATATAAGTTAAAATGCACAACAAATGTACCGATTATCATTTTTTCGGCATATTGGTACTGTAAAATATCAGCAGCTGCAAGTCACAATATTTTTTATCAAGCTTTGTAAGCCAACAAGTTCAAAATGGACTCATATAATGTCGAGCAACGAATAATGGTAATCGGTTTTATTGGATTATATTTGTTTTGTTTTCTTCATGTTAGAAAAAATGTGTTCTATGTGTTACCAGCAAATCGGAAAAATGAAAAAATAAAAAATTGGAGAGTTTGCTTAAACTTATTAACGTCGGACTAAGCATTATGCCGTCGGTGATAAGCTTGGGTCAAAGTTATAAAGGCCAGATCAATATAAAAATAAGAAGATGTGGTATTATTGCCAATGAGACAACTATCCACTTAAGACTATAAGACGTGGATGTAAGTAGTTATTGGTCATCGTAAGACTTTCAATATGAGCAAAACCCATACTGTGGAAAAAATACTCAACAAAGATACCGTGCTTATAATTTGATACGCGTTCGTCTACACAATACTCTTCATGTGGCACTTGAATAAAGCAGTTAGACAGTTGAGAGGACAAATAAAACACGAAATTAAAGAACATTGCAATTAGTTGTGCCAAATAGGCTAAGGCTATCAATGTCCGGTGGTAGAAAAAATTTACATTCAATAATTTTTACATTTTATTAAAATAAAATGGAAATGGGGAATGTGTCAAAGAGACAACAACCCGACCATAGAGCAGACAACAGCCGAAGGCCACCAATGGGTCTTCAATGCAGCGAGAAACTCCCGCACCCGGAGGCGTCCTTCAGATGGACCCTTAACAAATATGTATACTAGTTCAGTGATAATAGACGCCATACTAAACTCCAAATTATACACAAGAAACTAAAATTAAAAATGAGATCTCAACCTCCCCTATACCTCTAGCCAATGTAGAAAAAACAAACGCACAACAGTACGCACAGTAAAACTCAGTTTAAGAGAAGTCCGAGTCCGATGTCAGAATAGGAAACAAAAAGAAAATAAACAAAATGAAAATAATACATAAATAACAACAGACTACTACATGTAGCAGTTACTGACATGCCAGCTCCAGACCTCAATTAAACTGATTGAAAGATTATGCCTTCATCATATGAATATCAGGCACAATCCCTCCTGTTAGGGGTTTAGTATTATATCATTATAAAATATATGAGAAGAACATAACCCGTGTCATGCCAACAACTGGGTTTAGAATAAATATGTTCAATTCCGATGCAAAGACCCTATAAGTGAATCAATATTAAAGCCAAAATATGCAATCTTTAATGACCTGACAACAGTATTGTAACTATATCCTTTCTTAATAAGTCTGTTTAAAGGTTTTGTTAGCTTTTGAGGTGAATACTGACATTTTTTACAGAAAATTAGCATATCAATAAAGTTTCATGGTCAACACACAAAAGCTTTCTACTACTGGGCTGGTGATAATCATCGGACCGAACCATTGGTTATAAACTCTCATAAAAAGTAAATTAACAAAAATACCAAACTCCGAGGAAAATTCAAAACGGAAAGTCCATAATCAAATGGCAAAACCATGATACCATACTTTTAATGTGGTACGTTGCGTCTTAATTAGACTCGACAGGTAGAAGGCCAAATAGAATACGAAGTTTGAAGAGCATTGGAAACAAAAAAAACCAAAAGGTTGTGCCAAATACGGGTTAGACTATCTATGTCTTGTGGTAGAAAAACGTTAGTGTTGAATAATTTAAACATTTTATAAACAGTTTATTTACAGAAAATGAACATAACAAAAATATTTTATGGCAACACAAAAGTACATTTTAGTGGGCTTGTGATTTTCCCAAGATCAATTTTCCCCTTCTGATCCTAACCACCAGAAGTTGCATCGATCAAATGGTTGTAAAAACTCATCAACGAAACCAGGCTCGTAGTTTGATACTTCAGACACGAGTTTCATATACATAGGTAAGTAGTAAGCTATAAAAGGCAAGACAAAGTATTAAACAATTCAATGTAAACAGGAATTTGTTTTTACATATGAACACGGGTTGATAAAGACTTTGACATTGTATAGACAACGGTCTATCGGTAAAGACTGTATGTTGTCCTCTAGACGTCTTTTTGATATTTTATTATATGAATGATGTATACAAATTTAGATACAATGTTTATAAATGAGGACAGATATATGTACGTATGTTTATATAAACCCAATGTTTATTGTCTTTGGTAACAATCTTGTAATATGGATTTTAAACCAATGAAATATCTTATCTTATCTTATCTTATCTTATCTCATAAATGTATACTTCACATCTCCTTTTTCATATTGACATCGATCACAAAATCGTAATATGCAATTTTTGAAGTGGTGAGTCGAGTGATACAGGCACAAGTATAACCGATATATATGCTTAACAATGCATATAAACACAGCGTCACTACCCGATGCTAAAACTAAAACGGCTAGGGTTCAATTTCAATTGAGTGCTTGAAAGAATAACAAGGGTTTACCTAATATAAAGATAAGGAGATGTAGTATGGTTTATAATACTAGTAAGACAACAACTAGAAACCACCAAAACAAAAGGACAACGATATAGTTTAAACATGTTTTGTTTGTTAAGGATGTTCACTTCTCAAGTTTTTAACTTTTTGTCAGATATTTGGAATCCTCTAGTTTTATCCATGTAGTGCCAATAAAAATTTTGCCAGCTAACCCCTACTTTTCTTTCATAATTTTATTACATATTGTTTAAAAAGCCATTTTTGAAAATCTTTATAATCCTTGTTATTGTTTCATAGTTTCTGAAAGAAAAAAGGTGCCAATGTTAAATATATGAAAAGTCTAGAGAGAATCAGTTCCCGCCAAATTTTCAATGGTTTATATCTCAAAAACAAGCACATGGACCCTTAATTTTTTTCTGCTTTTTTAGTTCCTTTATTTATATACCATCAATTTATTACAGTCTTTTAGAAAGCCTGTTATTTTGAAACGTAAAGTGAAAAAGTATATTTTAACAAAACGCATTTGACTAACAGGTGGAACAACAAATAACGATAATATTATGAGAAAGAATGTTAAACGAACAATTATTAAATGATATGAGACACAAGCCCTAATACGGATAAATCAGCATGTGCAATACTGATGACGTTGTCCTGTCGATATAAATCAAGAGTTAATATTGCCTTTCGGACAGTGCCAATACGGAATCAAAGTTCAGAAGTACTGAACATCGGATGACCAAAAGTTCTGGTGGTTGGTCACAGGCACTTGTTTCAGAAAAAAAAATCGTAATTCTATACCTGAAAGTTAGGTTAAGATACATAGATATATATTTTTTTCTGAGATTAGTTCCTGTGTGGATGATGAATAAATGACAGGGAATTCAACCTCACTGTAGTAATTATTACATTGTAGTGATATAATCATTTGTTATCAATATAATAAAGCTGGTTTGTTGTTATAAATTATATTAATATTTGTATAACAGTTATATATATAGCAGATCATTTTAATAACTCTACATGCAAAACAAATTTCTTGTTAGAGGGTCTAAATACAGCACAAACAACATTTTCCAAAAGACCAAAAAGTGAAAAAGTATATTTTAACAAAACGCATTTGACTAACAGGTGGAACAACAAATAACGATAATATTATGAGAAAGAATGTTAAACGAACAATTATTAAATGATATGAGAAAATAAGCCCTAATACGGATAAATCAGCATGTGCAATACTGATGACGTTGTCCTGTCGATATAAATCAAGAGTTAATATTGCCTTTCGGACAGGGCCAATGCGGAATCAAAGTACAGATTATTTCCGTTTAGAATGTAAAAAAAACAATTGATTTTTCCATTGCCGACAATAGTAATGTTTTTGCTATACTGATTTTATTGAGTTGAATTTTATTATAAAACCTTTTTTTTAAATAAAGAATATTTATTGTGTTAACATATTTCATAAAAAAAATATATGGTCGCGTTGCTTTTCTATGTGTAATTTACAGTTGTCAAGGGTGACCGTCAATCTCGCAGAAAAATAACAGTAAAATTTATGCATTCAACAACAGGAAGAAAAATAATTCTCAACTATTTCAGAAGGAGGAATCAAATTTTATTTTGTCATTGCTTCAACCAAGAATCCATAAGGTTTTAGGAAAAAAAAAATTATTTGTGGCATACTCCACCCAATCAAAATCTGCCATGTACGTATGTATGTATATCTTATGGTACGAAGAAGTCCTCCGAAAACCACCGGACTACTCGGCGGGAACAGACAAACCGAAGAGATATCTATAGATTGATCTCCAGGTCAAAGTCGGGGCCACCTTGACCAACCGAGGCCCCAAAGTACCCATTTTAGTTTAATCTCCGGTCTGGGTACCGGAGATGTGTGTGGGAGGTGAAAATCACCCTACTAATGTACTGAAATTTCTAGCGCCCGAGTCAGGATCGACCCCGGTACCTTCAGCTCTGTAGCCATCGGTTTTTTTTTTTTATCTTTATTAAAATCAATCATCATATAATACAAGTAAAACAAAATATAAAATCAATTGTCCTTGATTGTTCTCATTATATACTCTTAACCACTAGGCCACGAACCCACACATGTTTTTGTTTCTGAGTGCTCATTATCGACTGGTTCCATAGGGGCTAATGGTAGATTGTGACCTTTATCAATCATCAGAACGTAGACGATTCAAGAGTAAAAATAGTTAAACTGTCTGATTTATTCTTCCCAGCTACTTTTTATTTGCTAGATAAAATGAATTGTAATAGCATAAGATTAAGTACTTGGACGAGAAATCAGAAATTACATCTGACAATGTTGACAAAAAATCCATCGTAAATGCGCAAAGACAAGTTCAGATATGAATTTCTGTATCTTCTTCTGACACACGGCAAGTTTCTTAGTTTAATCGAATAATTACAATCATTTAATCTTCGAGTCTCGGATCCAATACAGCTAACATCGAATTTATAACAGGGCCAGTACAGAAACAGCCAGTTAATAACACTATAATATATTGGATATTATACGAAATATAGATGAAAAGAAGAACAGAAAGGAAGAAGCAAAAGTTGAGAAATCATATTTGTGATGATGTCGACGATGATTATGGTTTAGTTGTATGTATGGAATTGCAATTTTCGTTGGTCTGATTTGAGCTGTATACAAGTAAAACGGAGCTCACAATACAAACTTTACTGAAGTAATCATAACCATAATATATGTTTACTAAATGAATACCATTTGATTTTCTGGAGAGGGGAGGTTGGGGCTCTAACACAAGTCTTTTACACATGATAAGAAATTCGTACATGCTATTTTTTAAGACATCAGAAAAGTTGACTAAACAAATATAAATCTTTATTTTGATTAACTACTTAAATTTATCATTACAGTTGTAAGGCTTTCAGTCTTAAAGGTCAGTATCTGAAGGTCAGTATCTGAAGGTCAGTATCTGAATATCAACATTTCGCCGGTGGGGATGGAGGCAGCTGGTTATTGATTGCGAAATGGTAGAGACCTATAAAACAAAAAGAATGATTATATAACGTGAATAAACAAGAAATAGCACTGGTTAACGTAAATGATTCATGTTTAGTGTAAGACAAAGAAATCTGAACTTTTGTTAGGCTTTTTATTCGAAGAATAAACAGAAGCGATTGTGTTAATTACTTTATCTTAGCAATATTTTCTATATACCTCTCAGTGTATACGATTGATCGATTGCTTATGGTTAACGCCACTTTAAGTACTATTGGCTATTTCGTGGCGATTGGTTTTTATTAGTGGAGGAAGCCGGATTGCCTTGAGAGAACCAGCGGCCTTCGGCAGGCAATTTTCAGTGTATACCAAGGTGTATAATTTCTTTTTATTGATTAAACTTTTCAACTTTTAAATTTTTTAGTCTTTAAGCAACATTTCTGTGTTCATCACATGAAGCAGTTGTTTTGTTTATCATTTATTAATCAGAGCTTCAAAACTCAGCACCCTCAAATATCAGGACCATTTATTTTTCTGCTGGTTTAAGTCTTTATAAAACCATTAAAAGCTCGATCATAGTTATGGCTTTATCTTTATTAATAATGTTACCTGCACATGCAGTTTGAAAACCAGCATTGAAATCACAAGCTACTTCATTTTTGACATAATCATCTCGATTGTCTTGATAATCGTCATTCTGACCAGGTCCACCACAAAGTCCACCGTACAAAATATTTGGACTATCTTGCCATGAGGCAGCACACCAACCTGGCTTACATGCACTGTCAAATGAAAAATAATCATGTAAAATGCACATGTAAGGGTTATGTTCTTCTCAAATATTTTACGATGGTATGATACTAAACCTCAAACGGGAGGGATTATGCTTGATTTTCATATGATGAAGACATAATCTTTCAATCAGATTAACTGAGGTCTGGAGCTGGCGTGTCAGTCACTGCTAGTAGTACTTTATTAATTTATGTATCATTGTCATTTTGCTTAGTTTCTTTTGTTACCTTTTCTGACATCGGACTCGGACTTCTTTTAAACTGAGTTTTACTGTGCGTATTGCTATGTGTTTGTTTATTCTACATTGGATAGAGGTATAGGGGAGGGTTGAGATCTCACAAAACATGTTTAACTCCGTCGCATTTTTTTGGGCCTGTCCCGAGTTAGGAGCCTCTGCCCTTTGTTAGTCTTTTATGGGTTTTTTTTTTTAAATTTTAGTTCATTTATATGTTTTAGAGTTTAGTGTGACGTCCATTTTCAATGAACTAGAGGGGCCAGGATTTTCTCGCTGTGTTGAAGACCCATTGGTGGCCTTCGGCTGTTTTCTGCTCTTTGGTCGGTTTGTTTCTCTTTAACACATTCCTTATTTCTTATTCCTTATTTCCATTCTCAATTTTATGTAGATTATTAAAGGTGACTTAAAAGAGATAATATCATAAAATGTTGACCTTACATGGATTTGGCTATTATTTCTATAGGTTCATATAGCTCTTCAACTTGTTCGGTTTTTATACATCCTTGGCTATCAAATATTCAACTTTCAGCATTCCTGATGAAGGTAAATCCCGAAAAGCGCTTCGGCCGCATGAAATTTATAAAGTGTTGTTTTCATTATTTTCTAAAAGAAAAATATCTTATTCACGTGGCTTTTAAATAATTTAAAATATATTCAACTGTTTCAAAGCTGTTGGCATGGCAAACGTATTGTGAAATAATTCTTACTACAATGACAGTGAGGAGGCTTCTTCAAATAATTATTTCAAAATAAATCAATTAACCCATTTGTGAAGTATAGAATATACTTACGCTCCTCTGTGGTGAGGCCTCTTCGGATAATTATTTCCAAATCCTATTTCATAACTCAAATGTAAATTATTGTCACCTAAGATGTAGTTTATTTGTGACATGGCGTAATTTAAAAACGTATCTCCACCTATTCCGTCTGCAACAGCAATCACGGCAATAAATGCGGCATTAGCTAAAACAAAACAAAAATCTTAATTAAATATCTAATAGCAAAGGTCAAGAAAAAAATCAACTATTTTGCTTCTTTTTATTTTCTTTTTCTTTAAGGAAGGGTTCCTTTCGGAAACACGACTTGCAACTTTAATGATAGAACGACGAATCATTACACAATACCAGATGCACGATGCTGCAGTTGTTAACTGTTAAACAAAAACGTACACCATTTTACAATATTTACAATGTTATGTCTTTTTCTGTTGCTATACCCTTTTTTTCTTTTTTTTTGTGTCATAGGGTATCTGTCGTTAAGCTATTATATCATTGACGTTCATTGCATATATCGTTTTATTCAAGATCCTTCACATATGTTTGTTTAGATCTTGGATTCTTTGGATCAAAATAAAGACTTACCAGCATATCTGTTTGATCCCCATTTATCTCTGTAAGTCAATCCACATGGTGTCATAGGTACCGATCCACCAGGTGCGTATGAAGCAATGAATTCTTCCATGTTCGTTTTATATTTAGCTTCTTGAGTTAATTCCCAGAGTAGAAGCTATAAAGTATGAAGTTAAGATCAAATGAAATTAGAGTGGGTTCAGGTTTTTTTTTCATAGGTACCAATTTTGTAGAATCAAGAAAATTGTATATTCTTCGATTCCTGATTTCCTGGTTTCTAAAATTGAACAATGTGCACATAAAACTACGAAATCCCCGAAAATAAGTATCCCGCAAAAAAATATTGAACCCAATACTTATTTCAAAGAATCAGATATTTTACATAATTACATGCTAATCTTATGAATACTCGTAAAAAGATAGATGCATTGATTTTTAAAGCTATCATTATTTAATCTAACCGGTCTGAAATACATAGATATGTTGAGTTTTTCAGTCTAATTTGGGACAAACATATTCATTACGCAGAATTCACTACTGACCACATACATAGTTTGCATTAGTTAAATTCGTTAAGTCTTCAAGACTGCCCCGTAGCTGTTATATACCTGCTTTATACCATATACTGTAAACCAACTTACTTTCGCGGATACTTTATTTCACGTTTAGCCCTTTCCAGTCCATTTCGCGGCGATTTGATTTCGCGATTTTCAAAATGTTTCCTTTATTCCTAACAGTGACTTAACACTCCTGGATTGATTGGAAGTTTAGTACCGAATATACAGCAAGAAAATATCTGAAATCTTTCCAAGTGTCTCTTAATATAGCATTAAGTTAAACGCATACCTGACAACCTGGTTGTTTTGCATCCCAAGAATAACCCCAGGCCACTGCAGGATCGTAGAAAGACTTTGCATCTGTCAGATACTTTTGATCTTTGGTGGCTTTATAAAGTTCAGCTGCAGCTTCACACATTTCATCTGTATATCCAGAGGAGCTAATTAAGAATATATGAAAAATATTTATTGATTGGTGTTTAACGACACTTTCATGCTATTGGCTATTTCGTGGCAGTCAGTTTTTGATGGTCAGGAAGCCGGAGTCCCCGGGGAGAATCTTCAACCTTCGACAGGAAAGATATGTCAAATAGCAACTGTACCACTTATCTGATAAAAATCCAAATACTTATCAAAATCGCATGAAATAATTCCTGACTTGATACCAGGACTTATATGAGGGTCTGGATGGAGGCGGCATCCTTCATTTCTGTATCCTTAAATTATGTAGGCCATTATTCCATTTTCTTTAAATTACAGCAGTTCATTATTATCTATTCTTTATTTTTTTCATTTATCTGTATTTTTTTATATTTTTGGTCATTATTCTCTATTCTGTAAATCCCCATCCACACCCTCTTATATAAACATTGTTTTAGTTAGACCATATACTGACCTTTATGCCATTAAAAAGTAAAATAACAAAAATACCGAACTCCTAGGAAAATTCAAAACGGAAAGTTCCTTATCAAATGGCAAAATCAAAAGCTCAAAAACATCAAACGGATGAAAAACAACTGTTTCATATCTGACTTGGTACAAGTCTTTCCTTATGTAGAAAATGATGTAATTTCGTGTTTTTACAAAGTAAACTGGCAATCTTATTAACGAATGTTTATCAAAATTCAACATTAATTTTATTCATGTAGACGATTAAAAATCAGCTGAACAACCTTGAGTTTATCTGCAGTACAGAATTGATGGTATGTGTAGTACAAATAAGAGGATTCATATTTCGAATCAAACACTAGTTAACATACTTTACATTTGGCAACATCTAAAGAGAACAATATCAACTTAGCTGTTACACTTCAATACAAATCAATGCAGATATAATCCGAAGTCAATTCTACAAAAAAGAATAATTATGATTTCATTTTTTCGATACAGCTTTCGTTTTTTTTTAAACAGTAAGCTCAGCATCGAATATGATAAACTACTAGCGTTACTTGTATATTACCCATAAAAGGCCTTTGCTTGAGGAACGCTGTTTGAATATATACCGGGATTAGCTTTTGCAAACTCGTACAAGGATTTGGCAGCTTCCAATAATTTAGCACTGTAACCAGCATCTGAAATATTGAAACGGAAACGTACAAAGGAAAGGTAAAATAGTTCTTACTGTCTGATTACGAAAAAAAAATGGAGAAAAAAAGGTTAAAGTAATGAGATAAATTTTAAAATACTCCATTACTGTTGCCTCTTGCAATCTGATTGAAATGTAGATCTTGTTCACGCTTCGCCTTCATAGTTTCAAGGTAACTAAAGAATTAATGATAAACTGTGTAGGAACAAAAATATAGAAATAACAAGATATTGAAGAAATAAATTCAGACATCTATCTGTTCGAGATAAAAATTTAAACTTTCCTTTGAAATACTGGATTACTGGGCATTTATTTAAAGCATTGGCAAGTTTTTATTAAATTAACAGCGATACCAATTTCCGTCAAGATCATATCTATAAAAAATAGGGGTTAAACTCGCGCCAATTAAATTATAAAATATTAAGAATTTCATTCGGCTCATCTTGTCACATTATATAATCTAAGAACGTTTGATGTTGGTTGGCGGAATATGCCGAGGTCTGCCGATTGCTTAGAAATTATTCAACAATTTTGACTTCAACAGTAACTGCTCCGATATGAAGTGCTGAAACTGTGTTCACCGCAGTATAACTATGGGTTATACTTTTAAAACATCTACATAAGAACTAAATTATGAAATAAGAAATTTTACGCCAGAAATCAAGTCTAAGCTCGGCAGATTATAGTTTAACGTTTGTCAGCGCATTTTGCCGATTAATACGAATTTGTTCTACCACAACTACTCTAATCCTCTAACCTTTTTCTTTGAAAACAACTGCTCCGATAGCAAGTGCTGCAACTGTATTTCCTGCAGCATCACTTCCTGGTGCCCCGGGGTGAATTTTATAAGCGGGTCTACCCATGTGCATGTCCTCTGCTCTCCCCCAGAAAGCGTGGTCTGCTCCACCATCACCTACCTATATGTATTGAAAAACCGGATTTTGGTGGGGTTCGTGTTGCTCAGTCTTTAGTATTCTATGTTGTGTTTTGTATACTGTTGTTCTTCTTTTGGTCTTTTTCATTTTTTGCCTTGGCGTTGTCAGTTTATTTTCGACTTACGTGTTTGAATGTCCCTCTGGTATCTTTCGCCTATCTTTTCTAATCTGATGTGAGTTGTTTGTTTCTTGACTAATGATGTTTAAACCCAATATTCGAGGTAATATGAGATTGTTAAATGCGCTTGAACCTAAATATAACATATACAACTTGTGAGCAAATAAATCACCTGAACCCAGTAAGTTTGCTGGCTTGGAATCCAAGTATGTTTCTGGATATTTTTACCCAAATATGTCTTGTTTGTGCCTTGACTTATGATGTTTCAACTCAATATTCGAGGTTATATGAGACTGTTAAATGCGCTTGAATCTATATATAACATATACAACTGTCGTGTAAATAAATCACCTGAACCCAGTAAGTTTGCTGGCTTGGAATCCAACATTTCAGGAAATAGTCCAGAGGTGTTCTCAAACAATCATACATGTCGTTCAGTTTTCCAGCATGTTCATAGGCATCTTTGAATTTTTCCAATCCCCATCCTAGAACATGAGCTGACATTGCCATCGGAAGGTTGAATTTGACGTGATCTCCAGCTGGGAAGAAATTTTTTATTAATACGTAACGAAAACCAAGCCAAACATTGATACAGGTAGTACGGTTTCTATGCAATTAAACAACTAAAAAGATAATCAAAGGAATGAATTTCAATTTTGTCAATTTAAATGTTATTCCTATTCTCATGTTTACATTTAATATGAATTATGATATCTCTAAATACAAATATCTACAAAATTATTGGCAATAATTGTTACCATGTACCGACGATGCAATGTGCTTAAAACGATTTGATAGCATGTGACAAGGCCACGTGGTATATGTTTTATCAAATAGATAAACATACATTTTGCTAATGCAAATCTTCCGTAAATATTAGGCAATATACACCTTATGTAGACCTTTCAATGCAAACCATTATATCAAACTTCTAAACAGGGTAACGTCGTCCCTGCTACGCGACTGACTAGTTCGGAGTTTTTCATTCATATTAAAATATATCTACTTGCCATCATACCAGCCTCCTGTTAGGTCATGTCCATCCCCATTATCTCCCATTGCAGAATCACCTCTCCATGGGATTGGGTTGTTACTAGGAAGTTTACCAGATCTCTGAGCATCATAAAATAAGATGGAAAGTCCCATGGCTTTACCATAGTCATATTTCATCTTAGATCCTCCTAAAGCACAAATTAAATTTGTTAATATGCTTCAAAAATGAAAACAACACTTTATAAATGTCATACATCCGAAGCGCTTTTCTGAATTCACCTTCATCAAGTCGAATATTTGAAAGCCAAGGATGTACAAGAACCGAAACAGTTGAAGAGCTTTATGACCAAAAAGAAGCTTGAAATAATAGCCAAATCCATATAAGGTTAACTTTGACTGAGGGAGTTGAACCTTAGTTTCTTAGTAATTTCTAAGCTTATGAACTGACAATTTAAGATGCGATATGGGGTAAACGTTAATAAAACATCAATCAAGCTAACCGACAGACATACACAAGTCTTCTACACACCATACAGTATTTATAAAACAATAAGCAAATTCCATTAGGTAGCCATAAAAGTCCAAAGATGACAAAATGTAGGAAACATTTAAGAGAAAAAAAAAAACAAAATCCTTCCAGATTTTTACTAAAACAATAAATGTAAAACTAAACAACAACAACAAACAACAACAATTGGATTACAGGCTCCTCGCTTCGGATAGGCACATTATGAATATGGCGGGTTTTTAAAACTTGAAATTTATAATATTATATAAGGTATGTGTTTTTATGTGTCGCTTTTCAACTACCGGATTAAAATCAGTATGATTTTGGGTCCTGAATCTAGCATGAACAGTGTATGTATTTACATTTATGGAGATGTCGTATATTGTCAATATGACAATTTCCACCAGAGTCCAAATGACGTGAATGTAAGCAACGATAGGTCACCATAAGGACTTCAACGATGAACAAAACCATACCAGTATAAAAAGTCAACATAAAAAAGCCTCGACTTTACACAAATGAGCAATCAAAAAAAAAAAAAGGAAACAACGGGCTAATTTATAAGAAAACAACTAGCGCAAAACAAATATTACAGAAATGAAACAACGACAACATCTGAGTTACAGGCTCCTGACTGGGGACAGGCACATAAATAATGTGGCGGGGTTTAACATGTTTGTGAGCGCTTTCCCTCCCCTAACATTAAACAGTGGTGTAACAGCACAACATAAGAGCAAGCTGTAAATATCATTTGGATATGGTATGAAGCACAAAAACACCTAACTTATGGTAAATCGTATTAAGACCGCGACTGGCGTACCAAAACATAACCCTGGTATCTCTGGTGAGTATAATACACAACGTAAATAGGGGTAAAAGGAATATCAGGTAAAAAGGGAACTTTACAATAGGGAAAAAAACAGTCCCTTTATTTTGTACATTTTTGTATATAGTTTCCCGTGTGAAAATAAAATATCCAAATCTAGAAATAAACAAATATGTTTGTTTATATCAAATGTATTTAAAGTTAGTCCCCTTGAGTTAATATCCGCAGTATAATATGAAACTCTTCATTATTAAAAGCAATGAAGTATCCTCAATTGTTATTACTTAGTTTGGATTATCTGTGGAATTATTCTTTAAAACCCGTGTTAGGTGAAGTGTGCTTTTGGCAATTAAAACCTTTATTTACACCAGTAACGTAATTCATTAACTGAACACTTAAGTCAAAATATACAAATGAAATTAGCATCAAACACAAACACTGAATCTGCATTAATATATATGACTAAAGCACAGGCAAATTGTTAGCAAGATTATTACATTTATTCAACTATCAAATTTATACTTCTATATCTATAAACGTAATGCTTACCAACTCCCGGTGGTGGAGTTAATTTTACAGAATGACTTGGTGGTACTGTTGAATTATTTGTCGAAACTGGTGGAACTGATGAATTACTCGTTGGTTGATTTGGTTGTTGTGTTCCTGTTGATGGTGGACTCTGTCCTTCTATTGTTACTGTCCCTGCTAGAGATGTGGTACCTGATGCACGTGCTACAAAGTCGATCTTCAGGTTTCCCCCGGACAAAACATCTTTATCATAGTCCTTATTTGTAAGTACAAATTCTGTTTTGTCTGAGCTGGTAGATGTTAATGCAGCTACCCAGGTCTAAATACACAAAAAGGAATTTGTCAAAACTCGTAGCTAGCTGTATGTGTTCGAACGTGTGTCTGTGTTGACGTGAATAATGATCATTAATATGATCATAATTATAAATTAATTGTTTACAAAACTTTGAATTTTATGAAATACTAAGCATTTTCTACCCCATGAATAGATTACTTAAGTTGTATTTGGCAAAACCTATCGGAATTTTGGGTTCTCAATGCTCTTGAACTTTGTACTTTATTTAGCCTTTTTAACATGTTTGATACGAGCGTCACTGATGAGTCTTTTGTAGACGAAACGCATGTTTGGCGTACAAAATGTTAAGCCTTGCATCTATGATGAGTGTATTTTAAGTATTTTGTATACTTACGTTATTGAAGTTAAAGTGCAAAGTAAGTAAGATGTTAATAACATATCATATTGCAAATGCAAATGTAAATACTTTTTAAACTGATTGTAAATTCAAGGCTAAAAGCAAACTATATTTCATAGCCTTCTAATCCATAACCCAGGATAGATGTAAACGGATCCGTAGCCTGTTACCTAGAGAAATTGTATATATGTTATTTTAAGGAACAAAACGTTTACATATGTTAGAAAATAGATAGCTGGTAGATAGTGTATCAATAACTAGAACTAAAATTGTCACTGTCACAATTTGTGTTTCAGCTATGAAACAGAATTTTTAAGGTTGGTAGTTAACTCTGATTAGTCGAATATTGTCCTTGAGGCGGAAAAGACATGACCTAAATATTTTTAGCATGACTGTTGTAAAACCAGGTTCAACCCACCATTTCTTCTTAAAATGTCCTGTACCAAGTCAGGAATATGGCAGTTGTTATCAAATAGGTCGTTTCTATGTATGTTGGTGTTTGTTTTTGTTGCACTTCAGTGTTTCTGTTGTTCCGTTGTTTTCCGCTTATAGTTGATGTGTTTCCCTTGGCTTAGTTTTGAACCCGGATTTGTTTTGAATTCGCTTAATCGATTTATGACTATTGAACAGCTGTTTACTACTGTTGCCTTTATTTGTTGCCATTTTGTCTCGGATAGTTGATCATAGTCCTCCCTACAGTTACCTGACATGACAGCTATTAAATACTAGTAAAAAAGGTAACATCACCAAAGGATTTGCACGCTTTGTAATTACTAACGACATGGTCTCGCGGTCTTAGATCTTATGATACCATCAAGGTCGTCTGATCTGTGGTTTTTCAACTGTGGACTTTTTTTCGATTACGACAGTTTTACTGAGTGTGAATTAGAATGGCGGGTGATGTATGCATAGCAGGAAAGGCTTACCCTCTTGATGCACCACGTCTCGCCCGCTCCGTTTAGTTCATGTGATTCTCTTTCTGTTTGTTACCTTGATTTATCCCTTCCTAATCATTTGTACCCATGAAGTCTTTAACGCTTAGTTAGATGAAATCGATGCTTTCTTATATTCTGTGTTTAATATTATTAAATGTTTAGGATTCTATAAAATGAAATTACTTCAACCAATATTGTATTGATCATGTTGATAGCTATAAATTTCCGGAGAAAAGTATTTTTCAGGGTGAAAATAAAATAAGAACTTACAGGAGAATAAAAACGGAATTTTCTGTCGAAAGTTTTTATTTGTTGGTCTAGAGAAACATACTGTATCAATATAAATTCGAATCAGGATCAACAAAAGTATGACGTCATGATACCAAACGAAAATGTTCAAAACTGACCAATAGTAACTTCTTATTCAGGTTTTCTCACAAGTAATAAATAAAGTTGGATTCATCGTTTAGATTAAAATATTGCGGTTCATAACGTACTAATATTAGATCAGTATTTTGTTATATGTGCATATGCACGGACGAGGATCTGGATGGGGATAACAGAATGGCACAATGGAAAAAAAATCAGACTTAAAGTAAAAAAGTACAAAGAACGGAGAATAATGGGCACAATAAATAAAGAATGGAGAAAATTGGTCTAACAAAATAAAAAAAGTAGAGAACTTAAGGAGCCCCTATCCAGACCCTCATGGATAATGTAGGATGAGGACGGATTTCGCAGTTCAAACGACCCAGTATAGGCTCAATCATACTCAATATAGAGAACAAATAAATGATCTAATTGGTCCAATAGAACCCAGAAATCATAATGCCAATCCAGACTATTACTTCCGACTCGGAGTCGTTCAACATCTTACATTTTACCTAACTGATATAATTTGATATGTTGCTTACCTCTAGTTTGTCAACAGGATGATCAAATTTGACATGGATAGTCCAGCCATGAAGGGCTACTGCAGGGTGCAGTAAAATATGACCTTGAAAGCCCCATTCCATTGATTATCAATATAAACACCTTGGTCCTCAGCATTGACTGATAACAAGGTAGTAACTATCAACAGAGCGATCATCCTTCAGGAACACCAATAGTTCACTACCAGATTCACAGATTGGAAAGAATATTAAAAACGCCCTACTGCAGTCCTACAGTCAAAAAAAAATTCAAGAATTCATTATACTCAGTTTGGAGGCTTCATGAAAAAATGTTAACTTATACTCAAAACGATGTAGAGCTAGAAACCTTTGTAGTGCTGAAGACTTCTGCTACACTCTGAATGCATTTTGATTATTTCTGTAGTTTTGGTTGCCGTCTCGTTGACGTAACCCAACAGCTTTAATATAACCTTATATAAAATTGCATATGTGGTAATAATTCGTAGCTATATGAAAAAATAAATGAGAAAATAGGAAATAAAGAATAATTTCTTAGAGTTCATTCATGTGAAACAATTCGAGGCCACGAAAAATTTATTTTAAATAATTTTACCTTCGTGAGCTATGCGTTCATTCAGATTTTATCCAGCAGCGATATTCTGTTATGGTCTTAACATTTATTTTATATACTCTCTAATCATCCTAATTCTTATCACAACGACGTACCTTAAGATAAAGTTCGGGAACTAGGAATATTTTGTTTGAATACATGTTCCTATATAGTGCAGAAAGTCCACACAATTATCAAGGGTGTTAGAAATTATTCTCCAAATGTACGCAATTATTGCACTTGCATTGAGAACAAGAACAGATAACTGAAGACAAATCACATCACTGCAGGAAGTTCTTGGTATACACTGCTGAACTGTATGTCCTGTATTGTTTAGGAAATCGTCCTGATTATGAATGAAATATTTGCCTGTTGACGTTATGTTTTTCAACCGTTAACAAAGAATAAAAAAATCAACACGAGCTACGTGTATCTACGGAAGCGTATTAGCGCCACACATTTTTTTTTTTTTTTTTCCCTATCTTTGCGTTACAACGCAAACATGTGCGTTACAACGCAAACATTTGCGTTTAACGCAAACCTTTGCGATATAACGCAAACCTTTGCGTTAAAACGCAAACCTTTTGCGTTATAACCTTTGCGTTTTAACGCAAACCTTTTGCGTTAAACGCAAACCTTTGCGTTATAACGCAAACATTTGCGTTACAACGCAAACCTTTGCGTTGTAACGCAAACCTATTGCGTTACAACGCAAACCTT
The DNA here is from genome assembly GCA_017311375.1 of Mytilus coruscus. Classification (NCBI taxonomy): domain Eukaryota; kingdom Metazoa; phylum Mollusca; class Bivalvia; order Mytilida; family Mytilidae; genus Mytilus; species Mytilus coruscus. The sequence goes on along the minus strand of CM029607.1, from coordinate 60,167,183 downwards.
TGCGTTATAACGCAAACCTTTGCGTTAAAACGCAAACCTTTTGCGTTATAACGCAAACCTTTGCGTTACAACGCAAACATTTGCGATATAACGCAAACCTTTGCGAAATAACGCAAACATTTGTTTTATCTTATTTCTTATTTAAGATTCGAAGGAAGCAGCAGTTATTAATGGAGGAGATTGCATATATTAAAATTTATCTTCTTTGTACTCATTGCAAAGTAAAATGCTTTACTATTTAACTATTAATGAGCAGGATAATAGATATAAGAATATGTGGTATGAGTGCCGATGAGAAAACTCTCCATCTAAGTCATAATTTGTAAAAGTAAACCATTATAGTTCAAAGTGCGGTCTTCAACACGGAGCATTGGCTCACACCGAACATTAAGCTATAAATGCCCCAAAATGATATACATGATAATATATATACATATATTACAATGAAAATTGAGTAAATTAAAGTTATGCCGAAGAAAGAAAAAAAACAACTCTGCTAATATAGCTATAGCCGAATATAAATATACTTCCAAAGTAAGCTCTCCTTTGAGGATTGTGTAAGGTTGGTTAACTACCCTTTTGTAATAAATGAATAAAATGAAGATGTTTGATTAATAAAATTATGTTCTCTCCATTTAAATTGCTACCAAGTTACCATTCTAGATTGAAAATTTCATGACTTTTATCAAAGAATCTTTATCATATTCTGAGATTTAAAAAAAGATTTCTTACATCAAAATTAAAATAAAAAATCTTTCTTAATTATTCATTTTACAGCAGAAAGATCATTTTTCTATTTGCCTTGACACTTTTACAAATGTATGACATTATTTTGCTCTTATCTACTTCATCAAAATTTTAAAAATGTTGGCCTTTCAAATAAAATATGCCTATGACATATCTATTTTCTTGTTAAATTATATACTTTTCTGATTCCTATGCATATTTATTATAATGACTTTTCCTTGTATTTATGGTTCTTTTCTTAACTAAATCACAACAGAAGTTTAATGACAGACGGGCATATACAAAACTTAATGAATAATTGAAATCAAAATGTTTGCGTTATAACGCAAAAGCTTTGCGTTATAACGCAAAGGTTTGCGTTATATCGCAAAGGTTTGCGTTTAACGCAAAGGTTTGCGTTATATCGCAAATGTTTGCGTTACAACGCAAAGGTTTGCGTTATAACGCAAATGTTTGCGTTATAACGCAAAGGTTTGCGTTGTAACGCAAATGTTTGCGTTATAACGCAAAAGTTTGCGTTATAACGCAAAGGTTTGCGTTATATCGCAAATATTTGCGTTGTAACGCAAAGATAGGGAAAAAAAAAAAAAAAATGTGTGGCGCTAATACGCTTCCGTATGTATCAAGTGATTTAAGGCTGCTCTCCAGAAGCACGTCATTTCCATGTGTAAATTTAAGAAACATTACATCAGGTCAAATTTTTGCAGGCTTTTTTTTTTACCTCACAGGATGAAAAGAAATAATTAATGACTACAAGTTTCAAAACTTAGTTAGAATACTGAAGCACTGCTTACTCATTTTGGCTTTGATGGAAATCTTCACTCGGACTTACTCGAGGAAACATGCAGCTAATTGATATTTTAGAAAAAAACAAAGGAAATGGAGCTTCCATCCATGACACAAAATCAGTAAAAACAAAAAAAAAAAAGCAAAGGAACAGCGCTTTTATTGCTGTTCTTTATCTCGATTTCATAGTGAGGCCTTCAACACGAAGTAAAAAAAAAAAAAAAAAAAAAAAAAACTCTCACTTCACTGCAAGTTTAGCACGGCCCCTAGCACCGGTTTGAGCGGAATTCTTAGCATGATGATTTGGATAGACTTTGTAAGATGTAATACCACCAAATTGTTGTTTGTTTAACACCCAGTGTAAAGTACAAGACCGTAACAAGACATGACGATTTTATAAGACAATACCATTCAAAAACTAATGGACAGTGTAAATCTTTTGTCCGGCAACATATAACCTACGGATCTCGAGAAATGGATGCAAGGGACTTTCCTTACACATATAACCCTTTTTCCAATAGAACGAAATTGTCCGTTAAAGCAACTAAAGTGACGTTATAGCTACTAGGCATGTGTGATGCTGTTTATCGGGTTTTCAGAGTAGAATAATGCGCCCAATGTACAGAATAAGGATCAAATATAGAAATAAAGAATACAGAAAGATAGGCCAGAAAAGTAAATAATAGAGAATAATGGGGTGCTAAAATATAAAAGAATAGAGAATAATGGGCCGAATGTACAGAATAAGGATCAAATATAGAAATAAAGAATACAGAAAGATAGGCCAGAAAAGTAAATAATAGAGAATAATGGGGTGCTAAAATATAAAAGAATAGAGAATAATGGGCCGTGGCTACTAGGCATGTGTGATGCTGTTTATCGGGTTTTCAGAGTAGAATAATGCGCCCAATGTACAGAATAAGGATCAAATATAGAAATAAAGAATACAGAAAGATAGGCCAGAAAAGTAAATAATAGAGAATAATGGGGGCTAAAATATAAAAGAATAGAGAATAATGGGCCGAATGTACAGAATAAGGATCAAATATAGAAATAAAGAATACAGAAAGATAGGCCAGAAAAGTAAATAATAGAGAATAATGGGGTGCTAAAATATAAAAGAATAGAGAATAATGGGCCGTGGCTACTAGGCATGTGTGATGCTGTTTATCGGGTTTTCAGAGTAGAATAATGAGCTAAATGTACAGAATAAGGATCAAATATAGAAATAAAAATACAGAAAGATAGGCCAGAAATAATAGAGAATAATGGGCCGAATGTACAGAATAAGGAGCAAATATAGAAATAAAGAATACAGAAAATAGGCCAGAAATAATAGAGAATAATGGGGTGCTAAAATATAAAAGAATAGAAAATAATGAGCCGAATGTACAGAATAAGGATCAAATATAGAAATAAAGAATACAGAAAGATAGGCCAGAAATAATAGAGAATAATGGGTGCTAAAATATAAAAGAATAGAGAATAATGGGCCGAATGTACAGAATAAGGAGCAAATATAGAAATAAAGAATACAGAAAGATAGGCCAAAAAAGTAAATAATAGAGAATAATGGGATGCTGAAATATAAAGAATATAGAATAATGGGCCGAATGTACAGAATAAGGATCAAATATAGAAATAAAGAATACAGAAAAAAGGCCAGAAAAGTAAATAATAGAGAATAATGGGGTGCTAAAATATAAAAGAATAGAGAATAATGGGCCGAATGTACAGAATAAGGATCAAATATAGAAATAAAGAATACAGAAAAAAGGCCAGAAAAGTAAATAATAGAGAATAATGGGGTGCTAAAATAAAAAGAATAGAGAATAATGGGCCGAATGTACAGAATAAGGATCAAATATAGAAATAAAGAATACAGAAAAAAGGCCAGAAAAGTAAATAATAGAGAATAATGGGTGCTAAAATAAAAAGAATAGAGAATAATGGGCCGAATGTACAGAATAAGGATCAAATATAGAAATAAAGAATACAGAAAAATGGCCAGAAAAGTAAATAATAGAGAATAATGGGGGCTAAAATATAAAAGATGGAGAATAATGGGCCGAATGTACAGAATAAGGATCAAATATAGAAATAAAGAATACAGAAAGATAGGCCAGAAAAGTAAATAATAGAGAATAATGGGGGCTAAAATATAAAAGAATAGAGAATAATGGGCCGAATGTACAGAATAAGGATCAAATATAGAAATAAAGAATACAGAAAGATAGGCCAGAAAAGTAAATAATAGAGAATAATGGGGTGATAAAATAGAAAAGAATAGAGAATAATGGGCCGAATGTACAGAATAAGGATCAAATATAGAAATAAAGAATACAGAAAGATAGGCCAGAAAAGTAAATAATAGAGAATAATGGGGTGCTAAAATAAAAAGAATAGAGAATAATGGGCCGAATGTACAGAATAAGGATCAAATATAGAAATAAAGAATACAGAAAGATAGGCCAGAAAAGTAAATAATAGAGAATAATGGGGGCTAAAATATAAAAGAATAGAGAATAATGGGCCGAATGTACAGAATAAGGATCAAATATAGAAATAAAGAATAAAGAAAGATAGGCCAGAAAAGTAAATAATAGAGAATAATGGGGGCTAAAATATAAAAGAATAGAGAATAATGGGCCGAATGTACAGAATAAGGATCAAATATAGAAATAAAGAATACAGAAAGATAGGCCAGAAAAGTAAATAATAGAGAATAATGGGGTGCTAAAATATAAAAGAATAGAGAATAATGGGCCGAATGTACAGAATAAGGATCAAATATAGAAATAAAGAATACAGAAAAAAAGGCCAGAAAAGTAAATAATAGAGAATAATGGGGGCTAAAATATAAAAGATGGAGAATAATGGGCCGAATGTACAGAATAAGGATCAAATATAGAAATAAAGAATACAGAAAGATAGGCCAGAAAAGTAAATAATAGAGAATAATGGGGCTAAAATATAAAAGAATAGAGAATAATGGGCCGAATGTACAGAATAAGGAGCAAATATAGAAATAAAGAATACAGAAAGATAGGCCAGAAAAGTAAATAATAGAGAATAATGGGGTGCTAAAATATAAAAGAATAGAGAATAATGGGCCGAATGTACAGAATAAGGAGCAAATATAGAAATAAAGAATACAGAAAAAAGGCCAGAAAAGTAAACAAGAGAGAATAATGGGGTGCTAAAATATAAAAGAATAGAGAATAATGGGCCGAATGTACAGAATAAGGATCAAATATAGAAATAAAGAATACAGAAAAAAGGCCAGAAAAGTAAATAATAGAGAATAATGGGGTGCTAAAATATAAAAGAATAGAGAATAATGGGCCGAATGTACAGAATAAGGATCAAATATAGAAATAAAGAATACAGAAAAAAGGCCAGAAAAGTAAATAATAGAGAATAATGGGGTGCTAAAATAAAAAGAATAGAGAATAATGGGCCGAATGTACAGAATAAGGATCAAATATAGAAATAAAGAATACAGAAAAAAGGCCAGAAAAGTAAATAATAGAGAATAATGGGGGCTAAAATATAAAAGAATAGAGAATAATGGGCCGAATGTACAGAATAAGGATCAAATATAGAAATAAAGAATACAGAAAGATAGGCCAGAAAAGTAAATAATAGAGAATAATGGGGGCTAAAATATAAAAGAATAGAGAATAATGGGCCGAATGTACAGAATAAGGATCAAATATAGAAATAAAGAATACAGAAAGATAGGCCAGAAAAGTAAATAATAGAGAATAATGGGGTGCTAAAATAGAAAAGAATAGAGAATAATGGGCCGAATGTACAGAATAAGGATCAAATATAGAAATAAAGAATACAGAAAGATAGGCCAGAAAAGTAAATAATAGAGAATAATGGGGTGCTAAAATAAAAAGAATAGAGAATAATGGGCCGAATGTACAGAATAAGGATCAAATATAGAAATAAAGAATACAGAAAAAAAGGCCAGAAAAGTAAATAATAGAGAATAATGGGGGCTAAAATATAAAAGAATAGAGAATAATGGGCCGAATGTACAGAATAAGGATCAAATATAGAAATAAAGAATACAGAAAATAGGCCAGAAAAGTAAATAATAGAGAATAATGGGGGCTAAAATATAAAAGAATAGAGAATAATGGGCCGAATGTACAGAATAAGGATCAAATATAGAAATAAAAATACAGAAAAAAGGCCAGAAAAGTAAATAATAGAGAATAATGGGTGCTAAAATATAAAAGAATAGAGAATAATGGGCCGAATGTACAGAATAAGGATCAAATATAGAAATAAAGAAAACAGAAAAAGGCCAGAAAAGTAAATAATAGAGAATAATGGGGTGCTAAAATATAAAAGAATAGAGAATAATGGGCCGAATGTACAGAATAAGGATCAAATATAGAAATAAAGAATACAGAAAAAAGGCCAGAAAAGTAAATAATAGAGAATAATGGGGTGCTAAAATATAAAAGAATAGAGAATAATGGGCCGAATGTACAGAATAAGGATCAAATATAGAAATAAAGAATACAGAAAAAGGCCAGAAAAGTTAATAATAGAGAATAATGGGGTGCTAAAATATAAAAGAATAGAGAATAATGGGCCGAATGTACAGAATAAGGATCAAATATAGAAATAAAGAATACAGAAAAAAAGGCCAGAAAAGTAAATAATAGAGAATAATGGGGTGCTAAAATATAAAAGAATAGAGAATAATGGGCCGAATGTACAGAATAAGGAGCAAATATAGAAATAAAGAATACAGAAAAATAGGCCAGAAAAGTAAATAATAGAGAATAATGGGGGCTAAAATATAAAAGATGGAGAATAATGGGCCGAATGTACAGAATAAGGATCAAATATAGAAATAAAGAATACAGAAAGATAGGCCAGAAAAGTAAATAATAGAGAACGACCTCGTTTCATATTTTAATGTTGTTATTTTCTTTTTATTCGTTTTATGCAACGAACCTAGTAGTGTTATTTTAACTGTGAATTAAGCCACAGGAGTAATATGGGTTGAGAAGGATTAAGAATTGGTCAAGTACAGTTCAGACTGTTGGTTGAGTACGGTTAAGACATTGAAAACGTGTTAAGAATGGGTTAAGACTGTTTTTGGACTGTTCGAATACTTAGTCTAGTTCAGATTTTAAAGTATGGTACTGATTAGGGTCGAGTACAAATCAGTATACAGTCGAGTATGGTTAAGATTGGGGTCAAGTAATTTCCAGTATAATTCAGGCGTATTCAGACTGATCGAGTAAGAAAAAGTACAGTGGAGTACAAATATTACCCATTTCAATTTCAGACTGTTACTAGTTTGTTGTGAAGTCTATTAAAATCAACAGAGTGTAGTACTTAGACGACCTAATTTATTGGACTGATAAAATCTATCTCTAACCTAGACCTATTTAATTATGCTTGATATTATCATTTCCTGTCTGACATTTTGTCAACGACATCATAACAATCATTGCTGATAAATTCCTAAACATTTTGGGGTCTACATTCGATTCTTGATTCTTTAGATTTTGTTTAGTTTGGTATGTTTTTTAAATAAAATTTTTCGACATAACTATATAATATGCTAATTAGACAGCTCTAATAAGAACTTTTCCTGTACTGATTTTCATTGTATATTTTGTATCTTCTATAAAGTTTTTATAGATCTTTTCCTGTTCGTTGTATTTTGGTATCTACTTGAAAGGTTTTATATATAGATCTTTTCCTGTCGTAATGGTCATTCTATTAGAATGTTTTTATAGATCTCTTCCTGTACTGATGTTCATTGTATTTTTGCTATCTACTTTAACGTTTTATAGATTGTTTCCTCTACTGATGTTCATTGTATTTTTCCTATTAAAAATATTGAAATAAATTGATCATGACAACCACTCGTTATGTTAACTTATGTTTTTTGGCAAGCAATTCATTTACGTAATTTTTGTGATTAAAAAAAAACAAAGTTTATTCTTCTTTTATATAACAATAAATTAAATAATCGCAAAAATATACGACTTAGTGCAAAAAAAGGTTGCTTTTAATTTAGATGACAAACATCGAATTGAAAAACATGATAAATGCAACCACAATTTTCAAATGTCTGAGCTGTCTAAAATGATTTTACAAAATAACATTTCCATTCAGCTGTAAGAAGACGAAACAATTACAGTTGGCATACTTTAAAGGCCTGTTTCGAATGATTCCGACAATAGAAATAAGCCTGTTATACACCAATTCGAGGATAATTTAATGTAAATTTACGACATAACAAGTTTTAGTAGGATAGACAACCGCAGAGTCGAAATATAACGAAAGTTCGAGACCGGGTGCTATTTTTCAAATATACGAGTAAGGTACCTTGTGTTACATCAAAATAAATAGCTAATGGGTTTTTTCAGAGACAAATGCCTGTGCATAAAATTATATAATAGGCAAGCTGTGTATCGAACTCTGTGTGTTGTGTATATATTTCGCTTATAAATAGATATTGATTATATACAATCATCTATGGTGGCCGGTTAAGGCCATTTCGCGTTTTCGCGTTTTCGCGTTTTCGCGTTTTCGACTTCGCGTTTTCGCGTTTTCGACTTCGCGTTTTCGCGTTTTCGACTTCGCGATTTCGCGTTTTTGCGTTTTCGCCCTATAGAATTTGAAAGGCGAAAACGCGAAAACGCGAAATGGCCTTAACCGGCCACCATAATCATCAGATGATTGTAGATATTGTCTCTTTAGTGTTATCTTGATAAACTAAGATACGCACTTTAAAGAATGTAGAGGGGTTAGCCATGTTAAAAGCACTTAATCCTACCCAAACTTGGGACAGCGGTGTAACAGCACAACATACGAACAAACTGATGTAAAAAGGGAACGACTTATCAAAATATCGAGCAGATAAAGCCTCCAATAATATTGTCTTCGTATGTAAAAACCATTATTTGCAATGTCTCACAAAAGAGCTAGGAATAAGCAGCACAACTGATAATCCTACAAATTCTTTAACATCATTTACAAAGGATGAAATTTTACAAAATCACAAATCGGTTCTTCTTTTTTTTGTATTAACATCAAAGAAAACGAAGAAAATCTGCCGTCATTATACTGGATACCAAAACTTCACAAAACTCCGTATAAAGAACGATACATAGCTGGATCATAAAGATGTTCGACTAAACATCTCTCTTGAGTGCTGACTACCATTCTTTCTACAGTAAAAGATGACCTTCAAAAATATTGTGATGAGATATATTCAACCAGTGGTGTCAATCAGATGTAGATTCTCAAAAATTCCAAAGATCTACTGCTAAATCTGAGATCACAATCTCTGCAATTTTGCAGCTACATTAAGACCTTTGAATTTTCTACGCTTTACACTACTATTCCCGATGCTCAATTGAAAGATCGACTTCACCATCTCATTAAACAGAGCTTTTTTTAATATAAAAATGGAAATCGTAGATATAAATTTCTCGTTTTGTGTTATAATAGTTCTGATTTTGTGAAGAACCACACTGACTCTATCAGAAAATACACTGAAGATGATATTATCAAAATGCTGGACTTTTTAATCGACAATATATTTGTTGAGTTTGGATGATTGCTTTTCAACAAACATTCGGTATTCCAATGGGTACTAATTTTGCACCCCTTCTGGCCGACTTGTTTTTGTACTCGTATGAAGCAGAATTCATTCAAAACCTTATAAAAGACAAAAAGAACAAGCACCTTGCAAAATGCTTTAATTTTACTGTCAGATATATCAATGATGTCCTATCACTGAATAACCCATATTTCAGTCAGTACTTGCATTTCATTTATCCCAGTGAACTTTAAATTAAGGATACTTATGATACAAGAAGGACTGCTTCATACCTTGATCTTTTCCTCAATATTGACACAGATGAACGACTTCACACTAAAATCTATGACAAACGGGAGGATTTCAACTTCCCAATTATCAATTTCCCATTTCTCAGCAGTTACATACCCTCCGCTCCGGTGCATGGTGTTTACATATCTCAATTGATACTTTATGCTCGTGCATGTTCACACTATACGGACTTCATATACAGGAGTGTGCTCCTTACGCAGAAAGAGAGTTATGAGGAGGAAAGATGAAAAAGACACTCCGTAAATTTTATGGACATTATCACGAATAGGTTGAGCTATACTATGTGTCTGTGTCTTAACTAATTAACGACATTTTTACCATGTCTTAGATTGTGGTTTAACATCTATGTCATCTGTCTGCTAAGTACCGAACGTGACCTGTTCCCGAATATGACTGTTTGCTGAGTGTGAATTTGCATTGCTATACGACGTGTCTCGGTATTTATACATCCAACATTCATGTATTTAGTTATGATGTTTCTTTTGTGGGTTCGGTTGGATATTGTGTTATGTCTTATCGTTTGTGGTTTGAATTCTGTTTTTTCAAATGTGTTAGTCCAAATAATTATGACGTCGTCACAGCATTAATTTAAAATAGCCTTTCAATACCGGCATAATCATGATAATTGTTTGGACTAGTTTTGTGAAAATAATTGTATGAATTTCAAGATTATATATACGTCACTGTTTGTGGAAGATGGAAAGATATTCGATGTTATTCTGCTGTTTACATGCTGTAATGTATTATTATATTATTTATTTGTGCGTTTCTCTGTGCTGAGTGTTCTTGCGTTTGTTTGTGGTGTTATTTTAGATATTTTGTTAACATTGCCATATAAGCGGGAGGTTTGGTTAGCCATAAAACCAGGTTCAACCCACCATTTTTTCTTAAAATGTCCAGTACCAAGTCAGGTATATGGCAGTTGTTATCAAATAGTTCGTTTCTATGTATGTTGGCGTTTGTGTTTGTTGCACTTCAGTGTTTCTGTTGTTCCGTTGTTTTCTTCTTATAGTTGATGTATTTCCCTCGGTTTTAGTTTGTTTTTCCTCAATCGATTTATGACTTTTGAACAGCGGTATACTACTGTTGCCTTTATTTATCAGACTGGTACGAAGAACAACCAACAACTAACAAAAAGACAAACGTTTTAATTGAAGAGAACTCGCAGTTACGGAAAAATCCAATTACAATAAGTTTAGTTGTTTGATCTGATTCAAGCTGTATACAAGTAAAACGGAGCTCATCAACAAAACAAACTTTACTGAAAGGATTGCTAAAGGAAGATACTTTGATTCATTTGAGAGGAACAAATGGTCGTCCCCTAACACAAGTCTACAACTTTCCACACTACAAGAAAATCGTAAATGTTATTATTCAAGACATCAAAAAGTCGACTTAAACAAATATACATCTTTATCCTGATCAACTTCTTAAAATCATTACAGTTGTAAGTCTTCAGTCTTAAAGGTCAGTATCTGAAAATCAACATTTTGCCGGTGGGGATGGAGGCAGCTGGTTATTGATTGCGAAATGGTAGAGACCTATAAAACAAAAAAGAATGATTATATTACGTGAATAAACAAGAAATAGCACTGACTAACTTAAACATTTCATGTTTAATGTAAGACAAAGAAATCTGAAGTTTTCGACAGGAAAATCGCAATGTATACCAAAGTGTATAATGTCCCTTTATTGGTTAAACATTTCAACTTTTAAATTTCTTAGTCTTTGGAGAATTGTAATTAAGATTGATATCTGCAAACACTACATTAAATAGGCGGATACTTAAATTTGATTGGTATCATCCTGTAGTTAAGGAATCTTAATTTTTATGTATACAGATTTGGCTCCACCTATTTATATTGTTTGCAGATGTCCATCTTAATTAAAATGCTTGAGCAAACATTTATACACACAAAGCAACCAAGCACACCAAAGTCTTACTCTACAATCATTAGGAAATTAGCTCTAAACAACACTTCAGTATTCATCAATTGAAGCAATTGGTTTTTTTATCATATCTTAATCAGAGATTCAAAACGCATCACCTCTAAAAAATCATGACCAATTGTTTTACTGCTGGTCGAAGTCTTTATAAAAAAACATTTAATGATAGATCACGGTTATGGTTATAAAATTATGAAAAATTTTACCTGCACATGCAGTTTGGAAACCAGCATTATAATCACAAGCTACTTCATTTTTGACATAATCATCTCGATTGTCCTGATAATCGTCATTCTGACCTGGTCCACCTACAAGTCCACCGTACAAAATATTTGGACTATCTTGCCATGAGGCAGCACACCAACCTGGCTTACATGCACTGTGAAATGAAACATAATCATGTGAAGAAGTGCATTCTTTCGTTTTTGCGAATGAGCTTTGTCTATATGCCTTTTTGTTTTCTTTTGTTGACATGTTTGTTTGTTTTTATAGTGATTAAGATTATAACACAATGCTGTACCCCTATTTTTGACATTTTTACCTATTATGTCTGTTTGTTTTGTTCGCACACCGTTGTCAATATAATTGAATTTTATGCGACTGTCATACAAGTGAGAGGTTTAGCTAGCTATGAAACCAAGTTTAATCCACCATTTTCTACATAAGAAAATGCCTGTACCAAGTCAGGAATTTGACAGTTGTTATCCATTCGTTTGATTTTGCCATTTGCTTAGGGACTTTCCGTTTAGAATTTTCCTCGGAGTTCGGTATTTTGTTATTTTACTTTTTTCATAGACTATCAAAAGTTACCTAAAAGAGAAAATATATCATATTCAAGTCGCTGTAACCATGAGGTACTGACATGATTTATAACAAACCTTGCGTAAATTGTCCGTTATAAATTAAAAAATATAAACAAACTAAGGTTTGAACTTCCTCAGATGGCTATATCTTTTTGGTCATATAGCTCTTCAACTGTTTCGGTTCTTAAACATCCTTGGCTCTCAAATAATCGGCTTTGAGCGTTCCTGATGAATTTAAATCCGGAGAAGCGCTTTGGATGCATGAAATTATAAAATGTTGTTTTCATTTTTTCTAAAAGAAAAAGATCTTATTCACGTGGGGTCAACCATTTAAACAATTTAAAATACATGTATAATCAGCTATTTCAAAACTGTAGGCATGGCCAATACATCATGAAAGAATTCTCTCTACAGTGACAGTGGTGAGGCTTCTTCATATCATTATTTCAAAAAAAATCAATTAACAAAGTTGTGAAGTATATATGTATACTTACGCTCCTCTGTGGTGAGGCCTCTTCGGATAATTATTTCCAAATCCTATTTCATAACTCAAATGTAAATTATTGTCACCTAAAATGTAGTTTATTTGTGACATCGCGTAATTTAGAAACTTATCTCCACCGATTCCGTCAGCAACAGCAATCACAGCAATGAAAGCGGCATTAGCTATAAAGAAAAAAACAGTTAAATTTCTTGTCGTAAAGAGCAAGAAAAAACACAACTAGTGTGGATTCATTTATTTCGTTGATTGACAAAATTTTGTATTTTCGTGGACATTTGATTTCGTGGTTTTGCCAAACTCTGCATATATTCCATTTAAAGAAAATGTGTAATTTGTTGAACATTTAAATTCATGGTTCCTGTGCCCACGAAATTTTTGGGTCAAAATATAGACTTACCAGCATATCTGTTTGATCCCCATTTATTCCTGTAAGTCAGTCCACATGGTGTCATAGGTACCGATCCACCAGGTGCGTATGAAGCAATGAAATCTTCTATGTTAGCTTTATATTTAGCTTCTTGAGTTAATTCCCAGAGTAGAAGCTACAATGTATAAAGTTAAAAACAAATGCAAATAGAGCGGATTCGATTTTTCTTCATTGCTACCAATTTTTGTAGTTTCAGGAAAATTGTATATTCTTCAGTTGGTGATTTACTGGTTTTCTGAGTCGTATAATGTTCACATAAAACCACGAAATTCCCGAAAATAAGTATCCCGCGAGATATATTGAACCCAATTCTTCTTTCAAAGAAACAGACATGTGGCAAAACTAAATGTTAAAATTATAATACTATCTTATGAATACTAGTTGATATATAGATGCAGTATTATAATTTTAAATGGTAAATATATAATATGTATATATTGGAATGACAATTATGACATACCAGTCTGTAAAACATAGGAATTTTCAGTTTTTCAGTCTAATTTGGGATACGTTCGTTGTGCAGAATTCACTACTGTTCATAAACAAAGTTTGCATATAGTCAAATTTGTTAAGTCTTCAACATTGTCCAGTAGTTGTTATTTCCCTGCTATATCCAATATATACAGTAAGTCCTAACAGTGACTAAACATTCCTGGGTTGATTTAAAGCTTTCCTAAATAGTACCGAAAATAAAGCGAGAAAATATCTGAAATCTTTCCAAGTGTATCTTCATGCATTTTTTGGAAATTTTAAAAGATCTGTATAAAGAAGTTCTGTTTGCAGTTAAAGTTCACGATAGTATTACTGAAACGTTCCCATCAATAGTTTGATAAACCGAGGGTGTATTTGAAGCCCTTCCTTATTTTCTCTTTACATAAATGACCTAACCTCCCTTTTTGATAACACATGTGATTTTGTAACTTTACACAATTTAAATTTGTCTTGTATTTTATATGCACATGAGTAAGTGTTAATATCAGATTCTTCAAATGGATTGCAAAAGTGTTTAAATAAATTAAACGGATACTGTGAGGAATTGAACTTACCAGTAAATGTTGAAAAGACAAAGGCTATGGTATTTAATGAAAGTGGTGAAAATTGCAAAAGATAAGTTTTTTTTACAATGAATAAATTTGTTTAACATTTGTCATTTCGAGGACTTTTATATATCTTGCTATGCGATATGGGTATCCGTCATCGTTGAAGGACGTACGATGACCTATAGTTTTAAACTTCGATGTCATTTGGTCTCTGATTGGAGAGTTGTCTCATTGGCATTCATACAAAATCTTCTTATTTTTATTGTTGAACTTTGCATAGCATACAAATATTTAGAAATATTATTTAAACCATTTGGAGTTTTCACCAATGCAATTTCCTGTATGGAAAAATCTTTAAGGCATTGTTTGGTATAAAGAAAATGCTATATTCTGATCAGACAGATACATTTCTCATATGAAACTTTAAAATTCTTGCGTTAGTCCAAATATGCAGGCAGTATTTTAGTAAGATATGGCCACTTGTTATTGTACAGAACAACAAAACACTTGGGTCACAATATTTTTCAATGGAATCAGTAAAACTTTAAATCAAATTTGCAAAGAGTCTACTTGGAGGTAAATATAGCTGTTACAGTATTAGCTGAATTAGGAATGTCAACCTTACCATTCGTATGCAGGCTCTAAAGTCTTCTATATTGTTTTGGCTGCATATATTCTAAAGTCAAATGAGTTTTTACTCAGCCTATATAATGTTTACAAAAATAACCAGTAATTACCTGATGGATATGCTTCAAAATTTGTAATTTACTATCCAAATTGATTTTTACTCATGTTTGGGATATTCAAAGTACTTTTCCTAAAAAACGATTTAGAAAATTGTCTTTTTTATGATGGGAATTCGATTAATGAAAATAAGTTAAGAACTTAAAAGAAAATTCAAAGTAAAGTATGAACTTGAAATTTTTTTTTATTGAATTAAGATATATAAAAGTATTATAAAAAAACTATTCCAAAATAAAAATAAGCAGCAGAACGTCTTCCCCTGAACGTGGTAAATATAATGAAACAGCTTTAGAGAATAGAGTGTGCCCCTTATGTAATATAGAGGGAGATGAATTCAATTTTACAAGAATGTGTGCACAACTCAATAACTTTACAAATTGAACAGCGATATACTACTGTTGCCTTTAGTAAAAATGAAATTGATAACGAAATTTATGATATTGTTCCTAGTTTTATTTCAATTAGAAATGGAAAAAAAGGATTTTATTTTTTTTTCTTGTGAAAAATATTACATTTTATTATTACTGTTAATGCTATAAATGAGATGTATTACAGAAACAGTATTAACAATTGTGCATGAACTGTTGATTTCACACGTATACTTTTTTCTTTTAATATAACCTAATGACAAGCAGCATTTCTTCTTTTTATATAACTATTATAAATATAATATTGTTTATGCTAATTTAAGGGAGGCATGTTGTCTAGCATTTAAGAAAAGGAAAAAACTAACCTAAATTTTTAATGTAAATGTTACATATATATTTGTATTGTAAATTGTTTATTTGTGTTATTTAAAAGCTATCCGATTGTTTGGCATTTCACAGTAATAAGTATCTGTTTTCTTATTCTGAATGTAACATTAAGTTAAACGCATACCTGACAACCTGGTTGTTTTTTATCCCAAAAATAACCCAAGGCAACTGCAGGATCGTAGAAAGACTTTGCATCTGTCAGATACTTTTGATCTTTGGTGGCTTTATAAAGTTCAGCTGCTGCTTCACACATTTCATCTGTATATCCGGAGGATCTAATTAAGAATATATGTAAAATAGCAACTGTACCACTATTTGTTTTAATAAGTTTTGGATTTTCGAATATTTAGGCCTCGATCATTACTGGACAGACATTTATTGTTGAAATGCGCATCTTGTACCGGTTTAAGCTAGGTTCACTGCCAATCAGATCGACTCGATCAAGCCCGATCAAGACAGATAAAGCGATCGGGAGACTGGTCTGACTCTTTCGACAAGAATGTTCTGGGTGGTCTACCTTGCCTCGTCATCGCTTTGACTTTCTACCCGACAATTTTTGACATGTCAAAAGCATTTGAGTAGGGATCGAGAAGCTAATCACTCGGGATCGGGAATTTGTCGAGTAGCGGTCGAATTGATCGGGAAAGGATCGTGTAGATTTTGGTCGGAATACAAATATTTTACCGATCAGTACTCGATCATCTCGACCTTTGCTCGACTAAAATCCGATCGCATCCAGATAAACGCCACCCTGTTTGATCTGTGGTCCAGATTAACTCGATCAATGCCCGATCGACTCCCGCAACTGCGACTACCTTTATTTTTTTATCCGGGTAAACTCATGTATTCTACTGGGCTGTACTGTAACAAGGAGTGTTAAAATTTTAAAAGAGAAGCGAATAATACCAAAAGGAACAATCAAAGTAAAAGGTCGAAAACAAACCGACACAGCCATGGCGAAAAACGAGAAACGACGACAAGACAAACAACAGTCCATATAACATAACATAGAAAAATAAATATTTAGCAACACGAAACCAAACAAAACAACTTGTATGATCTCAGGTGCTCCAGAAGGGTAAGCAGATCCTGCACTACACGTTGCACCAGTCGTATTGCTTAACACAAGTCCCAATCCGGTGACAAGTCTCATTTGGTGGTGTCATTTTCAAGAAAAAGAGCAGTAAATTTTTATAAATCAGAAAATACAAACGGTTCAAATTATTATTATCATCATTATTTTAAGGATCTCCTTATAAACGTGCAATCAAGAAACTACATTTTTAAAACGCAGAAAAAAGCAATACACATACAAAAGCTTAAGTTCAACTTAAAAAAAAAACCAACATAATAACCTTCATTTTAAAACAATCTTGACAATTCTATAACATGAGAACAAGATGTCATCCTAAAATAACTACATCAACGGTTTTACGTTGAAACTACAAGTAACTGTATAATAACACTGATGAACTAAATAATACTCTCTTGCAACTCAACTGAACTTCATGGTGAATTTAAATAGTGCTTAAGATAGTCTCTATGACGGACCCAAGCGGATATTACAGCATTTCTTCCATGAGTATGATCACCATCTGCCATCTGCCTTCTTTAACGCCATTTACCAGTTTGTAGTTATTTGTGCTCATCCTCGTGGTCGATTGCCTGGCGTACGATAGAAGGATTCCGAATTCTCTGAAGATTATGCAGTGCAATACATTCAAGAATGATGAAATCAGTGGTCTCTGGTCAGGTGACGAAATACCGAGGATGTTTTCCTCAATCAAAGTCCTTAGTTTAAAATGGTTGAAGAGCTGAGCGTCGGACGCACTTCCATTAGCGCCAACACTGACTGACCCATATAAACTTGTAGTCTGCGTCTACGAGGGTCAGTAGCATGACTGGGAAAAATATTTTGTAGTTGCAGTACAGTGTACCAAAGTTCTTTATCCTCACGTGCTTGCCATCCAGTGCTCCACATGCATGAGGAAAGTTCTACTTGGATTTGAAGTCATCGGGAATCTGTTGCCACTGTTTGGATGTGACGATGGCTTGCATCACCTCTTCCGAATACTCATGTATTACAGCTTCAAATACTTTCGGAACGAACAAGCTAATGGTGTTTTAGCCAATCGGGATGAGTACATGAGCTCTGCATTAGAAGCGCCATTTGTAAGATGGTGAAGGATGACAGCCAATTTCAGTCCAGGCTCTGAGGCTTCGTTGAAATATATAAAGTTGAAAAATTTATAAATGTTATTCCTGAAATGATATCATAATTTTACCTCAATTTCATACAGATGAAATTATCAATGCATAAACATGTCAACTTATCTTAATTGGTGTTCTATTTTCTATTTTTGTGAGATACGGTTTTAAAACTCCCTAAACTCTGAGGAAGTTTTTATAACCATTGGATTCATCTCTGTTGAGCTTCAGCAACAGTCTCTCATACTGCCTATACTGTGGTCGCCGTGTCAGCCACTGCTTCACCTCTCGGCGCCGTTGCTGTCTACGCTCCTCTTCAATCTCCGTCACAGCTATTACCCTGTCTCTGGAGCTTTATAACAAACTACTAGTACCTTGCCCACGAATGCATCTGCTCTTTCTCCATGTAGATATTTTAAATGTATGATTTTACTCAGAGCTCCTGTGAACTACTGTAGGATAACCAAAAATCAGACGTTTTTATACTGAAATTGTACATACCCGACCAATTCCCGACTAACCCTACGACCCTATATGATCAGGTCGACCTTGTCTGGACGAGATCGGGTTGAGATCGGGTAAAGTTGATTTGGTCTGGCTTGTCGAGTCAAGATCGTGTAGAGATCGTGAATTGGTCGGGATAATCGAAAAGGTATTCAATTAGTGGTCGGGTTGAAGTCGTGATGGAGTCAGTAAGGAGTCGTGAATGGTCGAGTTTACGCTCGGATTGCTGTCGGGTAGAAGTCGTAAACAGGCCCGATCAAACATTTGGTTACTCTTCGTCGTGGAAATTTGGGCAATCGTGATCATCGAGTTGATCTGATCGGCAGTGTGAACCTAGCTCAAATAAATGATATTATCTGATGAAAATCCAAATACTCATCAAAATCACATAAATAGTTCCTGACTTAATTCAAAACTGTTTTTGTGCTGACCTCTATCTCATAACGTTCATGTTTTTGTAAAGTAACTTGGCAATCTCCTTAACCAAGGGTGTCTGTCATTCGGTAAACCGAGAAAATGATCGAAAGAAGCATTGCCATTGGATCGTGAAAGATCTGGTATCGAATTGTGAATGCCATTAAGTGTAATTCTACCTCAAAATCAGTGAAACATCTGCTGTATTTTCAGGTGGAACAAATCAGATACAGGAAATATGTCTGTCAAAATGATTTTTAACTTCCTTAATAATATTGTGCACCACGTTCAAGTAAAAATGCAGTACTTTTTTTTTAAAGAAAACACAAAAAGTGACACACAATCTTATGAGAATCATTAAGAAAAAACAGGTTTTGTATCTATAATGGTCAAATTCCAATATACAGTGTATCATGATATATTTGAAACTTAATCTTTAGTGTGTCAGATAGTCCAGTAAAATAGAAGTATGTTATTATTTAAAAAAAAGATCATAAAATTTTTGAAAAGGCATATTTTTGTTGATTTCTATTCAAAATTGATCGTGAAAGGTCAGGCAACGCATTATTTTGATCGTGAATGACAAGACGTCACAAGACTGAATGATCCGAAAACAACATTTCTTTTATGAAATATTGAAGATGTTCTTTCCATTAACAATACACACTGTCCGGATTGGGTCACATTAATAACCCTGAACCAGAGATTACAAAAAACACATTTACAGCTTCTTTGATCTCATTTTTAGACATATACCAAGAATTTGACTTCAGTGGTCATCTCAATACCAGAGTCTATAACAAATGAGATGATTTCAATTTTGAAATTATAATTTTCCTTACTTGAGCAGCAATTTTCGAACTTCATCCGCGTATGGAACATATATTTCTCAACTCATACGATATTCAGGAGCTTGCAGCTGTTACTCAGAATTTGTAAAACGTCATAAGTGTCTGAAAAAAAAATTAATGAGCCAGGGTTTTGTGAAAGGACGTTTACTCCTTTTTCTCAAAAAGTTCATTGAAAAAAAAACCTAGGCCTAAATAAATAAATATTAAGGGTCTACTTCACAAATAACACAGGATGGTCTTGAGTTATAGATTCTATGTGTTAGGAATTTAACTTCTTTACAGTTTTACCTTTATTTGTCTTTATTTGTCTTTATTTTTCTTCGTTCTATTATGTTCAATCTGGTCGTATGACTCTTGACGTAGTTCGGTATATGGGCATCTAGATTTAAGGTTTTTGGCTTTTGACGTTACTTATCAGAGATGCGATTCGGACACATGGGGTTTTTATAATGTTGTTTTAATTTTGTATACAATAGAAAAACAAAGGATATGGGGTATCCATCCATGACACAAAATCAGTACATGCACAGCAAAAAAAAAAAAAAACACACACACAAAAAGCAAAGGAACAGGGCTTTTATTGCTGTTCTTCATCTCAAAGTCACAGTGAGGCCTTCAACACGGAGCAATAAAACTCTCACCTCACTGCAAGTTTAAGACGGCCCCTAGCACTGGCTTTAGTGGAATTCTTTGCAAAAATAATTTGGATAGACTTTGTAAGATGTAACACCACTTAATCGGGCCCTGTCAAAGAAGAACATACTGGAAAGTAGTACATTTTTAAAACAAAATAGTTTCTACGCACAGGTGTAAATCTGAAACTATGTAGCATATATTTTAGTAATTAAGGTATCAGATGAAAGATGAAGGACTGGTGATCCTTGTAGAACACACAATTTACTGATAATTTTGAATAATACAAAACCTTTGTATTTATATTTTAATTATTTTGCTTTTTATTGGGAAAGTATATATGTCATTATGCTTTACTATACTGATTGTATTATCAACTACAAAAACCATTTTGTTGACGTCTTTGTTTGATAAAATTGTAAGTATGTTTGAATGTTTAATTCAGTTGTGTTGTATGTCTGCTATGTACGTCTACACAGTTTTGCTTGCTGTATCCCAGTTATGGCCAGATCAGCCAATTGTGTCTGTTTGGGTTAATCACCCAATTTTGCAATTTTAAGGAATATTAAACAACTGTCATACAAGTAGGCGTTTTAGCTATCTAGAAAACCAGGTTTAACCCACTATTTTCTTAGAAAAATGCCTGTGCCAAGTCAGGAATATAACAGTTGTTTTCCTGTGTTTTTTTTAAAACAATGTATTTTTTTCCAATTTTTACAAAAATCAACAAGGATCTTCGTCTTGTAGATATGACTGATAATCTTAACTTTTCATAAAACTTATGCAAGCATATTGTTTAAAGCAACAAGTCGGTATGGTATTATCAAATAATCAGTTCCAATGGCATTAGACTATCACAGCCCTATTCGCAAACAAAAGTGAAGCGGAATAAGTCATGCAAATCCAATCTTTTGCTTTAAAAAATTACAAATATATAATATTTTTAAATCAATGTTTAAAAAATTATTTGATCGTTTTCGTGGATTCTTGTAATACTGAATAAAAGGCAACTGATCTTTCACGATCTTTTTCACGATCATCAAAAAGCCGTACCCGATCTTTCACGATCCGAAATATCAAATTTCAACAAATATTCCCATGTTTGCAAATTTAGGATTAAACCAAAACTAAATGACTAAAGAACCATTTCTTTAAACATTAATATGGAACGATATTTTTGAGAGAAAAGTAGTTTCTGTAGTCAACATTTGAAAAAAATCATGTTTGTTTACATTTTTATTTCTTTGCAATTTCGGGGAGCAATCTGCCTTTTATAGTTTTGTAAAAAATGTGTACTTTAACCTTGTTTTTTTCTCGGATACTGATCATAATGGTGAAATATTTTGACAGACAGTTTCATTTTTCCAGTATTTGTCATTATTATTCATTAGATTAGATTTTTTACTGACGTTGCATGTGTCTTCTCGATAAGATTTCCTTCACGATTCTATACCAGATCTTTCACGATTCAATCGCAATACTTGACCACCCTTACTTATTCTTTCACAACCATTTTTTCTCGATATATCGAATGACATTCGTGTTACCAAAGTTAAACATTAATGTTATTCATGTAGACGATTAAACAATAGCTGATCCACCTTGAGTTTATCTGCAGCATAGAATTGATGGTAATTGTAGTACAAAATAAGTATTTCGAGTCACACACTTAGATTATACCTAGTTAACATACATTTACAGAGAACACATTCCACTTAAATGTTGCAATGCATTACGTATATTGAACAAACCCTATCATAATTATGATTAGGGTTGTTGTTAAACTGAATCAATGCAGATGTAGTTCGAAGTCAATTATTATATTTCATATTTTCGATACAACTTTCGGATTATAAACAGTAAGGTTTGCATCGAATGGTAAGAACTTATTAGCGTAACTAGTATATTACTTATAAAAGGCCTTTGCTTGAGGAACGCTGTTTGAATATATACCGGGATTAGCTTTTGCAAACTCGTACAAGGATTTAGCAGCTTCCAATAATTTAGCACTGTATCCAGCATCTGAAATATGGAAACGGAAACTGAGAATAACGAAAAATGATTTTTTTTATACTGCCTGATTACGAAAGAAAAAACGAAGAAGAAAGAGGACAAAGTAATGAAATGTATTTCATAGTACTCCATTTCTGTAGTCATTCCATTTTAGCGCTATTTTTAACATTGCCATATAAGCGGTAGGTTTGGCTAGCCATAAAACCAGGTTCAAACCACCATTTTTTTCTTAAAATGTCCTGTACTTAGTCAAGAATATGGCAGTTATCAAATAGTCCGTTTCTATGTATGTTGGCGTTTGTTTTTGTAGCAGTTCAGTGTTTCTGTTATTCCGTTGTTTCCCTCTTATAGTTGATGTGTTTCCCTCGGTTTTGGTTTGACTACTGTTGCCTTTATTTTGCGTCTCTTGCTATCTGATTGAAATAAAGATGTTGTTCACGCTTCGCCTACATAGTTACAAGTTAAGAGTTAACGGTAAACTGTATATAAAAATATGGAGCGATAACAAGATTCGTCTGAAAATTTCAGGGCAGATACATCTTAACCTTATGAACATTTTTATTCATTTTCAGATTGCTCTAAATGCTTTAGTTTCAGAGATATAAGCCAAAAACTGCATTTTACCCCTATGTTCTATTTTTAGCCATGGCGGCCATGTTGGTTGGCAAGCGGGGTCGTCGGACAAATTTTTTAAACTAGATACCCCAATGATGATTGTGGTTAAGTTTGGTTAAATTTGGCTTAGTAGTTTCAGAGGAGAAGATTTTTGTAAAAGTTAACGGACGACGGACGACGGACGCCAAGTGATGATAAAAGCTCACTTGGCCTTTCAGGCCAGGTGAGCTGAAATGTATTAAACAGCAAAGGTAAATAATTTACAAGGACAAACAAAAAAACCTATAACACGTAACTAAATTGATAAACAACGTCAGTATCTATAATCTATACTTCAAGACCATCATGTATTCTTTGTGAAGTTGATATGGAATATTTATCAACACGATCTTGGTATCTTCCGATGATTTCTTTTAGAAAAATGAGAGACGTTTTTTGACATAACCCAGGTTCATCAACTTTTTGGTGACGTTTATTCCAACGTTTGTTAAGAAATTTATTCGGATCACCTTGTCATATAAGACAATATATAACGCTTTAATTGATGTAGGGTAGAGGAATCCTCTCGTTATTAGAAATTATTCAAACATAAAAACTTTATGAGTAGCTTCTCCGATAGGAAGTGCTGACACTTTGTTCACCACAGTATAACTATGAGTCACACTTTTAAACTTTCACATTAAAATCGCGTCAACTAAATTATGAAAAATGAAATTTTACACAAGAAATTCAGTCTTCACACCTCGGCAGATTATAGTCTAACGTTTGTCATCGAAATCTGCCGAGATAGTTGTTCTAACTCGCAGTTATTGATATATATGTCAGCCGGTCGCGAAATTCCGTTATATGCCGATTTCTCGGTTGTCAACCCCACTAAAACTTGTTATGTCGTAAATCTAAATTAATTTTTCTACACAATGGTGTATAACACGTCTTCTTGTGTTGTCGGAATCATCTGTAGCAGGCCTACCCAAGTATGTCAAATTATTTCGTCTACCGACGCCAGATTGGAAACACAAAACTCGCAGTAAATGATTAATTATAAAAATTATTAAAAAAAAACTGTTAGTTTTTGTCTGAATACAAATTATCACCCAGTTAGTAAAATTGTATAAGATACCGTGAAAAAAATCTAACAAGTGTTATTTGTGGTATGTCTAATAAGTTACGAGTTTCTTTTTAGACACAAATTTTCCCATTACGTCAATGTCATTCAGACTCTCTCTGGACTTTACGTATGATATGAAATAAGATCAGATAACTCCGAGAAACATTTAGACCTTCCCATAAAATTTGACCAATCGGAAACCGAGATATATAAAGAGAGTGGGAAGATACCTTTTACTGCGAGACGTATGTTTCCAATTTGGCGTCGGTAGACGAAATAATTACGATTGACATACTTTGGTAGGATTGCTACGGATGATTCCGACAACAAAAGTAGGCGTGTTATACACCATTGTGTAGACAAATCAATTTAAATTTACGACATAACAAGTTTTAGTGGGGTTGACAACCGAGAAATCGGCATATAACGGAATTTTGCGACCGGCTGACATTTTTCAAAACTGCGAGTTAAGTACCTTGTGTTATATTAAGGTATATAGGATTTTTTTTTTCTGAGACAAGTGCCTGTGCACAATGGTTCTTATCCTCTAACCTTTGTCTTGGAAAACAACTGCTCCGATAGCAAGTGCTGAAACTGTGTTTCCCGCAGCATCACTTCCTGGTGCCCCGGGGTGAATTTTATAAGCTGGTCTACCCATGTGCATGTCCTCTGCTCTCCCCCAAAAAGCGTGATCTGCTCCACCATCACCTACCTAGATTTTGAAAAAAATTAAAACACAAATACATGAGAATCTGGATGGAGGGTCCTTCATTTGTTTATTCTATGACTTTAATGTTTACACCATTTTCACTTTTTTTTTATATATTTTGCCCATCATTCTCTATTCTTAATATGTCAGCACTAAAGCATTCTATGCTCTTTATTTTTTTGTGGGCCAATTTTTCTCTATATTTTTTTTTTTTTTGCCATTTATTCTGCACATTTTTTCCAATCTTCTCTATTTTATAAACCCCATCCAGATTGGCTTAAAGTTTGTTTTTTTTTATCAGCTCATTGACATAATTTTGTCATGTGACCATGACGTCATCAACGTTTTTTTCATGATTTAGAATTGAATTATAAGGACGCGATTTATTCAGTGTGCACTATATTTTTTATGTTATTTCTTCATAGGCAGAAAACATATTACAGTAATTCCTTAATTAGTAAAGTTTAAGAACGGGTAAAATATACAAATTGATAGTATGGTATACGTCATTATAATTATTGTACCACATCTTGAAGTATATGTGAAGTACTAGTATTAAAATCAGTTCAATCTATGTGTTGCTTGACAATTTGTTAACATGACGTGAAGTTTCTTTGGTTTAGTTTTACATAATCTCTGCTGCAATTATCTTCTTTGTTTCATTTAAAGATGCATATATTCGTATTCTTCCACCTTTCTTCTTTGCCCGTACCTGTCTTATTGCATTGAGTTGTCTTATTCGATTTAAGACCTTTTGGTTTCAATTCTGATTCTGATTCAAAATCTCTGAATCTTCTAGGTATTGACGTTGTTTATCATCTTAATTCCGTATCATAGTGTTCTTTTATTTGTCTTTGTAAATTATTACTTTTACTGTTTAGTCTATTTTTGGTAATATCCATTTGACGTGGCTCGGTACTTATACATCCCGCCATTGTGTTATTTTGCTAGGGTAAATTTTTGTATTCTTGTCTTTCGTTTTTGCTAATGTGCTTTGTCTATATGCCTTTTTGTTTTTCTTTGTTGACATATTTGTTTGTTTTTAAAGTGATTAAGATTATCAAACAAAGTTGACTGCTGTATCCCTATTTTTGACATTTCTACCTATTATGTCTGTTTGTTTTGTTCAGACATTGCTGTCAATATAATGGAATTGTATGCGACTGTCATACAAATGAGAGGTTTAGCTAGCTATAAAACCAGGTTTAATCCACCATTTTCTACATAAGAAAATGCCTGTACTAAGTCAGGAATATGACAGTTGTTATCCATTCGTTTGATGTGTTTGAGCTTTTGATTTTGCCATTTGATTAGGGACTTTCCATTTTGACTTTTCCTTGGAGTTCGGTATTTTTGTTATTTTACTTTTTTCTACCAGTGCGGGATTCTAATTTCGATTTTATGAATGAAATTCCCCGTTTGACTCAAGTCGACTCTACAAAAATAGTATAATAGGAGACCATCAATTATTTCAGTGGAAAAGCACCATTTGGACGATCATGCGCAAAGTCTGAGCAGAAGTCCGTGCACCTTGTTTCATTCCAATTGGTATGTATGTTTCTGGATATTTTTACCCAAATATGTCTTGTTTGTGCCTTTACTTATGATGTTTCAACTCAATATTCGAGGTTATATGAGACTGTTAAATCCGCTTGAACCTATATATATAACATATACAACTGTTGTGTAAATAAATCACCTGAACCCAGTAAGTTTGCTGGCTTGGAATCCAACATTTCATGAAATAGTCCAGAGGTGTTCTCAAACAATCATACATGTCGTCCAGTTTTCCAGCATGTTCATATGCATCTTTGAATTTCTCCAATCCCCATCCTAGAACGTGTGCTGACGTTGCCATCGGAAGGTTGAATTTGACGTGATCTCCAGCTGGGAAGAAAATTTTTATTAATATGTAAAACGAACTTATTAAAAACTAAACCTACAAATCACACCTAAAGTGGATAAATATTCTCTGAAAATCAATTGACACATGAATATTTTAATTTTGACATTATTAGCTAATGAATTCTCAATTTCAGTTTCTGTGATTTTAAATCTATTTAGAAGTTAAAGTCAAGTTTACAATTTTTCACGGGTACATTCAAATTATAAACTGTTAACATAGAGATATGTCTCGCCTATTTGTTATTTTGAGAATGCAAATGTTGAAATTAAAATAGCAATACTTTAACATGTAAGTTATGCAAATATTCAAAGTCAATGAACCATGACTGAAGGTACAGGGCTAAACAACCTCCATGCAAATGAGATGTGCCAATGCTAATACAACTGCAAACCAAATATCATTGACTCTTCATACGTAGTTCCCTTTAAACAAACCTAAACACAAACATTAACTTGTCAACTATGTAAAAGTTTCAAAGTCAATGAACCATAATTAGGGGGTGGGGTTATATAATCTCTATGGAAATGAAACTTGCAAATGCCAATACATTTGCATACCAAATATCATTGACTTAACATCAGTGGTTCATCTTAAACTGACCTAATCACAAACTAATACATGTAAACTACGCAAAAGTTTCAAAGTCAATAGACCATGACTGAGGGGTAAGGACCAAATATTCTCCATGGAAATGAGATGTACCAATGCTAATACAACTGCATACCAAATATCATTGACCTACCACTAGTGGTTCCCCATAAACTGACCTAATCACAAACTAATACATGTAAACTAAGCAAAGTTTCAAAGTCAATAGACCTTGACTGAGGGGGCGGGGCCAAATAATCTCCATGGTAATGAGATGTGCCAATGCTAATACAACTGCATACCAAATATCATTGACCTACCACTAGTGGTTCACCATGAACTAGACCTAATCACAAACTAATACATTGTTGACGCCGACGCCGGAAACAGCATACCTATGTCTCGCTTTTTGACTCCGTCAAGGCGAGACAAAAACTAAGCCAAACATTTATTTCGTTAACACGGTTTCTGTGCCAGTAAACAACTAAAGGGATAACTAAAGGATTCAATGTCGATTTGTCAGTTTTATTGTTATTATAATTCTTATATTTACATTTAATATGAATTATAATACCTCTAAATACTTAATTCTACAAAATCGCAGATGATAATTGCTATGTACCAACGGTTATATGTGCTTTAAAACAGTTGCTTCCACAAGATATGCAATTATGTGACAAGGCCAAGTGGTATATGATGTATCCATTAGAAGATAATCATGCATTTCTCTAAATGGCAAATCTTCCATAAATATAAAACAATATACGTATTATGCAGACTTTTCCTTTTCATCCACTTAATTTGAACTCTAGTGGATAGTTGTCTCATTGGCAAACATAAAACATCTCCGTATTTTATACATTTTCTATTCAATGCAAATCATTTATATCAAACTTTGAACCAGTAGGAGCGTCTTCCATGCTACGCGACTAACTGTTTCGGAGTTTTTCAATTATATTGAAATATATATACTTGCCATCATACCAGCCTCCTGTTAGGTCGTGTCCATCCCCGTTATCACCCATTGCAGAATCACCTCTCCATGGGATCGGATTGTTACTTGGAAGTTTACCAGATCTCTGAGCATCATAAAATAAGATGGAAAGTCCCATGGCATTCCCATAGTCATATTTCATCTTAGCTCCTCCTGAAGCACAAACTGAATTTGTTAATATGCTTCAAAAATGAAAACAACACATTATAAATGTCGAAGCGCATTTCTAGATTTATCTTCATCAGGAATGCTCAAAATCGGAAATTTGAATGCTTTAGGATGAACAAGAATCCATACATGTATAGGTATCAAAAGTATAAAAGTCCAAAAATGACAAAATGTAGAATCAATTTAAGAGAAAAAAACAAAATCCTGGTTTATACTACAATATTAAACTTAAAACACACAGCAACATACAACAATCATTGGATTAATTGGGTTCCTAGCTTGGGATAGGCACATTATGAATACGTTTTTTTTTTACTTGAAATCTACAATATAATATAGTGTTTGGTATATCGCTTTCCAACTATCAGATTAAGAAATCAGTATGGTTTTACATCCGGAATCTAGCATGAACAGTGTATATATATATATATATATATATATGTCATTGTAATGTAACTTGCAAAACACAGAATGTTGTATACCTTCTTCAGTGTCGATGTGGCATGCAGTATATTGGCGAGACAGAACAGCCATTCAACAAACGCATGAATGGTCATCGAAGTGACTACACCTGCAAGCCCGACCTCCCGTAAGTCGTCATTTGAGATCACCTGGGCACGCCTAAGCTGATCTCAAAACCTTAATCACAATCATAGACCACAACGAGGGTTGGTCAAGGGCCGAAAGACTTGCTCGGGAAAGGTTTTGGATAAAAAGCTAAGGACAGTTTCCCAGAGGGCATAAATGAAAAACATAGAATGAGTCACTCATTTTCCTACCATCACTCATTTTCCTGACATCATTTGTTTCCAGTTACTCTGGCTTCCTTACTTGACTCTTACAGTTTTAAGGATTCTTTTGAATTTTACTAGTTTAAATACCAGGGTTTTTTCATTTGGGAGGGATGTACAAGTACGCATCCACGTCCAATTATTTAACCTTAGCCAAATTTTACTATTATATTTTCTTATCATTATAAAACTGCTATTTATTTGGGATGATAAATACGCAACCTCTGTTTGACATATTTTACCAGCTAATATCGATCAGTGCTGTTTTTTTTTGGGGAATGAATTTACACACAGTTGTTAACTGACGTCACTTTGGAATTTTAGAGTTGTGCCAGTTCATATCTCTAATTACTATTTTCATTTTAGGCATGTCTTTGAGTCGTTTTTGGAAATTTTAAAATTTATTAGCGTCTCTACATATGATATTCGGGTAAAACTGTTTCACTTTTTTATTGTATAGAAATCAAGATTGCTTTAGTTTAATACCCAGAATAGTTTGATCTGATTCATTTTATATCCTGCTCATATTGATGAAGGATATCTGTTATCCGAAATATTTATAGTTACATTTGTTCGTTTATTGTCATTTTTGGTGATGTTGTACCCTTTTAGACTGGTTATATATTATATTTTGTATTGTACTGTATCATATTTATATGATCCATCGCCCCGTAAGATTTATCGTTGACTATTATTCAGTCATTTAATATATATATATATATATATATATATATATATATATATATATATATATTGTCATAATTGTCAATGAGACAACTATCCACCAGAGTCAAAATGACGTGAATGTGAGCAAAAATATGTCACCGTAAGGCCTTTAACAATGAGCAAAATGATAATTTACCATACCGAAAAGTCAGATTTAAAAGGCCTCGACTTAACAAAAAAGGACAATTCAAAAAAGAAAACCAACAGCCTGATTTATTAAAAAAAAAAAAAACAATTAACGCAAAACAAATATGACAGAAATGAAACAACGACCATATTTGAGTTACAGGCTCCTGACTGGGGACAGGCTACATAAGGTGGCGAGGTTTAACATATTTGTGAGGGCTTTCCACACCTCTAACCTTGGATAGTGGTGTAACAGCACAACATAAGAGCAAACTGTAATAATCATTTGGACATGGTACGAATCACATAAACAACTAACTTAATATAAGTCTTATTTAGATCGCAACTGGCATACCAAATTATTAATCTTACAACAGTAACATTATTCATAAACTGAAAAATTAAGTCAAAATATGCAAATTAAATGAGTATCATAAAGAATCTAAATATGCATTAACATATGACTAAAGCGCATGCAAATTGCTGGCAAGTTTATTACATTCATTCAATAATTCAATTTATACTTCTTTATCTATATACGTAATGCTTACCAACTTCGGGTGGTGGAGTCAATTTTACAAAATGACTTGATGGTACTGTTGATATATTTGTCGAAACAGGTGGTACTGTTGAATTATTTGTCAAAACAGGTGGTACTGTTGCATTATTCGTCGAAACAGTTGATACTGTCGATTTATTTGTCGAAACTGGTGGTACTGTTGAATTATCTGTTGGTTGATTTGGTTGTTGCTTTCCTGTTGATGGTGGACCCTGTCCTTCTATTGTTTCTGTCCCTGCTGGAGCTGTGCTCCCCGATGCACGTGCTACAAAGTCGATTTTTAGGTCTCCCCCGGACAAAACATCTTTATCATAGTTCTTATTTGTAAGTACAAATTCTGTTTTGCTTGAGCTTGTAGATTCTATTTCAACTACCCAGGTCTAAATACACAAAATGGAAATTGTCAAAGCTCGAAGCTAGCTGTATGTGTTTGTATGTGTGTCTGTGTTGACATGAATTACGATCATTTATATGGTTATAATTATAAATTATCTGTTTACACAACTTTGATTTTGTTTTAATTCTAAGTTTTTTCTACCTCCGGAATAGATCACCTTAGTTATTTGGCAAAACGTTTCGGAATTTTGGGTCCTTAATGCTTGAACTGCGTATTTTCAACCTTTTAAGCCTGGTATTTATGATTAACTTATAAAAAATATAATATGATTTTTTTCAATCATTAATGACGGTGATAAAGTGAAATAATAATTCGCTTTTAGCAGCCAATTTGGTCCAATTTTGTCAAAATAAGATAAGAAACATCGCTGATGAATTATTCACTTGCATTGAATTATTCGACCTCATTGAATCCGTATTCATGTGATCTTCGATTTGACCCCTTAGCTGGATATGGGTTACGCATTTATTCATCTATTAAAAGGAAAAGAATTTCAACATTGGAAGTGAAACAAGGATGAACCGTTTGGTTGACTGAATTGATCCACAAAAAATGATTCTTATACATGTAAAAACGATGATAAACTTTTTAACCTACAATATGAAATCAAGCAGACCTAGAAAAATCCAATTGCACGTGGTTGCTATCTGTTCATGTTTATATTGGTTTTAATATCGGGTTATATGACCGTCGGCAGTCTTCGGATGTCATCTCGATGGTTAATTAGATGACGTCTGGACAAAAATACACACGAAATGTTCATACATATTATCGAGCCCATGCATTGTTGATTGTTTATTTTAGACTCTTTGTAATTTTGATATACGTTTAAGTATTTCATAAATCAAATATGAGAATTTGAGTTAATTCGGTGAACATGCATTTGGCAGTTAATTCCCCTATAAAACATTTTGTATACTTACGTTGTTGAAGTTGAAGTATAAAGTAAGCAAGATGTTAATAGCATATCATGATGCAAATGTGGATACATTTTTGAAACCCATCCCACACGAAAAGGAATATTCCTTACTGTATAGAAAATGATGCGATATGGAGTAAATGTACATGGGACAAAATCCCAAACAATACATAGAAAACAGAAAATTATCAATGAACAGGGCTTTTATTCCTGTTCTTCATCTTGACAGTTGTCGTAGGGTCTTCAACAATGAACAAATCATTCATACCCTACAACAAGGTCAAGACGGCCCCTAACGTCGACTTAAGCGGTACTATTGATAAAAATAAAGTAATTTTGAAAGACATCGATCGCCGCTAAAATATGCCTTGAAGTTTGTATGCACTTGTGTACTTGATGCGGACCTCAGGAATATATCCGTTGCCGTTAATAAAAGACGGCACAAATCGAGCAAGTTTAATGCCTATCACACAGTTACGGTCTAAGCTACTCGCTATCCGTCACTACTAAACACTTTCAAAATAATAAAATCAAATCTCCCGATTTTATTTCAAAGTGATAGTAAGAAAATATATATACATTTGAACAGTCAATGTAATGATGATAAATCTTACCATTAACTGTAATAACATCGATGTATGGAAAACAAATAGTAGCGTTTCGTAATTCCTGAAAATATTTGTATTCATTTTGGTTTTAGTAACCAATCCATGTCATGTCATTATCATGGCAGTCATACATGCGTGTAAATATCGCCGAGGTTCACGGTAAATGCATCAACTTTCCGTAGTGTTTTACCATCGATTTCTTGTAAGATGAAAGTCATATTCAAATGTGACAGCTGCATTCTTTTGTTTTTACTATTAAGGTTAAAAATTAAAAATTTGCATAGGTCAATCGATTGGTGACCTACGTTAGACATATGTGTTGGCTAATTCTCGCATTATTTAAATGTAAATGTCAATTGAGGTAGTAAACTAAGGTTGCAAGTTCCTCGGTCAGTTTTTGCAAAGGCCTATTCCGTTTTGTTGCTATTAGATATGAGTGGGGATCATATCAGAATAAGGATGGTTGTATGGCGTACGGAAAGGGTCAAAAGTAAAAAGAGCAGCATAAGCTATATTTTATAGCTTATGCTGCTTTGTAGCATAAGCTATATTTGACGTACCAAAAGGGTCAATATATATTTGTCTGGTTATGCTGTATTTTAATCGCATATGCTATATTACAAACACTGACTATGCTATATTTTCAATTGTAGCATATGCTGTACTATTTCAAACACATCAATAAAGGGTCAAAACTCGAAAGTAGCATAGGCTGTATAATTTATTTTGATTGGACTGTATATCTCACTGTTGGAGGGCGTGTTTAACGAATCTAGTAAATTGTCATCACTAAAGTCTCCTCCCTTTTTAATCAATACTTCTAGAAATGAAATGTATAATACGATCATTTGAAAACAAAAACAAAACTTTTTTAATGATCAAGTCCGAGTTTATTGAAAAAAAATCATTTTTTAATATTATTACATTTTATATATTCATATGTTTTTGCCTGGTATATTAGTGGATTTTATCTCACTGGCATCGGGTAGTTTTAAAACAAGGGGAATGGAAACGCGGCACACATGAACAATAATTTTCTTATATCATCTCTGTCTCGGGTGATGTATTAATTATGTACCCCGCAGAGCCTTCTCGCTAACCAATGTACTGTCATTTCCATTATAAAGTTGTATAATACGCTGCGCTTGCTATACGAAACTATTTCATTAATACGAAATTAATCACGCTTTATTTGACATAAACAAATTTCTCAACGATAAATGATTTTAAACTAAATAATTTGTCGGACTACAAACTTCTGAAAGTGGCAACTAAGCACCTGCAGTGTCATTTAGTAAATGTTCAGATCTTAATAATTAAATCAATAGGTCTAAGTATAATACATTGAATGCTTCTTTAATTAATTTCATATGGTTGTATTAGCGTTGAGCGCGCTTCATACAAAAGTTTCAAAACCTGATAATAAAAATATCAAGACATTATCCAAATAATCTTTGAACTTTTGGCTAAGGCCGAAACAAGAACAGATATGCCAGAGACAAAAAAGTACATGCAGCAGGAAAATTTGATTTCAGCTTTAAAGTGGGGCTAAGTTCATAATTTGATAATACATTATTTTAAAGTCTTTTAAAATATTCACTGGCCATAGTACTGGTCTTATATATAAGACATTAACAGGAACATTTTGGGGACTAGTCTTCACTGCTGTCAACACCAAGCTCTTAATTTGAACAAGAAATATAGAAAAGTGTTGAAACGGGCTATTCCTTAATTCTAGAAAAACTGCATCCAGGAAACTTACTCCCTATTTTGAAATGGCACCAAAATCTAAGTTCTGTCATACATAATTCTATAGTTTTTGGAAATATTCAGAGCCCTCTGTAACATCCATAAACAAATAAAGAACACAAAAAACCCCAGAACAGAATGAACTATTTCCTTGAACATCGGCACAAGCAATAAAACAGAGTTTCAGCTCTAAATCGAGAACAAGCGGTCATAATTCTATATTACACAGTTTTGAGGTTTTAGCCGGACAGAATCCAGAAACATGGGGAAAAAGTTCGTGTATGTTAACTTTTAACTATGAACGTAGTTTTTGTGCATGTTGAAGGAAATTAAGTGTAATTTGTTTATAAGCTCAATTTTGTTTATTTCATGATATATTTTGGAGTTTAGTATGACGTCCATTTCCACTGAACTAGTACACATTTTTGTTTAGGGGCCAGCTGAAGCAAGCCTCTGGGTGCGGGATTTTCTCGCTGAATTGAAGACCCATTGGTGGCCCTCTGCTGTTTTCTTCTATTTTCGTCGGGTTGTTGAAACATTCCCAATTCCATTCTCAATTTTGCAATTAATTATCAAATGTTTATATATTTATCCTGGCAATAATTACACCCAGATTTATTTCAGGCTAATAATGACTATCTGAGATCATTGTAAATTAAAACAATTGAATATAGTAAGGCAGTTGATATTTGTCCGGCTAGCCGGACAAATATTACCAGGACTACGTGTCTGGTCAATCAATGCGTATGTCACTTCTTGTGCGTGCGTGTGATATTATACATATTGACTGGTTATGAGGTAATAGCAAGTTTGTTGTCCCTGAGATACCAACTATTGCTCGAGGCGAAGCCGAGGCAATAGTTAGTATCAAAGGGACAACAAACTTGCTATTACACTCATAACCAGTCATTAAGTGTTTTATTATACCGAAAAAAATATCTTTCTAAAAGTTTACATACACCACTTTGAAAAAACACCCAAAATATCACTTAAACATGCACAAGATGAACTATTTGGATCCTCTTGCCCATGTGGTATTTGTAAATATCTTATTTACTGTAATCAAGACCAGGAATCCTTGTGTAATAATTTCCGTGCATATAATAAATGCTAGCTTAAATATATTACCGTATACCAAAGCAATCACAGACAATGAAGACGACGACAGTCCCATACCTTACATTTGTTCTGTTTTAGATCTTAAAATATGTAGTTTTTCTTTTTCTTTTTTAATTGCTTCTGTTAAGTAATATACATGTAAATTTGAAATTACGACGACAGACACATACAGTTTATACCGTTTACGATATTTCAGAGTTGAACGCGTTCCCAAGGGCTCAAATCAAAGCATAATAGTCAATAACGTCATTGTTGTCCAATGAAAAATCAGTATGAAAAAATCCGGGAAAGACGTTGATAAAACTATTAACCGGGGTAATAGTCTTTGAAACTATTGACTGGCAAATAGTCTGTGGAATGAAATAGCACAAATATTTCATTCTTTTTTATATAGAATAAAAATAATGAGGTATAATAATATCTTCTAGCACCAGACGATCGCAAATTACGGACATTTTGCAAATGGTGAAGTTGAAGTCATCCTTCGTAAATTTTACGGACACCACCACGAGTTTGTTTGACCGTTATGGAATAACTGTTTCTCAGATAATATCGTATATGTTCCTTATGTCGACATGTTACAACAATACCATTCCCTTTTCACGTATGTGACCCACCGAATTAGACTATTTACCGGAATTGTAATAACATAAGCCAACACGGCGGCTGCCACACTAGTGGCTGCCACATGTGAGCAGAATCTGCGTACCCTTCCGAAGCACCTGAGATAACCCCAGTTTTGGTGGGGTTCGTGTTGCTAAGTCTTTAGTTTTGTATGTTGAGTTCTGTACTATTATTTGTCTGTTTGTCTTTTTATTTTTAGTCATGGCGTTGTCAGTTTATTTCAATCTATGAGTTTGACTGTCCCTAGCTCTAGTATCTTTCGACCCTCTTTTAAAAAGCATTTTTTTTTGGCAATCTTAAATTGCAAAATTAGCGGCTCAATCTTGTTACTGGTAGTTGAAGTTGTAATCATCCGAAATAAGAATACTAACGACAAACACATTATTTGTGGCAGAAAAATTGCTGTTACTGGCAATTATAGAAAGTATACAGTTTTTGGGGTATTCTTCGCTGTTTCTGTTTTTTTTTTTTTCCGCTCAATGTTTTCTTGTTCTTGTGTTTCTGGTGTTATTCTCACCCTTAATTGTATGAAATTTTACTGTGTGTTTTGGTTTGCTTTTTGTGTTTCTTTCATAATTTTTCGTTGTGATATGCTGTTTTCTTGTTATTCTTTTAATTCATGTGTGGTCTCTATTTTTTTTTATGTTGTCTACATGTAAAATAACCAATAGCATTTTTTTTCGGCTATATAACAGTCACTGTGACTACCAGTTTTTTGTTGTTGCAAATAAAGCTTTATGGAGATATGGAAACTAAAAAAATGGTTAAAAATACAGAGGTATGGTAGGCTTTTATCTCTCTTCTTTCCAAGACTGTCCCTAGCTCTAGTATCTTTCGACCCTCTTTAAAAGCATTTTTTTGGCAATCTTAAATTGCAAAATTAGCGGCTCAATCTTGTTACTGGTAGTTGAAGTTGTAATCATCCGAAATAAGAATACTAACGACAAACACATTATTTGTGGCAGAAAAATTGCTGTTACTGGCAATTATAAAAGGTATACAGTTTTTGGGGTATTCTTCGCTGTTTCTGTTTTTTTTTTTCCGCTCAATGTTTTCTTGTTCTTGTGTTTCTGGTGTTATTCTCACCCTTAATTGTATGAAATTTTACTGTGTGTTTTGGTTTGCTTTTGTGTTTCTTTCATAATTTTCGTTGTGATATGCTGTTTTCTTGTTATTCTTTTAATTCATGTGTGGTCTCTATTTTTTTTTTATGTTGTCTACATGTAAAATAACCAATAGCATTTTTTTTTCGGCTATATAACAGTCACTGTGACTACCAGTTTTTTGTTGTTGCAAATAAAGCTTTATGGAGATATGGAAACTAAAAAAATGGTTAAAAATACAGAGGTATGGTAGGCTTTTATCTCTCTTCTTTCCAAAGACATTTTCTGATTAATTCAGAAAGGCATTACTGTTAATCTTGTTGTATGGAATGGTTGTATAAAGAGTAGAGATCTTTCAAATTCCTACTCCTTGAGTGAGCTGTGTCTGAGTACTTCTGGATGCTGTTACACTCTACAATCTACAACTCCTCTGAAACTACCAAATTGATTTCCACAGAAATTTTATCATTAAGTTCTGCACTTTATATTGTAACTGCACGATGCGGTTTTACGACTTCGAGTGTCACCCTGGTTTCATTAGCCACTCTTTTATGGTGGGTGTCTTCTGGAAAGTGTAGGGAATGGTAAATCTACAGAAACCCAAATACAATACTAAGTAATTACATCCGTTTTTTTAAATGAATGTTGAAACGATTCGTTCAGCGTTTTAATGACTTGTTTGGCACATTAAATTTTTCATTGAACGGCAAAATTGATTTCTTGCATGTTGCAAGTTTGAAATGATACATTGTATAAATCATTTTAGACTTTCTCGTTTCTCATGTTCTAGATTAGACCGTTGGTTTTACACTAGTAATATTTTGGGGCCCTTTATAGATTGTTGTTCGGTGTGAGCCAAGGCTCGGTGTTGAAGACCGTACTTTGACTTTCACCTATAATGGTTTACTTTTATAAATTGTGATTTGGATGAAGAGTTGTCCCATTGGTACTCGTACCACATCTTCCTATATATATTCTCTTTAAATTATTCTAACAGTGTAACTAATCTATTCAAACCTCGCAACAATTTCGTGTTTTCAAAAGAACTGTACAGTGAATAAATTTATAATCAAGATTGTACAAAATCTTAACTTGCAACAACTGATTTCAACATTGCAACGAATCATTTGAACTCCATTTTTTTTTTTTAGAAAGGTTGACATAGCTATATGTGTAAATGTTTTATTCAAGCGAGGTTTTACCTCTCTCAAATAATGTTACAAAACTATTTTTCAACGGTGCAACTTTGCATCCCCCTTTAAAATACCTGATGCATTTAAACAGAACTTGGATCAAGTCTCTTATGTACATTCTTATAAAAAAGAAGATGTGGTATGATTGCCAATGAGACAACTGTCCACAAGAGACGAAAATGACACAGTTTTGCCAGTGGTATTACTTTTAGGGTCCATTGGGTGAATAAATGGGTTATTATCGCGATTGGAGTTTAGGATGTAATAAACTGAGTTTATGTGACACTCTGCAGTCCTTACTTCCGCTGAAATTGATGAATATCTCAAATAACCTATTAAGTGGTTTCTAGTAAGAAGATTAAAACGTGAAAAATTTACAATTTATCAGACAATTTACCAAATGATGGGAAACCTCATTGCAAAGCTTATATGTCTTAAAAATTAGGTGTAATCATGGATTGTTCCCATTTTCCCTAATCTATATCTTGTTGAAGAGTGAATCAAATTTCATTTATTAAAATAATTTTTTTATTTATGAATATATACATTTCTAAGAACAAAACACATCATAAAAATACAAAAGAAAATCCAAACTATGTTTTCCAACACATCAATACTATACAAACAAATGATACAAAATTTACAAAGAAGTGGCTACAGCTCATGTGACCATCATAATATAACTAATGAGCCTATAATCGCTAACCTGAATTAACTGTGATCAGAATGTTTCAGGGGGAACTAACACAGTCTTTGAAAGCCATTTAGTTCTAATTTCTCTATGAGTTTCAGAGAAGATTTTTAATGATGCTTTGTCAAAATAATTATAAGCCCAATTTGCTTATTTTTCAAAATCAGTAAAAGTAATTTGGAAAAATCTGTGCCGCCTAATGTTATGTTGTACACTTGTTTTCTTAAAACTGACTTTTTCCTCCAACTTAAGCCTGGTGTTTTGTCTTTTCAAATAACTGGAAGTCCATTCACTTTCTTATGAACTTTGATATCTTTGTATAGATATAATACCAGAATGGCTTTATGCTTTTCTGACTTTAGAAAGTTAAAAAGGGTTATTTCTCATAAAAAAAACAGAAACAGAACAGAAATCTAGTATTTAATGAGTATATCATCAAAATTTAATTCTAGGATTTGAGTGAATAAGGAAATAAGCTAGAATCGTGAAAATCCAACTTGACCTGTAACTTGTCATAATAAAACAATACATCAAATATCAAATCAATATCTTCAAGCATGAAGAAAAAAAAGTCTGGAAAACTGAATTGCAGACAGACAGACAGACAGACAGACAGACAGACAGACAGATCAATATTTTTTTGCAGATACTTTTAAGATCTGGTAGACAGTTTCAGAATGGTAGATAAGGTACATTTGAATATATATATATTATTTCGGTTAGAAAACCTTTTTACTAAGAAATTTCGCTTTCTGAAATTCTTGCGATTTCAATTATCTGGTAAGATCAATAACCACAGGTTAGTTAGATGTTGATTTTTTTTCGAAAGAGAAAGAAGTATGATAAGCATGAATAGTATAGTTGTATGAGGATCAAACATGATTTGGTAAAAAAAAATCTACAAAATGAGTGTTGCGTTTTTAAAGTCAGTCAGTATATATTTTTTTAATCTTATCTATGCAAACATTCTCAGCTTAATGGTTTCATTCCAAATCTCAGGATTAATGCACAGTCTTGTATAAAGGTTACAGAGACAGATACAGAAAATAGGGGCGTAATTCATGAAAAGGTAAAAAAAAACCAATACGATGAGAGTAGCAAAACGATTTTTTTTTAAGATTCAACCTGAAAAAATGATACATTTTTTACTATCGTAAAGGAGAGGAGGGGGTTTCAGAAGGATTACAAGTGTGCATCAGCTGACCCCCCACCCCGCAACACACACACACAAAACAATAATTAAGATCTAATGTTATCGGAAGCATGAACTTATAAGATATATGTAGTACGGTGCATAGTAAGGAATTATTCATAATTAATACAATTATTTTGTACAATAATTTTGTTTTGATAATTTTGCCGGTAATAGCATAATTATTTTCAATGACCGGGGTTAGCACAATTTCAACTTAGCAGATGTATCTATTCGTCTATCTCGGAGATTCTGAATTCCAATTGCGGAATAGTAGTACAACAAAGGAGTTATTAATGTTATGTTAATAGCTATATATTAAGAGGATTCCATTATACTGGACTTCTAATATCAACGATCACCAATTGACTATTATTATTTTTTAAGTCCCCACCGACTTAATATGTGTTTAATTTGCCCGTCCGTCTATCCATCCGTCTATCACACTTCAGTTTCAGTTTAGAAATGCTTTGACCAAATGATTCTATTTTTGGTGTTTACGCTTATTATTATGTTACAGGTCAAGTTTGTGATTTAAGCTGGTGGGATAACATCTCAGACTTGTGTGTGCCCTAAGAAATTAAGAATTTTTTACAATTGTTAAGGGCCATATTTTATCTTGCCATACCATAAGCCAGGTTGGCCCGGCTTTTGTAATCCCATGAAGGTCACCATCTGTTAACTTTCAAAAATTGATTATAAGTTGATGAACGTGTAACAAAGTCCGACCAAACGCAATTATCTTTTTAAGGCTCTACTTAGATGAAACATTTAAAAAACATACCCCCTTTTCCTGACCCTCCAACCCCAATGTTAAATTATATATTACATTTATTGAACCGTCTGAAAAAAAAGACAAGACTGTGAGTGAAGCAAAGAATGAAGTCATATTCCAATTTGAAAATAAACACCCTCTATTTATGTATTTTTTTACGTAACTTTCCATTTATGAAGTTTTTAAATGGATGTTGCTATGGATAATCTTTGTTTCAATGGTAACAATTGAAGTCAACAACACTTGACGATAGCAATTTAAAGTTTGCGTTAGCTTTTATGTATTTTCTTATCGGTTATGAAACAATTCAGGACATTTAAAAATCGGTAGCTATGGTGATAAAACTAAAGAAAGTCCCACGCATTTTTCTATTTAATTTGGTAAAGTAGTATCCAAACTTCACTGAAAAACACCAGAGAAAATTTGATAATTTCATAAAATCTCAAATTCAGAAAAGTTGACAAAATTTTTCAAATTAGGTTCACATGCAATCTTAACTAAAATGAAGCTTAAAGCAAGTTGTATCAATGTTACATATGAAAGTTAATGAAAT
This sequence comes from Mytilus coruscus, assembly GCA_017311375.1. NCBI lineage: Eukaryota > Metazoa > Mollusca > Bivalvia > Mytilida > Mytilidae > Mytilus > Mytilus coruscus. The sequence continues at coordinate 60,125,693 of CM029607.1, read as the reverse complement.
ATGCTTGATTCTATTCATTATCAGGCTCTGAATTTTAGGGATTTAGCGGATTTTTGAAAGTTTTTACCACGCTTAACAACCAAAACATAGAGTGTCTGTTACCGTGGCAACCAATCATATTTTCCCACTCAAATTTATTTTTTGAGCAGTATTCAAGTTATGCTTCTACCAGGCAATTTATAGAAACAATCTGAATTCAGTGGTGTTCGTTTGTTTATGTGTTACATATTTGTTTTTCGTTCATTTTTTATATAAATACGGTCGTTAGTTTTCTCGTTTGAATAGTTTTACATAGTCATTTCGGGGCCTTTAATAGCTGACTATGCGGTATGGGCTTTGCTCATTGTTGAAGGCCGTACGGTTATCTATAGTTGTTAATTTCTGTGTCATTTGGTCTCTTGTGGAGAGTTGTCTCATTGGCAATCATACCACATCTTCATTTTATATGAAACCCTCATATATCGCACTCTGTCTGGTTCTTACAAAGATCTCCGGCTTGAATATATAACGTTATTAAGGGTCATTACTCAAGAACGTTAAAATACTTTAGTATACACCACCCAAACTCGGACTTGATCTATGTTGTATGGTACATTTTGGTTGAGTCAAAATAAAGTTAGAGAACGGAAACACATTATTGGGACGAACGTATCTACGAACGGACAAGGGTAACACTTAGTGCTGCCTCCGTTGCGATGGGGCATAAAAAATGAGACGTTTTCTTAAGATAGGTTCACACTGCCGATCAGATCAACTTGATCAAGCCCGATCAAGACAGAATAATTGATCGGGAGTCTGTTCTGACTCAATCGACAAAAATGTTCGTGGTAGTCTACCTTGCTCGTAAGATTTTTTGACATGTCAAAACATTCAAGTAAGAATCGAGAAGCGTGTCACTCGAGAAGAGATCAGGAATTCGTCGAGTAGCGATCGAACTGATCGGGAAAGGATCGTGTAGAGATCGAATTTGGTCGGATTACAAATAATTTACCGATCAGTATCAGTATTCGATCATTTCTATCTTTGCTCGACTAATACACGATCATTTCCCGATCAACGCCAACCTATTTGATATGTGGTCCAGATTAACTCGACCAATGCCCGATCGCTTCCAGATAACTGCGACTTCTATTATTTTTTATCCCAGACCAATTCGACAAATACCAGGTCTCTACGTGACCACATTCGACTATTCTTCGATCTCTATTCGGTCATACAATAGTACACATGACTGCTAAGCGATTCTCTAAAGGAGTGTGCAGATCTGATTAACTTTTACAACTTTGCACTTGCAAAAATATTTTGTCATTGTACATTAATTTTAATTGAAGATTAACTCCGCCAAAATTACTTCATGTACAGTACTTGTCTGTACTTCTACAGGGAGGGTTAATATATAAAAAGAGAGGCAAACGATACCAAAGGAACAAACAAATTCAAAGGTCGAAAACAAACCGACATAGCCATGGCGAAAAACGAAAAACCGACGAGAAGACAAACAGCAGCCAACATATCACAGCATAGAAAAGAAAATAGCAACACGAAACCCATTTAAAAACTGGGATGATCTCAGGTGCACCGGAAGGAAATTATACATGTATCCTGCATTTTTGCCACGGAGGATTTTTTTCAAACATGAAAGTAATTGTGCAATAACAATCATTTTTAGAAAGCCTTCAAAGTTTGTTTATATGAACATCAAGATTATTTTTCACCCGTTTTATGGGTTATTTTCTTTTTGACTGTTCGTATTTTCCTTAGGTCCAGAAATTATTGTAGTATATATTTCAACACAGGAGAAAATCTTGCACCCGGTGGCGGGCTACGTGGCCCCTAAAAGAAAATGTGTACTAATTCATTGAAGAGGCCCTGACTTTGTAGATGCACAAACATGCGGCGGGGCCAAATGTTTACAAAAACTTTTTTTCACACGATCTTTTTGACGCAATTTTACCAAAAAAAAAACGAAACGAAAGTCAAATGATTTTTATTTGATCTCTTGATGGATATATGTAAACATTTTGAGAAGCGATTGAAATTCTACTTTAGACCAAATTTTGAGGAAATGTGTGACATCTTTACACCACTTTTAGCAAAAACATGTTGGTACCATGGATACGTCAAAAATACATTTAAGCTTTAACCTTTCAACTTTTGGATATCAAATCTATAGAAAATACTGATTACATACATATACACATATATGACACAAACAGTAAGCTTAATTTGCAAGAAAGGAAAGAAAAGGGGATGGTAAAATTTATGTATATTGCTATCTAACACAAGTACCAATCTGGGGACAAATCTCATTTGGTGATGTCATTTTCAGGAAAGGAGCCACGAAAACTACCATAATACATAAGCTTCCTACTCTACTTTGAGAACGTTTTTATAAACATTGGGGGTCTTCTTTGTTGAACTCCTGCGAGTCTTTCATTTTGCCCATACAGCTGTCGTCATACACCTAGACGCCTTGGCGCACGTTGCTGTCGACGACTTCTTGTTCGTCTTTTTCGTTTTTCAAGGTCCTTCACAGCTGTTAACCTGTCATTTGGAGGACTTACCACCCTGCCTATAAATCCAACTGCTTTATTTCGACGAAGATATCTTAAAGGTCTGATTTTACTCAGATCTTCTGTAAACTACTGAATCTAACCAAATTAATTAAATAGAGAATTTGTCCATGGGATACAAATAATGCCACGCTTGCATATAGCATTATAAAGGTCATTACTCAAAAAACGGTAAAAGTGACGCTATCCAAATTCGCACATGATCTGTGTATTATGATAAAAGCATTGTGTATAAGATAAGATATATAAGATAAGATATTTTTATTCCAATTAAAGGGCGCCCATGAAGAGCAAAGTAATTTATTACAATGATTTTTATAATTGTTACAATAATGTTGACATAAATCATAAATATGACTTTAACTATTTCAATTCTTAGATGTTAAACCACAGCCAGATCAGAGCCATACACATAAAAAAAGGCATAACAATATATCTATTATTAACAGGCAAATATTCTCAACGTCTTAAATATAACAATATCTATACTATATTGATACAAACATTTATTAATATAAATTGCAATATTTTTTCATAACCTCTAGGTTTTCTTGAATAAAAAGCCAATTAAATTTGGCACTTGTGCTTATCTTTTCAAAATTTTTACAACCTTTTAAAATATTATCATAAAATTCTTTTCTTAAAAAGTTATAAAGGGGACACTGACATATAAAATGTTCTTCGTCTTCAACTTTATCTAAGGTGCATTTTTTACATAATCTTTGTGATTTATCTATATAGGTTTTAGCATATCTATCTGTCTCTACTTTTAGGGGTGTGCACTTATTCTGATCTTACACTGTGCTTGTCTATCTTTAAATTCTTTTAATTGCAGATATTTTCTGTACCAAAAATGTTTAATTGAAAAATATGTCAAGAGTTTACCTCTACCTGATTTAACAGTATTTTCTCTAAATTCTTTCCAATGATTATGAAAACTTGTACACAATTTATTCCTAACTATAGTACATAAACGGCCAACACTTACATTTAAGTTTGGTAAGTCTAGTTCTGTCATTAAATAGTCAATACTAGAAAACCATGTAGTGATATTGTTTGCATGTAACTTTTTATTACAAATATATGCATCATAATTATAATAAACCATCCTTTGTGTTCACTAACCTAGCATATTTTAACATTGCCAATAAAATTGAAAAATATACTGGAAATCTTCCTAATTCAGACATAACAGCAAAATTACTTGCTTTTCTGTTAACCCCAAGAATATACTTCATGAATTTTGTGTGCGACTTTTCATATATGTCTTTTGAATAAACCTTTTCTGAAGTGGTTGAAAAGATTCCCCATATTTCACTGCCATACATTAAAATAGGTTTAATTGTATGGTCATAAAGGTGCATTAAAGTTGTGACACTAGGATTTGATGATGCTAGGCATTGTTGTAATCCAAAACAAGCTTTTATAGATTTCTTGTATAGCTCATCTTTACACTGTGTAAATTTACCACTAGATACAAAAGTAATTCCTAGGTACTTATAACATTTTACACTTTCAAGCTGTTGCCCATTCAAATACACTGGGCAATCAACATGTTTTCCAGGTTTGTTTAAAATTAAAACTATTGTTTTATTAAGGTTTACAATTAAACACCATTTTCAGCAATATAATTGTAACTTATCCATTCTCTCTTGTAAACCATGTTGTGTTTCAGAAAAAATAACAATGTCATCTGCATACATAATACAATCAATTCTGTTGTCATTTAGATCAACAGGGTCAGTACATGATGAAAAAGTTTCTGGCATATCATTTATAAACAATTTGAAAATGTTTGGGCTTAATACATCGTCCTGTCTAACTCCTATAAAAGATCTAAAGATAGGGGTTAATTCATTTTTAATTTTTACACATAGTTTATTTTTACTATACATATATTTGATAATAGAATAAAATTTGCCTGTTATATTTAGTTTTAAAAGTTTATATTTTATGCCTGCATGTATAACAGTATCAAATGCTTTTTTAAGGTCGACAAAGCAAGCGAATAGTTTTCCACCTTTCTTTTTGTTAATGTATTTGTCGATTAGGGTTTTTAAAACAAACATATGGTCAGAAGTTCATGATTTTTTACAAAACCCAATTTGTGATTTACTTATTATATTTTTTTCTTCTAAAAATTTATCTAACCTTTTATTCAAAATAGAGTTGAATAATTTACCAAGGCAGGAATTAATTGCAATACAACGGTAATTTTCTGGTTTGCTTGGGCTACCGCTTTTAAAATTTGTGACAAATATGCGGATGACCACTGTGTAGGATATTGACCTGAAGACAGCACTACATTGAAGAGTCTACGTGTGATAACATTTGGTTGGGGCAAAATTTAGAAAGAAGGGAAACTAACTGATTATACGTACGTACGGATGGACAAGGTTACCACTTAATGCCCCTCCGCTGCGTGGCTTCACAAACTCAGACGTTTTCATACCCGATAAATTGCCGATATCCCTGCCACCAGTCGACCTGGTCTGGCCGAGATCGGGATGAGATCGAGTATAGCTGAGTTGGTCTAACTAGTTGAGTAAAGATCGTCTAGAGATTGTGAATTGGTCGGAATATTCGAATATGTGGTCGGGTGGGAGTCTTGATGGAGACATTAAGGAGTCGTGTACAGTCAGATAGCGATCGGGAAGAGGTAGTAAACATGCCCGATCACGAATTAATTTACGCTTGGTCGTGAAAAATTTCACAATCGGGATCATCGAGTTGATCTGGTTGGCAGTGTGAACCTAGCTTTATACTGAAATATTACATACACGACCAATTCCCGGCTATCCCTACGACCCCTATACGATCAGGTCGATCTGGTCTGGTCGAGATCGGGCTGACATCGAGTATAGTTGATTTGGTCTAGCTAGTCGAGTAAAGATCTTAGATTGGTCGGAATAATCGTATATGAATTCAATCAGTGGTCACGTTGGAGTCGTTATGGCCTCACGCCCTGAGTAATTTAGAAGTAGTGAATGGTCGAGTTAAAGTCGTGTACTGTCGGATAGCGATCGGGTATAAGTCGTAAACAGGCCCGAACAAGAATTTGGTTACGCTTGGTCGTGGAAATTTGGACCATCGGTTCATCGAGTTGATCTGATCAGCAGTGTGAACCTAGCTTTATAAATATCTGATTGTTGTCGTGATTAAGGTGGTATGGGTGTCTTTCGCCATCTTTGATTGTAAAAAACACACAATCTAAGGTTCAGATTTTCAATCAAATTAGAAAAATTTGATGCAGGAATGCAGATAACTAATGTGAATTTGCATTTAAAAGAACAAATTAATAAAATTATAACTTATAAATACTAATATTTTTACAGTGTAGATTATTTTTTACTTGATTTTAATGTTTTAAAATTGGCATTTTAAGGGAGGTAATTCTGAAATAGTGCATTTTCTGAAGGAATCTACATGGAATTTTGCTATATTGTATTTTAGCCGAAAACGCACGGTGAACCTATCTTTTCTTTTAATATTCTCAAAACTATCTTCTCGTATTTTATTTTACAATTCTATCATTTAGTTTAGCTTGTAATCACATAATGATGTTTTTATCTGTACAAGTCATACCAAATGTGTCATTTTGTCACAACCTGTAGCTTGAGAAAATGCACGGTGACCTGTAATTTTATTACATTTTGAACATATATGAATATATTCTACGTTTTGGCAAAATATGAACAAATTCTATCATTTTTAATTTAGACTCCCATACCACCTTTAAATAAATAAATGTTTTACAAATTTTGAATTTCCAGCCCACGATTCACAAGATCTTATTAGACTTTTAACAAATTATTATCGGAATGCACCTAACAATGACGGCAGTAGCGATTGTTAATTTGTGACCCATCTGTATATAGCTTGCTGTTCGGTGTGAGCCAAAGCTCTGTGTTGAAGACTGTACCAATAATGATACTTTTACAAATTGTGACTTGGATGCAGAGTTGGCTAATTGGCGCTCATACCACATCTTCTTATATCTATCTACTGACTAATGAATCAAATAAGTTTGAATATGTTTCACGTACAAATATCTACTTCGAGTCTGGACTTCATGTGTATCAAGACAACCCCGTTATTCCACACACCTATATCACGCCATTTTTAATGCAACAGTCTAATATATAAAGACATGGGTTAAGAGTTATGGCATAAGCATGCCAACTTGTAGAGTTTAATCAATGTGAAAGAAAAAGAAACAACATTTAAAAATTCTTGAAATAGAAAACTGAGCAGCTCATGAGTCGTCCTGAATATACATGGTATATATGCCACTTGATTTACCATTGTTTAAACATGGCAAAGTCAGTGACTTGCTTTTGGGAAACCAAACAGGCCTTTTAAACCAACCATAAAACATGGAATGCTTAATGTCCTCAGATCTGACGATCCTATGACAGTGTCGTGAAAACTAAACCATGGAATATGGGGAAACAATTTTTTTTCTGTCAACATGCATGTACTTTCCGAATGAAACTCTTCAATATTAAATGCCTATCCATATCATATTTTAAGAACAAAACCAATTTTTGAAAATAAATTGCCAAAATGTGTTTAAAAAGTCGAAATTCAAAGATTTTAGAAAGTCAAAATTTGGAGATTTGAAAAGTTAAAATTTCGAGTTAAAGTCGAAATTTTAAGATTTGAAATGTCAAAATTTCGACTTTGAAAAAAATTTCACAATCAATTTTATGTTTAATATGTTCCTAATGCGCTTCCGTTCAAACGAAACAGCGGAAACATACATGTAATATAGTAGTCAGATGTCAGTAATTTGCATCTTTTCTGCCTGCTTTTCTGTTGCTAATCAATCATGTTCTTTGTCTTACAATGGCACAAAATTTTTATGGCAGTGACAATATAACTACATCCAGTTTGATGAATCGATGTTACCACTGTGTTACCATCTTGTTGTTCTATTTCACATTGCTTTTCTCTTTTACAACAGCCAAGAGAGAACCGAGGAATGTTGAAAATCAGTTTACCAATTATCTTGGTCAATTTGTATCGATTTAAAACTGTCTGAACATCGGAAGATAATGTCTATTCTTTACAGGTGAAACTGGTCACCGTCAATGCTGACAAATACAAACTTTGAATATCGATCACGAATTCTTTGACTATTACAAAAATATATGTCTCTATTACATTTAAATATAAAAAAAAATAAAATTTGTACATATTTTTATAAGACGTATAATAATTGTTCATCTGCAATGCCATATTCTTCGATACAATTTGACATTCATTATAGCGGTTTTTTTTGGGTATAATATTGAAATGTCAAAAACTGTTATGTATAATTGTTTTTTGTGTTGTTTTATATTTGTTGTATTGATAAATAATTTGTATGCTATCAAACCTTTTGGGGATACAACTGCGTGCATCAATAAATAAATTAAATTCAAACCAAAGATAAGATACCATAAACTTTATTTCAGACTATAATATATACAGGTTTCATCCTCGGCACTTTTGGAATTATGTAGAATCACTAAAATCATTAGTAATTATATATAATCCCTGAAAATGACCAGTGATTTTATATAATCACTGAACCTTTTAATAATTATTCTATGATTTTAGGAATAACAATAATTCAACGATCCTTTGTTTGATAAAAATTAAATATAGACAAATTATCATTTGCTTTTTTCTTATTCCTTGAAAATTTAAGTGAATAGTAAGTCAGGATTTAAATTGTTTAAAGGCTGCTACCATCTCTTATATTTCATACAGATTACACTCTATACATCGTTATACATTAACATAGGATTGGGCTGTTGGGCATGGATTTAGAAATTAATAAATCTAAAATATCTGACGAAAAAAATAATTTTGTAAATTGCAAAAGCAATAAGAAAAACCAGATATATAGAAATAAAATTACTAGTTATCATATACATATTTCCACAATTGGCGTCTCATTAGTTTACTAATGTTTTGATCATATCTGAGACTTGTTGTAAAACCTATCGCTCGACTTAGCCATGGCGTTGTCACTTTATTTCAGATTTTCGAGTTTGAATGTCCCTCTGGTATCTTTCGCTCCGCTTTAAGCAAAGTATTTAATTCATGTAGACAAATTTTATTTTGCGGTCGTATATTGGTATCACGTCGTCATCGTCAGTGTCGTATATGGTTTCCGGACAATAACTTTAGTATAAGTTAATAGAGCACAAGGTATATAACCACAAAAGGAAGGCTGGGATTGATTTTGGGAGTTATGGTTCCATGGGATACCTCATGTACAAAAGATTTTGGGACATTTTGGCAAATCGGTTGTACATCCCATTTTAGCGAAATAGGAAAACAAGCAGGTCACTTTACGGAAATTGCTTCGTGTTCCTTTCTACTATTTTTATTTAAATTTGTAAGGATACGAAGAGGATGTGTTCATAAAACTTTTTTTTAAATACTTTTATTTATATTTATAAATTAATGCATGACTTCGGCAAGTTCAATATTTCATCGTTTCTTATAAATACTTGAATATTGCGAACTATTGTAAAACTTATAACGAACACACATTTCGCTAAACTGTGCTATAAAAAACCCAGACATAGTAACATTGGTTGTTTATAGATATAAGAAGATGTGGTATGAGTGTCAATGAGACAACTCTCCATCCAAGTCAAAATTTATAAATGTAAACCATTATAGGTCAAAGTACGGTCTTCAACACGGAGCCTAGGCTCACACCGAACAGTAAGCTATAAAGGGCCCCAAAAATTACTAGTGTAAAACCATTCAAACGGGAAAACCAACGGTCTAATCTATATAAAACGATATATGTTTGCCTTGTATGTTGAGGGATTTAGTAGCAAAGTCAAACCTATTCTTTCTCTCTTAAATATAATTCTAAGATGAGCATGATAATTTCATGTAAATATTCCGAATATTTCATTAACTCTCTAAATTTGACTATCAATAACTTTAATCTCTTAATTTTCACACACCCTAAACAAAATAAGGTTCTGATTGGTGTAATTTGTGAAGCCTTCAAAGTTGAAGGGTGATTGACAGTAAATATATAATAGCATGGTTTGTGATTGACAGTAACCCCACCTTATAACCATATGGTACAATATAGCTTATGCAGCATTTACTTTTGACCCTTTCGGGACAGTTAGAACTTAAATGTAAATAATGTACATGTTTCAACAATTATAGCGTAATCTATATTTACTTTTGAACCTTATGGTACGTCAACTGGGCGCTTAAGCAGCATATGCTATTTATTACCGCATAGGCTGCATTTAAAATAGCATAGGCTGTATAAATTATAGCATATGCTGTATAAATTATAGCATATGCTATATATTATAGCCTAAGCGGCATTAATTACAGCATAGGGTAAATAAATTATAGCTTAAGCTGTAGTTTATATGGCATATGCTGTATTAAATGTAGCATACGCAAAATAATTTACTTTTGACCCTTTCCGTACGCCATATGGTTGTATAGTAATATACTTTAGATCTATATACTTTTTAACAAGTATACATATACTTTTAAAAGTATAAGGATATCAATTCCAACAATCGGTATACTTTTATCCTGTTACTTTGGCAAGCATTAATATACTTTTAACAAATATACTTTTGTTTAATAAATATCCCGCTGACACTTCCAATATATACCCCGATATATACAGAAAGTGTCGGTATACTTCTAACAAGTGTTTGAATACACCTGAGACTACTATAACTATATGTGTTATAGTAGTCTCAGGATACACATAAAACAGATTCCAACACAAAATCTCGTGCAATACTATATTTCTCACTCTCGACGAAAGAGGAGCACAAATTAAGCCTTCGTAGTATTCCAAGGCCGCTATTCACATGTTTGGACTTTTTCAGGGGGCGAGAATACGATTGAATCATAAGACAGATTGATTATTGATTGTACATTTTACATAATTTTGATGTATGAGAAAAATAATCAATCATGAGTAATTCAGAGAATGCTTCAAAAACATCAAATTTAAAATAAAACCGTGATTACAATTAGAAGGATTTTTCCAGAATCTGGAAGAGACCTCATATAACCCAAAGAACAACCAATCTGGAACAAACCTCCCATAACCCAAAGTACAACAATCTGGAAGAGACCTCCCATAACCCAAAGTACAATCAAATTGGAAAAGACCTCACATAATCCAAAGTACAACCAATTTGAAAGAGACCTCATATAACCCAAAGTACAACCAATCTGAAATAAACCTCATATAACCTAAAGAACAACCAATCTGGAAGATACCTCATATAATCCAAAGTACAACCAATCTGGACGAGACCTCATATAACCCAAAGTACAACCAATCTGGAAGAGACTTCACATAACCCAAAGTACAACCAATATGGAAGAGACCTCATATAACCTAAAGTACAACCAATCTGGAAGAGACTTCACATAACCCAAAGTACAACCAATCTGCAAGAGACCTCATATAACCAAAAGTACAACCAATCTGGAAGAGACTTCACATAAACCAAAGTACAAGCAATCTACAAGAGACCTCTATTAACCCAAGTACAACCAATCTGGGTATACCTCATATAACCCAAAGTACAACCAATCTGGAATAGACCTCAAGTGCAACCAATCTGAGTGATATCTCACATAACCCAAAGAACTACCAATCTGGAAGATACCTCATAAAGTCCAAAGTACAACCAATCTTGAAGAGACCTCATATAACCTTAAGTACAACCAATCTGGAAGATACCTCATATATAACCCAAAGTACAACCAATCTGGGAGAGACCTCATATAACCCAAAGTACAACCAATCTGGAAGAGACCTCATATAACCCAAGTACAACCAATCTGGGTGATACCTCATACAACCCAAAGTACAACCAATCTGGAAGAGACCTCATATAACCCAAAGAACAAGCAATCTGGAAGAGACTTTCATTACTCAAATAAAATTGAGAATGGAAATGGGGAATGTGTCAAAGAGAAAACAACCCGACCAAACAGCAGAAAACAGCCGACGGCCACCAATGGGTCTTCAACACAGCGAGAAAGTCCCGCACCCAGAGGCGGGCTTCCCCTAAACAAAATGTGTACTAGTTCAATGAAAATGGACGTCACACTAAACTCCACAACATATAAATGAACTAAAATTAAAAAACATACAAGACTAAGGGTTGAGATCTCACAAAACATGTTTAACCCCGCCGCATTTTAGCGCCTGTCCCAAGTCAGGAGCCTCTGGCCTTTGTTAGTCTAGTATGTTTTTTAATTTTAGTTCATTTATATGTTTTGTGACGTCCATTTTCACTGAACTAGCACACAATTTTAGTTAGGGGCCAGCTGAGGACCACCTCCGGGTGCGGGATTTTCTCGCTGCATTGAAGACCCATTGGTGGCCTTCGGCTGTTGTCTGCTCTTTGGTCGGGTTGTTGTCTCTTTGACATATTCCCCATTTCCATTCTCAATTTTATTAACAAAGGCCAGAGGCTCCTGACTTGGGACAGACGCAAATGTTCTGTTAAAGTCTCAAATAGTAAATATCTTAAAACATGTTAATAATAAAAGTGCGAAATAAAGACTGATTATACTTTAAAATTTATATCTTGAAAACAGAAATAGTTTTATATATTACGGTTTTTAGAAAAAGCAAAAAATGACAAATATTTGTACCATTACATGTAACCAGCAGAGATAATTGATGGTTCCTAAATAGTAAAAAAAAAAAACACCGTCAAAATTGTTATTTTAGAAAAATAGAGAGCCGGAAGATACCATGGGGACATTCAAGAAACGTCAAATAGTCTCAATTTCAACATACCTTAACGCCGGCCAATCACATCTAATTTCCTCTAGAAGTTTGAATTGATAATTTCTTCAATGATCTATTAATCATTTTTTTATATGTTTTATATAAAGATTTTAGTTATGCAGGCTATTGATGATTTTTTTTTATGTATTATAATCTAAATGCGACTGTATTCCTGAAACAGCAATTCTCATATCATTGAGTATAAACCATCATTCGTGTTGCTTGTAATTTATTTCTTTATTCAATAAAGCATAATACATAAATAGGGAAAACAGTAATTGCAAAAAAATGTAAAACAGTACAACATAATTCAATTCAATTCAATTCAAAGATTTTATTGTTCAAATCAATTATATTCAAATAAAGTGATCAGCCTTTATAAATCCTTTCCCATACAAGATGATAAAATAATTATTGGTTTTCACATTTAACAGTAGTTCATATCCCGTCTTGTCTCGCAGAGAGGCATGGGAGGCAATTCTCCCTCGTCTATCAATATTCTTAATAAATAGTTATCGTTTAGTTGACCATCAATCGGTACACTGGTGGGTAGAATGCTTTCAGATAAAGCAAGTGATGTTATCTATTACATACAAAATTACCCCCGACTCACCTAAAAAAAACAGCCTAACATACAAAAAAGAACAGCATATGGTCACTATTGCCTTTAAGGTATAGGCAAAGACCCCTCTTTTAAAATGTATCATACTCATTGTTTAAGACTGTTTTCTTCTGGTGATAGTAGAAGTGTGCGGTTGCTACATTTTCAATGCATGGCAATTTGACCAATTTTTAAGCAATGCAACTCCTGTATAAACTTTTCTGTGTGTTATTATGAGATTTTACTGCCATTGAAATTTCCGTATAATATAAATTGCTGATATAAATTGGTTTGGTCATATAAATTATTTTTGTTAAATAAAACATTCAAGTGCGTGTTGTTTCTTAAACAAACATTTATGATAAATGTCGTCGCAATGCCACCCTTACATTCAAGGGTACCGCAAGATTCAACTAATACGATTGCTACACAGTGCCCAGGTTTTTCTAATTGAATGGATATATATGCAAACAAGAAAAAACCTCAATGGAAAAGAATATCTTACTCAGTAGCACTGATGGAAATTAAAATCTAACCCTATACCAAGTATGATTTAGAAAACAGATATGAAAGTATCCTGACATTTGTGCATAAAACAGATCCAATGCAACAAGAATTTTATAGGATTTGTCCTATAATACATTCGCCTTGTCCGTCTGTCCATTCGTCCAAAAATATTTCCGTCACAATTTTCTCGGGTACTACTAACCAGAATGACTTCATATTTGGTTCGCAGCTTGACAGTGATGAGTTGTCGGGCACCTACTTGCTGTTTCCCCGATACTTTAAATTTTTCAATATGTTGGATGGACTAAAAATATTTATCAAACATTTGTCTATATTTTGGTGCTTCAAAACAGAATGATTTCATATTTTGTTAGCAGCTTGACAATGGTGAGTTGTAACGTGTGAGCACTTTCCAGTCTATCGACACATACTTTCTGTTTACCGATACTTTGAATCTTCGATGGGGATATGCGTACCACGGCAACGCGTGTATTCTTGTTTGTGTTGATTCAAAACTGTGTGGGCGAAAATCTTGGCTTGTCTGCTGATCATTTTTGCTAATTGAAATACCTTTATTTACATTATACTTTAAACGGTAATAAGCAGATTTTTTTTTTTAAAATGGTCAAAATTATGATTTAGAGGCTACAACTCTTGTAATAAGTCGATTTTCATGTACCCCTAATTCTGACATTTATACCTATTATGTCTGTTTTGTTCACACATTGTTGTCAATATAATGGAATTTGTTTGCGACTGTCATACAAGTGAAAGGTTTAGATAGCTATAAAACCAGGTTTAATCCACCATTTTCTACATAGAAAGTGTCTGTGCCAGGTCTGGAATAATACAGTTGTTATTCATTTGTTTGATGTGTTTGAACTTTTGATTTTGCCATTTGATTAGGGACTTTCCGTTTTGAATTTTCCTCGGAGTTCGGTATTTTTGGTAATTTACTTTTTGTAATAAGTCGATTTTCATCGGGGGACACTTCAGTCAAACATCTGACAAATGTACCAAAAACAGAAATTGTTGGTCATAAGGAAGAGAGGGGGCTGGATCTGCTTCTCCTTTTTAACATTTAAATGATTTGAACTTATAAAACATGATTACATATCAATTGATATTATTTACTGCAGAATAGTAGAATTTTGTCTATAACTATTGTCTTTGCCATTGAGTTTTCTAACACTTATTTTCCGAGTAGAAACATGCTATTGCTTTATGGCATCTATTTTATTTGAACCTGGCAGTTTTCGTGATATAAGGTAAAGACAGTAAAATTGGTCAAAATCATCATTTAAATGCAATTACTACTATAACGATTCGACTGACGAATTCGATCACTTTAAATTATAATTTCTCTCTGTCTACTCTAGTTTCTGTAAATAAAAGCAACGCAAAAATGATTTTAACTCATAATGCAAGAGCAAAAAACTATCAGAGTCGAATGAGGATATTGGCCATGATAATTTATTTGTATATCTTGTCTAGCTGATTATTTTTGTATTTCAAAGCATCTGTCTATATTTTAGTTTTCATGATTATATCTAAAAACACAATATTAGGTAAAATTGCTCATTAAAGGTCAATAACTAATATAAGGAATCAGCTGACGATTGTTACCAGTAAACTTATTTGTAGATCTTGTTTCTTGATCTGGTTTTTTTTTGTTATTTACAATTTCCTATCTACTAAAGATTCCACAAACGGAATGAGTAAATTTTCATCAAGGGCAAACAACTATAAAGAGTCAATTGATCATTTTTGCCATTATGATATATCATTTGCTGGTTAACTTTTCGAGTCTGTGACTTTTTATCGCAGAAGCAACACATCCTGCATCATCGGCGTCGTCAACATGAAGGTTTAATCTCGGTTGTTTCAAAAATCTTATTTAGACACCAATAACTTTGTCTTTACTTCATGGAATTTTATAAAACTTGGACAGACGCTTTTGGTTGATTTAAAGACAGTGTCCAGAGCAAATTTCGAAGATATGTGTTTCATTTTTTTACTAATAAAAGGTCTGAGTTTAATTTATAGTTTACATTTAGATACATATGCGGATAAATTTTTTAGACATCAATTACTTTTTTTAAAAAGTCATAAATTTTTAGGACACTTTGACAAAAGCTTTTTATATGCATATGTTACTGATACAACTACTAGTTTTTTTATGTTCACCGATTTGACCCAAATTCTCATATTTTATTCATAACGTACTCAAACGTATATCCAAATTACAAAAATTCCAAAAAGAAACAATTAACAATATAATGTTTCAGCATTCCGTGCTTATTTTAGACTAGACGCTATCTAATTATCCATCGAGATGACCACCGAAGACTGTCTACCCGATATAATCAAAGCATCATGGATGTTGTGATTAAGCCAATTTTGTTGCTAGTCTGACATTTTTCTGAACATACTTTCAATAATTATTTTGTTATCTTCATTTCCATAATCTCACTGTAAAATTTCTATTCTTTTGCCAAAAGATGGACTCAGAATTTTGCAATATTGATGCAAATTATTTTGGTATTTCAGTTGAAGACACTGTCAGATTTTTTTACATCTTTTTTTAGAAACATTTGAAATTCAATGATTTTGACAAGATTGTTAAGGGAAATCTTCAAATGTACAGCATATTTTTATATGCCATTAATAATAATTGGCTTGATAATTTCCAGAAAAAGGCATAAAAAGGCCACTTTCTCAACAACAACAAACATGAATAACAAACTTTTATCTAAATTGGTGTTCATTCTTCATTAAGGAAAAAAATACATTTCCTGTATTCAGATATACATGTACAAATACCTAATGCTGAGATAATTCCAATTACTGTTAAATAGCAATATAATGGGGATATACAAACGCTAATTCTTAAATTATGATTACCGGGTATCTTTCTTTCGTTTTTAAATTTAAATTGACAATTAACACGTGATATTGAAACATTTATATTGAATTGAAAGTAAAAGGTGAATTATTGGTCCATTGGGCCGGGTGTATTTTGTATGTCAGATTATATTTTGTACATATATATATCTATATATATATAAACAAGTCTAAATTGAAAACAACGTTCAAACCTATGATTGCGTTGGATAAAAACCGCAATTTTTATACGTGTGCATGTAAAACAAAATTCTAGGTAGAGGGGTCTAAATACAGCACAAACAACATTTTCCAAAAGACCAAAAAAGTGAAAAAGTATATTTTAACAAAACGCATTTGACTAACAGGTCGAACAACAGATGTTCTTAAACCCTGCTGACTGCCATTGGCGATTGCCAAATAAACGGATCATCAGATGAAACAAAATGGATCTTAATATTAATTTAATAACAAACAGAAAACAATAAACTTGAAGAAAAGATGGTATACCACAAACATGAGGTGCAAAAATTTGCACCTCATGTTTTGTACACCATATCCAGATTTCAACAATTAATGTCTCTTCAGTGATGTTAGGGATCGAAACGGTATTTGGAAGGCCATATAATTTAGCTCAATTTAGGATAGACTCTTGAATTTTGAGTATATATTTATGTTGATTTACATATGTCAATATAATAAACAATTTACTTACTTTACTTGATACAAATAAATTTATTGCCGAAAATGCTCAGGTAAGAGTTATGCAATTGTGTTTATTGCTTCAATCAAATTATTGATAATTATAACTTAAATAGACCTTAATTATTAACTTATGTCAGATGATTATGACACTGACTTTATGGCTATTGAGGTCAAGATTTTATGTATTCAGTTAGATGTGTAATAAATTTAATACACAAATTCTTGACCTCAATACCAGTATGATTATCAACTGTCATTATATATTAATATAACTGTGGTCAATTGAGACTGCATTTGAGTGGCGTTTAATCCAATTAATATTGACACCTTGAGTTTTATTGTTTGAAAATCAGGGCAGCTGTCCATCAAAATGGTATTATATCAATAATCTCATTTGCCTAATGCAAGAATGGGAAAAAAGTGTGGGAATCAACTCTGATATCAATACACATCTGGAACCAAATTTTTTTCAATGGCTTTCAGGAACATAAGATACTGATAAAACACATTCATTATTCTTAACAACTGCTTAAATTTGATAAATCACATTTTCCATATTAATTAATAAATGGCAATTTAGTTTTGATTTACGAAGGAACTATATGCAAGTGTATATCTAAAATAAAGAAATTGTTCGCCCAACCTTTTCTTAATTTTATGACCAATAACATATTAAAAGTTGATGATTAAAATGGTGTATAAAGATTCTGCAAGTCATAGAAACACATTATTTTTTTCATGACATGTCTTCAACTTAGAATTTTGCACCATCTCCAAATCCAGAGTGATCATATTGATCCAGCATGGCTGAATCAAAAATAAATATAAGTATAAATAGATAGACACACACGTGCAATTGGATTTTTCTAGGTCTGTTTGATTTCATGTTGAAGGTTGGAAATGTACGTTTTACCTGTAAATGCATAATTTTTTTGTGAGCCGGATCAGAGTCAATGAAATGGTAGTTTCTGATGTCACCCTTGTTTCACTTTTCAATGTCGACATTCTTTAATTTTAATGAATGAACATGCTGCCAACCACATGCTGAGCATGCGCAACCGTCTCCGCTAAGGTTCAAACTAAAGATTGCATGAATACGGATTCTAATGAGTTGAATTATTGCAAGCCAATAATACAGTAGTGATGTTTTTTAGCTTATTTTGACAAAATGGTATGTGTACAAAATTTGAAGTTAATGTGACCAAAAAACTGTCCCTAAACCAAACCTTTAACCTAACTAAAACCAAAACTTTAACCAACCTAAAACCCAAATTTTAACCTGATATTGGACGGACAGATGAGCAGCCATGGAAATAATGCCCCTCTTCTATGATTTTCATTATGATGTGAACATTTAAAAATGTCTGACAAGTTATAGTGATTGACCAAGATTTTGCGGTTAACATGGATATGTGAAAGTGTGAGCAGAGAAAATGGTGTCCTAAGGAAACCGTAACATATTCTTGTGAAAGTCCAATCTCTTGGTAAGAGTTTTCTCTTCGAAATAATAGTCCACGCTAACTTCAATCCCATAAAACACCTGGCTGACATTATTGTAATATGTCAATTTTCTTCCTTTAATATATAACAAGAGTGCACACGCTGAAATGTCTCGCCTGCATTACTGACCATTGATTTTATGTTGATAGTCCGTTTTCCCGTTTGAATGGTTTTACACTAGTAAATTTTGGGGCCCTTTATAGCTTGCTGTTCGGTGTGAGCCAATGCTCCGTGTTGAAGGCCGTACCTTGACCTATAATGGTTTACTTTTATAAATTGTTACTTGGATGGAGAGTTGTCTCATTGGCACTCATACCAAATCTTCCAATATCTACTAAATATAAAGCTTTACTACAAGTATCACATAAACTTTACATGATCCAAGAAAACGAGGTCAAGGTCAGATAAATCAAACTGGAAATTCATGTACACCTTCCAATTATTACATACACCAAATATAGTTGACCTGTTGCTTATAGTTTCTTAGAAACGAACTTAACCAGGAAAACTTAACATTGACCAATGAACCATGAAAATGGGGGTCAAGTTCAGATGAACCATGCCAGACAGACATATACACATTACAATCAATCTATGCATTAAATATAGTTGACATTGCTTATAGTATCTAAGAAACAACTTAACCATGAAAACTTAACATTGACCAATGACCCATGAAAATGAGGTCAAGGTCAGATGATACCTGCCAGAGACATATACACCTTACAATCATTCCGTACACCAAGTATAAGTGACCTATTGCTTATAGTTTAAAAAAACAGACCAAAACATAAAAATTTAACACTGAGGAATGAACCGTGAAAATGAGGTCATGGTCAAATAAAACCTACCAGACTGACATGTACATCATAAAATATTTCCATAAACCAAATATAGTTGACCTATTGCATACAGTATAAGAAAAAAAGACCAAAACACAAAAACTTAACTTAAACCACTGAACCATGAAAACAAGGTCAAGGTCAGATGACACCTGCCAGTTGGACATGTACACTTTACAATCATTCCATACACCAAATATAGTAGACCTATTGCTTATAGTATCTGAGATATGGACGACCACGAAAACTTAACCTTGTTTACTGATCCAAAGAATGAGGTCGAGGTCAGACGAAAACTGTCTGACAAGCACAAGGACCTGGCAAGGCATGCACATACTAAATATAGTTATGCTATTACTAATAATAAGAGAGAAATTAACATTACAAAAAATCTTAACTTTTTTTTCAAGTAGTCACTAAACCATGAAAATGAAGTCAAGGACAATGGACATATGACAGACGGAAACTTCATAACATAAGACATCTATATACAAAGTATAAAGCATCCAGGTCTTCCACCTTCTAAAATTTAAAACTTTTAAGTAGTTAGTTAACGCCGACGCATGTGTAACCTTTCAATGAATTTAAACAACCAATAAAGTTGTCTTTAACTAATACATGAGAAGATCATGTGATAAAAATTAGATGCTTTTTAAGCAGTTGTTGAACTACGAAGATGAGGTCAAGGACAATAGACATATGCCAGACAGAAACTGCATAAAATGAGTCATCTGTGTACAAGATAAGAAGTATCCTTCAACCTACTTAAATTCAAAGTTTAATACAAGTAGCTTACACTGTTGCTGCTGGATTAGCATCTCTTTGTCTCCAAATCTGGACACATGAAAGACAAAATCACAAGTTTTCCTTTACATAAAGAAAATCAATAAGAGTATATTCAAATTTATTATAAATTTAATGCAAACTATAAAGTTATTGTATATGGCACTATGGATGTATTTCCCAGAAATGTTAAATAGTTTGTTGCATCATATGAAAACAAAAAGTTACATGTAAAATATAATACCCCACCTTGTTATTAAATTAACAAAAAGTTCAATGCTCAGTATGTAAGATAAAATTCAAAGTATATCATCAAATAGGAAGTAACTACACAGATCTTTATTTGTATAGAGTGTCTGTACAACTCAACATAATAAGGTTCTTTACAAAATATCAAATTATTCCTGACTACAGATATTGAGTAATATGTGGCATTAAATTCCTGCTTAGTTGGTATAATGAAAATTTTAGAATTACAAAAACAGGAAGTGACTGCTTTTCAAATCTGATATAGTTTACATTGTACAATTCTACATTGTACAATTCAACATTATAAAGCTTAAGACCAGTTTTCAGACCATTCCTTAAGACAAAAGCTGAGTAATATGTAGAAAGCACAGTACATAGCACAAATCATGAGGAGGTCCTTGTCACATGTATTAGTCAATATCAAAATTAAACCAGGCCATTAAACCCCCAAAATTTATTTTAATGATTTAGAAGCAAGATTCAGAGAAAGAAGAGGTAAAACTATTTACAAAGAATGTCAGAGACAAAACATGAGTAGTCTTATTTTTCAATATAATCATTTAACTATGAAAGCACTCTTGTTATTTGATAAAAATTTGTTCTTCTACGTAAAATTAAATGGTCAATATTTTTTTTGTTCCTTGTGGTTTCAGACATTGTACAGAATAAATCAAAAATTTGTAAGGGGTTCCGCGGAACCCTGTGTCTCGCCTACGATTGCTATTGTCAATGTAAAAGTGTAATGTTGACTTAAAAATTGTGTCCATTTATCAGTAAAATACAGAATTTCAAAAAAAAAAAAAAAAATCAACTGTAAATAAAATGCTCTGCAGGGCGCAGCTTGATACGACTGCAGAGGTCGAACCCTGAATAGTTGGGGCAAATATGGACACAACATTCAAGCTTGATACAGCTCTGAATTTGGATTGTGATTAAATATTTGACACAGCATAGGTTTCTGACACAGAATGAATGTGGTCTAAGAACTTAAAATTTTAAATTGGACATTCACCTATCATGGTCCAATATCCAAAATCTAAATACATGGTTAGATTCAGCATTTCAAAGAACCCCAAGAGTTCAATTTTGATGAAATCAAACAAAGTTTAATTTTGGACCCTTTTGACCTCAATGTGGACAAAGTTGATAATGGGGCCCAAAATCAAAAATCTAAATACATGGTTAGATTCAGCATATCAAAGAACCCCATATATTCAATTTTGTTGAAATCAAACAAAGTTTAATTTTGGACCCCGATTTGGACCAACTTGAAAACTGGGCCCATAATCAAAAATCTAAATACATGTTTAGATTCAGCATATCAAAGAACCCTAAGAATTCAATTTTGTTAAAATCAAACTAAGTTTAATTTTGGACCCTTTGGACCTTAATGTTGACCAATTTGAAAATGGGACCAAAATTAAGAATCTAAATACACGGTTAGATTCGGCATATCAAAGAACCCCAATAATTCAATTTTGATGAAATCAAACAAAAGTTTAATTTTGGAACCTTTTGACCTCAATGTGGAAAAAATTGATAACGGGCCCAAAAATCAAAAATCTAAATACATGGTTAGATTCAGCATATCAAAGAACCCCATATATTCAATTTTGTTGAAATCAAACAAAGTTTAATTTTGGACCCGATTTGGACCAACTTGAAAACTGGGCCCATAATCAAAATCTAAATACATGTTTAGATTCAGCATATCAAAGAACCCTAAGAATTCAATTTTGTTAAAATCAAACTAAGTTTAATTTTGGACCCTTTGGACCTTAATGTAGACCAATTTGAAAACGGGACCAAAAATTAAGAATCTAAATACACAGTTAGATTCGGCATATCAAAGAACCCCAATAATTCAATTTTGATGAAATCAAACAAAGTTTAATTTTGGACCCTTTGGACCTCAATGTGGACCAATTTAAAAGCGGGCCCAAAATCCAAAAACTTAATACACGATTAGATTCAGCATATTAAAGAACCCCAAGAGTTCAAGAATAAAATCCCATTGAAATTGGTCAAGAAACAAGCAATTTATACAAAGTATCTTCTTTTGCACAATACTGTGCAATTGAATATTTCTTGCAATTGCGCAATACTGTGCAATTGAATATTTCTTGCTATTGCGCAATACTGTACAATTGACAATTTCTTGCTATTGCGCAATATTGTGCTATTGGATATATCTTGCTATTGCGCAATACTGTGCAATTGAAGATTTCTTGCTATTGCGCAATACTGTGCAATTGAAAATTTCTTGCTATTGCACAATACTTATTATATAATAATTTACACATCCTGTTAGGTGTGTATCTCCTGCCATATTATTATTATTTGCTTTTAAATATAAATCAGAAATAACCAACTTAAAATGGAAAATTTTAAAGAAAAAAAGGAAAAAGAACCCCCAAATTTTTGAACCCCTTATGATTCATCACCCCAAACTCAATCCCAGCCTTCCCTTTGAGGTATGGTACCTTGCAGTACAATTTCAGAGATCCATACACTTGAACACAAGTTATTGTCTGGAAACTAGAAAATGCTTATTTTGGCCCCTTTTGGCCCCTAATTCCTAAACGTTTCAGGCAATTACCCCAAACTCAATTCCAGCTTTCCTTTGTGATATGGAACCTTGTAGTACAATTTCAGAAAGATCCATACACTTACACACAAGTAATTGTCATGAAACTAGAAAAATGCTTGTTTTTGCCCTTTTGGACCCTAATTCCTAAACGTTTCAGGCAATTACCCCAAACTCAATTCCAGCTTTCCTTTGTGATATGGAACCTTGTAGTACAATTTCAGAAAGATCCATACACTTACACACAAGTTATTGTCATGAAACTAGAAAATGCTTGTTTTTGCCCTTTTTGGCCCCTAATTCCTAAAATTTGGAGGCAATTACCCCAAAATCAATCCCAGCATTCCCTGTGTGATATGGAACCTTGTGGTACAATGTCAGAGAGATCCATACACTAACACACAAGTTATGTCTGTAAGTTACAAAATGCTTATTTTGGCCTCTTTTGGCCCCTAATTCCTTAACTGTTGGTACCATAACCCCAAAATCAATCCCAACCTTCCTTTTGTGATATTGAACCTTATGGTAAAATTTCATAGAGATCCATTCACTTAAACTAAAATTAGAGTGCGAAAACCAATGCGTCTTGGACGACGACGACGACGACGCCAACGTCATACCAATATCGACCACAAAAATTTTTTGCGGTCGTATAAAAAATAAGTCCATCTATCAGAAAAATACTGAAAATGAAAATATATTTTCAAAATTTGATTCAGACATTATCTCTTCATGAAAAAAGTTTATAAATTCTATGACGGTTTGACAAAGTATTTGATGTGAAACAATCTTTAACCACAGACTGTATCTACTTCTTAAATGTAACAAAAACTAAGTCCTTTTATCAGTAAAATACAGAAAAAAGAAAATAGATATTTTCAAAATTTTGCTCTAGATACTGTATTTTGGTCATAAACAAGCTTCTGTCCAAATTTCATTAAATTCCATGAAGGTTTGACAAAGTTATTAATGACTGAAAATTTTAACCTCAGACTGAATCTGAATGTTGAGTGTGAAAAAACTAAGTCCATTTATCAGTAAAATACAGATAAATGAAAATAAATATTTTCAAAATTTTGCTCTGGATACTGTATTTTGGTCATAAACAAGCTTCTGTCCAAATTTCATAAAATTCTATTAAGGTCTGACAAAGCTATTAATGTCTAAAAAAAATTTAACCACAGACAGAACCTAAATGTTGACGCTGCTTACGCTGACGACGGAACCTAGGATCGCTATGTCTCCCTTTCGCGACATAAATATTGCAGGCTCAACAAAAATATACATTTCATTGACAGTTATTTTATGTCTCTAATATAAGATCTACTTATTAACATAAACATGATTGAAAACTTATTTACAATTAACATGCAGCACCACTGTACAATTGTAATAATTGAGCACCTGCATAAAAGTTCATTCTAACTAAACAGTTATACAATTATCATTTAAGTAATGTTATACAGACAATTTCTTTCCTTACAAAACTCTCTAATGAAATTCAACTTAACTACTGTTGCACATACTATCAATTCTAAAAGTACCACATGTCCATAAGGTGAGTTGTTAAGAAACAAATTTTTTATTTTGGCTTTAATTTCATTGGTTAAGGTGATGATACACAAGTCTCTGACAATTGAAAATGATGGTACTGTGACCTTGACCTTTGACCTACTAATTCAGAGTACTGACCAAAAAATCTACAGGGGTCCATGGCCAGCTCTTTCCAAGAAACATTCTCAAGACAAGTTTGGTGAATGGTCAATATATGGTTCAAAAGTTATAACCTGGAAAAGTTTGCCCCAATTTCAGTCTATCAATTCATGCATACATGTGAACCTCCTGACGGGAGTACAATAAAACTCGTTTTCAGGGTCTCCTCCCGACCTCCCGTTGAAGAAAACAATCCGTGTATGAAATATTTCATGAATGAAAATTTCAGCCCAACATATCTGGTGTGGTGTTACTGACATTACCTGAAGTTATATTTTACCTGTAAATCAATAAACATGCATAATTATATGGCTTCACTTGTCAGCTTGGCTGTCAAACATACTGGTAATCAACGATTATTACCTCAGGCTAACTGCCATTGTGTAATAAAAACTTTGTGTGTTTAAGGTTACTTCCCTTGATTTATCCTGTTTTAAGTTACTTTCCTTTAAATAATGTATATTTTTAAAAGAATATAAATAAAATATAAATTGAACAAATAATCATGAAAGGGTGGTAATTAAATGATTTTAAATGTCTTATGACAAGTAAAAAAATAATAATTTGAAAATTATTTGAGGGTTCTGTACTTTCTTTCAAGGCTTAAATTGAAATTTATATAATAACTATGACCCTTATTTCAATTTGATAGTGTTTCTGTAGATATTTTCTCCACCGAAATACTCTTTCTTTTTATTGTTACATCTGTGTATATTGGCCTCTCCCCTGTTATCAAGATCTGTTTGCAGATAGTTTGACAAATGATCTGATAGCAGTGACTGTTCTAAAGAATAAAGATACAAAAGATATAAAATAAGAAATGTAAAAGAACATACTAAAAAAAGAATGTTAGATTGAAGATTTTGAATAAAGATAGAGAAAATTTATAAGTACAGTTAGGGTACTATAAACATAATACATTTGGATGGAAAGGTGAAGAAAAACACTTTAAAGACAATTTCTACAGCACACGGTTACATTTACGACAAAATATATGTCGATTAAAACCTCCTGATCTGAGTCCTAATCTCCTGACCAAAATTTCCCAATCTCCTGATCTGAGTTTCACAGTCCATCACATGTATGTTCATGTGACCTTTACTTTGACCTAGTGACCTCAAAATCAAATGAGATTACCTCATCTCATGGGCCATTACCACACCAAGTTCAATTAAATTTGGACATAATGTTTTTACAGATAACATCCAGAAAACTGGAATTCAGCCCAAATTTAGGTTGATCAATAGCTGAAGAGAACTTGACCTACTATCCCAAAATTAACAGGGCTCTTCCTTAGCCCATGGGACATTATCAAACCAATTTTGACTAAGGTTAGATAGTGCTTATGGCTAAATAAATTTTGTCGAGAAACAGAAATGTTGACATCCAGACATGCAGAGGGAACGAATCATATCATAAGCCCAGTTTGAGTTTGGTTGTCTGATAAGTCCCATACTGAAGTAAAGTATCATGTTACTTCTACAGACTCTGCTACTATGACTGGAAAATAGGAGTTGATACTAAAGTATAGAAAAGATAATATTAAAATTGACTATCATGGTATTAATTATGGCAAAAAAATATGCTTTTTTCCATGTTAAATATATTACAATTAGTATAAAACACATAATATGTTCATTAAATGGTATAAGAAATCAAATAAGCATAAGTATATATATGTATATAGGCGTAAAAAAGGTTTACATATGCAGATGTATATGTATGTATACTCTTTAACATAATCTGGAGATTTTGACTGGTCATGGTCTTCTTCAACTGAACTTTATTTTTGGTTTAGTAACACCTCTATCATAACAATGAACAACGTCATTATTAAAAAAATAAAATTCAGGAAAAAGATCGTAATTGTTTTGTATTAATTCAATGCAGCTTGCATGTTTGTAAGTTTCTCAATGGTATCTCAGTAAGTATCCTGTTAATCCAAAGGCTTCGAAAGCTCTGAATTATTTTAATGAGATTTTATTCACTTTCATTTGAGAGAATTTGATTATATCCATTTATATATATATATAGATTCTTACATTAGTACCAGTGAATTAAAGGATTTATCCAATTGAGATAGTTAAAATTGATAATTTAACTATCAAGTTTGGATAAATCTGATAAGCCATGAGTAACTATGTAAGAATCTGTTTCTCTAATGATTATCAAATACATTTATACATTTTCATTTCTGATAAATGAAAATCCCCTTCGAGTGCCTTCCACATCCAAAAAAAGTTGTCAATTTCTATAACACCTGTTACCCCATTTCGATTCATCCAGTGAGCTGATAAAAGTTATGACCCTTTAACTCAGCCAATCATCTTCTGAGATCATCAGCAACCACACTTTGATTGAATTTTTTTATACAATGGGCCCAGCAAGGGTTAAATTGCCAAAGAATTAGAGAAATATATATGTGTTTGTGTGTGAATGTTACAAAGCCAATTAGAATGGCAGTCATTCAAGGCATCATACTCCAAAATCATGTGTTTGTGTGTGAATGTTACAAAGCCAATTAGAATGGCAGCCATTCAAGGCATCATACTTCAAAATCAATTAACTCTGATGTAAAAAAAATATATGGTATAGTATATAAATCAAAGACAACAAAATCACCAATAGTTGACTACATTCCTACTGACTCTTTCTTTTCATGAGAATAATTATTCAATTAAGTATCATATGTTTAAAAAGGAACTGTAGAAAACAACAAACATGGAAAAATTATGTGCAATCCATATAATATGTTCTATGTTAGAACAATTCATTTGATAAAACTTTGGTTTTTGTGAGATTTCTTTTATTATGGTAATGTAAAAGTATTGCATATTCCCCAATTTTACAGCAGAAAGTCTGCATAGGAATTGCTGTAAATAAGCACAGGTTAAAACATATCTTATTAATTTACTACTCCAGAAAAACACAACCATTTCTGTTGCAGGAAACAGTTTGCCTTTTTTTTACTGTTTGGTTCAGCATATTATTTTAAAAATTCAGGGTTTATAGCGTTATAATTCATTGTTATTTTGAAGAAAGCAGTTCTTTTTAAACAACTTTACCTTTGATATTAACTTCTTATAGAACCTATGAAACAATGGAGATAATCTTACTTTTTTTTATCCATATATTAGTGCAGCAAAGATTTATTTTGCTCCTTTGTTTAACAGTAATTCTTAAAATAATGGACATTTGAGTTACTTTGAGTTACTTATTTAGTTCTTTATCAGTAAATGTGACCATTATCTGATTCATTCTACAGGAACTCATTACCCAAAAATATAAATATTGAAGGTTATATGACAGAAAATTAAAGTGCTGTTTAATAAGTGAGAAAATATAAAATTTCAAAGATCTCTAATTTCAAATTTCAAATGAGTCTTTTATCAAATTTTACTCATATCAAAAGTCTTACATATACAAAATGTAGTGATTATTAGATTTGAGCCACCCACAAAAATACCTGTGGCATATTTTTTTGGACTTGATCTAAATATGTATAACATTAAACAGTTAAAAGTATTATGATATAAAAATATATTCCTTTTTCTTATCTTAACAACCAGCTTAAACTTTCCACAATATATTATATATATTCAAACTTAACAATATATTTTATTCAACATCAATATCAAATCATTTTTAAACACACAAACCAAACAGGAACTTCACATTTAAAAAAAATATGATATTAAGAATAGCCTATGGCAGACAGTGGTCCTTCAGACATTTTTACCATGGGTAATCTCTCAGGTCCATGAAAAAAGAAAAACTGCAATTCACCAAAAGGTCTGGGCTTTTTCAGAAAAAAAGTACACAGGAATCTCTAGCCTTTTTTTTTAAAGCCCCTGTAATCATGTCATTTTTACCATTTTTACTTACCCCGGTAATGCTTTAAAAATATGTTCTTTACAAAACCAACGCCAGAATTTTTTATGCAAGTGCCTTCAAAAACTCAAAAGATACTTTTACAATATCATCCCTCAGTCTAAGACCACTCTACTGTATTAAGACACAGGTTATATTTAAAACTCTTTTGATTGTTATTAAAAATGTACACAAAGCTATCTGAATTTATGTTGCCTACATTCAGACATATTTTAAAATGAGTTTGTGAAAAAAAATTAGTATTGTGACATTGTTAATTTGTGCAAGTCTCACTTTACTGAGTATTTGAACATGAAACATAATACTATCAGTTCTGGAAAATTCATGTTTTGTGTTCAAATCCCTGTATTTATATACAAAATTTTATGACAATCAAAGAATATAAAGAAATATTTCATATTAGGATTCCAACCAATATATATACATTTATATTAGTATATTAACATTAAAAAGTATGCAACACCAATAACTAAATATTAAATAATAAGTACAAAAATCTAACAGATATTTCAGATAACAAATAACCTATGTCAGTATCAAATGACTATATATAATGACCGTTCAATCTTATCAAGACTTTTGATTTTAACTTTGTCTATCAACTCTGGATAGTTATATCTTTGGCAATTATGCCACACATTTCTATATATATTGGTACATGAAATATTTATAAGAATCAATAAGTGTCTTCAAATTTTGTCATGTTATAAATTCTGCATTACAGGACCTATCAAAACTAGCAATGTCTTTTAAGGAGGAGAAATGATATTTTTCTCATCAAAATTCTTTAATATACTGTAAATTCAGAAATTGTTGTGTGCATTTATTATTGCACTGTATGAAGAATGGACAAAAATGCCAGATTAATTATTGTGATTTCAATAAATGCTGCAAATGATAATAAATAGTGCTATCAAAATTTAAAATGCGAGGTTATTTTTACTATACCCATTTCGTTGCAATTATCGCAATAATAAAAATAATATAATAAAAAGATGTGGTATGATTCCCAATGAGACAACTCTCCACCAGAGACCGAATGACATATAAGTTAACAACTATAGGTCACCATACTGACTTCAACAATGAGGAAACCCATACCACATAGTAGGCTATAAAAGGCCATGTAAGACTGCAGAAACTTTCTGAATTTACAGTAGATTGATCAAAGAACTTTTTACACAGAGATACTGAAAGTCTCTTTTATTATTTGCATGTACAGTATGGTTGAAATCACTTCTATATCATACTATATTGAGTTAATCTCAAATTAACCTAATTACAAACTAAACATCTATAATACTAAAGGGTCAGGCCTCATCAAGGTTTTGATATACCAAGATATTATCACAAGTATCAAAGTAATAATTCATGTCTCTGCTTCACGAACAATAGGATGTTTTGCCTGCAATTAGGATGCAAATATGCTAAATGCAACAGCATACCAAACACAATTAAGTCATCTGTCATAAATACTGAACTAACATAATCAATAAAAAAATAATATTTAAGTACATGTATTAAACTAACAAGCCTTTAAGTCTTCCTAAATCGGCTTACACCAGAGAATATAGAATATCAATGGTCCAATTAATACATCTGATGAAAAGAAAAACTTCACAGAATGCTGATGATAATACTGCATGGATAAGAGTGAGGGACACATTAGTAGTGAGGTCAAGATACATGTCTGGACTATAACCATGGCTGTAGCTTATATGATCAGGTTATTTTGGGTCATGGTGCTGTGACTTGTTTAGGATTTGGACTATCATAGTCTTAAATAGTATTGTTTGTTTTGTGGGGAAGGGAGATTCCTTTGACAGTGGTCAAAGTAAACTTGAACAATTTTCTGACATTTAAATAATGTTAATTTTGAGCAATTTTCTGACATTTGAACAATGTAAATTTTATGAAAAAAATTTTTTTCTTTCTGATAACTTCAAAAGTAAATGCTTGAAAATCTGATTAAAGAGAGATTTAGGATAGGATTCCATTTTTTTTGTTACTATACTTTGGGTCGTTTGGCTATGACATTTTTCTTTACCTTCTTCTCTCTATTTAATTAATTTCTTAACTAATTTTAAAATGTATAAATTTGGACCAGTCACAACCAAGATAAAAACAATTTACATCACATGGCCAAAAGCTTCTTCACATATAAGAAATTTACCATTGATGAAGTATGACACATGAAAAAACATGTAAAAAAAATAAAGATCATTGAATCATGATTATGTTTAATCTCTAAGTGTTCAATATACAGATCTTAGTTACATATTCCATATTCCATATAAAAACTTTAAAAATTACCTGATTACCTGTATAAAAAAAAACAAAAGAAATTACTGACAATTATCTATTCCATTTCACAACTTTATATATTTATACTCTCATGATTAGAAAAGTATAATGATGACAAATTAAGTTACCTATTCAATGTGACAACTTTAAAACTAGAGGCCACAAGGAGTATGTATCAATCAATTGGTATCTATATATAACATAAGAATAATGCTAATGAAAGACTTAAAAAAGGTATGGTGCTATGCATGGTAGCAGAAAAGGCCTTTAAATAATCCATTCAGAAACAGTTTAAGCAGATATTTCTCATAATTAGCCATGCCTAGTTCTTCTGTTTGTATTATTTACCTTTTAAAACTTTTGAAAACACTGTCTTTCTGGTGGATAGTTGTCTCGATGCTTATTTTATCACATCTCCTTATTTTTATATTGATAGATTCACCCAATAAAGAGGAAGAAAAACTAAGATTTTGTTGTTGTTATGATTTACTGCCAGTTGAACTTCATAATTGAATGTAAATTTCTTTGAAAACCCAATGCAGAAAAATGCCATTGAAGGTCATCAACAGCATTTCTCAAAGGAGTACATGAATTACATGCAAAGGCCTCAACTCTTTAAAAAAATTAAAATGTGTCATGAATCTTGGATGTTCATTGGCTTACTCTGGGTGAGAGACATCTTCGTTAGCCAAAGGATATGACCCAGCCCCCTCCTTTTCAACCTTGGAGGACTAAGACAGAGTTTGTGTATACAGCATTGTGCCCTCTAGCAAGCCACAACAACTCTGACAACATCATTCTTTACCAATGACAGCAATTAAACTACCTTTAGTTTGGAGGTGTAAAACTTGCCTTGTCTAGTGTTGACAAATTTCATAAAGCAAAAAATGCTTATATACTTTGACATTCCAAGATTTCTACGAGGAACATACCAAAGAACTTCAATTAATTGATTAACAACTTTAAAAGTGTCACTTAATATCGTCCTATGTTTTGGGAGTAAAGACTTGTGGTACAGTTTGCAAGTCGCAATTGTTTATTTACATTTCTACATTTGTACCTGATCTTAAAGGTGCTTTTTAATTTGATGCAGCCAGTTAAACTGTTACTATTAAAAATCATTACCCTGGCTGCAAAATTTAAACTTAATCTGTCCGAAGGGTTGAGTGGAGGGGGCTGGATCCTAACCCTTGACTAGCGAAAATGGGTGAAAAAACAAATCAGCTAGTAGCTCAATTCTTTTGAGATGGATTAATTTCCGAGCTAAAACTAATTTATTAATTGACAAATTTCATTGACTAGGCATTCAGGCATTAATGTAGCCATTAGTACAGCAGCAAATCATAACAACTGAATTATTTGGATTAAATTTTGCCATTTACCCCCAAAGCTTGGTAGAAATCAGCCTTCTGTAAGATTATCAGAATTTTTAATTGAGTTTTTCATCAATCTCTTTTATTTTTGGTAATTGTGACATCCAGAATGTAGGTCTTTTGGGGTTCCCAACCATAATTCAAACAACACTTACACATGTATTATTTTTCCAAAATCTGATTGATTGTTGTTTGCAAACACCAAGCAAAACTGACAGCCTTATGATCTTTATACATTTTTACAATATTTTTTATTTCAAATTCTATTAATTTTTTTGCCTGTGTTTTGTTTGTTTTTTTTACTCACAGCAGCCATTCTAATTCATGCATTATAATATCAGATTTAAAAAAAAGACACCCAATGGATGAAGTTTGGTTCCTGTGGTTTTAAAAGAATGGATTTTTTTTTAAATGGATGACATAGGTCAGATGGAAGCCTGGTGATGAGAAAAGATCACACTTGTACTTATGCAAGGTAAGCTAAAATGTATTGTTAATTGGAAGAAATATCATATTGAGAAATAAAATATAAAAAAATAACATTGTATGAAGAAACAAAAATACAAAAAAAGTTAAAAAAAACCCAACAGGAATGGAAAGATAAGAAGGCAAAATAAGGAAAACAGAAAAATCATCTAAAACAGAATAAGGAATGTTTAGTATTGAGGAATATTTGATGAAAAAATCAATGACAATGATGGTATTTCTTTTAGGATTTCAGAAATTTTCTTATGACTACTATTCTTTGGTGTTTAAATAAAAATCTTTAACTTAAGTACCTATGAAACACAAAGCTGAGAAAAGCCTCTTTCATTTAATACTGATATGTGATATCACTAATACTGAGAGTAGTATGATACCTGCAGCCATTGATTTCTTAAATTTAAAATATCATCTATCAGTGAATAAATGTTCTTCACATGCATTTAAATCATTTAAGCTTCAGAATCTCTGTTTCTTCAAGATAATCTAATTGTCTTCAAAGGTGCCTAATGACAGAGATGGTTGATGATTTAATTCTGCCATACCAGCTGATGGGAGCTGAGTGCCCAAACCCTGTAAACATAAAGAATAATCACAACTGAAGTTTGTTTTTGAACACAAAACAGGTCTATTGCTTTTACTGTGTTGATGGGTTGTTGTCTTATATATTTCCAACATGTTCTTTTGATCATATACAAGATAAGACAATCCTGCACAAGTTGGCACAACTACATATTGTATTGTGAAATCACTTTGTATCATCACCACTGGAAATTTGGGTACCAACCAAGCGGAGAGAAAGGAAAAATAAATAAACAAGATAAAAATTCCTTTAATTGAAACCATTTTACTGTTTTGATCAGGTTACTGCTTTTGATATGATTTTCTGATTTGTAGTGATTTAACTTTTAATGCCAATACGTTGCAAACAAAGATATGATTTTGTGTTCTACTCCAAAGTTGTGCACCCATTGGCCAGATATTCAACTGCTTTTCATTCTTTTTCCAGGCAATTTTTATATTATGATAGTATGACTTCATATTTACTGAAATACGCTATCAAAAGATGTTTTCTAAAGAATATGGACCAAAACAGTTATGGTCTTTGTACAGCGAACTGCATGGCGTTGTACAGTGAATTGCAAAATAACAACTTGTTTTCTGAATGTGAACTTTATGTCACTTGAAATCAACCACTTACAACACTGTATTTGTATAGATTTTAATTTTGTAAATTATAAAACCTTTAGCATCCTTTTGAAAGAAATTATACATAATGTCATTCTAAAGCAAGGTTAGATTTTGCTTAAAAAGTAAATTTTTCAAAATCAAGGAATTCATAAAGGGATGATGTCAAGTCCCCACACATATTCTTCCCTGACATGTTTAATTTACAGAATATTTGGCATTTCACTATATATCTAAATCAGATCAACCAAAACTGAATTTTTACCAATGAAGTAAAAAATTTGTCTGGAGATATCGGCAGTCTGATGTTTTTTCAAAGCTTCTGTTACTAAATAAAACGGTAGGTGACAGTAACTGGTCCTTGAGGAAATTAGGAAATAGTAACAATCTTTTATATTTCGAAGGAGTTACAAGTACAGTGCGTAGGCAGCTTTTACAACCTAGACAAAATAAGCATAAGATCTTATTCACTAAGTGAAGGAATACAAATAAATGGGGAATGTTTCCATGGGACACAGATGATGCCCCGCTTGCATATAACGTTATAAAGGGATATTACTTTTAAAGAACAGTAAAAGTGACACTACCCAAATTTGTACTTGAACTGAGTTTTGTGGTAATAAGCATTGTGTATAAGTTTCATAAAATTTGGTTGAGGCAAACTTAAGTCAGAAAATGGAAACGAAAAATTCAGCAATTTTTCCATTTGTAAAGGGCACAACTCTAGAACGGTAAAAGTGACAACACCAAAATTCAAACTTGATCTGTGTTATGTGGTAATAAGCATTGTGTATAAGTTTCATAAAATTTGGTTGAGGCAAACTTGAGTCAGAAAATGGAAACGAAAAATTCAGCAATTTTTCCATTTGTAAATGCACAACTCTAGAACGGTAAAAGTGACAACACCAAAATTCAAACTTGATCTGTGTTATGTTGTAATAAGCATTGTGTATAAGTTTCATAACATTTGGTTGAGGAAGAACAGAAACGAAAAATTCAGCAATTTTTCCATTTGTAAAGGGCATAACTCTAGAATGGTAAAGTGACACCACAAAATTCAAACTTGATCTGAGTTTTGTGGTAATAAGCATTATGTATAAGTTTCATAACATTTGGTTGAGGCAAACTAAAGTTAGAGAATGGAAACTAAAAATTCAGCAGTATTTTCATTTGTAAAGGGCATAACTCTAGAACGGTAAAATTGACGCCACCAAAATTCAAACTTTATCTGTGTCATGTGGTAATAAGCATTATGTATAAGTTTCATAACATTTGGTTGAGGAAAACTAAAGTTAGAGAACGGAAACGAAAAATTCAGCAACTTTTCCTTTTGTAAAGGGGCATAACTCTAGAACGGTAAAAGTGACAACATAAAAATTCAATCTTGATCTGAGTTTTGTGGTAATGAGCATTGTGTATGAGTTTCATAACTTTGGTAGAGGCAAACTAAAGTAAGAGAATGGAAACTAAAATTCAGCAATTTTTCATTTGTAAAGGGCATAACTCTAGAATGGTAAAAGTGACGCCACCAAAATTCAAACTAGATCTGTGTCATGTGGTAATAAGCATTGTGTATAAGTTTCATAAAATTTGGTTGAGGAAAACTAAAGTTAGAGAACAGAAACAAATTTTGGGACGACAGACGGACGGACAGATGTACAGACGGACAAGGGTAAAACTTAATGCCCCGCCGTAGCATATTGCAAGTTTCTGTGTGATTGTCTGGCTAAAGTATAAGTTTGATTTCTTTGCCAGATTTATTTTATTGCCATTAATCCTTGGCTTTGTTCTTCAATTCAGTTATGGCTCATAAGTTTGAAAAGAAGTTTGAAAAGAAGTCGGCTAAAACCATTGCTCAGGGAGGAATTAAACTTGCAGTGAAGTGAGAGTTTTTTGCTCTGTGTTGAAGGCCTCACCGTGAATTAGAGATGAAGAACAGCAATAAAAACACTGTTCCTTTGTTTTTGTGTTTTTGCTGTGAACATACTGATTTTGTGTCATGGATGGATACCTAATATACTTTCTATTACTTACACTGTCTGCGTGTACTGTTGAGTTAATCTGGATAAGTGGATGTTGATTGTTCATTATTGGATGGGTTCTCTGTAAACCAATTGACAAAGTGGGCTACAAATATAAAACATATCAAACAAGGTTAAAACCAAATAAAAGTTGTATTACTAGTATTGGTAATTTGCAAAAATTATTCTATATAACTATATCTTAAATTCTCAAACATTTTGCTTTTCCTGATGGGTTGTGAACAATTCAAAATAATTTTAATCAAATGCAATGCATTTAATCCACATGCAAAGTGATCAAATTACAAATGACCTGCATTATACAATTAAATAATGGAGAATGTGTCCATGGGACACAGATGATGCTTCCGCTTGCATATAACATTATAAAGGGACATAACTAGAAAATTGTAAAGGTGACGCCACCCAAATTTGAACTTGACCTGTGATTTATGGTAATAAGCATTGTGAGTAAGTTTCATAACATTTGGTTGAGGCAAAAAGGGACGAACACTGCTACTAACCCAATATTAAAATAACACACGCCCACTAACCCTTATTAAATATATAGGGTCTCCACATGTTAGCTTTTAACCAATGATATTCCTAGAAATGTATAGGAGGTAAGATAATAGAGCATATGATGCTCTAGTTACAATCTCAAGAAATGCTAGCTGTTACAAAACTTGTTTATTAGACGGTATAAACTCATTGATCTTTTACATAAACATGTTTACAAGAATGGGCACACAGATATAAAATATATATATGTCCTGCATTTCAATTAATTTTGACTAAAAATAATTTGCTGAAAGTTTGTTGGATAATGTTTAAATTAAGAATGTCAGATTGACAACAAATATACAGACAGCAGTAATTGTGAAACTGATCTAATAACAAAAACTTCCTTAGAACCACTAAACTATATTGATGCAGCAAGGTCATATAATCCCTGTAAGCATAATAATCATTATGCATATCCTAAGTAACAATTTATCAAATAACTGAGGAATTTGCTGCTCACAAAATTACCAGTAAGCAAAATAGAATAACACGATCGAGTGCACAAAATGAAATGTCTCACCTGGTTTACTAACTATGATTGATTTAATGTTAAAAGTTTAAAAAAGAGGTTATCTTTCCTGCAAGTATAATATAAACTTTACAAAATCAATGAACCATGAAAATAAGGTCAAGGTTAGATAAACATGACAGACAGACATGTACACCTTTAAATCATTCCTTGCATCAGATATAGTAAACCTATTTCTTATATAGTATCAAAGAAACAGACTAACAGGTAACCAGGAAAACCTAACATTGACCACTGAACCATTAAAATGAGGTCAAGGTCAAACAGACTTAACCAGGAAAACTAAATATTGACCAATGAACCGTGAAAATGAGGTCAAGGTCAACTGAACCCTGCCAGACAGACATGTAAACCTTAAAATCATTCCATACACCAAATATAGTTGACCTATTACTTATATTATCTGAGAAGAGGACCAAATTAGAGAAAACTTAACATAGACCAATGAACCACGAAAATGAGATCATGGACAAATGAAACCTGCCAGATAGACATGTACACCTTAAATCATTTAATACACCAAATATAGTTGACATTTTGCTTATAGTATTTGAAAAACAGACCACCACACAAAAACTTAACATTGACCAATGAACCATGACAATGAGGTCAAATGAAACCAGCCTAACTGACATGTAACCCTTACAATCATTCCATACACCACATATAGTTGACCTATAGCTATTAGTATCTGACAAACCAACCTAATCAAGTAACTTTAACCTTGATCACTGATCGATCCATGAAATCAGGATGCGGTCAAGTGAACCCTGTTTGAGGGACATGTAGACATTGCAAAAGTAAAATAACAAAACTACTAAACTCCAAGGAAACTGGAAAGGATAAGGTACGATAAGTATCAGAGTATGGCCCCAATTTTGTTCAAATTAAAAGTGACGTGCCATAAATTATAATATTATATTTTAAAATTTAAAACCTATATTTTTGTAGACATCAATAGATTTGTAAACTTTTGCTGATTTAATTCATGTTTTGTTGCTGTAAACACCTCAAGATTCGCGAAAAGGGTTGAAAATGGTAGTTTCAAATGCTTTTCTGCATTTCAAACTATGAGCGTACCTACAGCCCACAATCAAAAGGAAAATCCCTAATTAAATGGCAAAATCCAAAGGTCAAGCACATCAAATGAATGGAAACAACTGTCATATTCCTGACAGGTACAGGCATTTCCTCATGTAGAAAATGGCAGATTAAACCTGGTTTGATAGCAAGCTAAATCTCTCACTTGTATGACAGTCGCATAGAATTCCATTATATTGACAACAATGTGTGAGCAAAACAAACAGACATAATAGGTAAACATGTCAAAATTGGGGTACAGCAGTCAACATTGTGTTATCATCTTAATCACTATAAGGAAACATAAAATGTTTATAACTTATAGTCACAGCGAAACTTGGAAAGTTAGTATAAAAATTGTAAGGGTTCCATGGAAACCTGTGTCTTGCCTACGATTGCTGCTGTCAGTGTAAAAGTGTAATGTTGACTTAAAAAGTGAGTCCATTTATCAGTAAAATAAAGAATTTTAAAGAAATTCAAACTTTTCTTTAGATGCTATTTCTTGGTCTTGAAGATTAGCTTCTGTCCAAGTTTCAGAACGATCCATGAAGGTTTACAAACTTATCATGTCAAAAAATTTAATCCCAGACTGTCTGTAAATGTTAACTGTAAAAACTAATTAGTCCCTTTATCAGAAAAATACTGAAAATGAAAATATATAAACTTTGCATCAGACATTATCTCTTAATCATAAAAAACTTCTGTTTAAGTTTATATAAAATTCTATGAAGGTTTGACAAAGTATTTGATGTGTAACAAACTTTAACTCAAGACTGTATCTACTTGCTAACTGTAAAATAAACCAAGTTCATTTATCATTAAAATATGGAAAAATAAAAATAAAAATTTTCAAAATTTTGCTCTGGATACTACTGTATTTTGGACATTAACAAGCTTCTGTCCAAATTTCATAAAATTCAATGAAGTTTTGACAAAGTTATTGCTGACAGAAAATCTTTAACCACAGACTGAATCTTAACGATAACTGTTAAAAAAAAACTAAGTCCATTTATCAGTAAAATACGGAAAAAGGAAAACAAATATTTTCGAAATTTTTCTCGGCATACTGTATGTTGGTCATAAGCAAGTTTCAGTCCAAAATTCATAATATTCCATGAAGGTTTGACAAAGTTATTGATGACTATAAACTTTAACCTCAAACTAAATCTGAATGTTAACTGTAAAAAAACTAAGTCCATTTATCAGTAAAATATGGAAAATGAAAATAAATATTTTCAAAATTTTGCTCTTGATACTGTATTTTGGTCATAAACAAGCTTCTGTCCAAATTTCATAAAATTCCATGAGGGTTTGACAAAGTAATTAATGTTTAAAAAACCTTAACCACAGACTGAACCTAAATGTTGACCCCGCCGACGCTGACAACGGAATCTAGGATCGCTATGTCTCGCTTTCCTGAAATAAATTTTGCAGGCTCCACAAAACTATATACGGAAAAGAAATAAAATCACCTATAGGCAATGGTATTAGTAAGTTTTGCTGGGATTGGTTCATTGACATGACTATTTATAAAATGTTTACATTAAGAAACTTATACTGTAAATTCAGATATTGTTGGGATTATTGAACAATGGATAAAAAATCAAAGTGTAAAATGTGAATTTTTATTTT
Organism: Mytilus coruscus; assembly: GCA_017311375.1. NCBI lineage: Eukaryota > Metazoa > Mollusca > Bivalvia > Mytilida > Mytilidae > Mytilus > Mytilus coruscus. The sequence continues at coordinate 60,085,871 of CM029607.1, read as the reverse complement.
TGAAAATCCTTTCCTGTCGCAATTTTGCAACAATAAAACAGTTTGTAAATTTTGAATTTACAGTACTACAGTACAGTATTAAATTTAGATTAATTTAACTGATTTGTATAATGAACTACTTGTTGAGAAGATGCCTACCTCCAAACTTACACTTTCAGATGAATATGGTAACAGTTTGAAGAAGTTAGTCAGATTAAACCAAATTGATATTTCATTTTAAAATTCTTAATGCATCATTACTTTCTCAGACCAGGTGTTGGATTTTATAAAATATTCAATAGCAATGTCCATCTGGTCAGCTGGTAGTAGTCAAATGCTTTTAAACTTAAATGACCACTATGGATTTGGTCCTTCATTTTCACTAAAATATATAACGAGACGGTACCCAAATTGCACATATTTTGACAGTTTTTCACCTACGTTTATTTATGATACAGACAAAAGTTTCCATTCTGTGTTCATTTTGTAGATGTGTCATAATTTACTATATGGTTCCACCAATTAAATTTTGAATTCATATTGAATCATAGAAAATGGGTTTAAACCGACCTCCTAACGATCCATGATTCTGTAATGAGGAGTACCCAAATTGCATCCATGCTTAAATTCACATCCTTAAAAATCGAATAACAGATATTTTGTTTTATTTCTTCAAATATTTAGAACAATTTGACATAAGTTCATGCTTAATATTCATTTTAAGAAATGGATGTTTGTAACATATTTAATTTGTTCATTTTAAAAGATGACTTTTGTGAACGTCGCGATCATCGCGACGTTTTAGAGATTTACTTTTTCCAGTGAATGCTTCATCTGTTGATATATACTGTGAACGTTTTGAGTATATTTAAATATATTTAACTTTGTTGAAAGACGTGTATAATGTCAAATCATAAAAAAAAATTATTTAGTCTCAAAGAAAACTGTAAGATTTCGTAGCGATTTTTGTTGAATAGGTGCAATATGGGTACTCAGTGCAATTTGGGTACTGTGACGTTAAATCCAAGATCTGTTATCAAGTTAAAGGTTGGTCAACTTAAACAATCTCATGAGATGTGCAAGTACTCCTTACATAATTAGAGCACAAACACATTACATGTCTAAAAAAAAGCATTCCCTACCATGACTTTATGGTTTAATATAGAAACCCTTAGTTAAGATGCTAACATACCAGTAATTCTTTCTTTTTATTGTACAGGTAACTTTTGAATTGTTATAGATATTTAATATACTTTATATTAAATGAAAGCTGAAAAGCATTGATAGTTTCCAAATGCAGTTTCAGCGAACAATTTTCAAATGTATACATATACAATTTCTGAGCAGTCAAAGTGTAATACTGTATAAGACATGAATTCCTGCTGATCTAATTGCAATATGGAATTTGACTTCTGTGAACCAGTTCTCCATTCATAAGTCATTAAATGTTGGCTGATTTTGGAAGGACCAGTTCAACAAGGTTTCAGTTTTCATATGACTGCCTCTGAAATCTGAGTTTAACAAAGGTGAATAGATCCCAAAAGTTTTGAAGAATTTTGCATGGAAAGCTAGGAGACATTAATTAATGATTTAACTCCTTCAATTCACATTAATCGTGATAACTTTGGATAAACATGACCATTTTAGTCTAAATTTCATTGCTTGTGCAACTTATAAAGATCACAATTTTGTATTATGAACATATATATAGGCCTGGATCATATATCTTATTTGTCTTTTCTCCATTTTTCAAGAAAGCATGGGAACTTGTTTTGGAATTAAATATGAATCTTGTTATAACAAAGATAATATTTGAGATAAACTATGGCTAAATTGGATGATGATATCATATGTCACAATAAACAACTTAAGTAGAACAAGGCTTACCTGATTTGAGCTCTGAGGTGCTGATTCACGCAAACTTTCTAAATCTAAAAAAATACTACATATTATCAAGAATAAAATTATCTACATTGCAGAACTATATTTATTATCATTTCATCATATGACTTAAGCTTGTTATGAAAAGAACAGGTATGATTAACATTCATGCTGTTATAGTTGTGGCATGTTATCTATTTCTTGCAGGGGCCTCGGTGGCGAGTGGTCTAAGTAGTTACTACTGTAATCACTAGCCAGTCAACACTGAGGTTGTGAGTTCGAACCCGCTCGTGCGGGTGCACTTGATTCCAATCTTAATTGACTAAGATTGTCAGTTTTCCTATCGAAGGTCCGTGGTTTTCTCTGGGCACTCCGGCTTCCTCCACCAATAAAAACTGGCCGCCACGAATAGCCGAAAAGCGGTGCTTAAAAGTGGTGTTAAAACACAATAAAATGCTCCAGGGCGCAGCTTGATACGACCGCAGAGGTCGAACCCTGAATAATTGGGGCAAGTATGGACACAACATTCAAGCTTGATACAGCTCTGAATTTGGATTGTGATTAAATATTTGACACAGCATAGGTTTCTGACACAGAATGAATGTGGTCTAAGAACTTAAAAATTTTAAATTGGACATTCACCTATTATGGTCCAATATCCAAAATCTAAATACATGCTTAGATTCAGCATATTAAAAGAACCCCATATATTCAATTTTGTTGAAATCAAACAAAGTTTAATTTTGGACCCGATTTGGACCAACTTGAAAACTGGGCCCATAATCAAAAATCTAAATACATGTTTAGATTCAGCATATCAAAGAACCCTAAGAATTCAATTTTGTTAAAATCAAACTAAGTTTAATTTTGGACCCTTTGGACTTTAATGTAGACCAATTTGAAAACGGGACCAAAAATTAAGAATCAAAATACACGGTTAGATTCGCATATCAAAGAACCCCAATAATTCAATTTTGATGAAATCAAACAAAGTTTAATTTTGGACCCTTTTGACCTCAATGTAGACAAAGTTGATAACGGGCCCAAAAATCAAAATCTAAATACATGGTTAGATTCAGCATATCAAAGAACCCCATATATTCAATTTTGTTGAAATCAAACAAAGTTTAATTTTGGACCCCGATTTGGACCAACTTGAAAACTGGGCCCATAATCAAAAATCTAAATACATGTTTAGATTCAGCATATCAAAGAACCCTAAGAATTCAATTTTTGTTAAAATCAAACTAAGTTTAATTTTGGACCCTTTGGACCTTAATGTAGACCAATTTGAAAACGGGACCAAAAATTAAGAATCTAAATACACGGTTAGATTCGGCATATCAAAGAACCCCAATTATTCAATTTTTGATGAAATCAAACAAAGTTTAATTTTGGACCCTTTGGACCTCAATGTGGACCAATTTAAAAAAGGGCCCAAAATCCAAAAGCTTAATACACGGTTAGATTCAGCATATTCAAGAACCCCAAGAGTTCAAGAATAAAACCCCATTGAAATTGGTCAAGAAATAAGCAATTTATACAAAGTATCTTCTTTGCACAATACTGTGCAATTGAATATTTCTTGCAATTGCGCAATACTGTGCAATTGAATATTTCTTGCTATTGCGCAATACTGTACAATTGACAATTTCTTGCTATTGCGCAATATTGTGCTATTGGATATTTCTTGCTATTGCGCAATACTGTGCAATTGAAAATTTCTTGCTATTGCGCAATACTGTGCAATTGAAAATTTCTTGCTATTGCACAATACTTATTATATAATAATTTACACATCCTGTTTGGTGTGTATCTCCTGCCATATCATTATTATTTGCTTTTAAATATAAATCAGAAATAACCAACTTAAAATGGAAAATTTTAAAGAAAAAAAGGGAAAAAAGGAAGAAAAAATCCCCCAAATTTGTTGAACCCCTTATGATTCATCACCCCAAACTCAATCCCAGCCTTCCCTTTGAGGTATGGTACCTTGCAGTACAATTTCAGAGAGATCCATACACTTGAACACAAGTTATTGTCTGGAAACTAGAAAATGTTTATTTTGGCCCCTTTTGGTCCCTAATTCCTAAACGTTTCAAGCAATTAACCCCAAACTCAATTCCAGCTTTCCTTTGTGATATGGAACCTTGTAGTACAATTTCAGAAACACACAAGTTATTGTCATGAAACTAGAAAATGCTTGTTTTTGCCCCTTTTGGCCCCTAATTCCTAAAATTTTGAGGCAATTACCCTAAAATCAATCCCAGCATTCCCTTTGTGATATGGAACCTTGTGGTACAAAGTCAGAGATCCATACACTAACACACAAGTTATGTCTGGAAGTTACAAAATGCTTATTTTTGGCCCTAATTCCTTAACTGTTGGTACCATAACCCACAAAATCAATCCCAACCTTCCTTTTGTGATATTGAACCTTATGGTAAAATTTCATAGAGATCCATTCACTTAAACTAAAGTTAGAGTGCGAAACCAATGCGTCTTGGACGACGGCGACGACGCCAACGTCATACCAATATACGACCGCAAAATTTTTTGCGGTCGTATAAATCAATCAATCAATCAATCTATTTCTTGCATGAAGAGTGTGATACGAAAAAGTGATACTAAAGCTGTGTCCATTTGATTGGCTTATCCAGCATCATTAGACGATATCACGACATACATTTCGTCCATAGACCTTTGATGTGGAGAATATCTGTATAAATTCCAATCCAATTTAGTAACTATGACTATGACATTGGACATAATGACATCAAAATCATTAGGTATCTTCCTTCCATTACATGCAACCATAATCATAGTATGTCTCCAATCCCACATGAAGTATCTGATTTAGCACCATTTTTCTGCACAAATGTCACACTATTTTTAATAAGCAACTATGACCTTAATCTTGGACATATAGTAACCTCAAAATCAATAGTCATCTTCCCTCAAGATATGTGGCCATATTACCTAGTATGGTTGCAATCCTCTATGAAATACTGGAGTTAGCATCTGGAAACGAAAATGATTGACGGATGGATCAAAACAATATACAAACCTGCTACTTGGTAGTGTGGGGTATAATAACTTGTTGATGAGCTCTTGCTCACTGATGATAATGATATGTGGATTTTAGAGTCCGACTATCCTTTAGGATATTGTGGACTATTTTCCTATTGTTACAGAGTTGGTTCTGCTTGTCTTTAAGCTTTTATTTTGCTCCGACTTCTGTGCTGGTGCTGGTATGGAGTTTCTGGCCGTTCGGCTAGTATGGCAGCTTCTATAGCCTCTTTTGATGTTATTTTGAAGGGTGACGTGTGCGGTGGTATGCGTAGTAGTTCAGGGTCGGTGAATTTCCATTCCGGCTCTTTTCATCCAATTTCATGGTAACAAGTAAAGCTTTAAATTCATTTGGTAGGTCCATAATGAAAGTCCACTAAGTGATCAGTTCTAAGTTCAACTCACGAATGATACCCCACTATAAGTATGAGGTTAACAGTTATTGAGCTCTTGCTCACTAATGATACCCCACTATAAGTATGGGGTTAACAGTTAATGAGCTCTTGCTCACTAATGATACCCCACTATAAGTAAGGGGTTAACAGTTAATGAGCTCTTGCTCACTTATGATACCACCACTATAAGTATAGGGTAAACAAGTAATGAGCAATGGATGTGAAATTTGCATCATACTGTAAAGCATGCTCAAATGCGGTCTGATACCAAATTCCAGGATGCTCTGATCCATAGTTTCTGAGAAAAATTTAACAGAAATTTATATATGGTCATTATGTGTATGAATATATATATATTCACAAGTATTTGGTTAACATGGTTAACAGGAAGTTGATGAGGGATGAATGTGAAAATGCATCAAAGGGTACAGCATGCTCACATGAAGCTTGATACTAAATTGCAGAAAGTTCTGATTCTTGTTATAAAGGTTTTGAAGATAATAGAAATACATGCATTTTACCCCAATCTTCTATTTTTAGATTTGTTGGTGCTATTTGTTGTATGATTGGATCATTGAATACATACCCCAAGGATGAATGTGGCAAATTTCTAATTGGTCTATTAGTTTCAGCAGAGAAAATTTTCAAAAGTATTCAAATGATGAAAACAAACCTAAGTCATGAGAATTATAGAAGCCTCAAAACATAGAATCTATCTCAAAGAGTTGCCAATTGATCATTAGATCAATCAATGGCACTAGACCAACCAATGAGTCAATGTTTCACAATAGCAGTGTACCCTTCTGGTAATAAATTGGCAAATTAGTGTTAAATTAATGATGACACAGCAGAATTAGTATACACTGTTAATACACACCATACCTTTTTGTTAATATATTTGAATTATTTACTACTGTTGCTAAACACAAACCTTTACACATAGGGTTTCCTTCTGCCTTTTGACCTGAGAATTGTCTTCTTTGCACATTGGAAATGTCTCATGATTAACTTCATCCAGTTTTGTCTCTTTCTTGGTGATTGTTTCTGCCTCTTGACCATCTGGTTCATACCTTTCCCCAAGATGTCTTGAATTGAAGACAGGAGCCTGATTATGCAAGACTTCCTCAACTGTATCAATAGTCCTATCAGAATCAGAACAGTCTGAATTAGTCCTGTTATCATGATGTCTTACATTATCTGTAGCAGAAAACTCACAAATTTGAGATAGAGAATCATTAATTTCAGCACAATACTGACCACTTCTGTCTTGTTTAGCTGCATTAAATCTTGATTCTTTGTCTCTAAAATTATCAGGACTTGTAACTTTATTTTCACACTTCATTCCAAAATCATGTTTCATTGAGGGTTTGTTCATGTCATCACTTATATTTCTTTCACTATTTCCTAAATATCCAGAGTTCTCCTGATTAAAGGTACAGCTTTTGTCTTTCTGATCTTCTGAATCTACATCATGTAAATAATTATATGTCTTCTCTGTAATTAAAGAAAACACTTAAAACTGACATGTCAGCAAGGGCCAAGCTTGTACATCTGTGTGTGAGGCACAGAAACAAATTATTAATACTGATGCAAGCAACACAATACATGATCATGGGGCATCATTTTTTGTAGAATAAAGAATAAATTCAAAATATGTGCTACCTTGATATGTTTAATGGCATTCATTTAGAAAATTGCTGTTCATGGATAATTTCTGAAACCAGGAATCAATTTGGAACACTGGTAGTATATTATACCGATATATCAATTTTGTAGAAATTCGAGTCCAAAAGATGTTTTAATTTTATTTCCAAATACAATGAAATAACTCCATAAAATTAGTTTTTCAGCAAGAGTAAGAAGAACTGAGCAAAACTAATAAATTTCCAAATTTCATTTGGGTTACTTCATTGTTGGCAGTGTTTCCCATAATGCTTATATCCTGGCTGGTCTGTGATAAAAATAAAAATAGAAAAAGAACATACATCATGAAATTTACATGATTTCCAAGAATCTGAGTCCAAAAATTGGTAGTTTTATTTTGTAAACCAAGTTACAAATGTCCATATCCAAAGGTAGTTCAATACAAATGTATCACTTTCAAGACGCAAGTTTCCCAGACATTACTCATTAAGCAGCAGGACCTTGCTGTATGGGGCGTTATTAGCTCTCAGTCATCCTCTCAGTATATTTTTATTTAAATTCAAGACCTCTTCAGGAAGGATTGTATGTGCCTGTTGCAAAGCAAAACATCTGACTTTACCTAACATGTCCTTATTTCCAGAAATAGTTGAAACAGATCCCTACTTTGCTCTCACTTGATCCATTTTTTTAATTTAGTGTTCAGTATGGTGAATGTACATGAAAATACATTCCACTGAAAATTATGCAAGAAATATCTTCCACTGAAAAATATGCATAAAAACCTTGGACTAAAAATGAGCAAACATTTTAGGGTGGTACAAAAGGGATCTTTTTCAAAGTTTGCAATGAATGCTGAGTAATAAAATCATTGCTGACTTATTCATACTTACTTTTAGTTTTTGTCCTTCTGCAGTACCAACAAATTACAACTAATACCAATATCATTACAACCAATGATAGTACTACTGACAAAATAATAATGTGTTGTTTAGTCAGTAAAGGACTATCTTCTTTTCTAAAAGCAAACAATAACAAAATCAATGCTGGTATGAAGTGAAAGCTGAACATTACTTTTAAATAGAATCCCATAACTCAGAAACCTATACTCTAAAATTTACAAAAATCGAAAGATAGCTTACGTCAATAGATATAAACAACTCACCAAAGTTTAAGGAAAATGGTTAAAGCGTTTTTGAGTTATTGTCTGACATGCTAATGATGGACGGACAGAGGGAGGGACAACGGTATATCACAATATGTCCGTAAATCAGCATATAAAATGTAACATGATACATTACAATGAGCTATCAAGTTTAACTTTCATAGCTTGCCATTAACCTGAGGATCAAAATTTACTTATTTAAAAGTGGTGTAAGATAAGAACTAACTTTAAAACGAAGAGAAGATTTGAACTTCCACATTGTTAACATTCCATTTCTATTTAGCAACATTCAAGCAGCATCTGTATATGTAGTAAGGCTTATGTTTTTCTATTAAGATTTCCTTGGTAGAGGATTGCAGCTTACAAGGAAGCTATTGAAGAAAGGGTTCTCAATTGTAAAATTGAAGTCATCTTTGCTAGCCAAGTGTAACAATCCAGCTTGGAATGTCAACCTAACATTTATGGTTCCTGCTTCACGAAATTTGTAAACATTGGACACTGCCATTTTACACCTCTGAATTGAAGATAACACATGTGCTGTCATTGGTCAAAATGATGTAGTCTGAGTGGGCATGACTTCTTCTAGATGGTAAATTGCTGAATACACAAATTCTGTCTTAATCTGCCAAGGGTGAAGAGGAGGAGCGGGATCATAACCATTGGCTAGTGAAGATGGTAAAATATGACTACTTTTATCAACTGTGCAGTCTGTTTTGAAAGAAAATTATTAAACTTATAATTCATAACTTGTGCACAATTTAAATATGTGATTCATGGATTACAAGCCCAATGACAAACTTGTAGTGCACTTAAATTTTGTGTTCATCACTTAAAGAATTTATTGAAAAAGAGACCAAAAAAACCAAGGAATTGGCAACAAATATATATTATCTCAGCACTTAATTTCTAAGAGAAACAAACTGGTTGATGTTCTTCTTATCTTTTTTATTCACTACTTGAGCAGTAGACTTTCATACTTAAATTTCAATAAATTCACCAAAGATCCCTGTTGTGTAGTAGCAGTAAGTTCAGGCAATCCACAGCAGAAAGATCCTGTGTTCGAATCTCACAGTCAGAGGTGAAAAAATTATTTCCTATATTAAATGTTACAGAACATAACTTAACTTTCAATTTCAAATTAAGAAATATTATGGGTTTTTTAAGCTTAATCATGTTAATTGCACAACCCCATTGGTTCCGTACAGGGTGTGCCACAACACCAAGTAATAATTTCTATTACATTTAATCTTTCCTTCTAAAGGCTAATTGGTACACAATTATGACAGAAACCTGAGTGAGTGATTGGATTTTCCTTAAGAATATGTAAAAATGCCTGAATAAGGAAAGGGTTAATTTGGTTCATAAAAGGCCAGAAGATTTTGAAAGGTATGCTATCTCATACAATATAAAATAAGGAGATTATAAGAATGTTTATAAACTAGAAGATATGAGAAAGCATTGATTACGTGACAGCCATGCAAAATATTTTGAGGAAAGTATTAATATATTTAAGTAAACTGCAAGAAAGTCTAACATAAGCAAAATTTATTTACCGATACTATTCAAAGAACGATACGGTTAAGAATGGATATTGAAGAGAACCTACAAAACATATTTGCCTTTTAGGTATCAAAATATTTTCCAATAAGATTTGGCAATGTTTCTGCTCCTCTTCTGGTTGTCACAAATCTTTTGTTTATGGGTGCTGAAACCAACTCTAAAACTTAACTAGAGGCACCCAGGAGCCTGAATCCTTCACCTGGTAAAATAATGCAATAGTTTTGTAGCTTTCTGTGAATCTCATAAGAAGTCAATCCCCAAATTCAGTATCTGTCTATCTATTGTAGTTTTCAAGATTTATAGACAAAACATAAAAAGAGTAAAAGATATCAGGGCAGTAACTCTAATAAAGAGTCAATCTATAATTTCAATTATGTTATACTTATCTGTAGTTCTTATATGACTATATTCAAAGTTTCTCTCAATCTTGTAATTTTCAAAATCAAGGGCAAAACCAAAAAATGACAAAAATCGTTACCTCGAGTCTCGTTGAGAAATTTATGCAACGTCTGCATAAAGAAATGGACAATCATGATGGGACAATTATTTTTGACCTATTATATGTCCATGAAAGTTTATTTTGATCATGACAAGCTCAAAATTTTTATCGTGGACCTTCAAGGACATCGTCACACAATAAAATATCTATTGTGATAAGCGCAGGACTTTCTATCGTGGATTAAATATAGGTGTCATTGAATATTATATGTTCGATTAATATTTGTTGCTGTAACTATAAATAAGTAAACAAGATATGTGTCAGTTTATTGGTTGTGTAAATTGTTATTCATTGTTGTATGTGAAATTCTTGAAAATTACAACAAAACAAACAATGTACACCTGTTTTTGTTAATTAACAAGCATTCTGTGAGTATTGCCTGGCAATACATAGTCCCCACCGTTAAAAATTCATTGTTCTGGAACAAAATGCTAACTTGATCTATAACTTGTCATGGTGTAAACTATATAACAAATATCAAGTTAATATCTTCACGCATGACGAAAAAAAAATGTGGAAAATTGATTGAGTGAATTTTCTAAGTCCAAGGACCATAATTCTGCACAAAATCATTAGACCAGAACAAAATTCGAACTTGATCTGTAACTTGTCATTATAAAACTATATACCAATCATCAAATCAATATCTTCAAGCATGACAAAAAAGTGTGTAAACTGATTATTTGAGTGAATTTTCTAAGTTCAAGGACCATTACTCTGCACAAAATCTCACGAAACAAAATTCGAACTTGATCTGGAACTTGTCATGATAAAACAATAAACCAAATATCAAATCAATATCTTCAAGCGCGAAGAAAAAAGTGTGGAAAACTGATTTGCCGGACTGACAGATGGACAGACAGACAGACAGACAGACAGACAGACAGACAGACAGACAGACGGACAGAGTGCAAACCTAAAGTCCCCTCGACTTCATCGGTAGGGGACTAATAATTCCTTTGATATTGCTACTCAAGCTCAGGTAAAATTTGATTGATAGGGGTGGTCTTTCATTTGTACACTGTGTGAATGGGATACATACCAGGTGAATTTTGATAAGCAAATACACAAAAGTCATATGACAAGTTTAAACCAATGAACACGTGATCAGGTCATAATTTATTTCGAAAGTGGGAGCTACTTTATATATGACTGATTGAATTTTAATCACTCTATATCTGCTTTCATTCTTACATGAACAAAATCTTTTTATTCCTAAAATCATCGAAATGAATTATCAATGAAAAATAGTTCAACTGACAGTTTTTATAAATATCTACTATAGTCTCAGTAAATATCCAGGACTTTTTACAGTATAATTTTATTCCCTATAAAATCTTTGTGATATTTACTTTTATCATTAAAAGAAAATGAAATTTTATTAAACGATACTTAGTCTCATTACCAGGGCTTATGGAAAGGTTATGAGTGGCATTTGTGTGTTTTAAGTCAAGCGTGAATTCTTGAAGAAAGAGAACATGATAATTTATATGGCTCATTTGTATTTTCAATATCATGCTGAATAGTGGGCTTACTTTTATTGATTGCTTAACGTCCACTGACAAATGATTCAGTGCATTTTTGGAGAGCACACTCGTAAAATAGAACTCCTATACAGAGTATAGTGAAGATTTCAGCTAATATTGTTGATATATATTTGTAGATCTTGTTTTTCTGATCATTTTAGCAAGTTAAAATTTCTCTCTGTCTATAGTTCAAGATATATAATATAATAGCTAACGCCTGTGAAATTTTCCCAAATTGTCCAATTTTTTGAAAATTTAAAGGTACATAGATCTTTACTGCTGATTATTTTACTACAATGCCCTGCTCACTCTATCTTATTTCCATTTTCAGTGAACTGCAAAATCTGGGTCAAAACCCTAATTTGACATATATCATAATATGTAAATGAGCATTTGTAGAAAGTTTCAATTTGATGTGACCACAAATCTAGGTCAATACCATAATTTGGCATTATTTTAAAACAGTATATCTTAATGAATATATGCAGTATGTTTCAAGTTGATGTGACCACAACTTCATGGTAAATTATCTTAAACCAAAACTATTACCTGATACAAGATGGATGGATGAAAAGATGGATGCACAGACAGGAAAACATAATGTCCACTTCTATTGTAGGCAGGTCATAAATACAAACATATCTTCTAGTATATTTTGATATTTAAACCATTCTCTTTTATTAAATGTTGTAATATTGAATTTCAGCAAAGAAATCTTTCAAATTTATGGTTACTGTGTTGAATACATTATTACATGCAAATCAAATGGTGTTGTTTATTGTTGTCATAAAATCCATTTATAATTACACTTTGTTAACTTACTGTTGCTTTGTTGTAGTAGTTTCATTGTATCCTGTTGGCTGAGGTACTGAACTCACTGATAAACAAAAATAAATGAAAATACTTATAATATTTATATGGCAAAAAGAACAGCATTTTTCTGAAAAGGGAAAATTCATTTTAATTTTTATCCCCACTGCTACTACAGCAATGCCAATTGCATAATATTATATCTTGAGTATAAATCAAACCTAATGTATGTTAATGAGATAGCTACCCTACAGCCCAAAATAAAAGTGCCTATAATAAAAGTCTTGCCAGCTTGTGTAACTGATTATGATTATATTTCATGTTGCAATGATTAAGGATCAATGTCTCTTTAGAGAAATAATGAATTTGAACATTGCAAAATATCATTATTCATTATGAAAGAACAGAGTTCCTATGTCCCTGGCGTTGCACATACTTTATCTGTCTAAGGGCAATTACTAAAATAAAACTGTTTTGTTTGTCTTTAAAACATTTTATAAATATCTTAGAGAAATGAAGGTTTGAGAGCAATTGCAATGCAATTTCCAATATAATTAATATTTCCAAGGCATAACTCTTAAAAATATTTGATCGGCACTGATTTTCGAAAATGTCCGAGACATTGCTGATATATAAACCTTTGATAAAAATCTGGCAAAAGTGTACACATGAGATCCCTTACAATGCAATTTTCAATATAATTAATATTTCCAAGGGCTATTCTTTTAAAAATAATTGTCAGATCGTCACTGATTTTCGAACTTATCCGAGATATAAACCTAGGATATATGTTTCATAAAAATCTGGCAAGAATTGTACACATGAGGCGCTAACAATGCAATTTTCCATGTAATAAATATTTCCAAAGGGTATTACTCTTTTAATAGAAAATGAAAGGATATGGAGTAAATGTACATGGGACAAAATCGCACACAATACATAGAAAACATAGAAAATTATCACAAAACAGATGACCAGACCAGTATTTTGAAGAAATTTAACCAAACATGAAATTTTGACGGTGTATTAATATGAGACATTCTCACATGAACAAGCACACCATAACTGTAAATATTATAAGAGCATACACCTCAAGCACGGGAAACGTTCTACTGCCTCCACACAGCACTAGAGACAAACTCTAGAATCAATAGAAAATGAAAGGATATGGAGTAAATGTACATGGGACAAAATCGCACACAATACATAGAAAACATAGAAAATTATCACAAAACAGATGACCAGACCAGTATTTTGAAGAAATTTAACCAAACATGAAATTTTGACGGTGTATTAATATGAGATATTCTCACATGAACAAGCACACCATAACTGTAAATATTATAAGAGCATACACCTCAAGCACGGGAAACGTTCTACCGCCTCCTCACAGCACTAGAGACAAACTCTAGAATCAATTGAAAATGAAAGGATATGGAGTAAATGTACATGGGACAAAATCGCACACAATACATAGAAAACATAGAAAATTATCACAAAACAGATGACCAGACCAGTATTTTGAAGAAATTTAACCAAACATGAAATTTTGACGGTGTATTAATATGAGACATTCTCACATGAACAAGCACACCATAACTGTAAATATTATAAGAGCATACACCTCAAGCACGGGAAACGTTCTACTGCCTCCACACAGCACTAGAGACAAACTCTAGAATCATAGTTGATTGGCACTGATTTTCAAATGGTCCGAGACATTGCTGATATAAACCTATGATATAAGTTTTATAAATATCTGACAAGAATTGTACATGTGAGAGCGCTAACAAGAGCTGGATGGACAGACAGAAGGATGGATACCTGGTTATTCTATGCCCCATAAACATGTCGCGCAGGGGACAAAAAGATAACACTTACATTACTAAAAGTACTGAAGAGTACAACAGACCTCTGAGAAAATAGATATATAAACCAAGACAAACAAACAAGAACACCACATGGTCCAGATAGACTGACTGACTGACTCATGTCTTCCTTGACTGTCCAATGTGAAGGAAATACAAAATGTAGATTCAAGGAAATTAGAGTGTTGTATGAAATGATTTCTTTGAACTATGAGCATTTTGTAAAAGTATTATCTATTTTTTCTTTGTATTGTGTTTTGTAGTCTTTTATACCAGTATGATAGAGTTAAGTGCATTCCTGAAATGACTTTTAGAACTTACTTTGTTTAATTTACTCTGCATATTTAACATAATATCCTGTCATGCGGTTGAAAGCAACATTGATCAGCAAAGAAAGTGTATGTGAAGTAATATCAAGTTTACAGCAACTTCATCAAACTATTGAGGAACAATATAGTGGCTGCTTGACAGATCTAATAAAATGCTTCGCTGAGTGCAGCCTGATACAACCGCAGAGGTCGAACCCTGAACAGTTGGGGCAAATTTGGACACAATATTCAAGCTTGATACTGTCTGAATTTGGATTGTGATCAAATTTTGACATAATAAAGGTTTCTGACACAAATTAAATGTGGTCATGGATCTTAAAAATCTATTATGCAATACTGTGCAATTGAAGATTTCTTCTTGAAACTTTTCAAAATTCAAATTTTAAGAATTTAAAAAAAAATATGAATCCTTAAAAAATTTTAAATAAAATCCCCCAACTTTTGAAACCTCCTTTGAGCAATAACCCCAAAACTCAATCCAAGCCTTTACTTTGTAGTATGGAACCTTGTAGTACAACTTCAGAGAGATCCATACACTTACACACAAGTTATTGTCTGGAAACTAGAAAATGCTTGTTTTGGCCCTTTTGGCCCATAATTCCTACATGTTTGGGGCAATTAACCCCAAACTTAATCCCAGCCTTCCCTTTGTTATATGGAACCTTGTGGTACAATGTCAGAGAGATCCATACACTTACACACAAGTTATTGTCTGGAAACTAGAAAATGCTTGTTTTGGCCCCTTTTGGCCCTTAATTCCTAAACTGTTGGCCCCATAACCCTAAAATGAATCCCAACCTTCTACTTGTGGTATTAAACATTGTGGTACAATTTCAGAGCAATTGAAATACTTAAACACAAGTTATTATCCTGAAACTAGAAAAATGCTTTTTGGGCCCCTTTATTGGCCCCTAATTCCTAAACAGTTGCGACCATCATCCCCAAAATCAATCCCAACCTTCCTTTTGTTGTATTGAACCTTCTTAAAAATTTCATAGAGATTCATTAACTTAAACTAAAGTTATTGTCCGAAACCAATGTCTCTTCGGAGGACGACGCAGATGACGACATCATACCATTATCGATCCCAAAAATTTTTTGCAGTGGTATAATAAAATTTTTATGGTCGTATAAAAATTGTTCCCCATAGAAACCATTTCATGCATCCTTTTGTTATCTGTTTGATGGCAATAAAACTATATATACATATACAAATATTTTAGTAGTATTTAATTTCTGCACTTGTTCTTAATACAGTTTGTGAAAAAAACTGCATCTTTCAAAAATTAATACCATGTTGTCCATCCTTGGTTAAGCCTTGTGTTGTCATGTTTTGATATGGTAACTCTGGAGTTGTAACTATATTAATAGCGGATCTACAAGTTCTTCTTTGGCTGAATTCCCATTAAAAGAACAACTTCTGTAGACTTGCACCTGAAATATTTTATTTACAAATCTTTGAAAAGCTGTTTCAATTATAAGAACTTCTATGTATTTGTATCCTTCTATTGCATTGTTTGTATCAAAGATTCTGAAAGTTCATGTCTCGTAAAATATTTAATTGAACAACAAGCTGTACAGGTTAATACTGTACTGTATTTCTGAAGTTCAATGTTATATTAGCATTTTGCAAAATTTAAAAATATAATCTTCTTTTCAACATGTGATTTCTAGGGTTTTTTTGTAAAAAAAAATATAACAAATAAAACAACATAACTCCATTAGTACAAGCTGTTGTTAAAACGTTTTGAAGGTTGGTGCATCATTTCAATTATATACATAATTTTGTTTAACATGTTTAAGGCAAAGCATACTGTTCATTCAGAAATTATTGCAAGGTTTTTATTAATGTGAATAATGCAACTGGCTGAGTATCGCAATAATAAGAACTCGCATTCTAAATATCTGATACATATATTTGTATGCATTGCATTATTGTCCATACTTCAAAAATTGCAATAATAAATGCAAGCAATAATTTATGAATTTTCAGTTCTTAAATTCTACGTTTTCATATTTTTATGAAATTTTGTATGTGTTTAGAATGGCTGGAACTGAATCTGAATATAGAAAATTGATACATGTATAATTTTAAAATAATTACTAAGTTGGAAATCCTGAACAATAATAAGTCAGTTTTATATTCCATTTGTCATAATCTTAATCCTGTTATTGTTTTTCTCAGTTGTAACATCGTAGTACAGCTTGAATTGATCATTTATTTTAATAAAAGTATTTGTATATATTTGTTAATGTATTGACTTATTGACTGACTCTGACATAATATACAGTATTAAGGTACGTTACTCTGTGAACTCTTTTGATATTGAGGCACTCTTTTCAATTCTTCGCAGAGATATAGAACACTGACACTTTATTGTGATATATATATATATATATATATATTCATTATTCTTCTTTTGAAACCATTCTTTATATTCAGGTCAGTAATATTCTTTACATTAGTCTTTGGTACATGTATTTTCTATATTTTTATCTTGGTATGAAAGATATGAAAGTGTTATGAAAACATGGTTTACTTTTATAAATTTGGACTTGGATGGAGAGTTGTCTCATTGGCACTCATACCACATCTTCTTATATCTATGAAAGTCCAGCTTGCATTCCCATGAGTATGAAAGAGTTCATATTTTTATTTTAAGTTGGTATTTGCAAGACAGTTAGAATATTACAGTTATATTATTTTTCATATTTGGCTGTTATTAAAATTCCAGCATAGAACATTGAGTTAAACTAGATTATATATTATTTTTGACAATAAGACTTATGAAGTCAATATTTCTTTATATTCAGATTCCAGTAAGTGAAGTATATAGACGTACAGCAACTTTATAGAGGAGCACTGCTCAGCCCCTGTATTATGTACAAAGTAAGCTGTGTTCTGTGTTTACATGTTTATTTATTAACATGTTGTCTATTTGTACTTATGTTTTAAATGATTTGTGTCTTGTCTGTGATTGTAATGTGTTATTGTTTAGTTTACGATTATCTCCAAATAAAATAGTGTATTAGAATTGATTACTTTAAATAATGATTGTTGACATAAGGATATCAGATATAAACTTTGGTACAGAGACTTATGATTTGTAGTAAATACATTTTATGAATT
Source organism: Mytilus coruscus (assembly GCA_017311375.1). Lineage (NCBI taxonomy): Eukaryota > Metazoa > Mollusca > Bivalvia > Mytilida > Mytilidae > Mytilus > Mytilus coruscus. The sequence goes on along the minus strand of CM029607.1, from coordinate 60,068,019 downwards.
ATGGTATATTTCAACTGTAGTTAACTGCTTGGATAATTTGTATTTGTGTTTATTGATATGGAGATAATTAGAGTTATCGTTCTTAGTATGTGTGAATTGTGTCTTATTGTATGTTATATATGTTACAGGGTATTTGCTTGAGATTGCCTATAATAAACCATATAGAACCCTACTCAGAGTAAATTAAGCCCAAACTGATGAGTCTACAACATCACCAAACTCGACTTAACATCAAATGTTAACTAACAATAAGTATCAGGACAGGTGCCACTGGTATAGAAGGAGCTGGTACTCCTTCTTGAGGACCTGTTTTATACCTTGTTTTTGGTAGGGTTTGTGTTGCTCATTAATCTTAAGTGTTGTTTTGTGCACTGTTTTCTTTCTGTATTTTTCTTTTGGATCACGGTGTTGTATGTCTTTATTTGATTTTAATGATTTTGATCCCCCTTTGTATTTTCTCTCACCTTTTAACTTGTATCAAACAAAATTGACTGCAATTAACATTCAATAACAGAAAACAATAGGCAAATTCAGTTTGCATACAACTTGACCTCCCTCAATGCAAGTTCAACAAAAATGATTTGAACCTGACTGTTGACTTCAATGTCAAAATATGTAGTGGCATTAACCACTCTGTGGTGGTAAGCAACATTATTTAGGGCATACCACTGTAAAATGACACATCCACCAACTTTTAGTCCTGTCAAATTTATAATTAAATAGTCAGGTTAGGTTGATGAAAAAAATTGGCAGCAGAAGCTTAATGCACAGAATATTGTCAAATCTACTATCGACCTTTTTCTCTTTATCCTTCAAATAACACTTACTCGGGTTGTGGAATACATTCTTCAAATCCTTTTGTATCTTTGTACATATTCTGACCACATGGTAGACATACACCTGAAAAGTTAATAATATGTTATTAACATATTCAGAAATTTGTTAAGACAAAAAACAAGCTTATTCTAATTGATTAAATATGATAAAAATAATTCTATGTACTGTCGGGTATTGCTCACTAATCATACTCCTACTCAAGACACAAGTTTGTGGCAAACAGGAAGTAAAGAATCAAAGAAACTGAAATGTCACAAGGCACAGCCAAATGTAGTTTGGTGCCATATATCTCAAAGCTATGACTAGAAGTGGTTGAACAATAATGTGATAAAAAATTCTAATACATATATAACATTGAAAGAATACAAGTTTTTGGGAAGCATGAAGTAGAACATCAAAGAAACTGAAACATCACATAAGTTATGTCATACCAGAAGTTTGATGCCATAGATCAAGAAGCTGTGACATTTAATTGCTGAGAAAATGATATAGAAATGTGTTACAGACAGACATACACACATACATGTACACAGATAAAAAAAGTATTCCCCTTCCAATGGTGCAAGGGTATAAAAATACACAATGAAAATGAGTTATGAGGACAGACTATATAAGAGACAATTTTATTTCACATAAATCTTCTTGCTTAAAGAACCTTAAGGAGCAATCTCACAATCAAATATTACCATATAAACAAGCATTCTGAGAGTATTGCATGGCAATACATAGTCCCCACCGGTTAAAATTTAATTGTACTGGAACAAAATGCTAACTTAATCTATAACTTGTCATAGTGTAAACTATATAACAAATATCAAGTCAATATCTTCAAGCATGACTAAAAAGTCGGAAAACTGATAATTTAAGTGAATTTTCTAAGTCCAAGGACCATAACTCTGCAAAAATCATCAAACCGAAACAAAATTCAACCTTGGTCTGTAACTTGTCATGATAAAACTATATACCAATTATCAAATCAATATCTTCAAGCATGACGAAAAAAGTCGGAAAACTGATTATTTGAGTGAATTTTCTAAGTCCTAGGACCATAACTCTGCACAAAATCATCAGACCGAACAAAATTTGAACTTGATCTGTAACTTGTCATGATAAAACAATGTACCAATTATTAAATCAATATCTTCAAGAATGATGGAAAAAGTGCGGAAAACCGAATATTTGAGTTAATTTTCTAAGTCCAAGGACCATAACTCTGCACAAAATTATCAGACCGAACAAAATTCGAACTTGATCTGTAACTTGTCATGATAAAACAATATACCAAATATCAAATTAATATCTTCAAGCATGAAGAAAAAAGTGTGGAAAACTGATTTGCGGACTGACAGAAGGACGGACAGACAGACGGACAGACAGACGGACGGAGTGCAAACCTAAAGTCCCCTTCGACTTCGTCGGTAGGGGACTAATAAAAGAGGTCAAACTTCAAAAATAGGGTACCCTAAATTTAATTGAAAACAAGAGGTACTGCAAGCAAGGCTCACAAAAGAGGAGTCAAATATGTACTGTAGTTTGGTGATATGACATAGTACAGTTCATGCTTTAATCCTCAAAATCAATCTGATGAAGAAATGAAATAGGTGGCGTAAAGCATATCATGTGGGTTATAGATACTATGAAATTTCAACAAAATTCTTACACACTTTCATTCATCTTCATTAAAATTTGAAGGATGACAAAATGTAGGTGATACATGTGTACCTATTAAGTGACATAGATCATTCTGTAATATTTTAATATCTAAACTCATCCAATATTTTGACCTTCATTCATTTATACAACAGAAACAGACAATAAATTGAGTCTCTTATCTAGGTGACAACAAAGAGTTAACAGATAAATGAGCGGTTTAAGAACATTATACCCTTGAATAACTTTGTTTCATGGGGTAATATATAACATCTACTGAATGAAATCCTTACATTCCTATAAAGATAATAAAATGCTTCGCTGAGCGCAGCTGGATACGACCCCAGAGGTCCAACCCTGAACAGTTGGGGCAAAAAATGGACACAATATTCGCGCTTGATACAGGTCTAAATTTGGATTGTAATTAAATATTTGACACATAATAAGTTTCTGACACAGAATAACTGTAGTCAAAGAACTTAGAATTAGTTATATGATTTGTATTCAATTTTTGCTTTTGTGCAATACACCATGCTGTTAGTATTTCCCTTTATTTTGCAAAAAAATATTTGAAGAAATTTTCTTTTAATTTCTGAAATCTGAAATGAGAAAAATTGATCCCCAATTTTTGTTCATAATCTCAATTCAAATTTCCAATGTAGTTTGCAACCATAATTACCAATTTAAATACATCATATAAGTCTTAAAATAGAAAATGACATACATAATCATGGCTAAAATTAATATTCCTTTAATAGTAACTTCTAAAATTAATTGACAGCTAATCACCTCAAGACAATACAACATCTTTATACATAATTTAAAAGCAATGTAAGAGAGTAATCCAAATTTTTGTTTAATACTTTAAATGTATTTGGATTACCTCCTTACACTGCTTTTAAATTGTCCATTAACCAGGAAACCCTTGTTTTTCCCTTTTTGCCCCTAATTCCTAAATGGTTTGAGCCATAACCCCCAAAGTCAATCCTAACCATCCCTTTGTGGTATGGAAACTTGTGGTATAATTTCAGAGATTCATACACAGTTCCACAAGTTATTGTCTGGAAACCAGAAAAATGCTTATTTGGGCCCTTTTTGGCCCCTAATTCCTTAACTGTTGGTACCATAACCCCAAAAATAAATCCCAACCTTCCTTTTGTGGTATTGAACCTTATGGTAAAATTTCATAGAGATCCATTCTCTTAAACTAAAGTTATTGTGCTTAAACCAATGTGTCTTCAGGCGACGACAACGACGACAGCGCCAACGCCATACCAATATCGACTGCAAAAGTTTTTGCGGTCGTATAATAAGAAAGAAATTTTCTTAAAATAACAATTTATCATAAATTTTAAATTAATTTTATCTGACACTTAAATTACTGCCCAAACTAAATGATACAAGGTGCCTGTCATTACTAACCAAACTAAAGGATACAAGGTGTCTGTTATTACTGCCCAAACTAAATAAGATAAGGTGCCTGTCATTATTGCCCAAACTAAATGATATAAGGTGCCTGTTATTACTGCCCAAACTAAAGGATATAAGGTGCCTGTCATTACTGCCCAAACTAAGGGATACAAGGTGCCTGTCATTACTGCCCAAACTAAAGGCGAAAGGGTGTCTGTTATTACTGCCAAAACTAAATGATACAAGGTGCCTGTCATTACTGCCCAAACTAAAGGATACAAGGTGCCTGTCATTACTGCCCAAACTAAAGGAGAAAGGGTGTCTGTTATTACTGCCCAAACTAAATGATACTAGGTGCCTGTCATTACTGCCCAAACTAAAGGATACAAGGTGCCTGTTATTACTGCCCAAACTAAAAGAGATAAGGTGCGTCATTACTGCCCAAACTAAAGGATACAAGGTGCCTGTTATTACTGCCCAAACTAAAGGATATAAGGTGCCTGTCATTACTGCCCAAACTAAAGGATACAAGGTGCCTGTCATTACTGCCCAAACTAAAGGAGATAAGGTGTCTGTTATTACTGCCCAAACTAAAGGATACAAGGTGCCTGTCATTACTGCCCATAACTAAAGGATACAAGGTGCCTGTCATTACTGCCCAAACTAAAGGAGATAAGGTGTCTGTTATTACTGCCCAAACTAAAGGAGATAAGGTGCCTGCCATTACTGCCCAAACTAAAGGATACAAGGTGCCTGTCATTACTGCCCAAACTTAAGGATACAAGGTGCCTGTCATTACTGCCCAAACTAAAGGATATAAGGTGCCTGTTATTACTGCCCAAACTAAAGGATATAAGATGCCTGTTATTACTGCCCAAACTAAAGGATATAAGATGCCTGTTATTACTGCCCAAACTAAAGGATATAAGGGCCTGTCATTACTGCCCAAACTAAAGGATATAAGGTGCCTGTTATTTCTACCCAAACTAAAAGGATATAAGGTGCCTGTTATTACTGCACAAACTAAAGGATATAAGATGCCTGTTATTACTGCCCAAACTAAAGGATATAAGGGCCTGTCATAACTAACCAAACTAAAGGATACAAGGTGTCTGTTATTACTGCCCAAACTAAATAAGATAAGGTGCCTGTCATTATTGCCCAAACTAAAGGATACAAGGTGCCTGTTATTACTGCCCAAACTAAAGGATATAAGGGCCTGGCATTACTGCCCAAACTAAAGGATATAAGGTGCCTGTTATTTCTACCCAAACTAAAAGGATATAAGGTGCCTGTTATTACTGCACAAACTAAAGGATATAAGATGCCTGTTATTACTGCCCAAACTAAAGGATATAAGGGCCTGTCATTACTGCCCAAACTAAAGGATATAAGGTGCCTGTTATTTCTACCCAAACTAAAAGGATATAAGGTGCCTGTTATTACTGCACAAACTAAAGGATATAAGATGCCTGTTATTACTGCCCAAACTAAAGGATATAAGGGACTGTTATTTCACCTGAAAAAGAGGCAGAAGATATCAAGGTTACATTCATAAGTCGAAGAGAAACTGATAACTCGATGGCAAAAAGGAAAGACAACAAAAGACAAACAAATCCACAAAACACTACATTGTACATAGAAAACTAAAGACTGAGAAACACTAACGCCACCAAAAACCAGGATGATCACAGCTGCTCCAGAAGGGTGCAGTAAACAATTGGATTTTAACAGAATGTAAACTGTTTGGAAATATGCATGGCTGAGTATATGGAGGATAAATTGATCACACTTGATACATATAAACTTTTCTATACACAGCTGTCTCTCGTAATTCACCATACAGACAACTTTTGTACTTAAAGCAACCCAGCCATAAAAAAAGTATGCATGAAGCAGCATCAACAAATTTTTACTGGGTTACCATTGTATCTACCAATTCCATGCTTTTGAAAATTAAAAAATTAAAAGAATCGAAATCCAAGATAAACAAAATTTATTTATTACAAAATTCCTTACCATTTTCTAAAGACAAGTAATACCCTGGAGGACAATTTTTGACTTTTGTTAGCTTGCATAAATCTGGATCGGTACCAAAATATCCAGCTTCTGTTTTACACCGACAAATTGGTTTCAATGATTCATAACACTCTGCTTGATTAATTACTTCTGCCTCTGAAATAAAAGAAGCAAAGCTAAATGAATGCATAGCATACATATACATTGAAACACCAACTGGAGGAGTCAACTGGAATTAGATGATACAATGTGTACAGCTGTCAGTAAAACTTATTTTGTTACTATTGATTAACATAAGAGAAAAATTCTACGATTGAAAATATAAATTAATTCAAATTAAACAGAGAGCAAAAAGCAAAAAGCATGTCAAATCAATGTAACAAAAGAAAATAAAAGAACAGATTTCCAATGTCTCCCACCTTGCACATATTTTATCTATCCAAGGTACAAGGACAATAACTGAAATAAATTGCTTCGCCAAGTGCAGCTGGATACGACCGCAGAGGTCCAACCCTGAACAGTTGGGGCAAAATGGACACAATATTTGCGCTTGATACAGGTCTAAATTTGGATTGTAATTAAATATTTGACACATAATAGGTTTCTGACACAGAATAACTGTAGTCAAAGAACTTAGAATTGGTTATATGAAACCTTCCTTTTGTGGTTACAAACCTTGTGTTTAAATTTCATAGATTTCTATTTACATTTACTAAAGTTATTGTCCGAAACCAAATGTCTTCGGACAAAGCTGACGATGACGACGACGTGATACCAATATACGACCATAAAATTTTTGCTTCAGAGCAAATGAAATGTGATTTCCATTATAATTAATATTTCCAAGGGCATAGCTCTTTAAAAATATTTGATCAGCACTTATTTTCGAAAGTGTCAAAGACGTTGCTGACATAAACCTATGATATAAGTTTTATAAAATTCTGGCAATTACTGTATACATGAGAAAGCTGACAATGTAATTTTCCATATAATCAATATTTCCAAGGGCCTTACTCTTTTAAAAATAATTCATCGGAACTGATTTTTAACTCGTCAAAGACATTGATGATATAAACCTATAATATAAATTTCATAAAAATCTGGCAAGAATTGTACACAAAGAGAGCTCACAAGGCAATTTTCTATATAATTAATATTTCCTAGGGACATAACTCTTTTAGAAATTATTGATCGTCACTGATTTTCAAATTGTCAAAGACATTGCTACATGTAATATAAACCTATGATTTAAGTTTCATAAAATTCTGGCAAGAATTGTACAAATGAGAGCGCTAACAATGCAATTTTCCATATATTTAATGTTTCTAAGGGACATAACTCATTTAAAAATAATTGATCAGCACTAATTTTCGAACTCGTCAAAGACATTGCTGATATAAACCTATAATATAAATTTCATAAAAATCTGGCAAGAATTGTACACAATAGAGCACTCATAAGGCAATTTTCGATAATTAATATTTCCAAGGGCCATAACTCTTTTAAAAATTATAGATCTGCACTGATTTTCAAACTAGTTAAATGCATTGCTTATATAAACCTTTGATTTCAATTTTATAAAATTTTGGCAAGAATTGTACACATGAGAGCGCTGACAATGCAATTTTCCACATAAATAATGTTTTCAAGGGCAAAACTATTGTAAAAATGATTGATGATCACTGATTTTTGTACTCGTCAAAGACATTGCTTATATAAACCTATGATATAAGTTTCATAAAATCTGGCAAGAATTGAACACCTGAGAGCTCTAACGATGTAATTTTCCATATAATTAATGTTTCCAAGGGCCATTATAAACTCTTTTAAAAATAATTGATAAGCACTGATTTTCGAACTCGTCCAAGAAATTGCTAATATAAACCTATGATATAAGTTTCATAAAAATCTGGCAAGAATTTTACAAGTGAGAGTGTCCATATAATTAATGTTTCCAAGGGCATAACTCGTTTAGAAATTATTGATCGTCACTGATTTTCAAACTTGTCCAAGACATTGCTGATATAAACCTATGATATAAGTTTCATAAAAATCTGGCAAGAATTGTACACGTGACAGCGTTGCGCGGGGACAATAACAGTTATATTCCTATATTATATTACAAAGCTCAGTGACTTTACTTTAGGCAAAAGAAAAATGTTTTTGGGATTTTTTTTGTGAAGCAAACAAAACACTAACCATCAGATTTGCATGTACATTCTTCTGTTGGATTCTTACACACAAAATGCACTGGTGGATCAGAAAACTTTGATGAATCAAATGATTCTATGCAGACAGGTCGATCTGACGGACATGGTATACAGGAATCTCTTATGCCATCCCCTTCTGTGCATGGTTTAAAAATGTGATCTACAAAATATATATTTCATTCATACATAAGGAAGAAAGGGGTTGGCAGGTAAAATAGGTCAAAATTTATTACATGGAAACTATGAATTAACACCAGACAGACCCTTGTGACCAGGATGAAAGCTATAATGAAATATACAAACAATCATTTAAACAGATATTGAAGACCAATTAAAATACTTATTTTCCAGGAAAGACATTTATAAATGACAAATGGTCACATTTGATTAATTCATTAAAATATGTTTTAAAGTTCAGCTAACTGCCACTGAACCTACTCCTAGTTCAATGTGAAAATCTACCAACCTCATATACTAACATTAGTAATAAACCTATGAATGTGTTACAAAAAACTGGTTGCAGTGCAAGGAGATTATAATTGCACAAACTGTTGTACGTTCTACTATGACAACCTAAATATCGTCAACCAGTATAATCACAGTACTGTAAAAGTACTTTTAAATGTGGTATCAATGTTCATGGTTTGAGCAAACGTTACATGTTCATGAGTTCTTAAATTCATGGATTTTAGTTTTCTGAAAAATTAGAGTGAAAATTTGAAGCCATCAAGAAAATAATCATATGTTGTTTTATAATGATTTGTGGAACATTGCAAAATAAGGTGTTCATTTTGTCTTGATTGAAGGAAATTGCAAAGTAAACATTTTAATTGTTGCACGTGTAATCAGAAGTGATGACACTTATTAACCCGAGATCGACAGTTCAACAGATTAACGATCATCAAAGGTGTTAATTGGGCCATAAACATGTCACTTTAAGAAAACTGTTAGATAAAAAATGCTACAAATGTACTTTGAATTGTAGAATTAATTTTTATGAAAAGTTAACACTTCATCGTTACATATCATCACCAGAAGTCTGACTTAGATCGATCATAACTAATTTAATTATTTTTCATGAGAATTAAAAGTCGTATAGTTTAGGTTTTAAAAGAATAAATGGGCAAAATCCAGTCTGAAGTTGTATATATAGTTCATAGTGCATTTGCTGATATTCAATGTATTCTCTCTAGATTATATGTCGCTATCCATGAAGTCAAACCTACATGGGGATCTTTCCATTTCTTGATTTGGACAACAGCTGTTATATTTCGTTGGGACACCTGAATTCGTGGATAAAGCCATCCACGAAAACCACAAAATTGGTACCCCACGAATAAAAGTACTTTCACAGATATCTACCTTTAGCGCAAACGCTATAGCTTGGAACAAAATAATCAAATATAAATGCCCAACCCATGGTTAAATGAAAACAAATATCCTACTGCCATGTACTATTTTTAATTTTCAAAACAAAAATCTTAATCGGTGCACTCGACTCCAATCTTAATTGACTAGGATTGTCAGTTTTCCTATCGAAGGTCGGTGGTTTTCTCCGGCACTCCGGCTTCCTCCACCAATAAAACTGGCCGCCACGAAATAGCCCAAAAGCGGTGCTTAAAAGTGGCGTTAAAACACATAAAATAAATAAATAAATAAAATCTTAATAATTCTGAAAAGATAGGTCTTTTGTTTCTGTGGAACCATGCTGTCTTTAAAATAAGTTTAAATGCACACAAAAGTGTTCACCATGGGTTACTGGAAAATGTTCTTCAAATAATTTTATTTCTTTAACAATACTTATAACTAAGTTATTCAAAGAGAGTCTTAGTTGTGCACGTTGAGTCAGGGTTCAAATTAGTGAGGGTCTGAGGTCCTGAACCTGTCTTTTTTTTGGAGGGGCTTTTCATTTTAGAATTACAAAAGTCATGGACCTGCCATTCTTTACACTGATACTTTATACTAGAACTTCTGATTTTAAAGGAGGACATTTTCATTTGAAAAATTCAATTAGTCCTGGACCTTTCATTACGTAAAGCAAATATGAACCCCTGTGAGTAAGATTTTTTTAGCATATGTCATTTTTGGATAGTACATGACACAGGTTGCCTGATAGCTATCCTTTCCCCCTAAAACTTGTGAGAAATAATGAAATTTAAATGACTTCTTATTCTTAGGACTTACTTTTAGGACATTTTATGCCCATGCATTTTGTACTTGTTCCATTAGAATACAATCTGTCTCTTGTCCCTACTGCATTACACTGAAATGTATAATTTTTCGAACATGAATATCTGAATGTCAAACCCTTATAGAAATTGTCAATGATTCATAACATTGAGCAGGCATACATATTTTTCATACTTTACATGAAGTAATAAAAATATTAGTTGGCATGTTTCTTTATTTTAAAAGATCTTTCTTATCAATCCAGTATAATAGTTAGCACTTTACTAGATTTTTTTCAGAATTTATCATGTTTTTACAGAATTGTTTTGTCAATTTCTTTATTTTGTAATATATGGGGAAAAACTAGGACAAATAGTTTTGAATTCTAGCACACTAATAAATACCAGAGAATGGAAATGAAAGTTCTAAATACAGTAATCTTTGAATGAGTTATTAAGAACTAACTAAAATGTACATTATAATATCTTTAAATACATATATATTGACAAACAAGTATTTAAAGACATGAAAAATAACTTACCTGAAGTACACAACATAGAAATACGGCAACTCCAATCAAATGCTGAACGTGTTTTTCAATCATTTGCAGAACTTAAAGCAGGAGGGATACCAAAACTGGAAAAATATGCCACTATTCAGTCTTTGTTGAGATTGAAGGACAAATCCTAAACACAGTATTTAAAGGAGACGTTGAGGTCATGTACAAAAAATATGAGTTTAAACATGTAAACAATAAATATTCCTGAAACACAATTTTCATGCCAGAGTAGATATGTAGATATAGTAACCTGAATTTATATCATTATTGGAAATTTCTTTAGTGTAATTTTCAGATTCCAGAAAGTTACTGTTCATCTTCTGAATTACTGTTTCTTTTTCACTTTGATTATATATTGCATCTTCTTTGGTTTTGTTATCAACAACTACTTCCCACCTGAAAAAAAGTGAGCACAATAGTATTTATTTTCAGAAGAATATCAAAATGTTTAGAAACATATTCATTCATGATATTTAACTGGATTTTACCTAATATTTTCAATATACTAGTCAAGCTAGTCTTGATTATTTCATGAAGAATCAGCAGTAACAGATATAAATTCTTAACTACAGAGCATGTACTGAACTGCAACCAGTATCATCTTGGTCTAAATTGATTGTTTTTTACAAAAAGATTTGACTAGATGTGGAAATTGGTACTCAAAAATAACCACATAAATTTTGGAAAAAAAATTGAAACGGGTAAATCCACAAAACCCCTGTGTAACATGCTGCTGTACATGTCAGTGTCAAAGTGTATTGTTAACTGTAAAAAAAATAAGTTCATTCATCAGTAAAATACAGAATAAAATGCTTACGAACGCAGCTGGATACGACAGCAGAGGTCCAACCCTGAACAGTTGGGGCAAAATGGACACAATATTCGCACTTGATACAGATCTGAATTTGGATTGTAATTAAATATTTGACACATAATAGGTTCCTGACACAGAATAACTGTAGTCAAAGAACTTAGCATTGGTTATATGATTTGAATTTATATTCAATTTTTGCTTTTGAGCAATACACTTTGCTGTTGAGAATTGATCCCCTCCCCACAAAAAAAAAAAAAATTTACCCCTTTTTTACTTTTGTGCAATACACTATGCTGTTGCGTATTGACCCCTCCTCCCACACACTTTTTGAGAAAAAATAATATTTGAAGAAGTTTTCTTTTAATTTCTGAAAACGGTTTGAGCCATAACCCTCAAAGCCAATCCTAACCATCCTTTGTGGTATGGAAACTTGTGGTATAATTTCAGAGATCCATACACCGTTCCACAAGTTATTGTCTGGAAACTAGAAAATGCTTATTTGGGCCCCTTTTTGGCCCCTAATTCCTAAACTGTTAGGAGGACCATAACCCCAAAATCAATCCCAACCTTCCTTTTGTGGTTATAAACCTTGTGTTCAAATTTCATAGATTTCAATTTAATTATACTAAAGTTATTGTCCGAAACCAACTGTCTTCAGACGACGCTGACGAAGACATGATACCAATATCGACCGCAAAATTTTTGCGGTTGTATAAAAATAATTAATGAAAAAATCAAAATTCTTCTCTGATTGTATAATCTCTGAATTATGAAGAAGCTTCAGTCAAAGTTTTAAAATCTTTAACCATAGACTGTACCTAAATGATTTCGGCCAAATAAACTTTAAGGAAATGTGGTATGATTGCCAATTAGACAACTATTCACCAGAGTTCAAATGACATTTATCAGTAAAAATGGGACAAAGTCTTAAATGGCCTGGTTGCAATATTTCTGACTCATCAATGTAGAATGTTTACAAATTAGTTTTTGCTGGAAAATTACTAAGTTAATTCCCAAGTCAGGAAAAATGTGAAGCATTCTTCAAACAATTCCATAATTTTAGCAAGTGCACAACTATAATTTGTGTACAATCTTTCTGTGAAGTCTTAGGAATCTTGGTTGAAAACTGTACCCTCTTTCATAAATTTTGCTAAAAATTACTAAGTTCCCAAGTCTGGAAAAATGAGAAAAATTCCTCAACAATTACATGATAGCAGGTGCACAACTTCAACATATGTGCAATCTTCCTGTGAAGTTTCAGGGATGTGGGTTGAAAACTGTAGGAAGAGTTGATTACACAAATTAGGTCACCGTAACCCACTTTTTCCTGCCTGCCTAACCGACATTATCATACTATAAGCTAATTTTAGACTTCGACCAACCCTCCCAAAAATTGGAAAAAATCTAAATCTGACTTTTGACTTATTAGATGGTATCTCTTAAATCATGTAAATAATGAGAAGCTTCTGTAAAATTTCCTAAAATTCAATAAAGGTTTGAGAAAGGTTATAGGTGTATATACATGTAAAACTGCAATCATAAGTCTTTTATCTGAAAATATTAACCTCACAAATCAAAGTGCCTCAATTTTTCTCTTGATATTGGTTTTGATCAAGACAAAGCTTCTGTATATTAATTTCATAATATTCCATGAAGGACAAAAATATTGATGTTACACTAAAAAACTTTTAATCACAGACTGAACCTATAGGTTGACTACCATGCATGGAATGTGGGATCAACAAAAATGACAACGATGCTCAATGAAAAGTCCTTTTTGTAAGTAACAAGCTTGCTGTAAGCGGTCTTGAGACTCACAGTGTAGCTCCTTTTGGGAAGAAAGCTGTTTTCTACAGCATTTTGATATTTTTGTGGTTGCCTTCCTTCAGGAAGGCGTAATGTTCAACAAAAATCGAAAAAATAGCCTTTCTAGACCTCATAATTATTTGGACTAGGTATACATGTATGTAAAGCAAAATATTGTCCAGACTCCTATGAAATATTGTCTCCAAAGACAACATTTCATGACTTTGTATCATCATGATCATGAAATTTTGTTCCCATCTGTGAAATCATATTTTTATAATATTACCTGCCTGGACCTCTTGTGCAGACCAAAACCGATAATTTAAAGGACAATGAATTGAATTTAGGTACATTGATAAATTAACACAATGCTTAAGTTCTACGTTTTGGCCTCAGAACTTTTTCATAGACTGTCAAAATAAAAATACATTTTGCTTCACTTCTGTTGTTTTTCTAATAACTGTAACGTTGTTATGTACGTGACGTCATAGTTAAGTACTTTCAATCTAAAATTTAACAGTAAAAGACAATAATGATAGAACATTCAGTATAATAAATTAAATAACACATAGCTGAGAGGGTGATAGTTTACAATGTTTTCTCCCTACCATAAAAGGATTTGAATACCAGTTTTCCTCAAGGGATGGTACACATTATAGGATCTCCTGTACTTGACATGCTTGATCAGGATCAACTGAACTTGGTGACCACAATACTTGTATACTAGTATTGTCAACAATACTCGTATATAATTAATGTACAAGTATTGTCGTAGTATTGTTTATATAAAATATAAATACATTGAAAGAGAGTATTTATTACTGCCTTTATTCAAAAATATTCAAAAGTAATGTAATGATTTGAAAATATGTATTTCAGGACAGAAAATTAGAAACATTTATTCATTTCTTGTATCAAAATGGTCAGGGTACGAAATGGGAGGTACGATATGACTATAATTCATCAACATAATGCGTCAGCATACAGACATGGACACAAAGACAATTGACCAGATGAGAATCACCCTGCTTACAGCTGCAGCATATGAACATTTCTTGAACTGTACTGGTTACCTAAATTGCACAAAAACCATTTAAATTCCGTTTCATCTCCGCATCTAGTAAGTGTTCTACTACTAATCTATCAGTTCTTCTAACTACCTCCTTACTACTATCAAAGAACTTGTTATTAACTTTTGTAATAAAGCTTATGAAAATAATGGTATTAATTATTTTGGAGTGTTAAAAATTCTTTAGAGGTTTTAGATAAAATACATGCTTTTGATGGTCCTTTTAATTCTGTTGACAGTTATGATTTTTCTACTCTCTATACTACACTTCCACACAATCTTATCAAGAAAAAGTTTTCATATTTAATTAAATGGTCTTTTGAAAATCTCATTACAAATTTATTTGCTGTAACTCGTTTAAAGCCTTTTTCTGTAACGAAAAGGAAAGTATGCTAGATACACTTACTGGAAATGTGAAGATATGATTGAAGCTTTAAATTTTCTCCTGGACAACATATATGTACGTTTCGGCGATAAAGTGTATCGACAAGTAGTAGGTATTCCTGTGGGCACTAACTGCGCCCTTTAATAGCAGATTTATTCCTGTATTGCTATGAATCTCAGTTTATGACCAAACTCAGTAAAGACACGTCATTGTTACATTTGGTTGATACATTCAACAATACCTTCCGTTATCTAGATGATATTTTTCGTTAAATAATCCAGAGTTCTCTAAATATACTACCGAAATTTACCCAATAGAACTTACTTTAACTAAATCTAACATAAACAGCAGTAGTTGTCCTTTTCTGGACTTGGACATTTCAATCTCTAAAGGAAAACTCCATACGAAAATTTACGACAAAGAGACGATTTTCATTCCCTATTGTTAATTTTCCTTTTTAGACGGCGATGTTCCTTTGGCTCCATCATACGGTGTGTATATATCCCAACTCGTTCGTTATGCCCGTGTGTGTAGTGATGTCATAGATTTTAACGAACGTAATCAATGCATCACTAGTAAATTATTAAGTCAGGGATTTCGTTACCATAAATTACGTAAAACTTTTACTAAGTTCTTTCATAGATACAAAGATTTGATTAGTAAATTTGGCTGTACCTGTAGAAAACTGATTAAAACGGTATTTCACATCCTAAATTTTACGGTAATATTGTACTTAAAGCGCGGAAATCACTATATGATCCGTGTAAACTCATCGAACCTTTAAATAAACTTATTAGTTCAGGTTATCTTACCAATGTTGTAAATAGATCTTTGAATATAGTTTACATTGGCACTAATATCGATTTTGTCATCAGCAAATTAAAACATAACTAAATTTGTATTCTTTTCAAACGGGATGTTTAAAGACACACCACGTTCATTTTGATCTATAAAGAGGTTAAACTCTAACTATCCTACTGTCTGTCGATACATTTATTTTTGGCATTGCACTAGTCATGTCTTCTTTGACTGTTCATGACGTTAAAATACTAAATCCCTGGGATGTGTTTTAGTTGATTTTAGTCTCTGATGCATGATTTTTTATTATTAATTGTTTTGGCTTTTAACTAGCTGTCAGTAACTGCAAGTACTCTCAAATCGTACTTTCTTGTTTATTTGACCTGTTGATACTAATTGTAATGCTTTTTGTTATTTAATGTTATTCAGGGTTATATCTGGTCTATATACCAGCTTTGATAAGTGTTTGGTACTAATATAAATTTCCACTTCGTACTATGAACATCAAAATTATTTATTTTGTTAAAATATTTCCTTTCTCTATTGTAACTGTATACGTATACCTAACAACAAAATTATTTTATTTACCTGTGTTTAAAGTTATTGCAAATGGCTGATATTTTTGTTCGAGAATATTGTTTTCTTAAATTGTTTAACATTTCATACCGATATAACATGTTACTTTTATTATTCTTCCCTTAGTTTATTTATTTTGAATTTGCATTGTATCATAGGTCAAATTTATTTGTTCAGTGTATGTTCAATGGTGTTAATATGTCCTTTGATTGAGTTAAGCTATTTCAGTTGATATTTTATAGTGTGTTTTCTATGTTGTGATGTTACACTATTGTTTCAGAAAAAGGGTGAAGGTTTGGTACCATTAAAACGTTTAAACCCGCTGCATTTGTTTGCACCTGTCCTAAGTCAGGAATCTGATGTTCAGTAGTTGTCGTTTGTTGATGTGGTTCATAAGTGTTTCTCGTTTTATATAGATTAGACCGTTGGTTTTCCGTTTGAATGGTTTTACACTAGTAATTTTGGGGCCCTTTATAGCTTACTGTTCGGTGTGAGCCTAGGCTCCGTGTTGAAGACCGTGCTTTGACCTATAGTGGTTTACATTTATAAATTTTGACTTGGATGGAGAGTTGTCTCATTGGCACTCATACCACATCTTCTTATATCTATTGATCAGGATCAACTGAACTTGGTGACCACAATACTTGTATACTAGTATTGTCAACTGATCAAGTACAGGAGATCCCATAATGTATACCATAACAAGCAGATGTAATATCTATTTTTAGATTTTTCTTAAAATAGAACCTATGTAAGCCTTGATCTTGACAGTTATTTCTTTTATCTTCTCATTTGGCAGCCCACTGCCGTGTTATTACTGTACAAGAAAAATTCTTTAGCTAAGAAATGATCAGGGATGTGGGTCGCTCAACTTTACTTGACTCTTTAGTCCTAAACTAACAAAAATATGTCATGATGCCATCATCTGTGTCATGATCATGTCTGTTTCAAGAACATTTTTTTAACAGTAAAACCTGATGGTGTTCAAACCAACACACCCCATCACATGACAGTCTGCATTGTAAGCTGCGCAAAATAGATGATATTTGTAACTTACCTCCATCCTAGCTACATCTTATGGGGCTGCCTTATTTGTTCTAGTCCAGGTTATGCCCGGTTAGCCCTATCACGTGACCGGGTTAAATATGGCTGAAAAGTAAAACGAGTGGAACCGGCTGATTCAAAGACGGCGACAGAAGTTCAATTTTATACTTTTGCTTTCTAAGCTCAGAAATATGAAAAAATGAACCTGTTGATAATAAATATATTTTTTTACATGCAATATTTTTTCAGAGGCCTTATTTATCATAAAAACGTTTTCCGAGATAATTTTATAAATTTAAAATTAAAATATGTCGAACAACGTCATAGAGGACCATTACAGTATCACATTACGATATGGTCTGATTAAAACATGTTACAATTTTCATCTTTTAATTCCGACATTTTACCTTAAATTGCGCTTTCCGCCATACTTTTTGAGCGGTGATTTCTTGCCGGTGTGTTAAGACCGGCGAGGGCGGCGTATAGAAAATGAAAGGTATGCCTATATGCACCGGCGGCTGATTTCAAAGCAAATGAAGCGACTGTGCCTATTCCGAAGTACCAACCGGGCTAACCCGGATTAAGCCGCTGTGGCAAACGAAGTACTACCTATAAACAGGGTAGATCACAGAGAGGGACTCAGCCTAACGTTACAAGTCAAATCGGCACTTGGTAAATTCGGCACCTATAGAAAAGTCAAATCGGCACCTGGTCAAATCGTCATCCAGTCAAATCGGCACCTATTTAAAGTAATTTCGGCATTTGGTTATTCAATTTGGCACCAATATTTTGTTTACCTTTTTCTTTTATTTTTATTTGAGATATGGGAGATTTTTTTATATAGTTTGTTTCGCAAAACATACAATTGCCAAGGTTAATTGACAAGATACATTTCCTACATCGTTAAAAACCCAGCGCATATGTAATTAAGCAGTTAGAATACACAATAAAAATAATCATTTGTTTGCTGTTTGAAGTTAGTTACATTTGATTAGGTGCCGAAGTGACTAGAATTCTAACGTATGTATGCTACGTATAAGCCTCCTTTCATTAGGAGCACCGCCATGAGTTATGGTGTAAGGAGGACATTTATCACACTGTATGGGCAGAGATTTAATGTGAGCATTTGCCTACCCATTTCCCAAGCATGAAATATTCAAAAAGCTAGAAAAGGTGCAGGAAAGAGCACTCCGTTTTGTATTCGAGGATTATAGCAGCTCCTACAAGGACCTCTTACATAAAGCTAAGGTGCCCTCCTTGCAGATCAGACGGATAAGAACAATTGTTCCAGGAACTTTCAAGATTATGAACAATATAGCTCCTGTGTGCTTACAAAATTTGGTCAATGTTAAAAATCTAAGTATTCTTTCAGGTTTGTAAATATTCTGGATGTGCCACAGGTATAGTCGACCCGTTACGGTAAAAATCTTTCAAATTTGCTGCCGCAACTTTATGGAACGGCCTTCCAAAAATTTCAGGACTGAAAATAGTTTTCGCATTTTAAAAGTCTTATTCAGTCCTGGAACGGTTTGGAATGTCGCTGTTCTGTTTGCAGAAAACTCTTGAGCTGTTTATTATTTATGTTGCTTTTGTTGCTTTGGACTAGTATTGATGTATTTCTTTATGAATTTTATATATTTAAATATTAGTTTCTGACACATATTTCCAGAAATTAGGTAATAAATGCATATTGAAAATATTTTGTTCTTTGAAATTTCTATATCTCGAAGCAATACTATAGTTCCAAACTTTTTATTTGATTTTTATGAAAGAAATCTATTTATTTAAATGTCATTTTGCTTAGTTTCTTCTGTTACCTATTATGACATCGGACACGGACTTCTTTTGAACTGAGTTTTACTGTGTGTATTGCTGTGTGTTTGTTTATTCTACATTGGCTAGAGGTATAGGGAGGGTTGAGATCTCACAAAACATGTTTAACCCGCCGCATTTTAGCGCCTGTCCCAAGTCAGGAGCCTCTGGCCTTTGTTAGTCTAGTATGTTTTTAATTTTAGTTCATTTATATGTTTTGGAGTTTAGTGTGACGTCCATTTCACTGAACTAGCACACAATTTTAGTTAGGGGCCAGCTGAGGACCACCTCCGGGTGCAGGATTTTCTCGCTGCATTGAAGACCCATTGGTGGCCTTCGGCTGTTGTCTGCTCTTTGGTCGGGTTGTTGTCTCATTGACACATTCCCCACTTCCATTCTCAATTTTATTACCATTATTTAATTCTAAATTTAAACTTTTAAATAGGTAAAACATATAGATAAATGCTTTACTTCATTCTAAATTTGCTGCTAAATTTTTATTGCATGCTATGTGTGAGATTCAACTTTGTATTGCAGGTTGTTTATATCTTAGACTGTTTTTATGTTATGTATATGTTTTTATATTCGGTCAAAAGCTCCTTAGAGCTTGTGTTGTATATTTGACTTATGCCGAATCAAAATAAATTTTTCTTATCTTATCTTATGGTTCAGTGTTGTTGGTTGCTATTGGTCATATTATTTTTTGTTTTGTTTTACACTTGCGTACAAGATCTGTGAGGGGGTCCGGCCTGATTTTGGATTCCACTCTTTTTTGTTTCATAAATCAGGCTGTTGGTTTTCCCAGTTGAATTGTTTCACAGACATGTATTGTCACACCAGTGCCTTTTATAACTCACTTTATGGGTTTGCTAAATGTTAAAGGTTGTATGGTGAAACTGCTCACTTAAGACTTCATTTGGTCTCTGGTTGATAGTTGTCTAATTGGCAATTATTCCGCATCTTCTTATCTTAACTGAAAAGAATTATCCTGATTATCTTTTAATGAATGCCCAGATAAAGATCAGTAGTTAAACATGAATATTAATAATTAATATTGAACAGTCAATGATGTATTTATAAATTAAATTTATAAGTACATCATTGACTGTTCAGATGAAGAACAGCAATTAAATTGGAACATTTATGTCTCAGTACATTATACTATTATCATATTACTAGATGATGCATAGAAAGAATAACAGGAATTGCAAAAATATTGGACAGTACAATAACCTACACCAACAAACAGAACTCAGAACTACACTTATAGAAACACCAAGATATACAATCTGGCAAGGATAAACCAGTTGTATCTGCACATAAACTTTATCCTTTGCCTATCAGAGGACCATATGTCTTAAAAGTTTAACAAAAAACAGAAAACCTGCCAGCACCAGATACATTTACCAATATGACGACCACCAACTTGAACAAGATTATAAAAGATTGCAAATAATTTGGAAAGAAGGCTCAAATTATAGTAGCTGTTAGATGGAGCTTGGTAATGTATAGCTATTTTAGCTATTTATCAAAAGTGTGGCTAGAATAAGAAATTAATCGCAACGAAAACAGCCATATATAACTTTATGCCAGACCATAAACTTTCAAAAGTCGAAAGTGAAATTACCTAGTTTATACATCCAAATGGCCAGGCTAAGTCTGCAATTGATTATATATTGTATCAAGACAAATACAAGGAACATATTATCAAAAATTGAAAACAGGAACTACAATGCAACGTCTCATAATCATACTCCACTTTTGCTATCATTGAAATGTGACTCCTAAAAAGATCGAAAGATCATACTAATACTAAAACTCTATAAACTAAACTGGAACAAGCGGGGAATACAAAATCATACTTGATATGAGAAATTAGAGAAATGAAACCTAAATCAGAGAATCTGAAGAATCTAGACCAAGCCTTCGACGAACTAAATCATACCATATCAAAAACAAAAGAAAGAAAAGTATAAATTACCTATAATGAACGAAAATATACTTCATGCTTCAAAAGGAAGAAAATTGCCTTCTTTTGAGTGGAAACAACAAGCCCAGCCAAGAGAACCTAATAATTATTATCTTAATGTAAAATAAACTCCATTAACGATCTCAGAAAATTATGCAGAAAAGAGCTAGCACTCGAAAGAATTAAGGAACGCCCACAAATTTTGGACGCTAAATCTAATGATACTAATTATAGAAAATAACATATATATCAATCACCTGATTGTATAATGGAAGGTGGACAAAGCATTTCAGTGGTCTTGCCTAAAAATCAAATTATCAAAATTTTAATCAGAAATACTTAGATTCCGTAGAATTTGAAACAAAACTGATATTGCATCTTTCAAGAAAATTATACACATGAGGAAGTTTCAATTCAAGAATTAAAACAAGCCATCAATAAACATGATAAATTGAATGCGAATAAAGCTATGGACTATTATGCGTGACATTACTGCTGAGAATTTCATTCATGCTAGCTAGTCACTCTTAGAATATCTTCAGCTATACTCATTAAAGTAAGCTTTGAGAAATGCTACATACCTAATATACTGAAAATTGGAACTCTTTTCCTGTATTTAAAAACAATGGTGACATAGAAAATGCTAAAAATTTCAGAGAGGGATCACAGTAACACCCACCTACTCAAAGATTATAGACATAATAATTAAAGAAAGAGAAAATAATAAGAAAAATCCACTAAAGAAAGGTTTCACAGCAAAATCCACTCCATTGCTATGTGAATTATTCATTGAAGAATTCGAAAGGAGAGTAAGGATCTCAAATTACCTACATATGTAGCATTATTAGATAGCAAATCTGCTTTTGACGTTGTAGTTCATACAAACTTAATAAGACGTCTTTTTCAAATTGGATTCTCAAAACAATCTATATTAGTGATCAACAACTTATATACAAATGCAACACCGTGTATTAAATGGGCAATAATATATCAACTCACTTATTTAATATAGAGCAAGGAATACACCAAGGTGGTACTTTTAGCGCTGATCTCTGCAAAATTTATGCAAACCTCTTTAAGAAATTCTCAGTAATTCAGGCCTTGGAGGCAGAATTGGAAATATAAATTGCTGCGTATGATGTTGCTTTAATATCTAACAATCCATTTGAACTTCAGAATATAATTAATATTATAATAGTGGTTGGTTTCAGCCAAAGAGAGGGTTATTTACTGCAACCACAAACAGTGCAGTTCTGCCAATTAAAACATGTAGTAAAATGTTAGACATTGAACAAGGTTTTCGAAACTTCGAAATACCAATATATCCATTGTTAAAAAAAAAACCATATTGGAAGAAAAAATCTCAGAAAGACTCAACGCAAACAACCATCACAGAAAATATAAAAAGCCAGAAGATCTATGTACAGTCTTATGGGGCAGGAATACATGGCGAAAATGGATTAGATCCTGAAACATCAATTTCTTTATTTAGAACATACTAGTATATATTACAAGTATTAACGTATGGATTAGAAGTCCTGGCATCTTCAGGTAAACACTGAGACCTTGTTCAACAACAACATAAAAGGTGGATAAAACAGTTTCTATCTCTCAACTAAAATGTAGTTGACCCTGCAGTGTATATATATTATCAGGCCTACTCTCACTTGAAGCTGAGATCCATATCAGAATTATTACCTTATTTCGGAAACATAATTAGATCCGAAAGAACCTCCATTGAATGGCAATTAGCATAACGACAACTTCAAATTAAAACCTATTCAAGTAATAGATGGTTTATTGAACTGAAGAAAATCTGTGCTAAATATGAAATTCTATAGATTTATTGCAGTATCTTGAAAATCCATTACCTTAAATAAAATGGAAGAAGATGATAACCACGAAGATCCATAAGTACTGCAGTGGGAAGATGCCATTACATCCAAAATGAAAGGGTACTCAACATTAAGATATGTCTTAAAGATGAATATGATATTGGCAAAATCCATCCGTTGCTTAAAACAGCAAGTGCAAACATAACTGAAATAAAGAAAATATCTATTTGTACTAAACTAGCAACCGCCACGTACATACTTAAATTCAATCTAAAAAGCTGAATATTTAAAACATGCAACAAGTCCAATATGTACGTAGGCTATGTAACGATGCTGGTGAAACCATTGAACATTTTATTTTGCTGTGTAAAACGTTGACACCAACAAGAGGAGGTATAATAGTTGGGGTTTTAGGATTTAAAACCACGATATGGACCACGCTCTGATTGGCTTATTTATTTTCGTTTTGTTATCTATCATACAATTGGTTCTCAGTGTAACTCGGATTTATTATACGGAAAAGAGAATTTCCGAAGTGTACTTTCTGTTTCAATTTCACGATATATTTATACTGCTGTTAACTTACGGGTAAGTGAGTCCTAAAGATGCAGAAAAGGGTAAACACTAAAACAAAATTGCATGTTTACGACCTTATAACAAACATACCTTCGCTTTAAACATATCAAAATATCAGGCTCTGGTCCAACCTGGGATTTATAAAGTTCCTGTATAAGTCTATAACTAGTGAGTAGTGTGATCATGTTGATAGTAAGAGTTTTCCCTGATATTCATGATTATATGATTACACAGTTGGGCCTATGATTGTTTGATTGTTGCGCTAAATATTCGTAATCATATGATTACACTGTTAGGCGGTGATGATCGCCTGATTATTGCCCTTGATAATCATCATCATATGATTAAACAGTTAGGCCATGATGATTGTTTAAATTTTGCCATCAACATTCATGATCATGATAACAGTTAGGCCGTGATGATAGTCTGATTATTGCCCTTGATAATCATGATCATATGATTAAACAGTTGTGCCCCAATGATTGTTTGATTATTGCCCTTAATATTCATAATTATATGATTACACAGTTAGGCCGTGATGATCGTCCGATTATTGCCTTTGATAATCATGATCATATGATTAACAGTTAGGCCATGATGATAGTTTGATCATTGCCCATAATATTCATGAAGATATGGGCGCCTCGGTGGCCAAGTTGTCTAAGTAGTTCTACTACTGTATCACTAGCCTGTCAACACTGAGGTTGTGAGTTCGAACCCAGCATGTGCAGGTGCACTCGACTCAAATCTGAATTGACTAGGATTTCCTATCGAAGGTCAGTGGTTTTCTCATGGCACTCGGCTTCCTCAACCAATGAAAACTAGCCCCAAGAAATAGTCTAAAAGTGGCGCTTAAAAGTGGCGTTAAAACACCAACAATCAATCAATCATGATCATATGATTAAACAGTTTGCCCATGATGATCGTTTGATCATTGCCCATACATGTAATATTAATGATCATGTGATTAAACAGTTTGACCATGATGATCATATGATCATTGCCCTAATATTCATTATCACATGATTAAACAGTTAGGCCATGATGATTATCTGATTATTGCCCTTGATAATCATGATCATATGATTAAACAGCCTTGATGATTGTTTGATTTTGCCATTAATATTCATGATTATGTGATTACACAGTTAGACCATGATAATTGTTTGATTATTGCCCTTGATAATCATGATCATGTGATTACACAGTTAGGCCATGATGATTGCTTGATTATTGCCATTAATATTCATAATCATATGATTACATAGTTAGGCCGTGATGATTGTCCGATTATTGCCCTTGATAATCACGATTATATGATTAAACAGTTAGGCCATGATGATCTTCTGATTATTGCCCTTGATAATCATGATCATATGATTAAACAGTTAGGCCATGATGATCGGTTGAATATTGCCCTTAATATTCATGATGATCTGATTACACAATTTGAACATGATGATCGTTTGATTATTGCGCTTAATATTCATGATCATCTGATTACACAGTTTGAACATGATGATCATTTGAATATTGCCCTTATATTCATGATCATCTGATTACACAGTTTCGAACATGATGATGATTTGATTATTACCCTTATTATCCATAATCATATGATTGCACAGTTAAACATGATAACCTTTTGATTATTGCCCTTACTATTCATGATTACCTGATTACATATTTTTGATTATTGCCCTTAATATTTTTAATTATCTCATTTAAGGTTTGATTATTGCCCTTGATATTCATGATACATGATACAATAATTTGGAGTTTAGTATGACGTCCATTATCACTGAACTAGTATATATATTTGTTTAGGGGCCAGCTTAAGGACGCCTCCGGTGCGGAATTTCGCTGCATTGAAGACCTATTGGTGACCCTCTGTTGTTGTCTGTTCTGTGGTCGGGTTGTTGTCTCTTTGACACATTCCCATTTCCATTCTCAATTTAACCCTATATCTAAGAACCATAAAAATATATTAAGCTTATATCTAAGAACCATAGAAAATACATATAGACTGTACTTAAAGACCATAGACAACATAATAAGCTTATATCTAAGAATTATAGACAATATATATAAAGCCTATATCTAAGAACCATAGACTATAAATATAGAATGTACCTAAGAACCATAGACAATACATTTAGACTGTATCTAAGAACCAAAGGCAATACATATAGACTATATCTAAGAACCATAGACAATGCATATAAACTGAACCTAAGAACCAGAGACAATACATATAGACTATATCTAAGAACCATAGACAATACATATATAGACTGAACCTAAGAACCTTAGACAATACACATAGACTATATCTAAGAATCATACACAATACATATAGACTGAACCTAAGAACCATAGACAATACATAAAGACTGAACCTTAGAACCATAGACAATACATATAGACTATATATAAGAACCATAAACAAAACATATATAGACTGTACCTAAGAACCATAGACAATGCATATAAACTGAACCTAAGAACCAGAGACAATACATATAGACTATATCTAAGAACCATAGACAATACATATATAGACTGAACCTAAGAACCTTAGACAATACACATAGACTATATCTAAGAATCATACACAATACATATAGACTGAACCTAAGAACCATAGACAATACATATAGACTGAACCTTAGAACCATAGACAATACATATAGACTACATATAAGAACCATAGACAATATATATAGACTGTACCTAAGAACCATAGACAATACATATAGACTACATATAAGAACCATAGGTAATACATATAGACTGTACCTAAGAACCATAGACAATACATATATACTTCATTTACCTGTATATATTATGAAAACCGGTTTTTTCAAAAGTGATTATTTTCTAAGGGTTAAATATTTCATGGTGGTGTCTTGCCATGGCTTTATTTGGACTTGTTTGTTTGCTTTTTGGCCTTGAATGTTTGTCCCTAATATTTTATTAACTATGTATTTACTTTCAGGTATCACAGATCGAATTTATTCGTTCATAGTGTGTTAATTTACGTTTTGATTGAGTTAAGCCTTCCAATTGATGTTTTATCGTGTGTTTTCTATGTTGTGATGTTATACTATTGTTTCAGAAAAAGGGAGAAGGTTTGGTACCATTAAAGCGTTTAATCCGCTGCAAATGTTTGCACCTGTCCTAAGTCAGGAATCTGATGTACAGTAGTTGTCGTTTGTTTATGCAATTTATACGTGTTTCTCGTTTCTCGTTTTTATATAGACTAGACCGTTGGTTTTACCGTTTGAATGGTTTTACACTAGTACTTTTGGGGCCCTTTATACTTGTTGTTCGGTGTGAGCCAAGGCTCCGTGTTGAAGGCCGTACATTGACCTATAATGGTTTACTTTTATAAATTGTTATTTGGATGGAGAGTTGTCTCATTGGCACTCACACCACATCTTCCTATATCTATAGACTGAACCTAAGAACCATAGACAATACATATAGACTGAATCTAAGAACCGTAGACAATACATATAGACTGAACCTAAGAACCATAGACAATACATATAGACTGAACCTAAGAACCATAGACAATACATATAGACTGAACCTAAGAACCATCGACAATACATATATAGACTGAACCTAAGAACCATAGACAATACATATAGACTGAACCTAAGAATCACAGACAATACTTAAAGCCTATATCTAAGAACCAAAGACAATATACATACTGTGGATTCATTATTTTCAGTTTCTTTCTTCTAACCATAGACAATTATAGCCTATATCTAAGAATCATTGACAATACATGTAGTCCATATTTAAGAACCATACAATACATATAGACTGAAGCTAAGAACAAAAGACAATGCATATAGACTGAACCTTAGAACCATAGCCAATACATATAGCCTATATCTAAGAACCATAGACATTATATATATAGACTGTACCTAAAAACCAAAGACAATACATATAGACTGTACCTAAGAACCAAAGACAATACATATAGATTGTACTTAAGAACCACAGATAATACATATAGACTATATCTAAGAACCATAGACAATATATATAGACTGTACCTAAAACCATAGACAATACATATAGACTGAACCTAAGAACCATTGACAATACATATAGACTGTACCTAAGAACCATAGACAATAATTAAAACCTATTTCTAATAACCATTGACAATACATGTAGCCCATATCTAAGAACCATAGACAATGCATATAGACTGAACCTAAGAACCATAGACAATACATATAGACTGTATCTAAGAACCATAGACAATGCATATAGACTGAAACTTTGAACCATAGACAATACATATAGACTGAACCTTAGAACCATAGACAATACATATAGACTATATATAAGAACCATAGACAATATATATAGACTGAACCTAAGAACCATAGACAATACATATAGACTGAACCTAAGAACCGTAGACAATACATATAGACTGAACCTAAGAACCATAGACAATACATATAGACTGAACCTAAGAACCGTAGACAATACATATAGACTATATCTAAGAACCATAGACAATACATATACTAGTATAGACTGAACCTAAGAACCATAGACAATACATATAGACTGAACCTAAGAACCGTAGACAATACATATAGACTGTACCTTAGAACCATAGATAATACATATAGACTGAACCTAAGAACCATAGACAATACATATGGACTGAACCTAAGAACCATAGACAATACATATAGACTGAACCTAAGAACCATAGACAATACATATAAATTGAACCTAAGAACCATAGACAATACATATAGACAGAACCTAAGAACCATAGACAATATATAAAGCCTATATGTAAGAACAATAGACAATACATTTAGCTTATACCTAGGAAGCATAAAAATATATATAACCTGTAAATTAGAACCATAAACAATACACATGTCCTCTGAACCGTAGCCAAAACATACAGCCTTTATCTCAGAACCATGGACAATTCTTAGAACATAAAGCCTTTATCTTATACATGTAACAATAGACAATATATAAAGGGACAAGCTCCCTTATAGGTCAAGACTCTGGATTTGTTAATATTCAATGGATACTTATTTATGGACATTTGGATACAAGTGAAGTTAGTGAACCACATATTTAAAGCTATTAAGGCTTGTATGCAGACTTTGTAAAACTACAAAATCAAATATCCATGTAAATACAATGTTTCCATTACGTATAATAATTGTTATATTGAATTCAATTATATTTCTGTCTACAGATTGCAAGGAGACTTGGTGCATTCATTCTCAGTTAACAAATCACATTGTAAAGGATTTGGACACACTCTGTGATGTCACACCAGATGTATTAGCTACTGGTATGTATAAAACAATATCAATATTGTTTTATTTTTAGATTTAAAGTATTTGGTAAGTGCCCCATACATTAATTTAGACCCCATCATTTCAAATTAGAAATTCCTTTTCTCAATAAACCCATAGGTTTTAGACTTGAAGCATAGGTATAAAAATAAAAAGATGTGGTATGATTGCCACGTGCACTAAGACAACTCTCCACCAGAGACTAAGTGACATAGAAGGTAATGAACTAAAGGTCACTGTACAGCCTTCAACAATAAGCAAAACCCATTAAAGAACAAATGAA
Organism: Mytilus coruscus; assembly: GCA_017311375.1. NCBI lineage: Eukaryota > Metazoa > Mollusca > Bivalvia > Mytilida > Mytilidae > Mytilus > Mytilus coruscus. The sequence goes on along the minus strand of CM029607.1, from coordinate 60,038,832 downwards.
AATAATCAGCTGACAATTAAACCACAAAAACAACTGGAGCCAATTTGTCAGCAAAAAAAGATTTTTCTGATCATGTTTGTTGTGACAAATGAAATATCTGGCTTGAAAATTAAGTCTGCAAGGCCCTGCTCTTTATGTTTCCTAGACTTATAATAGTGGTTGAATTCCTACCATTTGTCCTCTTTACAACAACCTCCCTTATACATAATTAAAGTGTCTTGGGCAAAGTTCTGTATTAAAAGCTCAACAAAAGGCGTCCTGTTTTAATACTTTCTTACACATGAAATCATCAATTTGAAACACTTTCAGCTTGTAACAATGGTCAGAAAAGACATTTATTAACCTACTCTTTATATATTTCTAACACGAGAAAATATATACATTATAAAATATGTGGCAAGGAAACCTGTAGTGATTTATGCAAGAATGTTATTCTGTGTAAGAATGTAATATTGATCTTATTGCGAACCTAATGGAACTTTTCAATAGGGTCATCTACTATTGGTCATGGTATTTAAACATTTATCTGTTCTATTACCAATTGAATAAATACAATAGTTATTAGTCTCTTTATAGTTTATTCACTGGGACCTTTTAATTTCTTCTAATAGAAATCTATCACTCAATGATTAATTTACATGAATAAAAATGGTCTTCTAAATCTATGAAAATACATGTATCAACTCACACAACCGCTTGCTTGCCTTTACTATGAATTCTGCAAGATCATGCATGAAAAAAATGTTGATATTTTCGCCAGAAATTATATGACAGAACGAATTTATATGTGGTCAACTGCTTTACAGTGAAGAGTTGTATAGAATTTGCTCTTTTCAGATCTGTCATGCACCAACTTCCTGTTTTTCTATACTTTCTTCTCGAAATGCAATGTGTTCTGTCTGACTTCTTTTAAAGTTCATAGTTTCAGTACTCAAAGAATTAATGAGAGCTTACACATTCTAATATAAGCATTTTATATTATATTTCAGGTTGCTCAACATCTACTATGCCAAAGTTCACCTAAGACCTCAAGGAGTTAACACACAGATGATTGAGCAGAATAACTGAACAATACAAAAAAAAAAGATTTAACATTCTGTAATACATGAACCATTTAAAGTTTTTCCTAGGTATTGCACAAAAATGTACATGACAAATTATAAACTTTTGATGTCTTTGATTATACAAACCATTTACAAGTTGTCTATTATATAATGATGACATGAAAAATTACCTATTATAAAAATGTTATGCATATTTTAGAATATTTAAATTATCCATGAACATCTTCTTGAAGCTTTTTTAAATTTCATTGGATAAAACTGATGGTAGATGGCAATTCTGCTTAAATAATATAAAAACAAATAAACAAATAGTATATACATGTATACTACTTTTGGAATATGATACATATATCTTTAAAGAAGCATTATTGAGTATAATAATATAATCAATACCATCGATTGTTTGTAAATGTTTATGCTTATATTTCAATAATGAATAGACATCATAACCATTAATTGCAACAACTTGCTCAGAAATGCTTACCGACAACTAGAACCAAGGTGTGAAGGACATGTTATCCATAACGTTTTGTAAATTATCAGAATATATGTCACATTAGCAAAAGGACTCTCTTAGTTTTGATTATATAAGCAATACTTAATGAGGCCATCACTTGTTATATTAAAACATATTTTGAGGTAAAGGCATATTTACAAACACAAATTAGTTTTAGAGAATATAGGTAATAACAGAAACACAGGTATTAAAGACATTTGTGTTACAATTCTGTTCTTTACAGAGTATACACATATTCATAAACAAGAAATAAAATAATATAAATCTAAAATATGTGTTAGCTGTGGTTATTATATACAGTCTATATATATTGTCTTTGGTTCTTGAATACAGTTTGTATCAATTGTCTCCAGTTGTTAGATACAGACTATATAAATTGTCTGTATATGAATAAAGAGATGTGGTATGTTTTCCAATGAGACAACTATCCACCAAAGTTCAAATGAGTTGGATGTTAGCAATTATTGACAACCATATCGAATTCAACAATGAGAAAAAACCCATACCATATAGTCAGCTTTAAAAGGCACCGAATAGTGCAGTTATAAGATACCGTCTGCATATATTGTCTGTGGTTATTGGATACAGTCTGTATATGTTGTCTGTAGTTGTTAGATACAGTGTGTATATGTTGTCTGTGGTTATAAGATACAGTCTGTATATGTTGTCTGTGGTTATAAGATACAGTCTGTATATGTTGTCTGTGGTTATAAGATACAGTCTGTATATGTTGTATGTGGTTCTTAGATACAGTGTGTATATGTTGTCTGTGGTTCTTAGACACAGTCTGTGTATATTGTCTGTGGTTGCTAGATACAGTGTGTATATGTTGTATGTGGTTATTAGATACAGTCTGTATATGTTGTCTGTGGTTCTTAATTTCAGTCGGTGTATGTTATCTGTGGTTGCTAGATACAGTGTGTATATAGTCTGGTTGCTAGATACAGTGTGTATATGTTATCTGCGGTTGCTAGATACAGTGTGTATATGTTGTCTGTGGCTATTAGATACAGTCTGTATATGTTGCCTGTGGTTCTTAATTACAGTCGGTGTATTTTATCTGTGGTTGCTAGATACAGTCCGTATATAGTCTGTGGTTGCTAGATACAGTGTGTATATGTTGTCTGTGGTTATTAGATACAGTCTGTATATGTTGTCTGTGGTTCTTAATTACAGTCTGTGTATATTGTCTGTGGTTGCTAGATACAGTGTGTATATGTTGTCTGTAGTTATTAGATACAGTCTGTGTATATTGTCTGTGGTTCTTAGATAAAGTGTGTATCTGTTGTCTGTGGTTGTTAGATGCAGTCTGTGTATATTGTCTGTGGTTGCTAGATACAGTGTGTATGTGTTATCTCTGGTTGTTAAATGCAGTCTGTGTATATTGTCTGTGGTTGTTAGATGCATTCTGTGTATATTGTCTGTGGTTTTAGATACAGTCTGTGTATATTGTCTGTGGTTGTTAGAAACAGTGTGTATATGTTGTCTGTGGTTGTTAAATGCACTCTGTGTATATTGTCTGTGGTTGTTAGATGCATTCTGTGTATATCGTCTGTGGTTCTTAGATACAGTCTGTGTATATTGTCTGTGGTTGCTAGATACAGTGTGTATATGTTGTCTGTGCTTGTTAGACACAGCCAGTATATGCTGCCTGTGGGTTTTAGATACAGTCTGTATATGTTGTCTATGGTTACGGTATAAGGTTATTTAATACAGTCTATAAGTGTTGCATGGGGTAATTTGACTTAATTGTATAAGATGTATTGTTATTTAATACAGTCTATAAGTTTTGTATGAGATAATTCGACCTTGAGGTATAAGGTATATGGCTATTTGGTACATTCTATGATTGTTGTATGAGGTATTTGGACCTTCTGGTATAAGATATGTAGCTATTTAAAACAGTCTATTTTAAGTGTTGTATGAGATTATTCGACTTTATGGTATAAAGTATATGGTAATCTAATACAGTCTATAAGTGTTGTATGAGGTAATTCGATCTAATGGTATAACGTGTATGGTTAATTTATACAATCTATAGGTATTGTATAAGATTATTCGACTTAATTGTATAAGGTATATGGTTATTTTATACAATTCTATAAATGTTGTATGAGGTATTTGGACCTAATGTATGGTATAAAGTATATGGTTATTTGATAAGTCTATACGTGTTGTACTTTGTATGAGATGAATGAACCTTATGGTATACGGTATATGGCTATTTGACAAGTTTATTATAAGTGTTGTATGAGATAATTCGACTTAATTGTATAAGATATATAGTTATCCAATACAGTCTTTAAGTTTTGCATGAGGTAATTCGACCATGTGACATAAGGTATATGGTAGTTTATATGTCTACATATGTAGTCTGGGGTAATTCGAACTCATGGTATAAGATATATTTTAATTTGATACAGTCTGTATGTATTGTATGAAGAAATTGGTCCTTATGGTATTATAGCAACGTATATGGTTATATGATACAGTCTGTATGTGTGGGTAATTTGACCTTATGGAATGACATATATGGTTATCATATAAAGAATATATGTGTTTTCTGAGGTTATTAGATACTTTATCTCAGTTTTATTAACACCCTCAGTTGCCCTTTAACTTTACAATGCGAAATGTGGGAAAATAACGATAATTTATTTTGAAAAAGAACGAATTAAGTACAATCAACTACTCAAACAAATTATCATTAAACCCAAAACAAAAAAAAAATGAATTGGGGCAAAAGGAACCTTATGTTTACATATGAAAAAGGCAAAACAGAAATAATGCATATTTGAAATGAGAATTAATAGTGATACATTAGCAAATGCAACCGCCATTTGTAACTATATACCAATGTGTAAACGTATATGAAACAATTGCATGACAGGTGGCATTGATTCAAAATAAGAAATGAATATCAACCTGAGAAGTAGTCATAGACGAAAAAACAAATTAACATTCCTTATTTTATCAGCTACATAATTTATATTATCAAATCACAAATTCACCAATCTCATAGTTCTTAAATCCACAACAAAATATATTACGTATTACGAACCTAAGTCGAAGTTGACACTTGACTATATTTCATTGTATACATGTATTATGTCTGTGTACTTTTTTACACATCGATACGTTTTTAGCAGAAATTCTGCCTAGTGGTTCGTTCATTTTGTATATCAGTATAATGTTCAAACAGTGTTGCCATAACCATTAATTTTAGATGTACTCGTGCAAATTAATAAACATGGTCTACTAAAGGGTACAAAAGCTTTAAAACAGTTAATAATCCGAACAGAACCAGCATTTAACAACTATGATTTTATTTCAAAAAATTGGTAATTTCAAATGTATGAAAGGTGATCATAGGTGACCGAACGAGAATGAGGATACATATTTGACCCGCGGTTATCAAAATGAAGGCTTAAAATTTTCATGATTATCAGAAGATGAAGAAGCTATGAAAAGACATGTGTACAGGATTGTGGTATTTCAGTTTTGTTCAAAGTAACCTAAAAGCTTACAAGAATACCATCTCTAATCGTAAGACGTTGAAATCTGTCAGATCGTATATGAAATTGGGTATATTGTTACTTTTGACTATATAAGTAGGACTACTGTGAAATTGGTAATCGTACAGGGACCTGAACGTTATTATACATACATGTTTGTATTTCAACTATTAAGCAGCAAGGTCAAAGTTTGATACGTATGAAAAGACAATGATTGTTTTTCACAATTTAATTATTAAGATTTGATTCAATAGGTAAATATTCGGCAGTATAAGTATAGAATTCTTTATTTTTTAATCAAGAGTGTTTATCCAATAACACAATGAGGTGATATGATATAAACCCGTTTTGTAATTTACTAACATACTGGTCCTCTAATCATTTTACAAAATATCTTACGAGAAAAATCATACGTAAGTCATGATTATTTCAGTACAACTTACGATCAATTTTAGTCGTAAGATTTGTTGTGAAAAGAGCCGTGGTAGTTCGCAAAGTATAAGTGCACAGGAAAGCATTTCAACCTACCAGGACTCATTATAATTGGACCGGGCCGACCAGAATATTTTCCTACTCAATGTGTACATTATTCTAAAGCTGATTCCATAGAAAATAGATAAAGGACACAATGCGGAGGTACATATAGAGCAACTGCGAACAAAAGTAGTAAAACAGGCTTGTAAAGACAAAACTATGTAGCAATAATGCAGCATCTGCTTATACAGCTCCGGATATATCGTGTACCCGGAATTTCAAATACTTTTATTTCAGAATCATTTCCTTCAAACGAACTATTTTCTGCTATGACACTACCTACTCTAGGGGTGATGTAAATCGGATGCTGATACTAAACATTTGTTACAGTACATACAATTTAAGCTTTTGATTGATCCTGCTTTGTTTCGTGAAAAATAAATGGCCAACGTAGCTTCAAAAATCTTGTTTTAGGGTGGAATAAATCGTACTTTGTAAAAAAAAACAACTCTGATACAATTTGTATCACGTTCGGAGGACTTTTTTCGACAAACTATCGACATTCCAATGGAAAGTCCAGGACTCTTCTTCCTGCCGACTTTTCCATTATTCACATGAGGCAGACTCCATACGGAAGAATGAAAAGAAGCTAGCATTAATCTATGAGTTTACGTTTCGCTATCTAGATGATGTCATCTCACTTAATAATTCAAAGTTTAGTGACTATGTTGAACAAATCTATCCCATCGAACTTGAAATTAAGGATACACAAGATACAGTTAAATGTGCCTCATATCATGACCTATATCTAAATAAAATTGAGAATGGAAATGGGGAATATGTCAAAGAGACAACAACCCGACCAAAGAGCAGACAATAAAATGGACAATGAGCGTCGGCTGATAACAAAACTTTACGACAATAGAGATGATTCAGCTTCCCACTGTACATTTTCCATTTCTATGTAGTAACATCCCAGCAGCGGCTGCATATTGATTATATATCTCACAGTTGATTCGATATTCCAACGTTTGTATTCCCTATCATGATTTCCTTGATAGAGGGTTGCTGCTTACAAGGAAGATATTGACCTATGAGTTCCAAGTGGTAGAGTAATCTATAGACAACATGCATCTAGGAACCAAACCATCTATAGACATCTTTATATAGGAACCATACTATCAATAGACAACTTATACCGAGGAAACAACACCATATATAGACAACATGTTTCGAGGAACCACACAATATATAGTCAACTTGTATCTAGAAACCACACCATCTATAGACAACTCATATTGAGGAACCACACCATATATAGACAACTTGTATAAATTTAAGAACCACACCTTCTATAGATAACATATATTTAGGAACCATACCATCTGTAGAAAACTTGTATCAAGGAACCACACCATATATGGACAAAATGTATCTTGGAACCACACCATCTATAGACAACTTGTATCTAGGAACCCCAACATCTATAAACAACTTATATCGAGGAACAAAACCATATATAGATACCTGTATCTAGGAACCACACCATATATAGATAACTTATATCTAGTAACCACACCGTCTGTAGACACCTGGTTTCTAGGAACCAAACAATATATAGATAAGTTCTATCTTGGAACCATACCATCTTAAGACAACTTGTATCCAGGAACCACACCATATGCAAACAACTTGTTTCAAGAAACCATACCATTTATTTAAAACTTGTATCTAGGAACCACACCATCTATAGACAACTTGTATCTATAAGAACCACGCCATCTAAAGATAACTTATATCAAGGAACCATACCTCCTATATATTACTTATTTCAAGGAACCATACCATTTATTTAAAACTTGTATATAGCAACCATCACATTTATAGAAAAGTTGTATCTAGGAACCACACCATATATAAATAACTTGTATCTAGGAACCACGCCATCTATAAACAACTTGTATCTAGGAACCACACAATGTAAAGACAACTTGTATCTAGGAACCACACCTAAAGACAGCTTGTATCTAAGAACCACGCCATCTAAAGATAACTTATATAGGAACCATACCTTCTATATATAACTTATTTCTAGGAACCATACCATTTATTTAAAACTTGTATCTAGGAACCACACCATCTATAGACAACTTAGATCGAGGAACCACACCCTATATAGACAACATGTTTCTAGGAACCACACAATGTATAGTCCACTTGTGTCTAGGAACCACACCATCTATAGACAACTCATATTGAGAAACCACACCGTATATAGACAACATGTATCCAGGAACCATACGAAATATAGACAGCTAGTATCTAGGAACCATGCCCAGTAAAGACAACTTGCATCTTGATATTATAGACATGGTGTATCCAGGAACACACCATGTATAGAAAGCCATCATATTAAATTAATTTCCTTTTAAAACCAACCTGTATCTAAGAACCATAGACAAGAGAGGCGAAAGATAACAGAGACATTCAAACTCATAAGCCGAAAATAAACAGAAAACACCATGGCTAAAACAGAAAAAAAAACCAACAGACAAACAGACAAACAATAGTGCACAAAACACAACATAGAAAATTAAAGACTGAGCAACATGAAACCCACCAAAAACGTTAACTGTATTAAAGAACCTTACAAGGCTTTATTTATATAACCAGTACTTAAGACACATACCTATTTGATTCCTTTTGTTTTTAAGAACCATTACCTGTTAAAACTACATGTATCGAAGAACTCCACATTGTAAAAACTATTTCATATGAGAACCATACCATGTAAAAAGAACCTGTAGGTTTGAACCTTTAGATATACTAGTATATATAATTAATATACGCCTTAAGTCTGTACTTTTATTTGAAGATTCAACCGGTTATTCATAAAAATGGCACAGAACAGTATTAATATAGGCTATGGTTATGAAGAGACACTGTTCACATCTAGAATTTTGTCATTTGGTTGCATTTGACAGTGTATATGATCTTTTCACACAGTGTTATGGTCAAACAAAGATAATTGGTCACAGGTTGCAAGTACAAATTTACAGTCCTCATTGTATTCTCACCTTAATGACTCTTAATATTATGCATGTTTGTTTCATGTATATTTCAACAGTGTTTTGTTAGTAAATTTCAATAATATTTTGACAGCATCGAAGTGTTGTTCTGGCTCTGCAGCATACTGGGCCATATCATGGCCAACTGTTTTCCCCAGTATTAGCCAGTACAAGTAAATGCTCATAAATGTTATGTATTTTTGTTTAGTTCTTATCTGGGATTGTGCTTTCATTGTAGGAAGAAGGCTGCATTTGTAATAATTTTGATACTCAGTAAATAATTAGATGACTGTGTTAACAATATTTTGGCTATCCAATCATATTTTACAACATTTTAAAATACAATAAAATAAATTCAAATATGAATAAATATTCTATAACTTAACGAAGGTTGATTGGTCATGCAGTCTAATTAACAATGCCACATAAAAGGATATAAAAAGACAAATAAAAGATTCACAAATATTTATTTTCTAAATTTATCTCCTGGTTGTATTTTCTTTTAGCATTTCAAGTTACATGATAAATCAATTTTGTATCAATTACATATTAAATATCTAAGAAATGTGTGCTGTTCAAAATCAATTGAGATCTGGATTATTAAGATGTTCTAAAAACAACAAACGTTTTAGCTAAATACATCACTGAAAATTTATGCATATAAAAAAATAGAATATTTCTTTTTTACATGAATTGGTGCTTTCATTTTCTATTATACTACATGTACCAGCCACTGTGTACAATGATTTTCCCAGTATGGCAATGATGAAAGATGTTATATTTCTGCTGTTTCGGTTTTTTGTATATTTGATCTATGTTTCAATACACATTTGTTTATCATGTAAATCAGTGTCAATGAAATTTAACTGCAGTTTTGTAGCTTGAATGAAAAAATATGAATGAAAAATCAAGTACATTGAAATGTCTGTGTTATATGTAGTTAATAGCAACATTTTGCATAATCATTTGCAACCATTCCTACTATGAAAAGTCTCATTATTTTCCTTATTTGCTGTCAAAAGAATATTTAAGTACACTTGATATAGAAACGTGGAAAAATTATACTCTTTTTATTGATATTGACTGAATAATGTTTTTCTAATTTCTATACTGTAAATATGTTATGAATTGATGCAAGCAAAATGTTGATGCTAATAATAGTGAGTTGTTATAGTTGCCTTTGAAAAAAATATTTTTTTCACTGCATTTAATTTTGTTTATGTAATTTTTGTGAATTTTTTTTTCGTACTGACAAAAATTCAAATTACCCAATAAATTATAAGTTAACCTGAAAAGAACCATATCGTTCATTCATATTTTTGCATTTAAAATATCAAGCTTCATCCTATAGATTTCATACCTTACAGCAAAAAAAAACAGTGAAAGATTCGAAAAAAAAATTTCAGGGGCAATAACTCCAAACAGATACTTTGATTTTTTTTTCAATTTCCACAGTGGATACATGTTTTTGCTCTGATAGTTATTACAGTTTACAATTTTAACCTCTATTTTAAAGGTACAAGTAAAAAATGTGAAAATGGATAGAAAAAACGTACATTTCAGGGCAATAACTACATATAAGATTTTCAGATTTTTCTGAAAATAACGGGCAGGTAAGCTTATAAACTACAATACATTGTACATCAATTATATTGTGCCTTGCATATTAAGCAAATGAAGTCCTGTCCCTCATGTGTTGTTATTTTGACACACTGAAAGCATGACCACCTGCCACATGCTGAACACCTTATTCTCCATGACAATTGTACCAGCTAGTGGCATTTGACCATGTCACACATTTCTCTTGTCAGCCATTGGCAGTCTTTTAGCAACTTGCATTGTTCTGTTCTAAACATCCTGAAGAATAGCATGAGGATGTTCAAACCTGGATGTGTTGGGCTGATGTATTTTAAACCCTAAACATTCTGTAAAAATTAGAACACATATAAAATCTAGGAGAAAGAATGTATAGTTACACAAAAAACTTGTCATCGATCTTCTTTCAGTACAAAGGTAGCTAAATTTTAATAATGTGTCCTTTGAAACACATTGACTATATTTATTAAAAACACTTATCTCAAAAAGCTATTATAGTGCATACTGGTACATGACCAGACATGCATACATGTAAACTTATCCATTCTTTTAATAAACTTATTCTAAAAGGTTATCAATTTAACAATTTTTATCTGTTCTTAAATTGATTTTGTTATATATAAATTAAAACATAACTAAATATGTATTTTCTATACAGTTGTGAACACTTCAGGTCCTACATACTGTTGATACTTATGTTTTGGCATTGCACAGTGTCATTGTTTTCTTAGAATGGTAATTGCATCTTCTTATTAAATCCACTGGAGGTAAACTGATTGATATTTCAGTCTTGAAAACCTGTTTGTTATTTTTTGTAATGGCTTTGAAATTGCCTTCAATTACTGTGAGTACTCTTAGATCAATATTTTGTGTTTTTAGTCTTTTTGTTAGTTATTCAATGGTGCTTTGTATTGATTTGATGAGTCAAGCCTTTTTCAACTGGTTTTTACAGTTAGTTCTCAAGTTGTGCTGTAACATCACTTTCTCTGGTTAATGGAAGGTTGACCCTCTTTAACATGGTTAACCTTTCCTCATTTTGTAAGTGATTGTCCTTTTGAAGACAGTTGTCTTTTATTCAGTATTTGTTGTAAGTTGCTGTGTATCATATTTATTTTGTTGTTAATTGTTTTGTACATAATTCAGACTGTTCGTTTTCTTGATTGAATTGTTTATCATTTGTCATGTTACTAGCTTTTATAGCTTACTTTCTAGTATAGTTGTTGTTCATTGTTAAAGGGCCATATGGTGACCTTTAGTTGCTTAGAATAGATATGTGGTATCTGGTGGATAGTTGCCTCAGCTAAAAAAAATCTCAAAGTTTAATGTTTTTTTTCTCTCTCGATATACTAGTGTTTGTTTGTTTATTTTCAACATGTACTTTGGATCCTTAATGGTTTATGATCATTCAATGTCACAACTGTATTTCCTAATCAATATACTAGAGTCATGAATAGGAATTGTATCATTTGTGTGCTTACTTCAAAATTCAATGGACTTGGTTTCCTTGTTCAATATAATTGATACCACGGTCTCACCATTTTCCAACATTTTATTCACCTGGAAGTAAAAGAAATGTTCCAAAAGACTTGAACAGAACAAGTGTACAGAGTATCAAATACCTAGAAAACATAGGTAAAAATACATTTCTACTCTGTGATTATTTTTGGTCAATGTAAACTTTACAAAAGAACAATTTGATGACAATAATGAGTTTAGATGTATAACAAATTTAATGAAAGTGCCAAACATAAGATATTTTGACCTATATCAAATTTTGAGGATTGTGGAATCATAATTATTTGTGGAATACCCATTTTCGTAGATTTCTTGGTCATGGGTGAACCACTATTACAAATTTAAATACATTGTATTCAACAAAGAAGCCATTCTGTATTAGCTTGAATGCAGTCTTTTGCAAAACCATGAATCCAAATATCCATTAAAGTTTGATTTTTCCCAATCAACAAAAAAAAGATAATCCACATTAATTGATGTAGCTACATATAATACTGTATTATTGTGTACACTTGTAACGAACATTGCTTTAAGTTTATTTATTCATCCGTGAATGACATTACCTTTTGTTGTCTGAACGGAATCACATATCGGTCACGAAATATTAGTTATTTCGCCGTAAACCTGTTTGATTTTCTGGGAATTAATCCTTTATAAGATGATAATATTGGACTATTATATAACGATTATGCCATTATTAATTATTATGTTTCTTAAGTTTTCTTTGGATGTTACTTTATAATATTCATCTTCGCCTTTTACCAATCTTCCATGCTTTTTCTGGTCCTATAAATAAATATGGTAAATTATTTATCAAACTAGAACAGCTATTATTCACTACCATTCGTTTTTATGAATCATAATTACCAAAAGAAATAAAGATACGTAGGCATGCACAACCTGTAGTATAGTGGGAAACAAGATGTATATGTTGTGCTTGCTGTATGTTCTGTACCCTCCCCTCTAAATCATGTGTGATTTAACATACCTCACATCTCAGGCTTGACTGAATTTAAATCTATTGATTTGGTTGATTTTGCACTATTGACTTACTTCAAGGCTGACAATTTTTGTTGGTCGAGGAAGCTGGAATGCCAGAAGAAATTGGAATGCTATTATATTTATGTAAAGTTTACCATAATATATATATTGTCTATGGTTCTTAGATATAGGCTTTATATATTGTCTATGGTTCTTAGGTTCAGTTTAAATATATTATCTATGGTTCTAATATAATTGCTTTATGTATAGTATATGGTTCTTAGATATATGGTTTATTTATTGTGTATGGTTCTTAAATACAGGCTATATATATTGTCTATGGTTCTTAGATATAGGCTATATGTATTGTCTATGGTTCTTAGGTTCATTCTATATGTATTATCTATGGTTCTTAGGTTAAGTCTATATGTATTGTCTAAGGTTCTTAGGTTCAGTCTATATGTATTGTCTATGGTTCTTAAATATAGGCTATATGTATTGGTTAAGGTTCTTATGTTCAGTCTATATATGTATTGTCTATGGTTCTTAGGTTCAGTCTATATGTATTGTCTACGGTTCTTAGGTTAAGTCTATATATATTGTCTATGGTTCTTAGATATAGGCTATATATATTGTCTAAGGTTCTTAGGTTCAGTCTATATGTATTATCTATGGTTCTTAGGTTCAGTCTATATGTATTATCTATGGTTCTTAGGCTCAGCCTATATGTATTGTCTATGGTTCTTAAGTACAATCTATATGTTTTGTCTATGGTTCTTAGATGTAGGCTTTATGTATTGTCTATGGTTCTAAGGTTAAGTCAATATATATTGTCTATGGTTCTTACATATAGGCTATATGTATTGTCTATGGTTCTTAGATATAGGCTATATGTATTGTCTATGGTTCTTAAATATAGGCTATATGTATTGTCTATGGTTCTTAGGTTCAGTTTAAATATATTATCTATGGTTCTAATATAATTGCTTTATGTACAGTATATGGTTCTTAGATATAGGCTATATGTATTGTCTATGGTTCTTAAATATAGGCTATATGTATTGTCTATGGTTCTTAAAAGAGGGACGAAAGATACCAGAGGGACAGTCAAACTCAAAGATCGAAAACAAACTGACAACGCCATGGCCAAAAATAAAAAGACAAACAGACAAATAATTGTACAGATGACACAACATAGAAAATTAAAGACTAGGTTTATTTATTGTGTATGGTTCTTAAATACAGGCTATATATATTGTCTATGGTTCTAAGATATAGGCTATATGTATTGTCTACGGTTCTTAGGTTAAGTCTATATATATATTGTCTATGGTTCTTAGATACAGGCTATATGTATTGTCTTAGGTTCTTAGGTTCAGTCTATATGTATTATCTATGGTTCTTAGGTTAAGTCTTTATGTATTGTCTATGGTTCTTAGGTTCAGTCTATCTGTATTGTCTATGGTTCTTAGGTTAATTCTATATGTATTGTCTAAGCTTCTTAGGTTCAGTCTATATGTATTGTCTAGATGGTTCTTAGGTTCAGTCTACATGTATTGTGTACGGTTCTTAGGTTAAGTCTATATATATTGTCTATGGTTCTTAGATACTGTCTATATGTATTGTCTAAAGTTCTTAGGTTCAGTCTATATGTATTGTCTATGGTTCTTAGGTTCAGTCTATATGTATTGTCTATGGTTCTTAGGTTAATTCTATATGTATTGTCTATGGTTCTTAGATACAGCCTATATGTATTGTCTAAGGTTCTTAGGTTCAGTCTATATGTACTATCTATGGTTCTTAGGTTTAGCCTATATGTATTGTCTAAGGTTCTTACGTTCAGTCTATATGTATTGTCTATGGTTCTTAGATGTAGGCTATATGTATTGTCTATATGTTCTTAAGTTAAGTCTATATGTATTGTCTAAGGTTCTTAGGTTCAGTCTATTTGTATTGTCTATGGTTCTAAAATATATGCTATATATATTGTCTATGGTTCTAAGATATAGTCTACTTGTATATGTATTGTCTATGGTTCTTAGGTACAGTCTATATGTATTGTCTATTGTTCTTAGGTACAGTCTATATGTATTGTCTATGGTTCTAAAATATATGCTACATATATTGTCTATGGTTCTTAGATATAGTCTATATGTATTGTCTATGGTTCTTAGGTACAGTCTATATGTATTGTCTATGGTTCTTAAATATATGCTACATATATTGTCTATGCATGGTTCTTAGATATAGGCTATGTTTTGTCTAGGGTTATGTTCAGTCTATATGTATTGTCTATGGTTCTCAGAGAAAGGCTGTATGTTTTGTCTATATGGTTCTTAGGTTCAGTCTATATGTATAGTATATAGTTGCTAGATATAGGCATTATATATTGTCTATAATTCTTAGATATCAGCTTGATATGTTGTCTATGGTCTTTAGGTACAGTCTATATGTATTTTCCATGGTTCTTAGATATAGCCTTAATGTATTTTCTATGGTTCTTATGTTTAGTTTATATGTATCATATATGGTTCTTAGATATAGGGTACATGTATTGTTTATGGTTCTTAGATATATGCTTTATTAATTGTCTATATGGTTCTTAGGTTCAGGTTATAAGTTTTGTCTATATGGTTCTTAGGTACAGTCTATATGACAAGTATGTATTCTTGATATGGTTCTTAGGTACAGGCTTTATATATATATATATTGTAATTCCAGTGCAGTAATCAAACTACAAACATGATTAACATGTTCAAGTGTAACCACATAATCATAAACATTAGGGAGTATTCAAACTAATAAAATGATCAACTGATATAATAACATGATCATGAATTTTAGGGCAGAAATCAAAACTATCGGCATGATTAAACCAGGTAACAAAAGGACAATAATCAAACAATCGATTCGAAATGATGATGATGATTAAACCCTGTAATCACATGATCATCAAAGGCAGATTTAGAGGGGCAGGGAGCTTCATGTATGATAAATGTATAGACTTTTAAACATATTGCTTCAAATGTTGGCTTACCATAGGGCCTCACCTCCTTTTCAAAATCCTGGATCTGCACCTGATCATGAATAATAAGGCAATAATCAAATGATTAACATGATCAAAGCGTGATATTACATTATCTTATCTATCATGAATATCAAGGGCAATAATCAAACATTAAATTAGATAATTATGAATATTAAGGGCAATAATCAAAAATATGTAATCAGATAATCATGAATAGTAAGGTCAATAATCAAAAGGTTATCATGTTTAACTGTGCAATCATATGATTATGGATATTAAGGGTAATAATCAAATGATCATCATGTTCGAAACTGTGTAATCAGATGATCATGAATATAAGAGCAATAATCAAACGATCATCATGTTCAACCTGTGTAATTAGATAATCATGAATATTAAGGGCAGTAATCTAACGATCATCATAGTCAAACTGCGTAATCAGATAATCATGAATATTAATGGCAATAATCAAACAATCATCATGGTCTAACTTCTTAATCATATGATCATGATTATCAGGGGCAAAAATCAATCAATCATCATGGCCTAACTGTTTAATCATATGATCATGATTATCAAGGGCAATAATCAGACGATCATCATGGCCTAACTGTGTAATCATATGGTTTTATATATTAAGGGCAATAATCAAACAATCATCATGGCCTAACTGTTAAATCATATGATCATGATTATCAAGGGCAATAATCAGACGATCATCACGGCCTAACTGTGTAATCATATGATTATGAATATTAATGGCAATAATCAAACAATCATCATGGCCTAACTGTTTAATCATATGATCATGATTATCAAGGGCAATATTCAGACGATCATCACGGCCTAACTGTGTAATCATATGATTATGAACATAAAGGGCAATATTTAAACGATCATGCATCATGGTCAATCTGTGGAATAATATGATGATTATGAATATTAAGAGCAATAATCAAACCATCAACATGATTTGAATGTGTGATCAACTTATCATGAATAATAATTTCATCTAACTATCAACATAATCACCCCGTGTAATCAGACGATCATCACGGCTAACTGTGTAATCGTATGATTACGAATATTAAGCGCAACAATCAAACAATCATAGGGGCCCAACTCTGTAATCATATAATCATGAATATCAGGGGAAAACTCTTACTATCAACATGATCACACTACTCACTAGTTACAGACTTATACAGGGAACTTTATAAATCCCAGGTTGGACCAGAGCCTGATATTTTGGCCTAAATGTTTAAAGCGAAGGTATGTTTGTTATTTGGTCGTAAACATGCAATTTTTGTTTTAGTGTTTACCCTTTTCTGCATCTTTAGGACTCACTTACCTATCAGTAAACAGCAGTATAAATATATCGTGAAATCGAAACAGAAAGTACACTTCGGAAATTCTCTTTTTCGTAGAATAAATCCGAGTTACATTGAGAACCAATTGTATGATAGATAACAAAAATGAAAAATAAATAAGCCAATCAGAGCGTGGTCCATATCGTGGTTTTTAAATCCTAAGAACCACTACTATTATACCTCACAAGAGAGCCTCTTATAGACAAAATATTAAATGAAAGTAGTCGGGTCTTAGCAAAAGAATGCTTGAAAACGTCTGATACAATGTCTATTAACTTGATAACATTAATTGTCAACCCATATTATTATGTCTCAAAGAAAACGCACAAGAATATAGAAGAAAGAATTCGTAATCACTTTGTACCGTCATGTCGCCAACTTCTATATACACTTCATTCCAAACGATATGCCTTGTTGGCAAAACTTGAGTCCAATAATTAAAAAGAATTTTTTCACACAGTGCTATCTGTTGTCTTTGTATTTTAGTGGATAGAAATAAATCTTTATATGTAGCATATCAATAAAACAACACTTATTTGATATTTATATTTCCTTTTACTGATCATGAAAAGTCACTACCATGTGAACAAGCACGTTAATATTCCAGCTCAACCTGTCGGTCTAGCTCAGAACAGGGCTCATGGTCATATCATGATATGCCTTTAATACTTGCTACTGGAAATCATGGCCTAACCCAATCAATTTCTTACTCCTTGCATGTGATGTGTATTTCTACTCTTACGAAGGTAATCAATTCTATGACTTAATGTTCAGCCTTTATGTCTTATTTTAAAATATGTAATTTCTTTTATACTTCATTAACAATTACAGACTAAAACACTAAACATTATCTCAATTTCGAAAATGTAGAAATAAGTTTTGTCTTTTGTTGGTCTTTAGCAATGTTCCAGAATTTCCTTCTATTTTGTCCGTTTTATAAATTATACATTTTATACAGTTTCCTCAGTTCTTTGAAAACTGCTCACTTGCATTAAATAAATGGGGCAACATAACATAAACTTATTCAGTGTAACTGCTGTAGCCCTTTTTCATGGCCCCGCCACTTATTAGTTTTACCCTTGTCCGTTATTCCGCAACGAACAATTAATCATTTAAAGGTTTTTGATTCATGTGTGAAACCTATTTTACTATACAGCAGTGAAGTTTGGGCTACTGTTAGTTTAGTCAAACAAAATAATACCATCGAGTCAGACTATGCAAACTTTATTCCAAATAAGATTCAATTCAAATTTGCTAAATTTTTATTGGGTGTAAACAAAGGTTCTGTTAATAATGCCGTGCTTTCTGAATAAGGTTTATCCCACTTTAATTGTCAGCCCTAAATTATGAAATGAATTTCTGGTTTCGTATTATTAATATGAATAGTGACTGTATGGCAAAGAAAGCATACAGTGAAAACTTTAACTTGTCATATGGTTTTGTAGTAAAATAAAAGTGTTATTAGGTTAACTTGGTTTTCACCATGTTTGGGAAAATCAAAATACCATGGCAAAGAAAAAATTATTTTTTTCATTTCAAAATAAATTACAGGAGGAATTAATTCCTGGCTACAAGCTCTTTTTCTAACTTTAATAAAGATAGCCATGGTTATAAACTTAAAAGTAAAAATACAAAATACCGAACTCCAAGGAAAATTCTAAACGGAAAGTCCCTTATCACAAACGAATGGAAAACAACTGTCATATTCCTTACTTGGTACAGGCATTTGCTTATGTAGACAATGGCGGATTAAACCTAATTTTATAGCTAGCTAAACCTCTCACTTGTATGACAGTTGCATAGTTTCCTCTCTAAGAACGTATCGCAAAGTTAATAATAATTTCGAATTAGAAAAATATCTCCTACTGGACCTTAACAAGAGTGTTATTTCTAAAATGGTAAAATTAGAATTAGTAATAGCAAATTACTAATAGAAGTTGGTAGATTACTAGAACGCCATTAGAACAGAGAATTTGTCCTCTTTGCAAGGATGGAATTGAAGATGAATTTCATTTCCTCATTAAATATAAAGCGTTAGAATTTAATAGAAATATACTCTTTTGTAATTTAAATGATATAGTTCCATCTTTTGTATAATGTCTGAACAAGATAAATTTAGTTTCATTTTGAAAAGTAATGATACTGACATTTGTACCGTATGTGTAGCTGGAATAAGCGATATGTATGACACGGACATTCATTTAAAGCAAACATAATGTTGTTAAGAACTGTTGTACGGGTGCCACATGTGGAGCAGGATCTGCTTACCCTTCCGGAGCACCTGAGATCACCCCAGTTTTTGGTGGGGTTCGTGTTGCTTAGTCTTTAGTTTTCTATGTTGTGTCATCTGTACTATTATTTGTCTGTTTGTCTTTTTATTTTTGGCCATGGCGTTGTCAGTTTGTTTTCGATCTATGAGTTTGACTGTCCCTCTGGTATCTTTCGTCCCTCTTTTGTAGTGTTAAAGCTTATTGTAATAGTTTGATAACATAGTATGAATAACACCTCCACGCAATGCAGATATAAAAGCTGTGTCTATTATCATTGAGAAAATATGTCTCTGTATATTTGTCTATGTTTATTTTTCATGTTTTTGTTTATTTTTGTATTTGTATTTTGTAAATGTCAGCTGGTATCATTCCTGTGTTGGAATTTACACATATAGAATTATTTGATTTGATTTGATTTGTATAATTCAGTTGATTATATTCATATTTATATATTATTGTCAAAATTCCTTGTGTCAATTATAAATATCATTGTAATAAATTACTTTGCTCTTCATGGGCCCTTGAGTTGAAATAAAACATCTTATCTTATCTTATCTATACAGGCATCTTTATTGATGCGTTATTTCCTATTGTTTCCAGCGCAGCTGATTAAAGTTGTCGTCATTTTTTTCCTAGGAAACTATGTAAGAAATATTTCCTGTGAAAGTAAAAGATTTCTGGTGCAAAATATCGAAAATACTTAGGAACTGTGAATAAAACGAATAGATTACCTTAGGCATTTAGTCGATTTCTTATAACTTGAAGGTGAAAGAGAGGCGAACGATACCAAAGGGACATTCAAACTCATAAGTTGAAAATAAACTGACAACGCCATGACTAAAAAGAAAAAGACAAACAGACAAACAACATTACACAAAACACAACATAGAAAACTAAAGACGGAGCAACACGAACCCGAGCAATATGAAAGTTATATTAAGATGTGAAAACTGCATTTGTTGGTTTATAAATTTAAGTTTCAGAATTAAAATTTTGCATTTGTCGATCGAGGTCAAGCAATGGACATATGTGACAGTTATGTTCTCTGGTTCTCTCATGATATAAAGCCATGTGTTCTTACTGCTCTGCTTTTACTGTTTTTTTAGTTCACAAACTGAGTTTGATTTAGCCAGTTTTGCAAATGGATTATTTTGCCATGTTGTTTTGATGCATGCTTTTAGAAGTTGTGTGTACTTAATCTCCCAAACTTTTAATTGAGAGAATCAATTCACAGTACGAAAAGATCTTACTACAGTGTTAAATATGGTAACCTATAAGAGAAAGTTTATTTAAGAAATAATTCTGTTATGTCATGCTCTGTGCTCGTTCTAACATGAGTATGCATTATATTTGTCAAAATCTTTATACCGATAGCCCAAGTTGCACCTATTCATAAACAGAATATAGTGACATAGTGTACTAGAAAAAATTATAGACCAGTAAGTGTGCTACCGGCTATTTCTAAATTTTATGAAAATTCCATTAAATGTACAATTAATACATTACTTTGATACTGTCTTCAATCTATCCCTAGCTGGTTGTAAAAGCGTTGATCGTGTATAATTTTGAATGAAGCGCTTCCTCGCTTCATACAAAATGTGCTTTCTCGCTTCATACAAAATGTGCTTCGGTCAATGCTTTTACACCACTATAAAATTACAAAAAGACGCATTCTTTTCCTAAATGAACCGATTTTCTGTTACTTATAATGTTAAGAAAATTATTGAACGAATCCATGCATACATACTCAACTAAGTGATTGCTGATCGAAAACTTTGGCAGCTAATTAACCTTCGGGTTTTGTTGACCGAT
The DNA here is from genome assembly GCA_017311375.1 of Mytilus coruscus. Lineage (NCBI taxonomy): Eukaryota > Metazoa > Mollusca > Bivalvia > Mytilida > Mytilidae > Mytilus > Mytilus coruscus. The sequence continues at coordinate 60,017,622 of CM029607.1, read as the reverse complement.
ATTTACCGATCATTACATTTTGATAAACAATCAACACAGAATCATGGAGCACGTGCTAAATAAGTGAGACGATAGAGCGATGTATATTTGTTTGTTTTATTTGACATTTTCGACGCGTTATCATTTGTTAATTTAATCATATATATTATATCTATGATTTAACTTTGTCTTGACAATTGTTAAATCATATGCGAATTTCAACGAAAATTGTCATGGTAAAGGTCACTGTATATATATATATATATATATATATGGAAAAGCTGTCGGCAAATTGGAGTACGGGAATACAGTAATTCAATACATATAGCAATACATTTCTGAAGATTTTGATTAAGTAAAGGGTTTACTTTTAAAAGAAAATCTATGTACACGTATGTGTATAGTAAAGCTAAGCCATTAAAGTGCATAAAATATATTCGACTTTTTTGTTAAATTTATAAGATGTAAGTTCTGCTCTTGAGAAAGCTGACAGCAATCATTTAAAGGAGGTTCAGAAATCAAGTATGATAAGCTTTCATTATATTTGCATGCCCTTTTTTTTATTTGTATTTTAAAAGATTTTTATGTTATAGTCACTTAAAGAACTTATCGAGGCTTATGTATGATTATAGACCAAAACTTTAAGCGAAAAAATACTTAACTTACTTACTTGCCGAGCGTTAGCGAATAAACTTACACTTTTCTCAACTTTTATTGTCAATTTAAAACTCATTTGCCTCCATTGCGTTACGGCCCTGTAACTCGAGGGGTACAATTACTATGTAATGTGTGGTAGGAATGAGTCGCTGGAATAGATCTCTTTTTCAGCTTCATAATATGTGATAAGTTCGAGGATTTTCATGTGAAATATATAACAAGGTTTCTGATTAAATCATAAGTATCTGAAACTAATTAGATGTTTGATTTTTTTCACAGTGATGATTGAAACTACATTCAAATATGCATGATATATTTGTCAAATCCTTTTCTTTCTCCATGATGAGATAGCATTAGCATGATAGCTAAAGGCATATTTTTGTCAACAAATATATGATTGGGTTTGTATTTTGTTATTCAAAATATCATATGAAAAGGGTGGAGTACTCAATGTCTCAGCTGGTCACCCTACCAAAAAGGTCGATGACTCCCCACAATACCCCTTCCCACCCCACCCACGAGCGGACCTATAATTATGTTTTGCTTGACAATATATGATGATTTAGCTTATAAACACGACAAAAATAAAAAAAGGTGGGAAAATGCTTTCTAGTAAAAACTAGAGGCTCTCAAGAGCCTGTGTCGCTCACCTGTATCTACTGTGGTTTTGGAAATCATGTAAAATAAGTTTAAAATCATAATAAATAGTATTAGATACCCCAATAATGATTGAGACCAAGTTTGGTTTAATTTGGCCCAGTAGTTAAATTAAAAGAAGGTCATCCCATTGTAGTCTTAAAATAGTTACTGAAGACCCTTATTATTATTTTAATTAGTTTTCAAGTTATTAGATATAGGAAGATGTGGTGTGAGTGCCAATGAGACAACTCTCCATCCAAATAACAATTTATAAAAGTAAACCATTATAGGTCAATGTACGGCCTTCAACACGGAGCCTTGGCTCACACCGAACAACAAGCTATAAAGGGCCCCAAAAGTACTAGTGTAAAACCATTCAAACGGTAAAACCAACGGTCTAGTATATATAAAAACGAGAAACGAGAAACACGTATAAATTACATAAACAAACGACAACTACTGTACATCAGATTCCTGACTTAGGACAGGTGCAAACATTTGCAGCGGGATTAAACGTTTTAATGGTACCAAACATTCTCCTTTTTCTGAAACAATAGTATAACATCACAACATAGAAAACACACGATAAAACATCAATTGGAAGGCTTAACTCAATCAAAACGTAAATTAACACACTATGAACGAATAAATTCGATCTGTGATACCTGAAAGTAAATACATAGTTAATAAAATATTAGGGACAAACATTCAAGGCCAAAAGCAAACAAACAAGTCCAAATAAAGCCATGGCAAAACACTACCGCGAAATATGAAACCCTTAGAAAATAATCACTTTTGAAAAAACCGGTTTTCATAATATATACAGGTAAATGAAAAATAACTTTGTCGTTTTAGGTATACTTTTTCTGTCTATATAAAATCTTCCAATAATTAGGAATACCAAGAAAGGTCTGTCATATAAATACCTAATTTAACACTAGATACATAAGGGGTAAATATAAACAATAAAACTTCCTGTACAGAATAAAGGAGAATAATCTTGATGTTAATACAAATGTAGTACGAAGAAGTGAAAATTAGTAGATATTCCAAATAATCAAAGCTGGTATACAGACAAGATCCATATTAATATAAAATAACAAAAAGTATTAAAAATAGTATCAACAGGTCGAATTAACAAGAAAGTACGATTTGAGAGTACTGCAGTTACTGACAGCTAGTTAAAAGCCAAAACAATTAATGATAAAAATCATGCATCAGAGACTAAAATCAACTAAAACACATCCCAGAGATTTAGTATTTTAACGTCATGAACAGTCAGAGAAGACATGACTTGTGCAATGCCAAAATAAATGTATCGACAGGTAGTAGGATAGTGAGGAGCTACTTCTTAAGAGATAAAATTAACGTGTGTGTCTCTAAACATCCCGCCTCAAAAGAAGATACAACTTAGTTATGTTTTAATTTGCTAATGACAAAATCGATATTAATGCCAATGTAAACTATATTCAGAGATCTAATTACAATATTGGTACGATAACCCTTACTTATAAGTTTGTTTATAGGTTCGATGAGTTAACACGGATCACATAGTGATTTCCTCGCTTTAAGTACAATATTACCGTAAAATTTAGGATGTGAAATACCATTTTAATAAGTTTTCTACAGGTACAGCCAAATTTACTAATCAAATCTTTGTATCTATGAAAGAATTTAGTAAAAGTTTTAAGTAATTTATGGTATCGAAATCCCTGACACAATAATTTCCCAGTGATGCATTGATTACGTTCGTTAAAATCTATGACATCAGAACACACACGGGCATACCGAACGAGTTGGGATATATAAACACCGTATGATGGAGCCAAAGGCACATCGCCGTCTAAAATGGAAAATTAACAATAGGAAATGAAAATCGTCTCTTTTGTCGTAAATTTTAGTATGTAGTTTCCCGTTAGAAATTGAAATGTCTAAATCTAGAAAAGGGCAACTGCTGCTGTTTATGTTAGATTTAGTTAAAGTAAGTTCTTTTGGGTAAATTTCGGAAGTATATTTAGAGAACTCTGGATTATTTAACGAAAAATATCATCCAGATAACGGTAGGTATTGTTGAATGTATCAACTAAATATAACAATGATGGGTCTTTACTGAGTTTGGTCATAAACTGAGATTCATAGCAATATAGAAATAAATCTGCTATTAAAGGGCACAGTTAGTGCCCATAGGAATACCTACTACCTGACGATACACTTTATCGCCGAAACGTACATAAATGTTATCTAGCAGAAAATTTAAAGCTTCAATCATATCCTCACATTTCCAGTAAGTGTATCTAGCATACTTTCCTTTTCGTTACAGAAAAGGCTTTAAACGAGTTACAGCAAATAAAATTACAATGAGATTTTTCGAAAGACCATTTTATCAAATACAAAAACTTTTTCTTTATAAGATTGTGTGGAAGTGTAGTGTACAGAGTAGAAAATCATAACTGTCAACAGAATTATAAGGACCATCAAAAGCATGTATTTTATCTAAAACCTCTAAAGAATTTTTAACACTCCAAAAATAATTAATACCATTATTTTCATAAGCTTTATTACAAAGTTAATAACCAGTTCTTTGATAGTAGTAAGGAGGTAGTTAGAAGAACTGATAGATTAGTAGTAGAACACTTACTCGATGCGGAGATGAAACGGAATTTAAATGGTTTTGTGTAATTTCGGTAACCAGTACATGGTAGGGACTTTCAAATGTTCGGAAGATGCTTTAAGTTGGGTAGTGGCAGTGGTATGCTTGTTAACGATTTGACTCTCTGTGGTGCGAACGGACCTGAATGTAGAGGAATTGATAATTTCGTTTTGAAGAACTTCCGTGTAGTATATGCGTCACACCACCACTACATTATTGGCTGCCTTGTCTGCCGGTACGAACACAAACCGCTCTGCGAGTACCTTGAGTTTATTTTTATTCTTGAAATGGGAATATCATGGATCCTATTATTAATTTCAGAATTGTTTTCTAAATGAGATATTCGAATATTAACAGTATTCATAATTTTATTCAAATAACTGTCTAAAGATTTTTATCCGATTTTCACGTTTGCACCAATTTTACAGTAGGCAGACAGAGCGTCTTTAATGACCTGACGACACTGTTTCCAATCTATTATAGATGGAGGACGGTATTTCGGTCCTTTCTTTAGAAAAGTTATGACCTCACGGTCTTCGACGATGTTGAGGTCTCCTGTAATAACATGACCATAGGGAACATATATAAAACTAGATGTTTCGCAGTCTCAAGTGGAAGGAACATTATTTTCTATATTGACGTCTGATGTAATTGACGTATAATTAAAAATCAAATTTCTGCTCGGTTTTTATAAGAATACGAAATAATGGGTTGTTCTATATTATCAAAATATGGAGGTATTAAGTTATATACGGAAGAGTCATTGAATATGCTAGACAAATTAATAAAATCAATACCTCTATTTATATATTTTAATTTAAGAAAATGTCGTTTATGATTTTCAGGTTTATCAATACTAGGAAATAGCCTGTGATGACAAAAGGCTGTAATAATACGGGTGTATTCATAAAACGGGCTAAAAAGAAATTTTATCACACTCCAGAAAAATAGCATATAATTTACTTATAGGTATGACCATTTGAAATTGTTTTTACAATTTTCCCATAGACTTCTAAAGTAAACCCCTATGTTCTATTTCTAGCCATGGTGGCCATGTTGGTTGGATGGCAGGGTCATCGGATACCTTTCTAAATCAAGATACCCTATTGAAAATTGTGGCTAAGTTTAATTCTATTTTGTCCAGTAGATTAAGTGGAAGATTTTGTAAAGATTACAAAATTTACGAAAAATTGTGAAAAATTTACTTCAAAGGGCAATAACTCCTTATGGGGTCAATTGACAATTTTAGTCATTTGACTTATTTGTAGATCTTACTTTGCTGAACATTTTGCTGTTTACAGTTTATCTCTATCTATTATAATATTTAAGATAATAACCAAAACTGCAAAATTTCCTTAAAATTACTAATTCAAGGGCAGCAACCCAACAACGGGTTGTCTGATGCTTTTGAAAATTTCAGGGCAGATAGATCTTGATCTGGTGAACATTTTCACCCCGTGTCAGATTTGCTCTAAATGCTTTAGTTTCAGAGATATAAGCCAAACTGCATTTTATCCCTATGTTCTATTTTTAGCCATGGCGGCCATCTTGGTTGATGGGCGGGTCATCGGATACATTTTAAAACTAGATACCCTAAGAATGATTTAGACCAAGTTTGGTTTCATTTGTCCCAGTAGTTTCAGGGAGAAGATTTTGTAAAAGATTACAAAATTTACGAAAAATTGTGAAAATTAACTTTAAAGGGCAATAACTCCTTATGGGAACAATTGACAATTTTGTTTAAATAAACTTATTTGTAGATCTTACTTTGCTGAACAATTTTCTGTTAGCAGTTTATCTCTATCTATTATAATATTCAAGATAATAACCAAAACTGCAAAATTTCCATAAAATTACCAATTCAGGGCAGCAACCCAACAACGGGGTGTCTGATACGTCTGAAAATTTCAGGGCAGATAGTTCTTGACCTGATGAACAGTTTAATTCCTGTCAGATTTGCTCTAAATGCTTTAGTTTCAGAGATATAAGCCAAAACTACATTTTACCCCATATTCTGTTTTTAGCCATGGCGGCCATCTTGGTTGATGGGCGGGGTCATCGGATAAATTTTAAAACTAGATACCCTAAGGATGATTTAGGCCAAGTTTGGTTTAATTTGGCCCAACAGTTTCAGAGGAGATTTTGTAAAATTAACGGACGCAGTGGCGGATCCAGAAATTTTCATAAGTGGAGGTTCACTGACTGCCAAAGAGGGGCCCGCTCTGGTCATGCTTCAGTGATTTTCATATAATCCACCAAATTTTTCCCAGAAAGGGTGGGCCGGGCCCCTGGGCCCCTCTAAATCCGCCTCTGGGACGACGGACGCCAAGTGATGGGAAAATCTCACTTGGCCCTTTGGGCCAGGTGAGCTAAAAGGAACAATTAAATTACAACACAAAGTGACTATCGACAACTTGAGTCAATTACATATGGCACTGTTTATCTTTAATCCGTTAAAAATTAAAACAACACTTTATTTCATGCGTCCCAAGCGTTTTCAACATCAATATTATAAACCTTCATCAGGAACGCCCAAAGCCGAATAGTTGAAAGCCAAGGATATATAGGAACCGACACAGTTGAGCTATTTTACCAAAAACCTGAAAAATAGCCAAATTCATCTAAGGTCAACTTTTCCAGAGGAGTTGAAACCTTAGTGTCTAATAGTTTCAAATTTTAATAACGGACAGTTAACCATTTTGTTTTGTTTCGTTTCGTTCATTCCGATTCTAAATTTACATCCAGCACATGTATTTGTATTGCTGATATCATAATTCATATATACTATATATAACGTTATGTGTATATAAATTATAATATAGTGAGTGATAAGTCTTACTTTTATTACACTATGTTACAAGAACCATATCTTTATTAAATTTAGGTAAGTGCTGGATGTAATAAAATAATCTTAAACAGTTAAAGGGTCATGTGGGTCGCTCATGTGACGCTGGGAGGGCGGCTCACTGGTCCAGAAATTTAATTTTAATCTGTTCCACAGGGAATTGAAATTATTTTTTAACAAAATTGTAATGAACTATAATGTTTATTACGTTGTAAAGCCCAACTCATATTTTCGACTGGTCAAATTAAGATCCTTGGTCAAATCTAAATATATAGAAATGGGTTACACTAATGTCCTGACCAATGTCCCGACCGATAAGAAATATGCTAATAACTTTTTGTTCTTCGAAGGATCGACTTCAAATTTGATATCAAGGAAGATAGAAATATAATAAAAAAATTGAAAAAATAATTTAAAGAGTTAGAAAACTTGACCTGACCAACGTCAACTCTGCACTGACTAATGTCATGACCGATATAAAATGTTAATAACTTTTTATTATTGAAATAATTGACTTCAAATTCACTACCAAGGAAGATTATAACATTTGATATAAGAATTTAAGAAAAAATGTTTTTAATTTTTGAAATGTTAGAAAACTTGACCTGACCGACTTGATCTTTGCCATGACGAATGTCCTGACCGATATAAAATGCCAAGTACTTTTTGTTGTTGAAAGGGATATTATCAAGTTTGGTATCAAGGAAGATTATAAAATTTAATATAAGAATATAAAAAAATTGCAAAAAATATTTTAAAGTTAATAAAAACTTGACCTGACCAATGCATACCTTGTCCTCGCCAATGTCCTGACCAATGAAGAAAGACAATTAACTGTTTTTTTTTCGCATTATTCGCATTAATAAAAACCTCGCAATAATTTCTGAATTTACAGTATATGAAACTAGTCGAATGTCAATTTTGATTTAGCTATGCTGGATCTATGTCATGTATGTGATCACTCCAGATGTTGAGATGATGCAGAATTCTTAGTTAAAGACATATCATGAAACTAATTATGTGTTTTATGACTTGCAGAAACTTTATACACCATTTTAATCGTCAACAGCCAACTTTTGACATTTTATTTGCCCTTAAATTAAATGAATTAAGAGAAGATTGGTCAAACAGCTACTTTATTTTATATATACACTTGCATATAGTTCTTTTGTAAATCAAAATTTATTAAATTACTATTTGAGAATTAATGTGAAAAAGTAATATATCAAATTTAATCAGTTGTTAAGTATTATGAAAGTATTTTATTAGTATCTGATACTTGTGTAAGTTATTGAATAAAATTTGGTGCAAGATGTACATGTATATTGATATCAAAGTTGATTCCACACTTTTTGAAATACTTTTCCAATTCTTTCCTTAGGCAAGTAAGAGTGCTAATACAATACAGTATGATTGATTGATTGTTGGTTGCTTAACATCCAGTGGCAAATATTTCATGCATGTAACTCAGGGTTAGACACTAACATTAGAGGATATGTAGTCCACAGGACTACCAAGAAAAGTTTGGGGTAGTCCTGGTAGGCCACCTCTATCACTGTTGAGGGTCGCAACGCGGGCAGAATTAGCTAGGGGTTTGGGGCATGCCCTCTTGAAAATTTTCAAAATAAGATGCAATTTGCTGCCATCTGAGCACCTCAAAAGCACACAAATGTTCATTTGAGTTTTGAAAATATTTTGTTTTTTTCAGATAAAAGTTAACATTCAGTGAATCAATTTTATTCTTCCTGAACTTTCCCCAAGAAAATTTTGAAAATGAGATGCAAAATCCTGCAATCTGAGACAATTTCTGAGGCTCCCGAGGGTCAAAACGACCTGCGACCTCCGGGCTTTTAGAGGTGACTTCTGACCTGAGGGCCTTCTAAAACGACCTGCGACCTGTAAAATTTGGAAAAATGACCTCCGACTTCACCCACGCTAAAAACGACTTTGCCATTTTGGGCGCGATGTTTTCTTTGTGGTCCTTTGTCGCCATTTCGGAGAAAACTACAAAAGATTCGATAATCCGAAACTTGACAAGTCAGAGTATACTTCAATGAACGAAGAAGATTGTGACCATTTTCATCTTAATGAAGATGACTACAGCATTCTTTTGATCAGTGTCAATTGGTTCGCCCTGAAGAAGAATCCGACGAGGACGAAAATGAGACTGACAATGTTGACCAAGTTTTCCTCAGAGAATTGTGTTGGAAAACTATGTTCTTCCCATGTGACCAGTAGAACTAGATGGGGAGGACAATCGGCTGGCGTCATGACCGATTAGGATGGTAGATCTGATAAAATAAAATGCCCAAATCACATGTCTGTTATTAAACATAAACTGCTGACTGTTGGTCCCACCAACAATGGTCAGCCATACTGTTTTTCCGCCATCTGTCACAGTCACACTTTTGTCTACTTTATTATACTCCACTACATGCAGTAGAGAAGTATTATACGGTTATGTATCCGTCCGTGCATTTGCATCTGTCTGACCGTCCCATGGTGGTATCCAGATGAAAACTTGAGAACGGATCAAAGATTTAATTCATTTGTTCCCAATTGTTTAGCACTATAAAGTACAAGTTAAGTTCGATTTTCATCTTAAATCAACATGTAGTTTTCAAATTATCAATTTTGAACTATTTGTGACCTTTTGTATGTATAGTCGGTTAGAAGTCTTCGTTTCTTTATTTCTAGAGCCTGATAAGCTATCAAATTGTCAAGTTATGATCATTTTGGACCATTTTGTTTCTTAAAAAGATTTAAGTTGGTCTGGGTTATTGCTTCAGATACACTATGGACACTATGGGCGATGGTCATCACTAGCGCATAGGGCACTAGCTACTAGCGTCTCTGTGTGTGCTCCAAAGAGACAAATATATCCAAGTAAGGTTGATGATCAGTTTCATGTTTTATGTCCCGACAATATTGTTGCGGTCAATATAGTTTTTCGGTCTGTTCGTCCATCCGTTCATTCGTCAGTTACACTTTGGTTTACCTTTGCGTTTAAGATGATTTCCTAAAAGTTTCAAGTCGAATCTTCATGAAATTTGGTACCGTACTCTTTATTTATCATGATATGGACTAACAACTGTGTAAAATGGGGAGTTCCATCGAAATGGAAATAAGCGCCGAAGGGACACCCTGTCTTCAAGACATTTCCTTGTTGCCATCAGTCTATAGATCGTGTTGAAAGTATCTCAGTAGGTAAATCCAGCTCTACATCCGCGGTGATTTTATAAGAGTTCTTGGGACTTGCTCAATATGAATATTGTGTTGGATTAGTGAAATACTGAATGTTTGGTTGAAACTACTGTTCTGAAAAATAGAAAAGTTCAAGTCCTGTTTTGGTCTCAATATGGAAAAGAACGGATATGGGTTAATGGCACGAAGACATCACATATTGATCATTAAATGCCACACTAAAATAAATCTAGAGCTGACGACACGAACCTCAATAGAGCAGGAACTTCCCACTTTAGTGATTTTAGCTTCCAGGTTCAGAACAATATATGATGTATTCTTTACAGAAAAAGTCAAATCACTCAGTTGGTGATTGCAATTTATTCATTTTGCAATACTTCTCATAATCCTAGACAAAACAATTGAAACAAGTGACAAATGATTAAAAATCACCTATACACCTTATTGCTATTTAGTCAAACCGAAAAACAGTCACTTAGACAACTTTCTGTTTGGGTCAAGGGTTGCAAAACAAAGGTCATCAGTAACGAGCTAAGGAAGGAAAAAGTTTAGAAAGCAAACATTTTGAAACTTTGATAGATTATGATCCACTTTTTTAAACACAAATTAAAGTAAGAAAAATGCTTTATTTGAAGTGTTTACGATGATTTAAACATGTTTCTTGGAAAAGTTTTATGCATTATGAATTGTTTAAACAGGGCCCCAGATAGCTTCCACTGGATGAAAAAGTTGTGTAGTTTTAGAATTTATCCGGATTGAAATAAATAGCGATAAGGTGTATTAAAGCAAGTACACTGACTGTGTTGTACTGTATATCAGTCAGAGCTCAGACATAAACAAGTCGATTTTTGTTTTGACTTACATAAGTCAAAAAGTGTATTTATTATAAAAATGTACTTTCATTTTCAGACTTATTTAAGTCAGAAAATGACAGACTTGTTTAGGTCTATTTATGTTTATGAAAAGACTTAATTTTAATTAGTGGCCAAAGTGCACCACCTATGACATCATAAACCTGTGTGAGAGTTCCCAATGACCTGAGCTATCTACATTTAATTATCTAATTGAACATTTTACTTAACATAGATTATTTTCCTCATTTTGTGTGATTACAGATGGTTGCATTGTAAAGTAAATAAACATTATCTCCGATTTTTAGACTCTCATGCATATTTTTCCTTAGAAGGCAAAGCATTTTCTTTCAATGTTGTCATAATTTCATGTAGATGCATGACCTTTTATAAATATGCATGGGTCTTGAAGTTGGCCAATTTTGGTAACTTATTGACTTGTAGGAGTCAATATTTGCAACTCTTAAATTTAGGTCAAATATTTCTTGCTTAACACTAATTGTCTTAAATTAAAGGGAGACAAATCTTGAAACCTTCAAATTTAGACCTCTATGAGTCAAAAGCAGATTTAGACTTATTTATGTCTGAGCTCTGACTGTATATCATGCATATTATAACTACCAATTTTAGAATCTACCACAACTCCTTTGGTCACTTGTGTGAAATACTTTTATACGTTTCCAGACAATAAGTTGAGAATAAGTATATGGATCTCTATGAAATTGTACCACATTAGGTTCCATACCACAAAAGATCTCTATGAATTGTGCAACAAGGTCGGGATTGATTTTGGGGTTATGGCATTAACGGTTTAAGAATTTTGGGCCAAAAGGTGCCAAAAGCAAACATTTTCTGGTTTCTGGACAATAACTTGAGTATAATTGTATGAGTCTCTATGAATTATACAACAAGGTTCCATACCACAAAAGGAAGGTTTGATTGATTTTGGGGTTATGGCCCTAACTGCTTTAAAATGTTGAGCCAAAAGCAAACATTTTTCTGGTTTCGGACAATAACTAGAGTTTAAGTGTATGGATTTGTTCTGAAATTGTTTATGTACCACAATTGGGAGGTTGGATTTAATTTGAGGGTTATGGCCATATCCGCTTAGGAATTAGGGGCCTAAAACAAGCAGTTTTTATACGACCGCAAAAATTAAAAATTTTGTTTATACGACCGCAAAAATTAAAAATTTTTGGTTGTATATTGGAATCACGTCGTCGTCGTCGTCAGCGTGGTCCAAAGACAGATGGTTTCGGATGATAACTTTAGTATAAGTAAATAGAAATCAATAAAATTTTAACACAAGATTTATAACCACAAAGGAAGCTTGGGATCGATTTTGGGGTTATGGTCCCAAAGGTTTAGGAATTTAGGGCCAAAAAGGGCCCAAATAAGCATTTTGCAGTTTCAGACAATAACTTGTGTTTAACATGTTTAAGTGTATGAATCTCTGAAATTATACCACAAGTTTCCACACAACAAAGGGATGGTTATGGGGGTTATGGCTCAAACCATTTAGCAATTAGGGGCAAAAAGGGGGAAAAACAAGGGTTTTTATGGTTAAAGGACAATTTAGACAATTTAAAAGCAGTGTAAGGGAGGTAATCCAATCCATTTAAAGAATACTGTTGTATATATGTTTGATTACCTCCCTTACACTGCTTGTAAATTATGTATTAAGAAATGATGATTGTCTTGAGATGATTAGCTGTAAATTTATTTTTAGAATTTACTATTAATTAATATTAATTTTAACCATGACTGTATGTCATTTTATATTTTAATATTTTATGATGTATTTAAATGAGTAGTTATGGTTGCAAACTCCATTAGAAATTTGAATTGAGATTATTTTTGGAATAAGGGAAAGGGGGAGTTGAAAAAATTTGGGGAGTAAATAAGAATTTGTGGGGCTACAATTTTTCTCATTTCAGATTTCAAAGTTAAAAAAATTTCTTTTCTTCAAATATTTATTTTTCTTGGGGGTTAATATCAACAGCATAGTGTATTGACAAAAGCAAAAAAAAATGGGTAAATTTTTTTTTTTGGGGGCAATTTGCAACAGCATAGTGTATTGCACAAAAGCAAAAATTGAATATAAATTCCAATCATAACCCAATTTTAAGTTCTTTGACTACACTTATTCTGTGTCAGAAACCTATTATGTGTCAAATATTAATTACAATCCAAATTCAGACCTGTATCAAGCGCGAATAATGTGTCCATTTTGGCCACAACTTTTCAGGATTGGACATCTGTGGTCGTATCCAGCTGCGCTCAGCGAAGCAATTTATTAAACTTTGTTTGAATTGCTTATTCTGACCAATTTCAATGGGATTAAATAATCTTGAAATATTGGGGTTCTTTGATAAATGCTTAATCTTACCGTGTATTTAGAATATATTCATTCTCATTCAAATATATATCAATCCACATCAATGATAATTTAAATATTTCCCACATATACTGAAAACAATTTCATCCATATTGACATTTCTGTTCATCGGAAATAACTCAAACCACAATTTAATGATAATCCACTCTAAAACACACAACATTTATGTCACCTTTTAATATCACTTTTCAGAACAATTCTAACCACAAATTCACAAATGTAATTAAAATAACATCCCATCCACTTAGAATTACAATTCCACAAACCACAATTACCAATTCATACCCAAACTCATGCCACAATTGTATCCCATATTATCCTATTTCATGTATTTTGCAAATTTAAAAAATTATCAATATTAATTTCTAAATGCTAACAGTTTAACAATGTCAAGAAAATGAATTTCCTCCCTTTCCAATCACCCAAAATCACAATATGTTTAAAAAAACTTCAATCATAATACCTGAAGACAAATAAACCTCAACTATAATACAAATCCATCTTGACCCCACTTGTAGCAATATTAAAACACCAAAAATTATTAATTAATTAAATAAAAGGTTGCCTACCAATTACAGCTTAAACTAAATTCCTTTATGTAGCATTTTAAAACTTAGCTTATATTGTTCATTATTAAAGAAATTAATTAAATTCTTGGTGTACTTGGATATGCTGAATCTAATCGTGCATTTAGATTTTGGGTATTGGACCAGCAAAGGTAAAAGTCCAATTTCAAATTTTCAGTTCTTTGACCACATTTAATCTGTGCCAGAAACCTATTCTGTGTCAAATATTTAATCACAATCCAAATTCAGTTGTATCAAGCTTGAATGTAGTGTCCATACCTGCCATCAAGCTGCATCCTGTGGAGCATTTTATTATTTAAGAGAAAGTCTATGGTTTTATGCCCCGTCGTAGCGGAGGGGCATTAAGTTTTACCTTTGTCCGTCTGTACGTCCGTCCGAACGTCCCAAAGTTGGTTTCCGTTCTCTAACTTTAGTTTGCCTCAACCAAATGTTATGAAACTTATACACAATGCTCATTACCACAAAACACAGATCAAGTTTGAATTTTGGTGGCATCACTATAATCGTTCTAGAGTTATGCCCTTTACATTTGGAAAAATTGTTGAATTTTTCGTTTCCGTTCTCTTACTTTAGTTTGCCTCAACCAAATGTTATGAAACTTATACACAATGCTTATTACCACATAATACAGATCAAGTTTGAAATTGGGTGGCGTCACTTTTACCCTTCTTGAGTTATGCCCTTTATAAACTTAAAATTGCTGAATTTTTCATTTCCGTTCTCTAACTTTAGTTTGCCTCAACCAAATGTTATGAAACTTATGAACAATGCTAATTACCACATAATACAGATCAGATTTGAAATTGGGTGGCATCACTTTTACCGTTCTTGAGTTCTGCCCTTTCTAAACATTAAAATTGCTGAATTTTTCATTTCTGTTCTCTAACTTTAGTTTGCCTCAACCAAATGTTATGAAACTTATACACAATGCTTATTACCACAAAATACAGATCAAGTTTGAATTTTGGGGTGTCACTTTACCATTTTAGAGTTATGCCTGTTTACAAATGGAAAAATTGCTGAATTTTTCGTTTCTGTTTTTCTAACTTAAGTTAGCTTCAACCAAATGTTATGACACTTGTACACAATACTTATTACCACAAAACTCAGATCAAGTACAAATTTGGGTAGCATCACTTGTACCGTTCTTCAGTTATGTGCCTTTATAATTTTATATGATATGCAAGCAGGGCATTATCTGTGTCCCATGGACACATTCCCATTTATTTTTCTTATAACAAATACAAACATACATGATATTAGTTAGTTTTAAAATCTTGTTAAAATCTGTATTATTATATTTTTTTACAGACTTTTCCTTTTTTGTGGAAACTAAGATGCCAACAAGAACAGAGGCAAATTTACCATGCAAGAGCTTACAGCTTTGACCAACCACAAGCTTTTGGAGATTCAACATTCTTCTGAAGTTTTGGACTTACTCATAGTTAAACTTTCATATTTTGACTCAGCACACACTACCGAATCTCTCAGAGCTTTAATGTATCACAAAAACAGTAATTTTTTTTCTTTATTTAAACATTTACATAGATAACAACATTACAAAGTGCTTTCGTCACAATTAACAGCTGACCATGTGCCATGTTATATTTTGTATAAACAGGAATTTAAGGATGTGATGTCTTATTTCCATGGTTGTTTAATTGTCAGTATTAATTCATCCATATACTTATCACTTAGTGTGTTCTATTTTTTGGAAATTCCTGTTATGTGTTTTGCCAATGTTGACATGATTTATGCTGTACATGCTTTGGCAGTCTTGACTGAATGTAAACTGTTATAAAGGCAGCAAACATACTCAGAGCATTCCAAAGACTAATCTGTAGATCAACATTTTATAGAAAATGCTCATTTTAATGCTTGCTCAAGGATTCACAGTGTTAATGAATTTATAATGAAGAAAAGTTGGGTTGTATTTTGTGTATTATTTTCGGTAAGTATAATTTCAGTTTTTGTTTTTTATACATGTATTATTGTCTTTTAAGTACAAAGAATGGATAAAATTAAACAAGCGAAAACTAAGAAAATATATCAAAATCTTTAGAATGAACTTTAACTTTACATTTTGTTAACAAACTTGACATTTATCTTCATTAAGTATAGAGGAACTTTTTATGAATAGCGTTGGGAAAATATTAGTTTTCCTGTTAAAAAGGTGAAGTTCATCAATATATTTTACAATTTTATTATGGTATACCGTTGTCCGTCCGTCGTCAACATGTCGGACATTAACTCAAAACGCTTCAACCAATTTGCATAAAACTTTGGTGAATTGTTTATATCTATTGACGTGAGCTCCCTTTCGTTTTTATAAATTTTAGATTTTATGTTTCCGAGTTATGGGGTTTTATTCATTAAAAAGGGGATTTTCCAGTTTTCGGACAATAACTCAAGAATGCTTTCACCAACTGGCAAGAAATTGTGGTGAATTGTTTATATTTATTGACATGAGCTCCCATTCGATTTTTATTTATTTTAGATTTTAAGTTTCGAGTTACAGGGTTTTATTCATAAAAAGGGGATTTTCCAGTTTTGGGACACAAAATCAAAAATGCTTTCAGCAGTTCTTATTCTATATGAATTATGTATGTATATTAATATGATCTTCTTTAAATTAGAAATCAGGAGATTTGTATGATTGCCAAAGACCATAGGGCAAGGATGTTGACAACTAAAGCGCACTATATGTACAGCCTTCAACAACAAGTAAAACTATGTAAACAATAAACATGATAAAAGGCTTTGGTAGGAAAAATTCAAAAAGAAATTTGACTTCCTGACTTCTGCTAAAAACAACAACAAACAAAAACATATATCAGACTGCAACCAATAACAACCTCTGATTTACAGTCTGTTGACTTGGGAAAGGCACATATAGAATAAATTGGTGGGGTTAAACATGTTTGTGAGCACTCAACCTCAGCTAACCCTTGACAGTGGTGTAACAGCACAACTTAAAGAACAAACTATATGAATTCAGTTTAAAAATTGCTGAAGGCCGTACAGTGACCTATAGTTGTTTACTTCTTCGTCATTTGGTCTCTGGCGGAGAATTGTCTCATTGGCAATCATACCACATCTTCTTATTTTTTAAATTTTGCAAACATGAACATATTTAATTTTCAGGTTTTGAGTGTTTCTTGTGAAAAAACAATCAGGTCCTTCCCAAATGGAACAGAAACTACATGCCTGGGGATTGTATGTCCAAAAGTAAGTATAAACTTCAACACACATTACATATGTATCTTTAAACTGAGTGGAATGGGATACTCCACATAACAAATTATTAGTAAATTTTTGTTTAAATAACCAAGATAATTATCCTTTTTCTCCTTTAGACATTAATTTAGGTCGCATAGAAATACTATATAATGAAGAGCAATACATTTTTATGCATACTTGATGTTAATTGAAGTGAAAATGGGACATTTGAAGATTGATATAATAGATGCAATTCTTACCTTCAATTATCTGGCATAAAAGGTGAACTACTTTTGAACTGAGAATTCCGTCTTTAACAGTCAATTTTTTTGGGGTGTAGTGGTTGTAATTTTATTAATTATATATATAGCTCTTTCATGAGATTGTGGATTGAGTTTACAGAATAGAGAATGATGGGCAAAATGTGCAGAATAAAGGTGAAAAAATAAAGAATAGAGAAAATAGGCTTGAAAATAAAGAATAGAGATTAAAGGTTTGCTAAAATATAAAGGATAGAGAATAACAGGCAAAATTTATAGAGAATAGAGAAAATGGCCTAAAACATTAAAGAATACCGAAATGAAGAACCCTCCCACCCCTCAAATCCAGACGCTCTTTCATGTCGAAATGAATCAGTTTGAATAAACAAACTAAGATAAAATCCATTATCTAGAATGGAAGGATCTATTCATTCATCTGTTTGTCCTTACATTCATTCGTCTAAAAAATTGTCACAAATTTTCTGAGGAACTACTGAACAAAAAGACTGCATATTTGATCAACACAGGTGCCAGGTCAGCAATACAGGCTCGTTGGATCTTATAGGTTTATAAAAGTGGTTTTTTTTAACTGTTTAAGTTTTACAGAAATGTTTCCAAATACTATCAATTCAAAGATATAGTTGCAGGGAGGAGTATATACACAGGCACTTGTCTCAGAAAAAAAATTTCCTATATACCTTAATATGTTATATTAAGGTATATATGAAATTTTTCTGAGACAAGTGCCTGTGAGTATATATGAATAAAAGAAGATGTGGGATACTGTTGATTCATTTATTTTCTTGGGTTGAGGAAAATTATACTTGCATGGATACTCGATTTCATGGTTTTCCAATATCAGCTTACTAGCCTATAGGAAATTTTTACTTTGTTGAACATTTAAATTTGTGGTTCACCTTCACCCACAATATCAACGAAAATTTGTACCCAACAAATAATAACGAATCCACAGTATATGTCTTGTGACAGCAACACATTGACAAAATTTCCCAATAGACATCTAGAGGGCAACAAACAGTATTCCAATAATAGACAAGTGTCTATACTTAATGTCAAGTTCTTAGTAGCTCCTCTCAATTCCACAAAAATTCATGAATAAAACTGAAAAAAAAAAATCTGCAATCAATACCAAATTCCTCCATATGACAAAATACTTTATGAGAATGTACATGTTTATAATATTGGAAGACACTGCAAAACATGTGTATTTTATCTCTGTATGGATTGATGGATTCCTGGAATATTTTGCTTCTATTTATAAGAAACCGTGTCTTATGAATTTATTTTCAGATTTTATATTTGTACCCTGTACACTTGGTGATGGTAAAAAGGACACATGTGTTGGATGTCCATTAGATAGGCCAATCTCAGTAGAGAAATTTAATTCAGCACTTTTTTCTGAACCACCTGATAATATTTGTAAAGATCCAGATGAAATATGTGTATGTACTGATGGTATGTACCAAAACATGTAGATATTATTAATGAAGAACTATAATTCATTCATGTAAAATCATCAGTCAGCACCTGTAAGGGTAACTACTCTTTATAAGGAATTTGTTGTTAGAAGAGAAAAATATTTTCCAGGGATATTATATTGCAACATGATATGAAATGCATTTATCAATCTCACATTAGGAACTTATAGTCAGGGATTCATACTTTTAAATACAAGCATTTAAAATTTCTGTGTATAAATATTATTTTACACTATCTTTCAGAAGCCAAACTTATGAATCCAGAAGAATGTTTAAATAACTTAAATCCAAAATGTCAGTGTGATGTATCGAGAGGTTACATTGGTAGTGATCCAAAGCTGTGTAAATTGTCAGAAAACCCTTGCTCTTCAACTGGATTTGAACTTGCATTGAATGGTAAGATACATAACTCAAAATTATAAGTATCTCTTATTTCTGATGGTATTTGAAAAAGAACTTCATGTGTATTACATAATAATTGCTGTTAGAAAGCTTTTAGATAGGTCTGATAGCAATGAACAAGAAAAGAAAAGAAAAGGGCAAATGCTATGTTCATGCAAGTGGAAAATTAGAATAATGTTCAAACTATTTAAAAATGTAAAATTGAGAGAAAAGTATAAATTATAAATTTGCAGTAAATTTTGCCAATCAAACTGTACAAATTTTTCTACAGATTTTTGTATAAGCATTGCTTCAATGAAATAATTAAATTGTAAAATAATTATTTTAGGTAGCTGTTTAAAGTGTGCAGATGAGTATTACAAAGAAAATAATGGAAATGGGGAATGTAAACAACAGCCCAAGTAGTAAACATTGGCATTCTGATGCATTTCAGATGCCAATATTTGAACTCTTAATAAAAAGGTCATTTCATTTGTCCCTGAGGTCCTCAGAAGTCTGTATAATACTTCAATTACTTCTCCCTATCCTTTACATAGAAGAAGTCACTTATAAAGTATGGTGAGCTTTGCACCATCTATTTAAACTTTTGTTGAAGTCGAGTTTTGAGATTTATCGAAGCCAAATGGAAAACTTCTTGGTTTTAGTAAATTTACCTCTCTGCTGTACAGTAGATCTGGCCAATCCAATGCTTTTAAAGATGCCAAAAATGTGTAAAATGTTAACAAAAAAATCAAACTGAATGACTAGTCAATAGTTTAACCCATCTCATGATGCCCAAAACATTTTGAATTACTTTGATATGAATTACAAGATATGTCAGTCTGTGTGAAACATGCAGAAAAAGTTATGGATTTTACTTACCTCCATGGATCAGTATGGACCAGTAGTAAACCATATAACTTATTCTAGACTCAGTGGTTGAGATAGCTCTGGAAATGTGTACAAATTTATAATTTTTGTAGGTAATATGTGCTAACAGCATTTTTATAGTACAGGTCTAGTACAATGTTGTGTAAAACTTTTGCATGAATATTGTTTGATTGTAAACTTTATTTTATACTTTTATGACAATAGTTTCACAGTTTGTGTCATTGTTATCATTATACCATTCTTATTTGAAAACATACTGGTATCAAGATACAATCTAATCTCTTAGATTGATCATTCAGATCTGGATCATGAAAGTTGGTATGGATATTTAAAATTATTTACACAATTGTTTCAGGTTAAAATGGCAAAGTTAAACATTCAAAATATGTTGTAAATTATAAAATCACTTGAAATCACTAGTGTGACACTTTGAAAGTCAGAAGCATGCATATGAGTCACCTTTTATGTACTGTCTAATTGTCTAAAAATTATATCTCAGTAGTGCATTCACTCTACATGTAAACCCATGTATTTGGTTGTCACAACATGTAATTAATCCTGCCACATTCTTTATGTGACTGTCCTTTGTTCATGTCTGTCAAATTTATTTTTGGTAAGTTGTTTTGTTATAGATTAGGCCGTTATAAGTTTTCTAATTTTATTTTTTACATTTTTATGTTGGGGCCTTTCATATAAGCCAACTACAAGTTAGGGTTTTACTCATTGTTGAAGGCTGTACGGTTGCCTATAATACTCTTGTTCAGGGAAACAATGCGCATGTGCAAGATCGATCGTGATTTTGCGCTATCGACTGATTAGATACTAGATTTGATGAACTGGGGCATTATCAGTTTATTAGATCGGCATCGTTATTACTGTAATCAGATTATTTATAAAAGTGATTGATTACACTGACAGATTAAAACAGACTATTTTGACTATTATGTTAATTAATCTTAATTACAAAAGAAACGGTTTGATATGTCACCTGACTTTGCGTGTCACCTTCACGCTAAAATGGACAGATTCATGCTGTGATGTTCACTTAGCAGATATATTTAACAAGTTACGGTGCTATTTCATTACCATATCTTAGGTCATAAAAAATCAACACCTAGGCCATATGGTATCATGAAGTTTTACCTTAAACTATGTATCTCAACAGGCAACAGTTGGACAAAATTAATATACCCTTAATAATTATAATCATGTTCTGACAGTTACCGTTAAAACATATGTTCAAAATACTAGCCCTGATTGCATGCGTGTATTAAATTTACATAAAGGTATCGTGCTTAATTCAAATGCATCAGATATTGACAATTTTGAAAGGACGGGATCTGGGTTGTTCAGCATTTTATCTTGTCTTATCGTGAAGCATACATAATATAGTATGCAGAATATCTAATTAATTTCAATGAGATTTTGTAAGATCTTAAACAGAATAAAAGATGCTTTATATATTTTTTATATCTTCAGAAAGTAAATTTTCACACATATATATAGTTTGGCATTTGATTACATACTTTTAATGAACAGTTCTGTTGTATATTTATTTTGTGTCAGAAAATTCACGTTAATAGGTAGAAAAAGTACACCCCCGCTAGACAAAAAAAAAACAATGTTTTGGAAGCTTCCAGGGACTTGTAGGCCCTCGTTCCTTCTTTATCAAACATTTCGTTTTGGTTATTTGCAAGGTAAATTTCATGTTTCCTTCAAATTTCTTTCCCAATTTTCTCCGTAATTTTCAAACACTAGGTCTCGAAATTCTACACAATATTTTTTACTTTATTAAACAATGGAAGTATTATATCGACAGGGACTACTATGACCCGACTTCAAACGTTTCATCTGCAATGCCGCGCAATTTAATGACATGTTAATAAACTTGAAACATGGCACGTTATTTACACACCAGCGTGTGGTGCCCTACAATATCATCATTCTCGGTTGCTTTCGCAATTAAGGAAATAAACAAAGAAATCGAAAGTTGTGATAAATTTTAGAAACAGCAATCGGCAAACCTCTGAAGATTCCGTTACCCTACATCTGCATATGTGTGCCGATTGATAGATTGATGGATTTGTGCGAGACATCATTAATTCTATAGAAAACACATTGACGATGGAAATTTGTACCACATTAATTGAATAAATGACCCATGTTTATTGATTTATTTTTCGGAAGAAATTGCACTATATGTAATATATATATCGCAAGTTGTGATTATATAATTACTGCATGTTTACTCCAGTGGCACACATTTCATGCATATTTAAGACGATTGTATTTAATGATTGTTCTGATAAAAATTAAAGATCAAAGAGATTTGAAATAAATGTAGGAATTATCAAGCTTCGCTCTAAATCCAGATCATTGGTTGGTATATGAATGTTTCAGCTGAGCCCGATGTGTTGAAATTTTGTAAGTACTGCAACTGTTCAATAATATTTACTAGATTCATTTGGACAGATAGTGATAAAATATTTTATGGGACAGAGATGCTTTAGTTATTCCATAACATTTAATAAGTCTCGTTTTTTCTCAAATTGATAAATACGGGTCAAATCATAAGTCATGATTGGCACATTCATAAATGACAAATAGAAATACTGACACCGCTGCATATTATCGGATAAAATTGTTCAAATACAAATATTTTAGCAGTTTTGAATTTCACAAATGTCAAAAATTTAAACCCACTTATATATATATATATAATTTTTTTATAAATAACGAGGTGCGTCTTTTTTAAACTATATTTGTTATGTATCATACTGTGATATTAAGTCCTTGATCGATTAATTTTGCATTTAAAACTGAAAATTTCTACTTTCCAGGGTAATCCAGGTCCGTTGCTATATACATTAATCAGGTCGTCACAGTGTATATATTTATTAAGAAAATTTTCGTGACCAGCGTAACCGAACACACCCTTTGACAGTTTTAACTTAACCCCTGAAGAAATAAAATAATGTCACTCACTATTTTGAATAGTTGTAGAATAATTAATGCTGGGCGATTTTCATTTTTATGCATCAGTCGATTTGTTTAAATAAGTTGTTCATGAATAAATTTCAACCTCGCGATTGAAATAAGTAAAGGTGTTTTCCGACAGGTATTGATGTTAATCTGTCTGGATATAAACCATGTGATTGATAAGAAGTATCTCTGGTCAATTTATGACCGCGGCATCGCAGGTAGTCACAAAAGAAACTAATGACAGCGTACTAATAAGACAGTTTCCATATCTTTTCTACAGTGCTACCGGGTTATAAATAAGTGCTAATTAATCGTTGTAGTTCCTGTCAATATAATACTTCCATGATTAAACATAAACATAAACCAAAAACAGATGACACTCAACGACTTCACAGGTAAAGGGAAAGCGGCGGGCATCCTTAACATCGAATATTGATTTGTACCAAATGACTTTGCCCCAGTTCATCCAAATCTCGCATATTCTTGCATGAATTTTAATTAAGGAGCTACCATTTGATTTTTATGGGGGCTAGGATGAAATTTGAAAAAATAGGCAGGACAGGAGTTTTGAGTAAAAAAAAGGCAGGATGAGCAACTTGTTAAAAAAAAAGGCAGGATGACAATTTGTGTAAAAAAATCTGGATAAACTAGTTAAAAAAAGGCAGGACCGAATAGAGTAAAAATAAAAAGGCAGGACAGAGATTACAACTAAAAAAAGCAGGACAAAGTTTTCATCCTAGCCCCCATAAAAATCAAATGGTAGCTCCTAAACGCTTGACCCACTCAGAATTCTAGGTCGCAAACAAGCTTTCCCTGAACTAGAGTATTGATAATATCCACTTTGTTTGAACTCTGGTGGATAGTTGTCTCATTGGGAATGATACCACATTTCCTTATTTTTTTAATGTTTGGGGTAACACCACTGATTAAACCAATCAGATTTGGACCATATGTTAATTTGAGTTTTTTGACATATTTAAAATATAGGTATTTTGTGATGATTACGTGTCACGTCTTATAATGAAGGTATGACATTATGCGGGTACATTGCATTGCTAACATGAATTACAAACTGAGATTTTCTTACACTTCAATTTCTGTGTCTTCTGTAGCGTTCAGCTTGAGATACACATGACATGGGGTCACATCTGCATCTCACATCATCATTTTCTGTGTGCCCTTGTAAATCTGCAACTGCTTGAAATTACTTTCAAGAAAGAATTTTACCAAACTTTGTGGATTCTTATGCAGGTTCTGACGTGGTGCAACTGCTATTTTAGTTTTTGATCTGAGTGATTTTGGGGACTTCAATTTGAAAACATCAATTTAACCATTTCTGCTTACCGGTATATAGTTTAGGGACAGCAGATGACACTTCATTTGAAGACTCAAATCTTTTTAGATGATAGTTATTTTTTTCTAGATATAGCCCTTTATACTAGCTTTAAATATTGGATGAAATTTTGTGAAAAGAATAACAAGGCATGTACAATTCAGTATATATATGACTTCAGTTACAAAAATATAGAACTTAATGTCATGAATGTAAAAAGCTATGATAAAATTGAAAATGGAAACGGGTATGTGACAAAGAGACAACAACCCTACCTAAGAGCAGAAAACAGCCCAAGGCCACAAATGGGTCTTCACCCACAGCGAAAGTATCCCGCACCCGGAGGCGGGCTTGAGCTGGCCCCTAAACAAAATGTGAACTAACTCAGTGAAAATGTATGTCACACCAAAGTCTGAAACATATAAATGAACCCAAATTAAAAAAAACATACACGACTTACAAAGGCCAGAGGTTCTTGACTTGGGACAGGCGAAAAAATGTGGCAGGGTGAAACATGTTTTGTGAGATCTCATCCTCCCCTATACCTCTAGCCAATGTAGAATAAACAAACACACAGCAATACACACAGTAAAACTCAGTACAAAAGAAGTCTGTGTCTCATCCCATCTCATCCCTCCCTATACCTCTAGCCAATGTAGAATAAATAAACACACAGCAATACGCACAGTAAAACTTGGTTTAAATGAAGTCTGAGTCCGATGTTAGAATAGGTAACAGAAGAAACTAAGCAAAATGTCAATGATCAAAATACATCAACAAAGGACTACTAGCAGTTACTGACATGCCAGCTCCAGACCTCAATTAAACTGATCGAAAGATTATGTCTTCATCATATGATAATGTTTTATAAAGTTAAAATTTCATTTAATTATAACATAGAATTGATTTGACTGTTAATCTCTCTATTTGAAACTCACAAAAATATAATGACATAATTATTTTTCCAGTTGTGTATTACCATATATTGTGGATCAGCCAGGAGATTCTAAAACAAAGAGGACTTGCAAACTGCAACCAACTGTAAACACACCTTTCCCAGGAAAGAAAACTTCTGTTAGTAATTCTGTTCCTACTACTGATAAAGGATATACAAGTATTCCAACCTCTTCGGTTACTGTTAATGGTAAGGTCAAAATATTTTAAAAGAGAAATTTGTTCATGCATTAAAACATTGCAGGTCCCTCAAGAATATTAAGTTTGACTTATTGTCTTTCTTTTATCCAAGAAAAACAAGTAATTTTCACTAGGGACTACTATTAAGAATATTCATGTCAGAATGAAAATTTATTGAAATTTAGATATTGATATTTTCTCCCAATTTCAACTTAATACAAAGAAAAAGTTTGAATTGATTGATTTATCATTGTTTTTAACGTCCAGTGGATAAAATTTGATAATTAACCCTTCATTATTGGTTATGTTTTTAACCAGACTACACTAAACTGCTGATTGTAGACCTTTATGAAAATAAAAATTTTAGGTTAGTCTTGTTGATGCAATATAATTGTGATATAAATGAAGTGACGTCTTAGTAGTGATATACCCAATTTAGCAAAAAATAGGCTAATTTTAGGAATGTTTGGGATACATGAGTGTAAAGCACAGGCATTGGCCTAATTGATATTTTTGTCATCGAGTAGATAAACACATAATATACTTACTGTGTAAATATTTTTTGGGGTGTGGCTTGTGCTTTATGTTATTGCTATTATCATCTTTGAGGCTAGTTTTAAATGTTTGGCAAATTCACCATTTTACTGAACGTACTGTTATTCATGGCTGTATTGCCTATGACTGGCAAATGTTTTAAACTAAAACTGTGATGTTTTTTATTTATACCATAAATTTTGAATTTTTGCTTGCATTTCTTATTGTGATTGTTGAACAATGTACAATGATTAAATGCTAGATCATTTATTGTGATTTCAGGAAATAATATCAAAATTTAGAATGCAAGCTTTCATTTTAGACACCTCTATCAATTCTTGCAAAACAAAAATATTAATAATTTTTGAATGTACAAATGAATGATATAATTCTCTTAATTATAATACATTCTCATTGATAAGTCCTTACAATGTAAAAGGAAGAGGTTCAGGAAACGTCAAGGAGACAGTAACCAAACTTCTAAAAATCTGAAAGACATGTAGATGCTAACATATCGTCTTCAACAATGAACATGACATAATACAATATGTCAAGCTCTAACTTTCCCTTAATCTAAAGGAGTTCAGGATATTTAGAGATCTGCCATCGAAAAAATTTCTGTAATGAAAAAACATTAAGATATGACAAAAGATAACCATATGCAATGCAGGGACTAGGTTCCTGACTTGGAAAAGCACATCAACATAATGCATGGTTGAACTAGATTTTGATATTTCAACCCCTCTGCCTGTTTTATCTTAATCAGTGACTACGGAACTAAGAATGGTAATTAAAAGAAATACAATAAAGATGAGCATTATAGAAATTCTTTTCGATAAAACATATGTTATAAGTATAGAAAAGCACTCATTTTAGCAGTATAGTAACAATATAACAAATGCAAATAAGACAATGAAAACAATTCCTAAAAATCAAAAGAATGTTTGCAGTTACTTTAAGGTATAGAACCATTAATTCAGGCCCAGTCGGAAAGAACATACAAGAAAGTAGTACATATTTAAAACAAAATAGTTCCTACGCATAGCTGTATCTTTGTCAATAGGTGAAATATTTGGAGAGTTTTGGTATCAAATGAAAGCTTAGGGACTTGGGATCACTGTAGAATCCTTGTTGAAAGTTTCTTTTGAATAATAAAGAATAATCTAAACTTTTAATAGGATCTGAACAATATTTGCCCTGTTGTTCAGATCAGAAGTACCTGTTTTGTACTATCAAACTTCTGGGAACCAGTATGCTCTAATATGCAATTAAAGGTATGTTGAATTTTTCAGCACGAGTCAGGATAAGGTATAGTTTTGACATGAAATAACTGCCACTTTGTTTGAACTTAGACAAAGTAGCCATTAATGCTTGAATTGCATAATTCAACATAGAAAGCAATGGGGCTATGAATTAGTGGTTTTATACCTTAACAAGGAAGAAGAATTCAACCTACTGATATGAAATCATGTCATCATAGGCTCTAATATTAGCAGCTGTTCTCCTGAATAGATGAAATAAACATTTCTTGTTTTTCAAAAGTATTTTGTTAAGATAAGACAGATTTTAAGCAATTTTATTTTAAACATAAAAATATATATAGTCTGAGTTATTTTTTTTAAATCCAAATTTGAAAACTATTACTGGTAGTGATCTCCCCAGGCCGTTTTAGCGTCGCGGCACTGCGATGCTATATTTTTTCCCCGTGACGCTATAATAATTTCCGCGACGCTATAATTATTTAGAGGATGCTATTTTTTCTTGTCTCTATGTTCCGCAAAACCATGTCCTAATTTTTGAACTTTCATCTAATTACCGCTTGTGATCATAAAAATTATATCATCTTTAATTGTAATCCCTTCAAGTCGGACAATAGAGGCAATTTAGAGTGATTAAATAGGTGTTAATTGCCCTTTGGGTGATAACTGTTTGGATATGAATACCCCAAGCTGACACTTATGACATGACTAAGAACATGTGGTCCAATCGCAAATTTTGACATCGAGAAAATGTAATCCAAAAATCACAGACAATTCGAAAATCTACGTTTGCATCATGGAAATTCAAAGATATAAACGATTTATCTCCTTAGAAAAGACGTTTGGTCGTATGTTATTACAACGTTTAAAGAATTATTTTCTTTCCCTTCCTTTACTTGCTACTCGAGAGCGTACAGGGTTCTCGCTAATGCGAGTCCATGAGTCCTGGACTCATCAAAATATGTCTGGACTCATCATTTTCAAAACTTGTGAGTCCAAAATGCATCAAAATTGTAAAATGTTGTATCATCTGAGCACATATGTCATCATTTTATAACAAAAGTTAAAAATAATCTAACTTGCTCTATTTTGTCATGGAGACTGAAATTATATCATATATCAATAAAATTTCATCTTCTCACTGCTGGACTCGCCATGTCCAAAATGACGAGTCCCTGGACTCGCTTTTAAAAATCCTTAGTGAGAACCCTGAGCGTATATTAATTTGATTTTCAGAATAATAAGTTTGATACTTCATTAGAAAGTGATCATTATTGCCTTAAGTTAACATTTCACCCATTTAATGCATTAAAAGCGTCATATTCATTCCTAATCGCTTGTCAAACATTGTTTATTTTCGTGAATTCTTCTTCAACCGCCATTGAAATATTTGTGCAAACTACGGATCGGATGCGGGATTCATCGGAAGCGGACCGGCTATGACCAAAATCCGCATTTTTACGATAATAACTACAGACGCACAAATGGCATAGTAGACAGAATAATAATGACCCCAAAAGAGAAAACTACGCATTCCACACACATTAACAAACTATTTGTTAGATCTCATTGTTTAAATATACTGATTAAAGTAGCTTAACTTTGTTAAAAATATAAATCATTTTGAACAACTGGGACTACTACATTGAGTCCCATGAAACAATGAATTTCATAGACATGATAAACAGAATAGTTTTTTAATTGAAATTTTATTGCTATATGATACTTTCTCTTCCTTTTTTATATAAAAACCAGTTCTTTTTTGTACTAGATATTTAGTTGGTAGTTTCTGGCAAGAGGAAAACGATAATTCTGTAACTATAAATGAATATAGAAGACATGAACTGAAACAACTGTTATACTTTAATTGTATTCTCAGTTATGAATTGAACAATATAAACATTACTTAAAGGAAATAGAGCATCGCTGCAACGCGACAAATGACATTGAAAAAAAGGGTTTTTTACGTCAAATGTGATGCTATCCAAAATTTCTGGGAGAACACTGACTGGTATACAGTCAAAATGAGGAATTCATTAAAGATGGCAGCCGATATGAATTTTAACTTGGATGCTCATTCTAACAGTGTCTTACTAATATATGATGAATTCCAATTAAGTTTCAGATGCATCCACTTACAGTCCTCCAGGAATGAAACAATGTGAGTTTAAAATAAAACTAAATGCTACTCATAGTGAATATGCTACAAAAATATAGCCAAATCATCAAAACTGTCCAAAATGCTTTGGAGTCAGTGGGATAAGATTATTCAATGAGAAAACCCTACCTTCCATAGCATACAAACAATATAAAGGAAGATTTTATAACTTTTTTAACTGTTGCCCATATATTTTTATGAGTATTTTTTTTTTTCAATTTTGACATATTATTATACATTGATTAAAATACACTTGCTAATAGTTCCTTTTAAATCACTATGAAATATTGCTATTTATGAATTTAGTGATAGCCTATTAATCTTTACACACTGAAATATACTTGCAAATACTTATCTTGAATTTACATATTTGAACAGACTATCACACACCTTGATACACAACTCTTGACCTCAATAGTGTGTTAGATGGTTAATATTATACACCTATTGACTGATTATGAGGTAATAGCAGTTTGGTGTCCCTGAGATACCAACTATTGCTCGAGGCCAATTAAGCTGAGGGCAATAGTTAGTATCAAAGGACAACAAACTGCTATTACACTCATATAACAATTCATTAAGTCTTTTATTATACCGAACAAATAACTTTCTAAAAGTATATCTGCATACACAACTAGGAAAAAAATAGTCACATAAACATACACAAGATGAACTATCATGGTTGTTTTGCCCGTGTGGTATTTGTCAATATTTTGATTACTGTAATCAAGACCAGGAATCCTTGTGTAAAAATTCCTTGCATATAATAAAAGCTAGCTACCGTACACCAAAGCAATCCCAGATTATGAAGACGCCGTGACGACAGACCCATACCATACATTTGTTTTAGTTCTTCAAATATGTCTCATATATTTTCTATTTCTTTTTAATTGCATGCTTCTGTAAGTAATATATTAATTTGAAATTACAATGACAGACACATACAGATTATACCGCTTACGATATTTCAGAGTTTAACGTTGCGAGCACAAAATCATAGCAAAAAGTCAATGACGTCATTGTTGTCCAATGAAAAGTTAGTATGAAAAGTACGGAAATATGTTTATAGAGCTATTGACCGGGTAATAGTCTTTGAAACTATTGACTGGCAAATAGTCTGTGGAATGAAATATTAGCATAAATATTTCATTCTTTTATATAGAAAAACATACTGAGGTATAATAAAAACAATTGTTAGCCTATAATCACTTTTGATTTCCAAAACATAAGATTATCCTGTAAGATATGTGTCATAAATGAATGATTTAAAGCATGAATAAGATTTTTTCAAAGAAAAGACAAAAATAAATTCTATAAAAAGACGTACATGTAAGCAGAGTCTATTGTAGCGGTAAAATGCAATCATGTAATTAACTGAAAAAGTCAATAATTTAGGTTAATTTAGTTTACAATTATCAGTGATTTTCTGGAAAATAAGAAAATGCATAACTCTGACCTAAGCATTTTCCATATTTTATTCCCCTTTTTATGCCCCAGCGTTGCAGAGGGGCATTAGGTTTAGCCCTTGTCCATCTGTACGACTGTCCATCCGTTGAACCGTATGTCCGTATGTCCGTCCGTCCCAAAGTTGGTTTCTGTTCTCTAACTTAAGTTTGCCTCAACCAAATGTTATGAAACTTATACACAATGCTTATTACCACAAAACACAGATCAAGTTTAAATTTTGGTGGGGTCACTATAACCGTTGTAGAGTTATGCTCCTTTGCAAATGGAAAAATTGCTGAATTTGTCATTTCCGTTCTCTAACTTTAGTTTGTCTCAACCAAATATTATGACACTTATACACAATGTTTCAAGTTTGAAATTGGGTGGCATCACTTTTACCGTTCTTGAGGTATGCCCTTTATAAACATAAAATTGCTGAATTTTTCGTTTCCGTTCTCTAACTTTAGTTTGCCTCAATCACATGTTATGAAACTTATACACAATGCTTATTTAAATACCACAAAATACAGATCAAGTTTGAATTTTGGTGGTGTCACTTATACGGTTTTAGAGATTTGCCTGTTTACAAATGGAAAAATTGATGAATTTTGGTGGTGTCACTTATACGGTTTTAGAGTTTTGCCTGTTTACAAATGGAAAAATTGATGAATTTTTCGCTTTTCTCTAACTTAAGTTAGCCTCAACCAAATGTTATGAGACTTATACACAATATTTATTACCACAAAACTCAGATCAAGTACAAATTTGGGTAGCGTCACTTTTACCTTTCTTCAGTTATGTCCCTTTATAACTTTATATGATATGCAAGTTGGGCATCATTTGTGTCCCATGGACACATTCCCATTTATTTTAACAACATAAGTTATTCTTACATTTATATTTGAATACAGAAAAACAATTTCCGTGATGAATCAACACCCATTTAAATAAATATTAGTCAATGCCTCATTCTTGACAATATTATGTCAAACTTCAATAGAAACTAGACATGGACAATGCCCCCCTTTTCTGTTTTCTGCTCTGCCATATGCATGAGTATAGTTCGACATATTTTAGATTTGACAAACAGTGATGTTGGCATACAACTTGAAATTGTTACGCTGTCTGTAAGACACAAATCATGCCCCGCCTGACCATAGGAAACTATAGATTTAGCACTATGTATGATGATGTAACTGTAGGAGGAGATAGCCTGACAAACCATGATCTCTTTATGCAGCTAGTACCAAAAAATGACTAAGTCCAACTACCAGTCATTTTCAGAAATATTTGAAAAAAAATCAAAATCCTTTGGCCATGCACACCTCCCATTATGTGTTTGAACATCCTACAAAATATTAAAGCCGATCTCCACAACTGTAAGAGGAGATAGCGGAACAAACCATGATCTCTTTATGCAGCTTGTACCAAAAAAAATTGACTAAGTCCAACTACCTGTCATTTTCAGAATATTTAAAAGAAATCAAAATCCTGTGGCCATGCACACCTCCATTATGTGTATGAACATCCTACAAAATATTAAAGCTGTACCTCCAAAACTGTAGGAGGAGATAGCCGGACAAACCATGATCTCTTTATGCAGCTAGTACCAAAATCAAAGTACTGAAGTACTGAACATCGGATGACCGCAA
Organism: Mytilus coruscus; assembly: GCA_017311375.1. NCBI lineage: Eukaryota > Metazoa > Mollusca > Bivalvia > Mytilida > Mytilidae > Mytilus > Mytilus coruscus. The sequence goes on along the minus strand of CM029607.1, from coordinate 59,985,064 downwards.
GTTCTGGTGGATAGTCACAGGCACTTGTCTCAGAAAAAAAATCATATCTCTATACCTGAAAGTTAGGTTAAGGTACATAGATATATTTTTTTTCTGAGACAAGTTCCTGTGTGGATGATGAATAAATGACAGGGAATTCAACCTCACCGTAATAATTATTATATTGTAGTGATATAATCATGGGACAATCATTTGTTATCAGCATAATCTGGTTTTTGTTATATATCATATCAATATTTGTATAACAGTTATATATATAGCAGATCATCTTAATAACTCTACCGCAAATTTTCATCCATTTATACCATCATTCTATTCTACTATTCTAATGATAGTGCAGTGCAAGTGCATGGTGGACACTCTTCTGTAATAATTTTGATTTGAGTAGGCATGCATTCATATTTCTCCAGCTGTCATTGCAAAACGTACTAGAGATATTCTTCAGCATGCGTAACACAAATTTTAGGTATTCATGATTTGTTACTGATATATATATTTCTCACGACAAAACACTTTCATATCATTTATCTATGTTCTTAACAAAATATTTTCATGAACATTATTTATGAAATTAATATATAACAAGCGATAAGAGATATTCATCCATAAACACAATTTTTCGGTACATGTGCATAGATATTAATGATTTTTTACTTATATATATATATTTCTCACAACAAAACATTTTCATGTTATTTATTTATGTTCTAAAAAATATTTTCAGGAGTATTCATTGAAGAAATGAATTTATAACAAGCGATAAGGAATGTTATTTTGCACTCGATAATATCCGCATATTTATATGAAATACGCTCGGTTATCAGTCAAAAGCGCAAGGGACGTGTGCAGAAATTTCTGGGGCAACATAACACTGGTATGACACTCAAGGTCATATCCGATGTAAAATGCTAAGTCCAACTACCTGTCATTTTCAGAATATTTGAAAAAATCAAAATTCTGTGGCCATGCACACCATCATTATGTGTATGAACATCCTACAATATATTAAAGTTGTACCTTCAAAACTGTAGGAGGAGATAGCCAGACAAACAATGTATCCTAATCCGGACAGACAGACGGATGGACTGGGTAAATTAATATGCCTCTTGACATTTTGTCGCGGGGCATAAATATCCTACTCTTGCCTAAATTTGTGTTTTATAATTTCTAACAGTGATTGGATATTGATCATAGTGCTAATAATAGTCATGGTTATTATGGGGATTGGACTCATAATGGTGATGTGCTACAAATGCAGTTCTATATCAAATATCAGAAGGAATGAAGGTATAATATTATTACCTCACTGTTAGAGACTGATTATATAAGTAGAAATGTGGTTTTAAATGACAATGCACATACTGTGGATACATTTTTGTAATATATCAATTTTAGTGAATTTCTTTGGTATAAGTTTACCACAAATTTAAATGTTCAACAAAGTATCAAGTATAGGTGTTTTGCAGACTTTTGGAATCAAGTATCCATGAAAAAGAATTTCCTTATAACCCACAAAAAAAACTAAAAAATTGGTGTTGCTGTAATTTGTGTATGGACACAGTAGATTCTGTTTGATATTTTCTGTCTTTAGAAAAGATCATCTTGAAATTTTAAAACAATAATTCACTCCTCTAAAGGGAATATTAGGATTGTAAATGGGGTATGGTAGCACTCTTATTTCTTGAAACAAGATCTCATATCAAATTAGACCAAACCGTAGTGTTTTCACATATTTTGATATTAATTGATTATGATTCCAATTATTTTTTACCTTGTTGCATTTTATTATTAATTAATTTTTATGTATATTGAGAAAAGATTTGAAATGTGTCTTAGTATTTTCAGTTTTGCCTCTAAAGAATTACGTAAATTTTCCTTTGAGAATGAATTTTATAGATAACACATTGAAAAGAAATTCAAGTTAATTTTTTAAGTACTCTTTAAAAAATTCTTTTGACAAAATTTGTTTGCAAGCTATACTGAAATGTTCTTGACTTATAAATATTCTTTCTCTGAAGATTTTTATTGAAATCAGGTGCAGTTTAACACTTTTACATCTTTTATGTAAGAGTTGCATGTGTGCTGTATCTAGGCAGAAAAAGTCGAACTATAGTTTTCTGCTCAATATATAGATAGATATAAGAAGATGTGGTATGAGTGCCAATGAGACAACTCTCCATCCAAGAGTATGCTTAAATAAAATTATTTGATATTTTAACACTGTGCTACTAACTAACTACTTAACTGTAGAAAATAAGTAAAACAATTCCATGGGAGACTATGAAAATCATAAGATGAAAAATTATATAAATCAACATGACCAAAAGGAAAAGAATGAAACTTCTAGACAAAATGCAGTACACTATTAAGCTGAACATTGAGCTGACCCACCAAACACAGGATCAACTCAGCTGCTTTAGAAGAGTATGCAGATCCTCTATCACAAGTTTCACGTGGTTAGGTTGTTCATGACAACATCAGGTGTCTTTGCAAGACCCTCATAAGTAGTCAAGTTCGTTAAACAGTAGTAGTTGGGAACAATATACATGTATTTATCCTGCAATCGACCTTTCTACTATACTAATACAGGTGTACAGATAACATGAAGCGATATACATATACTAGACGATATAGTCTCCTGGTATCCTGCTTCTGTTATGAGCGACGGTTATGTCAAATTACTGTTTACGTCACAGTTCAATTTGGGATCCTCATTGCGGTCCGCTTTTAAGTCATGTTGATTTCTTTCAAAACAAATTCAACGATTGGGATGAAAAAAATTTACAAATGTAATTGCAGGATAAAGGCAATAACTGTTTGTAGTCTTTTAATATCAGCTGTATTTGTACTCGGCTCGAAACAGGAGTGATAGCTTGCTGAAGCTCGCATTACACCTGTTTCTTAGCCTTGTACAAATACAGCTGATATTTAAAGACACTAAACAGTTACTGTCTATATATATATATATATTCCTGGTAGTAGTAACATCAGGTGAAGATAATTTACATGTGTTAACAAATTATGAAAAAGCAAAGGACATGGTTAAGACAAAGGGAAGATATTCAAAGGTCAAGTTTTAATCTAACAGAAGTTTCTGCAACTTTAGTAGGTTTGAACATAATTAGTTTAACTTCAAAATGCACTATTTAGTCAACAGCATGAATTGAGTTTTAATTTGAAGCATTTAAGCCTTGTGGTTCCTAAGTAAGTGTTTATTTGAAAAGAAAATGAATTATTTGCCCTATATCTTGAATATTCTTAAATAAAATCATACTATTTTTATGCCCCTGCCGTAGCGGTGGGGCATTAAGTTTACCCTTGTCCGTCTGTACGTCCGTCCGTACATCCCAAAGTTGGTTTCCGTTCTCTAACTTTTAGTTTGCCACAACCAAATATTATGAAACTTATACAAAATGCTTATTACCACAAAACACAGATCAAATTTGAATTTTGGTGGCGTCACTTTAACCGTTCTAGAGTTAAGCCCCTTTACAAATGGAAAAATTGCTGAAATTTTCGTTTCCATTCTCTTACTTTAGTTTGCCTCAACCAAATGTTATGAAACTTATACACAATGCTTTTCCACAAAATACAGATCAAGTTTGAATTTTGGTGGTGTCACTTTAACCGTTCTAGAGTTATGCCCTTTACAAATGGAAAAATTGCTGAATTTTTGGTTTCCGTTCTCTTACTTAAGTTAGGCTCAACAAAATGTTATGAAACTTATACAAAATGCTTATTACCACAAAATACAGATCAAGTTTGAATTTTGGTGGTGTCAATTTTACTGTTCTAGAGTTATGCCCTTTACAAATGGAAAATTGCTGAAATTTTCGCTTCCATTCTCTAACTTTAGTTTGCCTCAACCAAATATTATGAGACTTATTCACAATGCTTATTACCACAAAATACAGATCGAGTTTGAATTTTAAGGATGTCACTTTAACAGTTCTAGAGTTATGCCCCTTTAGAAATGGAAAGTTGCTGAATTTTTGGTTTCCGTTCTCTTACTTAAGTTAGGCTCAACAAAATGTTATGAAACTTCTACAAAATGCTTATTACCACAAAATACAGATCAAGTTTGAATTTTGGTGGTGTCAATTTTACTGTTCTAGAGTTATGCCCCTTTACAAATGGAAAATTGCTGAATTTTTCGCTTCCGTTCTCTAACTTTAGTTTGCCTCAACCAATTGTTATGAAACTCATACTCAATACTTTATATTACCACAAAACTCAGATCAAGTACAAATTTGGGTAGCGTCACTTTTACCGTTCTTCAGTTATGTCCCTTTATAACTTCATATGATATGCAAGCGGTGGCATCATCTGTGTCCCATGGACACATACCCCATTTATTTTTTAATCTCAGATTTTAGTAGTTACACTGTGGTGTTTGAATTTTGAGTAAATGATGCTCATTAATTATGAAGCAATTTACAAATTAGGAGTTGATCAACACCACTTGATACATTGTGGAAAATTAGAAATTAGAAATATTACCAAATATAATTTTAAACACTAGTTAATGAATTTTATACTGAAATAGTGAATTTAATCATTCTGATCTGAACATAAAAATTTATGTTAAATCATGTTAAAATCCAAGCCATATTTCAGATATTTTCTTGTTGCAAATTCAGTATGGTTAAGACAATATTTCTGTTGCAGTCATTCCAGTACTATTCAGTCACTTTTCAAAAATTCAGTATTCATTGTTAAGCACAGGTAAAAAATGGCTACTTATACTTAACTAACCGCTAACTATCAGTGTCAGAACAGTACTAATATTGCTGCAGTAACATTATCTGTAATTAGAATGAAAATAGAAGATTACCAATTAAAATCTTTTCAGAATAATTCTGACCAAAATGGTCATTTCTGTACATCCTTATTTCAAGTGAAAAGAGAGGCGAAAGATACCAGAGGGACATTCAAACTCATAAGTCAAAATAAACTGACAACCTCATGGCTAAAAAGAAAAAGACCAACAGACAAGGAATAGTACACAAAACATGAGATAGAAAACTAAAGACTGAGCAACACAAACCCCACCAAAACCGCTGGTGATCTCAGGTCTGGAAAGGGTAAGCAGATCCTGCTCCACATGTGGCACCTGTCGTGTTTCTTATGTTAGTACAAACCAGGTAGTAAGTCTAATTCGGTAGGTCACATTCGGGAAAAGGGACAGGATTGCTATATAGAAATGGAAAGTTCACAATTGGGAAGCTGAAATCATCTTTTGTGGTAAAGTTTTGTTTTCAACCGACCCTCATTGTCAATTTCTAGATTTAAGTCAAGATATGAGGCAGACTTAACTGAATCTGTTGTATCCTTGATCTCAAGTTCCATGGAATAGATGCTTTCAACTATAGTCACCAAATTTTGAATTATTTAGTGAGAGAACATCATCTATATAACGGAAAGAAAAGTTAAAGGATACTGCTAACTTCTTTTCTTTCTTTCTAAGAACTTCCTGTATGAAATCAGCTTCATATGAATAGAGGAACAAGTCAGCAAGAAGAGGGGCACAGTTTGGTCCCATGGGAATGCCAATTGTTTGTTGAAAACACATCCTCCAAATGTAACAAATATGTTGTCAATCAAGAAATCAAGCATCTTGATAATGTCAGTTTCAGAAAATTTGTTGTTTGAATCAGAGTGAATTTTTTCAAAGTAGGATTTATCCTCCTTATGCTTAGACAAGATATACTTGTATCTCGTTGGCCATTCTTTTCATGAAACAAAGCAGGACCAACTCTTTCAATTTATCTTTAATTTTGGAATGGAGAATAGTTGTGTAAAGTGTAGAAAAGTCAAATGTTTTAATACTATTGCAAGATGAAAGAGTCTTAGATTGTATGTACTCTAAAAGATCTTTTGAGCTTTTTAGTATCCACATCTGATTCACGCCAACTCTAGAATAGGTAGTTTCACAATAACTTTGAAGCCCGGCTTTGATTGTTGATAAAATTGATGTTAATATTTTAGAAAGAGGTTTCCTGGAGCACTTGGAAGACCCAGCAATATACCATTGTTTGTAAGGACACTCACAGACTGCTGTTAAATTTTACATCCATCTGTGATTTCATTAGCTCATGGGGCGTACAATGTGGTGTGAGCTTTTGAAATCTCAATTATTGTACAACTGTTAATTCTTTTGAAAATCCAGATCAAATGACTTCAAGAATCGTCCTTTGCATGTTAATAAAATTTGCAAACTGATGCTTGTTACTTCTGCAATTGTGGTCATTAATATAACTGTATATAGAACAGAAGGGTAAAATAGGCAAATCGGTTGCCATTTTAGACTTCGATGCATATTTAATCTTTGTTACTAGTTATTGTGTAAATTCATGATTATATTGGCTGATTTTGTGGCATACATAGTTGAAATGATTCAATTGAAAAGTTTTGTGAAAATACTTGACTGATTTCAATTAACATTGGATTGGCCAATGTGTTGAATTTATTAGAATTCATAATGTTACTGTGTTAGTTGGATGAAAAATGTTCACCTTTGAATTTATTTACTCTTACTTGTCAGTTTCAAAATTTAAAAAAATTTTAACAAACACAAAATTTATTGTAATATATATTTTCTTTTAAGGTGGCAATGAAGAAAGCTCTGGATTTTGACAAAATTGAAAATAAGATTTATAATAGAGGTAACCCTAGACACTTGAACCGCTTTGAGTTACTAGATATTGAACGACCAAATAGTCGTGGTAAAGGCTGGCAAACGAAAAGCACTGAAACAGATGGTTTACTTCAAGATTCTATCCTGAATTCAAGGGAAACAGGGGATAAAGATGATTCTTATATAGTTGATGATTGTGCAGATCAACTTAATACTGAAAGAAATGGTGATCAGGATGTCCTACAAACAAGAAGGTCTTCAGAATCTGGCAGCAGTTTCATAGGAACAGGAAATAGTGGCATACCAGACATTTCACCTTTTGGTGCTGAACAGGTATCTAATGAAAGTTGTCAGGCCAGTGGGTCTGGTGTAAAAGTAGGAAAACCAAGAATGACAGTAGTGAAACTTTACTGCAAGCCATACATCATGTACATAGACAACCAGAAATCCCTTCAGATGCCTTGAAAAATGTAGACTCAGTTGCTACAAATGTAATTCCAAATCCAGGCATTAAGAGTGAAAGTGTTAAATCTAAAAATGCATCTGTTCAGACAGTTGACAATGTTTTAGATAGTTGTGAAGAACCTCATGATACAGGGCAGCTGTCTCAATCACCTGGTAATATTGTTACACATTACAATAGAAGCAACTCAGTAGACACAGACCTGAAAAAGGAAATATCATCAGAAAACACAAATGTGAAAGAAAGTGAACAAGAGCCCACTTCTAATGTACCAAATTTACATGTAGACTCGATGTTATCTGGAGGTAATAAGCTGTAACAGTAGTTAAAATTTTATATTAAGAACTCCAACCATAATCTATTATGCAATCAAAAAATAGTTTATAGGAAGTAAGTACAAAATTTAAACAATACTTTTGAAAACTTTGTATTTTCTTCAGATAGCTATAGAACATGTAGAAACAGAATAATATTTTACAAGATAAATTTGGTAGAAATTCATAAAGCATAATCACAAATCAGGCGAGCAGTACTGTCTTTGAAATAGTAATGAATACATGTATATGATTTTGAAGGAACTTGTATGTAGGGATGCAATTATTCTAAGTTCATCAAATTGATGTAAACTCAAGTACATTTTCTCTATAAATCTGAAAAGGGCATTTCAATAATTTAATTATCATACCTTTTTTTGTGGCCTGATTGACATCTTTTAAAAAATTATATTTCAGCAAAAATATTTGTGGGTGAGGGGTGCTACCAATGGTAATTTTTCAGATAAATTTTGCCAAAAATCAGGTGTTCACATAGTATTCAACTCTTTTATGACGTCACAAATATATGACTAATGACATGATTGTTGAAAATCGTTTATAACTGAAACAATAAGATATTTTAACATGTGTTTTCATATAATTTTCTCAACATCAACGCAGTTAAAAGTTCCTTAAAAATTTCAGGTTTTTAGGGTCAAAATTATGAGTTAGTGAACCAACTCCTTTGTGTGAGCATTTTTTGTTGTGATTTTTAAGCAATGAACAATAATGCAAGATAGATTATTATGATTTAAGGAAATGCTACATACAAATAATGCTATCAAAGTTAAAAGTGTGAGATTTCATTTTTGGAAAACTTTTCCAATTGCAATTTTTGCAATATCATGAATATTAAAAACATTGCCAAAATTTCTGAAATTACAATAAATTTTATTAATATGAATATTTTGTAAATTTTAGAAAATGCCAGTCCCACTGTTTCTTCTTATATATATCGTCTATGTTGCCGATCATCAGGAGAGGACAGGCTTAGTAGAGGTAATATTTTGTTTATTGCACTATAAAATTATAAAGCAGGGTGGATTAATTTATTTACGTAAGTACCAATTTTCATGGATTGATTAAAACAATTGTGTTTTTTTTTTATATTTGATTTTGTGGTTTTGCCAAAGTCTGTATAAAAGCCTATAGAAAATGTGTACTTCATTGAACATTTAGAATTGTGGTTCATCTTTACCCATGAACTCCATGAAAATTGGTATCCCATAAATAATAATCAGTCTACAGTAATTAGTGGACACTGTTTCAAAAGCTTGTAGAATATATTTGTCCTGTTCTCCAAAGTGTGAAAAGAAAGATACATGCTGATTAAATATCACTACAATAAAAGGTCAGTTAATTAATTAATTTACACCTATTTCAGTGTTGTTTTCCTTGTTCGCCAGTTTTAAATTATAAAAAAATACAAAAATTTAGATGTGTAGCTAACACGGCCTTCTGCTCTGAAATAAATGACTTTCCTAAATATGATCCCCAGTATTATTCAACCTTTTTACAAGAGTTATGAGACTTTGGTCACATTTTGGAGTATTGTTACAATGACATTTTGTGTCAAATTGTGAAAGCAAGCCATCTGTGACTGAAAGCTCACATACTTGGTATGATTGATTGCCACATACCAGTATATAGTACATCATTTTCATTTGGCTATTTTTATGGAAGGTGTGGGACTATTACCATTTTGGGGTAAAGATTTCATTCATATGCAATCACACCTTAATGGACCTGTCTTGATATTTTTAATTTTCCAGACATTATCACTGCTTTTAAGATTAAAAAATACATAGCACTTTGAGTGTAATATTGTATACATCCTATCCATGATTATTTGTAGAAATAATTGTAAAAAATTGACCAGTTCAGGATGTTGTATTGGTATTGTCAACATCATAATGTCTACTGTCTCGTGTCATTATTGTGTTTACATTATATCCTATCTATACCTTGTGTTTACATTGTTTACATCGTAGACATTACGATGTTGAAAATAGCGAGTCAACATTGTCTTTATATTGTATGACAAGTCTATACCTTTGTGTTTACATCGTTCACATCCTAAACATCGCGATGTTGACAATAGTGTATCAACATCTTCTTTATATTGTATACCAAGTCTTTACCCTTCTGTTTATATCCTTTACATCGTAGACATCGCGATGTTGACAATATCGTGTCAACATAGTGTTTATATTGTATACCAATCATTACCTATATGTTTACATCATTCACGTTGTAGACATCGCAATGTTGGCAGTGTCTTGTGAACATTGTGTTTAAATTGTATATTGCATCTTTACCTAATTATATCCCACGCAACAAAAGTTGCGGAGGTATAATGTTTTTCACCCGTCCGTCCATCCATCCATCCGTCCGTCAGTCCTGTTCTTGTCATCGCAACTCCTCTGAAACAGCACAACAGAATTTCATGAAACTTTGTAGATAATAAGGACATACTATGTAGATGTGCATACTGACAGAAAATTACGATTCATTTTTTTTTCTTGGAGTTATGCCTCTGGAACTTAGAATTTTGGCCAGTCCTGTTCTTGTCATCGCAACTCCTCTGAATCTGCACAACAGAATTTCATGAAACTTTGCAGATAGTAAGGACATACTATGTAGATGTGCATATCGATAGGAAATTACTATTCAATTTTTTTTCTAGGAGTTATGCCCTTTAACTTAGAATTTTGGCCAGTCCTGATTTTGTCATCGCAACTCCTGTTGAATTTTGGCCTAATTATACTACTTCAACAGTTTGTCGTCGCAACTTCTCTGAAACCACACAACAGAATTTCATGAAACTTTGTATATAATAAGGACATACTATGTAGATGTGCATATCGACAGGAAATTACTATTGAATTTTTTTTCTAGGAGTTATTCCCCTTTGAACTTAGAATTTTGGCCTAAGTATACTACTGCAACAGTTTGTAATCGCATATTCTCTGAAACCACACAACAGAATTTCATGAAAGTTTGTAGTTAATGAGGACATAATATGTAAATGTGCATATCCACAAGAAAATTTTTATCAGTTGACTTTTGTAGAGTTATGAGTCTTTGAACTTAGGAATCTGGTGAGATTTTGTTTGTCCAGTTACAATATGGGGGCGTGGGGTATGTGAGCGTGCTCACGAAGGTTCTTTAATTGTTTACATTGTTCATCAACATTGTGTTTATATTGTTTACTATGTCTTTACCTTTGTGTTAACATCGTAGACATCGCGATGTTGACACTATTGTGTCAACCTCGGGTTTATATGGTATACTGAGTCTTTACTTTTGTGTGTATATCGTTCACATCGTCAACATCGATATGTTGACAATATCGGGTCAACATCGTTTATTTTGTATACAGAGTCAATACCTTTGTGTTTACATTGTTCACATCATCAACATCACGATGTTGACAATATCAAGTTAACATTGTGTTTATATCGTATAACGAGACGTTGTGCTTACATCACTCACATCGTCAACATGGTGTTAATAATGTAAACTGAGTCTTTAGTTTTGTTTTTACATCTTTTACATCGTCAACATTGCATTTAGAAATATTGTGTCGACATTGTGTTAATTTTGTATACCCAGTCTTTACCTTTGTGTTTACATTGTTTGGGGATCGACTTGTAAGAAATAGAAAAAAAATCAAATTGTTAGTTCCCAAGTGAAGCTTATGTTGATGACAATACCTTGAAAAAATAATAATTTTGATTGTGAACCCCTGCATCCTTTGAGGAACCGCCGTTGCAACCTGCGCTAATCTTGTTAGCCATCCAAACGCAGTGAAACAAACAATTATATCATTGAGGCACCAACAGGAAACGGCCTTCCTAAATTGTTATCAGGCATTCAACAGGCGCAAAGAAAGTAAATTATGATGAACCATCTCAACCAAAAACGAGTCCAAAGGAGGAAAAGAACTGTGATAAGATAATTTTTCTCTTACAGAATTTATTGGCAATTATATGCACCATACTTCTTATTATGAAATTCACTTTGAAGTTCCAGAAAATACATTAATCAAACATACTACCAACTTTACCAGATTACCAGCCACTTCCGATAGTTTAATGAAGGAACACAGCATTTACATTCAGCATAGACTAGCAATATTTTATTTAATTTTCCCTATACCTTTGGCGGTCAAACACTTTACAGCATTCCCGACGCGGTTGGGAGTAGTACCTCTGGCCATGGGAAGCCAGTCGAAATGTTACGGAATTGCTAGTAAAATGTCGTTGAAAATAAAGACATTAATTGAACACAAAGTTTACACAGAACACAACTGACAATAATTTATTATATAATTCGTTCCACTGTGCAAGAGTGCTAACACATGATGGCAGAATGATTTTAACAAACATTTTAACAACAAAAACATTTTATTTTTATTTTTATTTTATTTTATTTTTATTTTTATTTTAATAGTTTACTTCCATATATACTTACTTTCAATTTCTCTTTCAATTGCTATTTATAACGTTACTCACCATAGCAACATTGTGACGTTTTTTAAAATTTTTTCAACCCGATTTTGTACCTCAGCATGATTTTATGTATTGTTTTCAATCCTGATGACGGTGGCCTAGCCACTGAAACATGTCGATCTCAATAAATTACTGGAGCATTCCTTAAAGTGTTGTTGTTACAGGACCTTCTACATTTAAAAAAATAAAGAGTAATTCAATGATTTATATTAATAATAATTTCGTTTATTGTGTAATACTTATGAATTTGATTGTGTTCATTTGCTCATAATTTATCTGTAAAAGTTTTGTGCATAAGAAACTAATAAATTAAAAAAAGAAATGCATTTAATTAAAGTACTGGGCATATTCATATGTAATAGCTATGTACTTTTGGCATTTTTACCTCCATATTTTTGAAAAAAAATAATTAACTTTTGTTTACACTTTTGAAATTTGATATAATTGTTTGATAAGCAATAATTGAAAAATTTGCAAGGAAATGTGAATTTAATTGGCAATAACTCCTAAAATCAGTCATAAATGTTCATACATAATAAATCATATTGACCTGATATCGTGAACACTGCAATGTAAAAGATGTAAGCAAGATATAATAGATTGTATACATCGCGATGTTAAGGATGTCAACGGTGTAAAAGTCTGTTAGAGTTGTTACAATGTAAACAATGATGACACGATATCGTGTCAACATTGATAAAACCGTAATGCAAACATAATATTGTTACTTAATTGTAAATATTGTGATGTAAACGATGTCAACGATGTAAACACTTAAAACACTATATAGCAGTTCTTACAAATTGTATGTAAACGATGTTAACACGATATCGTTTCAACATCATTAATATCATGATGTAAATGATGTAAGCACAATATTGTTACGTAATATAGATACAATGAATAAGCGTTGATTCTTGAAAAAGAAACCATGAGCCCGGAGGGCCAATGATTAGTTTTTCATGAATCAAGGCTTATCCATTGTATCTATTACTTAAACTATTGTGTTGATGTCTTTTCAAAATTAAAGCCTTTTCTTAATTAGAAGGTATTGTAAGTGAGTATAAATAACCCTGTTATCTTAATGTTCAACGATGCATTAATAAATTCACAATTAATTGGTTGGAGAAATACAAATATAACATAACACGTCTGTCTTTAAATTATTACAAATGTATTATGCATCTGAATATTATCCGTAATTTACAAAATAAGACATATTCGAACTTATTTTTAAGTATATAAGTATGTTACCATAATTTCTAGCAAGAAACCTAATTTTAGACACATCACAATTTACTCACATAGGTATTTGCAAATAAACATTTGTAAAGATATGTAGTAAAACAGATGAAATCATTCTATATTTGTAAAAACAAAAATGGGCAAATAGAATGTAATCAGTTTTTTTTTCAAACATGAATTGGCCAATAAGAATCCAAAAATAAACGGGAAAACCAGCTTTTATTACAAAAATATCCACAGTAACATACAAAATAAGAAAAACTGAAAAACTAAAGAATAGGGACAACAAAGAAAAAACAGAGATTCAATCCTAAATCGACAAGTCTCCACTTCTAACTTGACTCTATAATGCATGGATCTTAACTTCACGGCTACCAACTTATACTATACGATTGTCTATTATGTATATATAAAGGTACACATCATGTGTGTCCGTTGTACCAATGTGTATTAATGTGTTCATTTATATATATAAAATAGACATCTTAAATATAACCCATTGGTAGCCGAGAGGTTTCGTCAATGTGTTGATGTCAGTCTCACATAACAGATTTTAAGGAGGAGTTCAATTCCCAGTGAAGGCGTATAAAAATTACAAAAATTAGAAGGTAAGTTTTTAAATTAATTTCATAAATGAACAGAAATCAGTAAATTAGCCAATTCAAACTTAATGAAATTTATGAGGCACACAAAGGAAACAATTGAATATAATTTGTGATGAGTCCATTTCAGCGACAGATTTAAGAAGCGTTGATTCTAGAAAAAGAATCTATGGAAAATGAATAGGCTGACGTCAGGGCAATGGTTTAATATATTGTATACATTGCGATGTTAACGATGACAACGATGTAAACAGTATATAAGATTTCTTACAATGTTAACCATGTTGACACAATATCATGTTAACATTGTAATTATTGGGATGTCGACAATATTGTTTTTATACGATACACTGGACATGAATGAAATTTATTAATGGAATATACTTAGATAAGGCCAGGGTTTTTATTTATATTGAGACTCAGAAGAAAATATTGGAATCAAATTTGGTTTCTATATACCTGACTTTTTATTCTATCTGAAGCATAAAAACCTTGCTTAATCACAATAAATGTGCAGTTCAGGGATCATCAGTGTTGATTTAGTCTTCTAAATCCCTAAATGACTAAACTGTGAATGAGAATAGATAAGTAAAAAGGTTAGTTCTTTTAAATTTAAATAGAAAACAACTTTTTTTTATTTTTAGGCAGTATAGAATGCTGTGATGGTCAACAACATTGTCTGAAATCCAGAGTATTGTCTGAATTTGTTACTGGAAAAGTATTGTTGAGCGTTCCATTTACTATGGCACATATGACAACTTTTGTCGTTTTTGTACCTGACAATGAACATGATGGTGCCAAGCCTTATATAGATATCCAAATGGAACAGTTATCAAATCGTTTAGGTTAGTTCATTTCAAAATTCAAGCAATTATTCAAAAGTGGATTTTTATTGCAGAATGTGAAACATAGGGATGCTAATCTGGCAGCAATAATGTAAACTATGTGTATAAATTTCAGAAGGTAGAAAATCTGGATACTTCATATCTTGTAATTAACTATTCTATCAAATATAGATCAAGTTTTATTGTGGGGGAGATTTGTCATGTGTTAGGATTTGTACAATATACTACGAGTTGGATTTTTTGTTTCTGGACAATAAGTACTCCTTACATAGTCTATTGAATTGTTTTACTCAACTAATGGACCATAAAATAAAGGTGATATTCACTTGATTTCAAATTATTGCCATTTCTTATAAAAGTTTTGTTGTTTGTGAATGTTAGTTAAAGAATCCCTTGATTTTATGATACTTTTATAGGAGATTTTAGATAGTTAGAAAATTAAGGGTAAAGGTCCATCACTCTTGAGTAAGCTGAGCTGATCTGATCTTTGTCTGTCCTGAACGAAGTATATTGACTGAGAACGAAGTCTGAGGTCGATATATCCTGCATTGACCTCATACAAAGGCTATAATTGTTATATTATTAATTTCCAACCATATTTGTATCAAAATCATCAGTGCATCATATTTTCTTTTTTTTGGTCCCCACCGACGAAGTCAAGGGGACTTTAGGTTTGCACTCTGTCCGTCTGTCTGTCTGTCTGTCTGTCTGTCTGTCTGTCCGTCTGTCCATTCGTCAGTCCGCAAATCAGTTTTCAAGACTTTTTTCTTCATGCTTGAAGATATTGGTTTGATATTTGGTGTATTGTTTCATCATGACAAGTTACAGGTCAAGTTCGATTTCCACGATTTTAGCTTTTCTCCTTGTTCAGTTAAAGCCCTTTCCCTAGAATTAAATTTTTGATGAAATACTTATTAATTACTAGATTTCTGTTCAAAGGGAAATAACTCATTTTTTTAAAAGATTTGTAAAAGACATTGTATTAAGATAAATGACATTTTGGATTTTTTTCCTTTTCTTTAGTAAATTGTTTGAAGAATTTAGTGGTAGGTTTGTTTGTTGTTTTATGTAGTTTACACCATGACAAGTTATAGATCAAGTTAGAATTTCATTCCATTACAATGAATTTTTAACTGGTAGGGAACCAGGGTTTCCGCTGATGGTCGCCATTTTCGCATTTTGCTAAAAAATAAAATTGTATGGCGATTAAAATTGTTATTGGCGAAAGAAATATAACTGTTCGACTGCGTCCATCTTGTTTACTTTTTTCGTGTTTCTCGGACTTTTTCCTGATCAGACAATACTGGGAATTCACCTTGAACTCGTTCGACAATAATCATCTGATTGCATTTTATAGCCATCGGCAACAAAGGATTATAATTAATAAATGTGTTGATTGTATTGTTTCGTGAAATGGTGTGGTTAAATGGCTTCACATGTCACTTAAAGGATTATTTTACAACTTTGATTGAAATAATTGTTTTGAAGTGGGTACTTTACAATCCTTTTAGCGACGCACATTTTACGTCTCCTCTTTTCTTTTAACGATGGTCTGGAAAAATCTGTTGTTATGACAAAATGTTCAAAAGTAAGAAAATCTCTGACTTTAAATTTTATCTTATAACTTTTGAGAGTAATAATTCTTTTGAAATTGGTAATTTACAATCGTTTTAGCAACGCACGTGTTTGAGGCATAATTTTACGTCCAAACTTTTTAATGATGGTCCGGAAAAGAAATCTATTGTTAAGAAAAATATTCAAAAGTAAGAAAATCTCTGATTTTATCCTTCAACTAGACGGAAGTATCTTATAAACTATTATAGATGAATCCGTGCTCCTTGCAGAAGTCAACATGATGATTTCATGATCTTATTCTATATTGCAATTTTACAGTATTTTTAAAAACTAAATGTTTGTTATTATTGAGTGTTTATTTATGACAATGAGATTAAAAATATATATCTAGAATTATAAAAGATATAGTTAGTTTTCTCGTTTGAATTGTTTCACACTTGTCATTTCGGGGCCTTTTATAGCTATGTGGTATGGGTTTTGCTCATTGTTGAAGGCTGTACGGTGACCTATAGTTTGATAACTTCTATGTCATTAGGTCTCTTGTAAAGAGTTGTCCCATTGGCAATCATACAACATCTTCTTATTTTCATATACTAGTAGCAATGTGACAAACTATTTTTTTTGTTAGAGAAGGAAATTTTAAACGAAAAATATGTTTTTGTTTGTTGGCGAAAAAAAATTGAAAGTGGCGAAAAATATATTGTTTTGGCGAAAGAGGTGGCGAAAAAGAAAATTGACCCAGGGGAAACCCTGTAGGGACTATGTATTGCCATGCAATACTCACAGAATGCTTGTTATCATTTAATTTTGTTGGAATTTTATAGATGTCATTTTCTCTCTTTGACAATCTCTCTTTGACAATAAAAACATGTTGGTTTTTTTTGTGTATATCTTATGTATTTGAAGAATTTTTTTCAAATAATCCATCATAAAAATACACTTTTAAAACTTTTAACAATATCATGAAATTCATTAGATGACATCACAAAGTATATCAGTTTTAGATATTCTAAAATAACCATGCAATATCACTTTTCTATCTGCCGCTTTCAATCGACCTTTGAAAATATAGTTTAACATGTGACTATTCCTGAAAGAATCAAATTAGTCTAAATATACAAATTAATAATATTTTATTATATTATTTTCAATTGGTTTTCAAGGAAAAATTCCAATTTTTTTTTTTGGTGAAGTACTGCAGACAGGCAAATGGCGCTCAGGCAGCTACCAACAGTAACAGTGCAATAAAGTATGAACTATTCAAATAATGCTTTTCAAATTTTAACCTGTTTATACACATGACAAAATGGAGGTCAAGTGTGATATTGACCATTTTTACTTTTTCAGGAGTTATGGTATATTGCAAAATGGCTTTTCATGTAGTTTCCTTACAATAACTTATGAAACCTTCTACCAATGGTATTCAAATTGTAATATGTTGTTACTGATGAAGAAATTTAAGTCAAGTTTGATATTGATGACTTTTCCATATCAGGAGTTGGTCCTTGATCTATTGGAAAAATGGCACATTATGTTGTTTCTGTGCAATTACTTTTGAAAGTTCAACCAATGCTCTTTAGATTTCAATATACTGTTACAAATGACAAAATGTTGGTCAGGTTTGATATGGACAATTTTATACGACCGTAAAAAATTTGCGGTCATATATTGGTATCAAGTCGTCGTCAGCGTCGTCCGAAGATATTTGGTTTCAGACAATAACTTTAGTAAATGTAAATAGAAATCTTTGAAATTTAAACTCAAGGTTTATAACCTCAAAAGGAAGGTTGGGATTGATTTTGGGGTTATAGTCCTAACAGTTTAGGAATAAGGGGCCAAAAGGGGCCCAAATAAGCATTTTCTAGTTTCCAGACAATAACTTGTATGGATCACTCTGAAATTATACCACAAGTTTCCATACCACAAAGGGATGGTTAGGATTGGCTTTGGGGTTATGGCTCAAACCGTTTAGGAATTAGGGCAAAAATGGGAAAACAAGGGTTTCTGGTTAATGGACAATTAAAAAAGTACAATGCTATGTTTGGATTACCTCCTTACACTCTTTTAAATTATGTATAAAGAAATGTTGTATTGTCTTGAGGTGATTAGCTGTCAATTTATTTTTAGAAGTTAGTATTTAAAATGCTGATTAAGGAATATTAATTTTAGCCATGATTATGTATGTCATTTTCTATTTTAAGACTTTTATGATGTATATAATTGGTAATTATGGTTGCAAACTCCATTGGAAATTTGAATTGAGATTATGACCATATCTTGAGGGAAAGAATTTTTTTTTGGAAAGGGGGGTTAAAAAGAAATTGTGAGGGGAGGAACAATTTTTCTCATTTCAGATTTCAGAAATTAAAAGAAAATTTATTCAAATATTTTTTTTGCAAAAAAAGGGGGTACAAAAATTTTTTTGGGGTCAATTTGCAACAGCATAGTGTTTTTACAAAAGCAAAAACTGAATACAAATTCAAATCATATAACCAATTCTAAGTTCTTTGACTACAGTTATTCTGTGTCAGAAACCTATTATGTGTCAAATATTTAATTACAATCCAAATTTTGACCTGTATCAAGCACTAATATTGTGTCCATTTTGCCCCAACTGTTCAGGGTTGGACCTCTGCAGTCGTATCCAGCTGCGCTTGGCGAAGCAATTTATTCTTTTGCTGTTCAGGAGGTATGGTACTTGATAGATTGGAAAATAGGCATAGAATGGAGCAGGTAAAAAGGCCTTAGAGACCCTTTCAAAAAAACATAAAACTCAGTACACATGTAATATGCCAGATTACAGTTTTGACCCCAATTACACAGTTCAATGAACATAGACATTTGATACTGTCTCAGATTAAGTTTTTTGTTAAGGTAGATTACCTTGAAGTTTTGGTAAGACCAACTTGAAACTTAAAACACATTCTCATTGTGACATAAACATTTTAGATTTTTGTCAAGTACCAACTTTGACCCTGATTGGAGAGTTCACTGAAATGGACAGGAATATATATATAAGAGGGACAAGGTGTTCTTTGGACATATGTTCTTGTTTCTGATTTATATTAAATTCTTCTTTTTTTTCAGAAATTCAAAGTCTTTTGGAAACTGACAGCATTATTCTACATCTGGAGTCATTTGAGGTAATGTAAACTGTAACCCTTCATCTTAACATTGATGTTTGAGGAGAAAGAATTGAACACTAAAGTTTTAGTTTTTTTTATCAAATTTGAAACCCTGTCAGGAACATCCTAGTGAAAAAAAAATATTAAATGAAACTTTTATTATGACCACTCTATAGATAATTTTCATGACCAATTTCATCTTTAATGGTATTCACATGCATATATGGTATGGTTACTTCCAAATTAACTCTTAATTACGCTGTTATTAGTTTGAAACAAATCCTATTTTCTGTTTGTTTACATAGTAATAACTTGCTAGAAAATGTATAAGAAATCTACTTGGCTCTCTCTATTCATTTTGACACATTAGATCGTCCATAATTCATGTTACAAAAAGGTTAGAAAACATGATGAATATAAATATAATTAAGTTCACCATATAAACATGCTATGAATATATAAAATTTATTTATTGTAGATTATAAATCTACAAAGACCAGAGGAAAATTTGGCACATTGGGTGCATTCAATATCAGCACAGCCTCATCAGATGCCCCTTCCACATGCACAAAACCAATCAGATAGTGTAAGTCTTTATATTTTATTCTAATCTCCTAGGGATCACATGATGAGTCTTATCATATATGAATTTACGCCTTATAGGAGTTGTTGCCCTTTAAAAATGGATTTAACCATATTATGCATTTTTGCAAAACCATATATATAATAGAATAAAAGAAATTGTAAATAAAATTCTACAAATAGGTCAACATGACAAAATTGTCAACTGACTCCTTGTAGGAGTTATTGCTCTTGAGTAACTATTTTTACCCGTTTTATGAATTTTTTTGGTAGAAATAGATAGAGAGCAACAACAATACATTACAAAAATCATTAACAAAATAAAATCTACAATTTACTCAACATGTTCAAAATTAGCAATTGACCCTTAGAGGAGTTATTGCCCTTGAAACATGTTTTACCCAATTTTTTAATAGGTAGAGAAAACAGTAAACTGCAGAAATGTTCAGCAAACAAAGATCTAAAACAAGTCAACATTTCCAACAGTTATTTCCCAAAATGATGATTTCTTTACCCATTTTTGTCCCATGTGTAACACGTTGCGGGGACATGGAAATACTGGCGTCCGTCCACCCATCCATCTGGTCGTGTTAGCGCTCTCACATTTACAATTCTTGCCAGATTTTTATGAAACTTATACCAGAGGTTTATGTTAGCAATGTCTTGGACTAGTTCAAAATCAGTACCGATCAATTATTTTTAAAAGAGTTATGCCCTTGGAAACATCAATTATATTGAAAATTGCATCGTTAGCACTCTCATTTGTACAATTCTTGCTAGATTTTTATGTTACTTATATCATAGGTTTATATGAGCAATGTCTTGGACGAGTTCGAAAATCAGTGCCAATCAATTATTTTTAAAGAGTTATGCCCTTGGAAACATTAATTTTATGGAAAATTGCATCATTAGCACTCTCATTTGTACAATTCTTGCTAGATTTTTATGAAACTTAAATCATATGTTTATATGAGCAATGTCTAGGACGAGTCCGAAAATCAGTGTTGATCAATTATTTTTAAAGAGTTATGCCCTTGGAAACATTATGGAAAATTGCATCGTTAGCACTCTAATGTGTTCAATTCTTGCCAGATTTTATGAAATCTATATTATAGTTTTATATCATCAATGTTCTTGAGGAGTAAAAAATCAGTGCTGATCAATTATTATTTTCATAGAGTTATGCCCTTGAAAATATTGATTATATGGAAAATTGCAATGTTATTGCGCTCATGTGTTCAATTCGCCAGAATTTTATGAAACTTATATCATAGGTTTATATCAGCGATGTCTGACACTTTCGAAAATAAGTTCTGTTCAAATATTTTTAATGAGTTATGCCCTTGGAAATATAAATTATAATGGAAATCACATTGCATTTGCTATGAAGCCTTCATTTCTCTTAAGATTTTAATAAAAGTTTTAAAGAACAAAAAAAGTGCTTTTAAGTTATTGCCCTTGTACCTTGGATAGATTAAATATGTGCAACGCTGGGGACATTGGAACTCTGTTCTTTTATTGCATTTTAATCAAAAACTATAGCAAATAAAAAGAAATTATAAAATGCCAAAAGATCAACAAATAAGTCACCATGGCCAAATTTTAAGTATTTTCCTTTCTAACTATAGACATTTTTAAAATATTGGCCAGTCAAAGTTGATTCTGTTGTTGACACATTTTATGGTGAACCATTCAGATAAGACCTAGCTGTTTTGGAGACCTATCCAAGACATAATACTATAAATTTGAGATCTCCTTAATATCATTGATTTTAAAACCTTAAACAAAAGTGAAATAAAAGAGGATAAGAAAATATGAATAAATATAAACTTTGAAAAATTTTATGAGCTTTCTCAAACGTTCAGCACTATCTTATTTAAGTAATAAATTTCTTAGGAAAAATACTTGTTGACTTGGAATAATACAATAGCGAAATTTCAAGCTGTTGTTTTAACAAAGTTGAACCAAAAAGTGCCTTATAGCGAAATATTATTTCAAAATTATTCTTTTATTAATGTTTTAAACCAAAACAAAAACATTTGATTTATTGTCTAAATCATAGCTAATGCCCTTGCTTATAAATTGGACAAGTGGTTTTTTCTTTCAGACAAGTAATATGTCAAAGTTAATGTTGAATCCTCAAATAGTCATGTCATCTAAAAACTTGAAAACTGGTAAATTAAAGCATGAAAATTAGCATTAATTGGTTAGTTAATACCAGTAA